>CM051244.1:53231562-54670743 GCA_027917425.1 Gastrophryne carolinensis
TCACTTACCTTGCTTCCCGTTCCAGTGGCGCATGTGTGGTTGGTGGCCGCATCCCCGCTATCTCTCTAGCAGGGCACATGCCAAGCATTTGTGAATGGCCAGAGAGGGGCACACTCCCTATTAGAGGGAAGCAGAGGATGCAGCCATCAGCACGCTCGGAGCCGCTGCTTTTAGACGCACCGTAGGACCGGGAAAAGGTGAGTTGGTCTCGGCATCCTGGGGGGTTTTACGCAGCGGGGCAGTCCCGATTGGGGTGTCCTGGGGGAAAAGGCAAAACTCAGGATTTTGACTATCCTTAATATTCTAGTGGAGGAAAACAATAAGGCAAACACAAAAAACTTGACAAAAAGTTTTAGTTTAATATTCAACGTGATTACCACGTTGGAGCATGGAAGAGGGGAGCCTGCACATATTTCCCAACCTCTTTCTTTGGTTCAGCATAATCTGCTATCTATCTATCTATCTATCTATCTATCTATCGCACCAAAGTAGATCCCTGCATGTATTACCCTAATCATTCTCTCTTTCTGTCTATATCTTTTTTTCTATTTTTAACTGGCGGTGTCTCTCTATCTCGCTCTACATCTTTGTCTCTACTGCTTCCTCTCTTTAATCTAAAATCAAATGTTGCTGACCATTCTCTTCCCTACTCTCTATTACCTTGGTTAAAAATCATGATAAGACAAAGGGGGTTTCTATGCACATTTTCTCCGATCATTCTGTCTCCATTTTATCTATCTCACGTGATGTATCTTATTCTGATAATTGTCTAATGTACTCAGAATGTATCATCGGTTGCTCTGTCTTTTCAGATCCTTCTCTTTCTCTAACATCTATTTTCTCCATGTCTCTATGTAATATATATCCCATTGATTTTCTCTAATAACTAATATGTTTGTTATATTATGGCACCCTGGTTATAACATGTTATATGTACAATACTCATCAAGCTGTGACATACCTTTCCCAGCTCTACAACACCCATACAATTTGCAACAATTTGAAATTTTGAGATGCTTTGAAATGGCCCATTTTACAATGTTCCCACAGTATATAGGGTGGGCAAAGTTAGCGCATCCCTGGAGAGGACAATTAATATAAATCTATTTATTTAATTTAGTGCTCACATTTCACTTCCTAAATGCCATTTTTTCTACTATGGGACCCTAGTTATAAATCTGCTATTGTAATAATTTAGGACAATGTGACTTTGCCTTGAAGACATTTCACTAGCCATGCGAAATATGAATATATTACCCTGATTCAAACCCTCTCTTGCACGCATTTCCGCATGCGGGAATGACTTTAAAGTCCCGTATTTGGGTTTTTTCCGTGTCAGGTGATTTTGGGCTGTGTTTTTTGTATGAATTATCTGTTTTGTAGGACTTTACAGTGCGTGTACGCCCATCCGAGTATTCACCGTACTACGTCCGGCTGATGCCTACATTTTCGACCCTATAAAATCCTAAGTTTCCAGGTTTAAAATTGCACCCTCTTTTTGTGGGAACATGCTAATGATGGAGCCCCTTGACGAGTTTTGTGAAGAGTACAAGTATCTGCAGCAGCGGGGGCTGATAACCAGTTACCTTCCAGAGCTCAGACATACCCACAGTCACCTGGATATCAATTGGATGTCCGATCAGCAGGTGTTCAAATTGACCCAACTAAACTTCCTTGCTCTTGAGAAGCTTTACTCAGAGCTGCGTCAATGGTTGGCCCCTGTCACAAGAAAGAGGCATGCAATTGGAGGTATGGCAAATTGGTTGAATGCCTTCAATTTTCATCGAGTGATTCCTTCCAGAGGTTAAGGGGCACTGTCAGTTGGCATGTCCCAGCCTTCGCTGAGCCACACCCTGGCTAAATTTCTCGATGGCATGGCTGTCCTGCAAGAGAAAAAACATCTCTGTTCCTGACAGCGTGGCAGCCTGGAACACGAGAGAGGTTGGGTTTTTTCAACATAGCGAATATGCCAAGTGCCTTGGGTGCCATCGACTGCATGCATGTGGCCCTTGTCCCCCCAGATGCTCAGGAGTATATGTTTCAGTATGTTTAGGGCCACCGTTGTTGCACCTCTTGCCCCATCTCTTGTACTTATGCCTTCTTGCCCCCTCTCCTGTATTTATACTTTGCTTGCCTCAGCTCCCCTAAACCAGCTCCTTTATGTCCTTGCTGCGCCTTTCTAATTTTAGATTTTTTTTTTGCAATTATTTACTTGCAGCCACTCTATTTACCCTCTGATTGTTTGGCATTATTTCAGAAACCACAACATCCAATGCCTCGTGGGACCAGATCTTTTCTTCAGCATATTGTCTGGCTTCCCAGGCTCATCCCACAAAACGTTCATCTTGTGGAGTTTGAGTTTATATACCCATTTTGAGCGTGGTGGTTGGCTTCTGGGTAAGTGTGTCTATTCTTCTCTTGGCTCTGCATTTCTACTGTTTTATCTAGTTTGAAGATATTTGCCCTTTTTTTGTGTTGCAACTTTGTTGTGTTGCCTACTTTTCTCCATGCTCTACATCACTACTGCTGTGCTCATGTAGCTAGTTAAAATGCCCCTGCTCCCTGCCTTCTGCTTTGCTTGAGTGCTCAGTGGTTTGCCTTAGTCAACACTAAATTGTTGCCTCCTACAAAATGTGTTGTCCACTGGTTCCAACTTGGTTTATGCTTTTTGTGTGTTTTGGACATTAATTGTTGTTAATGTTGGTTTTTGATGTCCTCTTAGGTGTTTCAGGTTATCCCCTGCTTCCCTGGCTCCTGACACCCTTTCGAAGGCCCCAGACAGATGGACAGGAGGCCTATAATCGGGCCCACCGCCACACTCGGGCTGTTGTGGAGCGCGCTTTTTGAAGTCATGGTTTTGGTGTCTGGACCACACAGGTGGCACCCTCCAATACAAGCCTAACAAGATTGTTCAACATGTTAATGGGGGAATGGGCAGATTGAACGCCTTCATTGTTGTTTTGGTTTGTAGTTAGCAATATAATCTTAGGCTGTAACGAGTATTCAGTTCATAGCAAGTGTGCAGTTTGTAGCAAGAAGGTATAAACGTGTTCAATACATGGCTGTTTACAAATGCGTTTCGCGATTAATTCGCTTCATCAGTGCAAATAGCCTTTAGCATCTGTGAATTCATTTGAAAGAGTGCTATTTAATTAAACAGACTTATTTAATACAATGAACTATTGGAACAATATTTATTCACCAGTATAATCATTCCTTCATATTTGTATTTTTTATTTATTTCTCCTCACTACTGTGATTTAAACAGTTATACATTTGCTGTAATTAATAAACAACACTGTGATCTTTTTAATCTTCACCAAAGAATCTATTATACTTTTCATACATTGTAATCAGGAGGAAACCAAGGGACGTCCTCCAATAGGGTCCAAACTCCCTCCAAATAACAGGAAAGTTTTACCCTTCTCCCCATACAAAGGGAGGGGTTCCCCCATTAACTTGTTACAGAATAGGGAGCAGGACCCAGTCACAATTTTGACCTAACGGAGAGGGGGTTGGCATATGTGGGGGAGCAAACCCCTGCTGCAGTGGCACCTGTGTTTGGGCATCAAGAGATCCAAAGGAAGCACTGGCCTCAATGGCTGTGGGTCAGGTGTGTTCTTTTATAAATATATAGCTGGTTAATTGGACCTCATTAAACTTCTTGTCTACATTTGGGCGTATGGACATAAGCACACGTCTGGGGTTCGCCTGGGGCGCGTCGACGCTGGGGCACCTAGGCACAGGGGGAGTGCATCATGCTACAGCAGATTTATTTTCATTACAGACCTTAAAGATGGGATAGCACCGCAGAGGAGGGTGGCCCCCTAAAAGTGTGCAGAACAATGTTGAAGTAGGTTGAATTTGGGGGGCATTTCCAGCCACACATGTGTCCAAACAGGTGTTAACATGCTTTTCTTTTGTCTTTACAGCCTTGTTGGTCCACCATAATTTTATTTATTTTTTATGATGTCTTTTAAATAATGTTAATGTTCAAAAGTTGATACTGAAGAAAAAACATTAAACACATTGTTCTGCAAAATGTCGAGGCTGTCTGGTGTTCTTTAACAATGCAACACAATTCAAGTATGGTGTAGCAGATCCAACAGGCATGGGTAATGAGAAGGTTGCCTAAGGAAGTCTAACAAAAATAGGTGACAACATGGGAGGTCAATGAATGTAAAAACTGAGAGAAGGTAAGTGTCTCTACACTACATGGCAGAAGGTAAGTGTCTTGAATGACAGGCACACTACATGGGATGTAACACTGGAAAACAAGGGAGAAGGTGTCTTGAATGACATGCATACTACATGGGATGCCAAACAGGAAAGCAAGGGAAACTAACTAAATGTAATAGGGCCCTAGTGCAAACATCAAATGGGTCCTTTTCACGGCTCATACAGTAAACTTTTTCTGTCTTTTAATTCAATTGGATGCAGCTAAACAACTAAAGACTAAAATAGCGGAGAGAAATGCTGTTTCCTTTCTCTAAATGATGCCAAGTGAGCACAGATATGATAAATAAGATGAAGGAGCAACAATGATGGGGCTCCCTTGACCTTCTGGGTCCCAATGCAGTTGCACCCCCTGCACCCCATTAAGTTACATCCCTGTTTACATTATATATGCCTCTGTGTATCATCAGTCCTATTCTCTTTACCTCTCTGTTTAACCAGCTCCTTCGCTTATTTATATAAGGGAGATATATAGTTATTTTGTCTATCTATACTGTCTATGCCTCCATGTAATATATATTTAATTCCGTCTATCTATTCTGCTAATATTTTATTGTAATCACTATTTATTTACAATATATATATGCATATATGTGTCATCTGACATTTTCTCATTAACTATGTTTCAACAGCTTCTTCTCTCTCTCTCTAATATTTATCATATCTAAATCTTCATGGAATATCTATATGTGGTTGTGTCTATCTATACAGTAAATATCGCATCCAAATATTTCATTATTTGCAATATTTGTGCATATGGATGTTAGCTGCCATTCTTTATTCAACTCCCTTCTTCTCCAACTCCTTCTCGCTAATATCTGTATATATTCTGTTATGTCTGTATATCTATTTCTCAACCAAAATATTCTTTCGTTACAACATGAGCCTGATTTACGTTTGTGTGTTTTTCCTAGTCCAGACTACCTTCAGTGCTCCCTGTGCCCTGCAACTGGGGAACATAGCTGAGAACTAAGTTATAATTGTCTTTAACATAGCTATAATTTTAAGTTATAATAAAGCACTGGTACTGGCTATTCTCTGACAAATTGCTTAATTTCATTGCATTTTGCTTGGCTGGAATAGTGGCATTTACTTAGAAAATGGTTTGGTGTAAGCTGGACCTGCTGCATCCAATATGGTTTTAAAAATCAAAGAAATCTTGCTAAAAACAAACTTTTTTGTCAGCCTGGTATCTCTTGGGATATATGTGTGGTGTCTCAGGATTGTCTTGGCTGTTGGGAAACCACATATAATGGTATACACAGTTTTATTAGTAGTTTTTCAAATAATAGTTATCTATAAGAAGTTCAAGCTCAAAATATCTAGTATCGATGCAGAATTCAATTTAAAAGACAATCTTGGATGAACTACTATTGATTCCAGTGGTGTTTGGAAAAATCTGATGTACTGCTCAAGTGTTGACTGGTCTCCACCAGGCCACACTTAACTAATGGTTAATAAAACTAATTCAGGCGTAGTCGGTGAACTTGGCACATTTTGTTTGGTAAAGGTTGCGCATGCAGCTAAATCCCGCAATTCAAGCCCTATATGTATCTCTGTACCATCTGACCTTCTCTCCTTACCTACATTTTCTCCAGCTTATTCTCATTGTATAAACTATCTTGTCTTGTCAGTACATCTTCATTTAAAATATATGATTGCTTGTGCGTATCTTCTATCTATCTATCTATCTATGTATCTATCTATCTATCTAACACAGTTTTGCCCTATACAATGCATTTATTCTTCCCCAAAAGCTGGGAGAAAATGCCTGTGTGTCTTATAGGGCGAATGTGGAAGATCTCCCCCAATCCCAACCACCGCCAAGGAGCGGCAGCTTCCTCCGGATCGCCGCTCAGGAAATCAGCGGCAATTGGGGATTGGGGGGATCTGCCACATTTCCTGTTATCTGGTGGGTTGGGGATATTCTGCATGCTGCCTGTAATATGGGGAAGGGGGATTCTATAAACTGCTTGTTTTGGGGGTTTGGGTAATCTGCCATACTAACTGTAATGGGGGGTTGGGGGTATTTTGCATGCTGACTGTTATATGGGGAGCGGATGTTCTGCATGCTGCTTGTTTTTGGGGATGGGGAGATCTGCCAAACTACCTGCTATGGGTGTATTCTGCAAGCTGTCTGCTATATGGTGATGGTGAATTCTGTATGCTGCATTTTGGGGGGAATTGGGGGGGTTTGAAACACTGCCTGGTATAGTGTTTCGGGGGGGTATTCTCCATGCTACTTGTTATAGGGAATTGGGGGGGGGGTTGCACACTGCCCCAGGGGAACTGGCGTTATTGGGTGATTAGGGGGATTGTGCCATGTCCTGTTATCAGGTGAGGCTGTATTTTAGCTCGGTATTTGGTTCAGAATATTATTTTCTTTGTTTTCTCCTACAAATCCTAGGTTCATCTTATATAGCGATTTTCTTTCTATTTCTCATCCAAATCATTTTTTTCCTACAATATATGTATCCATGTATTATCTTCCCTTCTCTTTTTACCTCCCTGTCTCTCCAGCTCCTTATTTTTTCATGATATCTATCCTATCTATGTCTCCATAAAATATGTCTTTGTGTGTATCTGTCAGTCAATCAGTCCAATGATGACCATGATAATGGTATTCTATTACCCTGTTAAGAAATCTGCTCCTTGTACTGATAAACAAGAGTCCTGGCTCCTGTTTCCACATTTGCTGACCAGCAGTGCCTCCTGTGTCCTGGCATGGTGTGGTTTTTGCTGTTTGATATTATGAAAATGAATCTTATTGAATGCATTTTCATTCAGCTAGCTGTGAGCCGCACATAAATGATGCAGAATGGCTCGAAGGGCTTTCTTTCTTCCCCTTTTTTTTTTCAAGTGAACTGTGCAGATCCTGTGAAAATAATATCAGAGGTCTCTGTCAGAATGAGCTTAGCACTGTAGTGAGGCGTATCCTAATTCGACCCGACACCTTCAACCATCTGTAGTATCTATCTGCCTTCTTATTTACCAAATCTTCATGAGCAAAAGACAAATTGTTCTTGATACTAAATAAAAGATGCTTGCACATTCTCCTTGCTGCGGCTGCTTTTCTCAGGAATGAGGGGGTGTTATTTTTCTTCTTCTTCATATCTTGTGTGGCATCAGCTATTGTGTGTCTGACTGGGAGGGAGAATAGGGGAATATTCCTATCACGATGAATGGCGAGTAACAAGAAGCTTCTCATGTAGATCAGATACAAATAATAAGCTCGGCCTTTCTAGGTCAGCGTGTACAGTAGGTAGGACTATATATATATATATATATATATATATATATATATATATATATATACCAAATATAGATGTAAGGAAAGCTTTCTGTACTTGTCTTTGCAACAACAATAAGGACAAAAGGCAGAGACTTCCCCTCAAATCTACTTACAGAAATAGTTTTGTATTCAATTGCTCCCATTTCTAGTGTTGCTGCTGGTGATATAATGATAAATAAGGTCTCTCAGTCTTATCAATTTCTCTTTCTCTGCATCCAACAAACCCTACCTTGTATTCTGTATGGTGTCTCACCGACCCCTCCCATTTCAAAATCCCTCTCTTTATCTTAGATGTATCTAATGCATGCCATTTATCTTTTTGTCTGCCTATCCCTGTATTTCTGTCTGTTTCCATTTTTATCTCTTTTTTCTTTGTGATTGCTC
Organism: Gastrophryne carolinensis; assembly: GCA_027917425.1. Lineage (NCBI taxonomy): Eukaryota > Metazoa > Chordata > Amphibia > Anura > Microhylidae > Gastrophryne > Gastrophryne carolinensis. The sequence continues at coordinate 53,239,475 of CM051244.1, forward strand.
TCACACCCTCTACCTATTGATACTCTATCTATCTCTTTTCCTCTATATAATACTGGATCTCCTGTATACTATGTACCACACGCTATCTATTGGGCATACCTATAAAGCTGTGAGCCCATTTTTTTGACCACTTAGAGTTTATTATTTCTAAAGTTCATCTTCTGCCATTTATTAGCATTAATATTGTACTTTTTGGGATTTTTCTTTATAACGGAGCATCTACCACTTTTTTTGTTACGTGTTGATTTTTGCTTACCAGTCTAATTTTGGGGATCTCTAAAAGTCAGTGAGAGAAATAACGCTGCAAATTCTCAACAACATTTTTATTCCACATTTAAATTTCAAGTCAATTTTGCCATGCAGCTCTTTCCAACCAGTTTTTTTATACATGCAGCTTTATTAAAATGTTAGTTGTAAAAAACAGTATGAAAATGTATGTGCCATTTTTGTTATATAAATAAGTTCATATGTCTACCAATATCTCTTTTTTGCTCACTTTGTTCATAATTTTTGTGTTTAATAAATCTCTCATTTGGTATATGTACGAATGTGCTATATTTCTATCTTTGTTTCTCCAGTGTTATCTCCTTATCTAAGGTGTTATTATGTACATATTATATATATCTGATATGACTAATATTTATCGGATTGTGTATTTCTAGCTCATCCATCCTTCTCTCACTTACATCTATACACCTATATTTATAAACACTTCTATATATATGTTCCTTTTTAACTCTGTCTCTCTTTATACCTTATATATGCCTTTTAATATCTTTCTGTCTCTCATACACACACACATACACAATTTTTATTTATCTCCCTATTTAAATCATATATAATTTTGTGTATTTAGCTATCCCCTATCATTTCATCTTTCTCTGACTGCATTCTTTTTCTATCTCTATCTCTCTCTATTGTATGTCTTGTTTCATCTATTCTATTTTTTCAATAAAACGTAACTCCAGCCATACTGCATCCTCAACTTTGGATAAAGGGGCATAATCTCAGTACATTTTTATATATAGCAGATGATATACTATAATTTTATAAACACAAACAATATGTCTGTAGCATACAGATTGAGTGCATTTAATACAGTATATGTTTTACATACCCTGCCATTCTTTTCAATATATGGACATTATGCTGATATATATATATATATATATATATATATATATAGAGAGAGAGAGAGAGAGAGAGATCTTCTTTAGCTAAATAATACAGTGAAAAGATATTATCCCTCGTTCAAATATAGTAAACATGCACAAAACCTAAGGAAAAAATAGAATGCCAATGTCCCCTATAGCCAGGTAATGTATTTTAAAAGTGAAGGGAGGATGATCCTTAAACTAAACATCTGTATATAATGATACAGTTGCATTTTTAAAGTGAAAAAGCCCCATTTAACTATAGTTAAATATTTAAATATATAAGGCTACAGGTTGCTTTTAACAAAATAATATATACTCTGCTGGTCACCTCCCAAGCATACTCCTTCAGGGAGACAGACAGGCTCCCTGGCTGGTTGGAGGGAGTGTACCCTGACTGGCAATGGTGATCTGGAGAAGAAGTGCTCCGTTTCTCCTCATTGAGGAAATGAGCACACACTGGAGTTGGCTGGAGAACATACATGGAATTCAACTGAAGATGGCAGAGAAACCCAACTGAAGATGGCAGAGAAACCCAACTGAAGATGGCAGAGAAACCCAACTGAAGATGGCAGAGAAACCCAACTGAAGATGGCAGAAGACCATTTCTGCCTACTCTGTTTATACTAGTGTCCAACAATAGTTGTTTAATTTATGGCTGTAGTGAGTGAGGCCTAAAGCAAAGGCTAACCCTCATTTTTAATAAAAAGCAGTAGAATAGCATTAAAGTGCTATATGACATCCAGATAAGGGTCCCCAACAATCCCCAACCACCAGGATAACAATTCTCGGAAATTCTTGATTCTTTATGTTACCAAGTGCAACTAATATCACAACAATGAGGTGTCCTTATCCACAAATGTCTAATCTTCTTTTTCCCTCTAATTGAATTATCATAGATTTATTTTTTTAACCCTTCAAAGCCCTGAAACACTCTAAGCCTTTGAGCACGGAAAGCTTAAAGGGTTCTGCCATGATGCCTCCACTGCCTGCTGCACAGCATTTGCCATGTGAGCTGACCTACAAATGACTTCTCACTCCCTGAGCCTCTTCTCAGAGTGACTCGCAGCCATTCAGCCGAAAAGCACATTTCTAACATTGAACCGATAATATCTTACACTGCTTAACAAGTGAGTGTGTCAGAAGAGGACAGGGGAAGGATGATTGGGGTGGTATGACATAAGACATGATGGAATGATACATAAATTAATGATTCTAAGCAGAAAGGAATGGTACAGAACATGGAGGAATGTAGAAGATGATAGATAGATAGATAGATAGATAGATAGATAAAATCTATCAAGTAAAAGTATACAGACAGAAGAAAGTTTTTAAGAACAAAATACACATTAACTAAAAAATCACACACACACACACACACACACACACACACACACACACACACACACTATATTAAACAAATTGATGGAGGAAAGGATGGGTGATAGAGATGATAAAGATAAACAAGGTAATGCATCAGGAAGATAAGAAACAAAAGGAGTTTTTTCAGGGCTGGAGGACACAGAATGGCATACAGTACATATACAAATGATTTACATTCAAAAATAAATTCTGTGAGTCAAGATAACAACACAAGAAAATAGAATGTCATAGGAAATATGGAAGAGATAGAGGAATAAAGAAAGGTGGGATGGGATGATACAGGCAAGGGTATCAGGGAATGATACAGGGCTAGAGGTAGTGATACAGGATGGGGTGATACAAGCAGGGTATCAGGAATGATACAGGACTTGATGCGATGATCCAGGTTAGGATGATACAGCATGGGCACCAGGGAATGATACGGGACTAGAGGTGATACAGAATGAGAGAACACAGGCTTACCAGATGGGATGATACAGCATGGGCATCATGAAATGATTTAGCAATAGATGAGATAGGAGCATCAGTGAATGTGGAATGAAATGTTGGAATGATATGGGTCAGCAAGAGATGACATACTGTAGAAAAGAAATGCTTAGTAACTAATTACGGAGAACACAAAGCTGGAAGAAGGGACACCATACATGATGGAATGACCTGGAATATTATAAGGAGGAGAAATAATGGACTGGCAAAAATGATTGACAGATTTGAGGGATACAAGGAATATAGGTATGTCAGAGCTCATAGCTGGGATTATAATATAGGAAGGATAGAATGACATAAGGGAGGAAAATGTAATAGAGAACAGGACAGGTCAGTTATGTAGGATGGACAGGTGAGGGAAGTAAATTACAAGAAGAAACGATATACAGTAGGGGGGAACACAGAACAATATATAGAAGGGACTGAAAGGCAAGAAATACAATTTTGAGGTGGGCCAAGGGCAAGAAGAAACTGCATAGGAGAGAACACATGGCAATAAGGAACCTATAAGGGAAAAGGGAATTATATAGGACAATAAACAGTTGTATAGAAGGGACAACAGGGCAAAAAAGAAATATATAGAAGGGGCACTGGGCAAGAAGGAAATATATAGGAGGGGCACTGGGCAAAAATGAAATATATATGAGGGGCACTGGAAAGGAAGAATGTAAACATAACAGAGTAAAGAAGAAAGCAAGAAGGAATTGTATAGGACAAAATACAGGGTAATAAGTATCTATGTAGAATGAAATGCAGGGCATTTATTGTTATACCTGAGGAGGAGAAATCATGCAAAATAAGAAGATAAGAACGAATTATAAAGGAGGGAAGCGGGGCAATAATGAATGATATAGAATGTGATACAGTTCAAAGAAGGGAACGCAGGCAAGAATGCATTATATTGAAACCAATGCAGGGCGTTGAGAATTATGTGGAAGGGCATACAGGACAAGAGGGAATTATATCGGAGAGGATACAGGCATGGGAAGCATCTCATGGGGTTAAAGAAAAGGTACAGGACAAGAAGAAATGATAACGGACAGGATGACGAAATGATTAAGGTCAGAAATGAATAAATAGAGGAAATAAGAACACTTGGTGTGGGTTGACACGGGCATCGGAATAACATACAGGGCAGGGTGCAGAAATTCAAATGAACATAAAGCACAAGAGCGATAGAGGGCAAAATGGGTTTGCATCGGGCAGCAGCTTATGGCAGGGGGCAGAAGGTGATGCTGTGATTCGGAAGGGCAGAAAGCAGTAATAAGGGGCAGCCAGAAATGACAGAGGGCAGAAGAGAATGGCACAGGGCATGGTGCTGTGATTACAAAAGGCAGAAATCAGTAATAAGGGGCAGCCTGGAATGGCAGAGGGCAGAAGAGAATGGCACAGGGCATGGTGCTGTGATTACAAAAGGCAGAAATCAGTAATAAGGGGCAGCCTGGAATGGCAGAGGGCAGAAGAGAATGGCACAGGACATGGTGCTGTGATTCCGGAGGACAGAAAGCAGTAATAAGAGGCAGCCTGGAATGGCAGAGGGCAGAAGAGAATGGCACAGGACATGGTGCTGTGATTACAAAAGGCAGAAATCAGTACTAAGGGGCAGCCTGGAATGGCAGAGGGCAGAAAAGAATGGCACAGGGCATTGTTCTGTGATTCCGAAGGGCAGAAAGCAGTGATAAGGGGAAGCCAGGAATGACAGAGGTCTTGAGGGAATGACAGAGAACAGAAGGGTATGACACAGCGCAGCAGAAAATGGCACGGATCAAGGTGCTGTGATTAAGAATGAAATGACCAAGGTCATAAAGCAATGACAGGGAAAAAGAGAATGACAGAGGATAGCAGACGATGGCACATGACAACAGGGAACAGCACAGGGCAGGGTGCAATGATGATTCATAATGAAATGACTAAGGGCAATAAGCATTGAGAGGGGCAGAAGACAATGACAGAGGGCAGAAGGAAATGGCATAGAGCAGGGTGCTGTGACTCAGAAGGGAATGATCAAGGGCAGAAAACAATGACAGGGGCCAGAAGGCAGTGACATAGGGCAGATGCATATGGCACAGTGCAGCAGGTAATGGCACGGAGCAGGTGATGTGAATCAGAGTGAACAAGGGCAAAAAGCAATGACAGGGGGCAGAAGGGAATGACATAGGGCAGGTGCATATGGCACAAAGCAGCAGGTAATGGCACGGAGCAGGGTGCTGTGAATCAGAATAGACTGAACAAGGGCAGAAAGCGACAACAGATAAATGGCAGAAGGGAATGACAGGGGCCAGAAGGCAATGACATAGGGCAGATGCATATGGTACAGTTCAGCAGGTAATGGCACGGATCAGGGTGCTGTGAATCAGAATAGAGTGAACAAAGGCAAAAAGCAATGACAGGGGGCAAACGAAAATGACATAGGGCAGCAGACAATGGCACAGGGCAGCAGGGAATGGCACAGGGCAGCAGACAATGGCACAGGGCAGCAGGGAATGACATAGGACAGCAGACAATGGCACAGGGCAGCAGACAATGGCACAGGGCAGCAGACAATTGCACAGGGCAGCAGACAATGGCACAGGGCAGCAGGGAATGGCACAGGGCAGCAGACAATGGCACAGGGCAGCAGGGAATGGCACAGGGCAGCAGGGAATGGCACAGGGCAGCAGGGAATGACATAGGACAGCAGACAATGGCACAGGGCAGCAGACAATGGCACAGGGCAGCAGGGAATGGCACAGGGCAGCAGGGAATGGCACAGGGCAGCAGGGAATGGCACAGGGCAGCATACAATGGCACAGGGCAGCAGGGAATGGCACAGGGCAGCAGGGAATGGCACAGGGCAGCAGGGAATGGCACAGGTCAGAGTGCAGTGATTCAGAATGGAATCCAGTGACATAGGACAGGGTAGAATAAGGCAGATGGTCAGAGTAGGATGTAGGGAAGTGGGCGGCATGTCCTGGCAGAACGTTTTACAGATGGACAAGGATTTGACAATTGATCACATGGGTCTCTCCTATAAGGGCAGGAAAGAGGGGCATTTTCATCCGCACAGTCACCTCTGTAATTGGCTGTCAGTGGCTGTTGGGATGGGAGATGCTGAATGGATGGGGGGGGGGGCTTATGATGGCTGCGCATCCCCCAGCATTGGTCCATAAGCAGGAGGCTGGGCGCTGGTGGAGGTTCTCCAACATCTTCGGCTTTCCTTGTCCTTGATTGGCAAAGGCTGACACTGATTGGCAGGAAGCCATGGCAACCCAGCAGCCAATCTGCCAAGTGCAATAGAAAATCGCCGCTTGGCTCTGGGCAGCCTCGTCCCGGTGCCGGCAGATCGGCTGCGATCCCTCAGCTGGGCTGAGCAAGTTGCCTCCTCCATCGTGTGTCCTTTTCCCCGAGCCTCCATGTTCCAGCTGCCCATTCTCAACTTCAGCCCCCAGCAGGTGGCGGGCGTGTGCGAGACGCTGGAGGAGAGCGGAGACATCGAGCGTCTTGGTCGCTTCCTGTGGTCGTTGCCCGTCGCCCCGGCCGCTTGCGAGGCCCTTAATAAGAATGAGTCGGTGCTCCGGGCCCGGGCCATCGTGGCTTTCCACACCGGCAACTTCCGCGAGCTCTACCACATCCTGGAGAACCACAAGTTCACTAAAGACTCACACAGCAAGCTGCAGGCGCTATGGCTGGAGGCCCACTACCAGGAGGCCGAGAAGCTACGGGGCCGCCCGCTGGGGCCAGTGGACAAGTACCGGGTGAGGAAGAAGTTCCCCCTACCCCGGACCATCTGGGATGGCGAGCAGAAGACCCACTGCTTCAAGGAGCGAACGCGCCATTTACTAAGGGAATGGTACCTGCAGGACCCCTACCCCAACCCCAGCAAAAAGAGGGAACTGGCCCAGGCCACCGGACTTACCCCTACCCAGGTGGGCAACTGGTTCAAAAACCGCAGGCAGAGGGACCGGGCGGCCGCCGCCAAAAACAGGTGAGCCCCCCCTACCCCTCCCCAGCCTACCTACCCCTCCCCAGCCTACCTACCCCTCATTCTTCTCGGATTCATCATTATTATGACATTACACACTGGGTGAGAATACAATTGCTATTCATTAATATAAAATCATCCATTTATTACAATTAATACTAATATTATCACTATGATAATGCGTTTAATAATAGCTATAGAGCCGTAAATTGTTCCTGTATCCAAGGCAATTAGACACAGAATGATACTGCTAATATTGTTATTTATTCTTATTAAATCATTGATTTATTCCTATTAAGTAGCTGCATATCTCTTACTTTATTTTATAATCCGTGATTAATATACAAAGGATGATACTACTAATATTCCTATTTTAAAGCATTAATTTAGTCCTAATGAGTAGCTACATAACTTTTACTTTAATATAATAATCCATCACTAATATACAAATGATGATAATACTGATATTGCTATCTATTTATATTAAATTATTAATGTGTTCATATTTAAGAACAATGACACAATACTATTGCTATTAGTAGTAATTTAATAAGAGTTATGGGGTTGCATATCTCTTACTTTATTATATAATCCATGATTAATATAAAAAGGATGATAATGCTCATTTTGCTATTTATCCATAAGCAATAACGAATTTATTCATATTTCAGAAAAAAATGACACCAGTATATTATTAGTTATTAATCAATAGTTATAGGGCCGCAAATCTCTGACTTTAATATAAACTTCCCGGATCCATGATAATTATACACAGGATGATATTAATAATGTTGCTTTTTCATAATTTTAAACCATTCATTACATTTGCTGTTATTAGTATATTAATCATATCTACAGGGCTGCATATATCTTATTTTATAATCCATTATTAATATACACAGGATGATGATATTAATATTGCTATTTATTCATATATAATCATTCACTGATTCATATTTAAGAACAAAAACACCAATATAATTGCTTTTATTAGTCATTTATTAATAGCTATAGGTAGTTATAGCTATAGCTATAATCTATAATTAATATACACAGGGTGATAATATTAATATTACAATGTATTCATAATAAATAATTGATATGATCATATTCAATAACAATAACACTATTTACTATTACTATTAATAGTCATTTAATGTTAGCTTTATGGCCGCATGTATTCTGTATCCATAATTATTATTGCTATTTATTCATATTAAATAATTATTGTGTTCATATTTAATCACATCCCATCATTACTGCTATTAGTACTAATTATTAGTAATAGTTGTGTGTATACACACACACACAGCCAAATGCCAAATGGCATTAATTTAATAATTATCCTGGATCCATTATTATCATACATAGGACGATAATGCTAATATTGCTAACAGTGCTGTTTATTCGTATTGAATCATTATTGTATTCATATTGAATAACCTTATTATTAACATCAATACTATAATTAGTTATTTCATAATAGTTGTATGGCTGCATATCTCTAACTATAAAATAATAGAATTATTATATTATACACAGAATGGCAATAAAATTGCTATTTATTAATAATAAACCACCAATGTATCAATATGCTATAATAGTCTTACTAATTTTATTAATTTAATAGCTTTAAGGCTATATTTAAGGCTATATCCAAATGCACCTAATTTTCACACCATGACTGATGGCATGGTGGTCTCCTGCAGGATCATCAACATTCCAAATGAGAATTATTCCTAACAATTTCTATAATTCAACTGCTAACATCTTTCTGTCAGGTCATGACCTAATAATGGTAATAAATAACCATTAGCTGACCCTCTAGGGGTGCAGACGCAATGCAATGATAGGGGTCTTCTCTGCCCATTCCCTCTGCTTCACTAACTGCCTTCACACTAACGGGTAAAATTTACTGACTGCCATTTGACTACTTATGATAGATAGATAGATAGATAGATAGATAGATAGATAGATAGATAGATAGATAGATAGATAGATAGATAGATATGTCATTACTTTAGAAAAAGGGACACATGTGACATGAACAAAAAGCACTATAAAATCGATGATAGACAGCTGGATAAATAATGTTTAGATCAAATATAGAACAGACAAAAAATATTTAGACGAAAAAGAAATAGGCAAGACTGATTAGGTAAAAGATAGATAGATAGATAGATAGATAGATAGATAGATAGATAGAAGTAAACAGATATTGTTTAGATAAAATATATGCAGATAGATAATAGATAAATAGTGTGTAAATAAAAATACATGTAGAAAGATAGATAAACAGATAGATACATAGATAGATGGCAGATAGATGTAGTTTAGGTAAAGGCAGATGGGGTGAGTACAAGGAAAGAAAGAATAGAAAAAGAAAACAAAACAGAAGCTCCCTGAGCCGCCAATAAGCCGAAGAGCTGACAGTTCACAATGAGTGTGACTTCGCCTCTAATAGAAGTCTATAAAGCTCATATAACAATGTATTTTCTTATATGTATACAACACAAATATAATGACAGCAAGTTGTCAGGAAAAGGAAGGAATCAGTGTGGCTCTAGGAGGGGGTGAGTAACAGACTTCTAACCCACCAGCTTATTTGCATGTTGACACACTGTAACAATCAACAACTGAGCTATTGTTACCCAGAGAAAAGACAAGACTTGTGTAGAAATCTTAAACACACTACCCCCCCCCCCCCCCCCCTTGCCATTCAGTATTAGCTCAATAGTAACAACAATGTATAGTGATTGTGCTAATACTGGTATTATTACGACTACTAATACTAGGTGATCATCACGTGGATGTGTTTCTATACTCCATTAATACTTCCTATAATTATAATAAATGAAAATAATAAAAGAAGTCACATGGATGTGATCGACACATGAATGCGTTACTAATAGTACTACTACTACTATTGCAGGTATCAATAAAATATCCACATGTGACCACTATACTGCTGTACTATTAGCAATAAGAATATTAAAAAGATAATCACGTGTTACTATCCTGTACTAATACTACCACTACTATTATTATAATACAATAAAATCGTAAAATAAATCACATGCGTTACTGTGCTTTACTAATAACACTACTGCTACTACTAATACCAAAAATAAAATAATGAAATGCTCCTCACTTTCATTTACTGTACTATCAATAACAATTACAATAATAAAGTGATCATTGCTGTACACATAATATTAATAATGAACTGATCGACATATGAATGTATTACCATATAGGCTATATGATATTTATTGTCTTTTGAGCAATAATCATTAGAGTTGATGATTTGGTATTTGTGGACTATTTTGTTACAATACTACTAACACTAATAATAATAAAAATAATATTATAACAATATCGATGTGTTGCTATACTGCAATAATAATTAAACTATCGACACTACTACTATTACTACTAATAATAGCAATAATATAATTATCCTTACTTTCATGTGGGACTATAGTATACTACTAATACTACTACTACTAATAATGAAGTTGATCACATCTCTGTGTCACTATGTTGCACTATTCATATTGTATTTACTACTAATAAAATTGAAAAATAATAGCTGTTCTACTTCTATAACAAATAAAAATAATAATAATATGAAAAATATTATATAATCAGCACATCGATGTGTTATCATACTGTAAAAGCCTCACAACTGATAACACTACTACTTGAGAAAAAATATAAATGATTGACATATTGATGTGTTATTTTACCTGTACTACTTATGCAATGAAAAAAATGATGGCACATTACTGTAAAAATATTACTAACAATTCTACCAATAATGAAAAACAATAAGTGATTTACAAATAGATATTCTACAACGAATACAAATTATACTTATTATAAGTTATTATAGTATATATTATAATAACATATATTATATGTTATTATAAACAACAACAACAGCATTATATGATCAGCATATCGATCTGTTACTGATAATGAAAACAAATATAGATTGATCGACATATAGATGTGTTGCCGTGGTGTACTAATACTGATATACCTAGTGAAACAAATAATAATAATAATAATACAAGAAAATTGCATCAATGTGTTTACAGTACCTTCAAAATATTAATACTAAATAAAAACAATAATATGATCGTGACATGGGCGTATTACCAGCCACGTCGGGTGGTGTAAGAGGACCTTATTTAGCAGCCAGGCTCGAGGAAGCTTCCATCATAGGCATCATGGGTACCATCCTCCTCCCCATCCTGTCAGTGCTGTCTGGCTACACTGATGTGCATGTACTGTGGCTATCTCTGTATCCTGTCCAGGGGTTAGGTGTGTGATGATGGCACACAGGGGCGGTGGGATGGTGTTGATGTGTCGTGTGGCTTATGGTAACTGTCCCCTCTGTTGTGTGTTGTCAGGCTGCAGCAGCAGGTCCTGTCCCAGGGATCTGGACGGTCACTGGGCCCAGACGAACGAGGAGAAGCCTTGGGCTCAGCCTCCAGTCCAGCGGCCAGCCTCTCCAGCAAAGCGGCCACCTCTGCCATCTCCATCACATCCAGCGACAGTGAATGTGACATCTGAGCTACCCACCGGGCATCCAGGATATCCAACCCAGAACAGTGCCTGACTCCAGCCCACCAAGCTGTGGCCACCGCAGGGTCACCCCAGGGCTGACTCAATACCAGGGAGTGCTGATCACCAGACTGTCACCTCCCCTGTTGTATTGATCGCTTACCACTCACAGTAGAAGAAGACTGTAAGGCTTTACGATTGGGGACCTTCTCTGATGCCTCAAATGCCAAGTTGCCAAGTCTGAGCGCCTGCCCTGTACATTACTGTGGGTATTTCATGTTGAAAAAGACGCTGTTTATTATTATTTTTTTTTGCTTTACTTTAAAGTTTGTTTTTATATATTATATAATGATTTATTTAAGGGATTGCCAATGTTAGAGCTCTTTTGCTTGTCTGTCTGTGCGCAGGTGACTTGTAGACGCATGTGCGCCCGATTTCTACATTCAGTGATGAAGACGCTAAAATAAAACCATGTGCTGAGCACCCTTCCCTCCTCCATGAGGCTTATTTTATGCCCCCTCCATCTGGCCACATTATATATTGGCCACCTGACCCAGGCTAGAGTGGCTTATCACCCACTTACCTGGGCCACATTATACAGTGGCCACTATAGCCCACCTAGATGGTCACACCTGACCCAGGCTAGAGTGACTTTTCGCCTTACATGGGCCACATGATATAGTGGCCACTAGATGTCCTAGATGGTCACGCCTGACCCAGGCTGGAGTGGCTTCTCATTCACTTACTTGGGACACATTATATAGTAGCAACTATAGTCCACCAAATATTTTAACTGGTCACCCACTTACCTGGGCCACATGAAATTAAGGCCACTACAGCCCACCAAAAATTCTCACCTGACCCAGGTTAGGATGGTTTCTTAACGACTTACCTGGGCCATTATAGCCCACCAGATGTTCTAGATGGTCACACCTGACCCAGGCTAAGGTGGCTTCTCACACACTTACCTGAGCTACTATAGCCCACCAGATCTTCTAGCTGGTTGCACCTGACCCAAGCTGAATTGGCTTCTCACTTACCTGGGCTATTTTTTAGTTCACTGAAATAAAAAAAAACAAAAAAAAAAAACGTAAATTAAAACTGTTCAATTTCAGTTTCCCCTAAATCTGACAAATTGTGGACTAATCCTAAATCCCACCTGGCTGTTAGGAAGGACTACCTGACCCTTTCTTTACTGTCTGTCTCTGGATTCAATTTTATCTTATCGTTTTAGAAGGTAAAGTTGACAGCAATGCAAAATCCCATCCGAATGAATGATACAGTTATATATATATATGTAAATAAATATTATCAACATATTGCCTTGGTTATTAGTATTATTACTACTGCTATTGTTAACATAATACTTGGGGATATATTTACTGACTTTTTGGTTTTCTAAGGTAAGTTCTTTAACCTAATGGAAACATATTTGTTATTTTGCTTTATTGTGCGCTGAGAAAAACCCACGCAGGTTCTCACTGCTTCTCAAAAAACAGCCTCTTTCCAAAAATACAATCCAAATCATCTGCATAACCCCTATAAAACAGGATATAGATTGCTGGATGGCTGCCTCAGGAACCACAGGCACATTTCAGTGAAATGTATTATACATCTTGGAAAGACTGTTGCAACCGGCAAAATAAAATTTGCACCTTTTTATTAAAGCTGGAGTCATTTACACGTGGTTTGCAACGGAAAAATATTAATATTTTTTTATTAATCATAATAAAAATGTTTATCATATTATTATTATATCAACATAAACAGCATAAACGTTTCTCCATTATAAATTGCTAGAATGCTAGAATTATTATTGTTATTATTTTTATATATATAATAATAATTACTGCAATTATTCTAGCATTATTCATAATGGTAAAATGTTAACCCAGCAATTTATAATAATAATAATAATAATAATAATATCTGCATCTGAACAGCTTTTTTTTCTTCAACATAAATTAAAGTGCAACAAAAAACGTTTTAGTTCTAAATTTCCCTAAAAACTCACCTGCTTCTGCGATGGGACATTTTTACAGATGAAGTACATACCATAGTTTTTCCAATGAGGTAAGGATATTTAAACAAAATGTTAAAATAAACAAATAATAGTAAACAAATAATAATATATTTTTTTATATTTTATTTTTTTATATTAAAAAAAATTATTGAAAAAAAAACAAATAATAATAAAAAAAACAATAAATAGCACTTTATGTACTATGCCTAAAAAATAAAAATACTTTTTTTCTGCAGACCCCATAGGGTGCTGTCATTGCTGTCATTAAAAAATATTCTTACTGCATTGAAAAAATAAAGTACCTCACCTGTAGAAATACTCCATTGCAGGTACAGGGGAGTTGTTGCACTTTTTTATGATATGGTGATTTTGTTTCACAATTTCTTTGGTGTTAAAATAAGAAGCTCACTCAGAAGCAGATTTAAAATTACACCCCAAAACACACCCAAAGCTAAATTTGTTTCACCAAATATTCAGCATAACTCCTACTGAGTATAATAATTATAATAACAATGTTTAACAATACCACTAAACATATTTTTAAGCATTACTTTGTAATGATGTATATAAACATGCACATATGACCCCAACTGTAGACAAGCATCATTTGTAAGATGATAGCAATGATGCTAGAATAATTCCCATTATTCTGGGGGTATTATTGCCGTATGTTTTTTAATTTTACACTTTTTAAGTAATATTAATAATACCAATTCACCTACTCAACTGTATTTAGTGACAACATTAAAATAACATTATTTGCATTAATCGATGCACATGTAAACATAAACAAAAAAATAAATAAAGCATTAAGGTTCAGATGTTCAAACTAATGTTTCCATTATTAGGTATGCATAGAATAATTCCCACAAATGAATAATAATATTAATAATAATCAGCTAAAGAAAAAAATAAACCTACTAAGAAACAGGCACTGACAATAAAAGTGTTCATGCTCAGGTCTTTAGGTCAGGTTTTCCAGCATTTTTATGATGCTTTTTATTAAAGAAAGTACAAAATAATTACCTTGCACAGTGCAATAGGCTATGATTGTGCTTTATTAATAATCAATGATAATAAAGATTACTAGAATTGTCATAAATGTACAACCCCTTGCCTCATTGTGACACTTGTAAACACACCCAAAGTTAAAAAGAGCAGATAAATGATAAACAGACAAATAGATACAAATAGTTAATAATGTCATGTGGTTGCCTCTGTAGAAATGTAAGTTTTAATATCATTAGATATTAAATTAATATACTGTTCAAATAAATCAATATTATTTAATGCTCAGATCTGCAAGTTACATTTTTATTGTTCATATAGCTTTAATGGGAACTATTATTATTATCTTTTTTTTAGTACTACCATTCCTACTACTAAAACTAATAGTAAATATTAAGATGTGATTTTATTATCTTCTAAGTTATAAATAATGTATTCTTTGAATAAAGCTAGACTAAAAATAGTACTAGACTAAAATAATACTAAAAATAATAATATGAAAATGTATACAGTCATTTATTCAAATGATGCAAATTAGAGTAGTGCAAAATATGATTTATAAATGTTGGCAGCATGTTGCTGTACTGCTTATGTTTTAGTAAATGTGCTTCTTGTTGTGCAGCAACATGTGCAAGTGTAAAACAAAACTATTTTAGCATATGGAAAGAAAAAAAATATATAGGGGAGTTATTCAAGTGAGGCAGTGAAAAATTGTGACTGGACGCAATACAATATAATAAAATAAAAAAAAATATTAAAAAAAATCTAAATCCCCTGCAGTAGGGCAGTTCTAGGGGTGATGGGAAATTATTTTTAATGACTTAGATATTTTCAATATAAAGTCTGGCAAGAACAGCAGTCTATGGGAATTCAACAACATTGCAAATAATTGCCCCTTCCTGTAAAACTGCCTCATCACAGGTAATAGGGACATAGATTTTTAATTTTTATTGTGTGCAGAGTGAAAAACTAAAAATGTGGCAATATTTATTACGTTGTCGAATTATTACATAAATATCAGAGAAAGGTAGGTTTTTAGACAAATATATATATATATATATATATATATATATATATGTGTAAATAGACAACTAGTGACATTCTCTGTATTGTTAAATATGGTATCACATTGGCATTTTACACTGATAATGTCAGAAATAATATCAATGCTTTTTGCGAAAGATAGATAGATAGATAGATAGATAGATAGATAGATAGATAGATTAATGCATAATTTAGCCTAGATACAGATTGCTAAATGGTTTAATCTGTCTTTATTAGACTACACAACTATTGTTACAAAAAATTGTATTATGACACATATTTCCCACCATTTATTTTGTGGCTTCATTGCAGATTGACCTTATTTTTCAATGAAACCAAATCAAATCTCTTGGATTTAGAAGCTTTTACTAAAGAGTGGAATGCTCTATTGTCTTAAAAGTGTGTTAATCAGCAGCATGCAAGCACCAATGTCTTTCTGAGTGGAGGATTGCTTAGTCAGTTGGAAAGACAAAGAGAGTATGTATCATTCAATGAGGAATCTGCAGATCCTGCATGGCCAGATTCCTGCATCTTATATTAATTAGAAGAGGAGCAGAACACACCAGACCAGGTGGGTTCCTCACTAAGCCAAGAGATCTGACCATCGAACTGGATGTTGGAAGAATGGGCATAAAATATTTTGTTAATCGTTCATTTAGGTTTTAGAGTTCTGCCATGAAGAATGGTGTTTTCTATCATTCAAACCAGTCTGTTGCTCAGGAACTCACAATCTAATAACTTTACTACCTTCTGAGGATACTTAAAGTGGACCAACACCGAGAGGTGATCGGCCCGGAAATCTATAAGATTCCCGGGCCGATCACCTCCCACCCCGCGGGACATCCGAGATCGGGATGTCCCGCGGGGTGAAACCCCCCAAAAAACCCCCAAACACCTTACCTGATCTTCGGCGGCGGCCGGCCGCCGCCGCCGCCTCCCTCGCGCCCCTGTAGGCGTGCTCGCGCCCGCGCCGGCCGTCTGCGAATGGCCGGCGGGGGCGCGCGCGCGCCGAAAGTGACGCGAGGGAGGCGGCGGCGGCGGCAGCCGCTTGGACGTTCCTGATCCCCGCCTGGACGTTGGCGGGGATTGGACCGTCCAGTCACGTGGGAGCGGGGACAGGTAAGATTTTGGGGCTTTCTGGGGGGTTTCACACAGCGGGGCACCCCCGATCGGGGTGCCCCGCCGAAGTGGACCAAAACCCAGGATAGTCAAAATCCTGGGTGTTGGTCCACTTTAATATAGCCCACTTGGAGGTAAACAGGAATAAATGCATCGGCCTCACAACAGTCTGACTGATTTATAATGCCACAAAGTTTTGGGCCGTAACTACGGTGAGGTGCAGAGATAGAGACCACATCGGGGCCCATGATGTCAGGGAGTCCCTTTTATTGATGTTAGTAAGAAAGCACCATTTGTTTACACTAATTATTATTGTTTATTGATAAAGCGCCTTCTTCAGTGCAGTTGTATAAGCTGTTACATCTGACCCATAATACACAGGGTCACATATAACAGCAAATACACATTGATACAGGTCTACATTAGGCTAAATAATAAGGATGGAGGTAAAGTACTGTATCAGTATGTAGTAGTCAAATTGTATGTCATTTAGAGGCTGATTCACCACTAGTGCCACGTATTGCTAGATGAGCGTCTATATAACGGAACTTAGAGAGTCCGCTAGTAGACGCTGTAAGCGGGTATCAGGCGCTGTAATCTAGCGTAGCAGTCGCTGTAGTAACCTGGGCGGCATTGATGAATATGATGTGTGTTGGGCGCTCTAACAACAGCACAACGCTGCAGCAAGCGAGACGTAGCGCCAGCGTGCTGCGTCCAGCACTCGGCGTTTCACACCATATTGAACACAAAACTACACACAAACAGCATCCGCGCTCTAAAGCTCAGACGCTGTGTGATTAAAGTCTGTTTTTGAACACATATACACCAGTAACAAAGCAAAAACACATGGAATGACATTGTTTTAACACTGGGACATTAACACTTTAGTTACAGACCTGTAAATGACATTCTGCATAAAAATATAAAGAGTCAAAAATGTATAAAAGTGTTTGTTTGCAGGCCAGGAGAGGTCACACAATGATTTGAGTAAAAAAAAATGATTTTAATTGCCAAACACGCTATTTTAGCACAACCAAATGAAAGCCCATTGAAACGTATGGCAGAGTGACACTGAGCGAAAGGTAATATGTGGCACTCTTGAACCTGGAGCGCTGACGCTATACGCTGAGCTGCCTCTAGTAATACATGTGACAGTACATGGCGCTGTTAGATGCGCTCACCAGATTAGCTTTCTTAAGCGTGGTTTTGTGTACAGCGCACACAGTTTACCAGACATTACCTGCCGCTACAAAGCACTACCTGACCTGCCATTATCCATTCTTAAATAACCCCCTTAGTTAACAATGTGCATTGGCTGAATGTGACAAAACAAAATATTACTGCATGAGCAATGTAGGGACCCTGTTGAATAACTGCACCGGGTGCCAGTCACATTTGGTTACATCTCTGGCTTCTTTACATTGAGACTAGTCATTCCCCTAATTATTTTTACCTATGGAAATAATAATAGTGTAAGAGGCCAGTTTCCTTTCTTTTCAAAGTGCTAATAGACACCTAAAATAAATTACTAAGTACCTGAGGAATTTACTTCAAATCCCTGAATTTGGGGAGCTCACTGTGTGGAAACATGCTTAGCAAATTAGGGCCAAAGCAAATGATTTAACTAAACCTGGGGATTATAGGCAGGGACATACATATGGGGCCCTATGCCCTAGGTCAGAACAGGGCCCTGTGCAAGCTTGCAGCACCTGTGGGCTGTATGGTCCGTTTCTTGCACTGGGTGAAACATGGTGCTGGAAGCTCAGCTCTTTCCTGTGAAACCTATGGCCCACATAGGCGCAATGCTCTCAATTCTCAGAGATATAATGGGCAAGGCTTTAGGAATATGTAAGAGGTACAATAATATGTGTATTTAAGTTAACTTTTTAAACTTATTTTTTAAACTGCTCTAAAATGCTTTTTTTAAAAATGTTTTAATATGTAGTATATATAACAATTTTTTTCCTATTAGCCCTTGAATTGTTAGTTCTTAAACAAAATGTGCATTATTTCAGCGTGTGTAAGATGTGTGCCCACTGTTGAACCCACTGTTGCCTCCAGCAACGATGGATAGGATTTGCCCCCTGAAGATATCCTGCAGGCAATAAAAAACATTATAAACTCACCTTTAATCCCCCGCAGGCGACTGCTGATAGTCTGGCCCTCAGACACTTATCAGATCGCCTAATCCAGCAGCCTCCACTGCCCCCATCTTTGTCCATTCAAAATCTAATGAACCACCCTGCACCAAAAGGCACGGGTGGTCCCATCGGGTGTTGAATGGACAATAGCATCTGGACAATGGCAGCGGCTGGTATTGGCCCTTCCCGTAAGTGTCTGAGCACCAGACTTTCAGCGATCATCTGCAGGGGATTAAAGGTGAGTATACTTTTTTCTGCTTTTAGTATGATTTTAAATAGTGCCCACCTGATCACATCACCGGTGGGTGGGCACTGATGTTTTTATAATGACTGCTATTGTTTTCCACTAACTGCCGGAAACATTGCCATCACTCAGTTCCTACATACTAGTGGCCAGTAAATAGAAGAACCTTTAGTATATAGTAGAGGTAGAAATGGACTGGATCACTATTTCTAGGGACATAATACTCAACAACAGTCATAATGTCCCATATGAGGTATGCCCCCTCATCAGACACGATCCATCCACTGAGCTTCTTTTATAATCTTGGTGTGTACACTGGGTACCGCTAGCCCAGAACCTGGTCACATCTTTCTCCAGAATGTAAATAGGGGTATACATGTTGGCTTCATGGGTACTTCATGGGTACTTCATGGGTACTTCATCCTGCACTGTCCTCTTTTGGTATGAGATCTGGCTGGTCTCATCTATCAAGTGCATCGACAATACTAACTGAAACTGAAAACAAGAATTACTATATGTGAACATAACATACGACCACCAAATTGGTGGATAACCTAAGTGCCCATCTAGCCAAGTCCCATAAACGTAGTGGTGACAAAGCTATACCGAACTACCCACCACCCCACACCAACCCTTACTAACAACTCACATCGCCAAGCCCCCGCCCCCACCCACCACAATAACCTGCCCCACCAAAAACTAGATACCCAAAAACGGTGTAAATGCCAGATCTTCATTTAAACCAAGCGGGGTCTGAGAATGCAGGTTATAGATCCCGCTGTTGTAGAGTTCTTTTCAGGTCACCTCCCCGTGGACCTATACTTACCCTCTCAATACCCATGACCCTTAGGTCACTGAGGTTGCTATTGTGTGTGTTTAAAAAATGCAACGCCACTGGGGGGACCATTTTTCCTTGTTGGACATTCCTAGCTGCAAGACGTATAGATGAGAGATGTGCCTGTATCCTGGCTTTGAGACTATTTCTAGTCTCACCAATATACATCTTCGGAAAACTACATTGGAGCGCATATATTACCCCCACAGTTTTACAATTGATGAATTGCCGAATCTGAAATGACCTACCAGTTTGTAAATTCTTAATTACTTTGCTTTTATCCATGTGCGGGCAGATTGAGCACGCCCCACAGGGATAATTTCCAATAGTTGCAGTCTGGTTCCGCAAAATGGCTGGAACATACTTTGTCCCGCATGTTAGGTGCCCACTGTGCTAGCATGCGGGGTCCTCCCCGCACCCACCTGGCTAAATAAGGATCAGTCTTTAAAATATCCCAATAATTATGGAGGATGTGTCTCAAATTTTGCCAATCACTGTTGTATTGGGTTATATATCTTACCTCTGAAGTCCTCCGTCTCCTACTCTTGTGAATAAGTAGTCCTGCTCTTGGGGTATTCTTGGCTCGTTCCAGTGCCCTATAGACCATCTCCTTAGAATAACCCCATCTAATGAACTGAGAAGTGAGATCTCCAGCCTGTCGTAGGAATTCTTCCTCCTCCGAGCAATTCCTACGCAATCTTAAGAACTGCCCGATCGGTATCCCTCGTTTCAGGCTGGTCGGATGAAAGCTACTGTAATGTAGCAGAGAATTAACAGACATCTCCTTGCGATATAACCCCGTACTAAAGGAACCACCCTCGTTGATAGAAATGGTGAGGTCCAAAAAAGTAACTTGTTTAGCCAGAGTCTGAGCCATAAGAAAAATGTTGAAATCATTAGTGTTTAGGTGATTCAAAAATTCATCATATTCGGCTATTGTGCCCTGCCATACCACCAGCACATCTTCTATGTAGCGATGCCACCCTAACACGTGCCGATGAAATCCCACATTGTCCTCGCGGAAAACCACTCCCCTCTCCCACCACCCTAAAAAGAGGTTGGCCACCGAGGGGGCACAAAATCAAGTAAGATCAAAATAAATTCCTGTGGGGTGGGAGAGTTCTGTCCACTCATGTTAAGGAAATATCAGCACGTGCGGGTGGCATCCACATGCGATATGCTTGTGTAGAGGGCTTCCACGTCCATAGTGGCAAGGAGTACATCATCGGGGACCCAAAGGGAATTTAAACAGTTAAGCAAATCCATGGAATCTCGCACGTACGAGTTGAGTGAGGTGACAAAAGGTTGTAAATATCGGTCAATAAAAATACAAGCTTTTTCAGTCAAACCCCCGATGCCTGCCACAATAGGTCTTCCCGGTGGGCACTGAGGGTTTTTATGTATCTTTGGCAAAATGTAGAAAGTGGCAACAACGGGAAACTCTACCATCAGAAAATCACGTGTTTCACGATTAATCACGCCATCGGACCACGCCTCCTCAATCAAAATGTCATACTCCTGTTTATAGATCCTCAATGGATTTGCCGACAATTTCTCATAGTTGGAGGTGTTCTGCAGCTGTCTCAAGGCCTCCGTGCGATAGTACATCACAACGATGTTCCCGCCCTTATCGGCTTCTTTTATTATGATGTCTGCGCGTGCATGGATCCCCGAGACAGCCGTCCTCTCGCAATCTGAGAGACTAGAGGGTCCCCGTGGAGTAGGCAACCTCTGGATCTGATCACTGACAACCCGAAAGAACGTATGTACTGCCGGGCTCAGTGACCAAGGCGGCATATACTTGGATGGTCTACAAAACCGTTCAGTAATACACACTTCAGATGTTTGCTCCTCTAATAAAGATGCAAGGTCGTCTAGGGCTTCTCCTTCCTGCCATGAAATATCAGTCATGGATGCTGGTAAGCACTCAAACTGTTTTTTCAGTAACAGTCTTCTGCAGAAAAGGTACAGATCTTTAATAGCCAGAAATCTATCAAATTTGTTGCAGGGTGCAAAAGTAAGGCCCTTCTGTAGAGCTGATTCTTCCTGGGGAGTCAATTGTACAGCGGAGAGATTTATGACTGTCAACTCCTGAGTGGAGAGACTATCCTCTATATATCCGTGTGCAATAGTGGGGGTGACTGCTGGGGTACTGTCTATGGACTGTGGCCCATCCTGGACCGTTTCAATGTTGAGGGTCGTAACCTGCGGTGACCCCACCGCCCGGTTATGCCTGAGAGCCCTATATTTGTCTCCCCGACCCCCCCCCAGGCAGGTCCTTCTGATCTTCTTTCGCCTAAAAAACGATGGGATGTGTTGTTACTCTCTTCAGATGATCTACTTGATATAGAAGCTCTATGGCTGGGAGGGCGACTATCCCTATCGTGGCTCCTTCTCCCATTTCCCCTGTGGGACCATCTGTAGACCCGCCCTGCAGCAAAGTCATTCCTGTCTCTATCTAATTTGGACATTTTGTTATTAATGATGCTGTCCTCAACCTTCTTGAGGTCATTATCCAAAGACTCCTGGAACCTATCCAATTCTCCCCGTGTCATGTCCTTGGGAATACCATCATAAAGTCCCCTCAAAATCTATTTTGTCTTAACAAGTGCTATCTTATCTAGGTTTATCAACTCATCTATGAGTCCCATAGCACACTTATTCAGGTGTGTCTCCCATCTTTGTCGGGTGTCATCAGATACTTCCCAAGCAGGGAATATCTGCACTCTTAAACCCCTGGGAATGAGTGATTGCTCTCTATAGATCTCCAGGGTTTGGACATTCCACCATAACTTAGTGTATTTAATCAGTTCCCTCTTTATTTGGTGGAAAATGTCCCTTAAAACCTGGAGATCTAGGGTTAAATACATTGCCTTCTCCCTGTGTTCTCCATTGTTGAAGCGTACTGTTCCAGTCCGTTTCTTTACTTTCCCAATTGGAAGACATGGTGCTGTGCTGGTCTAAATCCGTGACAATGGAGACTACTCCAGGTCAACGGTCGTGGGTGAATAAGTGAAATATACAAACAAAAGACCGCACTAAAGTTGTTTTAAATAAAACAACTTGCCAACATGGAGGCTTGATCCCACATACTTCTTCCGGGTTGATAGAGCACTCTCAGCCTCAGTGCATGTCTGCCAGTCATGAAGATGTTCCGATGCACGTCAGAGTACATAGCGCCAACACCAAACTGACACAGCCAGCTCCAAGTATTACCTTTAACTCAGTGTCACCCTCCCATACATTTCAATGGGCTTTCATTTGTTTGTGTTTAAATAGCGTGTTTGCCAATTAATTTTTTTTTTTTGCTCAAATCATTGTGTGGCCTCTCCTGGCTGCAAAGAAACACTTTTATACATTTTTTGGAATTTTTATAGTTTTATGCAGAATTGTATTAACAGGTCTGGCTCTAAAGTATTATTGTCCCAGTGTTAAAACAATGTCATTCCATGTGTTTTCGCTTTGTTACTGGTGTATATGTGTTCAAAAACAGACTTTAATCACATAGCATCTGCCGCTCTATGCTATAGTGACCAGATTTAGAGTGCCGACGCTGTGCCAGACGCACTAAGCTGGCGCTACCTCTCACCCGCTGCAGCAATGTACTGTTGTTAGAGCTCCCAACACACATCACATTCATCAATGCTGGCCAGGTTAATACAACGACTGAGGTGCTAGGTTACAGCACCCAATACCAGCTTACAGCATCTACTAGCGGTTGCTCTAATGCCGCTATACAGACACTCATCTGGCAATATGTGGCGCTAGTAGTGAATCAGCCTCTTAGTGTATATGTGCATAGACAGCTCCTTAGTAGCCAAAGCAGCCTTCCTGTTCCTGCCTCCTTCTAGTCCCTCAATTTGGTTTACTTACCTGTTCCAGTACCCGGTCTCCACTGTTTAGAGGACCAAGGTGGCATTAGATTTCTGTCAGTGTTTGCTGTGGCTTCTGTAAACAACAGGCAAGCATTCCTGCTGTGCTGCACCCAGATCCCATCTGTTAGGTTCACTTACCTGCCCTGATCTAGTGTGTGTACTACTGTGAGGTGTCAATGGTTAGCAGTATGCATGCATGTGCTCAGACAAAAAAAGATGAGTTTAAAGATATCTTACCTACCCTGTTTCCAGAGTGAAAGAGGGAGGAGCACTCCTCCTTGTCTGTGACCCAATCAGTGCACATCTGACAAAAGTTGGAGAGGCTCCCATGGCAATAAAGCTTCCCATGGAAATCCAATCGGCGGCACATCTCTGCACTCGCCATATGGGGGATGATATTGTGAACAATCCCACTCAATAGGCAAGGGGTGAGGAGAAGGAAGCCTTCTTCACCCCTTGCCTTCTGAGCGCATGCATGATTAAGGAGGTTTTCCTCCGAAACACGTAACAGCCCCTTGTCTCTGTCTGGTTTCCCACCTGCTGTTGGATGAGTTTAATGTCTACAATAAATGGAGAGTTTTATTTGAAGTGCTGACTTGCACATTGGATTTTTGCACTATGAAGGAGCAGTGGAGGAATCTGCATTGACACCACGCACCGAGCAAAGTGACCAAGCATTCTTCTGAGCTGTGAGTACTGGTGAAGATGTTGAGGAGGCCAACTGAGGAGGGGGCAGGTGAGTAGATGTGGTGCCAATGGGAAGTTTGTCTGAATGCAACTGGACCCAGACCAGCACCCGTTAGCAGGGAAATGGGTGTTGGTCCGCTTCAAGCCTAGATGGTCTAGATCAGGGGTCACTTAAAATTGTGTTACATATGCATTACAATGATGCACATAAAAGGTTTTCAACATATTTAGGAGCAGTTTTGTACTGAAGGAGCAGATCAGACTCTTGGGTAAAATCTAGATGGTAATAAATCAAGTTGGGAGTATAGATCATTCTACAACCTTGCTAAGTACCTCCTGATAAAATGTCAAGGGCCACCAGTGGTACTCGTACTTAAAATCTACATGGCTATTGGGCACACATATAAATGTTTCCTGCTCATTTACTCCATCCGTGCAGTGAAATATACGCAAAGCCGTGAGTACACACATGCCCGATGAGATTGGCTGCCCTAGTTGGGACGTTAGGTTATGCCTTGCTCAAAAGCACTTCAGTCATGTCGAACCTTCCACCCTCTGTACACAGGCCGCTTCCTTAACCACTATGCCATGACTGCCCCTAGAGTCTAGATGGGTTGAGTTGCATACAATAGAAAAATACTACCTTGGGAACATTTACTTGTATGTGTAGAATACAATCCACAAGTAGCAGTAAATCTAAGAAGACCTCTAGTTTGTATTTATTTTGTATGACTGAAAACATAAAACATAATAAGTACTAGAGTTAAATGTTCAGAGCTGTATAAAATTAACAAAGTTCTCCTATAAGAAGTGTGACATCTATTCAATAATTGAAATTGATTCATAATATAACACAGTTTCAACATTCTTATTATTGTTAATAGCAGCATTGTGCTGTTTCTATTAGTAATTATCAATTGCTGTTGTGGCCTTTAATTATCCCACCTCTCTTGTGTCTAAACAGAAATATCGCTGTTGACTGTAAACAGCGACGCAAATTGTCGAAACGTTGTCAAAGTGCGTATTGTGTGCCGGCCTTGTGTGTGTCTGTGTGTCTTTTAAACAAAAAGGAAAAAATATTGTGTCAAAAGTAATGTGGAAGAGAATGGAGGCTGAGGCATTGTAGCCCTCTTTCCTCTATTCAGCTGGAAACATGGTGGAACATTTCCGTTTTCTTTTCAAAGCCGGGCAGACATGAATGGGATGTCTTGTAAGCAGTCTATGAGGCTGTCAAACTTCTCAGGGTAATAAGCACTAATGATGGGGTTTGGAGTTCTCTTCTGGACAAAAGGGGGCTTACAGTGTTTTGTGAGGCTGAATGGCTAATAAGTTTTTCAGGGGAAAATGAGTTAGCTGTCAACAGATTGATTTAGCCAAAGCAGAAGAAAAGGCATAGTTGGGTCCACAGCCTTGTCCTCCTGGTGCAGCTGGGGACAGTAGACCTCTACCCCCACCTCACCCTACAAGTATGAGTATAAAATTGTAAAGTGTATTCACTAGACACTGGTTACAGCAGCGGTTACTGTGCAGGGCTCCCTGTACAAACAGGCAAGGGCTGAATAATGCACACGAAAGCGATTAGTGGGCTGCGGTCCCATTTCTGCCAAACACTTCAACTGAGGACATCACTAATTACCTGTAAATGTATGAAACTCTATAGGAGAGGGCTTGGGGAGGGAGGTTAATAGCTCATTTAGCAACATTCATAATAAAGTGGCTTCTTCGACAAGACGTGTTGCTTTTTTCCCCCCCTCACAAGATTAAAATGTTGGGATTTTATTTCTAAGAAAAAAAAATTGTAACACAAAGTCTCAGCACGAGAATAATCAACGCAAATTGGTATACGCAGTATCAAATATCTGCTCGTTCTTATAAAAGCAGCATTCCATTAAACATTTTAAGGTTAAATAAATCCAGTGTTAACACATTTTAATTAGTGTTGCTGTTAACATTTTTAATAAAATGAATTGTGCCTGAATCAAAAATCAACCAAGAATATTGTTAATTTATTTCAGTGAAAAGAGAATTTGGTGGAATTAGTCACTTCTATTTTAATAAAATAAACCAGGAATTAATTTGTAGATAATGGTAGAGGTCCCCTTTAGTGTACTAATGTTAATATTTCTAGGAAGAAAACACCTTTCTATAATATATATATATATATATATATATATATATATATATATATATATTATTATATATATATAATATAGTTCCCATTTACAAATGCATTGTATTTCTAGAGCAGGGGTTCCCAACAGTTTTTACGTACCACTTTACATTTCTAAATGTCTTGATTACCCTCTGGGGGATATGTATGGGTGTTTTCGGTCATCTAAAACTGTGTTACAGGCATAAAGCAAAATGAATGTAGATACTTTTGGTTACCTTTTTGGGCAGTTTCGAAATTATTATGAAAACCAGGCTTGGGTGAATTATAGATGGCAGCAGATCTGGTTGGGGTACAGATCAGCCTGCAGCCTTGCCAAGTACCACTGGTTGGGAACCCCTGTTCTAGAGTAAAAGGGGACTTTCCCCTTTACCTAATGTTAAATGAAAGTGCATTTTTTCTGACTTTTTGATCAGACCAAAGATCAGGGGGTGACGTCAAGACATAAGACTCCCCTGCTTATGTTTCACAGGGACCCATGGTGTAAATTACCCACTTGCAACCCAATTATCTGAAGCCAGGTGCCACACTTTCGTTTTCCATCCTCAAGGAGGTGTGTGTGTAGAGTCCAGATCAAGGCTCTTTTTTTTTATTATTGGCATCTGAGCTGAGCTTCGAACATTGCTATACAATTCCAAAGTATGGCACCCGACACAGAGGCTGTGTGAGGGCGACCTACACCCCGGGACCAGATGGAAGGTGAACAGAGGAGCCTCATGCCAATATCTAAGGGTCGGTTGCAATGTCTACAAAGGTGGACTTTTCGTTTAATTCCAGACGGAGACGGTCAGTTTTTTTCACTATTAGCTCAGACACTCAGAATACCTTGGTGCTCTCATCACATGAACATTAATCACTGATATTGTATCAGCGGAGGACTCACAGATGTGTGCTGGGGATGGTCAGGAGCATAAACTCAGCTGTAGAATTATGTAGGATCGAGTCTGTAGGTCGTCAGGTGAAGTGTTTGTTTTAACTTGCTTAAATAAAAGTCTTCTTTTACTTTAAAATGCATTACTGCTGTATTTTGTATTTTACACAGATGTTTTTTCTACAGGAATTATGCTTGCCTATTGCATTAGCCAATAAGTGGCATTTAAAAAATATATATACTTTGATATATATATACATATATATTATTTATTTATATTTTTTCACCTGCAGCTCCTCCATGAAGCACAGCCATCTTCTTGCCGATACTGTAGAACCAGTGATTTCATCCTCCATCATAGCAGCATCCATCAGGCTGGTTTCACGCCCCTTAAATGCCTACTCCATTCATAGTGATAATGAGGCGTGCCGAGACAGAATATGGCAATCCCACCTTGGCATTCCCCTCCATTGCAATGAATGGAGTAAGTGTGTAGAGGCAGAAATGCAGACGGCAGGATGCCGCCCTAGAAAGGGGGCAGCACTGGGAGGCGGAATCGTGGATCCCCGCCCACGGTAGGTATGCAGATGCTGTGGCGGACAAAAAGTGATTATATACTTATTAAACTTAATTTTTTTAACCTGGTTTTTACTTTTACTAGATATCCTGATTCAAGTAGTACAGAACCTAACCCCCAAAAAGTGGCCAGTATCAACAGGACCTAAGCAGTTTCCATCAACACCATTTTTATATTGGTTGCTGTTTGCTCTGAACATTTGAAATACATAGCAACACACATAGTTAATATGCTGGACACACACAATGTTATTGTGTATGAGTTACAGACTTGACCTATTGTACTATCAATTGTAAGGTGTGTGGTTAGTTATACTAGGCTCTGGATACATATTTGTGGACAATCAGACAATCTCAGTCTTGACCACGTCACCCACTGACGACGCCAGGGCTTCTGGGTTCTGAGCGGCGCGTCCTACGCTTCCCAGATTTGTAATGGAGGTGAGTGCCCCTTTTTCTATTGGTTGCTACACGGAGTATATACCTATATATTGACGCCTATGGTTATATCAATCTTTGTATGATTAAGAGCCCGCTGTGGCTCGAAACGCGTCACGTATGGTCCTCTATCTGCCTGATTTGAGCCATTAGGTGCGGGGGTACTTGTGTGCTCTTTTCACATGGGCTGAATATGATTTTTTAAACAATACTATTAAAAGTTAACTTTTATACTCACGCTTGGTTGGACAACAAACTGGATAATCTCAGTCTTAACACAGTACATATACATAGCATCAGTACAATGTACAATTGCATTGTCGACATGTCAGAATATATATAAAACAAATTTTAATTCAGTTTTAATATGACTGGCAGCTTTAAAACAATTGATTGATTGTAGCCATTTAAATGCCTTCAGTTTAAAAGTGTATGGTGTGTCTCAGCTACTAGGATTTACAGTTTAAAAGTGTGGGATATCCCTCAGTGGCAATCACCACCATCAACCCCAGGTCCATGACACCTTCTTCTGGGTTTACTGGGCGATCACAAGTGGCAACAGCAGACGGTGCTGCTGATCAAAGGCATCTTTGCGAATACCACAGTGATGCCGATGATCTGGTTCCCATTCTGATTGCCACACATCACCCCCTGTGGGAACGCCCTGTGAGCATGTGCATGTGAGTATGGATATCCCATTGTGCACCCATAGTTGACCTTGTCCACTTTAAGTATGTCATTTGCAAAATTTCAACTGTAGGCAAAATCCTTAGCTCTAATAAGCCCCCCTCAAACTTCAAATAATGTGTTGGTAAGTAACTTGTTTTTATTTCCTTGGCTTTGTTTTTCCGAATTATCTTAGATATTCTTTCCCTAGCAACCAAATCAGGCCCCTGTTTGAGGTGCTCTAATACAAATTCATCCCTCTAATTGTTAATGACCATCTATGCTCATGCCAGATCATACAGAATGTTGAGAAAAGTTGAACTTTTATCTTCCAATATGCTGTCTGGCCTTGGAGTGAATATAGATGCTATATATGCTAGATTGTAGCACAGAGATGTAAACTGTGGCTTGATTTCCTCTTACTAGGAGAGTAATAGTTAAAATTATAAGGAAAAACTATTCTCACCTTTCATCCCCCGTAGGCTATCATTGCTAGTCAGGTGCCTACACACTTACCAGATCACTCTACCCTAGACCTGCGCCATGCGCCTCTGCCTCTACCTCTGCTGCACCGACGTGTGCCATAGTTCCTGTGATGATGGCACAGGATGGGCCATAGTCTACTGCACATCGTTGTTGATGCATTGATCCGGTGGAGGTAGAGGCAGTGGTGCGGGATTGGGATTGGGTGATCCGTTAAGTGTGTAAGCACCAGGCTAGCAGCCATAGCCTGTGGGGATGAAAGGTGACTATATTATCTTTAGTTTTTTTACTATAGTGTGATTTTGTAACAAGCCCAGGACTAAAAGTTTGAAGGGGTTTATTAGAACTAAGAATTCTTTTACCTACAGTTGTCCTATAAAATATTGAGAATTCCTTTATCCCAAACTGCCTACACTTATTTGTGGAAAACATATCTGAAAAAACTGCATTCTTTCCATCTGTGTGGGTTGTTGGAGGTTTCCCCACCACCAACAGCCAGTTTGGCTATTCCCAAATTTCTGACTTACTATGAATCGAATATGGGGTCGGCAGTTATGCTTAGTGTATTAGGCACCGCTTTCTCCCCACAATATCCCAGTGAAATTTAGCCATATATATAAAATATATCTGAAATGTGTGTCTGACTCACTGCCACAGCCAGGTATTTTCACACCTGGGCTGCTGGAAATCCAAGTGCGCCTTTAATATGATCTGTTATCAGCGTTTTACTGCTCTCCACCTGCTTCTCCTTCCAGCACTGTTTTCCTCACTGTACCCTCTCACACTTACTATTCATTCAGGATCTCTATGAAAAAAAATCCAAAAAGAAGATCCTTTTAGATACCAGTAAGCCAGGCTATGCTCCTTGGGTCGACTCATCAAAGCTCTGTGATACAGAAGCAGCAGATTACAACTTAGGCCCTTATTTAACAAGGGATAGCGCCAGGTAGCAAATGGTGAGCGAACGGTAATGATGGTCACCGCCACCAGTACGCCGGCTCCCCTCCGCAATCACACATTTATGAAGCCGATCCTGCTTAGCGACTGACAGAGCGCCAGATAGCGAATCATTCATCATTATTCCAGCCTCACCCCACAGCGCCAGCAAGCAACCTTGAACAGCGACAGGTATGACCTCTCGCTACCTGGCGCTCTCCAATGCATTTCAATGGAGCAATCTTTAAATATTCATAATTAATTGCTATTATTATTTATTTTATTTTTTTTTAATGTCAAAAATTCTATGACCACTTCTGCAATGTTAGATATTTTTTTTAAGCTAAAAAAAAAAAAAACATGTTTGTTTTTTTTTACTAAAAATATGGTTGTTTGGGGGTTAAAAAACTACTTTTAACCCATCGCCGCCAGCGCTCTGAGGTTTAAACATGCATTTCACAGCGCGAGAATTTTTGGAGCGTGATTTGTTAATGAATATGCTGGGAGCTGTTCGCTATGGCCGTTCGCTGTCATGCGCTCCCATACAGCGCGGAACCTGTCAAACAGCGACTCCTAACCCCGTATTCAACATTACCGCACACCGACTGAGTCGCTGTCAACAGCCGAACAACGGCCAAGCACAGCGAATACTAGCGGGCGCTGTGAAAATAACGCTACTGTTGCTCATCTGTTGCTACCTGGCGCTATTAATGAATCAGCCTGCCCGTTATTACCGTATCTGCTTGTTACTCAGCTACTTACAGAAATAATAGACCCTTTTTAGTGATATCAGCTATTGTCGTTGTTTTCATTACATTGCTGTACTTTATCAGATTGTTTTATTTGTTTTATGTGGTCTATAGACATTTCTATAATGATGATAAAACTTTAACTTTTTATGTGCTGAAGCAGGAACTTTTTGAAAATGTAGATTCTATAGGGTAGTGGGCTGGTGGTCGTGTCTCTATGTAAGTTATCCACTTTATATTTGGAGTGTCATTTTCCTGCTTTCTCCGGCTGGTCCTCACTGATTAATTAGTATATACATGGTTAGGTATGTTTAGAGGGTATATATGTAGGGTAGCATTTGCACATTTAGTGGTTTTTAAGATGTTGTCACATTGTTGCTTTATTTAAGTCAGATGTTTATATGCACTATAGCACTTTTTCTTATACCAGCCAAGCAGTATTAATAAGGTCAATAATGTAGATTTTTATTGGAATAATTATATCGTATTACCCACCAGTCCTCCGGCCCCTCAATTTTTCTTTCCCTTCCTTATTGATCATGTTATGTCTTTGGTGTTTTTTAATGAGTCTGTAGTGTGTTTAGCTGTTTGGAGATTGTTACCAATAAATATTGATTTTTTATATAGTCAGTAGTGGTGCCTCATATTTGGGTGGGTGATTTTGAAGGCGTGGGACCTTCAAATCTCTCTTTGTATATAGATTCTATGGACAAACAGTCTTTCCATACTCCTACATCTGCATAGTGGAAGCATAGGCTGATGAACTGCTATTTTCTAATATGCAGAGTAACCAACCTGTGTAGCACCAACAGCTGCCAGACGGGCTGGGAGCAACTTCTGCATACCTTCCAACTTTTCAGAGTGGGAAAGAGGGACAATTTTTAAATTAAGCCACAGCCCCTCATTGAGAGAGGAATTGGAAATAGGTTGTAAAAGTTACTACAATATAAACACTTTGAACAGGCAAATTAATCATTTATTGATGTAGATCTGCACGTTACACCTCAACGAGGGACACATGAGGCACAAGAGGGGCAGGGGGGCATGGAATCAAAAGAGGGACAGTCCCTCCAAATGAGGGACAGTTGGGAGGTTTTACTTCTGGAGGGTGCATTGAGGAGGATCCATAGAGTAAACAGGATAATCAAGGTGGTCCCTCAGATGCACAATTGTGTTCAAGCCATAGTACTGTTTGTAAGTATTGGCCTCCCGTGCAACATGTCACATTGCTTTGCTGGTAGAACCCATCCACCCCAGGGAAGACAATCAGCCCAGTGTATGTGATTGGCAAGTATAAGAGAGCCTCCCCCATGGATGAGTGGGCCCAGAGAATGCCATAAAAACATCCCTCAACCCAT
Organism: Gastrophryne carolinensis; assembly: GCA_027917425.1. NCBI lineage: Eukaryota > Metazoa > Chordata > Amphibia > Anura > Microhylidae > Gastrophryne > Gastrophryne carolinensis. The sequence goes on from CM051244.1 coordinate 53,272,254, forward strand.
GTTGATGTTTCTTGCGTGCCGCACCAATGTCCATCTGTTCAATAGGGCATAAAAACTGACTCATTGAGGTAAAACAACACTTTGTAGGGAAGCAGAGGGACAATTCTGATACTGCTATGATAGTAGAAACCTTTTCTGCCAATCTAACTTCTTTAGCAGAGGTGCAGTGACTATCCCTCTGCTTTGGAGCCCCATGTGCACTAGGGTTCACTTAACTATTGTTTTAAACACACATCTGGTAGCCTATTGGTTTATTTACCTGGTGAGCTGTTTCATTGTAGAATATTAGTCCACCCCTGGGTACCATTGTCGCTGGTGTTCACCTCACCTTCACATCAATCACGTGATGTGTTGCAGTTTCCATCTGCTTATCGGCATTATTGCCATTTTTCCGCTAATACTACATTTTCACTATAGTGGCTTTCCTCAGAAATAAATGTCCCCCCCCCCCGGCCAATGGCCAAATGTAATTCCTTTTTTGCAGCCCTGATGAATTGTCTCTTTTATCCATAACAGCAATGTGCCTATTGTCATTTTAAATAACCAACAAGCCAGTTCAACACACATGACTTCCTCAATGAGCTTCATGGCCAGGGTTAAAAGTAGGAAGTGGTCATAATAATATAACTTGACTGTGTATGGCTTGGTGATCTACCGGCTTAGCTATGAACCAGCTTGCTTGCCTACCCTCTCTAGTTGTTAAAAAAATATGTTTGTATCTATTACAGTAGATAATTATCCCTGGACACAGGATTTTGCAATTTAAGGTAATAACAAATGGAAGCAAAGGGGAGTAGTTAGTAAACTGTTTTGTTCATTTTGTCTCTAGGGCTAAGGCTAATTTGCAGAGTGTCATTCCCAATGGCATCTCAATTTTAAATCTGTGTATAACACTGAAATCATAAAAATATTTACAAACATCAAACAGACCCCATTTCAGATTTCTCCCTTTGACATTTTTATATCAAGACCATTAGCTTCCAGGCGAGGGAGATGTGAGTGACATCTGTTAGAGCCCTTGTAAATCTGCAAATGATTTGTGTTTAAAAAAAAAAAGGCAGCTTTTAATTTTGGACCATTGAGGCATCCAATTAAGTGCCTGGAAGGATCAGGCTCCCTCAGCTTTCACCCGGTAGTCGCTCGCCATAAACACATTAGATACACTTTGCGGATTCTGCTGTGTTAATGGATTAGGCATCACCTGTTTGTAATCTTTACAAAGAAATACAGTAAATGGGGGAAATATGCGCTCTGCCCTGCTCTAATAAGAAGATAAACCTCTTTTGTTCTCTAGGTGCTCCGGCTCTAAATGATTCGTTTAGGTGGGATTTAAGACGTAAATTAAACACCTGATGTTTAAAAAGGGACACAATGTAGCAATACCTGATGCTGTGATCAGAAAATACTCAACGTTTACCGCGTGTGCCCAACAGCAAACCGGCAAGCAGCTATTGCTAAAGAAAGGGCACCCATGTGTAATTTGTGTAATGGGTGAATGAGCGAGCTACTGCCAGGTCTCTTGCCCTAAAAATAAGACCTGAATTGCACCTGTGTTTCTCTAATAGAACCCCAAGAGGCCTGGCGTCTATTCAATTAACCCTAATTGTTATGCTCCCAATGGTGTACCTCTAAAGCAGTGGATGTGACTTTTTCAGGAATGCCCTGTCGCATTGGATTTTTATTTTCACTCTGTAAGTTTTATTGGCAAACAATTCTTTGGGCCTCACACCTCAGTGTCTTAGGTTATTATAATCACAATGGTCGACAGCTATGATTAAGGAAGTGTCTGGTAGTATTAAATTTGTCAAATATGGGAACATACAGACATTAGGGTAGTGCTAGGTGCAGCCGCTTTGTACAAAGTGCAGAAGCCCATGGCAACCTGTCATAACTTATCCCTCAAATTCATGGGTGTAACTACATATGACAGGGCCCCAAAGCAAAGTTCCTTGATCACCTCTCTCAGTTCCAGTCATTGTGTTACTCAGCAAAATAAGGGCAACAATGTAAACATGTAAAGGATGAAAGAGCTTAAACATCAATTGGAAATAAGGAAGGGCATGGCTTACACAAAATACACACACATATATATATATATACACAAAATATATATTGGGATAAATTAGAACGCAAAAGGGAGAGAGCTTGACGGCGGACAGACTGGCTAAAGGGAGCACAGGGAGAATACACAGTGAACCACACTGGTCTGTGGCCCATTGGGCAGAGTATAACGTCTATCACACAGCTCAACTCACCCAGCCATGACACTGCTGCAATGCTATAGCTCAGCATCATGGCTGAATGAGCCTTATTCATGCCTGCCACTTTATCTGTTCTTACAATACTAATGCTTCAGTACCATTGCTGAAAAATTTGGTCCTATCCAGCCCATTCACATGATCTGCTGCTGCCATAGTCTCAGCTGACAAGCACATTGACTGGGTAGCTCAATGGGGACAGAGCCAAGCAACTTGTGGGCTGACCATAGGTTGGCCGGGATCAGTAAAATCCTGGGATAATTTTTCGGTCCCAATTTGGTGCATACTAAAAGGACCTAAAACAGGTCCTTCTCAAAAAATTAGCATATAGTGCTAAAGTTCATTATTTTCCATAATGAAATGATAAAAATTAAACTTTCATATATTTGAGATTCATTGCACACCAACTGAAATTTTTCAGGTCTTTTTGTTTTAATACTGATGATTTTGCCATACAGCTCATGAAAACCCCCAAATCCTATCTCAAAAAATTAGCATATTTCATCTGACCAATAAAAGAAAAGTGTTTTTAATAAAAAAAAAAGTAAACCTTCTAATAATTATGTTCAGTTATGCACTCAATACTTGGTTGGGAATCCTTTTGCAGAAATGACTGCTTCAATGCGGCTTGGCATGGAGGCAATCAGCCTGTGGCACTGCTGAGGTGTTATGGAGGCCCATGATGCTTCGATAGCGGCCTTAAGCTCATCCAGATTGTTGGGTCTTGTGTCTCTCAACTTTCTCTTCACAATATTCCACAGATTCTCTATGGGGTTCAGATCAGGAGAGTTGGCAGGCCAATTGAGCACAGTAATACCATGGTCAGTAAACCATTTACCAGTGGTTTTGGCACTGTGAGCAGGTGCCAGGTCGTGCTGAAAAATGCAAACTTCATCTCCATAAAGCTTTTCAGCTGATGGAAGCATGAAGTCCTCCAAAATCTCCTGATAGCTAGCTGCATTGACCCTGCCCTTTATAAAACACAGTCGACCAACACCAGTAGCTGACATGGCACCCCAGACCATCACTGACTGTGGGTACTTGACACTGGACTTCAGGCATTTTGGCATTTCCTTCTCCCCAGTCTTCCTCCAGACTCTGGCACCTTGATTTCCGAATGACATGCAAAATTTGCTTTCATCAGAAAAAAGTACTTGGGACCACTGAGCAACAGTCCAGTGCTGCTTCTCTGTAGCCCAGGTCAGGCGCTTCTGCCGCTGTTTCTGGTTCAAAAGTGGCTTGGCCTGGGGAATGCGGCACCTGTAGCCCATTTCCTGCACACGCCTGTGCACAGTGGCTATGGATGTTTCTGCTCCAGACTCAGTCCACTGCTTCCGCAGGTCCCCCAAGGTCTGGAATTGGTCCTTCTCCACAATCTTCCTCAGGGTCTGGTCACCTCTTCTCGCTGTGCAGCGTTTTCTGCCACATTTTTTCCTTCCCACAGACTTCCCATTGAGGTGCCTTGATACAGCACTCTGGGAACAGCCTATTTGTTCAGAAATTTCTTTCTGGGTCCTACCCTCTTGCTTGAGGGTGTCAATGATGGCCTTCTGGACAGCAGTCAGGTCGGCAGTCTTACCCATGATGGCGGTTTGGAGTAATGAACCAGGCTGGGCTTTTTTAAAAGCCTCAGGAATCTTTTGCAGGTGTTTAGAGTTAATTAGTTGATTCAGATGATTAGGTTAATAGCTCGTTTAGAGAACCTTTTCATGATATGCTAATTTTTTGAGATAGGATTTTGGGATTTTCATGAGCTGTATGGCAAAATCATCTGTATTAAAACAAAAAAAGACCTGGAAAATTTCAGTTGGTGTGCAATGAATCTCAAATATATGAAAGTTTAATTTTTATCATTTCATTATGGAAAATAATGAACTTTAGCACTATATGCTAATTTTTTGAGAAGGACCTGTATACACTGTATTATGGTATGAGGGAAGATACAAAAGGAGAAAAAGCTAACAGGTGGCATTAAAAAGGGGGAACAGGTTATGTCTATCAGGGTATAAGGGAGGATACAACAGGAGGTAGAGCTTTGTTTTTAGTGCAGTATATGGAGGCAGAGCCTTCAATCTATTAGGGTGTAAATAAGAATACAATAAGTAGGAAATCAATTAAGGCAGAAGACAGAGGAAAGACCCCAGAGATACAAAGGATAGCTGCAAAAGGAGAAATGACTTGCAATCTATCAGAGGAGGAAGAACAACATACAATATAATAATTTATACAGAAAGATTGAAAACTAACTTCTAAAAAAAAGGGAAGCAATATCCACATGAGGAGGGGATACTCAATGGGGGATAGGACACCAGTTTCACTCACCTTCTTCTGCAGCCCTCGACGGCCATTCTGAAACGGCGGCGAGGGTGCACCACGGGTGCAAGTTGGGCAGGGGATTCGGCTGGCAGCGCCATCCAGGCGGCTTAGATGTCAGTGGCACTGAAGGGAGCCAAGTGACAGCGAGCACGCTAATTGGCTGAGCGTGCCGATCAGCCAATCAGCGCACTTGCTCTTCCCCAAATCTGCCCCGTGGGTGCAGAAGGAAGCTGAATGAAATGGGGCAACCAGAAAGGGTACACACAGCGGGGTATCCCAATTCGGGATGCCACCGCACATGGAACAACACATGGGAAAGTGAAGAGGGAATGACAAGTGGGAATTCATTGAAACAAGGCAACAAAAATGTATATATTTGTAAATGTGTACAAAGAGGTAGTGACATAAAGACATGGGTTAGGAAATAACTAATCCCTATAGGGTGTTCACTAAAGTTTGGAGAGCTCTCTACCGGAGGAAGGCAAGCTAGTCACTCACGATAGCTGAAGAGCTGTTCAAATATATGTAAAATACCCACTAAAGAAAAATACAGAGGGCGAATGAGCCTGCAATCTCTTAGGGGATAGGGAAGAGAAGGAAGGCAGGAAGCACTTGCAATAAAAATACAAAACGGGTGTGGGTGTCATTGCTGATCTGAATTGAAATGAAACAGAAAGAATGGAGAACCCTGGAACACGGTCACAGTGCAGGCAAAGAGATAACAGCTGATAAAGAAGAATAACTTGACACAGGTAGCACTATTTTTATCAAGTTGATCAAAGAGGATTCCTCGGCCCTCTGCCCTCCAAACCACATATATTTAGCCTATGCTCAGGGTAGATTCCTCACCTACTCTGCATATCAAACTTTAATGCATCAGAGCCAGTACTAGACCAAAAAACAAAACATATGACTTCACACTATCAGTCCCAAGATACACACCTTACACTTATCATATTCTAACAGTCTCCTCATATGCAGAACTTGCCTGAAGAGTTCTTGATCTGCCCCACAGCCCCATAGAAGATGTCTTGGCCTTAAAGGTGTAGAAGCCGAGAAGTGCTATAAATAGTTTTATAAATCTAACTATAAATTCAGAACATTTCAGGATTTCTCGGTAATGTGTTCTGTTGGGTATGTAAAGATGAGATTAAAGGTGCTCTCTATGATATGTTTACCAGTATCTGTTACCAACGGTGCCACCAAATCAAGACCCATAGAATCAGGGGCAGCACGATAATATGTCCTATTCCTACCTCAACACCAATGTGCCCAAATGACATATGAAATCAAAACAACACTTCAGTATAATGTATGTAAAAGAAATAAAGTCAGCAAGGCCGTGGGATGCCATCATTCTTCACTTGTTATTCTAATTGAATGTTTATGTTCTTAAAATTATTTAAATTCTCTGTTCGGGTATATGGTAAATTCCTCCCCCTTATACCCCTTTGGAACAGTGTAGCATGTTCCATTTCAAGACATCTCAAAAGCTCTGGTTATATGGAAATGCCCTGTGTATTCTAAGCAAAGCTGCTTTTTTGCTCCATCGTAGTTCCAGCGCCAGGGTGATGTCCTCCGTCCCGTACTGGGCTCCCACCTCTTGCTCCTTATCACAGGGAGGGGCTATTTTATAGGCGGCGAGTGAGATAGCTTTTGCAGCCACCTCACTCCTTGCCATTAAAAACCTCTCCCTTCAGCAGGGAGTGAGAGGGAGGGAGCCCAGTGCTGGGCAGAGGATTAAATCTGCTCCCTCTCAACCCTCACCTAGCAGAAGTGGCACGGGCAGCCGCATGCGCAGGTGTCCCCTGCTGTTCCTTCCCCTCTCCTAGGACGTTATCCTGCCTTATTGGTAACTTTGTATCTATATCAATGTGATTTCCTTTGTTTATATATTACTTGCACTTTGTGTCCAAAATCACAGCTTGCAAATTTGCACTATTTTTTGAAGCCTTGTTAGTTTATCATTTTTCTTTGATCATTTTATGATTGTAGGGTAATCTTTTGCTTTGAATATTGGGTACTTGCAATGAATTCTGTTGCACTAGTCTAAATGGTTCTAAAAAGGTTGGTGAAAGGTGAAAAGTTCTAAATTCTTTTATGGTGCTTTTTCTAATAAAGTGTTTAGATCTAAAAATAATTATCATTGTGGTGCTCCTTTTTGAGGTACTTGTGCCCCACTTTTGCTGTATGGTTTGAACATAGGAGTGAGCACACGTACCATTAGGTAGTGCATTTCCACATAGTTAGAAAATGTTTGCCTCCTCTCATAACAGCGTTTCCAGGCTAAGGCTGTACTCCGCAGCTGTACTTTATATATAAGGAGTAGCGCAGCAAGACACCTCCAATTGTTTAAATGTAGCTCAGGTTGATGGAAAAAGAGACAAGAGAGCATATTAGAACAACACATCATTCAGCACTCTACCTGCACAGTGCAGTTTGGTTCGATGAAAAAAGAATACTGTTTGATGGTCTTTGCTTTTACTGCCTCCTCAGTCTCCTTTGGAAATGTCAGTTAACAGTTATGAAAACGACCTACTGTGGAACAGAATGTAAAAGCTATTAAAAGTGGATTTTTCAACTGTGGTCGTTGCCTTTACTTTTCTAGCGCAAGTGAAACCTCCATATCCAGCAGTAAGCTCCATATATCTATGTGAGATTAAATGAGTAGACATTGAGTTCAAGCAAAGTAAAATTACTCAGCAAGCATCAAAGGGTGCCTGTTATTATATCTGGAGTGAAGGTGAAGTTTTAACCACAGAGTGACCTAAGCTATAATCAAATGACAATTATTATTGCTGATTTGCTGCTTAACAGAATAAACCTGAATATATTTATTAGAGCAGTCTTTGGTTGCTAGACTGAATATTACGTTGTATACGGAGAGGTACGATATCCTGAAACCTAATAAATCTTGTCATCTGTAATCTGTTAAATAATACTTTAATAGCAAAATCCTACATATAAAGGTAGATAAAATACATTGCAATATTATACAGCGCATTGAGAAGTTTCTTATTTTAAAGACAATACTCTGTAACATGATCACAAAGCATTGGGGTGGCCTGTGATTAAAGTTCCCATGGAGTGCCTGAACTTGCTTAAGTTAAGAGATCAATGGCTTGTTGCAGATCAGAAGATGTGACAATAGTAGAAAGGCATGGGAAGGCAAAGTCCCAGGTTAGTAATTGGTAAGCAGATTAAGTGTTGTAGCAAAGCAGCTGGAAGGTATAGTTGGGTAAATATCCACTTCAGCAAAAAGTAAGAAGCTTCATTGCTAACAATAAATGGGCATGGTTGAACGAGTTCAAGGTCCCCAATGGGTAAGCAGATCAAGTGTTGTAGCAAAGCAGTAGAAAGGCTAAGTATGGAAGAGTTCCAGGTCAATCGGTAAAAATATCAATTATCATGGCCAACATCAAGTGGGCATGTTGGGGAAGTGCAGGATCCCCAGTGATTAAGGATTTCAGGTGCTGTAGAAAAGCAGGATAAAGGCAAAGTTTGGCAAAGTTTCAGGTCACAACAAATAGTTAGTAGCACTCTTACCCCATTAAATCCACAGGGTTATTGGATGCGGCAGACTGTAGATGTGAAGACACAGATGAACAAGGATGTCAAGCAATAAAAACTCTTTTTGGGCAGTACAGCAAGTAAAATCCATAACTTAGCAAGTGACACAGACTATCAACACCTAACACATTTCAGGCCAGACATGACTTGCCTGAATCAGGCACCTAGGTGCATGCGCAATCGCTGGTGCTTGGTTTGGGTTTTTTCGGCACACGGCCATGAATCGACCCTATGGTGATTCCGGATTACTAAAACTTGGCTTTTGATAGTGGCTTTGTCAGGATCTTGTTAGACTCACAATCAACTTAAGTGTCCCACGTTCCAATAAATAACAAGTGTGGTGATGTTTTAAATCAACGTGCTTAGTGCTTGCACTATTCTTCTCCCTGCTGGACTGTTTAATACATCTGTATATGTCTTCATAAATAGCAGTTTGCTGAGCTAGTGGTTTACCAAATCTTTTTGTTTCAAAAGATGTTATTCAATTTTAAAATAAATTACAGATGCAGTCGTACATACATTCTGTTGCATGTTAGATTGTCATAGCAACAACGATATATCTCAAAGTTATAAAAAAAATTATTACAAAGAGCTGTCATGTTGTAACAATAGTTTGGGATTGATAATAACAAGAGCTGATTGAGGCTGATTTGGGCAGGAGGAAAGACACTTGAAACCCACTAGACAGGGTGGGGTTCCTATAAGACTAGAAAGAAGTAAAATAAGGACAAGTGGGGTACTGATGGAAAAAAAGAGCGGAAGACAATCCACAGCCAGTCAGAAGGCCACTAATACACTACTTTGGTAAATAACTGGGTGGCCATATTTCAGGCATGGATCCAAGACAGGGAGAAAGGGTGTAACTAAAGAGATTAAGGGCTCGATTCAACAAAGGTAGAAACAAATTAGTGTCGCTCGAAAAATCGGATCGCATGCGTAAGTTTTTAACTTTTTCGAGTGATTCAAAAAAAGGGGTTAAATTAAATATGTGCACTCGAAAATGCGATCGTAACATTTTCTAATGCTCGTAAAAAGGCTGTCGCAAGCGAAAATTATTGGAAAATGTACTCGAATTTTTTTTTTCTATTGCTTAGTATTGTTTTACATGGTGTTTTAAGGCTTTTTAATGGGTAAATGTAAATGCATAATTTCTTTCAACTTTTTAAGTTTCCTGTGTAGCTGTATGTACATGGCTAACATGTGGATACTTGTAATAAAGAGGCAAGGTATGCTGTAGTCGAAGAACTAATTAAACAGTAATATTTGTAAGAGGCATGTATGTTGTTTTTTTTTGGGGGGGGGGGTTAGTTGGATTGCCAGGGACCTGTATTAAAAATGTTTCCTTTAATGCAGAAATGTGGCCATTGTTTTCAATACAAAGCTTGCTCACATAGCACCATGTGTCCTTGGGTGCAGGCTGCAGCTCTTTGCTAGCTTTAACCTCACCCCAAAACCCAGATTTGGACTCTTCTGGGTTTTGGTGCCCCTCTGTGTAAAAACCCAAAGGTCGACCACTCCCATGTACCTTCCCTTTTTCTTATGGTGCATGCGCGGCCTCCCATGCATTCATCCGTATAAATGGTCCAGATGCAAACTGGTCTAGGGTTGTTTAAGGACTCAGCTACAGTCCAGTTGAGCATAGTATACCTGAGTTTGCTACAGCAAGCCAGTGGATACATCCATGCTAGGCTGGAACAGGGAGTGTGTCTCCTCCAGACATTTACAAATGACTGGTGCCCGGGCATACCCTACTAAAGCTATATTAAGGAGTGTCCCCTGCTTGCGCATGCATCCTTGAAGTGTGGCAGTTGGTGAATATACTAGGCAACCTGGGTTGTTTCATACAGCAGGGCATGTAAAATAATTATCAGCCAAAGGCAAGGAAACAAGTAGCCATGGAGTTTTAACAATTTCCGGAGCAAAGGTGGTGGTTTTGGGAGTTCTGTAAGAGCACGTTAGCAATAATGCTTTTGTCTAAATTGGCAAGCCCATGGCAGTCAACAAATAAGCAAATAAATGGGCAAAATGTTACACTTGCTTACTCAAACCTTTGTGCAATAACAGCAACAACAACAGAACAGCATACTTTGGGACCTTAACATCAGTTGCAGATTCTAAGTTCCTATAAGGGTGAGGATAGCAAGGGGTTAAAAGGTTGGAGCTTTCCAAAATGTCACAAGCACTCTGCAGAAAGTTAGGCAATAATGTTTAAACACTTGCCAAGAAGCCATCCACCAGATAAATGCCCCTCCTCAAATAGTCGAGAAATTGATTAATTTTGCAGAATGTGGGCATCATGGCATGATCCGGGAAAGCCAGCCACAAAGTTAAGTATTTTGAGATCTGGACCAGCAATCATCTGTACATTCAGTGAATGTCCAATCTTGCTATTGCGGTAGATATATTCTTCCACACTGGGTAGGATAAAGCAAACATGGGGGCAATCCACAGCCCCCATGACATGTGGCATGCCAGCAATGCGATAAAAACCCATTCCTGGGGTGAGGAGGGTAAATGCACATACCTTGGCAAAATTGCACGCACTGCCTTTAAAAATGTATCTACAGCACAGCATACAGAAGTTTGGGACATGCCAACCGCCACATCGCCCAGGCGCTGAAATGAATCATTGGCCAGAATTTGCAAGCAAACTATCAGATTCTTCATTCCAGAAATTGTATGTCCTCTACCAGTTAATGGTGCCAAATATGGATGCAGCAGGCTATAGAGGTCTTCCAAAGCTGCACGATTTAGCCTAGTAAGCAGGAAAAGTGCTTGATCTGGCAGCTGATCCAAACGTGTCAGAAAATACTTGGGAATGGCCAGTCTGTGCCTTCTCAGTCTCAGAAGCCGAATATTTTTTTACCTGTTTTGGGAAGTAACTTGCTGTGGAGCGTGCCGTCTCCTGCCACTGTACCCATGATAGTCTGCATGTCCCAGCTGTCATCTAGGGCATCCCATGTAGTCTGCATGTCTTTCACTATACTTAACTTTGTGCCTTGGTTGCCATGTCATCTGCTTCTACCCACTGCTACTAACCTCATACTTTGGCTACCTTCTGTTTTGGTTTTCTGTTTTACACTGTTGTTTCTTTGCTTAGTATCTGCTTAATGTAGTTGCATAGAAAACAGGCCACCATGCAGCACATAACTTTAAAAACTAATCTTTTATTATCAAAAGTGTTTTTAAATTTACTTTTTAGTGTTTAAATGTTTTTTTTTATAAAAACATATAACATTTTAAAATGTTATTAATAATAATAATTAATTAATTTTTTCGGGGACCAACATGGCACCTGCAAAGAGAAAAAAATATACATTACCACCACTGCTTGTATGTGCACACACATTTTTACATATTTACCCAAACTGGTTGACGCATACCTTTAGGGGGCCACCCTCTCTGCGGCGCCATCCCTTCTTCAAGGTCTGTAGAGGGAAAGAACACTCATCCACAAATCTCTAGGGACAGAGAAGCACAACAAACCAGAACTTAGCAAACATGTTATTAGACTTTACATGCATCACATACTGTGTGTTTTATGGGGTTTTGGCCTAGTGGAGCGTGCAGAAGCTGTGGGCGACTCCAAGCACAACGCACCCTCCCCTTCAGCGGCCTCCATGGCTGGTGGTGGTGGTGGTGCTGCTTCTGAGGAAGAATAGGAACAGGGTTCAGGGCCACCACCTTACATACACACCTTGTCTTCTTGGCCCCACTGGTCAGACCCCTTGTCCCTGGGCTTGATCTGCAGCCTGAAAACCGCAGCTACAAAAGAAAATATAATTATATTAAACATGTTACTCATTAATATGATAGTTCACCTTCTCCATTGTACATGCTTAGGTGTTGGAAATGCAGGGGGTGCCCATAGGGGGTTGGAATGCAGGGGATAACTGGGGGTTTGGAATACAGGTGATTCCTGGAGGTTTAGAATATAGGGGTGCCCAGTGGGGTGGGAATGAAGGGGATGCCTGGAGGCTGGGGATGTCCTGGGGAACGGATACCGAGGATGCCGAGGAGGGGAGTTGCTGGGAATACAGGGGCTGTAGATATGGGGCCAGTGCAACTAAAGGGCCAACTGAATCATGAGAGAAATAAAATGGTTACCTGCCAGATGAGCGCCTCTAGAAGGCATGCTGATGCAACAAGTGCCCTGGGCCCATCTGCTGGCTGAGGTGGCAAAAACAATGGAAATCAATGCCGCAGTGACCAGTGTGTAACTTCATTCATTGGTGGCGCAGTGGCCCTGCCCCAAACCTCACACCGCGAGCCAGCGCTGCCTCTCTGAGTGACAGAAGCAGGTCTGTCTCACTCTGGGAGTTTAGAGGCAAGGGCCACTGCACCATCAATGAATTAGGTTTCACAGTAAGCAGCACCTGCCGGGTCTCTATGGACATGGATGGGTATAATGCCTTTTAATGGTAGGGGGAGTGGGGGGGGGGAGAAAAAAAATGAACAATAAGTCAACATCAAAGAATTAAAGTTGTTAACGGATAAGCAATACCAAATTGGAAAACGGTAGCCCAATAGGCTTCTCACCATCCAACCAGTAAAAAAGGCGGTCACAGGAGTCCCTGTGGAGTTGGAACACAGGTGCAGTTGAAGACCATATCATCCCGGCAAGCCCTGGATTGGTGCTGTAGTGCTGGGTTATGTTTGGGATGAGTGGGCAATCCGGAAGCTCTCTCCCATCCTGGGCCATTACTCGATGATTGGGTGACTGATGTTGTTCTGGGCAAGAAGGGTGATTGAGAAGTGGGTGTTAGATGCAAGTCGGACATTCTCAGCATGCCATCTTCGGGATTGATGATGTCATGGTACTTCTCGTCATGTTGAAAGGTGAGTCAGAAAGCAATTCCCTATCTGCATTTGATGTTGTGGGACTTCAGGACTTCAGTGATGGGTTTCAAAGAGCGTCTTTTCTGGATAGTGGTTCAAGGAAGATCTGGTACTGATGCCCTAAAAGGATAAGCTGCTTTTTTCTCTTGAAGCCTGCAGTATTGCTTCCATAGTGAGGAATAAGGTTAATTTTATTATTATGTCCTTTGACGGGCCATCTTGGTGGCGGGGGCCCAGGGATCTGTGGATTCGATTGAATTCTAGTCTGTCTATGGGAATAGCAGGCTGGAGTTCTTGAAACAAGTCTGTGCATGTGGAGTTTTATGGATTCTGGGAGACCTCTGACTCTGAGGTTAGCCCTGCTAGCTTTGATTTTAGAACCTCCAAAGAGAAAAAGAAAGAAAAACAATCTGACCTGGGTGATTCCAGTTCAGTTACATGGGAGTCATTTTTGCCCCCCCAGCATGACCGTGTGTTTGCCTATTTCATATCTCTCTGGTGAGGCTATGCTTGATCCTGTCTGTGGCCACCTCCCTCTGAAGTACAGCCTTGAGCTTCTCCAGTAGCTGGGCATCTCTAATCCCCGGGTCTTCTGGTACCACTGTGGGTAAATCCAGATAGGCATCCAGGAGCTGCAGGCTTAGTTCTAGATCCAGTAAGGATTTTGAGGATTGGGAGGAATGTGGCCTGCTCCATTGTTCCCGCATTTTAAGAGTGCTGCGGTGCGATCTGTCAGTCAGCGTGCGATCTGTGACTGTGCTGCGGCTGCAGGTGCCTATTGGAGGCTGCAGGCATGCTGGCGAGGGTCGCTGCTGTCCCAGGGGGCCCCTGGACTCAGGATCTCATCCACAGGTCGGGAGGAGGCAGAGTGTGTGACCATCTGGGAGCGACCACCATTTTGGCAGCACAAGGAGGACAGGTGGGTGCTGAGTTGCTGTGTTGGGAGCGCTTACCTTCAGGAGGCAGGGGCTGATCCTTTGGCACCCTGTAGAGACTTGAAGAGGGCAAATTAAAGGCCACTGCGACGCCCAGACGGTGCAAAGCCTATTTAGAGCATGTCTGCCATCTTCAGCTGCTCACTAACACCCCTGTTTACCAAAATCTTTCAAAAGTTGTTTCAACCAAATTATTTCTTGACTGGCATAAGCAGCAGACATATGTTTTGCTTCCATAGAAGATAATGTAACTGACACTTGTTTTCTACTGAACCAAGAAACTGAAGTTTCTCCTGAAGTAGTACCACTGGTTGATTTCTGATCACTTGAGTCTCCAGCCGAAATCTGCATCTACATAACCCCTGAGAGTGAGGTCTCCTGATGTCTATATTTTACGACTTAGCCTTTGATTATTCTTATTCTTGTGGGGGAGGAGAATAAAAAAGGTCTGCTAGCTGCTTACCCCACTACCCTGCCCACTGGCAACAGCAGTCAGCGCTGCATGGAGCTCATTGGCAGGGAAAGGTAAGGCCTTTGTTTTTATATAATATATATATACATATATATATATATATATATATATATATATATATATATATATGCCTCGCACTGGGGGGAGTGAAGACAGACAGTGGACAATTGCAAAACTATAGAGGGTGCGAACCACACTGGGGCCTAGGAGGTCAGGGGGCCCCATTATTGTTCCTCCTGCTCCTTATTTATTAGATTTTTGCACACATTGGCATCATTTAGAGAAAGGAAGCTGTCAAAAAGACCAAACAATCCCGCACCACCTTAAATCTGCGCAATACAGTTGTGCCCGGCCCGAAAAATCTCAATATCATGCATAAACTGCAGACAATTCTAACAGGAAAAAGTGGATCCAGTTACCACAAGATTATATTTAGGCCAGCACAGAAGAATTGATTAAGCTATAAAGTCAAATCATCATCATCATTTATTTAATTAAATAAAAGACATATATACCTACAATAATCCATAACATACAAAACATTCCATATTAAAAACATTTTTTACAGTGGTCATGTCCCCTTTAAATGTTCAATCAAACCAAACAATCCAATATATAAAAATGTCTATATCTCCAATCTCTTTTCTGCAAACAAATACAAATAAAGTGACCTAGTGCTAAAGTGCTTTTGCATAAGATGATCAGGAATACACGATCAAAAAAAAAAGAGAAATCAAACAACAACTAATCAGGGCAATAGGCCATGCTCAGTGAGAAAATTATGAAGGAGACCATGCTGCTGTACCGACCAGACCAGAATATCCCCCACGCGTTCCGTGGCGAGCCACCTATTCAAGGTGCCAGTGCCGTTCCCCCACCATCCTTATATACCAGGGAGATGACATCACTCCACCCCTCCGCTCTACGTGCTCCCGCCCGCCCGGCGGCCCTGGCCGGCACCCACCATGGCGTGCAGGAAGCGTGCGTCGGAAACATTCCCAGACCCGCATCGAACACCTCCCGCCGGCCCCTCGACCGTCCGCATCACACGGCGACACAGTGCTACTCACGCTGCCTGTTACCATGGGAACGGATGCCCCGAGGCAGGCGCAGGGCGCCAGCGATATCTAGGGCGAACACACAGGTACATGTCATACATAAATACATAGGTCACACAAAGGCTCTAAAGAGGATCTAAATTGAAGCCTATAGCATACAACAATATATGGGTCATGTAGATACTCTGAAGAGAATCTATATTTAGGCTTATATCATACAGCAATAGATGGATCATCAAAGAACTCCAAAAAGGATCTAACTTCAGTTCATAACCATGGAAACATTTTAGTGACATTAAATAAGGGAAAATTCTATACGATTAAAGAAGGAAAGAAAAGAGCAAAGGAAGGGGAGAGAGTGAGAAAGATGGGAAATGGGGAGAGGGAAGAGAAATGGTCGAGGAGAGGGCTTCCACCTCATGATATTCCTCTAAATCTGTTCTTGTTGAAGAATAGATCTTTCCTTCTTCACTTCAGCATTCCTCTCCAAGAAATCTTTTTTCTCCCCAATGGTCCCACTCTCCCTTCCTTTCAAGAACGTAGTCCCAACCAATGTCCACGAGCGGGGAGGGCATGCGGCCAAAAAAAGGATGGCGGAATCTAGCACTTGGATTCACCAATGAGCAGCGCTGGATTGTGGAAAAGGTAAATTATTTTTCATGTATCCCCACCATGCTTCAGAGCTTAAAATATGGGCAGTCTGTTTGGACTCACCCTTTACTAGGTTTACAGTGGCAGTTCTTTAGTAAATGTTACAGGAGCGCTTTAAAGCCATTTGCACTAAATTTCTTTACATTTGCTCTTCTATTTGTCACCATAGTCTGTCAATTACATTTGTTTTAAAGATACATATCTTTAATAAACATTGCAGAAACCTATTTATGCAGCTTGCACTAAAGTTACATTTGTTAACCTAACAGGTTAGGTTAAGACCCTGCTTCAAGAGCCTACCTTGACGTGGTGGCAGGATAAACATTTTTGGTCAAAGTTTTTTTATTTACCAAGACAAAAAAAATTGTATTTATACATTTATGTAGAATCAAAATGAGGAAGGGAGCCCAGATATTGTTGCTTAATGGGGTCCAAAAATTCCTAGTGGTGGCTCTGAGGTATACCATAGAACCTGGTGGTTTTGCACAGTGGGGCAATTTTAGCCTCCAGGGCTGGAAAATACAGATTTCTTACTTGATGCTAGGTTATTCGAACCCTGGTGGCTGTCGGCAAACATGTGGAGCAGTAGGCCAATAGTGAGAATGTGCAGAAGTACAGTAGGTATGTTGGGGGCGCCATCCTGTAGTCTTCCACAGGGTGCCTTCCATTATAAGGCCATGCCTTCCATTATAAGGCAATGCAGCGACACTGACATGCTCCCAACCATAAGGAAAACTAAAAGTTATGGCAGAGTTGTCCAACTGAGAGTTGGCCATAGACAGCTACCCGAGGAGGAGGCACAGATTCTCAGTGCGGTCGCTGCTTCACCTGTAGTAGCAGAGGAACATTACTGGTATGTGCCCTCCTGCTAACCTGAACTAAACTGCATAAAAATGTTTTTCCCTCATACTGTCTTCTCCCTCATGTGACGCCCCCCCCCCCCCCACTTCCTGCAGTGTCACTGGGCAACAGACAGGACAGGACCAGGATCCCAACATTTCTGAGCTGAAGAGGTATCACGCAACAAATAACTGTGTGTGTGTGACAGAGAGTGTCTCTCTATCTGCTCTCCTAACTCTATGTTCCCTGTCAGCTTGTGTAAACACCGAAGAAGGCACACTAAGAGCCAGCAGACCCTGTAACCCTTTCATTGCTGGGGGAAGGTGTACCAGCTCCCCCAATACTCTCAGTGACTGTAATAGTTCTGCTTATCCAGCCCTTTTACTGATTAAAGTGGAATAAAACTGGGGATTTTGTCTATCCTGGGTTTTGATCCATGGCCGGGGGGCATTTCATGGTGAGAAACCCCCCAGAATACAAACTCATCCTGGCAAACAACTCTGCTTACATGCAGAACTTGGGCAATGTGGAGCCCAGCGGGCGCTTCCCTGGGAGCTTGTTCACAGCCTGAAGATGCAGGGAATGCGGCCACCAAGCATTTACATTGATGAGGTTGCAAGGAAGCAGGTGAGTCCTATGGTGCCCCAGGGGGGTTTACGCAGTGGGGAATCCCAGGGCATTCCAGGACTGGCCACAGTGGGTTTTGTTATGCTTTAAGTGTTTGAATTCATTCACTACTATGACTGACCGATAGCTCATTACTATCAAAACCCAATCTGTCTCGTTTACACCCAAACTGCTACGGACAGATAGCAACCCCATCCTTAAGGTCGATTCACAGCCTTCTATCTTTGAATTCATTTTAGTGCCTAAGCCCGTTTATTACACTTAATTTTTGGTGTGCTCACATGATTCAGAGTCTTCATTGGGGCCGCTTCATTACTTCTTCGTTGCTGTGTAATCCAGTGAATGCAATGCGCATACGGCATTCGCAGCTTACACAATGGATGATGGTTTCATTTATGTAGAGCGAACGTCCCGTCCTCCAGCATTTATTGGGCGTTTTTTTTAACTTACCTTGCTTACCTTCACTGTCCAGCGAAGTCCTACTAATTTACTTTCAGAAAAAAAAGCTTTTCGCCTTCATTTTAGTGTGTTCATTCCTTTTTCTGTACGCATGTCCGTAACGTGTATGCATACGCTGGCTTGTACGCATATGGGGGCCTCTCATTTTATGTTGTGGTTTTCCTGTGTTGTGGCCCTGGCCCTGGCATTCTAGTACATACTTATTGCTGTGCCAAGTCTCTTCTGTTACTAAGTGCTTACCTCTACCCATCCTTCTCTCCAGCGTTGCTCCTTCCCTATGGTTGTTTTTTTGGGATTGTATTTTCACCTTCAAGGTGCTCACCTGTACCACTTTCTGAAGTGCCATCCATTGTATTTTCTTCTCCTAAGTGCTTACCTCTACCCATCCTTCTCACCAATGTTGCTCCTTCACCTTTCTTGGTTCTTGTTTGGTATGTCCACATGTATATCATTTACGCTTTACTCTTGCAATGACACCACAACGTTTAAGAAGTATAAAAAAATCAAAATATTTTTATTTAGATTGTATTAATTTTTTTAGTTTTTTGTGTCTAATAGTAAAAGATAAATATATATATATTTTCTCACAAAAAATGTAAAAAAGAAATAAAAGGATATAAAAAAGGGGGAGAAAAACTATTAACAAGGGGGCGGGTTAAAATAATGTGGCAGGCTTCCAGTGTCTTAAGGTGGGTTGCTCCCCATGGCTGTGGGCAGCTCCACAATCTCCCCCACCAGCCTAACTACAGCAGCGATAGCTCTTGTAGGTGCTGCTGTGCATCTTCTCTGTATGCTGTAAATTTCAGAAACAAACAATTAGTGTCTAGCATCTGCTTCCTGCAAATGGGGCTACAGGAATGGTGGAACTCCTTGCCTTTGCTGCTTAACCATCTTGGCCATCTAAAAGAAATATCCCCAAAATCCACATTTTAACACATATGTGTGAGTGTTTAGTCTGTGTGTTTGTGTATGATGGTCATACCTGAATCCTCATGTCCAGGGTCATCTGACTCCCTGCCCAACATTTGTTGCCTCCCCAGCACCCTCACACACAGCATCTGCAACTGCAGCATCAGCTGCATCCACAACTGCAGCAGCAGCAGCAGCATCTGCCTCCCCCAATCCCTCTGCAGCAGCAGCTAGATGCACAGCTTCAGCATGACCAAGAGCTGGAACGTGATAAGCAGCTTCAGCCATCGCCTCCATGATCCAGCTTTGCTGCATCAAGATTAACAAATGTTAAAAGGTAGTACTGCTCCAGCTGCAAGTGTCCCTACCCGGGGAAGAGGATGATGGCCTCAGACATGTTATCATATTTCCCTGGTGAGGCGTGTGCAGTTGATGGAGGAGGATTGAGTATATAGCAGAGCCTTCAGGCAAAACAAAGCCTGGTTCTGCCAAACAATAGGGAGACATATTGTCACTAATCGGCACTTACCTGGGCCCCGGTCCAGCGTTGTCGGCGGCCGGCCGGCCCCAGCAGCTCTGGCCCGGCGGCCGCGCCGTGCGGCGTCTGCTCAGGCGGCGCCGAGCACGGCCTCTCTCCCTCCTCGCGCGCGCGTCATCAGTTCCCGGGCGTGCGCGCGTGCCCGAGATGTGTTTTCCCTCCGGCGGCGCTGTGCTCAGCGCGCCCGCCGGAGGCTGTAGATTAGCCAGGGGGCATCGGCACGCCCCCTGGTTCGGATTAAAGGGGCCAATGAGCCCTAGGTTCTGTGGGGCTCACGCCCCCCCTCCTTGTCTGGGCCAATGAGTCCATAGATGGGGTGGGCACTCCTTGCTCCCCCAATCAGTACTGTGATCCTGTGTTCTCCAATCACCTACACCTTCCCTTCTTGTCTGTCCCTATATAAAGTTTCCCCCTTCAGTTGCCCTGTGCCTGTTATAGCGCCTTGATCCTAGTTTGTTGCTAGCCTCCTGTGAATCATTGTTGTTCCTGTTGCCGACCTTCGCCTGTTTTCTGACCATCCTCGATCTGTGTTCCTGTTGCCGACCTTCGCCTGTTTTCTGACCATCCTCGATCTGTGTTCCTGTTGCCGACCTTCGCCTGTGTTTGACCATCCCCGATCTGTGTTCCTGTTGCCGACCTTCGCCTGTGTTTGACCATCCCCGATCTGTGTTCCTGTTGCCGACCTTCGCCTGTTTTTGACCATCCCCGATCTGTGTTCCTGTTGCCGACCATCGCCCCGAACCTAGACCACGAACTGCCTACTCCTTTGTACTGCTGCCATCTCGGACCTCCCGTTGCCAACCTCCAGTCTGTTCTTGGACTTCCGTCAATCGCTCAGCTATTGGGCTACTCAATACCACTTCCAGCCAAGGGTTCTCCAGACCTCTGAACAGTAAGACTCCAATCTTTGAGCCATTGAAGTCCTGGGGGCAACCGATCCCGGGCAGGCGTGTTCTGCGTCCCGGCAAGCGGGGGCTCCTATAGGTGAAGCTGGCTGCGGAGATTGGGGGTTGAGGTCTTACCGAGAGGGCTGGAGTTACCTAAGTGGATTGTTGCAGTACCCAGAGCGTGACATTATAACAGGCCACCATGGATGACCTGGTACAGCAAGTACAGGCTATGGCCACAGCTATAAATCAACTTGCCCAGAGAGTGGCCAATCAAGAAACCAGGCAAAATCCTGCATCCGCTGTACCACCTCACGTGTCGGAGCCGAAGGTCCCGTTACCGGAGAAATTTTTTGGAGACCGAGCCAAATTCTCCAATTTTAAAAATTCCTGCAAGCTGTACTTCAGATTGAGGCCCGTATCCTCAGGCACCGAGACCCAACGGGTGGGGTTAGTTATCTCCCTTTTGTAGGGAGATCCCCAATCATGGGCTTTTAGCCTGCCTCCCGATGATGCTGCCCTGCACTCCGTTTCATCCTTTTTTCAGGCTATGGGTGTGTTATATGCCGACTCAGACCAGCAGTCCACAGCCGAAAACAGGCTTCGGGCCTTGAAGCAAGGTCGGAATACTGCCGAAGATTACAGTTCTGAATTCCGACGGTGGGCAGTAGACTCCAGATGGAATGACCCAGCCCTGTGTAGCCAGTTCCGTATGGGTCTATCAGAGGGTATCAAGGACGCTTTGGTCAATTTCCCTACACCAGCAGATCTAGACCAGCTAATGCAGGTCTCCATCAAAATAGATCGGCGTCTTAGGGAAAGAGCCAGGGAAAGGGTTAGGACTTCCTCGTCCTTTAAGCCATCTCAGACCCCCAACCCACCCACTTCCCCTGGGGCAAACACACCTTCTACCTCACTGGAAGAACCCATGCAGGTCGGTAGAGCTCGTCTTACCCAGGACGAGAAGCAGCGTAGACGCTCCATGGGTCTCTGCTTATATTGTGGGAATCCGGGACATTTTGCTAGGTCCTGTCCTAACAAGGGATACCCGGCGGGAAACTTCCTCGCCTAGATCAGGAGGAGAGTACTGATCTAGGTGAGTCCGTTAATTACTCTCACTTGAATAAAATGTTAATCCCCGTAGAGCTTTCTTGGGGTCCTTCCAAACGGGCAGTATCCGCCTTTATCGATAGTGGAGCTGCGGGTAATTTCCTGGATCGGAGCATGATCTCCGTCCTGGGAATTCCGCTGGTACCCCTTGGAAAATCTCTACAGGTTCTGGCCATAAATGGGAAGGCCATCTAGGGAGGTCCGGTTAGTACCAAGACCCCACCTCTCAATTTAATTGTTGGCTCTTCCCACTCAGAATATATCGTGTTCTTGGTTTTTGATTGTCCGGAAACCCCGGTAGTACTGGGATATCCCTGGTTAAAACTCCACAACCCCATTTTAGACTGGCAGAATGGGGATTTAGTGAGGTGGAGTAATTACTGCAAGACACATTGTTTTTCCACTGCCCTCAAAAGTTTTCAGATGCTGCCACAGGGATTGCCTCAGCCTTACGCAGATTGGGCTGATGTTTTTTCTGAACGTTCCGCAGATTCCCTTCCCCCACATAGGCCCTATGACTGCCCCATTGACCTGCTCCCCGGGACCATCCCTCCTAGAGGGAAGATTTATAATCTTACCCGGCCGGAAGAACAGGCAATGAAGGAGTACATCTCCGAGAATTTAAGCAAGGGGTTCATCCGTCCTTCTACTTCGCCTGCGGGGGCTGGCTTCTTTTTTGTGGAGAAAAAAGATGGTGGTTTAAGGCCTTGCATAGATTACAGAGCCCTGAATAAGATCACGGTAAAAAACCGGTATCCCCTTCCCTTGATTGGGGATTTATTTAATCAAGTAGTAGGTGTTCAGGTGTTCTCCAAGTTAGACTTAAAGGGGGCCTACAACCTGATTCGTATTCGGCAAGGAGATGAGTGGAAAACTGCATTCAATGTTAAAGATGGTCATTACGAATATCTAGTCATGCCCTTTGGCCTTTGTAATGCTCCTGCGGTCTTCCAAGACTTTGTTAATGATGTCTTCCGAGACTATTTGGGCAGATTCATGGTGATTTATTTGGATGATATCCTCATTTTCTCTAAGTCTTTGTCCGAACATAGACAACATGTGAAAATGGTACTTCAAAAACTGAGAGAGAATAACTTGTATGCAAAGATTTCTAAATGTATGTTTGAGGTCACTACCGTTCCCTTTTTGGGTTATATAATCTCTAGCCAGGGGTTAGAGATGGATGCGGGGAAAGTTTCGGCGGTGCGGGATTGGGTACAACCCAAGTCTTTAAAAGAATTACAGCGTTTTTTAGGTTTCGCTAATTTCTATCGACGCTTTATTAAGGGTTTTTCCAATATTTTTGCTCCTCTCACCAACCTTACTCGCAAGGGCGCCTTCACTGTAAACTGGTCATCTTCGGTCAATGAGGCCTTCCTGACTCTAAAACAGGCTTTTACTTCGGCGCCAGTTTTAGTTCACCCTGACGTTAATAAACCTTTTACCATTGAAGTAGATGCATCCGAGTTAGGTGTGGGGGCGGTGTTGTCGCAATACTCTGGTCATCCTGAACTTTTGCATCCTTGCGCCTACTTCTCACGGAAATTTAGTGCCGCGGAACAGAACTATGATGTTGGAAACAGGGAGTTATTGGCGATTAAACTGGCTTTTGATGAATGGCGTCATTGGTTGGAGGGGTCATTGTATCCGATCACGGTCTATACTAATCACAAAAACCTTGAGTACATTAGCTCAGCTAAGAGACTGAACTCTCGTCAGGCTCGTTGGGCATTATTTTTCTCGCGCTTTAATTTTATAATAACATTTAAACCAGGAGTAAAAAATTCTAAGGCGGATGCTCTGTCCCGCTTGTTTGGGGATTGTAAGGATCGGGGTGATATGGGTGAACCTATTTTGCCTGTGGGTTGTGTGATTGGGGCCTTGCTTCCTGATCTTTCGAATGCCTTGGTGCCATTTCAAAATGAATCCCCTGTAGATGTACCTTTAGGGTGTCAGTTTGTACCACCGCATCTGCGTTCTGATGTAATTCGCGAGTTTCACGATGCCAAAACTGCTGGACATCTAGGAAATCGTAAAACTTTCATTCTAGCCCGACGCCTTGTATGGTGGCCTACTATGCGACGCGATATTACTGCCTTTATCGACGCATGTTCTGTTTGTGCGCGAAGTAAGGGGGTTCACAAGGCCCCTAGTGGGTGTTTAGTCCCACTTGATATCCCTGCTGAACCATGGACTCATATTTCTATGGATTTTATTGTAGATTTGCCTTTATCACACGGGAATACTGTTATTTGGGTGGTCGTAGATCGTTTCAGTAAGTTGGCACATTTCGTTCCTTTGGCCAAGCTTCCTTCTGCACCAGAGCTTTCTCGACTATTTATTTCACATATTTTTCGTATTCATGGTATTCCGTCCAATATTGTCTCTGATCGGGGTGTCCAATTTACTTCACGTTTTTGGAAACATTTCTGTTCGCGATTGGGTATACAGATCTCTCTTTCGTCTGCTTACCATCCCCAGTCCAATGGGCAGACGGAAAAAACTAATCAAACTTTGGAACAGTACTTAAGGTGTTATGTCTCTGATGCCCAAGAACAATGGGCAGATTTTATTGATTTCGCCGAATTTGCTTACAATAACGCGCCTAGTGAGAGTACCAAGATATCACCTTTTTATTGTAATTTTGGTAAAAATCCTAGAGCTTCTTCCCTTTCAGGGTCACCCTCCAACTTGCCGGCGTTGGAGGAGTGGCTTCAAGAACGGAAGAATATCTGGACACATGTTCAGGAAATTCTTAAGACTACTAGTTTAAGATATAAAAAATTTGCCGATCGTCGTAGATCACGGGAGCCCACTCTTCAAGTAGGCGATTTAGTCTGGGTCTCCACTAAAAATATTGCGCTCCGTCAACCTTCCTGCAAGTTGGGTCCAAAATTCATTGGCCCCTTTCCTATAATTAAAAGGTTGAATAATGTGTCTTTTAAAGTTCAACTCCCGCCAACTATGAGAATACCCAACTCTTTTCACGTTTCACTGTTAAAACCGGCGAAGAATACGCCTCTTGCTGGTCCTGCACCTATTCTTGTGGATAATGAGCCCGAGTATGAAGTAAATAAGATCTTGGATTCTCGTAGGATGCGCAATTCTTTACAATACTTGGTGGACTGGGTTGGCTATGGTCCAGAAGAAAGATGTTGGGTGGCTGCGAGGGATGTTCATGCCAAAGCTCTTGTACGGAAATTCCACCGTGATAATCCGGAAAAACCGGGTGAGGGTCCGGAGGCCCCTCGTGAAGGGGGGGGTAGTGTCACTAATCGGCACTTACCTGGGCCCCGGTCCAGCGTTGTCGGCGGCCGGCCGGCCCCAGCAGCTCCGGCCCGGCGGCCGCGCCCGGCGGCCGCGCTGTGCGGCGTCTGCTCAGGCGGCGCCGAGCACGGCCTCTCTCCCTCCTCGCGCGCACGTCATCAGTTCCCGGGCGCACGCGCGTGCCCGAGATGTGTTTTCCCTCCGGCGGCGCTGTGCTCAGCGCGCCCGCCGGAGGCTGTAGATTAGCCAGGGGGCATCGGCACGCCCCCTGGTTCGGATTAAAGGGGCCAATGAGCCCTAGGTTCTGTGGGGCTCACGCCCCCCCTCCTTGTCTGGGCCAATGAGTCCATAGATGGGGTGGGCACTCCTTGCTCCCCCAATCAGTACTGTGATCCTGTGTTCTCCAATCACCTACACCTTCCCTTCTTGTCTGTCCCTATATAAAGTTTCCCCCTTCAGTTGCCCAGTGCCTGTTATAGCGCCTTGATCCTAGTTTGTTGCTAGCCTCCTGTGAATCATTGTTGTTCCTGTTGCCGACCTTCGCCTGTTTTCTGACCATCCTCGATCTGTGTTCCTGTTGCCGACCTTCGCCTGTTTTCTGACCATCCTCGATCTGTGTTCCTGTTGCCGACCTTCGCCTGTGTTTGACCATCCCCGATCTGTGTTCCTGTTGCCGACCTTCGCCTGTGTTTGACCCTCCCCGATCTGTGTTCCTGTTGCCGACCTTCACCTGTTTTTGACCATCCCCGATCTGTGTTCCTGTTGCCGACCATCGCCCCGAACCGAGACCACGAACTGCCTACTCCTTTGTACTGCTGCCATCTCGGACCTCCCGTTGCCAACCTCCAGTCTGTTCTTGGACTTCCGTCAATCGCTCAGCTATTGGGCTACTCAATACCACTTCCAGCCAAGGGTTCTCCAGACCTCTGAACAGTAAGACTCCAATCTTTGAGCCATTGAAGTCCTGGGGGCAACCGATCCCGGGCAGGCGTGTTCTGCGTCCCGGCAAGTGGGGGCTCCTATAGGTGAAGCTGGCTGCGGAGATTGGGGGTTGAGGTCTTACCGAGAGGGCTGGAGTTACCTAAGTGGATTGTTGCAGTACCCAGAGCGTGACACATATAATGCTGACCCACCATGACCTCCAAGCAATGGTGGAGGAGCAACAGAACAACAACTGGCACATTGAGACACTGATAGCACTGTTGCTGCTACTAAATGACAACCTGGCCTGGTGGCACTTCAAGAAGGTAGGGAACCACCAGACATTGCAGGCCACCCACCCTAGCAATAAGAAAAAGCACATTTTGTAGGATTTAATTTGCTGTGTTTTTGTTTTGAAATCTAGCTACCCTAAGAATATGGGCCCACAGTGTTAAAAATATAGTAGTATGTCTGAGGTTTGTGACAACAATATATACAAAATAAGCATAAGCAAATTTAGTTTAATCTCACTGAATACATGAAAAATATACCTATAGACATATATACATAGACACACCACAAAAATAACACTGGGGACGAAAAATGGACAAAAATGAACTAAAATGGGACATCACAAGGTGGTTCTGCACAGACTGGCTCAGAAGTAGTCTGTGTGCCCTGATACAGCTCTGCAGGCAATTCCATCATAGCTGCAGGGGGGGGGGGGGGGGGGGCACATCAACATTATGCAGAACCTGCTCCAGGATGGTATAGTTATGGAGCACCATACAGGCCAAAATAATTTTAATGACCTTCTGGGGCTGGTACTGGAGGGCACCCCTAGTATGGTCCAAGCACCTAAACCGGGTCTTAAGCAAACCAAAGGCCCACTCAACCACTGCCTTGGTCCTGGCATGAGCAAAATGGGGGTCACCAGCCACGGTAGCAGGGGGTAGCCAGAATCACCTACAAAAAAAAAGTATTAGCCACATACATCATTAACACATTATTGCCTGAAAAAAATAACAACATCAAATAATTTAAAATGTAATGGGGGAGACAGGGGTGCATCCACTGATCTACATGAAAAAAAATACATCAGCAATAAAGGAGTAATAATGACGACATTTACCATGTAGCAACCCGCCAGACAGATTGCCAGACTCAAAATGACCAAACAGGCTCAAATTATGCAGAATAAAAGCCTTATGGGTGGAGCCTGGGAATCCATCTAGAACTCTTAGGACCGGCAACACATTGGACATTGATGGAATGTCCCATCTTACAGTTCCTGCACAAAAGACACAAAGCACAAGGTCAAGAGCTGAGCAGCATTCAAGCACACCTATACGGACAGAACAGATGCTAAGCAGAAAAGAAAAAACAGCTGGTAAGACTACCTTCTTTGGGTGAGTAAGAAAAATCGACTTGGCAGTTTTAGGTGGGTGGCCATAACTTGTGTGAGCAAAAGGAATATAAACATTAACATTGGCTTACTTTAGAGTGAAGCAGCTACAGGGAACAAGGGGCAACTAGCTGAAAGGGAGATTGAGGTCCACTTTACAGAAGGCAATAAACTGCAAGGGACACACACATTAAATATGGGGAAGCTAGACTAAAAAAAATGTGACTACATAGCATGGAATTAAGGATGCAAAGGGAAACCAAAGACATATTTAAAAAGATACTCATCAGCAACCAGATGCACCAGCGCCATGGGCATACAGATGATCACACCCATTATGTTAGCCATATCGACCAGCTCATAAAATCCCAATTTAACTGCATTCCAGGCTACCATTGTGTCAGGGAAACATATATACACGGCCGCCAAGGTAGCCATGTCATCAAGAAATGTATTGAGCATGTAGCTGAGCGTAGGCTGGGACATGCCCACAGAAAGGGCATCCAGCCTCTACTTTTTGCTATGCTTGTTTAATCTGGGACAATGTTAATTTGGCCTGCTACACCGGGGGCTATCCCAAGAGTTTTACCTAGCAGGGCATCCAAAGAGTGCCCGAGGAAGTGGATCAATACTTGGGATGGTCAAGATTCTGGATTTTGGTTCACATGAACAGGTGTGTGGCGGTAAGGGGTTTACTGTGAGTGTGGAGGATTCCATGTATGTGGGGTGTTTAAAGAGGAGCAATAACCTCCCTAGAGTCTATAAGACTGCAGGGCCAGTGCTTTTCCTTGTTACAAGGTATTCTGAATTGGGGAATTCCCACTGCCTTTCTATAGTTCGCCTCAGGCAGCAGGTTCACCCCTGTTGAACCACCCCAGGTTCCTAAAGTGTGCACTGCATTTTTTCTCAATCTGACTTGAAGGTCGGGGGCAGTAAATGGGGTGGGTGTTTTCGGGGCTTTCTGGGGGGTTTCACACAGCGGGGCACCCACGATCGGGGTGCCCCGCGGAAGTGGACCAATACCCAGGATAGTCAAAATCCTGGGTGTTGGTCCACTTTAAGGCAAATTTACTATATCAAGGCCCTTGTGTGAAAAAAATCCTGCCAAACTTTTAGTTTTCTTCAACTGGAACAAGTTAAAAACATGGGTGGGAAGTTTTTAGTACTTGCAGTACTATTCTATATTTTTAATGGATGACAGATTTTGAACTGCCTGGGACAGATAGAACCCCACCTATGGGACCTCGGCTTTAGATCCTTATATCATACAATCAGTAAACCCCACCACCCCTTACTGTATAGAATTAACAATTTATTGCATTAAAAAATTAAAAAATCATTGTAATCAAAATTCCATTATTATATAGTACAAATAGCTGGTATCAAATCTTAGATTCCATATGGTTCAGCCTTGACAATGTGCTATCCTTATACCATGTACTCGCTTCACCTCTGCGTGGCTTTTCCAGCACTTCATTAAATGGTTCCACTATAGAAATGACATATAAAAATTCCTAGTTACCTCTCAATTAACACTTCCTTATAGCTCATACTTAATAGGATGTGAGCAAATACAGCAAATTACATAGTTTTATGTGCTGAATCATTCACAGATTTCATGCAGGAGCAGCGAAATAAAGGAATGAGGAGACCCACTGTTTTCTCTGATTGGGCTGCAAATGTATCCAAATATAACCTTATTGTATATACTTTCTATAATTTTAATATGCCTCCAACAGGCTTTTTAGATAATAAAAATAATCAATAAATATAAATTAAATGAAATCATATTTTGAATTTTGGAAATACCAGTGGTACTGACCCACTCTAAACGCACCTCTGTCTTGGAATTTCTGGAAGCTTATGTGGAGCAAAGGCTGGTAAATAAGGCCTGCGAATGACAATGATCCTCTAAATTATGCCCCTCAGGTTGATTCACATCGGGTGCATTCAGCATTCCCCCTCTTGAGTCGCCATATTGGGGGCGGCAGAGAAAAGGGGCAGCGGGGTGGGACCACACAGAGCAAATGTTCTGCCCTCCTCTATATGGCATGCCCTAATATCCAGTAGGATATAACGCCTGTTGGTTCTCCACCGAATCAGCACGTCCTGCTGGATATTGGCATAGTGCACAGCCAATGTGCCCAAGCCGGCGCCAGCAGACTGCTCTAATTAGGCAACAGGGTCAGCATCAAGGGGGGATTAGGCAGGTAGGCAGGTAGGTAGGTGGGTGGGTCAAGGCAGCCAGGTAGGTAGGTGAGAAATCAGGCAGGCAACTGGTCAGGCAAGTAGGTAGGTAGGTGGCTGGACAGGCAGGTAGGTGGGTGGGCAGGCAAGTAGGTAGGTGGTTGTGCAGACAGGCAGGTAGGTGGTTGTGCAGGCAAGTAGGTAGGTAGGCGGCTCGGCAGGCAAGTAGGTTGGTGGGCAGGTAAGTATGCAGGTAGGTGGCTGGGCAGGCAAGTAGGAAGGTGGCTGGGCAGGCAGGTAAGTAAGTGGGCAGGCAAATAGGTAGGGGGCGGCAGGCAGATAAGTGGGCAGGTAGGTGGGTGGGTGGGTCAAGGCAGCCAAAGAGGTAGGTGGAAAATCAGGCAGGCAACTGGGCAGGCAAGTAGGTATGTGGCTGGACAGGTAGGTAGGTGGTTGTGCAGACAGGCAGGTAGGTAGTTGTGCAGGAAAGTAGGTAGGTAGGTGGATGGGCAGGCAAGTAGGTTGGTGGGCAGGTAAGTATGCAGGTAGGTGGCTGGGCAGGCAAGTAGGTAGGTGTCTGGGCAGGCAAGTAGGTAGGTGTCTGGGCAGGTAATAGGTAGGTATGTGGTTGGGCAGACAGGCAGGTAGGTGGCTGGGAAGGCAGGCAGGTAGATGGCTGGGCAGAAAATTAGCTGGATGTGCAGGTAGGTAGGTAGGTGGCTGGGCAGGCAAGTAGGTAGGTGGGTGGGCAGGTAAGGCCTGAGTAGGTGTTAGGGCAGCGGCATTTTAGCTGGGAACTGACCAGACAAGCCGGTGGGACTGGCCTCTCAGTGTGCAGGTGGGGGGGACCGGCATCTCAGTGTGCAGACGGTGTCAGTGGTATGGGACATCTCAGATATAGAAGCGGCATTAGCTCAGCTGTGGCGGACATCTGAGTGACGGAAGTGGCGTCATCTCAGCTCAATGACGGAAGTGGAAACCTGGCATGGGACATCTCGGCAGCAACCCGGCGTGGGACATCTTGGTGGAAGCACCGTCAGGCAAGTGATCTTTTAGTGTTGAAAGCCTCATCAGATTAGGACATCTCAGTGACGGACTGCCGTAGAAAATCTTGGTGGTGACCTGGCATGGGACAACTCGCATCTTATCAGCAGCTGCAGGTATGCAGGGCCGGCACCTCAGCGGGCTGCACTTTGGTGGCAGGGGGATAGGAAACAAGTTGCAGCATAGGAGCAAGTGGGCTAGGAGAGTATAAAAAGCATGCCCCATATGCCCAACATTTCATTCTAGTCCCGGCAAGCTCCCCCGCCTCACTAGTCTCTCCAGGAACTAAGGGAAAGCTCCTCCATTAACACCATCTCCAGCACATCGCCAACAGTTAACACACATTTTCTGTGAACATGCTGGAGATGGGGTTGTCACCTAGGTGGTTAAGTAATTTTTTACTGTAGCCCCTTGGATGTAAGCATCTTACAATGCCCCTAGCTGCCTCCTCAAATTCAGTTCCAGGGGAAACATTTCTTATTGCTTTCAGCATCTCACCTTATGGAATATTGGATTTCAACCATGTCGGATAAGAGCTGGTAGCTCTCAAAATTGTATTTGCAGCTGTGGGTTGACAATAATATTCAGGTGTGACTTTTCCACTCACATATTGCTTCATTTCCAAATCAAGGAACGAAACTTCTGTTTTACTGAATTCTAAAGTAAATTTCAGATTATTCTCATTTTCATGAATGGCCTTTACAAAGTTGGTCAATGCCTCCTGTGGCCCCGCCCAGAACAAGAGGATGTCATCGATGTACCTGATTCATGCCAGGATGTGGCACAGGTACACAAACAAGTCCTCATTTTTCCACAACCTCCTCTCCCATACCCCCAGGTACAGGTTGGCAAATGATGCGGCACAAGTTGTCCCCATCACTGTCCCCTGCACCTGGAGGAAGAGGTCTCCTTTAAAGAGGAAAAGGTTGTGGGTTAAGATAAATCTAATGATTTTGAGAGCTACCAGCTCTCATGTGACACAGTTGAAATCCAGAATTCCATATGGTGAGATGCCGAGAGCAAAGAAAAATTGTTCATCTGGAACTGAATTCGAGAAGGCAGCTAAGGGCATTAAAAGTCGCTTATATTTAAAAGATTACTTAAACAAATATTTTGGAAAGTCAAAATAAATTGAAAAAACACACAGGAATTGTATAAAAAGCCGAAGGACGAGTTAAAAGGAAGGGTGGTACCATCCTCCATCACCTTATAATCATACACACTTATGAACGTTTTCAGTATACTAAAAAATAATTAGAAATTTTTGACAAATAATGAGGAACCCCTATAATAACATATATATAAAAAAAAGACTCAAACTGAATATTATGAACAAACTAGTACAAAGCCACCATAGCACTACAGAAGAAAGAAATGCGAATAGAGGAAGAATAGAGAGGAAGAGACTCTACAGGTAAGGTTAAGCTGATATAATACATTTTTTGTACATTTTTGTACTTTAATCTTAACAAACTTTATTTATTTTCTATAACTTTTTGCTATATTTTGCTACTACTAGAAAATTTCTATTAAAGTGGACTGCTATGCCTGAAGAAGAAGCTTGAACAGCTTCGAAAGCTTGCATTTTCAATCTTATTGAGTTAGCCAATAAATGGTATTACCTTAACCTTGGATTTCCTGCTTACATCGATGGCTAACACGGTACAACAACTTACTGACATATTAAAGTGGACTAAAATCCAGGATTTTGACTATCCTGGGTTTTGGTCCTTTCCCCCGAGGCACCCCCCAGATCGCCCAAGAAACTTACCTCTTCCCAGTCCTATGGAGCATGCGCAGGCGCATCTCCCGACTCTCTCTAACAGGAAGTGTGCCCACGCCAGCCATTCACCCACCCTGCTAGAGGGATAGGGGGGAAGTGGTTGCCGCCTGCGCATGTCTGTTGCACCGGGAAGTAAGGTAAATAAACGGGGCAACCTGGGGGGTTTCACACAGCGAGGCATCCCAATTTTGGATGCCCTGGGGTTGGCGCCCGCTCTCTCTCCTCTCAGTTCCACAGCAGTCTCGCATGTGTGCATGCTCGCACCCCCATTATGCCCTCTGTCGGCGCTGTAGCAGCATATCCACTGGAGGATAGTTCAAATGGGCCAATGAGCCCCATTGTTCTTTGTGGGGTTGATTGCCCATTAGAGTCTTTGGTCTTCATGTTATTTCTGGGCCAATTAGCTTGAAGCTATCCTGGCCAATCCCCTGCACACAAGCCCTATCAAAGTCTCTCCAGTTCACTATCTCACTGTCTATGATAGCGTTCTGATGGGTGTTGTAGTGCCTTGTGTCTAGTTCTGTTATCCCTTACCCACTTAGCCTTGTCTGACCACTCCTTTGATTGCTGCCTGGACCAATGCCTGTCTGACCCTGAGTCGTCTTTCCCTCTATACTGCAAACCCTCTGACCGGCTTGAAACTTGGCTTGACACTCAACCTTCCTCCTGCTTATCCCCTTGGTGCCAGGTTTGACCCCGTATAGCCCGACTACCTCTTAGTCTTGTTCCTGATTCATTCGCTTTCACCCTGCAAGTCAGCAACCTTTGTGCTAATTAAAACCTAGAGGCATGTCCAGTGAGGTGTATCCAGCATCCCGGTGAACGGGGGTTTGTCTATAGGCAGAAGCAGCAGCGAAGATTGGGGATTACTGATTTACCCGAAGGTGGGTGTCCCACGGGGCCTGACATTATCATGGCCCTTACATATGGAAGATCTTGTGGAGCAAGTGCAGGCCATGGTTTCTGCCATAAATCAGCTGCCCCATCATGTGGTGGCCCAGGAGAACAGCTGCCTGCGCCAAAAGTGACCTTAAGTCCCATTGAGCCTTGACCCTTAGCTTGACCCTCAACCTTCCTCCTGCTCATCCCCTTGGTGAAACATTTTGGAAGGACTGCCATTCCCGTGTATGACCCCAGCTTGCTCGACTTGTCTCTGGTTCATCCACCTTCATCCTGGAAGCCAGCATCCTTTGTACTAATAAAGTTCTGAGGGGAAACGATGTCCAGTGTGGTGTATCCAGCACCCAGGCGAATGGGGGCTTGACTGTAGGCAGAAGAAGCAGCAGTGGAGAATGGGGGCTGCTGAAGGCGGATGTCGAAGAGGGCTTGATACAGCCCAGAGACAACAGTGGGGCTCCTCATCCTTTCATTTCTCTGCTCCTGAATGAAATCTGTGAACAATTCAGCACATAAAACGATGTAATTTGCTGTGAGTATTTGGTCCCATCCTGTTAAGCGAGAGCTATAAGGAAATGTTAATTGAGAGGGAACTAAGAATGATAAATGTTTATATGTAATTTCTACAGAGGTATCAGGTCATTAAAAGTCTTGTAAAGGTGGAATGGTATATTCAAAAACCTGTCACCTCATGTTTGATCTTCTTTCAGCAGCTTCGTGAAAATTTTAAAACCTTTTTTAGTCATACAGGAGTCATGTTTATATTGATTTTCAATAGCAGTGTATTTTTGCAAAATATCCCCTTTAAGCCATTAGGAAAATACATTTATTTTCAGAAACAGAGTAATTTGAATGTTCTAATGAATAGCAGCATTTCCCAGGAATCCTGCAGACCATCAATGAGTGCCACTGCCAAGGGGGATGATATGGTCCCCAGCTGACAGGTCTTTTTTTACCTCATTTCATTTGTTCATTCGGAATTTGGTGATCCCGTCAGCCTTTGTGTGCATCTGGGTAACTCCCAACCATTTCAGCAACCTTTCCCCTCTAGTAATAGTAGACAAACAATGCCAGATTTGCTTCTTGGGCACAAAAGACTAGGACTCCTCTTGAGTTAATGATAGAAACATTTTAACAGAGGTGACAAAACATTTTCACATCTAAATGCCGGCTAATGAGGCTAACCGGGTTTGAATTTTAGAGAATCCTGATCTAATTATTAGAGAAATAGCTGCTTGTTTTCAGAAGTGATGGCTGATGAGTACAACAACATAATTCCAAGGAAGCCGTCTTTCTGTAAAAAGTGTTAAATGGCTGTTGGCCATACATGCTAAATATTTGTTATATGTTACTTTTTTCTCACTTTGATCATTTACTAAATCTAATAAAGAAATACATCAGTATTTTCTTAGGCTTGATCAAATGATATCTTAAAAAAACAGAAATAAATTCAAGAAACACTGGACATTCAAAGTTAAGAACTGAAATGATGCATGAAAGATCGACAATCAAAACAGTTAACTGAAGAGTCATATACAAAAATTGATGAAGATTGAATTGCTAAATTGTCATACATGCTAACATTTAAAGCGGAACCATTGCAGGAATTTATAAGAGTAATTCAGTTAATGTTGAACTCAACAGGAACAAGGCAAACATTTCAGAAGGTGACCACTGGCAAAAGGCTTTGCCCTCTCGCCACCACATTAACACCAGACACTGTGATAACAAGGGAAGTTATACGTTATTTAAAGAGATGCCGCTACTGCTGCTGCCGAGAAACATGAACTCTTTTTACAATATTAAATATCAGCAAATCCCCAATTCAAGTATGCAGTAGAAAATGTTTCCAGAGCATCAGCATTCAAATTTCTCATGAACATTTTTGGTCCGTCACATGTTTTCTTTGTGATATCAACCTGTAGTCTTGTTATGATCTGTTTGGAAGCTTTTTGAAAAAGCAAAATGGGCAAAAGACCACAAATCTAATCACAATAGGGTCAATTCATGGCTGTGCACCAAAAACACAAAAAACATACACAAGTGCTACCGCATGCAGAAACTTGTGATTTGGTGTCTGATTCATCGCACCGTGTGCTAGAATCACACACATTCGTATCGCACACAAGGGCATGTGTGAGTGCAAATTTCCGATTCATGCACAAACTTGCTCATTGCGCATGAAATTTGATATTTTTAGGTGAAAATGGCCAAGCTCTGTGTGCATTGTGCAGGCTAAGGCAGTCACTGGTCCCCACTGCCCTCATATTTCTCCCCAAGCTTTACTGTTTACCAGTAGCGGATTTTCTCTCCAGCTTTTGTGTTTGAGGCAAATCTCTATTCTCCAATCTGCAGTGGATTCTCTGTGATGCCTGTGTTCTTTTATTTTATTTGGTGATCCTTGATTCCTGTTTATTTTATCAGGATCTTGATTCCTGTTGACCTACAGTGTTGTGTTTCCCAATGTTTGGTGCCAGATGTTCTCTATACCCAGGGGTTGGATTCAATTTTTTTAACAAGGGGTTTTCCTATACCTAGCTGCCATGAAGCGCCACGGTGGAAACCAAGCATGTCACGTGCACCTGCAGCACACAGCACACACGTTAAGCAATATATATATATATATATATATATATATATATATATATATTAATATTTATCTATTAATCTACTGTATCTATCTTATCTACCTACCTATTCACCTGTGAGGGATGAAGGCTGGGGGGTCAGAAGTACATAGTAAACTGTACCAGGAGAAATAAAAAATAACCTGTACCCAGAAAGATCACCAGAAAAAGCCTGGTAAATAACAAAACAACCTGTACCGAGGGAAATCACTGAATCTACCGTACCCAGAGAAATTACAGAATATTCTGTACCCAGAGAAAATCACAGAATCAAGGAAAACACAGTGGATAGCTATAAAGAGCTCATTAAGTTACCTTGTCAATATGTTCCTGGTTAGGAGACACTTTCAGCTCTGGATCCTGATGCAAAAACAGACCTCACAATTAATATAATAAGCAGGTCTACCCAGATCCCACCATTAATATATCAGTTTGTAAGAAGTAGAGTAAGAAACAAATACAACCCCCACTTCCCAAATCCCAAACTCAGTAACAGCCAGTAGGCTGCCTGTAATATTGTCCAGATCCTGAAGGTCCACAATAATTAGGCAGAGCATTAAAGACTTCCCCATCAGGGCTCACAATCATTAGGTAGAATGTGAGCAGATCCTCCCCTGATGACCTCCAATTCATAGGCAGAGTGGCGTGTAGGGGCTGAGTAGTTGCTCAGCTGTGTGAGGCTAAGGGCCCAGTAAGGCTGCCCAGTTGGGGCCAGGGGCCTGATAAGGCTGCTGAATGGGGTCAGAAGCCTGGTAAGGCTGCTGAACGGGGCGAGGGTCCTGGTCAGGGTACTGCACAGTGCCAGGGTCATGGGGCAGGGCGCTGTGTGGGCCACCAGCAGCACTGTTAGATCACTGTGTGGGCCGGGTCTGGCAGCTTTTGGGGCCAGGTGCTCCAAGTGGGTTGCAGGAACCAGTGCAAACCGGCTGCATCCCATCCCTGCAATTCGGGGTGGAGCCTGTGGGCATACTCTGCCATGGGTGCAATGACATGTAGACTATCACATGACATCACAAGCTGTGGGTGGGAGTTTATTATACTTGCACCACCATCCAGCCTTCCTTGTGATATACAATTATAGAGCAAGAAAATCTGACACATACACCCCATACTTAGGGCTGTGACACCCAGACACTCCTGTTTAATGAGCTTACTGCCTCTGGTGAGCACACAGGAGGTGAGAGCAGAACTGTCCGAAGGGGTGCCAGGCAGCGGAGAATAGTACATTAGCTCTGAGCCTTCTCCAGCCCGTTCAGCCCTGTGATGTGGTCAGCATGCCACCTTACAGATCTAGCACTGTAATAGAGACAGCATCAGCAGCTGCCCATGTGTAAGGTGCTCCTGGCCCCTATAGCCAGCCTAACATGCGGTACCTGATCACCACATGGGGCTGATGTGCAGCCACATTCGGATAACAGGATTACAGTCACCTACCGCCACCTTTTTCCAACACAGCTAGGACCACCATCAGGAATTATTTTAAATTAAACATGTTCTCCCTTGCAGCCGTTATGTCCTATTATAGTTAGATCAAACTTGCTGAGTCCCGAGACTGAGTGCCCGGTGTGCATTGACTAGTCAGTAACCTCTGGCATGTCCCCTCTATAGAAATAAATTGTAGACATGCTCCTACCAGCATACCATATGTCACTGGCGAATGATGGGATGGACCTGCATGTCATGGGACTTGATCTCGGGACCCTGTAATCAAACTGGAGTAGGAAGGGAGAGCTACAGGGAGCAAACTGTATGTTTTTTTGTGATCTCCCTCTTTGTGGGGAATCCTGATTTGGGATACCCTGCTGTGTAAAATTGGACCTGCCTGAAAATCTCACCTTTTTGCTGATCCCATGCCTCATGCAGGCCAAAGCCACCTTCCCGCTCACCCTGCTGAGGAGCAGGGGATGTGGCCAGTGGTTTGCCCTCCGTTCAGCTTGCTTGCTGATCTGAGCTCAAAATGGCAAAGCAAAAGCTGATTAGACAAGCATTCCACAGAACTCTCCTGCTTGTCTGACGGCCCCATCCTTGCATCTTCGGGCTCTGCTCCTGCTCCTAGCCATTCAGATAGGCTGGGGACGGGATTGCACGTGCTGCTGGGGATGCGGCTGCTGTGTTCCCAATTGTCGAAGCTCTGCATTAAAACAGAGGCGTCTGCCAAGCATTACATATGCATGACAAATGGCTCTGATAGGGCAAGAGCCTGTGCATGCACGGGTATGTGTGCATGCGTATGACCGGGGAAAGGTGAGTCTGTACGGGCATTCTGGGGGGTTTCACACAGCGGGGCTTCGCGTTTCAGGATGCCACCGGGGCATGGAACAAAACCTGGCATAGTCAAAGCTTCTGTTCTGCTTTAAAGTAAATCTAATTGAATTAAAATGTATTAAATATGATTTAATCAATAAATATAATTAATGCATAGATTCTATTAATGTAATTTTTAAAATTATACCAGATATTGTAATTGATTAATGGATATAGTTAAAAGGGCATAAAATTATCCCCTGCACCCATCACCCTTAGTACCTTGGTTGGTTTGGCCGGCTGGGCGGTGGTTCCGGTTTAAAAAAAACATTTCTTCCCCTGGAATGCAGCAGCGTGTGACTAAAACATTGAAAATTATTGGACTGATTGGACGAGAACCCGCATATGCGTTATTGGAGCAGGGAAAGGCTGAGTTTTTATGGGTGCCCTGGGGGATTTCACATAGTGGGGCTTCCCGATTCAGCTGCGGCCTTGCTTGCATCCTTCTCAGACTCTGCACTGGCATGGCCACGCAGAGCTAAAGAATGCAGATACAGCCTGAGACTCCACGGGTCGCCATCTTGGATATTTAAAGACTCAGAAAACGTACTAGGTGCAGGTAGGATGATTTTTAATGTGGGGAACCTGTATGTACAGGGTGGGGGAAATATACAAGATAGGCTCTTATTCAGGGTAAAGGTCCAGTTTAACGTGTTTTTCTTGGCCCGGCAGATCTAGAGCCCTAGAATTACGAACCCCTATGCTTGGATTGCCGGGTTGGTAAACCTTAAAGGGAGCCCACACAATGTTTTTATTTTTTAAAAAAGTAAAGTGAAACAAAA
Organism: Gastrophryne carolinensis; assembly: GCA_027917425.1. Lineage (NCBI taxonomy): Eukaryota > Metazoa > Chordata > Amphibia > Anura > Microhylidae > Gastrophryne > Gastrophryne carolinensis. The sequence goes on from CM051244.1 coordinate 53,310,940, forward strand.
AAAATGTTTTTAAAATACTTTTTTTTCAGTATAGACTATTTTGTATTTTCTGTTTCAATCTTTTTATTGTCATTTTTTGGTATATAGGTTGTCAGTATGACATATTGTACTTTTACAAATAAAAAAGAACACAGAATACAAATAGTCATTCTTAATCCGCCGTCTTATACATGTATATCAGTTTCAATAAGTTGCTAAGGCACATTTAAAGTATTATAAGGCTACCAAGGCTTAGTTGAGCATCGACATAAAAGGGCTAAAATTTTCCGCCTAATAACAAGTGATCATCGTTATTCAAATTTTAAATACTTTTTATTTACTATGCTTACCTTTCCCAGGCAGGTATCAGTTAATTGCATGCCAGTGGTGTATCTTTTGACTGTCATACAGGAGGGGAACACAGGGGACCCCTAGTCCAGTCAACCTCGCTAGGGAGCCTGCGAGTGACATGCCTCTACGCCACCCTATTACCCGAACCCCCATTTAAGACACCGGTGATGTGGAAGAGCCCAGTGCCCATACTGAAGGAAGGGTGGCATAGTGGGGGGGGGGGGATTTGAAAAATGACTAGTGGCCCTTAAATGCTGGACAGCCTATTTGTCAAAAACCTTGTACTTACTCAAGATTACAAATAGATTTCATACAGTTACTGTATGTGAATTGTATTGTAACTGGGTTGAGACTTGACCAGTTAGGAAAGCGACAACTAGTGCCATTACTAAGAAGTTGTGTAAAACTTTTTTAATGACCTAGGAATATATCAGCAATTCACAGTGCACTCCTGGAGAGGGGGAGCCCACGATGTAAAAAAAAAAAAACTTTTTAAAGGGTTAAACCCTTAGAAATTAAGAAACAAAATTACATAGGTTCCCCCTCCCCGGCGCCTATTGTCTTTTTAATTTTATTTTTGTCTTTTTATTTTAAATCACATTTTTCCATCTAAGCACGGACCTAGCTGTATTGGCAATTAGAAATGCATTCCTTGAAGCTCTAAAAAAACCTTTACAAATACATTGCCTCATCAGCAAGTACATTTCGTTAACTATGGTTAGTTCTGTCCGATTGGTCGTGATGTTTGCAGCCAGTGGGCATTGCCAGGCGGGGCACACATAGCTCTGTGCAAACACACACTCTGTGCAAGCCCACAAAGCTATGCAGAGTGGGTCCAGCAATCAGATTCCCCCGTATGCCAGGTCTATAAGGACCAACAGTCATGCCTTACTTTAACATTTTAACTAATGCTGTGCTTATGAAAATAAGTGAGGATATAGGTTAGTGCTGAGATTTGATGGGAAGCTGCAACACGTAGCAGTGCTCAACTCAGAAATGGTTATTAGTTAGAATATCGGATAAAGAATTAGCAATACCCGAAAGGACAGAAGCGCTTGTCCCTATTTAGGTATGAGAGCAATTGTAGTCTTCAGCAAGTTAGTTCTGCTGAGGCCTCTGTGTCCTCTAGGTGAAATGATCTAGGCAGTGGAGGAGATACTGTGATCACCTTTACAGTATGTTTTTGTATAACTTAATTAATTTCATAAAAATTTTGTGTCCCTTTAAATTACTTGTTTCTCTCAATTATACCAATATAAAAAGGTACAAGATGGACACTTACCGCCGCGGCAAGGGTTTTTTTCTAAACTTGCCCTAGGAGGTACCCTGAGAGGTACGTTATTGTCTCCAAAAACTGCACCTATATATATATATAAACTTCCTGATACATAAGTACGGTAATATTTTTGCTTTAATGTTTTTTTTATGGGGCCTCCCCCACAATGTTTTGATAAATGCCTGGAATGTTCTTGACAAATCAGACCAGCCTATTGATCAATCAATCAGGGCCTACTTGGTGCTGGCCCTAGACCAAATAACCACAGCAGGTAGGCATTAAACACACAGAGGGACATGCTGCATGAATATTAAAGGGATTAAAGGGATTAAAAAATGCACTACTCACCCTATTTCCAGAACAGGTCCACCACCTGGAACCACTGGTGCACAGCTTACTCCATTCATTGTATTGGAGGGGCGGTACCGATGTGGATCATGAAGGCAGGCCCCCTACATTGCAATTAATTATTTTGGCTTGCTTCCGGGGGCGTAAACCAGACATGTTCCTGGCTGGTGGTGTAAGTTGCACACAGTGGGACCAGACAGTGAAGCTGCAATGGACAAAAAGTGAGTAACAGTGTTTTGTTTTGTTTTTAATATTGGCGGAAAAATCTCTTTAAGGTGATTATCTGCTTATTTGTTTCTGCCTGCGGTTGACAGTTCATGTCAGTTTTGTCTGACGGAATTTAAAACTCTTACTCACTTTCCGCTGCTTGACGTCAGGAGAAAACAAAACGGGAAGCACTGTAGTGGTGGGGGTAAAGTGAACACAGGCTGTCTTTCATTTTTTTAAATTTCCTAAACATGTTTTCTGTTGCAGAGTGTGAGTCTCAGATGCAGCAGTGTCAATGCAGACAGACATTGAGGGTGAACACACAAATCAGTTTACTGGAACACGCGTGCAGCAAGAGAAGGTCACCTTAACATAGTGAATTACGCAGACAGGAAAAAGAAATTAGTGAGAAGATATACAGGAAATACAACATTCAATAAAAATGAGACTACAGATAGGTATTAGTAACAGCGACATCCACTGTCATAACTGTAAACTGCAGTCACTTCAGCAATATACTAAGATGTGAGCTGTTGTACTGTATCCAAGACATTTTCAACTCAAGAGCTAAAATGTATATATTTTTTAAAGAGATAGTAGGATGCGTTTATCTCCTGGGACAAATGATTTCTCACCTAAAGTGTCATCCTGGTGCTGTATTTAGAAAAAAGCTTAGACAATTAACTAAATTGATGAAGAGTTCTTTTTGTCTGAACCCAGGTAAGACCAGAAAAAGTAGGACCCTAACTGATTGGTAGTGTGTATTTTAATGCCATTCACTGCTAATACACCATCCAGCTGGTTCATTATTCCCTGCAGTGCTTCTCCCAGTGTATCTTATTAGGCAGGTGATGAGCATGCGCAGCTGCAACTGCAGTGTGACTCAGGAACACAGAAGTATTATGTATAATGCACAATTTTTAGTTAGGTCCAGGCAGCAGCACAGCTGGGATGCTGGAAAAGGGAGAAGCTTCCCGGATGATCCAAGATGGCCGCAACCAAGGGAAAATAGGGGAGGTGGCGTTTTAGATTTGAGTGGATGCAGAAACAAATGTGAGTGCTGACAATGAGGGTCATGCTAATTATTTTGTGAAGCAGGTTTAACTCTGGGTACACATTTGTTGTGAATTGAAGCTTACACCTCGGTGAACTTTCAACTTTAACACACAAAATGTTTGTTCTCATTTTTCCCCCCAAAATCCCCTGCACATGTGATGGGGCATTATTGCAGGTGAAGTGCGCCATTTTTTTTCCAATAAGGTAAGAATAATTTCAGAAAATTTGGAAACAATGGCACCCTATGAGCTATGCTGAAAGATATATATATTTTTTTTCTGCATACTTCCAGAGCCACCAGAGGGGGGGGGCGGCGATGTCATGGGCTTGGGGCCTGCGTTTCCCAGAAGAGGCCTGGCCTTCAACGATGCACGCGGTGCTCTGCAGAGCAACGTCAATGTGTAAAAAATAAAATATTTCGTTTGCTCGCTCCTGCTCCAGCCCCACCTTCCCTATGCCAACCCCCTCCCCATGCTTTCGCCTCCTCAAATATAAAGCACAGAGTTGTGAGCTCCATGCAGCCTGCTCACCACCCGCCTCTCCCTTCAGATACAAGGAGGAGGCCGTATGGGGAGCAGCTAAGTGGACTTGGCAGGGAAATTTTTTTTAATAGCTCACATTCACTGAGGGTAAGGGTGGCAGGGGGCTGTGGGAAACACACACACTCACAAACTAAATATAGGGGGTGCACCGGGGCCCCAGAATCAGTGGATTAACTAAATTTGGTGAGGCCCTGGTGCAAACATTAAAGGAAGCCTTTTCAAGGCTTCATAGCCCTGACCTTCTGGGCCCTGATGCGGTCGCACCTCCTCAAGCTACGCCCCTGCCCAGGAGGTCCCCACCATTGTTAAAGATAAACATTATATTGCATATATAAATAAATGAATATATAAACAAGCATTTCATCATTTCAAAATATTTTTTTGTATATATACCAGACGGTGCCATTTAATGTTTATCTCTAGAGATGAGCGAACTTTTGAAAAATTCGATTCGACTGATTCGCCGAATTTTCCGACAAAAATCGGTTCGACCTGAATTTATTCGCGGCGAATCTCTATTAAAATCGGCTATTTCTGAGCTTCCTAGAGCCTCAATAGTGTTGTAAACCATTCTGCCTTGCTGTAACAAGCACAGGAAGCGTGCTGGGTTAGTGAAATAATACTGTAAATAATTATGACATGCAGATCAGAGGCATCGCTATTAGAATCGCAGAGCGGCACAATTGCAGAGAGTTGAGGTGGCATCACTATGAGGGACCCCTATATTGCCTGAAAAACACACCCTGGAGCTGGCAGCAGCAGGAGCCCAAATATTGGCTGAAAGACATCCTGGAGTTGGCAGCAGGAGCAGCAGGAGCCCAAAAATTGGCTGAATGACACCCTGGAGTTGCAAGCAGCAGCAGCAGCAGGAGCCGAAAAAATGACTGAGAGACACACCCTGGAGTGGCAAGCAGCAGCAGCAGCGGCAGGAGTCCAAACATTGCTTGAAAGAGACACTGGAGTTGGCAGCAGGAGCAGCAGAAGCCCAAACATTGCTTGAAAGACACACTGGAGTTGGAAGCAGGAGCCCAACCATTGCTTGAAAGACACACTGGAGTTGGAAGCAGGAGCCCAAACATTGCTTGAAAGACACACTGGAGTTGGCAGCAGGAGCAGCAGGAGCCCAAACATTGCTTGAAAGACACACTGGAGTTGGCAGCAGGAGCAGCAGGAGCCCAAACATTGGCTCAAAGAGACACTGGAGTTAGCAGCAGGAGCAGCAGGAGCCCAAACATTGCTTGAAAGAGACACTGGAGTTGGCAGCAGGAGCAGCAGAAGCCCAAACATTGCTTGAAAGAGACACTGGAGTTGGCAGCAGGAGCAGCAGGAGCCCAAACATTGCTTGAAAGAGACACTGGAGTTGGCAGCAGGAGCCCAAACATTGCTTGAAAGAGACACTGTAGTTGGCAGCAGGAGCCCAAAATTGTTTGAAAGACACACTGGAGATGACAGCAGGAGCAGCAGGAGCCCAAACATTGCTTGAAAGAGACACTGGAGTTGGCAGCAGCAGGAGGCCAAAAATTGGCTGAATGACACCCTGGAGTTGCAAGCAGCAGCAGCAGGAGCCCGAACATTGCTTGAAAGAGACTATGGAGTTGGCAGCAGGAGCAGCAGGAGCCCAAACATTGCTTGAAAGACACACTGGAGTTGGCAGCAGCAGCAGCAGCAGGAGCCCAAACATTGCTTGAAAGACACACTGGAGTTGGCAGCAGGAGCAGCAGGAGCCCAAACAGTGGCTCAAAGAGACACTGGAGTTAGCAGCAGGAGCAGCAGGAGCCCAAACATTGCTTGAAAGAGACACTGGAGTTGGCAGCAGGAGCAGCAGAAGCCCAAACATTGCTTGAAAGACACACTGGAGTTGGCAGCAGCAGCAGCAGGAGTCCAAACATTGCTTGAAAGACACACTGGAGTTGGCAGCAGGAGCAGCAGGAGCCCAAACATTGGCTCAAAGAGACACTGGAGTTAGCAGCAGGAGCAGCAGGAGCCCAAACATTGCTTGAAAGAGACACTGGAGTTGGCAGCAGGAGCAGCAGAAGCCCAAACATTGCTTGAAAGACACACTGGAGTTGGCAGCAGCAGCAGGAGCCCAAACATTGCTTGAAAGAGACACTGGAGTTGGCAGCAGGAGTAGCAGGAGCCCAACCATTGCTTGAAAGACACACTGGCGTTGGCAGCAGGAGCAGCAGGAGCCCAAACATTGCTTGAAAGAGACACTGGAGTTGGCAGCAGCAGCAGCAGGAGGCCAAAAATTGGCTGAATGACACCCTGGAGTTGCAAGCAGAAGCAGCAGGAGCCCAAACATTGCTTGAAAGAGACACTGGAGTTGGCAGCAGGAGCAGCAGGAGCCCAAAATTGTTTGAAAGACACACTGGAGTTGACAGCAGGAGCAGCAGGAGCCCAAACATTGCTTGAAAGAGACACTGGAGTTGGCAGCAGCAGGAGGCCAAAAATTGGCTGAATGACACCCTGGAGTTGCAAGCAGCAGCAGGAGCCCAAACATTGCTTGAAAGAGACACTGGAGTTGGCAGCAGGAGCAGCAGGAGCCCAAACATTGCTTGAAAGACACACTGGAGTTGGCAGCAGCAGCAGCAGGAGCCCAAACATTGCTTGAAAGAGACACTGGAGTTGGCAGCAGGAGCAGCAGGAGCCCAAACATTGCTTGAAAGATACACTTGTGTTGGCAGCAGGAGCAGCAGGAGCCCAAACATTGCTTGAAAGAGAAACTGGAGTTGGCAGCAGGAGCAGCAGGAGCCCAAACATTGCTTGAAAGACACACTGGAGTTGGCAGCAGCAGCAGCAGCAGGAGGCCAAACATTGGCTGAATGACACCCTGCAGTTGCAAGCAGCAGCAGCAGGAGGCCAAACATTGGCTGAATGACACCCTGCAGTTGCAAGCAGCAGCAGCAGCAGGAGCCCAAAAAATGACTGAGAGACATACCCTGGTGTGGCAAGCAGCATCAGCGGCAGGAGTCTAAACATTGCTTGAAAGAGACACTGGAGTTGGCAGCAGGAGCAGCAGGAGCCCAAACATTGCTTGAAAGACACACTGGAGTTGGCAGCAGGAGCCCAAACATTGCTTGAAAGACACACTGGAGTGGGAAGCAGGAGCAGCAGGAGCCCAAACATTGCTTGAAAGACACACTGGAGTTGGCAGCAGGAGCCAAAACATTGCTTAAAAAACACACTGGAGTTGGCAGCAGGAGCAACAGGAGCCCAAACATTGCTTGAAAGACACACTTGAGTTGGCAGCAGGAGCAGCAGGAGCCCAAACATTGGCTCAAAGAGACACTGGAGTTAGCAGCAGGAGCAGCAGGAGCCCAAACATTGCTTTAAAGACACACTGGAGTTGGCAGCAGGAGCCCAAACATTGCTTGAAAGACACACTGGAGTTGGCAGCAGCAGCCCAAACATTGCTTGAAAGACACACTGGAGTTGGCAGCAGGAGCAGCAGGAGCCCAAACATTGCTTGAAAGAGACACTGGAGTTGGCAGCAGGAGCCCAAAATTGTTTGAAAGACTCACTGGAGTTGGCAGCAGGAGCAGCAGGAGCCCAAACATTGCTTGAAAGAGACACTGGAGTTGGCAGCAGGAGCAGCAGGAGCCCAAACATTGCTTGAAAGACACACTGGAGTTGGCAGCAGGAGAAGCAGGATCCCAAACATTGCTTGAAAGAGACACTGTAGTTGGCAGCAGGAGCCCAAACATTGCTTGAAAGAGACACTGGAGTTGGCAGCAGGAGCAGCAGGAGCCCAAACATTGCTTGAAAGACACACTGGAGTTGGCAGCAGGAGAAGCAGGAGCCCAAACATTGCTTGAAAGAGACACTGTAGTTGGCAGCAGGAGCAGAAGGAGCCCAAACATTGCTTGAAAGACACACTGGAGTTGGCAGCAGGAGCAGCAGGAGCCCAAACATTGCTTGAAAGAGACACTGAAGTTGGCAGCAGAAGCAGCAGGAGGCCAAAATTGCTTGAAAGACACACTGGAGTTGGTAGCAGCAGCAGCAGGAGCCCAAACATTGCTTGAAAGACACACTGGAGATGGCAGCAGGAGCAGCAGGAGCCCAAACATTGCTTGAAAGACACACTGGAATTGGCAGCAGGAGCCCACAAATCGGCCTAAAGACACACTGGAGTTGCAAGCAGCAGCAGCAGGAGCCCAAAATTGCCAGAAAGACACACCCTGGAGTTGGCAGCAGTATTAAGAGAACATATACAGATTTTCGGCACAGATATCTTATTCGAAGAATATTAATAAAAAGTAACAGTAACGTAAAGCATTTTCTCAATTATTACTTGTGGTCTGATGCGGAGGAATGTCTGTAACTGGAGAGCAGCGCCTTAAATCTGTTTTGCACGATCCATATTTCTTTAGTGTTGGTCTGGCCCTATGATCAATCTACTCTAATGCATTAGGCATTGGTGGGTGGAAATCTTGGCTGATCCATGCCCGATTCATTTCCACGCAGGCCAGTCTCTGAAAAAAAAACATTTTTGAAGCATACTGGAGCACATTGAATTGCTCTCATCAGAGCATCACTTACGCACATCTAAGAGTTTCATCACTTTGTTCGTGATAAAGTCTTCAGGGCCTAGTTACTACTTAGTGAAAGACCATAGATAGTTACACACCTGCTGCTCTTATCGACAAATCCTGTTTTAAGTGTAGTGTAGCGTTTTGTCCTCCCCTCATATACGCACTAAGTATGTCAGGCAGAGAAGTGGCAGGATGGGCACAGAGAAGTTGCAGAGGCCTAAATTCATCAAGCAGAGGTTGCAGCAGACTAGGGGTGAGTGGCAGCAGGAGTCTCAGTGAGAGGACTGATCTCCTGGGATCAGCTAGCGGTCGTGTCTTGACCAGCAACCCATCTGCCATCATCCATTGGTTAACACGATCATCCACTGTATCACAAGTGACATCTGACACCCCCAGTCAACTGTCGGTTATGTCTTATGCTTAGGGTTCAGCTTCACTATTCAGTGAGGACGATCTGATAATAAGAAAAATCAGCAGCTACTGCCCAGCCAAGAAGTGGAGGAGACACTCGCCGCTTCTTCCACTAGGCGGGCAAGTAGTGATGAGGAGAGTGGTGTGGGAGGTGGTGTTGAGGAATCTGAGGAGGACATCAGTGAGTTTTGAGGGCACTTTTAAAGGCTTGGAGTGATGGAGAGTGACAGATTTAGCGGCCAGCATGGTGGCAGAAAGGAAAGTATGGAGGAAAATGTGCTCGGGGTAGACCACTTGCGCGGCAGGCTATCTTCCCAGGAGGTAGTGGAAGAGGGTCCCTGGAGTTGGCGGCGGCGGAGGCGACGGCAGCAGCAGTGAATTAGTGCGGACTGTTGGTAGGAAAAATCAGCTACAAGGCCATGTGGCAGTTTTTCATCAAGCATCCGCAGGAGGTTAACATGGCTATATGAAAGGTGTGTAGGCAGAAGGTGAAGTGTGGCCAGGGTCCCAGTGTTGGACCCACAGCCCTGCGTCAACATTTGCAGCGTCACCATCAAGCTGGGAGAGTTGGCTCCAAAGTGGTGGTCCAGCCTGCTGCATTACCCAGTGGCACGCCGCTCTCTGTCCCAGCCAGCCAAGGCTCCACCACCTACTGTGTGTCATACCCATCCTCTGTCGCTCCAGATGCTCCTCCTCCTCTTAATCCGAGTCAGTCATTCCGCCAGCAATCCATTGGCCAAGCCATGTTCAAGAGACAACAGTATGTGCCCACTCATCCAACATACAGAAGCTAAATGTGCTCCTGTATAAGTTGCTGGTGCTGCAGTCCCTCCCTTTTGAGGTGGTGGACCTTTCAGAGAACTGATGGCTTGTGCCGAGCCGAGGTGGAGAGTCCCATGCTGTCATTTCTTTGCGAAGAAGGCAGTACCAGCCCTGTACAATTTTGTTGAACAGAAGGTGAGCCTGTCAGTGTGTACCAAAGTGCACAGCAGTGCCTACGTCTGGAGCTGTAACTACGGTCAGGGACAATACATATCCTTTAAGGCGCACTGGGTGATTGTGGTTCCTGCACAACCACAACAGCAACTTGGACAGGTCCCTCTGCTGTGGCCTTTGTGCCTGTGACAGTGCACTTGCACTTAGCAATGGTGTCACAGAAAAAAGTGGCTAATTGTCAATTACATATTAGTAGTTAACATTTATCTTATTTGAACATATTTATAATAACATAATAACATAGCAACAATAACATCTAACATAATAACAGTAACATATAAAATTTATCAAAATTTTTTTCTTTTTTGGATTTTTTTTTTTTTTTTTTCATATTTTGTATTTTTTAAAAATATATATATATATATATATATATATTTTTTTTTTTTTTTTTTTTTTTTAATTTTTTACATTTTTTTTCCATTGTCTCTTTTAATATTTTGTGAATTTTTGTACCATTTTTTTTTTCATTTTATATATTTTTTTTTGTATTTTTTTTTCTAAATATTTATTTATTTATTTTTTCCCAGTGCCCTTCTAGCCTACCATGTGTGCAGGACACGGCGGTTTCACGCTGTTCTTCACATGGTTTGCCTTGAGCCACAGAGCCACACATGGGAGGAACTGCTAAAAATGAGAACTCAATAAATTAAATCATGGCTTACTCCACGAAAACTGCAAATGGGACCCATGGTCACTGACACTGGGAAGAACATCTTGTCTGCGCTGCGACAAGGAAGCCTGAGCCATGCGTCCTGCCATGGCACACGTGTTCAATCTAGTAGTCAAGCGTTTTCTGAAGTCTTCCCCCCATCGGCAAGACATCCTAACAACGGGAAGGAAACTTTGCATGCACTTCAGCCACTCCTACACCACCAAGCACACCCTTCTTGAGCTTCAGCGTCAGAACGGTATCCCCAAACATAGTCTGATTTGCGATGTTTCCACCCGTATGCAGGATCGGCTATAGGAACAGAAAAAAGCCATCACGGATTTCTTGATGATCCAAACGGATAGGGGGACTCCCCTGTGTAACTTCAATGTAAACCAGTGGCAGCTCATACGTGACACCTGCTCAGGCCCTTTGAGGAAGCTACTTTATTAGTCAGTCGCCAGGACTATGAGATGAACGATGTGATTCCACTGCTTCATGTACTGCAACACATGTTGGAAACCATGGCTGGTCAGGGCACTGGAGACATGGCGCATACATTTCACAGCCACATGAAGCCTGTGGGGGCTGAAGTGGAGGAGGAGGAGGGGGTGGGGCACAGCGAAGCACAGTTTAGATTTGACAAAATGGCCATTTTATCTAGTCATCTGACAGGAAAGGAGGAGCAGGAGCAGCCACAGGAGCTAGAGGGTTGTGAGGAAGGCGAGACAGAGGACCCAGACACACCATGGCAGTTTGCAGTGGAGATGGAGAAAGGTAGTCCCTCCGAGTCACTTGCACAAATGGCACGATGCATGCTCACGTGCTTGCGTAGTGACCACAGAATTGTCTCCATTTGTCAGCGGGATGATTTCTGGCTCTCCACCTTATTGGACCCTTGCTTCCGGCACAAAATGGGGGCATTTTTTACACCCACTGAGAGGGAGGACAAACTGACCTACTACAGAGACATCCTACGTAGTCAGTTGGGCGATGCCTATCTGCGCCATGGTCCATACTGTGATGCCCAGCGGGACACCAGCCTTCTGTAAGCAGGCAACCCCCATCTCCACCGCCGCTTCTGCCTATAGTCAAGCCCCCGTTTGCCAGGACGCTAGGTCCGCCTCACCGGACACGGTTGCCCCCAGGTCTTAATAGGCGCAAAGGATGGCTGCTTACGGTGAAGGCCGATGAACCACGAGGGTATCCCGAAGCCGAGCTCGTTCACAGGTAGTCAATCCGGAAGGTGCGTCAGAGTACAGGGATGAGACAGGTGCATAATCAGGAGTAGCCAAAGGGTCAAGCCAGGAGGTCAGAGATCGCAGGGTATCCAGAGGGGCAGGCAGCTTTGTGGTTAGACAAAGCAGAGGTCAGTACAGGCAGCAGACAGGAATGGTCGATCAAGCCGTGTCGGAACTGAACCGGCACAAAATGGGGGCATTTTTTAAACCCGCCGAGAGGGAGGACAAACTGACCTACTACAAAGACATTCTACGTAGTCAGTTGGCAGATGGCTATCTGCGCCATGGTCCATACTCTTGCAGGTCTGACTCGGGGGGACCTCTGCGATCACCTTCCACTGCCATGGCTGCTGGGGGGGTTGGCAGGAGCAGCAGCAGCAGCTCCATCAGCAGCAGCCTCGGTCTTCAGTCGCTAATGAGTAGCTTTCTACACCCGCATAGTGAGTCTACTCATGAGCAGCATGAAGACCTGGAGCAGGACCTGAACCAGCAGGTCGTGTCATACCTTGACATGACCATGCCAACACACCTTGAGGATCCGCTGGACTTCTGGGCAGCCAAACTTGACTTGTGGCCGCAACTAGCAGAGTTTGCCCTGGAAAAGCTGTCCTGCCCAGCCAGTAGTGTGCCATCTGAGCGGGTGTTTAGTGCGGCGGGGGCCATAGTCATGGAGAACTTGTCTGTCCACGAATAATGTGGAGAGACTCACCTTTGTGAAGATGAATCAGGCATGGTTCAACCAGGATTTCCAGCCAACAATGGCTGATCCATGGTAGTAGCTGATGCATGGTAGCTCCTTATGCTGCTGCCAACTCCAGGGTGTGTCTTTCAGGCAATATATGGGCTCCCTATGCTGCTGCCAACTCCTGGGTGTGTCTTTCAGACAATATATGGGCTCCCTATGCTGCTGCCAACTCCTGGGTGTGTCTTTCAGGCAATATATGGGCTCCCTATGCTGCTGCTGCCAGCTCATATGTGTGTCTTTCAGGCAATACATGGGCTCCTAATGCTGCTGCTGCCAACTCCAATGTGAGCACTCTTAAAAGACACATGCTAGCATATTTGGGATGCCCCCGGTTAAAGGCAATGGCTGCTGGCAATTTGACAAAGTGAATTTCTTTACAAAATGCAACCAGTTAATAGACAGGTACTCTTGAAATATTACTGCTAGTGTTTGGGATGCCCCCTCCTCACATACAGAGGAGGCCTCCCTTGATTGTGGAAAAGTGACGTTAATTATAAAATGCAAGCAGTTATTAGACAGGTACTCTTGAAATATTACTGCTAGTGTTTGGGATGCCCCCTCCTCACATACAAAGGAGGCCTCCCTTGATTGTGGAAAAGTGATGTTAATTATAAAATGAAAGCAGTTATTAGGCAGGTAGTCTTGAGATATTTATGCTAGTGTTTGGGATGCCCATGCGGGCTGGGGTTTTTACAGCAGACACAGAAACAATTCAAACTGCAATATATTTATGAGAAATAGCCTTTAAAAAGCTGCTTTAGTGTAACAGATAGGGACAAATGTGCTGGTTTGGGATACCCTGAGGCCTGGTGTTTTTACAGCACACACAAAAACAATTCAAACTGCAATATATTTATGAGAAATAGCCTTTAAAAGCTGCTTTTGTGTAACAGACAGGGTCAAATGTGCAGGTTTGGGATACCCTGTGGCCTGGTGTTTTTACAGCACACACAAAAACAATTCAAACTGCGATATATTATGAGAAATAGCCTTTAAAAGCTGCTTTAGTGTAACAGATAGGGTCAAATGTGCTGGTTTGGGAAGCCCATGTGGGCTGGTGTATTTAAACCAGACAAAAACCAATTCAAAGTGCAATAGCTTAATTAAAATGAGGCTGAATAATGCTTATTTAGTATAACAGATAGGGTGACATGTGCTGGTTTGGGATGCCCATGTGGGCTGGTGTATTTAAGCCAGACAAAAAACAATTCAAAATGCAATAGTTTGATTAAACTGAAGAAGGATGAACAAGCGTATTTAGTATAACAGATAGGCTGCTAAGTGCAGGTTTGGGATGCCCTGCGGCCTAGTGTTTTGACAGCAGACCAAAAACCAATTCAAAGTGCAATAGCTTAATTAAAATTAGGCTGAACAACGCTTATTTAGTATAACAGATAGGCTGCTAAGTGCAGGTTTGGGATGCCCTGTGGCCTAGTGTTTTGGCAGCAGGACAAAAAACAATTCAAAATGCAATAGTTTGATTAAGCTGAAGAAGGATGAACAAGCGTATTTAGTATAACAGATAGGCTGCTAAGTGCAGGTTTGGGACACCCTGCGGCCTAGTGTTTTGGCAGCAGACCAAAAACCAATTCAAAATGCAATAGTTTGATTCAGCTGAAGAAGGATGAACAAGCGTATTTAGTATAACAGATAGGCTGCTAAGTGCAGGTTTGGGATACCCTGCGGCCTAGTGTTTTGGCAGAAGGACAAAAACCAATTCAAAATGCAATAGTTTGATTTAGCTGAAGAAGGATGAACAAGCGTATTTAGTATAACAGATAGGCTGCTAAGTGCAGGTTTGGAATGCCCTGCGGCCTAGTGTTTTGGCAGCAGACCAAAACCAATTCAAAATGCAATAGTTTGATTCAGCTGAAGAAGGATGAACAAGCGTATTTAGTATAACAGATAGGCTGCTAAGTACAGGTTTGGGATACCCTGCGGCCTAGTGTTTTGGCAGCAGACCAAAAACTAATTCAAAATGCAATAGTTTGATTCAGCTGAAGAAGGATGTACAAGCGTATTTAGTATAACAGATAGGCTGTTAAGTGCAGGTTTGGGATACCCTGCGGCCTAGTGTTTTGGCAGCAGGACAAAAAACAATTCAAAATGCAATAGTTTGATTCAGCTGAAGAAGGATGAACAAGCATATTTAGTATAACAGATAGGCTGCTAAGTTCAGGTTTTGGATACCCTGTGGCCTAGTGTTTTGGCAGCAGGACAAAAAACAATTCAAAATGCAATAGTTTGATTAAGCTGAAGAAGGATGAACAAGCGTATTTAGTATAACAGATAGGCTGCTAAGTGCAGGTTTGGGATACCCTGCGGCCTAGTGTTTTGGCAGCAGGACAAAAAACAATTCAAAATGCAATAGTTTGATTCAGCTAAAGAAGGATGAACAAGCGTATTTAGTATAACAGATAGGCTGCTAAGTGCAGGTTTGGGATACCCTGCAGCCTAATGTTTTGGCAGCAGGCCAAAAAACAATTCAAAATGCAATAGTTTGATTCAGCTGAAGAAGGATGAACAAGCGTATTTAGTATAACAGATAGGCTGCTAAGTGCAGGTTTGGGATACCCTGCGGCCTAGTGTTTTGGCAGCAGACCAAAAACCAATTCAAAATGCAATAGTTTGATTAAGCTGAAGAAAGATGAACAAGCGTATTTAGTATAACAGATAGGCTGCTAAGTGCAGGTTTGGGATACCCTGTGGCCTAGTGTTTTGGCAGCAGGACAAAAAACAATTCAAAATGCAATAGTTTGATTCAGCTGAAGAAGGATGAACAAGCGCATTTTGTATAACAGATAGGCTGCTAAGTGCAGGTTTGGGATACCCTGCGGCCTAGTGTTTTGGCAGCAGGACAAAAAACAATTCAAAATGCAATAGTTTGATCAAGCTGCGGAAGGATCAACAAGCGTATTTAGTATAACAGATAGGCTGCTAAGTGCAGGTTTGGGATGCCCTGCGGCCTAGTGTTTTGGCAGCAGGACAAAAACCAATTCAAAATGCAATAGCTTAATTAAAATGAGGCTGAACAACGCTTATTTAGTATAACAGATAGGGTGACATGTGCTGGTTTGGGATGCCCATGTGGGCTGGTGTATTTAAACCAGACAAAAACTATTCAAAATGCAATAGTTTGATTAAGCTGAAGAAGGATGAACAAGCGTATTTAGTATAACAGATAGGCTGCTAAGTGCAGGTTTGGGATGCCCTGCGGCCTAGTGTTTTGGCAGCAGGACAAAAACAATTCAAAGTGCAATAGCTTGGTTAAGCTGAGGAAGGATGAACAAGCGTATTTAGTATAACAGATAGGCTGCCAAGTGCAGGTTTGGGATGCCCATGTGGGCTGGTGTATTTAAAGCAGACCAAAAAATATTAAAACTAAATTCAAACTAATCCAGTTAGGATAAATGATTGTGTGTAACAGATAGGATTAAATAAGCCACTGCATAGATGGGATGCACAGTGAAAAGGCAGATTAAAATTTACAGCACAAAGAACTGAAATTGAATTGAAAACTGATCAGGCTAATGAAAGAAATTTCACTGTCACTTCTATGCTGTCCCTGGATCGTTCTTTCACTATCTTTCCCTGGCTCTGTCTACCTCTCTGTCTGCCTCTCTGACTCTCCCTGCCTATCTCTAACTCTCTCTCCCTATCTGCAGCAACCACCGCTGTCTCTGGAATGCAAGGCTGAAATGCGCAAATGGAAAATGGCCGCCGGTTTATATAGCACGGTGACGTCACCGGGCTTCCTGGCTGCTGATAGGCTGCATGTGACTGTCCCATGATACCTTGCCCCAGGGGACATGTCCGGACATGTGCTTCTACCATCTTAGAATGCCTGTAATTGAAATAAATGGAGTTTAAAGGAAAATCCGAGCGATCGAATCGCGGGGAAATTCGGATTCGTTCATAATCAAATTTTTCAGGAAATTCAGAACGAATCCGGGTTCGTCCGGATCGATTCGCTCATTCATATTTATCTCTATACACAGGGCATTGAAAAAGCCCAATACGGGTGAAACATGTCTGCCCTGAAACAGGAGGAAAGAGACTGAAATTTGATGGTGAATTTATCATACTACAAAATAGAGCATAGAGATTTCGAGATAAGATAAGACAATAAGATGTTTTAAGTAATGTAATCAATAAAATGTATGTGATTTTAAACAAAACCAAGCAAGTGTGGTCATATGTAAAGGCTACAAAAAATTCTCTGGGAGGGCCTAATCCCGGAACCTAGCCGGTAATAAAAGTCCAGGGTGTTTCACACCATGGGGCATCCCAAACAGGACCAGAGTGAAATCACACTGATGAAATCAGGGTTGGACTATACCCTACTCTGTGCATTATATAAATATCTTTGACACCTTAGACCCTCACAGTGGTATCTATAACTATATATAATGCTAAAACTTATATAGGTCTTATACAAACTGTGCATTGTAATTAAATACAATTATAATTCTCTTTTCCAACATAATCTGTCTACATCTTTAACCCCCAAAGCTTGATTTCCCAATTTAAATTAAACCTTTCCAATGAAGGCCTCTGGATGCTTTTCACTTCATAGTCTAATATGGCAAATACTATTTCTGTGTATTCTATACTGGTGTTATGGAGGATAACATATAAATGTAAAAACCCAAGTAATGAATAGTCAAAGCATTCAAGGTTTGTAAAGTCAGGAATGGTTCATTCCCTGTTGTGTCAACTGCTTCCCAGCTGTCATTCCTGAGTTATTTTCAATGCCTGTAGGACAAGAGAGGACCTCCATTGTGTGACAGACACTTAAAATCAAGGTTACTTTAAATTATTGTCCTAAGGTCCCTGTAAGGTAATAGACTAGTTATTACTGAGAACTGAGATGCTGATATTTACCAAGAAAAAAAACATGAATGGCTACCACAATATTGTCAGATTTTAAGCTAGTTTTAAGGTCAATGCTTGCCATATGCTTTTTTGTTGCATTCCTACTATGTACTATGTACTATTGTACTATGTATTGATTACCCTGAATCCCTCTCTTATGACATATTTAACTCTTAAAGGGCCATTCCAGGCAGCATTGTTATCTTCAAAGCTCCTACCCTTGCCTATAGCTGAAGTGGGGGGGTACTTAAAAGACCTCTTACCTCCCCCGGAATCCAGTGTCTATGACCACACGATTTGAGCGCCGGGCGACACCATCTTGTTTGCCATGTGGTGCCGATCATAGAGTGCAGTCCTTCATATGCTGTGTGGGCGGGGCTGTGCATAGTGCTCTTTATGCTCCTGGCCACCCATTTACTTGAATGTCCTCAGGGGATCACACACAGCGCAGGGAGAACTGCAATATACAATCTGGGGGATGGCTGTGCTCTGGCATTCTGATCATGTGGTCGCCCGTGCTGGATTCTGGGACAGGTAAGAGTTTTTTTTTATGTAACCCCCCCTAACCTGCTTCAGTGCTAGGGAAAGTTGGCAGGCCGAGGGGGGGGGGGGTGGGGTTAAAATAACAATAATAACAATGCGTAGGAGTCTGTTTATGGGTAGCGTTAGGATCAACAAGGGGGGAAAAGCTGCAACTGTTCTTGAGGGACTAGCTCAAGTAGTAAAATATTGCACAATATATTAAAGGAGGCTAGATGGAAAAGCTCTTTAAAATCCTTTTAGTAGTTTTAGAGGGAAGGAAAAGAAAATTGTCCAGGAGTGCTTAAACCTCTATTATATTTAAATAACTTGAGGTGTATATCCTCCAGGGGAAAAAACTATTCAGAACCCGAAGACGTCATAGACGAAACGTGCGTCATTCTCACTTGAGCTGCTGGAGCTGGCGGCTGCACGTCAAGTCTCCCTCTTCCCCTGCCAAGGGACTTTTAGATACAGAATCTATTCCGAACATGGACTTTTGGATTTTTAACTATTATTTTCTAGAATACTGTTTGTATATTACTTAATAAATAGTCAAAGCTTATCTGGCCCGATCTGGATATATAGAGGGTGGCATGCTTATTCGGTCCACATACGAAGAGCACAGTAGGCATTGACAAACAGGAGCAGTTAACCCTCAGAGGGCCAGGGCAAGTTGTTTATCCCACGGGTAGCGGTGGTAATTGCCTTTTTGCTTTATATCCAATGGGCATTTTCAAAATTCATACAATTGTATAATCTCACAGATCATTATATTTATTACCTGGCTGAATGAGGCAGATTGATTTTCTGCAGGCACAGCCAAAAGAGTTTTTTCCTTTGGCGGATACTTATATACACCTCAAGTGAATTAAATATACTAGAGGTTTATTTTTCTTCCCTCCTTTTTTAGAGCGAATAAAAGGACTTTAAAGAGATTTTCCATCTAGCCTCCTTTAATATTTTGTGCCATAACAACAATTCCCTCATGCTGCCCCCCCCCCCTTCTGTAATCAAAGCTACCAACAGACCTGGCTGTTGGTCCAGTTTAAGCCACTGATTACTTTCTCACCAACTTCATGTGAGAGCTAGCCCCCTTGGAAGTCATCACCAGATTCTACTTTGAGCCAACCCTTTAAGCATAGCCAGAATTCTCTCATAATCCTGGCAGAGTGCGCACTTTGGTTAGCCAAGATTTGTTTTATTGTTGTATGAGAGATTTTCATCCACTCTTCCTTGCAAAAGGCTTCCAGTTCTATGAGATTCCTGGATTGCTTTGCTTGCCCTTTGAAGTCTAGCCATAGATTTTCTAGCATCCTACGAGATGCTATCTTTGAAATGTTTCTGTCTCTCCCAGATGTTCTCTTGTTCTCCACTGTTCCTGTTACATTCCCTTTCTTAATTACACATTAAACTGCTGAGGAAATGGCAACCAGAAACCTCTTTTTTTACCATCTTATAGGCTTCTCCTGCTTTGTGGGGCTCAAGGATTTTCATTGGGTTAGGCATCTGCTTAGAAGAAGCCATGGCTTCTGTGTTTTGGGACAAGGTTAGAAGAGTCTGGGTGTTTATAAAGCTTTGACATTTGCATTACCTGTTCATTCCTAACAATGAACAAGCCTTCGATCAAACATCTCTTTGGGTTCCTGTACTTTTGCAAGGCTCTCTGTACCAAAAAAATATTATATTATATGATATTGCTACAATGTGGGAAAGCGTGTTATCTTTAACTATATGCCTTTTGTAGATCATTTTATCTTCAACTTGCTTAACTGTTCACAGTTTTGCATGCAACTGCACAAGGAGTTCCCTGCATAGACCATTTTATCTCTTACATTTTTATTAATGGTAAATGGATCCAGGTTTTCACTCTTCATCAATCCTTTGTTTCCTTTTTGCAGACCTTCCTTGGTGGTTTGGAATGTTTAGGGCCATTGTTATGTCATCCCTTGTATAGCTTCTGATGTATATACTCCTTAAAAGCTCACAGCGCAATGCCTCAGCCATTTCCCAGTATACGTATACGTAATCCTGGTGCAACTTAAATGAGGAAAATGAGAAGAGAAACAAGGGATGTATAACCAAATGCCTGTTATCCTGTGTCAATCCTTTATGGTATTAAAAAGAAATGCAAAAAAGCTCATGCAGGCAACTCTAATGCTGGTCTAAAAATACAGCCATTCTTTACAACTTATATGTAAAGAAATACAATTATTAATAAAGTTTATTTTTAATTTTGTAATTTTGCATAATCATTAATGTTGACAAAACAATTAAAGAAATGTGAATATAATGCATTTAAACTGGCCTTTTTTCAGTTATTATAATTGACAGATATTTCTACAATGAACTTGAAAGGAAAAGTGACGTTTGCAAGACAACACTGCCCTCATGTGTTCAAAATGAAAACTGTCCAGCCACACATTTTATTTTAAAACTTTTTGAAACCCTTCCAGTTTGATCTAAATCACCTTGGTAAAAGAAACATAGAAGACTTGACTGCAAACAAATTAGAACTAGTGTGCTGAGCATAAATTATTTATGGTGTATTAATCTGGTGTATCAATACAGTTCACCTGACAATTGGATACCCCCCAGAAGGTGCATGGATGGCATTTAAACTGGGTTAACACAGGTACAAGAACAGTTTTCATATGCATAGCCTGCAAAGAGGAGGTTCTGCTGGGTTGCCGCTATGCATTGTTGGCTTCCAGGCAGCAACACATCTGGGATGCTGGGAAAGGAAGCCTCTTGGGTGCTTCAGGGTAGCCACGAACAGGAAATAATCTGTTAGGTGGGGTTTCAGCATTTAATGGGTGTAGGAGCAAATGTAAGTACTGACAATGATTCAGTATCAAGCATGAGTTTTGGGGATTTTTTTTTTACTGTACAAAGTTGTTGGCCTGGTTTAAATTAAATGCATCCCAATACCAGCATGACTCAGAAAATACAATTCTGTGATTACTCACCTGTAGAATTGTTTTTATGGTGTACAGCACGGCTTGCTTCATTTCAATTCTTTACATGTGGGTAATCCGCCACAGGTGGCGCAATCGACTGCAGGAAGACTTGTGGCCCCTCCTGGCCCATAAAAGGGCCAGAATTACCCAGAAGACCCCAGTGTTTGTAGCAGTAATGCAAGAAGCCGGGAGGCAAGGACCATGTTAGTAAAACACAGCCTACTAAAAGGAAACTCTCTCAGCAAAAATCACCATAACAAGGCAAAAGAGAACAACAATAACAATTCTACAGGTGAGTAATCACAGAATTGTATTTTTACAGGTGTACAGCACGGCTTGCTTCATTTCAATTCTTTACATGTGGGACATCCAACAGCAGTGTCATGCCTGAGGGGCCTTGGAAGGGGGCTTTGGCTTGGATCCCCAGGCAAGGCCGGGACGACCTCGGGCTCTCCCTCGCCCCCATGAGTCTCTGCGGCCACTAGAGAAGGACGATCCTCGTCCTCCCCGAGAGGGACAAAAGGAAGAAGAGCCCCGAAGAGCCTCCTTAGCCAGGAGGTCCAACCGTTCCCCAAACAGCCAAAGTCCCAGGAAGGGAATACCTGTGAGAGCTTTTTTGGCGGCAGCATTCGCTGCCCACTGTTGTAACCAGATAGAGCAACGCAGCGTGACCATCGCAGCCGAAGCCCTACCACCAAAACGGACGACGTCATCCATGGGCAATATAACAAAGGCAAGGAAGCCAATACAAGCCAAAAGCTCCCTATACTCCTCCGCTCGCTTGTGAGATATGGCAATATCCGCAGGACGCCTTACCTTCTTCTTAATGGCCATGGAAACAATAGCCGCAGCACAGACAGGGTGCAGACCGGTTCCCACAGAAGTGAAGGCGTGACAGGCTAGCTGATCCATGCGCCTGTCAACATGATCACGCAAGGAGGAAGTCTCAGGAGACGGCATAACAGAGGTATTGGAGAGCCCCAGAACAAGAGCATCCACTTCCGGGGGATGGGACCATAGGCAAACCAAATCCTCCGAAAAGGGATACCGTCTGTCCAGACCCCTAGGCACCGACGGCAACCTATTAGGCTTTTTCCATTCCTTAAAAACCATCTTAGAGAAGTGACCTTGTTCAGGAAAGACAAGGCGCTGTCTCTCCGGCCAAAAAAGGTCCCCCTGTTTCTTCTTGGCCGCCTTAGGAGGAACAATGTGCAGAGTATCAAGTACCGCCGACAACAGCTGCTCAGTATAATCCTGGGGCCACTCGTCCTCGTCGGATGAAGACCCGTGGCAACTGTCAAGGTCCCCCCCGACTACACCCGGAGGAGTCGGACCCCTGGAGCAACTCACCCTCCTCAGCGGAATCTCGGTCACTGAAGGCCTCATAATCCTCATCGCCATCGGCAAAAATGGCGCGAGCCGGCTCCAAATGCTGCTTCTTAATCTTGGCTTTGCCAGCGGCCGAACACGCCAACTGACGCTCAATGCTAGCCAGTCTGAGCTCAAAATTACTACGTGAGTCCCTGCTGGCCTCCCCCTCACTAGAGGCCAGAAGCAGGCGCGGAGGAGCAATGGGACTGGGGCCGGCAACACTAGCCCCATCCTGATCCGCAATAACACACTGGGCGCAGGGCACACAAACCACGTTGCGACCACTCAGCGGGCATGTACCACACACAAGACAAAGCTTAGCAAGTCCCGGGGGGTTCCCAAGCCCGCTATTCCCAGAAGCCTCCATTATGGTGATTATGATAAGAAAGACAGGTCTCAAGGCACTAAGACGGCCCAGAACTGTACAGAAAAAAACCCAATTTGACTCTCAGCACCCTAACGCACAGGGCAGGAAAGGGTGGGGGGGGTGGTGTATGGACCGGGAGGAACCACAAGAATCTCAATATGGGATTCTGAAAGACACAAAAGGGAACAGATAAGTGCCCCACAGCGCATGTACAGCCAATATAAAACACAATAATAAAGGTACCAACAAGAAAAGACCGGACTCACGGACCAAAGGGGAGCCAGTTGAAGAGCCTGGAAAGAGCCTGTGCAGCCTGTCAGCACACCAAGGAGCGACGGCGTGAGGTAAAAACGGGAACTTTACCTCAGGAAACTCTGTGAGAAGAGTGGCGCCGGCCTGCCCAAGCAGCACCTCAAGGGGCGGGCCGTGCCACGGCGCGGATCGCTTCGTCGCTCAGCCCCGCCCCCCCTGCAGCGCACCAAGACTTAGGGCGCCAAAGAGACAAAATGGCGCCCGGGACAAGGAAGACAGGTGGAGAGGAGAGCACCCGCGCAGCTGGGAACAAGGCCAGCAACCGCTGCCCTCACGAACGAGGGCGCGCGCGCCCCCCCCAATGCCATAAGGCAAGAGGAGCAGGAGCGGGGAAGGTAAGTATATTGTGAGGTAAAAAACGTGAGAAAAACACACACACCATAAAATGCACATGAATAAAGCATGTGGGACACATAATGAAAAGGGAAAAAGGGTGGTTCCTCCCCTCCCCCCGCCTATAGGCTCACCATACTTACTCTGAGTAAGAGTCTTCGGCCCAGAGTCCTTTTGTAGCTCTGCCGAACGCCTGACCTTTGGCGTTTCCCTACCATCACCTGATCCGCAGCCATGGCTGGGAGGCAAGAAGGGTCCCGGAAGAAGGTGGGAATAGGGCTTGCAGCGGCCGACGGGCTAGTAATGCCCCGCTTATCTGCGAAGTTCATGGAGAGAGAGAAAGAGACCATCTTCGCAGTCAGACTGCAGGAGAAGACTGGGGTCTTCTGGGTAATTCTGGCCCTTTTATGGGCTGGGAGGGGCCACAAGTCTTCCTGCAGTCGATTGCGCCACCTGTGGCTGATTACCCACATGTAAAGAATTGAAATGAAGCAAGCCGTGCTGTACACCTGGAAAAAAATTGTTTTATTTATTAAATAAAGCAAAAAGCATGCACATGTACACTAACATCCACTGTAATTTAAAACTGCAAATGCTCCCTTCCCTGGGCAGATCCAAAGAAGAATCTGTTTACTGAATCAGCTGATGATAAGCACATATAGTGTAACTAAGTAAATTATAAACAAGCAAAAGCATATGCACAATGATATGATTAACCCTTAAACTGCCAGCCTACCTAGAGATTTAGTTACCCTCTGTTGCCAGACCACTTTTCACCATTTTGCACTGTATATGTTTCACTGTAATTTTCACTAGGATTTCCAGTAAAATGATGTATTGTTTTGTTTGGCAGAGTTTGGGGTTTAACATGAAATGTCATGTTTGTATTTTTTTCAGGGTTAAAATTAATATTTTTGGGATCAATTTTCTTGCTTTTTCTTAAAAATAATATATATATATATATATATATATATATATATGTTTTGTCAAGAAAACCATAATGTGTGTAAAAGCCCCATTCTTTCCAATTACAACAGTACCACATATGTATTGGTAAGCACTCATTCCTGTCCAGGAGACACTGAAAAAAGTTTATGACATTTTCAAATGAAATACAGCTACCGTGCACACTATTAAGAGTTAAACCCTTAAAAATAAAAATAATGGCATGAGAGCCCCCCCTAGACCAGGGCTCACAGGTCAAGCGGGCAGCTACCGGCCATGAAGTCTACCCGTCTGCATAGCCCACAGGGGCCGCTGGCTTTTATGCACCCCCTGAGCTTTGGGGATGCAGATAATGGGGTGGGGGGTTATGGCAGGTGACTCACCAGCCCCCCTACCTCTAGGGCCTAGGACCCCTTACCAGTTCAATAAGGTTTAAATGTAAAAACACACAGACACCAGAAAAATGTTTTTTATTTATTTTTATTTTTCTACTTACCTTCTTTCATTGCCGATCGTTTATGTCCCGCGCTGATCTGTGCCACTGTCTGACATCCAGAAGTGATCAGCGGGAGCTTGGTGTGGGCCAAGGGATTGGAGTCTGGCTTCCTCTGATCACTCCCGACTTCTAAAATTCATGCTCCCACAGCTGGGGGGGGGCTTTTTATACCGGCAGAGTGAGCTAACATCAGCTCAC
Organism: Gastrophryne carolinensis; assembly: GCA_027917425.1. NCBI lineage: Eukaryota > Metazoa > Chordata > Amphibia > Anura > Microhylidae > Gastrophryne > Gastrophryne carolinensis. The sequence goes on from CM051244.1 coordinate 53,335,649, forward strand.
TCGCCAGTATGAAAGGCCCCTCCCTGCGGCTGAGGCAAGCTGTCAAGAGCTGGTGCACAGGACAGAAAATGTGTCTCTGTTCCGCTGAAGACCCGGGTGAGGGATGTGAGGCCCTGGGGGAGAGGAGAACCCCGAAACTGGATCCTGGAGGGAGGTGAGCATTTTTTTTGTGGCGACAAATGAGGAAAAATGACAGCAGATACTGACATACTCATGACCAGTAAAATAAAAATTCCTGGATCTACATAAATGGAGTGATTTACAAACCGCTTTGCCTCCATTCGTAAGCCGTTTTTGCCACATTTACTAACCAAAATGTGTCTTGTTTGCCAGACTACACCTGTGTTTGCTGTATTTATTTCTAGTTCAGTGGACTTGCGCAAATGCTTTAACCCTTTAAATGCCAAGCACGTAGTTTCTACCGTTAAACTACGCGCCTGGCATTTCCCCCTAACAGTTAAAAAACAGAAAAAAAAAACACTTACCTCTGGTATCCCTTTGAAGCTGGGGGTCCCCTCTTCCTGGGAGGGGCATCCGATCCCCCCCCCCGTCATCCTCCGTTTTCCCCACTGTCAGTATCTCTCAGAAAAAAACAAAAAAAAAAAACAGCTGCTCGCTCACCTCCTCGCCCGATCCCTCCACGCCATCTTCTCTTCACCAGGGGGGGTCCGATCCCCCCCCTGGGCTCCACAGGCTTCGGGTGAGGACCCTCTTCCGGGTCCTCACCGCTTCTAATGGCGGCGATGGCCCGCCTTTTGTGGGATGTGGGATGACGTCATCCCGCTCCTCCTATATCCTGACCGATCACCGGCATCTGTCAGATGCCGGTGGTGATCGGAGCAGGGCGGGTGTCAGGTGAGGAGGCTCCGATCGGAGCCTCCTCTCCTCTCATCTGCCCTGCGCTGATCACTATCGGCATCTGACAGATGCCGGAGCTGAGAGAGCGGCGCGGGACAGCGACGTGGGACCCAGGATCGGAGGTGAGTATAGTAAAAAAAATAATAAATAAATGTCTTTTTTTTAACATCTGTGTCCGTGTCATTATTTTTTACTTTTAACCCGTTGTGAACTGGTAAGGGGTCCATGACCCCTATACCAGTTCACAAGGCTGGGGGGATGGCAAGTCACCTGCGCTAGCGGGTGACTTGCCATTAACCCCCGGCACCCCCATTACCTGCCTCCCCAAAGGCCGGGGGGGGCAGAAGAGCCCGGGCCCACGGGCTATGCGGGCTTGTAGCCTGCAGGGCCAGGGGCCACAAAAGCTGGCCCCTGCGCCCTGTTTCTACAAGCCCTGCAGAGCTGGTCCCGGGCTGGTTACTTTGGGAAAGGGGGACCCCACGTAAATTTTTTGGGGATTTTTAAGGGTTTTTAACCCTTAAAAATCCCCCAAAAAATGGGGTTCCCCCCCGAGTGGGGGGACCCTATGTCATTTTTTTGAATTAACACTTTGTGTTCAGCAGCTATAAAAGGCTTCTAGCAGGTGAGCAGAAGCCAGTGATCGCCGAGGGACAGGATGGATGGGAGGTAAGTATTAAAAAAAAAAAAAAAAAATAATAATTTTTTCTCTTTGTTTGTGTGTGTTTTTTTACTTTTAACCCCTTGTGAACTGGTAAGGGGCCCATGACCCCTATACCAGTTCACAAGGCTGGGGGATGGCAAGTCACCTGCGCTAGCGGTGACCCCCGGCACCCCCATTACCTGCCTCCCCAAAGGCCAGGGGGGGGGCAGAAGAGCAAAAGCTGGCCCCTGTGCCTGCATAGCTGGTCCCGGGCTGGTTACTTCGGGTAAGGGGGACCCCCATGTCAATTTTTGGGGGGATTTTTAAGGGTTTTTAACCCTTAAAAATCCCCCCAAAAAATGGGGTCCCTCCCCTTTGGAAAGGGGGGACCCTATGTCATTTTTTTTCTCGATTTAACCCTTTGTAGTGTGGATGGATGTGAAAAATACATTTTTTATTTAAAATAAAGGAGTCAATTTTCTAAAAACATTTTTGTTTATTTTTTTTTTTTACTTAATAATATAGTAAAAAACAACATAAAATTTACAAACAAGACATTTCATGTTAAAGCCTAAACTCTGCTGCAAAAAAAATATATATATATAATTTTCCTGAAAATTCCAGCAAAAATGGCGCAAAACATGGCGCAAAATGGGGAAAAATGACCTGTCAACAGAGGGTGACAAAATCTCAAGTAAAATTTCAGTTTTAAAATTTCAATTTCATTTCAATTAAAATGGTTAAAAGTAGCTATGCATGTTGGGTATTGTTCTGTCCGGGGGGCCTTGCGCTTTCAGACTTAGCTTGATTTTTCTGGTTTGCATATTTATATTTTAGGAAAAGGTGTTTTTAATTCAGCTTTTTTATACATTTTTTAAGGAAACCCTGCGCAACCAAATAATTCTTTGAGGGATTAATTCCAGAAAGATGAGCCCACTACAACAAGCTGGGTACGCTTAGAAAGCTTAACATGTGTACTTTCAGGGAATATATGGTTTATGGGGGATATTCCAAATGTAAAGGGTTGTTTTGGTTGAAAAATCGCAAGGTGCGCACTTTGTCTGCAGAGCTGAAATTTTCAAGTAAAATTACCATTACGCACATGCTTTACTTTGGGGTGTTTGGCAACTCTTCCCTTGACAGTAGCTATGCATGTTGGGTATCGTTCTGTTCGGGACATGTTGCTTTTTCAGATTAAACTTGTTTTTTCTTGTTTGCATATAGTTTTTTTTAGGAAAATGTGGCTTTGATACTGCTTTTGTATCCTTTTTTTTGGGAAACTCTTTGCAACCAAAGAATACATTGAGGGGTTACTTCCAGAAAACTATGGCCACATCAACAAGCCTGGTACACCTAGAAAGCCTGAGGTGTGTACTTCCAGAGAATATATAGTTTGTTGGGGGTATTTCAAATGTAAAGGGTTGTTTTTCTGGAAAAACTGCAAGGTGCACATATTGCATAGCATAGTTGTATTTTATCTCAAAATCCCCTAAAGCGCTGTTTGGGGGAGTCTCCTGGGCAGGAAAGGGTGTCTACCTATACATATGCGGTATCGCTGTAATTGGGAGAAATTGGGATTTCACACGCAATAAGATTTTATTGACAAACTTACATTTTTTATTACAAAAAAAACTACAAATTGTAAAAAATATATATATTTTTTGCATATATTTCACCCAAAAATATTGAGAATACACATAAAAATGACAAACATGGCACTGTATGTTAAAGCCCAGACTCTGCTAAAAAAAACAATATATAATTTTCCTGGGAAATCCCTGGAAATCCCTTCAAAAATCACATTTGAACATGGGGAGCGCAAAATAGTGCAAAATAGTCTGGCAACAAAGGGTTAAATGCCTGTTCCTTTCTCCAGCCTTTAGCAGTGAGCTCTATAGGAATTGTTGGTTACTTTGCCAAGATTGCCTTTTTAGGGTCTTTTTTGCATCTTAATATATAATATAACATGTATATAATATATATAGTATAGTACATATAAACTGGGCCCTAACTATAACTATAGTATAGTACATATAAACTGAACCCTAACTATTGCATGCTAAAGCAAACCAAAACCCTGGTAATCTGCCTCTATAGACTCCCAGTTTGGGACACCTATGTTCCCATGTCGCATACATGGGTCTCTGGAGGCATCTTCAGAACTCCTCTAGCTGATAAGTGCACCAGCCGCCAGATGCAGCTGAACAGCTGGTGGGGAGCGGCTATCAGGAGGCAACTGGCAATAGTTTCATTCCGTGGACTAAATAAGCCATCCAAGGGCTTCACAAAATGGGGCATTACAAATTGTGATGGCTCTGTACAGCAGACCAAAACCAAGGTAGGTGAAATGCCTGGGTTTCGATCCTATTTAAATGATAACAATTACTAAAGCTCTGGTCTGACATAGGTCAGCATAACATGCACAGCAGATAAAATAGGATCACTAAGCTATTGTCACCTACATGCGCTCACACAATGGCCTTGATTCAATAAGAATTCTCATGGTGGCAAAAAAATCACTTTATGAGAAAAAATCTCTAGAATTTTACTGTTATTGAATTACCAGTTCAAGTTTATAAGTGACCCCTCCTCTCATTAGCCACCATGTTTATATGGTTTTTAATATTACACAATTTCATGATAGTGCTCCTTTAACTTTCCACTGTTCCCATGGGGAATATGCGGGCACTCGTCCAATCAGCCAATTGTTTCGGTTGTTTATTTTATTATATTAGTTTAACATTTGGCCTGATTCAGAGCCTCTCTTGCACGCATTATCACCAGTAGGAATAATGTCAAAGGACCGTACTTGGTTATTTTCTGTGTTGGGTGATTTAGTGCCTTGTTTTTTTTGTCCGAGCTGTCCGTTTTGTGGGAAATTACGGTGTGTGTACGGCAAACTGAGTGTTTGTCATATAAATATGGCTCAAGGCATCCATGCGTCCGTAATTTTACAGGTTTTACCTGTGCTTGCACGTGATTCAGAACCCTTATTAGGTTTCTGATTCAAACTTATGCTAGCGGGAAAACAGTCCTTTGTTGCTAGTGAAAATACAGCCCACATCCTCCGCACCTACGATGGAGTCCCTTGATGAGTTCTGTGAAGAGTACGAGCGTCTGCAGCAGTGTGGGCTGTTAAGGTGGCCCAAAACCCAGGATTTTGACTATCCTGGGTTTTGGTCCTTGCCCCCGGAGCATCCTGATCGGGGGTGCCTCTCTGTGTGAAAACCCCTAGGTCACCTGAACAAACCCACCTCTTCCCGGTCTTCCAACGCATGTGCAGCCACTCAACCAATCAGCGTGTTCGGATCTGCTCGAGCTCCTTCGTCCAGAAACGAGCGGATCCGAGCACACTGGCTGCCGCATTCCCCACTATTCTCTAACAGGGAGTGTGCCTGAACTAGCCATTAGCAAATGCCTGCCATGGCCACCCACCCTGCTAAAGGGATTGTGGGGATGAGGCCGCTGCTCACGCTTGTGCTGATAGACCGGGAAGGAAGGTGAGTTTTCACGAGACCTTGGGGGTTTCACAGCGGGGCACGCCCGATCTGGGTGCCCCAGGGGGAGCGAGTATGACTGCCCCGGAGTCTCATAGACTCCAGGATGGATTTTGGTCCTCTTTAACCATGTACTTTCCAGACCTTAGGCATACCCATAGTCACCTGGATATTGATCAGAAGATCGATCAACAGGTGTTTGAATTGACCCTACTAAACTGCCTTTCTCTTGAGAAGCTTTACTCAGAGTTGCGGCAATGGCTGGCCCCCTCCACAAGAAAGGGACATGCATTTGGAGGTATGACCTCCTTGGTTGGCTGCCTACAACTTTTAGTGAATGGCTCCTTCCAGAGGCTAGGGGCGCTGTAAGTTGGCATGTTCCAGCCTTCGCTAAGCCATGCCCTGATTAAATTTCTCAATGGCATGGCTGTCCTGCAGGAGAAATACATACCTTTCCCTGACAGCCTGGAACGCGGTGAGGTTGGGTTTTTTCAACATTGCGATAATGCCAAGTGTCAAGCGTGCCATTGATTGTACGCATGTGTTTATGGTTGCAGCTCAGGAGTATATGTTTCGATATATTTGTATCAACATAGCTGCTCCTTGTAGCCCACTCTCCTCTCTTGAGGCTTGCTTAGCTTCCCCTCCCCCCCAAACAGCTTCCCTGTGTCCCACTTGACCCTTGTTTTACTTTATTTTTGCTGTTCATTTGTTATTGCCTGTCTAGTGACCCTTTGTTATTTGTGCCCTCTTTTCAGCAACCGCAAGATGGGCCATTCTCTTAACCCTTTCGCTGCCAGCCTACCTGCAGCATTTGCCACTCCCTGTTGCCAGACGATGTTTCACCATTTTGCGCTACACATATTCAACTGTCATTTTTGAAGGGATTTCCAGGGATTTCCCAGGAAAATTATATATTGTTTTTTTCAACAGAGTCTGGGCTTTAACATGAAATGTCTTGTTTGTATTTTTTAGGTGTATTCTCAATTTTTTTGGGTGAAATGTGTGAAAAAAAACAAAAAAAAAACATTTTTTTACAATTTGTAGAGTTTTTTTGTAATAAAAAATGTAAGTTTGTCAATAAAATCTTATTGCGTGAGAAACCCCAATTTCTCCCGGTTACAGCGATACCACATATGTATAGGTAGACACCCTTTCCTGCCCAGAAGCCTTTTATAGCTGCTGGATGACAAATGGTTAATTAAAAAAAAAAATGACATAGGGTCCCCCTTCCCGGGGAGGGGGACCCCATTTTTTTTTGGATTTTGAAGGGTTAAAAACCCTTCAAAATCCAAAAAAAAAAATGACGTGGGGTCCCCCTTACCCAAAGTAACCAGCCCGGGACCAGCTATGGGGGCTTGTAGGCACAGAGTGGGGGGGCCAGCTTTGGTGGACCCCCACCCTGCAGCCTACGAGCCCACATAGCCTATGTGGGCCCGGGCTCTTCTGCCCCCCCCTGGCCTTTGGGGAGGCAGGTAATGGGGGTGCGGGGGTTAATGGCAAGCCACCCGCTAGGGCAGGTGACTTGCCACCCCCCCAGCCTTGTGAACTGGTATAAGGGGTCTCATGGACCCCTTACCAGCTCACAAAGGGTTAATGTGAAAAAAAAACACCACACAATAATAAAAAGTATTTTATTAGAAAAAAAATAAATTTTTTTTTACTGTACTTACCTTCGATTGCAAGCTCTTGTCCCTCGCCGCTCAGCTGACAGATGCCGGTGATCGGCATCCAGAGAAGGAGAAGGCAGGAGATCAGAGGATCTCCTGCCACCTCCTTCCAGGGCACCGATCACCGGCATCTGAGAAGCTGAGAAGGCTGAAGCCTGAGATCGGGGCCGGGATGACCTCATAAGCCCCGCCCCCAAGGGGGCGGGGCTTAGAGGCATGATGGCGGCCGCCATCGTGCAGAAGAGAGGAGAGAGCCTCCCAGGCTCTCTCCTGAAGATCGGTAAGTCCTGGGGGGGGATCGGAGGCCCCCCAGGTGAAGAGGAGGGACAGCGGGAGCCAGCGCACACACAGGTAAGTGAATGTCATTTTTATTATTTTTTTTTTTTACAGTTAGAAGCTGCTGCTGCAGAAGCGGGGGGGGGGCGGCCTATTCCGGGGGCTCTCCTGGAGCCATCCGACCCCCCACGGGGGATCGGATGGCACCAAATTAAAGAGGAGACCCGGCCGGATCCAACAAGGGGTCAGGTGAGTATTTGTTGTTTTTACTTTTTAAACTACAAGCGAGGAAAGTCAAGCACGTAACACCTACGTGCTTGGCACTTAAGGCCCAGCCAAGCCAGCACGTAGGTGTTACGTGCTTGGCAACAAAAGGGTTAATGTCCAAAGAGTTGTGAGGATGGATCTTCGCTATTTCAGCGTTTTGGCTGGCTTTCCTGGCTTATTCCACAATGCATTTATCTAGAGAAACTCCGGTTTATACACCCGTTTTGAGAGTGGCAATCTGACTGGTGGTTGGTTTGTGGGTAAGTATACTGAAGTGGATCAACCTGTTTATTGTTTATGTTGCAGTTGCAATGTGTTTTTCATTTGTTATGTGTCCCTTTTTGTATTTGGTTTAAGTTTCTTTCTGTGCCAATTGCTCGTCTTGCCCTCCATCACTTCGACTGTGCTCATGACCCTCTTTGAATGTCCCCTTCTCCCTGTAACATGTACAAATGCTTAGCCTGCCTTACCTTTTGCTTGTTTGGCTCTACTCTTTTGTGATACTTACTATTTGCTCTAGGCTGTTTTGATGTTATGTTTCCTGTTAGTAATTTAATTTAAATCCTGACACCCTTCTTAAGGCCCCAGACACCTGGCCAGGAGGAAAATAATGTGGCCCACTGCCGCACATGGGCTGTAGTTGAGTTGAGCCTTTGGGCTGTTGAAGGCCAGATTTCGCTGCCTGGACTACACAGGGGGCGTTCAATACAATACACTGCTTCTCCACAACCACTGCAGCCAGGTCCTCATGGAGCAAACTGCCGGTCCGTCTCACTATTTTAAAATTACTATTGCCATTTTTCCGAAAAGTAGTGCTGTTGGCTCTCCAGTTTGCCTCCATGATTTGGCACTGCTTTACCAAAAGACAGGTGATGGCTGGCTGCAGGCCGGGACAGTCTTCCTCCTGGGCTCTCTGTGGAGCTGGTGGGAATGCTACTTGCAGAATGAAGCTGGAGCTGCAGAAAAAAGTGGTGATGGCCAGTGTCCGTGGTGCCAGCAGCTGGTGGAGTTGTCCAGATAATATTGGGGGACTCATCCAGATGTTCAGAGAGCCCTTCCTCCAGCTCATTAATTTCTTTTCTTTTACAAATATTTTATTGAGATTTTGCATAGCTTAACACAGCATGGATACATACAATTGCAATAGAGTTTGCTAAACAGAAAGCAAATTAACTGGATACAGCATATTAAACATTATAATAAAGCATAATAGCATTAGGAAATAGTTTCAAGATACTGATTACACTGAGGTTAAACATAATCTACATAACATAGACGAGGCATTCTGGAAGTATGCTGTAACGATAGAACACTACAGGTGCTATAAATATAACGCTAATAGTGGCCTATAAAATACTATTGTGGTGAAGAAAACTGGATTATAGTCGAACTCAAAAACATTGCTTACCCAGTAAATCGAGACATGGGATTTTTAACAGACTAACACAGGGAAAGACATGGAGGAAAACTGGGGAGGGTGGTGGGGGGGGGGGGGGGAGGGGTGCAAGGCCCGTGGTGACCATGGCTGGAGTGGAAACTGGGAAAGGTGGATAGTTAATGGGACCAAGTAACCATTAGCTTGGTGAGAGGATGTTAAAGTGGACCTTCACTCTGAATAAGAGTCTATCTTATATGTTTCCCACACCCTGTACATACAGATTGTCCACATTAAAAATCATCCTACCTGCATCTGCTGCATGTTATGAGCCTTTAAACATCCAAGATGGCGGCTTATGGAAGCTGCCATCTTATCAGGCAGCCTGCAAACAGGAAGTGCCTCCTGACTGTGCTGCTCTGCATTCTGGGACTGCTGACCTTTACCTGACCCCAGCTCTGCTCTGTCTGAGCAAAGCACAGCTATAACCCGCCCCCCTGTACCTTATCCCACTCTCCTCTCCTCAGTAAGTGTGATGCATCTGAGTCAAGATGGCGGCGCCCGTATCCTAAATTACTGAACAGAGTTGCAGCCCAGTGGGGGAAAGAATAATAAGTTAGTGACTAAAAACGTAAAATATATTAATTTTAGATGCTGGAGAACCGTTTGGGCTTTTCATTAAATCGCACTGAAGGTCCGGTTTAATTATATCGGGAAGGTAGGGTCCGTTTGACCCCTAGTTAGACCCGTGTCCAGCTCATTAATTTCATCCAGGAGAGGTGCCATCTGTGTTGAGAAAGGTCATCATTAGTGTTAGTTTTTCCCAGTGTTACCACACAGCCTGCAGGGCCTCAGACTTTACCCTGGGTTAATCTTCCTCCTCTACCCTGCCCCCTGCCCTTTGGCTATAAAGCTCACATTTACCTCATCACGGTCTGTACTCACTGTCTGGAACTCATGACTGTCTGGCCCCTAGTGGCTGGCTGGTGGGTGGGCCCAGCCTTGATGTTGTCTTGGTGATAGCCAAACCAGAGAGGCCAGATGTGGCAGGTCTTCCGACCGAGGTGCTGCTGGCTGAGGTGTTGCTGCAAAGTCAAGGTAAATGCACTGGTAGTTTCCTCTTAACAGTACAAAGGATACACACTGGGACCCACATCGATGTGTGTCCCCAAATTGTGGTCTGCTCACACCCATGTTAGGGGTTACATATAAAGGTTGCCTAATACCCTTGGTGTGTGTGGTCACACAACATATGTTGCACAGACAAGCCCTCGAAGTGTGCATGTGGGAACTAAGGTTGGTGTGTGGCGTGTTTGGCTGGCCTACTCCCCTTTTGTGCCAAGCTACAAGTCTTACCAATGGTGGGCACATGGCACCTATCAGTGTCCATAGTGCCCAACACCCCCTGGTAGATGTTAGGGTAGAGCATCTCCAAAACCCACTCCTCAGCATGAGTAAATTGTAAATTGTAATTGAGTTTTGCTTCCCCTACCAGTTTGCAAGCTAGATTGAAACACAGGAAAGGGTGGCTTTAGTGAGTTGTCCAATGTTTCCTGAACAAGCAACCCTCTGGTTGTTCACCACTTACCCCCTAGCCCGTCTGGTGCTGAGTTTCCGCCGAACCACCACCTTCAGGTCTTCCCACTTTTTCTTGACCTGGGCACCATCCTAGGGTTCTGGCCCCAACCCTGTCATGTTGCGGGCAATCTCCAACCATAACTGCTCCTGCAATGCTTTAGCGGTTGATTAGGACCAGTACCCAGGCAGTCGATCATGATTTTTGGCAACACCATCCAGCAGGACCTCCAGCTGGGCATCATTAAATTGGCTACTCAACTTGCCCCTTGTTAAATTGTGCCAAAGGTAATTGGCCGATGCTGTGATCTGCTGAGTGGTGTCTTGGCTTAAGGGGGAGTCACTATGCCCACTCCCATGCCAAGAATGGATGGATTCCAGGCTACTGGCTATGGAAAGAGCAGGCCTGGCTCTAGCAATGCTGCTCAGCCTTTGGCTCTCCTGTTGGCTCCGCATGGGGCTCCATGGTGGACTCCGCAGTGGGGCCCACACTGGGGTCTGTCCTGGGGTCTGCATAGCTCTATGGAGTCCTGACTGTTGGTTGGTTTGTGGTAGGCTTTGCCGGGAGGCCCGGGAGCCCTGGTTTTCTGACTCAATCTGCTGATACCTTAAACAGCTGTGGGTGACCCATTCAGAGTGGCTAGTGTGGGTGTCAGCAGGGGAGTGACTGCGTGATGATAAGCAGGTCCTGGGCCTTGGGCTGTGGTACCTAGGCTGGGTGCTGCTGGTTCCTCAGCCATGCCTGTGTTTCTGACTCTGGGGGATGTGGTTGCGCCTATGGTGTGGCATAGTGCGGACCTAAATCAGCAGCGGCAAGCAAATCTGACCCTCAGCTGTGTTCTTTTATACCTAATTGAGTGGGAAATTGCATTGGAAACTATTTGGTTTAATTACTAGCCCCTCAAAGGCGCAAGCAACCTATAGGCTATATGTGTGTATGGACACAAGCACACTTCCGGGGGTTGACAGGGTGCATCGGCGCAGTGGTGCATCATATAGACGACAGACTTTCAAAGTCAGCGAACATGGCACCCACCTTGTTTACATGTGAGCAGCAGGAGGAAATTATGATGGTAAGTCACACTTTCATGCCATGTGCCTAAGCATGTGTGCTGCATTACACTCTGGTCAAGGTGCCAACAGGTGACAGTGGCCCCAAAATATGAGCAAAGGAACATGGCACCACAGTAAAGGCCTGACCTTCCAACATTATAGGGCCACAGTACTTCGATGCCACTATCACATGGATCACTCTGGCATGTTTGTATGCGACGCAGGGGTGCCTTAGTGATTTAGGTTTGACATTTCTATGCAATACACTAACATAGTATGTAAGGCTGAATAAAGACTTTAGTCCATCCAGTTCAGCCTATTTATCTCCTTCCAGTGGTCTAGTAACCATAGCTGGAAATGGTATTACATGCAAGGAAGGCATCAAGGCCACTTTTGAACATTTTTACTGTATCCATCATTACTACCTCCTCTGGCAGCTAGTCTCACTGCTCTTACAGAAAAGAATCCCCTCCTATGTCGGTGGAGAAAGCACCTTTCTTCTAACATTGGATGCCCTCGGGTTATGGTTACACTCCAGGGTATAAATAGATTGTGGGACAGATCTTTGTATTGACCCCGAATATATTTATACATAAGGCATAGAAAAAGTAAATATTTTTTTACTTTACTTCTTCTATAATATGAGGATTACATATGGATCCCCCACTCTATAAAATACTTGCTCCACATTAGTGGATTCCTCTAGCCCCAAAGAGTTTAAATGTTGGAATTGGGATATGGACACATGGGGAGGCTTGAGAAAAGTGTGCAGTGATAGAAGCTACTAAGACAGCTAGAAAACTTCTCTGCCTGCCCAGCTCTGCATGAACCCCATGCATTGAGCTGATATTGTCAAGCACTGGTTGCAAGGTATCATCCATTGGTGCACTAGGCTCCCACAAGGGCTTTGGTTTAGAAGACAGCCCACTTTCCATACAATAGGGGCCTGACAGCCATATTTGGCCCCCGAGCTACAGGTTGGAGACTCCTGCTCTCCTGCTCTGTCCCAAAATCAAGGAGCTGTCTTCATCTGACCTGTGCTCATGAAGGGCCTATGGGCAGTGTTGGCCAAAGCCATTAGTTAATTATTTAAGTCTACCACATCTGCAACTTCCCATATGCTGTATTCTGTCTCTCAGAAGGTCTACATGTGATTATAGCATATTGTAATAATTTGCTGAGCAGTTTACATATTCACATTTACTCAGAGGCTACAATACAAAATAGCTTACATGCTTTGGGTTGTAGTTCTGATAAATCAGTTTGCATTTCAGGTACAGCGTCAAGCCAAGGTTGAGTTCAGATTTTGGGAAATCAGGTGTTCATATTTCATGGGGTAAGTTTTAATCTTTTCGCTCCATAGGCTCGATTCAGAGGCACATTCGTCTGGACTTTCGTAGCTGTCTGTGAAAGTTTTTGTGTGCGTTTGTCATTTTATTAGTTTTTTTCGTTCATTTTTCATTCGTACGAACGTTCGGGCTAATGCGGATCATTTGCGTTAGTTCGGATCATTTTCCCATCAAAATCTGATATTTTGCGTTCGTTCAGATAACTTACGTTATTGCTATGGGCTTGCGTCTCATTCAGAGAGCTGATTGCCGAGGGACCACCACCCTATAAAACCGTTTCATTTGCGATCCCCTTACGGGACCATTTTGACCTTGGATACCCTTGCAATGAACCAGTTGTGTGCCTTTGTGGAGGAGCATCAAGAGAATTGAATGTGTCAGCAGGCCGAGACCAGATTACACCGGCGATGCATGCATATCGATGGCATGCATGACGTTGAGCTGTTCGAGCTGACCAGACTTAATCGCGTTTCCCTCCATAAATTGTATAGCGAGCTGCGGCCATGGTTAGCCTGCACCACAAGGAAGGGGCAAGCAATTTCAGGTATGACCAAGATGCTTGGCTGCCTGCAATTTTTGGCGAACGGCTCGTTCCAGAGGCTGGGTGCCCTCTCCGTGGGGATCTCCCAGCCTAAGCTGAGCCGCGCGCTATCCAAGTTTTTGGAAGGCATGGCTACCATTAGTCAGAAATATATATTTTTTCCTGACGACATGGTAGCCTGGAAAGTGCTTAAGCTGGCATTTTATAATATCGCTGACATGCCCAACGTCATGGGTGCCATTGATTGCACCCATGTTGCCTTAGTCCCTCCGGCAGCCGACGAGTACATCTATAGGCAAGTTCAATCAGTCATTTTTTTATATAGTTGACATAAATGGTATTTTAAATATCTGTTGATCCCTCCTTGTAAATAGTCCCTGTGAAATAGCTTACACTTTATATCTGTTAATCTCGCCTTGTAAATAGTCCCTGTGAAATAGCTTACACTGTATATCTGTTAATCCCTCCTTGTAAATAGTCCCTGTGAAATAGCTTACACTGTATATCTGTTAATCCCTCCTTGTAAATAGTCCATGTGAAATAGCTTACACTGTATATCTGTTAATCCCTCCTTGTAAATAGTCCCTGTGAAATAGCTTACACTGTATATCTGTTAATCCCTCCTTGTAAATTGTTCATGTGATATATTTGGCCAGATTTAGCGTCATCAATGTTTTTCATGTAGCCCAAAGCCAAACATTTGCATGTGGACCTTAATTTTTCTTTGTAGGCCTAAAAAATAGTTAGGTACTTAGTGTTATTTGTATTGCCCAACATGTTTTTGGCGGGTGTTAGTAGTTAGTGTTTGAGTAGTTTACCTAGCCTTGCTAATTTTTTTTTTTCTTTTATCCCAGGAACCGCAAAATGGGCCACTCACTGAATGTCCAAGCAGTGGTGGCCCCGGACATGCGGTTCCTTAGCGTCCTCGCCGGGTTTCCAGGCTCATCCCATGATGCGTACATCTTGCGACGATCTGGATTGTACCGTCGGTTTGAGTCTGGAGAATTCTCTGGTGGATGGCTCCTTGGTAAGTTGACGCAAATAACGTCATTTCCTTTTCAATGTATGCCTATGAATATAGTTTCGGACCCATGTCTGAAGCTATGGCTGTTTTTACCCCTTGATGACAGGTGAAACCGGACCTTAACCATGATCTTTAGCAAAGCACAAACCCTTACAAAATGAGTTTCCACAATTAGTAAAGAATATATTTATACTTTCTAGTAAATTACTTATTATTCTTCCCCGGCTGCAATTCTGTTCTTGACTTTATGATAGGGTCTGCGGCATCTTTCCTTAGAAGCATGACATTTACTGAATAGAGGAGAGCGGGATAAAGTGCAGGGGGCAGGTTAGAGCTGTGCTTGGCTCACACAAAGCAGATCTGGGGTTCTGAAAAGGTAAGACATCCAAGAATGCTGAGCAGCACAGTCCTAAGTCAATACCTGTTAGCAGTATGCCTGATTTGCCCTCATCCGCCATTTTGGATGTTTTTATAGGGTCAGAACATGCAGTAGATGGTGTTAGGCTGTTTCTTTAGCAGACCAATCTGTATGTTCAGGGTGTGTCTAAAATATAAGATAGGCTCTTATTCAGGGTGAACGACCATTTTTTTTATACATTTTTGTGTCATGTGTAATTTATGTTAGTATTTTCTTATTCTTTCAGGGGATTCTGGCTATCCACTACTTCCCTGGCTGCTGACGCCCGTCCTTCGGCCACAGATGCCGCACAGGACGCCTACAATCGGGCACACAGGAAGACCCGGGCCGTTGTGGAGAGGGCCTTTGGCCTGTTAAAAACACGCTTCCGGTGTTTGGACCATACTGGGGGAGCACTCCAGTATGACCCCAAAAAGGTAATAGACATCATACTGGCCTGCTGTGTCTTAAATAACTATGCCATCATGCAGCGTGTCCCCCGGTATTTGGATCTGCCCCCTCTCCACCCAGCCAGGACCCAGAAGACCACTACCATGGCACACCTAGTGCCTCTGGCCAAGCAGTTCGGGCCAATTTGATTCAGACACATTTTGCATAATTTTTGTTGCCTGTGTTTGTTTTGTGCCTGTAATTATTATTTGCTCCTATGATTTTGCCTTGTAAATCTTTTATTATTTTTTGGTGTATCAACTAGTAATGAGTTACTAAAATATTCACACATGAGCTGAGACTCATGCATTTTTTTTGTGCCCTGTTTGTTTAGGAAAACCTTAAGTAATCTAAAAATAACCAAAACATTAATGCATCAACTTAGTCAACAACAGGTCAAGTCACATTCAATATTTTTTATCGAAATATGAAAATTTGGAGTTGAAGGGCACTCGCATACTTCATGTACATACATAGTACAACATTCAAATACATTTGTGGCAAATCATGGCACATAGCAATTGGCCACATCCAGGAGTTTTAAAGTAATGCACTCCAGGCCGAAGTTTAAATCCTAAATAAAATTCACAGACATAGAGAGCAAGCATTTGCATGTCAATATTTGCCTTGTAATAAATAGGGCCACATACACACCCTCTCCTGCTTGGCCACATTTGCCACAGGCACAGGTGGAAAGCAGCCATACCTATGCCACATCCACTCCTGTAAGTTAGTGGCCCACCCAAACAAGAAGCCCCAGTCCAAATCCAAGTTCAGTCCAATCTCTGCCAGGGTTTAAGGTATTAGTTTGCCAGGCCAGAATGTCCCCCAATCATGCCTACAAACAGGATGAGCCAGGAGCAATGTAATTAGGCCAAAGCCTGCAGCGCAACAGCTTGAGTGGCAGGTTCAGTGAGGCTTGAGCTCAGGCATTGGCTAGTGGGGTATCTCAGCACTCTAATGAGCTATATGGGCGAAAATCCAAAGCATACAAGCAAAGCCATACAAAAAGGCTATATTGGTAGCGCTCACCAGACAGGTCAATACAGTAGAGATGTAGAGGAAAGATGTGGAGCAGATACAGGGCAAATAGGTGTTAAAATGGTTGATGCCCATAAAACCCTGGTGGTGGGCCTTGGAGGTGGCTCATCACCTGGGCATGTGTGGCATTCATAATCTGCAACTGTTCTAACATGTGTTTATTGGTTGTTCGAACTTCATCCAGCATGCCACTGAAATTACTAGTTAAGGTGGCCATGTGGGTGTTGCTAGTTCAAACTTCCTCAAGGATGGCTGTGAAATTAGTAGATAAGGTGGCCATGTGGCTGTTGGTCGACCTAATTTCTGCCAATATGGTGTTTAATGTAATATTTAAGGTCTCTAATTGTGCATGATGCTGCTCTGTGGTTCTTTCAGTTAGTTGGCAAAATAAACACCTCTCATGGTGCCATGCTGACTCCATGATCGGCACGCGCCTCCCCTGGGAAACTGGGCGACGTAGCTGACTACACCTCCCAATTCCCCGGGTTGGAGCTCCTTCAGATGATGGACGTCTAGGCCGACCAACAGCCACAGATGTGCTTGCCAAATCCTCTGCAGCAGACCTACCACTGGGGACTGTAGGCTCAGTCTCTGCATGCTGCCCACAATGGCTTGGCAGCATGCGGCCAGCTTCACTCTGCTGCAGAGGATTTGGTGAAGAAACATGTTGGGACAGTTGCAGATTCTGTTCCAGGGGGGTCAATTGTGAAGGTCCCATCTAACTGGCATCCTCCTCCATCTCCTGGATTTCCTCCATCAGTGTGTGGGTCTGTTGGGACATGTGAAAAAAAAGGTTCAGTTTTGGCCCTAAATATATTTGTTATGCCAATTAGTCATGTTCATTCACATGCATCAGCAGATTCATCAAAATACACTTACCGTATATATCTGGTCCTGGCTCCTAGGCAGCACGGAAGTTGACGGCGTGGTCCAACTGGATGAGGCTTCCACACTAGCTGAGGGTTGATGCTGGGCTTTATTGTAAAAAAAAAAGGCACGTAAACACCCAAATATGCATTGATGATCTGTATTACTACATATGCTTCTATAAAACACGTGGGCAAGCAGGAATGGCAACTCCCCCAACGGTCCAAGGTGACCTTCACTATGAATGTCATTATCTGTTATATGTATGACTCACCCTGTACATACACATTGGTCACCTTAAATTATAAAAACATGCATGTACTGCATGTTATGAGGCTTCACACATCCCTAAAGGGCCATTAGGGACCCACACTCAGCTTGCAAAGAGCATTTTGCTTAGGAGTATGCTGGTGGGCATTCTTACTATGTAGACCTTTCCCTGACCCCAGATCAAGTATTTGAGACCAAAGCACAGCTCAAACCCAAGTGGCCTAAAGACAAAGAAGGAAGTGTTGAATATGATTGAGTAGAATCACATAAGAGGCAGTCCTTTTCTAATATTAAGACTTTAATAGTGACCATAAATACTGTTCAAGGTCATGTATGGCCTAGCAAATTAGAAAATGAACATTCCACAGACATTCCACACCCTGCTAAAACTGTAACCTCCCCTACAAGACACTCCCTAGGGGCATGTGTTCATATATGCCTGTGAGCCTCATTTTACAGGTTTAAAACATTTCACATACACACTAACATTACTAACCTGCTGGAATAGTAGGGTCCGTGTCCCCTCGCCTCAAGTGGCTCTCTAAGGTGACAGGATGTATCAGACCCAGCACCATTTCCTCAGCTCTGGTAAATTGTAATTTAGTGGGGAAGCCTCCGCCAGTTTGTAAGCTGAAAAATATAGTTTGGCAAATGTAGGAAAATGTTGACAATACAAGAAGCAGACAAATTCACAAAGCATATATGTACCTGTAATTGCACCGTTTATTTTCTTTCTTCCGTGCTGCATAATTCAGGTCAGATATTTTGCGTTGAATCTGCTCCACATCTTTGAGCTCCTCCCCCACTGCATTGACCTGTCTGGTGAGCTCCTCTAAAATTTCTGCTTTGGATTGGATTGAACTGCTTTGCAATTTGCTGGTTGCTTTGGATTTTCGCCCATATAGTTCCTCATAATGTAAGGTCAGCCCACTAGCCAATGCCAGAGTTTGGGCCTCCCCAAACCTGCCACTCAACTGGCCTCGGCGCAATGTCTGCCCTATTGCTTGATGTTCGGGCTCATCTGTGGTTGCAGGCAATTCAGGGGAACATTCTGGGCTGGCTGTGTTGGGGAGAAATGTTGGACAGGTGGCTGGATAAAGAATGGTAACCAGGTTACCCTGGTTAAAGCCGCTACAGTGGCGAAACGCGTTGGGATTGCTTATTTTGAGGGACAGGATCCTTGATACTTCTTGGCAGCGTGAGAAACTTGTGGACCAAGCGGTGAGAGACACTGACCCCATATCTGTGGATTTTATGCTCGTTTCAAAGCTATTTTTGTGAGTGCATACGCTTGATTTGTTTTTTTATTAAAGTGTGTTTTGGCAATATAATATAGTGCACTATTTGCTGCCTTTGTTTTTTTGCATGCATACCTGGTTTATGTGATCTCCTGTGCATTCCTACTGAGAACATCTTTGGGATTGGTTTTGAAGAAATCCCTTTTAAATGTGTTTGGGATTCATTTGATCAGTGGGAGTCTTTTCCATCGTTGGAGTGTATTATTTTATGCTCTTTGCCACTGAGCATCTGGTAAGAGTTTGACCTACTCGGTGGCGGGATCGCCTGATGAAATCTATTAATGCATGCACTTTGGGACATTATCGTTGAAATCTTGCAGTTTTAAAGAGAAACTGTGTCTGACAAGCTCTGTGTTTTTTACTATTTTACTGTTATCAGATTTTGGGATCTCTGTACACGTTGAGCTGACCACTATATTTTAATATTTTAATTTATTATCTTTATGCACGGTGTTCATAAAGGTCTATGTATATAGTTCCTTAAAAGTTTTTTCTTGGATAAAGAATGTACTGGACTTGGAAATGGACTTGGGGTCCTTGCCTGGGTGGCCACTGAACTTGCAGGCGTCGATGTGGCATATGGAGAGTGCATTGCCACTGTGGCAGTGGCAAATGTGGCCGAGGAGGAGAGGGTGTGCTTGATGTTGTTGGGCTTCTTGCCCTGTGCCTCTGTGGGCCCTTGAGACTTGTGCTTGCATGCCCCTGGGAGGTAGTTGCATGTGTCTGTGGTGATGCTGAGCTTGGTGGGCTGGGGCTTCTGGCCCGGTGGCTTTAACTCTTTCCATGGCCGCTTTTTCCACGTGTCTGTGGAGATGCTGAGCTTTGGGGGCTGGGGCTTCTGGCCCGGTGGCTTTTACTCTTTCCATGGCCGCTTTTACCACGTGTATGTGGAGATGCTGAGCTTTGGGGGCTGGGGCTTCTGGCCCTGTGGTTGTCCAGGGAGGAGGGGATGGTTTTTTTTGTGGCCTGGGGTTTCTCACCCTCTTAGTGGCCTTTTTTGCGGGCGTACCTGTCTGCTTGGTGGCCTGGGGCTTCTTCTTCGCCGCTGCCTCCTTTGGTTTGCTGGTTGTTGGTGCCTTAGCAGACTTTGTTGGTATTGTCGCCTTGGCCTGCCCACTGCGGGTTTCCTGCACCCTTGGCCTTGGAATTTTAGAGCGAGTGGTTGGCCCTGAAGAAGCCTCCTCACGCCGCTCTTGCATTTTGCTGCTGCCCTCCTTGCCTGCTTTTGCCTTCCCGACAGCTTTTTTGGGTGCCATAATGTTGAGACTCTGAAAGAGAATGAGCTGTGGGTCCAGGACCCTTTAAATACTGATGCCTGGGTATGATGCTTACGCGTTCGCGTATGCGTGCGTACGGCCGTTCGTCCGGCCGCATGGAACCCAGAAGCCGCTGGGGCATTACTTATCTGCTGCGGACAAGAAAAAAGATGGAGCCCAAGAAACGGTTTGATTTAAAATATTTTAAAACTCCGTGCCAAACAGAAGTTAGGGCCCACATGTGCGAACCAAGTCACTTCCATCTAGAAGGATAGTTTGAGACTCGAAATGTGTCTGGTAATGTCATTTACTCAACTGATCAATTTGTGACAGATATTTGTATGCAGTTTGATCTAACAACTATGTTTATTTTGTGTTTTTTAGACGATGCTTCAGCGCAGGTACGACTACCTGCCCAACACTTTTGAGAAGAGGACCATCGCCCTGGAGATCGTTTCCAGGATCCAGCAGGAGACTGACACCACCTTCACCCACACGCAGATCATGCAGCATTGGTCGGACCTGAAACGGCTCCACGTGCAGCGAATTTTTGGACTCCATTTCCCAAGTAAGTACATATCGATTGCATGCTAGATGTAACTAATCCAGAAGGTAGGCCTTTATTTATAAATGCTTTTCGTTTCTAGTGCTGGAAATGGAGTACCGAATCAGACGCACCCGGAGGCGCACAGGCCGACCAGTGCTGCATGATTCTGCAGCACAAAGTGAAGGTGGTGGATCTCCAGGGCGACGTTCCTACGGTGTGGGCAGG
Organism: Gastrophryne carolinensis; assembly: GCA_027917425.1. Taxonomy (NCBI): domain Eukaryota; kingdom Metazoa; phylum Chordata; class Amphibia; order Anura; family Microhylidae; genus Gastrophryne; species Gastrophryne carolinensis. The sequence goes on from CM051244.1 coordinate 53,356,125, forward strand.
AAGTCGCACCCAGCGACGGAGCCATTAGCCTCTGGTATGTGACTCTTCATGTAAGCCCACACACATACATGCTATTTAAAACACATGCGTGACTCGTTGGGGACCACAGATGAAGACTAATGTTCTGGGTCCTGCTATTGCTATGTATATAGTTTTGTATTGTTAAATGTTTTACATTTTTTAAAAATTTTAAATGTAGTATTTTTTTAAATTAAAAAAAAAAGTTTATAACTTTTTATAAATACTATTTAAAAAAAAAGCCACCAAAAAATGGCATTTGTGAATTAAAATAAAAAAACAGTTTCAGTGTCATTTCATTTAAAAAATACATTAACACAAAACGAATGGGCCGAGAAATATTAAGAGATGAAGATTCACATGACCGCGAAGTGGTTTGGGTAAGTTTTAGGGGTGAAAAATGGAAGAAAAACCTAACCGCGAAGTGGTTTGGGTAAGTTTTAGGGGAGAAAAATGGAAGAAGAACCTAACCGTGAAGTGGTTTGGGTGAGTTTTAGGGGTGAAAAATGGAAAAAGAACCTAACCGCGAAGTGGTTTGGGTAAGTTTTAGGGGTGAAAAATGGAAGAAGAACCTAACCGCGAAGTGGTTTTGGTAAATGGTTTGGGTAAATTTTAGGGGTCATAAATGGAAGAAGAAGGAAAGCGCAAAGTGATTTAGGTGAGTTTTTGGGGTCATAAATGGAAGAATAAGGAAAGCGCAAAGTGATTTAGGTGAGTTTTAGGGGTCATAAATGGAAGAAGAACCTAACCGCGAAGTGGTTTGGGTAAGTTTTAGGGGTGAAAAATGGAAGAAGAACCTAACCACGACGTGGTTTGGGTAAGTTTTAGGGGTCATAAATGGAAGAAGAACCTAACCGCGAAGTGGTTTGGGTAAGTTTTAGGGGTGAAAAATGGTAGAAGAACCTAACCGCGAAGTGGTTTGGGTAAGTTTTAGGGGTTTTTAATAGTACATAGTGCAATGCAAAAACCAAACCCACTAATTCATTCCAAAACAGACCAAAAAGGCAGAGAAAATACATCACATGTCAAACCTTGAATGCTATGCCAGTAACAAGGTCCACCCACAATCTCCACCTCCCACCGAGCCACGTGTTCCGTGGTCCTGTATTCCCACTTCACAAGGCTGATAATCAGTGCTGGGCACCAACCTTAATAAAGCAGGCTTAATTGGTTCCATTCACACGTAGGTAAAGCCGCTGGAAGCTGCAGTTCCGAAGTGCGGGGCAGACATATCTCACTGTTGTGGTTGGCGCATTTTGGGTTTATTCTAGTATTTTCTGATCTTTACACTATTCTTTCATTTTTTATTTTAATTGCCCTTGGGTTTTTGGTTTAGGTGCTCTTTTTGGTATAAATCTTTTATTATTAAGCTTATGAGAAATTATTTATTATTCACTTGGCAATTATGCAGGTAATTGTGTTTATGAGTTTTTGAGTATAATTCCACTTGACACTGTATTGATTAATTTTCACAATTTTTCGATATTATTATTATTATGTTTATTATTATTTGGATATGCTCATGAATACAAATGCTTATCAATTCTGCTATAATATACTTTCCCATGCTCTTTGAATAAAATTGTTATTTGTAACATGTTAATGGAATAATTTATTCTGAAATGTACTTAAACCAATATGTTTCCTTTTACAATAAATATATTGTGACAAGAAGATGGTAGACTTACCCTCTATTAGGGTACAGAGGAGAATGGGGGCTGGCGCAGTTTGTACCCCCCTTAAAAGAGCCTTGATTGTTTCTAAACTAGGCTTTGCACGGTTGTGCATACACTTGGTGGACTTGCCCAAAAGTTTGAGGGCTTGTGCGTTTGGCCTCATACTCACTTTCACTGCTCAGATTGAGCCGGGGGCCTTTCTCTTGCATTTACTCAGATGGAATCTCTAAATCTCAATATAAGCTGATGGTCTTTGTTTTATAAGCAGCATAACAGACTTATGCTTAATACATCAAAAACAAAATAAGGTAAAAGACAGTTTGAACAATATCTTTATTAATGAGAAATTAACCAGCCTATTAAAAGATAGCAATAAACAATTTATCAAGGTACCTTGGGTTGGGTATTCTTGATATTCTGCCCTACGGGATGTACCATAAAGAGGGATACCACCAGTTAGTAAGGGTGGAAGTCTGAGCATGATTTACCCCAAAAACTTTCACTAGATTAATGTGGCAAATTATACCTTATACCCCCCATAGTAAAAGTTTTAGTGAATCGACTTGTTTATAAATTATATAGAAGATCAAATTAATAACACTGTCTCTATTTTTGCAGATGACACTAAGATATGTAGCACAGTGCAGTCTACTGAAGATGTTCACAAGCTTCAGGCTGACCTGGACACTTTGAGAGTCTGGGCAAATGAAGTTCACTGTGCATAAATCTAAAGAAATGCACTTGGAATATGCAGGCAACATATTTCCTTAGGAGAGTAAAGCTAAGAGAGTCACTTGTTGAGAAGAATCTGGGGGTACTGTTAGACCACCAGGCTAAATAACGGTATGCACTGTCAAGCAGCTTCTAGGGCCACCAAGATATTATCTATAGAAGGAGGAAGGAGCTTAGTTATGAGGAAGGATTATGGGAATTAAAACTATTTAGTCTTGAGAGGAGACCTCTAAGGGTGTACATGATTAACTTGTAAAATATATAAATGGCCAATACCAAGTAAAATAAAGGGGACACTCTCTCTGTCTGGAAAAAAAAAAGATGAGAAGAGTTGACAATCCTTTTTTTTACTATAAAAGCTACAAATATGTAGAAAAAACTTCCACAGAAGCTTGAAACAGCATCACAAACTGACTAACTGCTTCAAAAAAGGATTAGATGCTTTTTAGAAGAAAATAACAATAACAGTTACTATTAGCTGTTACCAGTAAATAATAAATATATAACTTTCCTGAACCCCGTCCCTTGGTTAAACTTGATGAACATATGTCTTTTTTCAACTGTATTAACTGTGTTAACTGTGTGTTAACTATGAGGCCCATGTATGAACCTTTAACCTGTACATTAAATGGATTGTGGAATTCTCACAGATTCTCTTAAACAACCCACAGAACAGTGTTCCCCAATCTTCCTCTTCTCACCCCCAACAATTGGTCTTATTTTGCCGACCTACACATAGTTGGCTCTAGAGCACTGCTGCTGCAGTATTCACAAAACATGACCAGTTAGTGGGCCTTGAGGAGGGGGGTTGGGGGACCCCTGCTATAGAACATTGCAACATGATTTTAAACAGCACTTCTTCCTATTGGACCTACAAATGTGCAGCAGCAAACTCAGGGTTGCACTTCTAATTCTAAGCATGAAAACGCAGGCTGCCTAGGTGTTCCATTGCTGTGCCTACATATACAGTCAAATAGGTGATTGTGGTTGTGCATGGGCATGTGGAAAACAATGTCCGCAAATTATAGTAGCTATTTGCGATTTTACACGATGTACATTTCGCATGCTCATTAAGCACCACCACCATGTACGTGCAAGTTCTTGTGCTGTTTTGAGTGTCAAAGGATGATCCTACAGGATATGGCCAGCTCATGTTCTTATACAGCTTGCCCTTGTGTCCTGTATTTATTTGCCTACTGTGGATGATTATTGACTTTGGTACCCAATATGGATGGATAACTTCTAACGTCTGGGAGATAGTACTGTGGTCCAGCAATAAGTGGAAGTCTAGCCTCCTCGTAGACCCCCACCTATCCCTACCTTTCTCTCCTGGCACTGAGGCAGGATGAGGGGGAGGGTACAACAACAAAAAAAACTCCCTTCATCCAGCACTGGGCGCAGTCATCCTGCCATGGTTGCACAGAGGGAGGTTAATACTAGGAGAGGGGGAGAGGGGGTTTGGAGAGGGGGGTTAATACTAGACTGGACAACCATTTCAAAGAAATATCCAGACACAATGGTAACTTCTTTCATTAGATTTTAACTACCTGAATAAGCAATCCAAATAATTCTGGACTGATTCCATCATCCTATTATACTGAGAAAACATAAAAATATTAGCTACAGTTGCATTTTCTTTACTCCTTGAAATGGATGAATACTTGTCATATAAATAATGGTCCCACCAACTTTATTTTACAGTTTATCTATCCATTGTCTATCTATCTGCGATCTCTTCAACAAAGTTTCAGTTTATGATCCTCTTCAGCCCAGCGCTTAGCCACCTCAGCTGCAAACATGGCACCACAGACAACAAATTCTATATGATTAGGAAATCCCAAGATGTTTTGCCAGGCTGCAATGTATTGCTTCCAGGACATAGTGGCGTGTGCAGCTATTATTATCTATTTTCATATTTCTTTGATAGATAATGGTGCAGAAAAAGGGGTACTGTAGCAAACTCTTCCTTTAAAGTGAGCCAACATCCAAACAGGTTGTGGTCCACTCAATATATTTCCTAGAAGGCATTGTAAATCTGGATGCCCCAAATGGTACTTGCTCAAGGGACTCCTGCAGCCAGATTGCCATGCTCACTAGTTCCATGATCCTGGCTTGTTCAAATGCAGCAACAAGCAGCCACATCCACGCTGTGCACATTGCGCATGGCCAGCAGACATGATATCTGTTGTTGAGTGCCCACATAGCGGAGAGCCAGGAATGCAGCTGCAGAATAAAGTCACTTCAGTGGCACAGAGTATCCAGGGGTAATTTAGATCTGGGCATTTAAACAAAAAAAAAGGCCTGCTTTGTGCTGGCTCTCCTATCCAGAGGGCACATGGAAACCTACTTCTCTCTGCATGGTGAAATGTTTCTTCTAAGGTCTCTAATATAATAACATAACATTTTCAGAGGTTTCCAATGACAATTGTCCTTTAATTTGGACAATGGCATTACTGAGCCACCAAAGAGCAAAAAAAAACACAGTAGGGCTAAGTCGCTCAGGCCCCAATTGCTGCTCTTGTTAACAAATGGTGGAGGCCCCAGGGCAGGAGCTTTGGTTTGCCTCCGCTTTGAACTGACCTGGCAAACCCAGTCCTGTCTAGGCTGACTTAGCAGCTCCACTTCCTCAGCAACCAGCATCAGCCTTGAGCTTGCCAGCAGACTAATCAGCTACTTGACTAACTTGACTAGCCAATTCCCCCCTCTGTGCTGTATCCCTGTACATACATGTGGGGACAGTGCTAGGTGACACTGTCGGTTGAGGGGTTACACCAACAAGATATGGGTTAAAGCTAAGTGTAAAAACAAATTGTTATTTGCTTACATGCAGAGGATTCATTCTGGTGTGCTGCTGAATAAATAGGTTATTGCTCAGATACAGACTCTCTTCTGTGGCTCAGCATCTGGATTTTATTTATTTATGACCACAGGGCCGGCCTTAGGGTAAGTGTTGCCCTGTGCAAGATTTCAGGCGCCCCTCCAGATACACTCGATTAATAAGAGAGAAACAAAGGAATCGCGCAAATGAGAGAGATTGATAGATGGTGTAAGAAAAATTGAGGGAATGCAGAAAAAAGAAATATGTAGACAAGGTGAAAAGAGAAAGGGAGGATGGAATCTGCAAAAGAGATAGAAGGAGAGAAATTATAGGAATGAATAGAATGATGAAAATGATAGGAATCATCATTCCTGGTGCCCCCTTACAGATTGGCAAGGCTGGCCTCGCACATCCCAAAGGCCAGCCATGCATGAACATCTTTTTTTTAGCACTGGGAGGTGGATGAATCTCCACTGCTCTTGCATCAGACTAGTGGGACACATTGAAGCTTGTAGAGTGTAGCTGCTCCTCACTCTGCTTGTCTGTCTTTTCCCTTTTTACTTTATATTGGTCCAGCTCTCACTGTTAAAAATGTGGTGGTTATAAGCAAATAAAATCTAAGGGCTGGGCTACAGAAAACATACTGGATCTCAGCAATGACACCCAGTGCTGTTCAGTTTGAGTTTGCTTTAGTGGAAGCTGGGAGGTGACCCTCGGACAGGGCCAGGCTTATAAGGGACGATTCCTGGGCATAGGGAAGGGCTGTCAAGGTACTCACAGTCCACATTTAAGGAAAGCAATCTCTACCTCATCCATTGGTTGGTCCTCACCTAGTTCACCCTCCTGTAGTGCGCCCTTAAAGTGGACCAACACCCATTTTGACTATCCTGGGTCTTGGTCCACTTCGGTGGGGCACCCCCGATCGGGGTGCCCCGCTGTGTGAAACCCCCCCGAACCCCCCGAACAACTCACCTCTCCCCGCTCCCAGCGCCGACGGACAAGCCGCGGACAAGCGGCTCCTCCGCCGCCGCCTCCCGCGCGTCCCTCTTGACGCGCGTGCCCGCGCCGGCCATTCACAGACGGCCGGCGCGGGCGCGCGCACGTCTAGAGGGGCGCGAGGGAGGCGGCGGCGGAGGAGCCGCTTGTGCTCGGCGCTCGGCGGCGGAGGAGCCGCTTGTGCTCAGTGCTCGGCGCCGAAGATAAGGTAAGGAGTTTGGGGTGTTGGGAGGTGATCGGCCCGGGAATCTTATAGATTCCCGGGCCGATCACCCGTGGGTGTTGGTCCACTTTAAAGGGCTGAAGAGATTGCTCCGGCCTTTCTCTCTGCTCCTTACAGGGGAGGTCTGACCTCCATGTTCCTCCAGGTGTGAAAAATGGGTGTTGTTCTGTTTTAGAATTTAACAGGGGTGATGACTAATCTACCGCCCTTTTACACTGGCTCCTTGACCTTGGATTGTCTTGATTATGTGTTACCCCCACACTTCTAGTATTCTAGGGGCAGCAGGGAGCAGTTTCTTCTGGGCCCAGGGTGTTTCCAAGTGTGTCGGTTGGTGGGGGGGTTTCTACAAGGGGTGTTGTTACTCACTCAGACAAGCGCTTGACTCCATGTGGGCAAAAGCAGACTTTACTGAAAACATCTTCAATACAATGACACAGTAGTAATACACAGCTTCAACATATGCAGCCGATTCCTGTCCCTCCACAGCAAGTCCTTCTCCTCTAGGCTAAGGAAGCCTGTCAACCTCAGTCTCTGCTGTGCCTTCCTAAGTGGGTACTCCACCATCCATATGTCTAGGGCTTCTCCCTCTGGTGCGTTGACGATACACTCTTTCTTCTTTTCTTCAATAGCCACAACTCCCCATCTAGATATCTAACTACCCCTTTCATATGCCTCAGCTCCTCCTAGAGACAACACTGTTGCCACCAACAGCCAATCAAAGCCCTATTGGGTCAACTAATGGTTGTGCACCATTGACTTTGAGCATGCTATTTGGAGCACCAAATTGTGATTGGGCTTCCTCCTGATTCATAGTCGTCAAAATGAGATGCACCTTTGCATTTGCACACTAGCATTCACCAAAGCGTCAGTTTGCTTCTGAAATTTTCCGCTAGTATAGTTTTGGCGCACCAAACTGTCTCTGGTACCTGATTAATGGTATGTTTAGAGGGCAGCAAAGCATGCGCAAATGTGGCAATTTGAAGAGTGAATTTCCTCCAGCAAATAGGTGGAGAAAAATTACGATTTCAATGAGTAACAGGCTTATTTCATTCCGAAAACACATGACGGCAGCATGCAGCATATTTTTTAACAATAAAAGTATCTGCCGCAAGTTTTACGGTCCAAGCAACAAAAATGTGGATATTGGACCCCAAATTTTAGCAAAAACGAAATCAATTAAAACATAATAGCTAAATTATTAAGCATTAATGTGCAAACCAAACAGGGAAGGGAGGGTTAAAGTGAACATCTGGAACAAAACATTCAGCAAAAAAACATTAAGGGTTAACTGGAATCAGAATATCCCCAAAGAAACAGAGGTTCTCCAGAGAATACACTCGAAACGGCAAATAGAGCTTTGCAGAATACACAGAAGAGATCAAACTGCTATAGTGAAACAGTAAAGGAAAGGGGAGAAATATGAAATGGGAGAACCATCGGCAACATTTGAGCGCTTAGCCGGCCAAATGCACATGGGGCAGGATCATTTGCGTTTTAAAACAGATTTTCCTTGCCAAAGGTGCAAATTGGAACAAGAAGACGCTATTTGCGCTTTTCCTGTGTGCATGCCATTTGGTGTGACTTGCGCGTGCACCCGGTGTGCACATGCAGCCACAAATCATTCGCCTTGGTGCATGTGAGATTGTTTGTGCTCCGTTTGAGCATTATTGTGCATTGACCATGAATCAACCCTTATGCCTCATATCACTGTAGCAATCAGTTTCTTGTTGCTAGAATAACCTGCTCATTTTGTATTCTATGCTGCTATCTAGTGGCCTAACTATGTAACTACACCTACAAATTTTACTGAAAATGGTGTACATTTTTCACCTATTTTAACAGAAGTGATGGCTACCCCATCACAAAGTCATTAGTGCAGCCTCAGATTGTGTAGATTTACAAAACATGACCTGTTGGTGGGCGTTGAGGAGGAGTGTTGGGAGAACATTGCCCTAGGAAAAGGGTGGGTGTGACCCTGAAGTGAGCCCACATCTCCTGTCATTGCACACAAGCTATACACTGTGTTGCAGTTACTCTCTCACTAGATTCATCCATAAGGCACCTTACTATTGCATACCAGGCAAGTTCCAGGACATTTTTGTATGTGTGTACTGAAAAAGGTAAAGTGGCTCTAAACTGAAATCTAAAATGATGGCAGGAGTTGGGCTTTAAGTAAAAATAAATGTAAACATTTAGTTGTTGTTCAATTTTAGTTCAAACTTGGTGATTTAAAAAAAACTTTTTTGTACCGGCTTTGCTTTGGAGGTAAGCTTTAGAGGTAAGCAGTTCTATTTTCCACATTTAAAGGCCAGATGCAATTTTCCACTGAGTTAATATTAGTGGGCTTATTCCTGCTCTGGAAAATCTGGCACTTGGCAGAACTGCCCTACATACAATCAATTTACCAGTATGGAACAGTAGATCTCCCTAATCCAGGAGTGCAATGTTCAGGGAAAGTAACAGAAAATACATTTTTAGCAATTTAGCAGTGGAGAAAAAAACACTTAAAATGACATTACTGTGCATATAGCAAGCAAGTCACATTCACTAACATTTACTCTTCCAGGAATTAAAACATATTTTACTTTAGCTTTCAATAGATTAAGGAATACTTATATACTTTGCCTTGGCTATAAAGAATAATCAACACTAAGTTTGCTAGCAAGGTAGCTCTGGCTGTTACCCAGTGGTGTAACTAAATGTGATGGGGCCCTAGTGCAAACATTAAATCAGGCCCTGATATGGCTCATGCTCATTGGGACCACCTGGTAAGGGGCCCCCTCTTCACAGCTTCCATACTGGAGTCTTGGCTCACCTGCCCTGATGGCTGCGCTGGCCTAGGTCAGAGGTCATGGACAAGGATGAAGAGTCCAGAGGGAAGCCAAGGTCTTACATGGTAAACAGTTTAAAGTGGATCAAATTCCACTCTGGAGTCTGTGAGACTCCAAGGCATTAGAGAAAAATATATTGTTAGAGAAAAATATATTGTTAGTGCTGTATTAGGCATTAGTGCCTCTGTGTGTTTTCATATCTTCTATTTACACCAACGGATCTTATCTATTGACAGTTTGATTCAGTACTTTTTCATAGCTGTTTGCAAGGGCAAGCCTACTCTCTCCCACTCTGTGAAACCCCCTGAGTCGCCATATATTCGTACTTTAAAGGGTAATCCAATTAGCAAGGTAAAGCAAGTCCAAGGTCACACACAGGTAATATGGATTTCATGGCACAGTAAGAATAGCCTATGAATTTTCTGGCACCATAAATCCCGCCAGAAGCTTCCTCATAAAGGGCCTAGAGTGCTCCGATTGGTGGATGCGATCAACTGACTAAATAGATGCACCTGTACGTTATTCATACCGTTAGTATTATCGGTGAACATGTGCACTGTCAACCCGAGCGCTGTGTGTAATTCCCCCATGCCAGCACCATTTATAACTTCCTTGCACATGTCAAGTTGTGGTCACACACGCTGATGACCTGCTCGCATCTGCGCAGTACCACCCACCGAGGATGCAAAAGGATGCTTGCAGGTCATGGACCTGGAAGCGCTGGACTCAGAGAAGAGTAAGTATCAAGACATCTATCAAAACTTTAACTGCATAATGCAATAAATGTGAAGTCCTTAGCAGCCATATAACTTCAAACTATGGAAGTAAAATCTGGAGCTTAAGCCATCATTAAAGACCACTTTTGTCTTCTAAAATTAGTCGTATTAAAAGGGGGCACATGGGGCTCACACATTTAATTCTCAAAAGAAATGTGGAATAGGAAGTAAAATGCAAACAAACATTGTTTGTCTTCTTTGTCTTCTCCAGCTGGTGCAGGATTTTTTTTTGGGGAGAAAATAGATTTATCCCTCCATCCATTTACTCATTACAGGGAACTAAATAAGATCGCCATTAGAAATAGATACCGACTTCTGCTATTTCCAGAGCTCTGCCAGATCACCTGCAATCCTACAGAGAGGTACAGCAAAAAAACAGTGTTCCAGGGCGATTTGATAAGTGCAAAGCTTTGCTTCACCTACCCTAAACCACCTTCCCTGTGTACCCAGTATGTTTAAGTCCACATTTCTCCTTCTTGCCCTTTATGTGGCAGGCATGTGTACCTAAAGGAGACCCAAACAGAGGACACAAGTTAATAATGCAAATTAGTTTTTTTTCTTTACCGACTTTCATGGAGCAAAGGTCCAACTTCAAGCCCAACACACATGAAAAGAGGACGTTGGCAGAGGAAGTGGCAGCCCATGTGAGTATCGAGGGGACGTCCCCTTATACCTTCACCCAAATAATGCAACACTGGTTGGACCTTAAACGGTGTAAGTGGGTGCGGAGATTCTACAGCTAGAACTTCCCAGGTAAGTGGATGTACAACAGAGTAGAGTAGCTATCAGGGTAATGAGTGACATGTTTAACAAAATTGTATACTCTTTTGTAGCTGGGGAGTTCTGGCTGCGCATCAAGCCAACCAGGAGGCAAGGAGTCCGACCAGTGGGGCTCAGAAGACAGGGTGTGGGTTTAAGGCGGTGGCCCAAACATTGCCAATGTCCTCTTGCTCCTCTGAATCAGCACCACCACCAGCCATGGAGCCCGCTGAAGAGAAGGGTGTGTTGGGCTTGGAGTCGCCCCCAGGCTTCTGAACACTTGGGTAGGCCAATACCCCAAGTACTGGTGTGTTGTCCTTCTCTGTTCCTACAGAATCATCCGAGGGTGAGTATGGAGTGATGGGGCCATCTGAGACGGAATGCAAAATTCAGGTGGGTTTTAACCCAGTGACGCCAAACAATATACAAGCATTACACAAACAACACATGTACATAATTATTTCCCTCTACAGACCCGGAAGAAAGGATAACGCCATGGAGGAGGCTGGCCCCCTAAAAAATATGTCGACAACAGTTGGGGTAAGTATGTAAAAATGTGCATGAATGTACAGGCTCATATATGTAAAAACAAGTGCTAATTTTTAATTATTTCTCTTTGCAGTTGCCTTGTTGCCCCCCCCAATGTTAAAAATATTATCTATATTTTATATCTTTATAATATTTTACCAAAATTTGAGAAAAAAACAAGTAGAAAATTATTTTTTAAATAAACAATAGTTATACAATTTATATGCTGCTTTGTGGTGTTTATTAAATGCAACAACATAAAGCAGATGCAATCCAAAGAAGGTAAGTACGTAGAAGGACATGCACACACAATACACTGCCAGCGGATAGCAGTAAGCCACCTAAAATAGCAGGCAACCGAAGGACATGGCCCACTGAGAACAATAGACTCCATAGCAAGTTACAGCTGAATACAGGTAAAAGATAATACTGTAAATTTTCAGTTAAACTGTATGCGTACACAAAGCAAATACGGTTGCGTACACATAAATGAACTTTTCTTGGAAAGCTGCTCTGAATCATACGAGTGTTCGCAAATTCACGTTTTCCGAGTTGAGTTCCTGAAAAAAATGAGCATTCACGTGCAGGTTCTGAATCAGGCCTATGGTATAATTATTATAGCTTGCACTCACCAGTAACAGTAACAGTTGATACTAAGCACAAGCATTTAGTTATGTAAATATGTTAAGGCTAATTTATAGAGTGTTTATACTTGTCCTTTGTCACTGTACTGCTCTAGTTGAGGCAAATTCCTAGTATGTATATATATATATATATATATATATATATATATATAGCGAAATAAACATGATTCTAATTCAGATTTTTAGACTTAGGGGTGTACTCACTTTTGTTGCCAGGGGTTTAGACATTAATGGCTTTGTATTGAGTGGGCACACCTAATTTACACTGTTGTACATATACAAGCTGTACACTGATTTCTTTACATTGTATCAAAGTGTAATATCTTCATTGTTGTTCCATGAAAAGATATATTAACAATGTATTTGTAAAAATGTGTCTATCTATCTATCTATCTATCTATCTATCTTTATTTATTTTTATTTATTTATTTATTTACATATAAAGAGACTAATCTCTAGAATTCATCACAATGAGCAATATAAACTAATACGTGGTTATTTGTTAAGAAAAAAACAATAAAACAATATTTCTTTTTAGACTCAGAAATTGCAACAGAATAATGCAGTGGAAGACATAAAATTGAAGTAATTTAATTTCAATTTTCGATGAAAGCGCTACTGCTGCTGCTTTTAGATGGCTGGCCATTATTAGGTACTATATGTGTATTAGTTAAGGTAAACATAAAGTACTTTCTTCAAAGACTAAAGACTTTCTTCAGCATGAGATTTTTTTATCCTGAGTCCGATAAAGGGTCAAATATGGCCAGTTCCACAATTTGTTATTGACTTTTTGTGTGGACTTTTATTTATTACTTTAACTATTTGTGAACTAGTAAAGGGACCAATGGACCCCTATAATAATTCACTGGGTAGGGTAACTGCAAGCCACCTACCGAACATGCCGGTGGTTGGCCTGCAGATACCCCTTACCCTATTACCTGCACCCGTCGACACAGGCATTCCAGCCCCTATGCTTGGTGTGCCGGGCTGGTTAGTGCCTTGGAAAGGAGACCACATACATTTTTATTTTTAATGTAAGAAAAAAGACAAAAGAAAAAAGTGCCTTCCCCTCCCCACCCACAGCTGCCCGTTAGCCCTTACAATGACAATTTTACAGTAATTTAACACCACAGAAGTTTGGGTGCCCATTGATTTCTATGGAGTTCGATGTTCAGGGTTAAGTTCGGGTCCCAAACTGAACTTGGTGAACCCGACTATCTACAGGTTTTGCTCATCCCTACTGTTAAACTTGCACTTAATAGTTCTTTGCAGTTTGTCCCTGCTATCCCCTATCAGTCTGAGATGCAGTCAGCACCCCCCCCCCCCCCCTTCTGTTCGCTCCATCCAGCTTTTTGCCATGAACATTGGGCCATATTCAATTTAGGCAGCCATAAGGGAAGCAATAAAACTGGCAGGTGCCAATGAAGGATGCAGTATTTACCTCTCAGCTCTGCTTAATAGCAAAATTCTTACCGGGGCTTGGCTATTAACTGAACAAACAAGGAAAGAATTGTTTCAAATGGGCCAAATAATAATGTAAAAAGAATACCATTTTATTTGGGTAAATCTTCATGGGGCCACACCACAACTTGCTAACATCGACTGCACGACACACACAAAAAGGACTCAAGAAAAAAACATGAAATGGGGTCAAAAATAAGAAAAGTTACCAAAATAATAATAGTAGTAATAGTAAAATAATAGTAATATATCAAATATAATATAGTATACTTATATTTGATACAAGAGAAAAGAAACAAAGTTTTATCAATAAAGGGAGTTGCAGTCCTAAACTGTCCCAAATCAAAATTCCAAGAAATCCAAGTAAAAGTAAGTAAGTATAGCAAGTAGTTGATTTTACTCTTCTTACCCTTTTCTTTCTGATTTTAATGTTTGTGTTTATCAGAGATTGGTCCTGCTGGTAATTTACCATTGCCTTTTCCCTACAGTAAGGAATGAGATCACACCAAACCACCTGTCAGTATGCTTTTGTACCTTGAACCAGTTTTGGACTGTGCACCCTTTTATGAAGCTCCACTTCAGACTTGTGCCCGTCTGTACCCTCAAATCCTGTGCTGCAACCTATCTCACCTTGGTAACGGAGATGCTGTCTCACGGTGGGTTGGATTACTCTGCAGACCTGGGCCTGGCTTCTTCTATTAACACCCGGTCATGGGAAGACTGAAACTGTTTTAGTTACAGTCATGCCGTAAGGGCACCCCTGAGATTTTCCCAGAAAATGAAGTAATTCTCCAAATTTGTTATTGTTATTTTTTGTGTATTGTAACAACACAAAAAAACTGAGAAAAACTCCAAAAACTATATAATTCCACACAAAGTTTAAAAAAAATAGGCCTGACAAATTTACTGGCTTCCTAATCGTAATATTTGGTTGCACACCCCTGTGAATAGATAACTGAATTCAATTGCTCCCTAAACCTACCAACAAGCGTATTTCTCCCCTTAACTGGAATTTTGGAGCCTCTCAGGTCTCTCATATATTGAGGGGTGCCTCTAACAGAGATGTTAAGATCTCTCCACAGGTGTTCAGGGGGATTTTGATCCAGGATCAATGCTGACCACTTTAAAGCTCTCAAACGCATTTGTTGGGGGTCATTGTCCTGTAGGTTTCTGACACTGGGCAAAGGTGAGGTGTGCAGATGGGAGGTGGAGCTGGAGCAGCTCCACAGAAGCTGCAAGCCTCACTATGAACGGTGAGGGGTATGAATTGGTTGCCGCATACCAACGCAGTGAGGCAGAGGGGAAGCGGCAGGAGTGAGCCCGACTGGCTTTAGAGAAGTAAGTTGAAAGTGCCAGTTCTGTCTATCGGCTCAGCGACACCTATCTCCCATACCCCGCCATATGCAAGCCGCGCGGCGAGCACCCGAAATAAGAAAACGGTTGTGGAATTCCCTCAAATTAATCAAGGATAATCCGGAGATCAAACAGGTACTTTTATAGCAAGAAGAGGCTGGCGTGAACATAGTAGATCACTCAATGGACCTAAATATGTCTTCTGTAGTGGGGAAGGGTCTTATGCAATCTCCTACTAGCCCAAGCTCTCCACTAATTTTCATGGGGTTTCTAGGACCAACCTGTCTATGCATCCCTCCCAGGGACTAGGCCAAGAGATGCTGGATTGTCTCACCTTACTACCTACATCTACTAAACTGAAAGCCCATATAGATGAAATTACTAAGACTTTCAAGTATTTCAAGTATGATTAAGACCCTACAATGTGACTTTGGGGAATCAATGGGTAAAAATCTAGAAACTGAGTTGGGCAAAACTCAAAATACAGTAGAAAAATTGAGCAAATCAGTTCCCATAAACACCAATTGCAGCATCAAGTACCCGGATAACAGGGCCAGATGTTTAAACCTGGGGATTAGGGAAATTCTAGAAAGTGTAGCCAATGATCAAATCCGAGCGTCCCTATGGGAAATATTTATTTCCATCTTAAAATGCTCAGAGGAGATGGAATTCTCCCTGGCCAGAGCACACAGATCAATGCGTCCATGAAACCAACAGGACCACAGAGACCATGGGACGTTATATGCTGTTTTGAAAACTTTCAATGTAAGGAGGAGATCATATCAGGGGCTTGGGCAATGAGAGAAATAAAAAAAAAGGGAATAATATAATTTTTAACCAGACCTTTCCCCCTACACTCTGCGACAAGGAGAATACTTTGGCCCCTTCTTCAGTTACTGTGTTCTCAGAATATCATATATAGCTGGAGATCCCCCTTCAGCTTGGTGGCAAAAAAGGAGGGATGAAGCTGTTCCTTCTACTTACCTGAGGAGCCCCCTAATTTCTTTAATGTCCTGAAAATCCCACAAGTAGAGACCTCAGAGTGGCAGGCGGAATTCTTGGTGGAATATTTCAATACATGTTGAGTGATATATATATATATATATTGGTGGAGTTGGTGGACTGGGATGTAGATATTCTATTAAAATCACAAGGATTTTGGGCCTATATTTCAAATACACATAACTCTGTGGAGGATTTTCTCCCCTCTTTTTTTTCTTTTTCTGTTGCTTTTTTTTTGTTCTGTATTATCCTTCCCTCCCGCTGAACAAAGTTTAACAGCTAACGAGACATACTTACCCTGCATTTAAAGATTGGGTGGAGAGGGCAAAAAATAGTGATAGATGTGAGAATGGCCCGGCTCCACCCATCTGATGTCCTCCAAGCATAGAAGACACGTGACTGTGCCGCCGGGGCTGCTTGCTGGCTCCAGACAAGTATAAGGTAATGGAGAAGCGGGAGGGGAGTCGGGGAACAAGGTATAGATTTTTCAACAGGGGGATACACAGGGCTGCCTTGCTCCTCCTCAGCTCTGGCGGGCCCCAAAGATGAGATCAGGGCCCCCTTGCTGCAGTACACCATGGGCTTTCCTTGGAAGACAGTTATTGGTTATTAACCCTTTCAGTGCCAAGCACGTAGTTTCTACGTGCTCGCTTCCACTCCACTTAAGTGCCAAGCACGTAGAATCTAGGTGCTTGACTTTCCCCCCTGCTAGTAAAAAAAATAAAAATCAAAAATACTCACCTGACCCCTCGTTGGATCCGGCCGGGTCTCCTCTTTAATTTGGTGCCATCCGATCCCCCATGGGGGGTCGGATGGCTCCAGGAGAGCCCCCGGAATAGGCCACCCCCCCCCCCCGTTTTTAACCCTTAAAAATCCAAAAAAATGGACCCCCTGGGAGGGGGGACCCTATGTCATTTTTTTTTCTCGATTTAACCCTTTGTAGTGTGGATGGTAGTTGTATTTTATTTGTAAATGTTAAAAATTACTTGTTTCAGTTAGGGGGGTCTCCTGGGCAGGAACAGGGGGCTACCGATATGTGGTACCGTTCTAATCGGTAGAAATGGGGCTTTCACATGCAATATGGTTTTCCCTAATAAAATACATTTTTTATTTAAAATAAAGGAGGCAATTTTCTAAAAAAAATGTTTTTTTATTTATTTTTTTTACTTAATAATAAATAAAATGAATAATAAATAAAATGTACAAACAAGACATTTCATGTTAAAACCTAAACTCTGCTGCTAAAAATTTATATATCATTTTCCTGAAAATTCCAGCAAAAATGTTGCAAAACATGGCGCAAAATGGGGAAAAATGACCTGTCAACAGAGGGTGACAAAATCTCAAGTGGGCTGGCAATTAAAAGGGTTAATAGTACCTCTGCATGTTGGGTATTGTTCTGTTCGGGGGACCTTGCGCTTTCAGACTTATTCTGCTTTTTTATACATTTTTTAGGGAAACCCTGCGCAACCAAAGAATTCTTTGAGGGATCAACTCCAGAAAGATGAGCCCACTACAACAAGCTGGGTACGCTTAGAAAGCTTAACATGTGTACTTTCAGGGAATATATGGTTTATGGGGGATATTCCAAATGTAAAGGGTTGTTTTGGTTGAACAATCGCAAGGTGCGCACTTTGTCTGCAGAGCTGAAATTTTCAAGTAAAATTACCGTTACGCACATGCTTTACTTTGGGGTGTTTGGCAACTCTTCCCTTGACAGAACCTATGCATGTTGGGTATTGTTCTGTTCGGGAGATGTTGCTTTTTCAGATTATACTTGTTTTTTCTTGTTTGTATATAGTTTTTTTAGGAAAATGTGGCTTTGATTCTGCTTTTTTATCCTTTTTTTAGGGAAACTCTTTGCAACCAAAGAATACATTGAGGGATTACTTCCAGAAAACTGCACCCATGTCAACAAGCCTGGTACAAATAGAAAGCCTGAGGTGTGTACTTCCAGAGAATATATAGTTTGTTGGGGGTATTTCAAATGTAAAGGGTTGTTTTTCTGGAAAAATTGCAAGGTGCGCATAGCGCATAGCGCAGGTTTATTTTATCTGAAAATCCCCTAAAGCTCTGTTTCAGTTTGGGGGAGTCTCCTGGGCAGGAAAGGGTGTCTACCTATACATATGTGGTACCGCTGTGATCGGGAGAAATTGGGATTTCACACGCAATAAGATTTTATTGACAAACTTACATTTTTTATTACAAAAAAACACTACAAATTGTAAAAAATAGATTTTTTTTAATTTTTCTGCACATATTTCGCCAAACAATATTGAGAATACACCTAAAAATGACAAACAAGACATTTCATGTGAAAGCTCAGACTCTGCTGAAAAAAACAATATATAATTTTCCTGGGAAATCCCTGGAATTCCCTCAAAAATCACATTTGAACATGGGGAGCGCAAAATAGTGCAAAATGGTCTGGCACCAAGGGTGACAAAAACTCCAGGTAGGCTGGCAGCGAAAGGGTTAAGGGGTTAATAATTGTGTGTGTGTGTGTGTGTGTGTGTGTGTGTGTGTGTGTGTGTGTGTGTGTGTGTGTCGTATTGGCTTGATTCAGAGCCTGCCCGTGAATGCTCATTTTCTTCGGGAACTGATCTCTGTAAATGGGAAATTGCGAACACTCATATCATACACAGGCGCGTTCCGAGAAAGGTTTGTTCTTGCGTAAGCGGCTGTTTTTGCTTTGCGGATGCGTACGGTTTAGCCGAGCATTTACAGTATTTGCAGCCAAAGTAGTTTTGGAAGCCGAGTTTTTACCTCTCAGACGTAGCTTGCTATTCCATGATTACCAAAGACAGGTGCAGTCTGGCTGCAGGCCGGGGCTGCCTTTTTCCTGGGCGCTCTGTGGAGCTGGTGGGCTGCTACTGGCAGAATTATACTGGAGCTGCAGGGAGGAGTGGTGATGGCCAGTGTCTGTGGTGCCAGAAGCTGGTGGAGGTGTCCAGATGATATTGGGGATGTTCGTCTGTGTGAAGAAAGGTCAACAGTTTTAGTTTTTCACAATGTTACCACACAGCCTCCAGGTTCTCAAACTTTACCCTGGGTTCACCCTCCTCCTACACCCTGTCCCTTGCCCTTTGCCTTTTAAGCTCACTCATTTACCTCATCACTGTCTGGACTCTGCTCCCTTGGTGGCTGGCTGGTGGGTGGGCCTGGCCTTAATGTTGTATTGTGGTAGCCAAACCAAAGAGGCCAGCTGTGGGTGCAGGTGGAGGGTCTTGCGGGTGAGGTGCTGCTGGTTGGGGTGTTGCTGCAAAGTCAAGGTAAATAAACTGGTAGTTTTCTCTTAACAACAACAGTATATGTGCCTCTTCAAAATCCCTACAAGGGCTACACACTGGGTCTTACATCGAAGTGGGCCCCCACATTTTGGTCTGCTCACACCCATGTTAGGGGTTACATGTAAAGGTTGCCTAATAGCCTTGGTGTGTGTAGTCACACAACATATGTTGCGCAGGCAAGCACTCAAAGTATGGATAGCACTACTTTTCGGCAAAACACCAGTTTGCTCCATGAAGCCTTGGCTGCAGGGGTTGTGGAGCAGCAGCGCCACTACCAGCAGATGGGGACACTGGTTAGGGCTCTAGTGGTGGCCAACCAGGTTGCCCATCAAAGGCTGGAGGCCAACCAGGTTGCCCTACAAAGGCTGGGGGCCAACCAGGTTGCCCTACAAAGGCTGGAGAGGCTTGCAGCACAACAAGCTGCAAACACCCAAAGCTGGGCAACATACTCCTAACCTGTCATGCTGGACTTTGTGTTTAGTTATGCTGGGAAGGCACATTTTTAGTGAGATTTTTGTGTTGACCTGCATCTACAATTGTGCCATAACCCAACAACGTGTGACAATAAACAAGTAATTAGAGAATAAATATCAAAAACCTGAACTTTGTTTGGATGTTATTTAACCACACCCAGACAAGGCAAGGGATAGAATTAATCACAAATGACATAAGGAGCCAAAAAAAAAAAACAATTAAAAGAGCTGCCACCAAATGCTGCCGAATGCTTTGGGCCACACGGCTCTGGGTGCCAGCATACAGATGGCCAGGAATCTCTGAAGCAGAAGCAGGGGTTGTCTCCAAATATGCTGCCACCCTCTCGCTCAAGGCAAAAGTATGAAGGTTGATGCACGGCATAATAATTTGCACAACCTTCTCTGGCTCTAGACTTCTAAGGGCACCCCTTGTGTGATCCAGACAGCAAAATCTGGGGCCCGTGTGTGTCGGTGGGCCCCATTATAAGCATTCTGGCCAGGTGTTTGGGACCTTAAGAAAGGCACCAGGAGCCAGGGCAGCAACGGATAACCAGAATCACCTAAAAGCCAAATGAAAATGGAAATTAAATTTCTAACAGGCCACAAAACATCAAAACAGCCTAGACCAATTATTAAACATTACAAAAGAGTAGGGTCAAACAAGCAAAAGGTAAGGCAGGATGCTCGGACTAAGCGTTTGCAACTGCAACAGGGAGAAGCGGACACTCAGAGAGGCACATGAGCACAGTTGTAGTGATAGAGGGCAGGGAGACCAATTGGCTAACACATTAAACTTGGACCAATTATAAAAAGGGGTCAAATAACAAAAGAAAAACACTAAACAATAAACAGGCAGATCCACTCCAGCAATAAACAGACTTACTCACAACCCAACCGCCAGTCAGCTTGCCACTCACAAAACGGGTATATAAACCTGAACTCCCCAAGATAAATACATCATGGCAAGTCAGGGAAGCCGGACAAAATACTGAAAAAGCAAAGATTGGACATTAAGAGAGTGGCCACAAATAAAAAAGGGTCATTAGACTGGCAACAACAAATGAACAGCAAAAATAAAGTAAAACAAGGACCAAATGGGACACAGGGAAGCTGTTTGGAGGGAGGGGAAGCTAGGCTAGCCTTAACCCTTTAAGTGCCAGCCTACCTGCAGCATTTCCCACTCCCTGTTGCCAGACGATGTTTCACTATTTTGCGCTACACATGTTCAACTGTCATTTTTGAAAGGATTTCCAGGGATTTCCCAGGAAAATGATATATTGTTTTTTTCAGCAGAATCTGGGCTTTAACATGAAATGTCTTGTTTGTATTTTTTAGGTGTATTCTCAATATTTTTGGGTGAAATATGTGAAAAAAATTAAAAATAATTATTTTTTTACAATTTGTAGTGTTTTTTTGTAATAAAAAATGTAAGTTTGTCAATAAAATTTTATTGCGTGTGAAATCCCAATTTCTCCCGGTTACAGCGATACCACATATGTATAGGTAGACACTAGAGATGAGCGAGTAGTGAAATATTCGAAATTTCGAATTTAGATTCGAATAGACCGCGTTACTCGACTACTCGACCGAATATCGAATCCCATTATAGTCTATGGGAAAAAAATGCTCGACACTTGGAAATCTCAATTCGACCACTTGGAGGTCACCAAGTCCACCCTGAAACATCAGAAAATGATGCCAACACTGCTGGAATGCAACTGGGACAGCAGGGGAAGCATGTCTGGGTGCATATAACGCGCCCAAGTCGCACTATTACGCCACTATCACAGCCACTCAACAATACACTCCAAACACAATATAACTTCTACGTAAAGTGAGACAAGACAAGGAAACCTTCTTTCCTTTACATTGCCATGGACCCCAAGCCAAACTGTACAAAAAAGAAGAACAAAATTCTGCACCCCTTAAAATCACGTTGCCTAATGACAACCACAGATGGCATAGGCAAGGGGGAAAATAAATAGACCCCACCCCTAATTGTCATTGTGTGTGTGTGTGTGTGTGTGTGAGATGTGGTCAGACATGTCCTCTTGTGTCATTGTGTCACCCCAGCAGTAAGGGAAGCTTAAAGGAGGAGGTTTGTTACAGTGTGTCACCCCAGCAGTAAGGGAAGCTTACAGGAGGAGGTTTGTTACAGTGTGTCACCCCAGCAGTCAGGGAAGCTTACAGGAGGAGGTTTGTTACAGTGTGTCACCCCAGCAGTAAGGGAAGCTTACAGGAGGAGGTTTGTTACAGTGTGTCACCCCAGCAGTAAGGGAAGCTTAAAGGAGGAGGTTTGTTACATTGTGTCACCCCAGCAGTCAGGGAAGCTTACAGGAGGAGGTTTGTTACAGTGTGTCACCCCAGCAGTAAGGGAAGCTTAGAGCTGAGACCTCTTAAAAATTGTGTGGAGGCCCAAGATCTGAGACCTCTTAAAAATTGTGTGGAGGCCCAAGAGCTGAGACCTTTTAAAAATTGTGTGGAGGCCCAAGAGCTGAGACCTCTCAAACATTGTGTGGAGGCCCAAGAGCTGAGACCTTTTAAAAATTGTGTGGAGGCCCAAGAGCTGAGACCTCTTAAAAATTGTGTGGAGGCCCTAGAGCTGAGACCTCTCAAACATTGTGTGGAGGCCCAAGAGCTGAGACCTTTTAAAAATTGTGTGGAGGCCCAAGAGCTGAGACCTCTCAAACATTGTGTGGAGGCCCAAGAGCTGAGACCTCTCAAACATTGTGTGGAGGCCCAAGAGCTGAGACCTCTTAAAAATTGTGTGGAGGCCCAAGAGCTGAGACCTTTTAAAAATTGTGTGGAGGCCCAAGAGCTGAGACCTTTTAAAAATTGTGTGGAGGCCCAAGAGCTGAGACCTCTCAAACATTGTGTGGAGGCCCAAGAGCTGAGACCTTTTAAAAATTGTGTGGAGGCCCAAGAGCTGAGACCTCTCAAACATTGTGTGGAGGCCCAAGAGCTGAGACCTCTCAAACATTGTGTGGAGGCCCAAGAGCTGAGACCTTTTAAAAATTGTGTGGAGGCCCTAGAGCTGAGACCTCTCAAACATTGTGTGGAGTCCCAAGAGCTGAGACCTTTTAAAAATTGTGTGGAGGCCCAAGAGCTGAGACCTCTCAAACATTGTGTGGAGGCCCAAGAGCTGAGACCTCTTAAAAATTGTGTGGAGGCCCAAGAGCTGAGACCTTTTAAAAATTGTGTGGAGGCCCAAGAGCTGAGACCTTTTAAAAATTGTGTGGAGGCCCAAGAGCTGAGACCTCTCAAACATTGTGTGGAGGCCCAAGAGCTGAGACCTTTTAAAAATTGTGTGGAGGCCCAAGAGCTGAGACCTCTCAAACATTGTGTGGAGGCCCAAGAGCTGAGACCTTTTAAAAATTGTGTGGAGGCCCTAGAGCTGAGACCTCTCAAACATTGTGTGGAGGCCCAAGAGCTGAGACCTTTTAAAAATTGTGTGGAGGCCCAAGAGCTGAGACCTCTCAAACATTGTGTGGAGGCCCAAGAGCTGAGACCTCTCAAACATTGTGTGGAGGCCCAAGAGCTGAGACCTCTTAAAAATTGTGTGGAGGCCCAAGAGCTGAGACCTTTTAAAAATTGTGTGGAGGCCCAAGAGCTGAGACCTTTTAAAAATTGTGTGGAGGCCCAAGAGCTGAGACCTTTTAAAAATTGTGTGGAGGCCCTAGAGCTGAGACCTCTCAAACATTGTGTGGAGGCCCAAGAGCTGAGACCTTTTAAAAATTGTGTGGAGGCCCAAGAGCTGAGACCTCTCAAACATTGTGTGGAGGCCCAAGAGCTGAGACCTTTTAAAAATTGTGTGGAGGCCCTAGAGCTGAGACCTCTCAAACATTGTGTGGAGTCCCAAGAGCTGAGACCTTTTAAAAATTGTGTGGAGGCCCAAGAGCTGAGACCTCTCAAACATTGTGTGGAGGCCCAAGAGCTGAGACCTCTTAAAAATTGTGTGGAGGCCCAAGAGCTGAGACCTCTCAAACATTGTGTGGAGGCCCAAGAGCTGAGACCTCTCAAACATTGTGTGGAGGCCCAAGAGCTGAGACCTTTTAAAAATTGTGTGGAGGCCCTAGAGCTGAGACCTCTCAAACATTGTGTGGAGTCCCAAGAGCTGAGACCTTTTAAAAATTGTGTGGAGGCCCAAGAGCTGAGACCTCTCAAACATTGTGTGGAGGCCCAAGAGCTGAGACCTCTTAAAAATTGTGTGGAGGCCCAAGATCTGAGACCTTTTAAAAATTGTGTGGAGGCCCAAGAGCTGAGACCTTTTAAAAATTGTGTGGAGGCCCAAGAGCTGAGACCTCTCAAACATTGTGTGGAGGCCCAAGAGCTGAGACCTTTTAAAAATTGTGTGGAGGCCCAAGAGCTGAGACCTCTCAAACATTGTGTGGAGGCCCAAGAGCTGAGACCTTTTAAAAATTGTGTGGAGGCCCTAGAGCTGAGACCTCTCAAACATTGTGTGGAGGCCCAAGAGCTGAGACCTTTTAAAAATTGTGTGGAGGCCCAAGAGCTGAGACCTCTCAAACATTGTGTGGAGGCCCAAGAGCTGAGACCTCTCAAACATTGTGTGGAGGCCCAAGAGCTGAGACCTCTTAAAAATTGTGTGGAGGCCCAAGAGCTGAGACCTTTTAAAAATTGTGTGGAGGCCCAAGAGCTGAGACCTTTTAAAAATTGTGTGGAGGCCCAAGAGCTGAGACCTTTTAAAAATTGTGTGGAGGCCCAAGAGCTGAGACCTTTTAAAAATTGTGTGGAGGCCCTAGAGCTGAGACCTCTCAAACATTGTGTGGGGGCCCAAGAGCTGAGACCTTTTAAAAATTGTGTGGAGGCCCAAGAGCTGAGACCTCTCAAACATTGTGTGGAGGCCCAAGAGCTGAGACCTTTTAAAAATTGTGTGGAGGCCCTAGAGCTGAGACCTCTCAAACATTGTGTGGAGTCCCAAGAGCTGAGACCTTTTAAAAATTGTGTGGAGGCCCAAGAGCTGAGACCTCTCAAACATTGTGTGGAGGCCCAAGAGCTGAGACCTCTTAAAAATTGTGTGGAGGCCCAAGAGCTGAGACCTTTTAAAAATTGTGTGGAGGCCCAAGAGCTGAGACCTTTTAAAAATTGTGTGGAGGCCCAAGAGCTGAGACCTCTCAAACATTGTGTGGAGGCCCAAGAGCTGAGACCTCTTAAAAATTGTGTGGAGGCCCAAGAGCTGAGACCTCTCAAACATTGTGTGGAGGCCCAAGAGCTGAGACCTTTTAAAAATTGTGTGGAGGCCCTAGAGCTGAGACCTCTCAAACATTGTGTGGAGGCCCAAGAGCTGAGACCTTTTAAAAACTGTGTGGAGGCCCAAGAGCTGAGACCTCTCAAACATTGTGTGGAGGCCCAAGAGCTGAGACCTTTTAAAAATTGTTTGGAGGCCCAAGAGCTGAGACCTCTCAAACATTGTGTGGAGGCCCAAGAGCTGAGACCTTTTAAAAATTGTGTGGAGGCCCTAGAGCTGAGACCTCTCAAACATTGTGTGGAGTCCCAAGAGCTGAGACCTTTTAAAAATTGTGTGAAGCCCCTCGAGCTGAGACCTCTCAAACATTGTGTGGAGGCCCAAGAGCTGAGACCTTTTAAAAATTGTGTGGAGGCCCAAGAGCTGAGACCTCTCAAACATTGTGTGGAGGCCCAAGAGCTGAGACCTCTTAAAAATTGTGTGGAGGCCCAAGAGCTGAGACCTCTCAAACATTGTGTGGAGGCCCAAGAGCTGAGACCTTTTAAAAATTGTGTGGAGGCCCTAGAGCTGAGACCTCTCAAACATTGTGTGGAGGCCCAAGAGCTGAGACCTTTTAAAAATTGTGTGGAGGCCCAAGAGCTGAGACCTCTCAAACATTGTGTGGAGGCCCAAGAGCTGAGCACTTATTAGTGCTGCAGCTACGGCTGCTTTAGTGAGGGGTAGCTGCTGCTGCTGGAATAGGGACAGAAAGACTTCAGTGGTGTATTAGCACCTATATACAAAACTATATACACTCTGCTCAAAACGGCTGCTTTAGTGAGGGGTAGCTGCTGATGCTGGAATAGGGACAGAAAGACTTCAGTGGTGTATTAGCACCTATATACAAAACTATATTTTGCACTACTGTTTTGTGTCCTCTGTGCCAACAAAACACTGTTTTATACACGGTGCGTATAGGCACCATTTCACCTTCTGGCAGTATACGGCTGTATAGCCAGGTGTTTTTCTTAAAAATATTTTTTATATTTGGCACTACTGTTTTGTGTCCTCTTTACCAACAAAACCTTGTTATATACCCGGTGCGTATAGGCACCATTTCACCTTCTGGCAGTATACGGCTGTATAGCCAGGTGTTTTTCTTAAAAATATTTTTTATATTTGGCACTACTGTTTTGTGTCCTCTTTACCAACAAAACCTTGTTATATACCCGGTGCGTATAGGCACCATTTCACCTTCTGGCAGTATACGGCTGTATAGCCAGGTGTTCTTCTTAAAAATATTTTTATATTTGGCATAACGCGTGGCCAAAAAAGTAAAACGTCTGAAATGCGGAGGGCTAGCGCAAAGGGACGTGGACGAGGACGGGGGCGCGGAAATGCTGGTGGGGGCACAAACCGCGTTGAAGCCAGTGGGGATACAATGCGTGCTGGTGAGGGGCAGCCAGCATTACGCTCATCCAGCTTCCCTGCCTTTATGGGACAGTTATGCGGGGGGCGGGGTACACCTCTGTTAAAGCCTGAGCAGCGTGAACAGGTGGTGCAATGGATGGCCGATAACGCTTCCAGTCACTTGTCCACCACCCAGTCATCCACACAGTCTCACTCTGACCCTCCTTCCTCCCAACCTGGCCAACAGAGTCAGCCCACCCTTGACCCCTCCCAGGACCTCTTTTCGGGTCCTTTTCCAGATGTGCTGCAAGAATCCCAGGAGCTAGCAGAGGAATTTGTTTGTAGTGATGCCCAAACACTTGAGTATCCGCCATCTGCTAGTGATGTGGACCCGGAACCAGCATCTGCTATCATGAGCGATGATGATGAGACGCAGTTGCCATCAAGGGAGGCTGTTGGAATGTCCAGTGGGCAGGAGGAGGAGCAGAGAGAGGAAGTGGAAGAGGAGGTGGTGGACGCAAAATGACCGACCCCACTTGGACAGGGGTGATGTCCAGCGGGGAAAGCAGTGGAGATGCGGTCTGCGCATCACCGAATAAGGCAGCAAGAGGCAGAGGACAGTCCAGAGGCAGAGGACAGTCCAGACAGAGAAGGCAGGCCACAGCCAGCAGGGCCGAAGCTCTTCCCGGCAGCAGGCAGTCGCGCGAAGCTCCCCCATCGAGGCCTCGTACTTCTGTGGTGTGGAGATTTTTTAATGTTTGCGCGGATGACAAACTGAGCGCGGTTTGCGCAATCTGCCACTCAAAACTGAGTAGGGGCTCTGAGAAGAGCAATCTGACCACCTCAGGCATGCGCCGTCACTTGGAAGTCAAGCACTGGGCTGAGTGGGAGAGAGCAAACGCAATACAACCTGCGCCCCGTCTTGCTGCCACTGCCTCTTCCCCTTTGTTGTGTGCTGCCACTGCGGTCCAGACCTCCAGCCAGGACACCTCCACATCTGCCTCTGCCTCGGCTACTTTGGGGCCTTCTCCTTCAGCCCCCCCTTCCCCCGCATCTTCGTCTGCACCTTCCATCTCCTCGTCCCATCAACTGTCCATCTCGCAGGCGTTCAACCGCAGGCGGAAGTACGCCTCCAGTCACCCCCAAGCCCAAGCCTTAACCTGCCTCATCTCCAAACTGCTGGCCCTGGAGATGTTGCCGTTTTGGCTTGTGGAGACGCAGGCCTTCCGCGACCTGATGGCGGCTGCCGCACCTCGCTATTCCGTCCCTAGCCGCCACTATTTTTCCCGGTGTGGCGTCCCCGCCCTGCACCAGCACGTGTCGCGTAACATCAGGCGGACCCTGAGGTACGCAGTCAGCGCAAAGGTCCACTTGACCACCGACTCGTGGACAAGCGCTTGCGGCCAAGGACGCTACATCTCTTTGACGGCACACTGGGTGAATGTTGTGGAAGCGGGGACGGGGTCGCAAACAGGGACGGCCTACATACCACCCCCGCCCAAGATTGCCAGCACAGGTTCTGATAGACCCCCCTCCTCTTCCTCCTCCTCCTCCTCCTCCTCCTCTGCCTTAACATCGCCCTCAGCCCCTAGCTGGAAGCGTTGCAGCACTGGCACGGGGAGACGTCAGCAGGCGGTGCTTAAGCTCATCAGCTTGGGCGACAGGAAGCACAGCGCCGCAGAGGTGAGGCACGCCATATTGCAGCAGACAGAGATGTGGCTGTCGCCGCTGCAGCTAGGACCAGGCATGGTCGTGTGCGATAACGGCCGTAACCTGGTGGCGGCTCTGGAGCTTGCAGAACTCAATCACGTACCATGCCTGGCCCACGTTTTTAATTTGGTAGTACAAAAGTTTCTAAAGACTTACCCCAACCTGGCAGAGCTACTGGTCAAAGTGCGGCGCTTGTGCGCTCACTTTTGGAAGTCAACTGTAGCTGCTGCTAGCTTAAAAAAAAATCCAGCAATGCCTCCATTTGCCTCAACATCGGCTGTTGTGCGACCTGCCCACTCGCTGGAATTCCACCTATTGCATGTTGGCCAGGGTGTGTGAGCAGCAGAAAGCATTGATGGAGTACCAGATGATGCATCCACGCGTGCCTCCAACTCAGCTCCCTCAGTTTGCCAACCACGAGTGGCCATGGATGGCAGACATATGCGATGTATTGCGTATCTTTGAGGAGTCCACTAAGAAGGTCAGCAGCGAGGACGCTATAGTGAGCGTAACCATCCCGCTCCTAGGCGTCCTTAAAGAATCGCTCATCGCAATAAGGGAGAACGCATTGCACACAGAGGAGATGGGGGTAGGAGGAGACGCAACGCAGGTAGACAGTCAGACCACACTTTTGTCTGCTGCTCGGTGGCAGTTGCAGGAGGAGGATGAGGAGGAGGAGGACAACGTGGAGGTGGCTGTGGAAGAGGATGCTGGCGGCGAGGGTAGCAGTCAGGCTGTGTGCGTCCCATTGGTTCAGCGCGGATGGGGCGGAGAGGAGGAGGAAGAGGAGGAAATGGAAAATGATCCTTCTGGTGGGGGCAGTGAGGTCATGCCTACTCAGAGTCTGGCACACATGGCTGACTTCATGCTGGGCTGCTTTTCCCGGGACATACGTGTTGTCCGGATATTGGAGAACAAACTATACTGGGTCTTCGCACTCCTGGACCCCCGGTATAAAGATAACTTCTCCTCTTTTATTCCGGTAGAGGAGAGGACGAATCGATTACTGGAATACCAGAGGGAACTCTTGCAGAACATGATGCAGATTTTCCCACCCAGCATCGCTGGCGGCAGAGAGGAGAGTGTCTCCCAGAGTCTGACAACATCGATCAGGCCCACAGCCACCAGGGGAACACTCTCCAAGGTGTGGGACACGTTCATGTCACCCCCTCGTGCAACTTCCATCACTGCGGGGCCCGCTATCAGCAGGAGGGACAAGTATCGGCGGATGTTGCGGGACTACCTGGCAGACCACACCCCTGTCCTCCCCGATCCCTCGGCGACCTACACTTACTGGGTCTCCAAGTTGGACACGTGGCTGGAACTGTCCCTGTACGCCTTGGAGGTGCTTGCCTGCCCTGCCGCCAGCGTGCTATCAGAAAGGGTGTGTTCAGCGCAGCCGGGGGCATTATAAACGATAAGCGCAGCCGCCTGTCAACCGACAGTGCCGTCAGGCTGACGCTAATCAAAATGAACAGCAAGTGGATTGACCCGGACTTTGCTTGTACAACAGTGGAAAGCAGCCAAGAGTGAAGTGCCATCTGTATGAAGTGCCATTTCCTCCTCCTCCTCCTCCTTAACCGCCGTAGAATTGCTGTATTAATGAAAAAAATTATGGCTCACCTCTTAGGCTTAATACAATCAATTTTTAAGAGGTCTCAACTCTTGGGCCTCCACACAATTTTTAAAAGGTCTCAGCTCTTGGGCCTCCACACAATTTTTAAGAGGTCTCAGCTCTTGGGCCTCCACACAATTTTTAAGAGGTCTCAGCTCTTGGGCCTCCACACAATTTTTAAAAGGTCTCAGCTCTTGGGCCTCCACACAATTTTTAAAAGGTCTCAGCTCTTGGGCCTCCACACAATTTTTAAAACATAGCAGCCCTAATAAGGGCTCTCAATGACTCTCTTGTCTTCTGGTAGCTGGTATATATGGTGGTAAATGCGATATTCTGAGCTTCTGGGGCCCTGCCTGACTACATAGAAAATGAGCTATATACTGTTCAACATAGCAGCACTAATAAGGGATTAAGGACTCTCTTGTCTTCTGGTAGCTGGTATATATGGTGGTAAAAGGTATATTCTGAGCTTCTGGGGCCCTGCCTGACTACATAGAAAATGAGCTATATACTGTACAACATAGTAGCCCTAATAAGGGCTCTTAAGGACTCTCTTGTCTTCTGATAGCTGGTATATATGGTGGTAAAAGGTATATTCTGAGCTTCTGGGGCCCTGCCTGACTACATAGAAAATGAGCTATATACTGTTCAACATAGCAGCACTAATAAGGGATTAAGGACTCTCTTGTCTTCTGGTAGCTGGTATATATGGTGGTAAAAGGTATATTCTGAGCTTCTGGGGCCCTGCCTGACTACATAGAAAATGAGCTATATACTGTACAACATAGTAGCCCTAATAAGGGCTCTTAAGGACTCTCTTGTCTTCTGATAGCTGGTATATATGGTGGTAAAAGGTATATTCTGAGCTTCTGGGGCCCTGCCTGACTACATAGAAAATGAGCTATATACTGTTCAACATAGCAGCACTAATAAGGGATTAAGGACTCTCTTGTCTTCTGGTAGCTGGTATATATGGTGGTAAAAGGTATATTCTGAGCTTCTGGGGCCCTGCCTGACTACATAGAAAATGAGCTATATACTGTACAACATAGTAGCCCTAATAAGGGCTCTTAAGGACTCTCTTGTCTTCTGGTAGCTGGTATATATGGTGGTAAAAGGTATATTCTGAGCTTCTGGGGCCCTGCCTGACTACATAGAAAATGAGCTATATACTGTACAACATAGTAGCCCTAATAAGGGCTCTTAAGGACTGTCTTGTCTTCTGGTAGCTGGTATATATGGTGGTAAAAGGTATATTCTGAGCTTCTGGGGCCCTGCCTGACTACATAGAAAATGAGCTATATACTGTTCAACATAGCAGCACTAATAAGGGATTAAGGACTCTCTTGTCTTCTGGTAGCTGGTATATATGGTGGTAAAAGGTATATTCTGAGCTTCTGGGGCCCTGCCTGACTACATAGGATATGAGCTATATACTGTTCATAGTAGCCCTAATAAGGGCTCTTAAGGACTCTCTTGTCTTCTGGTAGCTGGTATATATGGTGGTAAAAGGTATATTCTGAGCTTCTGGGGCCCTGCCTGACTACATAGGATATGAGCTATATACTGTTCATAGTAGCCCTAATAAGGGCTCTTAAGGACTCTCTTGTCTTCTGGTAGCTGGTATATATGGTGGTAAAAGGTATATTCTGAGCTTCTGGGGCCCTGCCTGACTACATAGAAAATGAGCTATATACTGTTCAACATAGCAGCACTAATAAGGGATTAAGGACTCTCTTGTCTTCTGGTAGCTGGTATATATGGTGGTAAAAGGTATATTCTGAGCTTCTGGGGCCCTGCCTGACTACATAGGATATGAGCTATATACTGTTCATAGTAGCCCTAATAAGGGCTCTTAAGGACTCTCTTGTCTTCTGGTAGCTGGTATATATGGTGGTAAAAGGTATATTCTGAGCTTCTGGGGCCCTGCCTGACTACATAGAAAATGAGCTATATACTGTTCAACATAGCAGCACTAATAAGGGATTAAGGACTCTCTTGTCTTCTGGTAGCTGGTATATATGGTGGTAAAAGGTATATTCTGAGCTTCTGGGGCCCTGCCTGACTACATAGAATATGAGCTATATACTGTTCAACGTAGCAGCCCTAATAAGGGCTCTTAAGGACTCTCTTGTCTTCTGGTAGCTGGTATATATGGTGGTAAAAGCTATATTCTGAGCTTCTGGGGCCCTGCCTGACTACATAGAAAATGAGCTATATACTGTTCAACATAGCAGCACTAATAAGGGATTAAGGACTCTCTTGTCTTCTGGTAGCTGGTATATATGGTGGTAAAAGGTATATTCTGAGCTTCTGGGGCCCTGCCTGACTACATAGGATATGAGCTATATACTGTTCATAGTAGCCCTAATAAGGGCTCTTAAGGACTCTCTTGTCTTCTGGTAGCTGGTATATATGGTGGTAAAAGGTATATTCTGAGCTTCTGGGGCCCTGCCTGACTACATAGAAAATGAGCTATATACTGTACAACATAGTAGCCCTAATAAGGGCTCTTAAGGACTCTCTTGTCTTCTGATAGCTGGTATATATGGTGGTAAAAGGTATATTCTGAGCTTCTGGGGCCCTGCCTGACTACATAGAAAATGAGCTATATACTGTTCAACATAGCAGCACTAATAAGGGATTAAGGACTCTCTTGTCTTCTGGTAGCTGGTATATATGGTGGTAAAAGGTATATTCTGAGCTTCTGGGGCCCTGCCTGACTACATAGAAAATGAGCTATATACTGTACAACATAGTAGCCCTAATAAGGGCTCTTAAGGACTCTCTTGTCTTCTGATAGCTGGTATATATGGTGGTAAAAGGTATATTCTGAGCTTCTGGGGCCCTGCCTGACTACATAGAAAATGAGCTATATACTGTTCAACATAGCAGCACTAATAAGGGATTAAGGACTCTCTTGTCTTCTGGTAGCTGGTATATATGGTGGTAAAAGGTATATTCTGAGCTTCTGGGGCCCTGCCTGACTACATAGAAAATGAGCTATATACTGTACAACATAGTAGCCCTAATAAGGGCTCTTAAGGACTCTCTTGTCTTCTGGTAGCTGGTATATATGGTGGTAAAAGGTATATTCTGAGCTTCTGGGGCCCTGCCTGACTACATAGAAAATGAGCTATATACTGTTCAACATAGCAGCACTAATAAGGGATTAAGGACTCTCTTGTCTTCTGGTAGCTGGTATATATGGTGGTAAAAGGTATATTCTGAGCTTCTGGGGCCCTGCCTGACTACATAGAAAATGAGCTATATACTGTACAACATAGTAGCCCTAATAAGGGCTCTTAAGGACTCTCTTGTCTTCTGGTAGCTGGTATATATGGTGGTAAAAGGTATATTCTGAGCTTCTGGGGCCCTGCCTGACTACATAGAAAATGAGCTATATACTGTACAACATAGTAGCCCTAATAAGGGCTCTTAAGGACTCTCTTGTCTTCTGGTAGCTGGTATATATGGTGGTAAAAGGTATATTCTGAGCTTCTGGGGCCCTGCCTGACTACATAGAAAATGAGCTATATACTGTTCAACATAGCAGCACTAATAAGGGATTAAGGACTCTCTTGTCTTCTGGTAGCTGGTATATATGGTGGTAAAAGGTATATTCTGAGCTTCTGGGGCCCTGCCTGACTACATAGGATATGAGCTATATACTGTTCATAGTAGCCCTAATAAGGGCTCTTAAGGACTCTCTTGTCTTCTGGTAGCTGGTATATATGGTGGTAAAAGGTATATTCTGAGCTTCTGGGGCCCTGCCTGACTACATAGGATATGAGCTATATACTGTTCATAGTAGCCCTAATAAGGGCTCTTAAGGACTCTCTTGTCTTCTGGTAGCTGGTATATATGGTGGTAAAAGGTATATTCTGAGCTTCTGGGGCCCTGCCTGACTACATAGAAAATGAGCTATATACTGTTCAACATAGCAGCACTAATAAGGGATTAAGGACTCTCTTGTCTTCTGGTAGCTGGTATATATGGTGGTAAAAGGTATATTCTGAGCTTCTGGGGCCCTGCCTGACTACATAGAAAATGAGCTATATACTGTACAACATAGTAGCCCTAATAAGGGCTCTTAAGGACTCTCTTGTCTTCTGATAGCTGGTATATATGGTGGTAAAAGGTATATTCTGAGCTTCTGGGGCCCTGCCTGACTACATAGAAAATGAGCTATATACTGTTCAACATAGCAGCACTAATAAGGGATTAAGGACTCTCTTGTCTTCTGGTAGCTGGTATATATGGTGGTAAAAGGTATATTCTGAGCTTCTGGGGCCCTGCCTGACTACATAGAAAATGAGCTATATACTGTACAACATAGTAGCCCTAATAAGGGCTCTTAAGGACTCTCTTGTCTTCTGATAGCTGGTATATATGGTGGTAAAAGGTATATTCTGAGCTTCTGGGGCCCTGCCTGACTACATAGAAAATGAGCTATATACTGTTCAACATAGCAGCACTAAGGGATTAAGGACTCTCTTGTCTTCTGGTAGCTGGTATATATGGTGGTAAAAGGTATATTCTGAGCTTCTGGGGCCCTGCCTGACTACATAGAAAATGAGCTATATACTGTTCAACATAGCAGCACTAATAAGGGATTAAGGACTCTCTTGTCTTCTGGTAGCTGGTATATATGGTGGTAAAAGGTATATTCTGAGCTTCTGGGGCCCTGCCTGACTACATAGAAAATGAGCTATATACTGTACAACATAGTAGCCCTAATAAGGGCTCTTAAGGACTCTCTTGTCTTCTGATAGCTGGTATATATGGTGGTAAAAGGTATATTCTGAGCTTCTGGGGCCCTGCCTGACTACATAGAAAATGAGCTATATACTGTTCAACATAGCAGCACTAATAAGGGATTAAGGACTCTCTTGTCTTCTGGTAGCTGGTATATATGGTGGTAAAAGGTATATTCTGAGCTTCTGGGGCCCTGCCTGACTACATAGAAAATGAGCTATATACTGTACAACATAGTAGCCCTAATAAGGGCTCTTAAGGACTCTCTTGTCTTCTGATAGCTGGTATATATGGTGGTAAAAGGTATATTCTGAGCTTCTGGGGCCCTGCCTGACTACATAGAAAATGAGCTATATACTGTTCAACATAGCAGCACTAAGGGATTAAGGACTCTCTTGTCTTCTGGTAGCTGGTATATATGGTGGTAAAAGGTATATTCTGAGCTTCTGGGGCCCTGCCTGACTACATAGAAAATGAGCTATATACTGTACAACATAGTAGCCCTAATAAGGGCTCTTAAGGACTCTCTTGTCTTCTGGTAGCTGGTATATATGGTGGTAAAAGGTATATTCTGAGCTTCTGGGGCCCTGCCTGACTACATAGAAAATGAGATATATACTGTACAACATAGTAGCCCTAATAAGGGCTCTTAAGGACTCTCTTGTCTTCTGGTAGCTGGTATATATGGTGGTAAAAGGTATATTCTGAGCTTCTGGGGCCCTGCCTGACTACATAGGATATGAGCTATATACTGTTCATAGTAGCCCTAATAAGGGCTCTTAAGGACTCTCTTGTCTTCTGGTAGCTGGTATATATGGTGGTAAAAGGTATATTCTGAGCTTCTGGGGCCCTGCCTGACTACATAGAAAATGAGCTATATACTGTTCAACATAGCAGCACTAATAAGGGATTAAGGACTCTCTTGTCTTCTGGTAGCTGGTATATATGGTGGTAAAAGGTATATTCTGAGCTTCTGGGGCCCTGCCTGACTACATAGAATATGAGCTATATACTGTTCAGCGTAGCAGCACTAATAAGGGATTAAGGACTCTCTTGTCTTCTGGTAGCTGGTATATATGGTGGTAAAAGGTATATTCTGAGCTTCTGGGGCCCTGCCTGACTACATAGAAAATGAGCTATATACTGTACAACATAGTAGCCCTAATAAGGGCTCTTAAGGACTCTCTT
Source organism: Gastrophryne carolinensis (assembly GCA_027917425.1). Taxonomy (NCBI): domain Eukaryota; kingdom Metazoa; phylum Chordata; class Amphibia; order Anura; family Microhylidae; genus Gastrophryne; species Gastrophryne carolinensis. The sequence goes on from CM051244.1 coordinate 53,391,568, forward strand.
GTCTTCTGATAGCTGGTATATATGGTGGTAAAAGGTATATTCTGAGCTTCTGGGGCCCTGCCTGACTACATAGAAAATGAGCTATATACTGTACAACATAGTAGCCCTAATAAGGGCTCTTAAGGACTCTCTTGTCTTCTGGTAGCTGGTATATATGGTGGTAAAAGGTATATTCTGAGCTTCTGGGGCCCTGCCTGACTACATAGAAAATGAGCTATATACTGTACAACATAGTAGCCCTAATAAGGGCTCTTAAGGACTCTCTTGTCTTCTGGTAGCTGGTATATATGGTGGTAAAAGGTATATTCTGAGCTTCTGGGGCCCTGCCTGACTAAATAGAAAATGAGCTATATACTGTTCAGCGTAGCAGCCCTAATAAGGGCTATTAAGGACTGTCTTGTCTTCTGGTAGCTGGTATATATGGTGGTAAAAGGTATATTCTGAGCTTCTGGGGCCCTGCCTGACTAAATAGAAAATGAGCTATATACTGTTCAGCGTAGCAGCCCTAATAAGGGCTATTAAGGACTGTCTTGTCTTCTGGTAGCTGGTATATATGGTGGTAAAAGGTATATTCTGAGCTTCTGGGGCCCTGCCTGACTAAATAGAAAATGAGCTATATACTGTTCAGCGTAGCAGCCCTAATAAGGGCTATTAAGGACTGTCTTGTCTTCTGGTAGCTGGTATATATGGTGGTAAAAGGTATATTCTGAGCTTCTGGGGCCCTGCCTGACTACATAGAAAATGAGCTATATACTGTTCAGCGTAGCAGCCCTAATAAGGGCTCTTAAGGACTGTCTTGTCTTCTGGTAGCTGGTATATATGGTGGTAAAAGGTATATTCTGAGCTTCTGGGGCCCTGCCTGACTAAATAGAAAATGAGCTATATACTGTTCAGCGTAGCAGCCCTAATAAGGGCTATTAAGGACTGTCTTGTCTTCTGGTAGCTGGTATATATGGTGGTAAAAGGTATATTCTGAGCTTCTGGGGCCCTGCCTGACTAAATAGAAAATGAGCTATATACTGTTCAGCGTAGCAGCCCTAATAAGGGCTATTAAGGACTGTCTTGTCTTCTGGTAGCTGGTATATATGGTGGTAAAAGGTATATTCTGAGCTTCTGGGGCCCTGCCTGCCTACATATGAGCCATATACCGTTCAGCGTAGTAGCCCTAATAAGGGCTCTTAATGACTCTCTTGTCTTCTGGTAGCTGGTATAGATGGTGGTAAAAGCGATATTCCGAGCTTCTGGGGCCCTGCCAGCGACAGCCTGTCTTTCCCTGCTGTGAGCGTCTGTCCCTCACTAAGTTCAAGCTGCTAATGCTGACGAAGAGGAAGTGCTGAGTTTTGTATATTCGAGGTCACATGGTTTTTCCAGCCAATGCGTGTAGACGCCGTTTTCGCGATGCCAGCGTCCTCCCAGGACCTGTCCCACCCCCCCTGCATGGTGATTGGTGTAAAAAACGCGCCAGGGAAGGTGGGAGGGGAAACGAATTGTGAGTGCGCCATCGCCGCTGTACTCGATCGAAATCGAGTATGACGAACAGCGTAGTATTCGATCGAATACCGGCTCGGTCGAATACTACTCGCTCATCACTAGTAGACACCCTTTCCTGCCCAGGAGACTCCCCCAAACTGAAATAGCGCTTTAGGGGATTTTCAGAAAAAATACAACTGTGATATGCGCTATGCGCACCTTGCAGTTTTACCAGAAAAACAACCCTTTACATTTGAAATACCCCCAACAAACTATATATTCTCTGGAAGTACACACCTCAAGCTTTCTAGGTGTACCAGGCTTGTTGATGTGCCCATAGTTTGCTGGAAGTAATTCCTCAATGTATTCTTTGGTTGCAAAGAGTTTCCCCAAAAAAGGATAAAAAAGCAGAATCAAAGCCACATTTTCCTAAAAAAACTATATACAAACAAGAAAAAACAAGTTTAATCTGAAAAAGCAACATTCCCCGAACAGAACAACACCCAACATGCATAGGTTCTGTCAAGGGAAGATTTGCCAAACACCCCAAAGTAAAGCATGTGCATAACGGTAATTTTACTTGAAAATTTCAGTTCTGCAGACAAAGTGCGCACCTTGCGATTTTTCAACCAAAACAACCCTTTACATTTGGAATATCCCCCATAAACCATATATTCCCTGAAAGTACACATGTTAAGCTTTCTAAGCGTACCCAGCTTGTTATAGTGGGCTCATCTTTCTGGAATTAATTCCTCAAAGAATTCTTTGGTTGCGCAGGGTTTCCCTAAAAAATGTATAAAAAAGCTGAATAAAAAACACCTTTTCCTAAAATATAAATATGCAAACCAGAAAAAACAAGCTAAGTCTGAAAGTGCAACGTCTCCCGAACAGAACAATACCCAACATGCAGAGGTACTATTAACCCTTTTAATTGCCAGCCTACTTGAGATTTTGTCACCCTCTGTTGACAGGTTATTTTTCCCCATTTTGCGCCATGTTTTGCGCCATTTTTGCTGTAATTTTCAAGAAAATTATATTTATATTTTTTTGCAGCAGAGTTTAGGCTTTAACATGAAATGTCCTGTTTGTAAATTTTATTTTGTTTTTTACAATATTATTAAGTAAAAAAATAAATAAATAAATAAATAAAAACATTTTTAGAAAATTGCCTCCTTTATTTTAAATAAAAAATGTATTTTATTAAGGAAAAGCATATTGCATGTGAAAGCCCCATTTCTACCGATTAGAACGGTACCACATATTTATCGGTAGCCCCCCGTTCCTGCCCAGGAGACCCCCCTAACTGAAACAAGTAATCTATAACATTTACAAATAAAATACAAATACCATCCACACTACAAAGGGTTAAATCGAGAAAAAAAATGACATGGGGTCCCCCCTCCCTGGGAGGCGGACCCCATTTTTTTTTGGATTTTTAAGGGTTAAAAACCCTTAAAAATAAAAAAAAAAAATGACGTGGGGTCCTCCTTACCCAAAGTAACCAGCCCGGGACCAGCTATGGGGGCTTGTAGGCACAGAGTGGGGGGGGCAGCTTTTGTGGCCCCCCCACCCTGCAGCCTACGAGCCCACATAGCCTATGTGGGCCCGGGCTCTTCTGCCCCCCCCCCCTGGGCTTTGGGGAGGCAGGTAATGGGGGTGCCGGGGGTTAATGGCAAGTCACCCGCTAGGGCAGGTGACTTGCCACCCCCCCAGCCTTGTGAACTGGTATAAGGGGTCATGGACCCCTTACCAGTTCACAATGGGTTAAATGTAAAAAAAAAAACACACACACACAAAAAGAAAAAATTATTTTATTTTATTTTTTTTAATACTTACCTCCCATCCATCCTGGAGCACTGTGTCCCTCGGCGATCACTGGCATCTGCTCACCTGCTGGAAGCCTTTTATAGCTGCTGGATGACAGAACACAAAGGGTTAATTAAAAAAAAATGACATAGGGTCCCCCCTCCCAGGGAGGCGGACCCCATTTTTTTTTGGGATTTTTAAGGGTTAAAAACCCTTAAAAATACAAAAAAAAAATGACGTGGGGTCCCCCTTACCCAAAGTAACCAGCCCGGGACCCGCTAGGGCAGGTGACTTGCCCCCCCCCAGCCTTGTGAACTGGTATAAGGGGTCTCATGGACCCCTTACCAGTTCACAAGGGGTTAAATGTTGAAAAAAAACACCACACGTTAATAAAAAGTATTTTATTAAAAAAAAAAAATTGCAAGCTCTTGTCCCTTGCCGCTCTGCTGACAGATGCCGGTGATCGGCATCCAGAGAAGGAGGAGGCAGGAGATCAGAGGATCTCCTGTCACCTCCTTCCAGGGCACCGATCACCGGCATCTGAGAAGCTGAGAAGGCTGAAGCCGGTGATCGGGGCCGGGATGACGTCATAAGCCCCGCCCCCAAGGGCGCCATCGAGGATGAAAGGGGAGAGAGCCTCTCGGGCTCTCTCCTGAAGATCGGTAAGTCCTGGGGGGGATCGGAGGCCCCCAGGTGAAGAGGAGGGACAGCGGGAGCCAGCGCACACACAGGTAAGTGAATGTCATTTTTTTTATTTATTTTTTTTTTACAGTTAGCAGCTTCTGCTGCCAAAGCGGGGGGGGTGGCCTATTCCGGGGGCTCTCCTGGAGCCATCCGACCCCCCACGAGGGATCGGATGGCACCAAATTAAAGAGGAGACCCGGCCGGATCCAACAAGGGGTCAGGTGAGTATTTTTTATTTTTATTTTTTAAACCAGCAGCGGGGAAAGTAAAGCACGTAACACCTACGGGCTTGGCACTTAAGGCCCAGCCAAGCCAGCACGTAGGTGTTACGTGCTTGGCAACAAAAGGGTTAAGGGAGCAGAGAGGTCTACAAGGAGGAGCAATGTGGACCTTATCAGACTGAGACACAGGGAAGCTATTTGGGGGGAGGGGAAGATAGGCTAGCCTCAAGAGAGAGGAGTGGCCTACAAGGAGAACCAATGTGGACCGAAACATACCGAAACATATACTCCTGAGCAGCTGGGGACACAGAGCCACATGCGTACAATCGATAGGGCCTATGACACTTGGCATATTCACAATTGAAAACCCAACCTCACCCCTTTCCAGGCTGCCATGCTGTTAGTAAAAGAGATGTATTGGAAGCAAGTAACGTCACTGCCAGCAGCACTCACCATTGCGAAAGTGAATACCAATGGCGTTTGCTAATCATCAGTATCAGACAGGTACAGCAGGGAGGGAAAGGCACAGAGTTATTAACCCCTGAACGACAAAGTAAGATAGAAGTCACTGTGTATAGCAGCATTGGGGCCCTGCTCTTGGCTTGGGGCCAGGATCATGTCGGTCAGCTGGGGGCAGGGCCTCCCTTTGCAAACCAGGTGTTCAGCTTTTTGCCAAACATGCTTGAAACAAGGTTATTTCACTATTTTGAAAAGCGTGTCAACAATTTTGGGCAATTTTTGGAGTTTTGTGTAAACGTTCAATTTCCCTATTTTTTATATGGTTTTTTTTGTGTTGTTCCAATACACACGTATACACTAGTGTATGTAGAAATCTGCTGCCACCTGGTGGCTTGTGATCTCAACTGTATAATACTGGAAAAACTCATGGGTGCTTCCCCACAACCATTGATCAAACATTACTGCCACCTTGGGGTTTTCCATTCCACCCTTTTTTTAGAAGAGAAAACTGACATTCACTTTCATTGTCTACCAGGTGTAACTTTTCACCTGGCTCTGAATCAGCCCCAAGGTAGACAATAAAATTGAATGGCAGTTTTCTCTCCTTATACTAGCCATGCCAGCTCGATTCACTGCAAAGAGGGGGAGAGGGGGATATGCTAAAACCTGAACTGCTATTCAACTTAAAGTGGTACTAAAACCATATGTAACCACTTCCTCATTCACGTATGGCTGGCAATCATGTGACTGCAGGTGCCCAATCTGGATTTCCCAGTGGGTTTGCACATCAAACTTGAAAGGTTTCCGTTGGTCACTTGATAAACTGACATTTGGTGCCATACACCATGAATGAGCAAGTGGTGTCTTGACTAGTGTCACTTTAACTAGGAGGGATCAGCTGCAGGGATAAAAAGGTACAGAGCTGTGCCATACACAGGAAGGAACAGCAGCAGCACACAACCGGCCTACACACACACACCCTTACTTCACAGCCAGGTACTGCTGCTGTCTGGGCTGGGACAAGTTGAATGTAATGTTAACAAATGCCCCCCTCCCCGCCGTTCAGGTCAATTGCCTGCTCTCTCTCTGAGCTACAAAGAGGAGTTACAAAATTTGGGGTATCCAAATCATGAATTATGATTCTCCAGGGAGAGGGAAACCAGGGAGAGGATACTCACCTTTCCAGCAACCCCACGGTGCAGTTGCAGGCCGTATCACCTGCTTCTCATGGCTGAGGGTTGCTCCCATGCCCAGACATTCAGATAGTCTCGAGCACGCTGCAAACGGCAAGGAGACCAGGGTTCCCCCTGTACCGGAGCTCTGTAACAAGAAGAACTGTATGTTGTGCAGTAATATGTTCGGAATACAGTACTGATTGGATGAGACGCCATGCATGTGCTGAGGGACCGATAGAAAAATACGTTTTGAGGATGATCGGGGAGGGGGGTCACAGCTGGGCACCCCAATTTTTGCCCCAGGAAAGTAGACCAAAACCTTGGTTGACCATCATGGGTTTTGGTCCACTTTAAAGCAAAATGCCCAGCTGTCAAAGCAGTGGGAGAAACTGAAAAACTGGCTGCCAAAAAAGTGGACCAACACCCACTTCTTACAAAATGGATGTTAGCTGTTGATGTACTACGCACAGGGGGCATCCCGACTGTAGAGCCCCCAGGCATTCTCCTGCTGCAAAGCCTGTACTGCCTTACCTGCCGTGATTTGCTGCTGGCTGTCACATTGTCAGGTTTTCCCCTGGCAGCTGAAGTCACAGAAAAAGTCTCTGGACCAAGTGACCGATGGTAGCCAATCACTGGGCCAGATTTCGTGGGGGGATTGCGGGTATGTAAGGCAGTATGGGCTTTGCAGAAGATGTATGTGCGGGGGTCCCAGCAATTGGGATGCCCCCCTCCCAAGCCATTGGGATGCCTCATGTGCTTAGTACATCAGCAGCCCATATCCATTTTGTAAGAAATCCACTTTAATGAGAGCCCCCTCTTCCCCGGCAGTCAGTCTGGTAAGTCTGTGAATCAAAAAAACCCATTCAGGCTTCATTCTCACGGAGGCCCTGGCCACTGCCCAGAACCACTGTGGGAATGAAGCTATCCGTAATGATGGATGGGTTTGATTTACACACAGACATAACATAATGAATGCCAGAGGAGGAAGGAAAGGGGGAACAGCATTTTACTTTAGGGTCTCTTCATAAACATACAAAACCAACCCTGCAAGTGGTACATGCTACTTTAGGGGAAAACTTTCCATCTGCCTGGCTTATGCCCTTATTCATCAAGCGATAGCGCCAGGTAGTGTCTGACGAGCGCCAGGTAGCGGCAGCTAACGGCGACTACCGACTCAAGTACGCCCGGCGGCGGTCACAATGACGCATTTATCAAGCAAAATGAGGCTAGCGCCGGCGAGAGCGACGGCTAGCGCGGCATTCATCATGAAGCCGCCTGGACCGAACAGCGCCGCTGCAAATTCCCTCACAGCGCCAGGTATGAGCTGTCGCTCCCTGGCGATGTCCAATGCATTTCAATGGAGCAATCTATAATTATTCATAAATAATTGGTATTAATTTGTTTTTTTTTGTTTTTTTAATGTCAAAAAATCGGAGACCACTTCTGCAATGTTAGGATTTATTTTTAAGTAAAAAAAAAATTTTAAACAAATTTGTGCAGAATTGATCTAACAGGTCTGAGATTAATGTATTCATGTTACAAAATGATTCTAAACACATGTATAATGTTACATTCAAAAAATATGGTTGTTTAGGGGTTAAAAACTAGTTAATACACATCGCCGCCAGCGCTCTGGGGTTTAAACAAGGAATGGACAGCGACAGCACATTCGGAGCGTGATTTGTTAATGAATATGAAGCTAGCCGTTCGCTCTGGCCATTCGTTGTCAGGCGCTCACATACAACGCTGAACCTGTGAAACAGCGACCCCTCAGCCCGTATTCAACATTACCGCACACCGACTGAGTCGCTGTCATCAAGCTAACGCCGGCCAAGCACAGCGAATACTGGCTGGCGCTGAAAAAATCACGCTACAGTCGCTCATCTGTCGCTACCTGGCGCTATTAATGAATCGGCCTCCCCGACTGAGGCTGGCTAATTAAAGACTGGCTGCAGTCACAGGCTCACTGTGCATCTCACCTGCCTGTTTTCTTGCTGCCCATGTCCTGGCTGTGCACAGTCTCCACTGTTTTTCCTTTGAAACCCCCGGGATCACTCCCTGGAATGGCACTACACCCTAAAGCAACTCCATAATGTCTCGTGGGCAGATGCTGCCACCTGTCTCTCTGCTGCTCTGAGTGGCAGAGACCTGTGGGTGGCATCTGCTCATGACTTTATGGAGCTGTTTTCCTTTTCATTTTAACTTGCGCTGGCTCAGGTGTGGTGGCACTCAGACCACCCTTTGAGGCCCTTGACCACTCAGCGCCCAGGGAAGCTGCCCCCACATGCTACGTCCTTGGACTTTGGGGTCTCTTAAGGTAACTTATTTCACTTTAGATCTCATACAAATACCCAGTTTTCCTGGGTCTGCTACAGACAGAAAATCATGGACAGGTTTCTAGACAAGCAATAACTGTCCCAAAGAGGGTCATCAGGCAAAGCTCCAAAGAGCAAAAACAAACACAAAGGCAGGGAATTTAACCAGGACTTCATTCCCTTTGAGATTTTTTCATCTGCACAGTCTCAGAAAGCATATCACCACATCAACAAAAGAATTTCTTCACCAGAGCAAGCTCAAATTTTTGGCATGGCCAAGACCAGATGGATTTGAAGCTTTCGTAACAAAGAGTGGACAAAGTTTGACAAAGTTGAGATGTGCCATGCTGAGATCCTCCTACCAAAAAAGACTGAATGATGTTATAAATCCCAAAGTTTATTCAACAAAGTGTTCGTTTAAGGGTGTAAATGTTTATGCGGCCACATAACTTTATGTCTTTTTTATTTTTAAAATAAATAAATAAAAGATTTCAGTTAGTTTATCAATTACATTAAAGGTAAAAAAAGGGGATGCAGGGGATGAATCTGGACGGCAACCCTGGTGATGCCTCGCTGTGTTAAACCCCCAGGTTCACTGGTAAGCTCACCTAGCACCTAGCCTCCCACAGCACTTCTGCTCGGCACAGTCTCCGGCTTCCATTGAGATAGGCTAGGGGTGGGAGCACTTCCCAGGCTAGAGGGAAGTCATGGATTTGGCCAGCAGGCTGGACACATCTTTCGTCATTCTTGAGATCAGCTAATTGACAATCTTAAAACTGTCTGGTGGGCATAGGCTGGGCGGTGAAAACCCCCTTTTTTATCAGAATTAAAAGCAAAGCATAGGAAACAAAGTATCATGTTCTTAGTAGCACAGAATGGAGTGGGCATATAAAAACAAAAGATTTTCCTACACTTGTCCTCTAATCGTTCTTCTTTAACATGTCATCATCATGATGTATTCGCTGTGCTGATGAAATATGGGCTGTGGACTAGCCTATGCCCTGCCCACGCTGTGATTTACCTTACATTGCATACAAGATGCTATGGCTGCCTTTGGCAACAAATCCCCTCCATTCCCAATTTACTTAAGAGGACAATTTTGGGACCACTCACTCTTCTATTTTCTTTGCCTGGTGGGTACAATCTGAGTAACCTTAGTTGGCAGCCCAGTGAGGTTTAAGAGTCACTGGCTGAATAGTTTCATGCTTCAGCAAACAGGCGAAATTAACTCTTTTCTCACCTGTTTTCAGCAGCCACCCTCCACCTTTTGCCTGATTTTCCTTCTTAACAATGGGTGCAACCACTTAGTTGCTTACTCTGCTAACTGCCATTCCAGCCCCACAGGTGTAACAATACAGGGCCACCATTATGAATTTTGGGCCCCAACAGCCTATATGGAGCATCCCTCCTCCAATAACCAACAATCTATTATATGTGATTACTAAGGTTCATTCATGGAGCTTGATCTGAAGCTGTCATGGGGACCAGTTGACACATAATATAGGTTTTGGATTATGTGAAATGTTTTGGCTGCTGGGTTTTGCGTGAGCTGTGGAAGATCAACAGAGACCTTAAATCTGGGACAAAATCTTGAATTTTGACTTTCCCAGGACCTTGCCCCAGAGCCCACTGTGTGAAACGTCCCAGTTCGCCCAGAACAACTCACCTCTTCCTGGTCCTATGGTGCCCTGCATATTAAATGGCTCCTGTTTATGACAATTAGAGCGAGAGCAGCCCAAAGAAGCAGGGTACGTGGCCGCTGGTGTTTACATCGGTGAGGGAGCCCAGAAGCAGGTGAGTGTTGCGGCGTCCCGGGGGAAGATTCACACAGGATGGAATCCCACTCAGGGATGCCCCAGGGGAAGGTCATCAGCTGGGCTTGGAATATTTTAGATTCCAGGTCTGTGCCCTGAGGGTTTTGTTTGACTTTAAAGCATGCTTTATACTTACCTGTTGCCCATATAGGGCTGATTCGGCAATGTGAAAACCTTTTTTCTTTCACTTTTTTTGTGAGAAAAAAAAATGCATCTTGATTTTTTTCCTAGGTGCAACTCAGCATCGTTTTAGCTGTGCAAATTATTCGCACATTTGCACAGCTAAAAATTGTGCTAAATTGCACTGAGGAAAAAAAAATCAAGATTTTTTTCTCACAAAGAAGTAAGAAAAAAAATTCTCACAGTGCTGAATCAGCGCTATAAAACTTCATGCAGTGGTAGGTGCTCAACGGTAAAGCATAAATCTCATTAAATTTGCTACTTTTATTTTAACAGCAGATGAGCTAATTAGTGCATGTCCTAATTATTGATTTTGGTTATTTTCAACATTTGGTTATTTAACCCCCGCCCTACCCTCGCGATGAGGTAGGACGAGGGTTACAAATAAAAAAAGCCCATACCTTAGCCAGACTCCTCCGGTTCCTGGGCTCTGCCATCTTGGCTAAGAGAGACAGAGCCGCATCCCCTGGCTTGGTGTGTGCCTCTGCCTGGCCATTTGAGTGAATGAGCAGCGGGAGCATGCATGGGCCTGGGGGATGCGGCTTTGTCTCTTTTCCTGCGGCCACCGCTGGGGCTCGAGAGGAGCAGTGCAGGCGTCTGGCTAAGGTATGGGCTTTTTTTAGTTTAATCTGTTTTTATTGACGATTAAAAGAAAGGAAAACAAAACATACACAATGTTGTATACAGAACAGTGTTACATCCAACAAGAGGCTCGATATTACATTAGTATTACATGAAACCACAGCAGTTCCCCAACACTCATGTTTCTGTCCTCATACGTAAGGAGGTGTCTGGGTGGTGCGCCGCGAGCATCCAATTTTCTATGTCAAGGAGCACCAAAGCCCCCCTTGGCCCACCCCTACGGCCCACCAGGCAAGGGAGGGATCCCCAGCGCGCCGATCGCCAAACAGGGGATCTCCGTTCTCCCTGTCCGAGTAATAATTGGTAGGGACCGCTAAGAAAGAGTCCGGGGACCTTCCTCTCAGAGCCAGCTATTCTCCGGCCGATCCCACGGGTTCCGGCACCCCACCCCACACCCTGCTATTTAAATAGGGGGTCATCCTGCATGGCACTGAACTGTAATATGTCAGATAAGATGTAACAAGAAGTAACAGTAACCAAGACATAAGGAACCAGATAAGGGACCTATAGACAGTATGGGCTTTTTTTGTTCGGAATCCACCCTTCCTGCCTCATCACCAGGGTAGGGTGGCGGGGCTGTGGGTCATTAGATGACTGAAGTTCCCCTTTAATACATGCTGCATTTTGTGGAGAGGTGAATGAGCAGCTTGGTACTCACCGTTATCTCCTGGTCCATACACCAAAAGTCTTCTTTGTTGGTTCCTACTGCAGCCTTCAGTCCTTCTGCTGGGTTCTGCAGCAGCTGCCTCCTTGTTCTAGATCCTGCTGCCCCCACCTTCTTCCGGGACCTGATTGAACAGTTTTATGGCACGCTCTCTCTTGGACATTCACTTGTCCTTTACCCTGGTTCTTCTTCCATCCCTCCTCAATGTGACACTCCACATCACTCTCAAGCTTTCAAAATTGCCCTCAAAACTCATCACTTCAGACAAGCATGTAACTTCATTGAGACAACTATTATAACCTCCACAGGACACATGCCCCCAAACTCAGAAGTAACAACCTATCCCATCTACACATGCAAAGAAATCAAATCATAGATGGCCATTAGTCATGAGTTGAAAGCATTTATCATAAAGCATTGCTGCCACAAATTAATATCAGCTGTTTCAGCTTATGGTCTCTTTACCAAGGTGCAGGGTGTAACTACAGAGGGTGTACTTATAGAAAAGAAGCACAATTTGTCTCAGCTGTTTCAGTCATTGGTCATCTAGTTGCATCCAATTCAGTTAAAAGACAGAAAAAAATTTACTATATGAGCCTTGACAGGGGCCTATTTAATGTTCACACCAGGGCCTGGTCAAATATACCTGCCACACAAGAAACATCACAGGATGGGATAAAACACCTCTCTCAAGACCTTCACAATCTTATTGTGGCAAAGCATACTAATGGCATTGGTTACAGAAGAATTTCTAAACTATTGAAGGTTCCAGTGAGCACACTTGGGGCAATTATTTGGAAGTGGAAAGGACATCATTTCACTATAAACCTCCACGATTGTGTGCTCACGCAAGATTTTAGACAGAGAAGTGAAAAGAATTATCAGAAAAGTAGTCCAAGAGCCAAGAACCACATGTGGAAAGACCTGGAATCAGCAGGTATAATTGTTTAAGCAAAACAATAAGTAATGCTCTCACCACATGGCCTGTATGCTTGCTCACTATACAAGACTTAATTGCTGAAGAAAAAATGTAAGAAAATTGGTGATATGCTGCTGTATATAGTTGCTATTCACTTCAAATTTCAGGGGGAATTTGATTATGCACGAAACTGAATTTCTTAGAATTCGTGCTGATTGAATTTTCACTGATATTCTCTAGAAAACAGCACACTTACTGTCACTGGCTCACCTATTGCTCTGGTTTGAAGGCGGATGGTGGGCGCTTGTGGTAGTTAAAAAAGAACACTACCTTAAACTCAAAAACATTTCTGGGGCTGCTAAAAAATAGTAGGTAAGTAATATCTGGTGAATTGTCCTTTAAAATAAAAAGATGTGGTGGTTGTTCCAACTTTAAACACTAGATGGGAGTATAGGCACACAAATGGTAAAATAGAATTTAAATGATGCTCAGAATTCTAAATCAGAGCTACCCTTTAGGATGAGTCATGGGGGCATAAGATATATTTGGGGAACAGCAGGAATCTTTGGGATTGGTTGGGAGCTTTTTATGAAAACTGCAGGCAACATTGTTTAGAGCAGAGGTTTTATAAGGGGAAGTGGGACATACATACAGATAAGGGTTGATTCAGAGACACATTTGCATGCACTTTCGCATGTGTCTGTGTATTTTTTTGAATGTTTGCCTTGTTTTTTCCTTTTTACGTTTTCCATGCGTATGATCGCATATACGTTTGCGTATATGCGCTTTCGATGGACGGATGGAAATCTGATAATTTGCGTTCGTTCGGATAAGTTACGTTATTGGGATGGGCTTGCGTCTGATTCTAAGACCTGATTGCCGATGGACCACCGCCCTATAAAACGGTTTCATTTCCGCTCCACTTACGGGACCATTTTTGACTCGGATTGATCATGTTTTGCGGCTATTTGGAGGAGTATAAGCGCCTTCAGCTCCATAGCATTGCATGTATCAGCATGGCCGAGGCCAGATTGCACCGACAACGCATGCATATCGATTGCATGCATGACGTTGAGCTGTTCGAGCTGACCTGACTTAATCGCGCTTCCCTCCATAAACTGTATAGTGCGCTGCGGCCATGGTTAGCCCGCACCACGAGGAAGGGGCAAGCAATTTCAGGTAAGACCAAGATGCTTGGCTGCCTGCAATTTTTGGCAACGGCTCGTTCCAGAGGCTAGGTGCCCTCTCCGTGGGGATGTCCCAGCCTACGCTGAGCCGCGCGCTATCCAAGTTTCTGGATGGCATGGCTACCATTAGTCCCAAATATATTTCCTTTCCGGACGACATGGTAACCTGGAACGCGCTTAAGTTGGGTTTTTATAATATCGCCGACATGCCCAACGTCATGGGTGCAATCGATTGCACACACGTTGCATTGGTCCCTCCCGCAGCCGATGAGTACATCTATAGGTAAGTTAATTATGTAATTTTGTTATATTGTTTAGCCAAACTTAATTGTAACTATCTATTAATCCCTCCTTCTCAAGTGTCCCTTTGAACCACTTTCCAATGCATACCTTAATCAATACTTTTCATGTAGGCCTTATAAAAGCAGGAGAGAGTGTGCTTGGTGGGCTGGGGCTTCTCGCCCTCTGCTTACGTTTCCCCTTGGAACTTGTGCTGCCTTTCTCTTTGGATGTGGTAGGCCGGGGAGCAGGAGAGGGTGTGCTTGGTGGGCTGGGGCTTCTCGCCCTCTTCTTCTTTTGCCCCTTGGACATTGTGCTCCCTTTCTCTTTCAATGTGGTTGCGCTGGGAGCAGGAGAGGGTGTTCTTTGTGGGCTCGGGCTTCTCGCCCTCTGCTTACTTTTCCCCTTGGACGTTGTGCTACCTTGCTGTTTGGATGTGGTTGTGCGGGGAGCCTTCTTCTGGGAGGATCCTTCCTTGCGGGTGCTTGATGTTTTTGATGTGCCTGGAGTTGGGGCCAATGTAGCCTTGTGGTGGCCACTTTTGTTCCATGTTTCAGGCACCTTTGGAGTAGATTTGTGCAACCGAGTGCTCAGTCTGGAGGATGAAGTGTCCTCATGCCGCTCTGGCCTTTTGGTCTTGGCCTCCTTGGCTGCTGGTTGCTTTGCGCTAGCTTTTTTGGGTGCCATGATGACAATCTCAAAGAGAATGAGCTGTGTGTCCATTACCCTTTAAATCCAAATGACTGGGTATGACGCTTACGCGTTCCCGTATGCGTGCGTACTGCCGTGCGTACGCCCGTGCGGAACCCGGAAACCGCTGGGGCATTACCTATCTGCTGCGGACAAGAAGAAAGATGGCGCCCACGATCTTCACCCGCCAACAACAAGAGATCATTATGCTCGTAAGTGTATTGTAAGGACGTTGATTTGACATCTAAATGCATGCATAGGCCTTAAGGAAGCGCAGGAGGAAACAGTTGTTTTTAAAAGTGATGGAAACTCTGTGCCAAACAGAGGTTAGTGCACACGTGTGCGAACCAACTCACTGGCATCTAGAAGGATAGGTTAAGGCTAGAAATGTGTCTTGGAATGTCATTTAGGCTACTGATCTAATTGTGAATATTTGTATGCTGTTTGATCTAACAACTATTTTGTATTTTGTGTTTTTTAGACTATGCTTGAGCGCAGGTACAACTACCTGCCAAAGCCTTTGAGAAGAGGAATCTGGCCCTGGAGATCGTGGCCCGGATCCACCAGGAAACGGACACCACCTTCACTTATACGCAAATCATGCAGCACTGGTCGGACCTGAAGCGACTACACATGCCCCGGGTGCGGCGATTTTTGGCAAACCATTTACCAAGTAAGTACATACCAATTGCATGCTAGATGTAACTAATACAGAAGGTAGGCCTTTATTTATAAATGCTTTTCTTTTATAGTGTCGGAAATGGACTATCGCATACGACCCACCCGGAGGCGCGCAGTCCGGCCAGTGCGGCATGAATCTGCACCAGCAAGTGAAGGTGGTGGATCTCAAGGGCCAAGTTCCAACCCCCCTCTGTAGCTGCTTCAGACCAGCCCCTGGACCTTGCCACAGAGGAGGGGCACCACGGCGTGGGCAGGCAGTCGTATGAAACGACTGAGCCATTAGTCTCTGGTATGTGACTCTTAATGTAACCCCACACACATACATGCTATTTAAACAAAAGTTGATTCCCTTAGTCTCTTTTTATAGATGAATATGTAGCGGGTGAACGATCTGGAGCAGAGACTGCAGCAGATCATGCCCAGGAGGAACATGGAGAAGGTGGTTGATGTCACACACACATTCTAAGTGTCATTTGGTTACTGTTGAATCAGACATTAGAAGTGAGCCTATTTTAAATGTCTCTACAGCCTCACATTCCCAGCAGTGGCAGGCCCAAGACCATAGGGTGGTCCCCGAAGCAGAGGTCGCCCACCACCGAAGTAAGTAAGTTGTAATGTAAATATTTTGAGTATGTGTAAAATAACATCATCACCAATCAACCTAAATCTATTGTCAATGTCCTTAGTGTCACGGACCGGGTGGAGCGGACTCGGGTGTGGATCCGCTTTAACTGTGGGACCGATGGCGGGTACCGTGTCAGGGGAGCGGAGTCTAAGGGGCCACCGGTATTCACCAGAGCCCACCGCAAGGCAGGTTGGTCTTGTGCGGCGAGTGACCCCCAGGTCACTACCCCCCAACAGCGGCCCAGTGCCACAGTCAGCCGAGGTTCAGTGAGGTACACAAGTGGCAGGCAAAAGGCATAGTAAGTACAGGCAGAGGTCGGGGCAGGCAGCAAAGGTTCAGAGTCGGGGACAGGCAGAGGTCGGTACACGGGTGAGCAATCCAAGAATGTCTGACTTTCAACAAGCATGGAGAGACCAAGATCCGGCACTGAAGGAAGGAAGTGCCTCTTTAAATAGAAGTGGATGCAGGATTGGATGACCAGGCACCAATCAGTGCTGTACAAGCCCTTTAAATCTCAGGAATCTAGTGCGCTCGCCCTCTAGTGGACGGAGACGTGCGCGCACCTGAGCATGTGAGAAGGAAGCATTGGGGGAAGGGAGAAACAGCCATGAGGGAAGTGCTGCAAAATGGATGACGGCTGGATGCAGCCATGGAGGTAAGTGAAGTGCTGCTAGATGGGCGTGCAGCGCTCGCCCTAACACTTAGCATAATGACATATGGCCTCTTCCTTTAAGAAATTCCTTAGCATAATGACATATGGCCTCTTCCTTTAAGAAATTCCTTAGCATAATGACATATGGCCTCTTCCTTTAAGAAATTCCTTAGCATAATGACATATGGCCTCATGAGTTAGATTTCAACCTAATAATCATTCCATCCACAGCTGCTAAACATGTATTTGAAGAACAAGAATTTTCTTCTCTTTTTTTTACAGACACCGCACAAATGCGAGATTGGCACAACTCACTGCGAGTGTTTCGCTTGGTGGGCGATATGCAGGAGCTGCGAGATTCATTGGGGACCACAGATGGAGAATAATTATCTGGGGTCTGCCATGGCTTTGTATATAGTTTTATGTTTTTAAAGTTTTTATAAAAATTGTAAAGATTTGTTATGTTTTTAAAATTTTTACAAAAAACATTTTACAATTATTGTACTACCACAAATTTTACAACCTTAAACAAAAAAAAAGGCAAAATAATTTGCCAGTTGTTACTAAAAAAAAAAAAAACTAAAACTTGTTTCTATGTCATTTTATGTTCACAAAACATTCATTAAGGGTTGGTTAAAGCAAAACGTAGGAAGAACCCAAAAAAAAAAAAAAGAATATCCAGACCATGGGTGCGCAAAGGGAAGAATATACAGACCACGATGTAATTGAGGTAAGCATTAAGGGCGCAAAGGGAAGAATATACAGACCGCGATGTAATTGAGGTAAGCATTAAGGGCGCAAAGGGAAGAATATCCAGACCGCGATGTAATTGAGGTAAGTATTAAGTGCGCAAAGGGAAGAATATCCAGACTGCAATGTAATTGAGGTAACTATTAGGTGCGCAAAGCGAAGATGAATGAAACCGCGATGTAATTGAGGTAAGCATTAGGTGCGCAAAGGGAAGACTATACAGACCACGATGTAATTGAGGTAAGCATTAAGGGTGCAAAGGGAAGAGTATACAGACCGCGATGTAATTGAGGTAAGCATTAGGTGCGCAAAGGGAAGAAGAATGAAACCGCAATGTAATTGAGGTAAGCATTAGGTGCGCAAAGGGAAGAATATCCAGACCGCTATGTAATTGAGGTAAGCATTAGGTGCACAAAGGGAAGAATGAAACCGCGATGTAATTGAGGTAAGCATTAAGGGCGCAAAGGGAAGAATATCCAGACCGCGATGTAATTGGGGTAAGCATTAGGTGCGCAAAGGGAAGAAGAATGAAACCGCTATGTAATTGAGGTAAGCATTAGGTGCGCAAAGGTAAGAATATACAGAATGCGATGTAATTAAGGTAAGCATTAAGGGCACAAAGGGAAGAATATACAGACCGCGATGTAATTGAGGTAAGCATTAAGGGCACAAAGGGAAGAATATCCAGACCGCGATGTCATTGAGGTAAGCATTAGGTGCGCAAAGGGAAGAAGAATGAAACCGCGATGGAATTGAGGTAAGCATTGTAGCAGAAGTGAGTGCTAAAAATATTGAGACGAGCACATGAATTAGTTAATTTTGTTGTGCGCATGCGTAAGGTCGGAAAGATTTTCGTCTGGACATTTGTTTATAGAAAAAGCAATTCAGAATCTAATGGGAAACGTAAATCATTCGTTCGAGGTGACGTTGGAAAAAGGCAAAAAACGCAAGCCTACGTTGTTTCCGAAGTAATCTAAACGAAAAAAAAGGAAAGCTGAAAAATGACTTTCTCGTTGGCGTACGAACGGACGAACACTTTACTGAAGGCATGCAATGCATGCTTAGAATCACGCGTACACTCATGCGCAAGCGGGAAAAAAAAAAAACAGATTGACACAAAAACGAAATTAATTGTATGTCTCTCTGAATCAACCCTATAGTCCATAACCGTGCTAAAGGGGAAAACTGGAGAAACCTGAAACCCAGCCCTAAGATGGCTGGTGGGGCTATTACAGAGACAAGGTGCAGTTGGAGTGAGCAGGAGGACATGGCTGTAGTGCAAGCAAAGCCACGCTGATTTACAGAGAGAGAGAGACCAAAGGTCTACGCAGAGAGAGTTGAGAGTTACATGCAGGAAGAAACTCAGTGGGATCCTGGCATGGATGTGAGAGATGAGGAGCCCCTTAGGAGTAGAGAGGATCCAATGGGGCCGAAAGGCTGTGAGGGAGAAGCCGCTGTGCCTGCACTCCGGTAAGGTGTGGCTGCCCCTGTCTGAGAACGGTAGAGCCCGTACGTCCGATGAAGGAAGTTCCCGTTGTTTTACTCACTGGCAGCCTGACAGACTCTGCTAATGCTGAGCAATTCTGAGTCCCAATCTGGGATACCCCTTAGGTGGTCTCTGAGGGGGTGCTCAGTTCAAAGTGGAGTGGTAGCCGCCCGAAACCCCCTCTGGACAAAAGGCCTACTGTTAATTGGAAAATACAATACTGCCTATCCCCTATGCTGAAATGTTCTGATGAGTACCTGTGTTCTATGCCTGATGGGCACAAGCCTTTTTAACCCTTTCACTGAAACATCTTTATAAAGCAAGTGTGCATGTGTTTGCTCTTCTGCAAGTTTATTTGGCCTGTGAACTGTGTATTTGATCGTTACCTGAATAAAACTAAAAATAAAATAAAATTAAACCTTTCTTTTCTTGATCCTGCACCATTAAACCAAGCTGGTGCTTTCCCTGTCCTGCTTGCTGTTGAGTGTTTGTCTGCTGGGATACCATCTTGCCATCTCTCCATGTTGAGGCCCCAATAACCCTGTGCACGTGCCTCTGTACAGCCTGGCCGCTGGAGGAAGGGAGGTGGGGTAAGTCATCCCTGCTTTCAGCTACGAGTGCTGGCTTCTGGCACTGCTAGGACAATGCCCATAACTGGACCAGAGAGATGGGGGACCTAGCATGCATCCCCTTCCTCGCAATCCATGGCACGCATGTCCCATGCCGCTCTGCAGCCGGGCTGAGAATACAGGTGAGAAGTGAGGTGGTTGGGCAAGCCCCCTCTCACTCGCGTGAAGGGCTTTCCCTGCTTGGGTATTACTGATTGGGAACCCCTGCATTAGACTGTAAGCTCATAAGGACAAGGCTCCCTCTCCTACTCTATCCCATTTTCATAGCATTCACTTTAAACATGTTGCATCTTGTTTCTATTAATATATGTACTGTATGTTTGTAATTACTACTTTGTACAGTGCTACGTAATAAGATGGCTCTATACAGTATGAATAAAAAATAATAATAAAAATAAATAATAAATAATAATAAAAATAATAATATATTTATATTATGCCAATTATTTATTTACTTTAAACCTCATGTTATTACCATTAGACATTCCCCTTTTCTACTGAATTCGTGGGAATCTACTAGAGGGCCTTATTGTTATCTCAGGGGGAAATTGGAAAATCAAGGGGGAAATCAGGTAATAACAGGCTTTCCAATGAGGTATTGTCTATCTCTAGCAGCTGCTGCATATTCTTCTTCCTTTACCTGCATCTGATAAAGCAAAGAGCTTAGTAAGTATGGAAAAAACAATTAAATTGTGCTATATTGTAATGAATTTTTATAATTATGATTGACTGGCCAAAGTGAGTTACATCTTAGAAATTGCAGTAACCCTCAGAAGGGATTAGCGGCTAGGTGTCTGTGGGTGGGCTTCAGCTTCAGCCGTACTTGGCCTTATATGTTACCTGTGACCTGCAGAGGTCACATTCTTTCCAGGTGGGTTCAGGAGAAGTTCACCTCTTTCATAAATAATTATACAGGTCTTGGAGAACAATTGCATTTCTTTCTTTTGCAGAAAGAAATGTGTTCAGGAAAGCCATGGACTGCTTGTTCCCAGGCCTCTGAGGTGATGCCGCCCACTTGACTGGAGGCCCACAAGAGCCAGAATATTGTAATCTTTCAATTCTGTCATCACTGATTTATTTTATGAAAGCTTTGTATTGTTCCTTTGCAAATCAGAGATTCTGTTCATTATGCCCCGTGGTGATCACACTGGGGTGAACCAATCATAAAGGGAACCTAATGTAAAAAATAGACATAAGCCCTGATCATCACCTACCCACTGAAACAGTAAGCATATATGGCTGTGGTTGCTGATTTATAGCCCCTTTTCTAAGGCTAATACTATTTTTTCTAGTATGACCTCCTATAGCTCAAATCAAATCTATATGAAATGTTAGACTGACCTCCACTTCCTCCTGCATCACACTGTGTGGGGCACACCATTCACTGTCGGCACTGACGAGCTGCCTTTTCCTCAATTTGTATTTTTTCCTTGTTCACTGCACACTGTAAAGTTCGCTGACAGCAAAAAAAAAAAAAAAGACATCCTATTTTAGAGTAGTAGAGTAAGTCAGAGACTGAAGATAACAGACAGACAGCCCCTCTTACAGACTGAATGTAACAATCCTATTCTATGATTCATAGTGACTACTGAGAAAACTGGAAGACTTTGTCTAGGAATTTAGATACAAGAAAATAACTGTGAGGTGAGGCAAATATGCTTTGCTTTTAGATTTAGCCATGAGAGGTTCTTTAAAGCAGCCCTACACCCAAGGATAATTTGTGATGCCCATTGAGACACCTGCCTTCTGTAAGATGACAACCCCCAATCTTCGCCTCGCGATATGCCTCGCCGGACATAGTTGCCCCAGGACTTAAAAGGCGCAAAGGATGTCAGCTTACAGTGAGGGATGATGAACCCCACGGGGTATCCCAAAACTGAGGTCATACACAGTTATTCAGTCTGAAGGTGCGTCTACTCATGAGGGTAAGGCAGATGAATGGTCAGAATCTAGCTGAGGGTCAGACCGGGTGATCAGAGGTACGCGGTATCCAAAGGGTCAGACGAAGTTCGAGGCCGAGCAGGCAAAGATTCGGTTCGGGCAGCAAACTGGGATGGTCAGACGAAGCCGGGTCAATCGTAAAGCACACACTAAGTCACACCTGAGTAATACTGGCTATAATGGGCAAAGGGGTCAGGGCTGGACTTTATTAAAAAGGATGACTGACCAATAGGAATACAGGGAAATAGTGTAGTCATTGGTGCAACTGTGATACAACCTGTGATTGGAACTGATCTCAGGGGCTGGACTGCCCTGACCAGTCAGGCTGTCCAACCCATGAGACCCACAGGTGTGAGTTAACAACTAGACAGAGTGGCATATGCTGCGAGCCGCTCTGTCAACCAACAGGACACGCGTGCACACCCGTGCGACACCCACCAAGTCCTTTGCCTTCTTGCAGACTGTGGTCAGACTTCGGTGGCCAGGGGGTAGTGGCTTGCGTGGATCCTGGGGCTAGACATTCTAAATTAGTAACAATTCAAGTTTCAGATCTAGAGGGACATGCTAAGGGTGATCAAAGTTAAAGAGCTAGCAGACACCGCAGTGTGGCTTCCCCATGTGCAGCTCTCTAATGCAAAGAATCCCGAAGGGGGAAAAGATGAGTACGGCTAACTGTAAAGCTTGGGTGGAGAGAGGGTTCTTTATACAAAAGTCTAAGGGCTGGCAACACACTCGGGGCATATCTGGCACCTGCTCCCATGTCGCTCATCTCTCTCCCCAAGCACAGGTGTAAGAAAATAGGCTGGCTGATGGGTGTGGTCTGTTTACCTTGGCTCCCATTGAGAAACTTCTTGTTTACAGAGGCACCCATTGATCTCAATACGAGCCAGCATTCACATACAATTATCACCCGCTGACCCAGTTTCTCACACCAGTGCACCGGCAGAGATCAGCAGTGTGGTAGCATGTGAAAGTTAAAAAGGGAGCATCATGCTCTCTGGCATCTGATTCTGAGGGGTGTCAGAGAGTCCACAAAAGTGGATTGTCCCTTTATAGCAAGCCTTAACTTCCCAGGGAGAGTGCAGGTCAGTTTTAAACTGAATTTTTAAGAACATTTTTGTGAAGGTTTCAAAGCCGCCAAAGTGACCTAAATTCCTCTGGCGCTCAGAGGGTGTTATAATACAAAATAACTCACCTGGTTCAGGCATCCAGCATGCTCCCATGGCCCCTTCAGCAAGGCTGCACAGATCCCCATTGAGATGCTTAGCAGCCGGAATTGCTGTGGGAACATGCTTAACCCTGGGACCGGGTGACTTATATTTCTTACACCGACCCCCCACTTCCCGAATTTTGTATGTGTACAACTTTCTGTTTTATGTCAGTGCTAGGGATGCCACATGCCAGGGATACCATCCAAAGACTCAAAAATCATGCAGGCTATTTCGGTGGGTGAGCTGATGAGTTAGTGAACCATGTGAATTAAACACTCATTTCAATTGGTGTAGGTTTGATTTAAAGAGGATCTCTAACCAATAAATCCCACAGCAGGCTGCTCCACCTCTCCCCCCCCCCCTCCCCGAGCATCCCTGGGCAGTTTATAGGCTAAATAGCACTCAGGGCTTTCTAAGCCCTGTTTCACACAATGTGCTTCGATTGTGGGGCGATTTGCATATGCGCTTGCACAGCAATTGCAAATCGGCATGCGAAAGCCCTGCCAGACACTATCGCAAAATTCCATAAGGAATATATAAGGATTTTTATGATATATATTATAAGGAAATCTCTCTTGCAGTGCATCAAACCTGTGCCAAATAGGCTTATCAGCAGTGTGCTGCAGCTTTCTCCCATGTGAGTGTCACAGGAAAAACTATGTGTGCTCTCCTCCATGCAATCAATGAAGGAACCAGCTCCCTGTGACTGGATGCAGAGTGACACCAAAATGAGCCACCAGAGCCAAAATTAGGAGCTACAGATGGAGGGACTACAATGGATCAATACAGCCCTAGGCACTTGTAGTGCTTACTCACACGATTGTAGAGTCAGTGCACAGATCACTCCCCACCCCAGCACTTAAAAAAAAGCTGCCCCCTTCAGTGTGCACAAGTCCTTCACCACTCCAAAATGATTATGCAGAGTCCATGCAAGTTCCCCAAACACCCAATAAGTTGCTACCGCAGTTCCCCAGCTTATGAGATTATCATGCAGAGTGTGCATGGATCTCCCTGTCAGATCACCAAGAAGCAATATGCAGAGAGTGGCCATAGCCCCCCCCCCCACCCCCCCACCCTCAGCCCCCAAAATAGACTGACCCCTCAAAGCCAAAGAAAGATCCTTAGTGATGGAGGGAAAGGGTAAAAGGGTAATAGGGGTTAATTGCAGACACTGCAGTGTGGGGTAGGTGGTGCATTGGGCAAGGGGTTAAATGCATACATTGTAGAGGGTGCAAATTCAGAAAGTATGGGTTGAGGGCACAAGGGGGTAAATGCACACCGTGTGACATAAGGGTGCAAGGGGGGTTAAATGCAGACAGTGTGAAATGAGGCTTCCAGGGGGTTAAAAGCAGAGAGTGTGGGATGAGGGCACAAGGGGGTTAAATGCAGGCGCCTAGAAACCCTGACCATAGTGATGCCAGCTGCACTGGAGGTTTAGAGGCAGATGGAAGACACAGGAAGGAGTGCTTCTCACTTCTCGCCATTGCACCAGCCTAGAACCAGCATGGAAGAGGTAAGTAGGTTAGTACAAGACTGTGACAGGTAGATTGGATATTGGAACACAGAGTCATAAGCATTCTGCTTGGGTTTCAAGCTTTTTATAGGATTTTACCTGGACTGACATTCCAAATTGGCATACAAGTGACATGTGGCATGTGAGTTAGAGCAAGTCTATGGTAATTTCTCATAGATCAGCTTTAAGAGGATCACATTTCAAAATCTGGGATGCCCTGCAATGTGCATCACTATGATGCCCCCTCCAACCCTAATAAATGCTCATGCAATCCGGTGATTCCATGGAAATTATATGGCAATGAGCAGGGAACTCAGCTCTGCAGTGGCATCTCTGGTTCATGGCCGGAAGCTACTGCCACAGGTTCTCAAAGGAAGGCTAGTATATAGCAGGGGCTATCATAACACTACATGTTGCAGGGCAACCCAAATTGAGAAGCCCCTTAATAAAAGATTCTCTGTGGATCAAAAGTCTTATTTAACACAGGCAACTCCTGTATGTAGCTATATAAAAACGTATGTTTACTTGAATCATTAGCACAGCTTTTTATGTTCATATTACAGATTCCTACAACCTGGAAATGGTAAAATAATGCATGCGTATGCGTATATTCATTAAACAGCTACTACTTAACCCATGTGCTATGCACCTATTGGGCAGCAGGCGGTGCTCTTACTCCACCTTCTAGTCTTCTGCTTGCATTCTTCTCCTTTGCCTCCCATTCTCTTCTAATTGCCCTGCAGTATTAAATACATCTATCCCAGTGACCTTTGATAAGGGAATCAGATATTTCCAGCTGGATCCAGGATGCCATTTTAATAGCATACACTGCTATAAAGTGCTAAGCATGAGTGGCAGTTAGCTAAATTGTTTGTAAACATGGTTGTATATAAACTACAGATTACCTAAGGCTTTCAGCAATGTGGCTCTGCTTCTATAATGCAATAAACAAGTAACATAGGCCTGGCAATAAAACGTTTCTATTAAAACTAAGGCCAGCTGACAATTTGTTGCATTCGTTAAATATACTTATTTTTTGCATAGGTTTATGAAAAAGATAATTTTCAGGAGTTTTAACACAGATAAAAAAAATCTAGAAACTAGAAGGTCTGTTATTACAGAGAGTGTCAATAATACATCAAATTATGAAGATATTAAAAAGATCACAAGGAGAAAAAAGCAAAAGCACCTCTACATTTCAATACAATCATTTCACAGTCAAACTGACAAGCCTTGTGGGAGGAAATCTATCAAGAACCTACGGAAAAACGTACTGGGGGAGTAGAGAAAACATGAAGACATCTAAAAAAAAACACGTTTGAAGTATATGCGTATTTTTACAGGCAAGGTCTGCTCAGAGCCACACTTCAGGGAAATCCTTTTCCCCTGGTCCCCAGCCCTCACTGACCCCATGTCATAGACCCTGAAGACGTTCTGGCTGGTGGAGAATGGCATCAGCCTTGCAGCACCCCTTCGCTTCTGACACTCCTGAGGATAAACACAAAAGATGAAGAAAAGTCAGTCTGGCTCTTGGATTCTATACTTTGGTGGTGAAGGTTCTAGCTATAGCAGGAGGAGAGATTCATCCAGGTCCCAACATCTTTTACCAAGGCTTCTGAGATTTAGCTGCAGACCTAACCAGGTCATGTCAGTTGCAAAAGGGTTGGTGTCCATGATGAGGACAAGGGCAGACAGCAGATCGTTAGGGCTGGTGTTCAGGATGAGGTTGGAAGCATGTTGTGGTGCTGCACAGCCACCTGAAAGGTTTAGAGTTAATATTCAAGCTGAGGTTGAGGGCAAGCAGTAGAGTATCCGGGTCAGTATATGGCATGAGAACAAGGGCTAGCAACAGAGGTTTAGGGTTGCATGTCAAGTTGAGGGTGAGGGCAGGCAGGATAGATATGGTTCTATATCTAGCCTGAAGAAAAGGCGGTTTAGCCTTTAGCTACATATAACCCATTTGGCTACCTGGTATGGAGATCCAATCGACCCCTTAACATCTCATAAGGGTCCAGTAAAAACACTGTTCTGATGGGGTCTGGCCACAACCAACTGACCCTAAAGAGGAACAACACCCAGGAAAATGACTTGTGTTGTTCCTCCCTGGTCCCAATCTGGGATGCCCTGCTTTGTGTATCCCCACAGATCGCCAAAAAGCTCACCTCCCTTCCTGGTTCCCACGTGGCCCATTCAGTCAATGGCACTTGTTACACTCAGATTTCCTTTGCCGGCCCATCGAAAAGGCCAGACGTGGGCACACCCACATTTGTAGATATAGGGGGGATGCATCGTGGCACAGAGATGTGCATGGAGAAGGTGAGTGGATTGGACAATCCCAGGGGTTGCACACAGTGGGGCATCCCAATTTGGAATGCCCCATAAGGAGGTTGAGACTCCAAGAGTCATATAGGCTCGAGGGCAGTGTTGCTCTTCTTTAAAGTGAACCTACAATGCATTGAAAAGAATCTATGGTCAGTAATTACCATAGTTGCTCTTTAACATGCAGCAGTGGGGCAGCCTGACCCAGGCCCTAAAAGAAATAACTGGACTACCTGGGTATTCACCTCTTCTGGATCCTTCTATGGCTGCTGTGAAGCAACCAACCAGCTTGCACGGCCAGCTCTTCCCACGCTGATTGGCTCAGCCGCCGGGCACGCCGGGCTGCTCACAGTTAGAGTGCAATCCCAGAAGAGGTGAGTATCCAGGGGGGACATATTCTTTGTTTTAGCAGCACAATGTTGCATATTAAAGAGGGACTATGGTCATTTCTGAGCATATCTCCTCTTTAAGTGTAAATAACCTTACAAGTTCCACCTGTACCTGCAGGGGGAGCTGAGCAATTTAGCCTCATCTTTCAGTTCTCCAGCATCACAGGAGATAATGACTAACATGCAGTAATTTGGCGCTCAATGAGTCACTCAACATCTTGCCATTTCCGCTGTGCGGCCGGGGCAGAACACAAAGGGTAAATCTATATTTTGTTTACATCCAAATCAGGCTTAGCAGGGATAGGAAAGATGGAAGGATAGATTAATATCTTTAGGATTTCTTTAATTCAACAGGGATCTCAATTCAATGAGATAATCAACTCCTGTCATGCCACAGAACAGGCATACATTGCAAAAAACATAACAGTGTGTGAATACACAGGCACAAAGCTCCATGGGTAGGAGTTGGGTGTACATCTCAATTACAAACCGAAAGCATCGGCCAGTTGGGATCAGCACACTGCAAGAGGTTTAACACTTTTGTTATAACAGTGTATGGTCACTGGTTACATTGGGTTTATGTAACTGTATATGGCATAGAGCACTGTGAATATCACTCTAGAAGCCACAGGGGCTATTTGTGTTCCAGGATCTGTGTTTGTCTGTTCTGGTTTTGCAGTTTGTTAGATTTTCAGAATATATAGCATGTATTCCTATGGCTCCTGTTACATGCTTATGTTTTTATGGCAGCCCATTAGTGAATGCATGTTGTGTTTGTGAGCAAACTGAGCCCGGATTTTCCCCCTTGCAAATAAACCTGGGGATTCTCAAATCCTGGGATCCGATGTCAGGCTAGATGTGCCGACATTCTATTTTACCAGCAGAGGGAGCTGTTGAAGAGCTGCTCTGATACACTGGCTTTGTGAGATCTGGATGAATACTGTAGATTTAACATGATTAAAGGAGAACTCTATGAAATACTGTTAAAGGGGTTACCAAAGGACATGCCAATCTGAACGTTTGATTTACCTGTAAACATTCATGAGAAATCTGATCTCATAATACAAGAAAACCGTATACCCCACCAAAGCACTGGCAGAGATTAAAATAAAAGCCCCTTTAACACCAAGCAATTGTAGGGCAATTGCTGTTTCGGTGCAAGCACCCTGCAAGTGCTGCTTTTCAGCGGTTGAAACGCGTTTGCAATAGTGATTTCCACTCAATGGAGTGGAATCACTTTCGCACCAACCTCCAAAATGCTGCAGGCAAGGCATTCTTTAGGCGATTGCAATTGATTCATAATCGCAATCACCTCCCTCATTGTGCCCATAGCCTAACATGGGCAGCCTTTCAGAGGCGTTTGCAGAACACTTGCCTTGTAAAGCACTATCACTCTGCAAACGCCTTGGTGACTAAGGGCCCTAAGGGTGTGTCCCTTGGGGGGACTCTGAGGGGGAGAGTTTTCCACTTTTTAGTAATTTATCCTGTTACAGAGGCACAGTAGAGGACAGTATATTATTTTAAGTGGACCTCCAGTCAAAAAAATCAAAGTTTAGTAAATTCCTCCCCTAAACCCCCCCGCAATCAGTAATGTAAGTTATTTGAGAAAGCTTAGCTCCATGCAGATGTTGTGGAATAAAAGGCAGATTCTATGCTACTGCACTGCATAGGGGCAGCCATCTTGTCACAATACTAGACAAGTACTGTCTCTGAAAAACACATTCCTACAGTCAAAATTACCCTAAATTTCTTTGAAATAATGCTTTATTTCTAGCACAAATTGAAAAGCCATCAGCTGTGATAACTGAGCACTGCTAAGAAAGCTCCTAAAACATTATATCAACATTGCAAACAAGTGTTGAAATGCTCTGCAGCAGTGAAGGCTATTGACTTACATTGATACATAGTTACAATTATCCCCTCCAGCAGCTGCGGATTCAGTGTGTCGGTGTATGTAACATGACAGGCACACTGATCCCTTTTTTGAGGCAAATCTCTCTCCATTTTGGTGTGGGCTGCCAATAGCAAAATCCCAAGCTGCTGACAGCTTGCCCTGTTTGGTAAAACAATATCACATAGACAAACTGCAGCCATGCTGATCTTTACATTAATGCAGTCAGTTAGAAAAAGATTTTATCTTCTTGAATTTTCTGTGTGAAAACAGATAAAATCTTTCTCAATGCTAAACGTAATTTTTTGGACCAGAGGTCGGCTTTTAAGGGAAAGTCCGCTTTCAAGTGTATATTTTTGTGTCTTGCTGAGCTTATCTGGTATTTTTTATGCTTGCAAATATGTGTTTTGTGGAAGCAGTTTTCACTTCCTGCAATCTGTTGCAATTGGCACCTGTACTCCAAGATCAACAAGAGGAGTCCTGTACACACAGAACATTGCTGCTGGGCATGTGTAAGGTTGAGTGAGCTCCCTCACCTCAGCAGTGGCCAAACAGCAGTGTACAGACTTGATGTACAGTTGCCATCAACAACAGAATATAGGTAGTGAAAACTGCTTCCATAAAACACACATTTGCTAACATAAGAAAAAATAAAGAAATACTAGATGAATTCAGCAACTTGAGAACATTTTGGTACCAAAAATATAACCTTTTAAAAATGCCATTGAAAGCGGACTTTCTCTTTAGTTTGCTGAAACTCCCACATACATTGTGTTGCCCCTGTGACAGTGGACTGTTCTTGTACATTCTAAGACACCCTGATGGTGGACCTCTAGGAAAGCTGGAACTTTCCTAGGAAGTGAGAGCTCTCTCCTTGACAAATCACCCTAACTAAAAATGTCCAGGCCTATTTTTGTATGCTGGTTGCATTGCTGAGCTGCATGTACGTGTACACTCCATGGGATTCACATATAAATGCCTTTAAATGCCTACTTGGCAAATGCCTTTCATTTGAAGGGAGGTCACATTTTAGGTGCATTTAGACAAAAATCGCTGTAAAATGGGAGTAGTAAGGGCTAGGGGGCTGCAGATTCAGGGTTACTCCAGGTTGATTGCCCTGCATAAAATGGGGTAGAGAAACTACTCAAAATAATAACATAAAACAATACATACATATAGTGAAAAAATAAATACAAAATAACAAAAAATGTTATTTATTTATTAATTAATGTCAGAGGTCCAGTGGGAGGAAGAGGAGGTCAAGGTGGGTGTGGCGGTGTAAGTGGAAGAGACGGAGGAGGTGGACGAAATGGAGGAGTAGGTAGCCAACACTAAAACCACTCACTCAGGCATTGGCACAGCCAAGTCCCATGGGATCCACACCTGGGTTATCTTAAGGAATGTAAGGATGTCCATGTTGGCTGTGCTGTGGATAGACTGATCCTCTTTTGTCAGTGATGAAATCTCCTGTGGTGCCACTGCTGAACACATCAGCAAGCTCTGGCCTTGTGTCCAATTACTAACCCGGAAATTCAACAGGGAGAAACCATTGCTCAGTATCAGGAGACACGTCGACTGATAGTCACCCACCATGTCAGTCAAAGTCTGCCTCCTGGTACTACGGGCCATATCTGATGGTGGTAGATGTGGCAGACAATTAAGCAGGGTGTTCCACATTGCTGCCATGCTCACCCTTCCTTGTGTGGTAGTGCTGGTGCCCCTGTTGCGTTGGTGACTTACTCCTTCTCTTCGGCATCGTGCCACCACTGAATCCTCAAAGTCAGCTGGGAACTCCACCAGTAGTGCATCCACCAGAGTGCGTTTGTACTCTCTCATGTTTCTATCCTGCTCCAGTGCTGGAATCAAGGAGGTGATGTTATCATTATAGCGGGGTTCCAGCAGAGTGGCCACCCAGTAATCATCACTGGTGACTATGCGGGCACTTGGACTTTTGTAGAGGGAACTCCACTATTGCCTGCTGCTGCTCAGACATAGCCTTTCCAACATATTCAAGTGGAATTCCACCTGGTTAGCACATATGAGGCGGTGGGTGGAAAGGCCAAAGCTCCTCTGCAGTGAAGATAGTTAAACCGGACCTTCACCCTGATTTAATGAAAAGCCCAAACTCTTAAAAAACAATTCCTCAGCATCTAAAATTAATATATTTTACATGTTTAGTCACTAATTTATTATACTTTCCCCCACTGGGCTGCAACTCTGTTCGGGAATTTAGGATACGGGCGCCGCCATCTTGACTCAGAAGCATCACACTTACTGAGGAGAGGAGAGTGGGATAAGGTACAGGGGGGCGGGTTATAGCTGTGCTTTGCTCAGACAGAGCAGAGCTGGGGTCAGGGAAAGGTCAGCAGTCCCAGAATGCAGAGCAGCACAGTCACTTCCTGTTTGCAGGCACTTCCTGTTTGCAGGCTGCCTGCAAAAATGGCAGCTTCCATAAGCCGCCATCTTGGATGTTTAAAGGCTTATAAAATGCAGTAGATGCAGGTAGGATGATTTTTAATGTGAGCAATCTGTATGTACAGGGTGTGGGAAACATATAAGATAGACTCTTATTTAGAGTGAAGGTCCGCTTTAAGCAGCAGCAAAGCGTGTGAATGCCGAAAGTGCGCGCACAAGGCATGTCTAGATAATGGGCCAGACATGCTTTGCACCACCAACTTGAGCACATGCATCAGGCAAAGGATGTGTGTCAACCCAGCTCTGCCCAAGGCTGCTATAAGGTTACACCCGTTGTCACACACCACCTTGCCGTGCTTCAGGTGCAGCAGCAGCAGCAAACACTCATCAGCCTGCTCCTGGATGGCAGTCCACAGCTCCTGAGCAGTGTGTGGTCTTTCCCCCATTCAGAGACGTTTCAGCATGGCCTGGATGAGGAGGATGCAGAGTAGGAGGAGAAGGCAACAGGAGGCCCCAAGTGATGTCCAGCAATCCTGGGTGGTGGAAGAAAATGCTCCAAAACGCTTCCCACTTCAGGCCCAGCCGCCACTGGCAGCTGGGAATAAAATATTGTGAGACAGCCTCCGCCATCAGATTTTTAAAAGGCCAGCAATTGAAATGCTCACATTCAGGGGTGCTTGTGGGTGACATGGGCCAAACTTCCGCTTTCTCTCCGGCGCTTGAGGGCAGGCTTGGTGATGGTGGTGCTGCTGCTGCAGGTGGTGGTCGTGGCGGTCTCACATCTTCCCTTTGGGGGAGACAGGTGGCCTTCTCATTGGGGAGGTGGTGGTAGAGGCTTAGACAACAAAAGCAGCAGAGGGAGCCTCAGGTGTTTTTATGTTTTTAAGTGTTTCTGTCACTGCAGCTAGTGCTTGGATTGCAGGTGCCTGGTCATGGACCTGGTGCCGAGATTATTAAGACTTTTCCCTCACTTCAGGGACTGGTGGCGAACGACCAACGTCTTGTCAGTTGTGCACTGCTTAAAAAAATGTCAAGCTGGTGAGATCCTTTGAGCCAGCTTTGGCGTGCACAGTCCTGGGCGTGGTGGGCAGTAGTAGCAATGGGATGACGACTGAGGGTTTTCACCCTTCTCCCTGTTCTGCCTGGGGCTGCATGATCACCACACCTTCTTCTGATCTCTCATGGCCTTCAGTCAATGTTGGATCTAGAACATCCTCATCATCCCTCTGGTGTAGCCCTTCACAGATGAAACACATTCTCTCTCTGCAGCACCAGCTCCATCACCGCTAGCAGCAGCAGCAGGATATTAAATGCCCACTCACTACAATTTAATTGGGCACAGATCAGATTGAGCACAATTGTGTCTTAGGGCACAAATCAGATTGGGTACAGTTGTATTAAATGCCCACTCCCTGCAATTCAATTGAACACAGATCAGATATTGTATAAAATTTGCCCCAGCAGCTGCCTGTCCTCAAAGGGCAATAGGGACAACAGGCAGATGTCCTACAAATAGATCTTCTAGTTAAATTAACTTCCTACCTTTCTGTATTCAGTAAAAGTAAAGCACTTTCTTAAAACAGAGTATTTACATGAAACATTGTTTGGCCAACATGTTTTTCTATCTGAATAACATTTCCAAAAGTTCCAGAGCACAGCTTTAAAGAAGCTATTTTTATTGGATAATTGATAAGATAACAAGCTCAACAAGCTCAAATTCAACACTTAATTGAATAATGAGCAATTAGTCTCAATCGAATAGCAAATACTGGGTAGTTTTGGAGCATACTTTTGGCATTTTGATTTAAACAAAGGTAAAATGCATCCATATAATACCACAAACATTAATGCGACTTACAATACAACACAAAGCATTATTCTATGATTTCAAGACAATCAAAGATAGAGTATTAACTTCATCAATAATCTATCCACAACGCTGGCACTCACATCACAAAGTATCACCACAACACTGGCACTTCACCACAGCACTAGCAAATAATCCACCTTGACATCATCATCATGCCAGGAACTCAACGGTAGAGAAGATGAATTAGCCACAATCATGCATGGGAAAGATTCCAACACATTCATCCACGTCCCACTAAATTGTACACAAATGCGTTCACTGAATCCACCATTGTGCTCGATAAGATACCTTTAATCTGTAATGGGAGGCAAGGGCGTAGCTAGGTGGACGCAGGGGGGGCACTTGCCCTGGGTGCAGCAGGTCAGGGATACACCAAAGGGGGGCCTGAGCACAGGTGGGGGCACCATTTCGAATCTTTACCCCAGTTACTATAAAGCCTAGCTAGACCTCTGATGGGAGGGGCTCATCTCTCTCTAGAACTTGGTAGAAAATGGCTAAGCGCCCAAATTGTGTCCTTATGATGGAAAGCACCCTCTCTTTCAACCATGAATTAATGTTAATCATAAGATTAAAGATAACAGGATGCACTTGCAAGGTCGAATAATATTCAACCAACTTCCATGAAATTCTAATAAACAAAGGGGTCACACAGCAAACAAATATTGATTCCAATTCAGCCATTTTGTTTGTCTAATTATTAGCCTAACAAAAAGTTCAAAGAACCAACCAGCTCACCCTAGAACCTCCAGAGCACGGACCTCGAAAGACTCCTGATGCCTTCTCAACCAGTATTGTCCAGCTTGTGAGAGGTTAAAACGTAACCTTTACTTCAAAAGTTTAAAATGGTATACATCCGTATGTTCCAGCAACAATGGTATATAACGTGACAACTGTCAACCCCTTCCCACCACCAGGACCCGGGTTAATTAATTAAAAAATTAATTATGAGCCTAATAATGTAATTAACTAATGGTTTGGGATAGCCATTAACTAATCGGTTTAACCCTGATTTTCACTACAAATATACAGACCAAGAATATCAGACTATACCCATCATTCCTAATGAGTAGGCAGAGCCATCCAAAGCACATGTTTTCCTCTCTATGCTAGTCCAAGAGTTCAGGAAGTCCCTGAGGCTGCCATTGCTTGAGTGTATGTTTAATATTAACACAGTCATCACTCCCTACTTGTGAATGTGTTTTGGCCCCATAAATTCATTAATATCTATTCTTGGGCTGATGAGGGCTCTAAAACATGTGTCCACAAGAAGGGAATGATGGATGTGTAAATATTAAAAGCTATACCAAGCATGGCCCCCACCTAAATATCAAATATATAATATATTTAATAACCAAATATATGTAGCTCAGTGGCCACTACCCTGAGCTCTCCTGTAGCCGGTTAGCCACTTACCTTGCCTCATTACAGATGCACCCCTGTTTTAGCTGCAATTACAGCTGCAAGTCTGTTGGGATATGTCTCTACCAGCATTGTACGTCTGAGCTTAAGCTCAGTCCGATTGGACGGAGAGAGTATTTTTACACAGCAATTTTCATGCCACAGATTCTCTAAGGTGTTTATTTTGGACTTTGGCTGAGCCAACACATGAATATGCTTTAAATAAAACCATTACATTGTAGCTTTGGCTGTATGTGTGTGTGTGTGTTTGACAAATTTTCAGAGGAAAAGGTGTGTTCAATCATCAGGGTCATGAAATACCATATTTTTCGCTACATAAGCAAAAGGGGAGGGGGTGTAAGTTCCTCTTATAAAGTTATTGTAAAGGGAAAAAAAGACAACTTACATTACTGGCACTCCTGCGCCACTGATTAAGCTCCCGCATCCCTGGTTCTGGTGGGTGGGTGAGTGTGGCCTGTATAAGGTCTGCGTCCATTGAAAACAATGTAGCCGGCCATAGACACAGGCCATTACCACCCGGAACTAGTGCTGAGAAAGATCAGCAACTCAGGAAGTGGCAGTAAGATGTGATGTGTGTATGTGTGTTTGTGTGTGTGCGCATGCCAGACAATGGATGAGCGAGGGGCAAGCAGGGATCAGTTACTGACCTGCCGTCTCCCTGCCCATCTGCTACTCCTCCATCGTCCAGTACTATGGGGGGTTATGCTGCTTGTAATTGGGGAGATTCTGCCCCGCTGCCTGTAATTGGGGGATCCTCCCCACAGCCCGTAATTGAGGAAGGGGATTCTGCCACACTGCCTGTAATGGGGTGATTGAGGGGAGAATTCTGCAGTCTGCCCTCTCCCTGCCCACCTGCTGCTCCTCCATTGACATTATGGGGGGTTATACTGCTTGTAATTGGATTCTGCCCATAATCGGGTGATTGGTGGGGATTGTGTCACATGGCCTAGAATGGGCAGAATCTGTTCACTGACTTTAATAGGGGGATTCTACACACTGCCTGTAATGAGGGGATCTGCACACTGTCTGTATCGGGGGTATTATTCCCACTGCCTATAATGGAGGAAATTCTTCACATTGTCTGTAATGGAGGGATCTGCTCACCCCCTGTAATGGTTGGGGAGTCTGCACACTGCCTGTAATGGGGGGATCCTGCACACTGCCTGTAAAAAAGGGCGTAATCTGCACACTGCCTGTAATGGAAGGGGGATTCTGCACACGGCCTGTAATGGAAAGGGGATTCTGTATACTGCCTGTAATGGGGTGGTCGGGGGGTTCTGCACATTGCCCATAATGGGGGGGGATTCTGAACACTTCTAGTTTGGGGTGACTGGGGGGTGATTCTGCACACTGCCTGCTATGGTGTGATGGGGGTGATGGTGGGTATTGTATCACTCCATTCAGTTCATATAAGCATCAGTATTGTTTTTTTTCTAATTTTGTGCTCCTATAATCCCTAGGTGCGTCTTATGCAATGCAGTGCAATGCTCTGCAATACTAAAGCCTCAGCATTATGGCTGCTTGCCCCATTTTCTTGCCCTGCAACAACAAAGCTTGAGTATAATCACATCAAGAATGGTCACATTAATCCCTGCAATACTATAGCCCCAGCTTTCAAAAATATGCATTGGCTGGCTGGAAAGCACATTGGGGACAGCTCAAGGGCTGGTGGTGGGCTGGCCAGGCCTCATGAAACCCAGTCCTGGTGATTGTCTGTCCCAATCACAGTTGCATAATATGTACCCTAAATGTTCTGGCAATGAACATAATTGGCCACCAGCAATAACCGCTCAAGGAGGAGCAAGTGGCTCAGGAAGCAAAGATGCCGCACTCCCACCCCCCCAGGGCCGCTTCAGTTCAGAAATTAGAGAGTAGTTTGGTTGGGAAGCAACAGCAAAAACTAAAAACAGGACCAAATAAGAGACAACTTGACATCCGTTGACACTGAAGCACTGTCATGATGTCAGAAGTCAGATTCCAGCCAAGACATTTTTAGACTGGGCTCCTGGCGCCTTATAGTGCATACCTTGTGTTGTGGTGTGTTGTACATTTGTTTGAAGATTGGTGTGAATATTTATTTCAATGTTTATTGTGACTAGTGTATTTTTTTTGTATAATCTGTTTTTATTGAAACATATAAACATAAACAATACATAGGGAACAGTCCCTGTTTAGGTACAGAGAAAAATCTTAGACACAATAAACCAAAGACTTTTTAACAGCGAATAGTTCAGGACAACAGCCTTATGAGTCATGTCACACCATAGAGAGGTCCCGGGCCCGACCGCCGTCCGAGTGCTCCCCAGGTGCCCCGCCTGCAGAGATATTCTTGGTGTAGCAAACACGGATAGAGAGAGGAAAGAAGATAGAGAGAAAAGAGGAAGAGAAGAGGGAAGGGGAGTTTTGGCTCCACTTGATCCGTTGCCCGCCCCACCTTTTAACTTGACCAACCTCACACCAGCTCCCGTGGAAACTTTATAACGTTACCCTAGCTGATTGAGCCTGTCTTTAAACCTATCCGAATCCCGTAGACTCTCCCAACAGGTCCAGGTTAGCGCATACTTGTCCCTGAGCCCCCCGTCTCCCCAGATCAGTTCCTCCGCCCGCCTGATCCGTTCCAGTTCTGTCAACCATTCCCGCAAAGAGGGAATCTCACGTAATTTCCAGTGTCTGGGGATCACTGCGTGACTAGTGTATTTTTGCAATGGGGAACAAATAACACACTCTGCCATTTCACTAGATGATGAATTTTGACTTGATCAGCCTGCTGGCAAGTCTTTACTTTTGCAAAAGTCTTTGAAATGCATCTGTGGGCTAAAGGTCAACAACAATAATACTTACCTTTGTTCCACCGCAGCGGATCTCTCCTGGTGTGCAGCAAAAAATGGTTATATGCTGTGTTATAGGTGTTATAGCAGGGGTGGGCAATCATTTTTTCCATGGGGCCACATGAGAAACTAAAAATATTGTGGTATGAGTATGAGTATGATATGTCTGGTATAAGTATATGTTATAGTTAAACAATGAAAAAGTGAGGTTGCCTTACAAAAAAATGTAATTTATTAAATAAACCACATTTTGTGTTTCCAGTGAGATCTCACACAGCAAGGCATCCCAAATTGCAATGCCCCAGAGGCATGATGCCTGTAACCAAGCCCGGGATTCCTTCACACTCCATAGGGCTGGGTTACATGGGTTTTGGTCTGCTTTAAAGCATCATGACCAAATCAGGTTAGGATGAAATAACCCCCCTCCTTTACATTATTATTAAAGTAACACAGCACTGCTCACACTTTTTACTCAGTAGTAATGTAAAAAATTGCAGATTCCCTCACGAAAAGCAGAACAAAACCCAGAGCGGCCACTGGTCTTCCCCCTGGAAATCCCAGATCGGGATGCTCCACTGTGTGAAACCCTTTTTTACTCAGTAGCAACATGAAAAATGGCAGACTCCCTCCCTTAAAGCAGAACAAAGCCCCGATCTGGGATGCCCAGGTGGAAGACCAGTGACCGCTCTGGGTTCATTTCACTTTAAGGGGGAGTCCACCATTTGTCAAGTTGCTACTAAGTAACAAGGGTTTCACACAGTGGGGCATCCTGATCTGGGATATCCAGGGGGAAGACCAGTGGCCGCTCTGGGTTTTGTTCCGCCTTTTTCACGTTGCTACTGAGTAAAAAGGGTTTCAAAAAGTGGAGCATCCCGATTTGGGATGCCCGGGGAGGAGGGAGACCAGTGGCCGGCCTTGGATAAAAGGCTGTGTAAAACCTTGCCGCATGGTCCTCCCAAAGGCATTGGTCTGGCTAGAAATGGACTACGAGAGCCAGTGCGCCATCAGGCGCTGGATACGGCATGTAACACATTTGGTGTGGACTACAAGTGCCAGCAGCCTGCGACGTGAGGCACGGACAAGTGGCTGGAGAACCTCCATCTCCGGCGTCAACTCCACAGCGACTGACACATGCCACACAGTACAGGCCAAGGGCGGAAAGAGAAACTCCGCCCACAGCCGAACCTGCAGGAGGGAGCTGTCCAATAGGACAACAGGATCTAATCCACACACACCCCCGCTACATTACACGCACTACAGAGGGGCAAAAGGGCTGTTCAAACCCGGCACTGAGCGGCGGAGGTGTCGGCAGCGTGCGGCCGCACACCTTACCAAGAACGCTGGTCGCGGGCTGGTCAGAGTCAATCAAAGGGCCGTATGTGGCCCTGGGGCCTTACAAAGCCCAGGTCTGTGTTATAGGTTACTCACTTAGATAAAGCCCCCAGACATCTTGCTTCAATTAATTTCTGGGTTCTTCCCCCCCCCCCATAGACATCAGAGTGTGCGTGCATAGTTCACATGCTTCTCTGTTTTAAATCTGGCCTCCATGATCCTTTTGCGTGCCCCAATGCAACCCAAGTGTTTAAATTACCTACTTGTTTGGGCACAAGGGGAGCACCCAAGGGGGGCTGGAACCCCTCCCCCCCAAGACCTGGTGGAGCACAGTACCTCTGTGACTGCTATTTGATACACTCTGCAGCATGGCCGCTGTTTTCATTAAGGGATGCATGGCAGCAGCAGCTGCAGCTCGGGAGCACCCAGAAAGTCATGAAAATTACCCACTGATTTTCGAGCAGCAGCCACATTATCATGCTCACCACTTTGGCAGCTGGGGAAAGCAGAAGCTACACCCCAGTGCTGCTAACCAAACTTTAATTCAAACAGTAGCCATGCTGCACTCCAAAGTACCTCAAAAGGCAGATGCAAAGGCACCAGGTCTGGTGGGTGAGGGGAGTCCAGGCCCCCTTGGGTGCTTCCCTGATAGTGACCAAACAAGAGGTTCATTTAACACCTCTTGGATTACCTAAAATAGTAGAGCAGCATGTGAACTGAGCACTCGTGACATCTGGATTTTATCTTATTTTACTTGGCAATGGATATACTGCCAAAGCTGCCAAGTGAACATAAAGATGTGGTTGCTGCTGGAACATGGATGGGTATTTTGCATGACTTTCAGTGTGCCCTTAAGCTGTTGCCAAAGTATTTGTGTCCAGAGATTCACCCTTGCACTTCCTCCTCCTGAGATGTGTCCTGAGCTCCATGAACTTGCGGTCCATGCCTCCTCTCTCGCCTCCACTTCCCCATTGAATCTTTCCTTTGAGAGCTCCTCTCTCTTGTTACATGGTCATAATCTGGCTGCAGAATCTTGGTAGCTAATTGTCCTAAAAATTTCTGTCTAAGGAAGCAGGGCGGTGGTGTGGGGGGGGGGGGTGGGAATATGGCATAGGATGGTATAATACATTGCCATCATGCCTAGAAATGTAGACAGCTTAAAGGGGCCCTGACTATTTAATTGTACGGGGACCTAGGAATTCCTAATGGCAGCCTTGTATATAGGAAATGAAAGAGCAAGAATCGCCGAAATAAAATACCAATTTACAGATGTAGCAAACATAGGCCCTTATTTAACAAGGGATAGCGCCAGGTAGCGAATGGTGAGCGAACGGTAATGACGCTCACCGCCACGAGAACGCCGGCTCCCCTCCGCAATCACACATTTATGAAGCCGATCCTGCTTAGCGACTGACAGAGCGCCAGATAGCGAATCATTCATCATTATTCCAGCCTCACCCCACAGCGCCAGCAAGCGACCTTGAACAGCGACAGGTATGACCTCTCGCTACCTGGCGCTCTCCAATGCATTTCAATGGAGCTAACTTTAAATATTCATAATTAATTGCTATTTTTTTTTTTTAATGTCAAAAATTCTGTGACCACTTCTGCAATGTTAGATTTTTTTTTTAAGCTAAAAAAAAAAAAAAAAAAAATTGGCGCAGAATTGATATTCCAGGTTTGATATTAATGTATTCATATTACAAAATGTTTTAAAAAACATGTTTTGTTTTTTTTTCTAAAAATATGGTTGTTTGAGGGTTAAAAAACTACTTTTAACCCATCGCCGCCAGCGCTCTGGGGTTTAAACAAGCATTTCACAGCGCGAGAATTTTAGGAGCGTGATTTGTTAATGAATATGCTGGGAGCCGTTTGCTATGGCCGTTCGCTGTCATACGCTCCCATACAGCGTGGAACCTGTCAAACAGCGACTCCTAACCCCGTATTCAACATTACCGCACACCGACTGAGTCGCTGTCAACAGCCGAACAACGGCCAAGCACAGCGAATACTAGCGGGCGCTGTGAAAATAACGCTACTGTCGCTCATCTGTCGCTACCTGGCGCTATTAATGAATCAGCCTGCAAGAATGTTATCTTGAAATCTTCACATTAACGTGGCATAATAAATTAAAGAGTCCTAGATAAAACACTGTTTGGGGTTGGAGCTTTCATGCACTTTATAAAGTTGCTACATATATCTTTATTTTATTCTAAGCAATGTTATAGCAATGAAATAATATACACACAGTGTCGTTCTAACTGTCAAGCATTTAATACTTCCCAAGCCTAACCACTTACTGACTGCACCAACCCCCCCCCCCCCCCCCCCCCGCTATCTTCTCCAGTTGCTACTTAAGACGGTATGTGCTGGACATATGCACTTTTTAAGAGCTGCCAACTGAGAACGAAATTCATAAAACAGTTGTCTGCACTGGCGGCCGGGACCCTCTCACTGGCAGCTGCTGAGGGGAAGGGTCTGAGCAAGTGGCGTTGGAGACACACGCAGCCAAATGGCTCAAGTATTCCTCAGCCCACTATAGTCTTAGCACACTAGACTACAAGAGACAAGAGGAGTGAAAACTATTTGTGGATCCTATTAAAGATTATATGCTGCCTATTAAATTATTTTTTGCTTTTATGGTTCTGCGAGGCATATTCATAAGAACCTAAGTATTAGGTGGTTTTTAAAAATATAGCCTAGAAAAGTTTGTAATGGGGTACTGCTAACACCATTCAAGCCAACAAACACAGCAACAAACACAACAGTGTGTGTTGCTGTGTGTAGAGCAGAATAGTACGGGTGTGTGGCAGTTTAGTCGGTGTTTTATTATCCTAAGGCTAGGTGCTTGCTTCTGCAATGAGAATTCCATTCTGGTAGGAGACGTACCACTGTCGGACTGGCCCACCAGAGAAGCTGAGGTCCCTATGTTAGGCCCAAGGCACTGACCCAGAGTTACCATCACAGCAGTGCAGAAGATCTAAGACTAATATGGTGTTTCTGGTTCGCCCCGACAGTTTGTTAATTATTCAGTAATTGCATTTGAATATGGTTGAATAATAGTGGTCCTGTGTTATTACTGTATAGCCAATGGAAGGCCCCGAGTATGATTTAATAAATTAAACTAAGGGGGTCATTTACAAAATCGCCAGCCATTCGATGTATGTGTTTTATGCATTTACGTTGCGTTCAACACTTTTTTCTTTCCCCAGCTTTTAGCAGCAAATCCCATAGGAATCAATGTCATTTTTACATCTGCCACTAATACATTGAGCACTGGAGAAACAACTAAATAAATATAATGATCATTATATAATATGATTTTTTATTTTTTTATAATTATTTTTGGAGGGTTCCCAAACACCCCAAACACACCAGAAACACCACACATTCATTCTGAGACAAATCCCATGCTTCCATAAGCTGTTAAGTTGGTTTTCAACACAATTTATGGTTTTGTCACAGAAAAATGTGCCAATGCAACAGTGGCAAACACACAACAAACTACCAGCAGAAAGTCAGTTGTTCCCCGTGTGCGCCATCTGAACATAGCTCAGATGGCCATGGTAATAAACACTTGCGGTACATACGGCACACCCAACCAGCGCTAAACTTGTAAACAGCCACAAGTTTAGTAAATCAGGCCCTAAATGTGTGGGTGCATTGCCAAGGTATTAGAGTTTATTGAACAGGGAGATGCACCATGGATTATATGTTAGATAAATACCTTGAAATAAAAATGTGCCTCATCTCCTTGATCGCACCAGTTTATTGTTAACATAAACATCAAGGCTATCAGGCAGATAGTTAACCAAAAGTTAATACATTTTTTAACCACTTGTGTCATGAATGACTTGCTTTCAGTCTGTGCCCGTGGTGTCCCTAG
This sequence comes from Gastrophryne carolinensis, assembly GCA_027917425.1. NCBI lineage: Eukaryota > Metazoa > Chordata > Amphibia > Anura > Microhylidae > Gastrophryne > Gastrophryne carolinensis. Next base: position 53,433,910 of record CM051244.1, read on the forward strand.
GCAACTGGCCGGGGTTTCTCCTGTCCAGCAGCCGCTTCCGATGCCAGCTCCAGCGGTGCGTGCATTGCCGAGCGCACCCTCCTCCCTTGTCCACCGTCATTTGACTTGTGCTTGCGCGCGAGTACAGTCAACTTATGTCCTCCGGTGGTGCTATACACAGAGTGGCCACTGGAGGCTGTTTAAAAGAGCTAAACCTAGGAGGTCCAGTTCTGGGCAGTATGCCTTTGGAGTTCAGCTGGGGCAATCAGCCCAGAGCTCTGTAAGTGCGCCAATCAAATCACAGATCCGAAGTGCACCAATCAGCACACAGATCCGAAGTGCACCAATCACAGTCACTGCCTCCCTGTCCAATCCAGCCAGTTTCAGAAGGGATTACCACTTCAGTGTGTCAGTGCCTGTGATAGCGTTTAGCTGGCTTTGTGATTGTTCCTGTGATTTCCTGTATATATCGTTATTGATCATCTGCTTGAATCTCAAACACGTTTCCGTCTCATTCCTTGTACTGCGCAGCTCTCTGACCTCCCGGTGTGACCCCTGGCTTGACGTCTGATTTCGCTTGAATTCTCCTGAGCACCCGAATTGCTTCCAGTATTACCTGTTTTCCGAAGCACCCGAACTGTTTCCAGTACTTACCCGACATTGCCCAGTCTGGCCTCTGGTTCATCTGCCTTCAACCCCTGTAAGCTCACATCCTTTGTGCTATTAAATCCTGGGGGCAACCGTGTCCGGCAAAGCGTTTAAAGCGCCCCGGCAAACGGGGGTTTGACTAAAGGTGAAGCTAGCAGCGGAGATTGGGGGTTGTTGGGCTTACCTTGAAGGAGGGTGTCCTACGGGGTCTGACATTATCACAGGCCTAAAAGATTGATATGGAAGTACTTGTACAACAAGTGCAGGCCATGGCTACCGCCATTAACCAGCTGGTCCAACGTGTAGCTGATCAAGAAAATCTCCAGCTGCCTGCACCATCTTTATCCTCACCTTCTGTTTAGCCGAAGGTTCCCCTTCCCGAGAAATTTGATGGGGATTGTACAAGATTCTCCAACTTCAAGAACTCCTGTGAACTTTATTTCCGACTACGGTCCTCTGCTCCAAGGTGACCCACAGTCCTGGGTGTTTGGCTTAGCGCCCACAGATGAGGCCTTGCAATATGTCTCAACCTTTTTCTCCGCTATGGAGATCCTATATTCGGACCCTGACAGGACTACGACGGCTGATGCCAGGCTTCGAAGCCTGAAACAGGGGAAACGCTCCCCAGAGGAATATAGTGCCAAATTCCGCCGCTGGGCGATTGAATCCCATTGGAATGATCCTGCTCTCTGTAGTCAGTATAGAATTGGTCTTTCAGAGGGTGTTAAGGATGTTCTAACAAATTTTCCTTACCCTAGAAGCCTGGATGAACTCATGCTTATGCCATTAAAATTGACAGACGGCTACGGGAGAGACACATGGAGAAGAATCACTCTTACTTCCGGGAATCTTCCCACCGGGAGTCATCCACTGTAGGAGTTGTATCATCTTCGCCCCCAGAAGAGCCTATGCAACTCGGTGCTACTCACCTTTCCCCGGCTGAAAAGAGTAGACGTCGCACCTTAGGCCTATGCATGTACTGCGGGGTTTCAGGTCACCTGGTTAGGACCTGCCCCAATAAAAGACCTTTGGCGGGATTGCAACGTCCTGACAAGATAGAGAAAGTTTGTCGGGACGGTCAGGTAACTTCCCTTCATAGAAGTAAAATGTTGTTACCTGCTACTGTGGGTTGGGAGTTGTCCAGGAAATCCATCTCTTTTGTCGATAGCGGAGCGGTTGGCAACTTCTTGGATAAATCCATAGTAGCCGCCTTAGGCATTCCCTTAATCCCCCTTGGGAAGCCCCATCAGATTTTGGCAGTAAACAATACTCCTGTTCGTGGAGGAACTGTCACCTCCAAAACCCCTTTAATTAACCAAGTTGTGGGACCTTCCCATTCTGAGACCCTTGAGTTTTTTGTCTTAGACTGCCCTGAAGCCTCGGTTGTCTTAGGGTTCCCCTGGTTAAAGGTGCACAACCCTACCTTTAATTGGGAAACTGGGGAATTGACAGGATGGAGCCCGCACTGTGCAGAACATTGCTCTAGTATCACTGTTAGAGCAACCCAAGCTTATTTGTCCGTCTGCCTCTCCATCCATGAATGTACCTCATGTATCTTTATTGAAGTCCGCCGGAACTATTCAGGGTGAGCCTGGTGAGGGTCCTGAGGCCCCTCGTGAAGGGGAGGGTACTGTCATGAATGACTTGCCTTCAGTCTGTGCCCGTGGTGTCCCTAGGCAACTGGCCAGGTTTCTCCTGCCCAGCAGCCGCTTCTGCCTCAGATGCCAGCTCCAGCGGTGCATGCGGCGCCGAGCGTGCCCTCGTCCACTGTCATTCGACTTGTGCTTGTGCGCGAGTACAGTCAGCTTATGTGCTCCGGTGGTGCTATATACAGCGTGGCCACTGGAGGCTGTTTAAAAGAGCTAAACCTAGGAGGTCCAGTTCTGGGCAGTATGCCTTTGGAGTTCAGCTGGGGCAATCAGCCCAGAGCTCTCTAAGTGCACCAATCAAACCACAGATCCGAAGTGCACCAATCACAGTCACTGTCTCCCTGTCCAATCCAGCCAGGTTCAGTCCTATAAAGGGATTACCTCTTCAGTGTGTCAGTGCCTGTGATAGCGTTTAGCTGGCTTTGTTATTGTTCCTGTGATTGCCTGTTTATATCGTTATTGACCATCTGCTTGAATCTTGACCACGTCTCCGTCTCATCCCTTGTACTGCACAGCTCTCTGACCTCCCGGTGTGACCCCTGGCTTGACGTCTGACTTCGCTTGAATTCTCCTGAGCACCCGAATTGCTTCCAGTATTACCTGTTTCCGAAGCACCCGAACTGTTTCCAGTACTTACCCGACATTGCCCAGTCTGGCCTCTGGTTCATCCGCCTTCAACCTCTGTAAGCTCACATCCTTTGTGCTATTAAATCCTGGGGGCAACCATGTCCGGCGAGGTGTATAAAGCGCCCCGGCAAACGGGGGCTTGACTAAAGGTGAAGCTAGCAGCGGAGATTGGGGTTTGTGGGCTTACCTTGAAGGCGGGTGTCCCACGGGGCCTGACAACTTGAAGTTTGGCAAAATGGGGGGACATTGCACAAACTTTGGGGGTATTCCCACCCACAATTTACTTTTTTTTTTATTTATTGTGCATACCAGATATTATACAATTTTCTTAACTATCAGGGTAAGGATGACTATTAAAAATATACATAGACTAGCAAAAGTATGTGTCATGGTGAGAAGATGGTCTTATGGGTGGCAGTGATACTGATTACATTGAGAATTAGTAATGTTTGGACTGGGTGCTTGACGATTGGTGGTAACACTAATCAGGCTGGGGTGGTAGTATGGTGAATGGCAAAAATGCTGCTTGGGCTAGGGCAGTGGCCTAGTAAATGCCCATAACACTAACAGGGATTTTTAAGGCCAAATTTAAATTCCCATAGAAATGAAGTCAAGGATGTCTTGGCAATGATGCCGATCAGCTTGAATGCCCCTTCCTTAGTTAGTTCACCAGCAATTCTGGAAATGTACACTAAAGCAATTTGCAGTGCAAATGTTGTCAAACAATTTTGTAACTTCGGTACTTAGCGAGAATGTACAAATTACTCCATTCTCGGGACCAAGTGACTATCCACGAGATAGTAAAGGGCCTTAGTTTATGCCATCAAAATGTTTATTTTGTGTAAACATTTAATTTTAGACACCAAGTGGGCAGATTTACTGATGTGTCTGTTCTGAAGAGCCACACTCTTGCCAGCCATGTCTAAGGTTTCAAACTACACTTCATGCATGTGAGTGGGACTAATGTATGAAGTGCCCCTACCGGAGCAGGAAATTCATTTTCCAGCTGTATGTTGGGGTAGTATTATACAATTGAAAAAACAATGCTGTTGGTAGATCGTTTTAATATGAAAAAACATCAACTTCTGTACCTGCTGCACTCTACTATGGCAGGTAATGTTTGTCACAGTGACACTATATTGGCAAATCATAGAAATATTAAGTTATTTATCCTATAAGTTTCACTTCATATTACAATATTGACAGGTAAGCAAAATGGGTAAAATACTCTCCCACTCAAGGTCACTATTAGGGCAGTACAGGTATTAGCCTTTTGGAATGACCCATGGCTCTGATGCTAGCTCTGGTGTTTTTTTTAGAATTTTATCATCAATGAACATGAGCACTGTTTTTCACATTTCTAAAAATGTTTGCCTATTGCACCACATTTGAATTTATGGTTACCGCATATGAACCCCCCCCCATTGAGGACCTCATAAGCAAAAGTAACAGATGGTCTAGGATTTTATTGATCACAGACTAGAAATAACCCAAAGAATACATCCATCTAGGCATACACCCTATAGATAGGGCTAAATAAAATAAGAAAAGAATGAACAACGTATATAAACTAGTGAATCTTAAATATGGTAAGTTTATACTATAAACCCCCCTGAATTAGAAACAAAGACAAATTACCTGCACAGAGCAGTGAGCAAGTTCATGGGATCTAGTATATGAGTTATAAGTTAAGGGGGGTCAAGAATCAGTTGTTACACATATTTATCAATGTATAAAAATAGCAAAGTACTACAATGAGTGCTTAAATATACTAACAATTTATAGTCATAGGAATAAAGGGTAAGGATTAGTGATGAGAAAACCTGAACTGCATAGTCTGTGAGTCTGAGGGACAGATAAACATCTTTTAACTGTTCTTTTCAGGGCGATGTCAATAGGCTGATGAGGCTCATATACTAAGGGACAGAGAATCATCTGCTTATTGATTTTTTTCATTTTATTATTAATTTTATTATTGTGAGTACTTTCCCTACTCTATTTTTTTGTTATTAGCCCCATTTTGCAGCTCTCTACCCCTTGCTACCCCCATTTTTTGATCACCAAGTTTGGATCCCTATTAATTTCAATAGGATTTGGGTTTGGGTCAATTTAGGTACTGGAACCAAACTTTTGTTCAAATTTGTTCAAACTTGGAGAACCCAGACTTCTTCGGGTTTGCTCATCACTAGTAGGGATACATCTGAAAGCCTTCAAAGTCCTGAAACCAGTTGTGATGATGGAAGGCCCTGGGGTCCTAATGGGTTGAAGGGATTGACCTGGCAAACATTAAAAACAATAGCTTGGCAGCTTACTCGATGCGGTTCCAACCACAAGGGATACGCCACTGCACAACATTGGGATCAGTGAGATTTAGTGGACCAGGTTCCCAGATAAGGTGAATATGGTATAAAACGTAAATCTGCATATAGATTTTGAAGGCTAACTTATGATTTACTGTAGAGGACACTATGGGGTTGAATTAGAGCCTAGTGAGAAAAACAAATTTCTTTTTTAGGAGCGAAAATTTCCATTCGCTTTTATTGTCAAACTTTGGGCCAATTCAGAGCCGGGTGAAAATTTAGACCTGGTAGACAATGAAAGTGAACAGCAGTTTTCTCACCAGGCTCTGAATCAACACCTAAATTGCTAAAAAAAAATATGCCCAAAAAGGAGAGCTGCTGCTCTGTAGGTTAAATGAAAGTGCTACTGTACTGAAAATGATTTACGGAGTGTCTGATATTTCTTAGAATATGGGGTAGGTGTGAATATATGGCAGGCTAAGCTTTGATGCATTGGACACCATGTAAGCTAGTTTACAATCCTTAGAAAGAAATTAACAATGACAACCCCCACATTTTGGGTAGGTCAGATTTACTGTAACAGATACGTGGGGTATGAACAGATAATTATTTATTTCTTCCACTGAAGAACCCTGGATCATGCATCTGTTCTGGTGTGACACTTTCCACTGGAGTAAAGAGTAGCCAGGACCATTCTGGATTCTTCAGAAATGAAGTAGTTACCAAGTCCCTTCTAATGCTTCACGATTCATGCGGTAGACTTCAAGATATGTTGCTAAGAGAATTCCAGTATCTTATTTCCACACTGCTAAGTTTAGCATATGTGTCAGCCATAAAAATACATATGACGACTGGAAGGGGTGTTGGAGGCAGACATTAGTCTTTGTGACATGACATGGTTGAAGACTGGCATATCTTTACTGATTAATGTTTTTATGGATTCCCAGTTTTTAACATTCCCAATCAGCCTCACCAGAATAATCGGTCTGCCCAGCTATACGAATCTACTCTAAACCTTATTTCCTAACCATACAAGACTGCTCGAAACCATACTAATCTGCTTAACCACACCAGAATGCCCCAAACCATACCAATCTGCCCAACAATACCAATCTTCTCTAAGCACAATATCAGTATGCTTAAGCACAACAATTTGCTCTAAATCTTAGAGTTATTGGTTTAATGTTTTATACAATGGGGGTCATGCTAAATATTTGGTGAAGTCAGTGTGACTTCCGGTGTCCATTGCGGTGTGGATTGCAACCTGCATCCCAGTGATCTTTTTAGCGATAACACACAAAAAAAGTGCAAAAAGGATCTTTGTCCTACATTTCACCCAGAAGATCATCTGTTCAAGTGAGGGCAAATGTTTACAGTTTAGGTACATTCATTTTTCAGTGATGTAAGGATATATTTTTAAAGTTTGGAAATAACAGCACCCTATGGGCTATGCTAAAGATTTCACCATTTTATTCTGCATAGCCCACAGGGTTCTGTTGTTTCAAAACTTAAAAAAATATCCTTACCTCCTTGGAAAAATGATGTGCCTAGTTGGAAAAATGCTCCATCACGAGTACAGGTCATTTTGGGGGAAAAAAAGGTAGAAAAAAATTTTGCACTTTTTTGTGTCTAAAAGCTAAAATGCTCACCGGTATGCAGGTTGCAATCCACACCATGATGCACACCGCAAGTCGCACTGGCTTCACCAAATATTAAGCATGACCCCCAATATCTCTTGCGGTTACCATTGCAAATCTGCCTATCTACACCAAACCAATCCATAGCATATAATTAAACTATTCTGCTTCAGCCCATGCGAATTGCCTAGCCATACAAATCTGCTCTAAATCATATCAATCTGCCTAACCATACCAATCTGTTCCCAACCATATCCCTACTGGTTAAATGGTTTTATAAAGCTGCTTTTAACATGCCTAACCATACCTAACCTTACCACTCTGATCTATACCATACTAATCTGTCTAATCATACCAATCTGCTTCAATCAGTTTCAAACCATATCTTTACTAATTTAAAGAAGAAACAAAACAAGATTTATCTTGGGCATGTTCCTTCTGTTTTGTGATTTGTGATGCCCGCAGTTCATATCCCCCGGGATCACCTGTAAACTCACCTTTTCCTTGTTCCCATGGCGCATGTGTGTAGCAAATCAGCTGCGTGCACTTCGTTCATATTCTTGTTCAATCTGAATGGAGAAAATGCCTGCTGTGGCAATCAGATGAAGCATGGGCTCAGGGAAAAGGTGAATGGTTCAGGTGACCCTCAGGGCTTTGTCCCATAAAGTAGGAGACCCCCGCTTCTAGAGCCTTATACACTCTTTGGGGGTTGGTTGTTCCTCTTTAATGTCTAGGCTTTATATCTCCATTATAACAATCTGATAACATGCCAATTTGTCTAATCATACCAGACTGCTCTAAACATACCAATTTGCTAAATAATGCTGTACTATAATGTAGTGAATTATGCTGCTTGGTACTGCGGCACTGCTGCAAGTCAAGCTGTAAAACATGTCCCTGCACACAATTAAGTCACAGGGACCAAATTAAACCCTGTACTCCCTTCTCTGATAACCCAAGTTTCTTTCCAGACCCTCCATTTCGGTAAAAGGCAGAATATATTCCTTGCTGCCACCCTCTTTGCCAACTTAACAGCTCAAGCCTGTTTGTTGCCTGAACCGAACCTTGTCTGTCTTTTGACCACAAGCCTGCTTAACCCCTTGGATACTGAAATATCTCTGTATGCGTGACCTCTGACCTTTGGCCTGTCTTTAGATTCCACTCTTGCCTAATCCTTCTGTTTTAATGCCTCTTTGACTGACCTTTTGTTGCTGTCCCCAGTTTCCCAAGACCTCTCCTTTGACGTCACAGCCTTAGTTTTGCCCTGGTTGTATGTCAGCCTTTGTGGCCCAGGTGACATGTCCTGGGGGTGGGGCACCTGAATGCATCTTCATGGGCTGAGCTAGGGCCCAACCATTAGTGAAAGGGTGATGTTAGAGGTTGGAGGTTGTCATCTGAACGAAGAATAGTAATTGGCCAGGGCAATACATTAAGTTCATCACAATGACCCTGGTGCTGCCCCAAATTGTAGGATTGTCTAATGGAGGTTCTAGTTGTTAAGGAACTAGTCCACTAGTTGTTAAGGAACCCCCTCCCCAATAATTTCAGGTCCATCTCTGGCAGATATTCCTCATTTTTACATCATAGAAGATGTCGGACTTAGGCAAATAACCCCATGTACCTGTTGTTGAGGCCCCTAAACTGCTTACTACCTACCTGGTGGCCAGCCAGAATCAGAGAATGTCCTGTTTTTTATTATCAAACAGAGAGTAAAAATAGAAATCCCTAGTGAGGACACAGAGATCAAAAAGAATATTGATTCTAACCCCACATCCCTTGGAAAAACGTGTGTGCCTTAAAAGAGTTGTCCAGTTTGGATCTAAAAAATCTTCCTCCACACCCCTGCCATATCTCCCAGCACCAAGCTGATTTGGGGTTTAAAAAAAGGACTCACCTGCTTGTCGTTGCCTAAATGGTGAGAATTGTGCCCATTAGTGTGCATGTGTCATGCGCAGAGTGTGAAGGTACGTGCCCTAAAGTATGTTTACATGCATGTATCTGTGCACTAAAGCCTACCAGTCATGTATATCGACCCAGAATAGATTCTCGACTAATGTCACCTCCTGATACCTGCTTATACCTGTCTGTCTTCTGCTCTACAACTCCACATCTGAGATTTTCCAAAGACTACTCTTATAATTGCCTCTTCGGTCCCTTGAAACCTTGGTTCGCCAGCGCCTATGTGAGGGGCACTTTAATTCCAGCCACTAGAAAAGCCACTCCAAAAATTGAAACCCATCAGTTTTTGTGATAAATTGAGCCCCACTTCTCCAAGCATTTACAGTAGAAGCAGCTTAGGACCTTGCAGCACTGACTGTTACTGAATGCTTAATCACTCTGCATCAGTGGCACAGCTTTTTCACTGAATGGCTGACTAAGCAGTCAGTCATGATCACTATGGAACCTGGAACTCTACTCTAAAAGTAACACCTATATTTTAATATCAGTCTTGCAATATTGATGACATAGATATTGTAAAAGCAACATACTCTACTGGAGTTTTAACTAAGGAACCCCAAATGTTTCAGAGCCAGAACATGAACCCTAAATTAAATAATTCATGTTGTGTGTCCGTTCAAGAGAGAGAAGGGGGTTGTGACAGATAGATATTCTAATTATTTTCTTTAAAAGAGGTCCCAAAACATGTTGTATCAAGTATGAGGGCCCTAAAAATTTTATAGTCCTAGGCAGTGTGCTGGTTAGTAAATAATGTACAACCCTGCTTTCAACCCAAAAAGCTTGTCCTCCACACCCTCACTAATTAAATGCCAACAGCAACAAGGCACTTCCTTTCTTTTTCTAACCAAGTCAAGAAAGACAATCTGACTATACACAAAAATGTTTTCTTGCTTTCATAAAAACTTAGCCCCTGTAAAGTGTGTTCAATTGGAAGATTTCCTAAACAAACCACTTTAATCCTGTTTTAAAGTTATGATTTCAAGTGGACAGCCAGGGCGCAGGCCGGTTATTGGGATGCGGGACAGACACGTTGCAGGAACCATTCGTTATGAAACAGCTTTCAGGGCAACCACTTGTACAAATAATCATTTCAGGGATTTTAAATAACACAAGATTCCTGTTCTGTTTAAGTTTCCTCTAATTACATTATTAATTTGGTGTGCGAATGTTAGCAGGTCAGAGGAAGGAAATGAAGGAAAACATGCCTGAATTCTGCCTGAGCTTTCTGTCATCACAAGATCCAGCTCACTTTTTACTGAGAGATGCGGATTTATTAGTTAGCAGCCGTATTGTATGCTGTAGCATGTGTGGCTTGTTATCATAACTGTAGATGTTATTGCGCTTTTGGGATGTAGACTAAAGGGATCCTACAACTTCCAAGTTTGCTCTTTAACCCCATACACCATTATTAACATGTAACCTAAACCATCCTCATAATCTGTAGTTGGCCACTATAGAAACTCACCTTTCAAAATTAGGCTCCAAAATACAGGTTTGGCCAGAAAAGGACATGTCACAGTCCACTCTGTCTGCTGCCAAGATGCCAAAGTTCAGACATCTTCTACAACCACTTCAATTAAGACGTCATTCTAGCTGTTTTTGTGCTTTCCAGCAGTTTTGTCTTCCCTCTTCATGGACCATCAATGCGTGTTGTCTGGGTTGTTGTCTGATCTCTAGTCTTTTTGGGGGGTTTTGAAGTTCCTTTCAAGCTCAAACAATGGGCTTTGAAGCTCCTCTCCAGACTTTTCTCATAATTTTACTGCTTTAATAATTTTACTGCCTAAACCAAAAATTTGGTTTAGGCAACCTACCCAAAGTCTGACTGGTCCAATATTCTGTAATGAGCACTGGCCCAGAGAGCCTTTACCTCACTGGACCAGTCTTCTGCTTTTGAATGGGTCATTTACCATCTCTCATTATATTACAATGTGTCTTTTTTACAGAAGCTGTATTTCAAAAGTTCACGTGAGAGATGTTTAATAGACTTTGGGATCGATTCAAATCCTGTGAGAGAACTCACTCCTTTTTTAGGAGAGATAATTGCCATTCACTTTCAGTGTAAATTTTAACCTGGCTCTGAATCAGCCTCAAGGTAGACAATGAAAGTGAATGGCAATTATCTCTCATAAAAACGGAGTGAGTTTTCTCACCAGACTCTGAACTGACCCCATTCAGAGTGGTGGCTTACTAAAGCTTACTTGTAGAATTTGTGCACCTCCTCAACTGAACAAGATATTCACATCACCTGCAAAACCTCTCCAATTCATTTGAACAACCTATTCATCTCATGTAAAACTCTTTCCCCAAGTCTGAAAACCTTTTAACCTCAACATCATTGTGTGCAAATTCCTATTCCTATTACAGCAAGGCAGGGGTGGGATTCAACAGGTTCTCCCTGGTTCTGCAGAGCCAGTTGTTAAAATTGTAAGAGTTCCCTTAATATTGCTTAGACATATTTAATAGCATTATATAGTTAACTGCGTGCAAACATGTATTATAAAAATATAAATGTGTGCAGCCCTTCACAAATTTATATATAGGGAACAGGTAGTTAATCAATTGAACCCCGCCACTGTAGAAAAGGATATTCTAGTGAACCAAAATCAAGAAGGTGTTTAGAGTTGACATTGGTGCTCCTCTGATCCCTTTTCTGCTCTTGTCAGAACCTAAAGGTTCACATCTGCTTCTCAAAGTTTTTTAGCATCCAGACCTGCCTAACACATTTGCGCGCATCAATTAAGAAGATTAGTGCTCTGCTCTGCAAAGAATATGTCCGCTGCAGTGCCTGCCTCTGTGCCTTTACCGTATAACTCGGCACTAAGCTAAATTTTGGAGATCCGCTGAAACAAAGCTTTGTTTTGGTTAAGAAAAGAGGTTAATTTTCCTTCTCCAACTGGGAACTTGATCATGATAATGATCATGGTCAAGTTAGTTATCAGTCACAAACATACCATGGCTGAAGCAAAGGATTTTACTAATGTTCTGAAGCCGCTCTGTGCTGCTATGGCAAGAGTGAGGAGAACAGTACAGGATGCAGGCCAGGTAGGGTTTCTTGTAACCCCCCAGCCCTGCCTTAGCGTTGAGTATCAATACTTTTTCAAGACACTGAAGGTTCAAAAGTGGTAAGAAAAATGTTGGTTGTATTGCACATATTGGTTATTTTACATATGAATTGCAAAAGTGTGTCACAGTTTTGTATAAAGTGGCACAGGGGTGACCCCAGGGAAGAAGAAGGTCAAAGCATTTATCAGGGTAGAAAAAGAAAAGGCTTAACCCAAGTTTGAGGCTTAGAAGGGAAGGTATGAGGTACTATGGGTGAAATGTAGGATCCTTGACTGGAAGGGCAGAGCAGAAGTTACATGAGTGTGCAAAATGGTGCAGTGCCCTTTTAAAGGGAAAGTCAATGGCATTTTGTATAGTGTATATTTCTGAGTAAATTTTCTGTAACCATTTTTCTTATTCTCGGTGAGTTCATCAAAGTATTAACTACCTGCAATCTGTTGCTATTAGTAACCATTTACCAAGTCTGTACACCAACATCTACAAGAAGAAAGAGGTATGAGAATAATGAATAATGTGTTTTCACAGGGTAGCAGGGCACTTGCCTCGAGCTAGATCATGAGCTAACTCTTACATCTGCAGGGTCACATTTGTCATTCTAACCTGCTAATGACAACAGATGGCAATGTCATGGCTTATCTAGTCTACCTTAAGAAGATCACTTATAAGGTGAAAGACTTGGAACCCATCTTGCACGCTCTAGACAAAACATCTTCATTTTTCCATTAGCAGCATCAACACAAATAGGATTTTCTCTGCCCATTACAAACTTAATTTCATTTCTAAACTCTTAAAAGCCACTTCCATCAGTCCCTCAAAGTTTAAAGAGAATATGTAACAACATCATAATAGCAATGTCAACAATATTGTTGTAGAGAATTGCTCTCCTAGATGACATGTCCACTGTAAGATGTGACATAAAGATTTGTCAGCGAGGATCCTCAAAACAGTCAGTGACCCAAGTGAAGGATGCAGAGAAAAAAAAAAGCAATGCCCACCTTACCTAATTGGGCAACTGCTGGGCTTCTCGCGCTATGCAATAGTGGAAAATTCTACAATATGTCTTAGCTTATAACTCAGATTGACAGATTCATTGAGCATTATATATATATATATATATATATATATATAGTGAGGATCAGCTCTGGTAGACAGCAGGATGTTAGCAGTATAGAGGCTCAGAGGCGAAAAGTTTAACTTAAAGTGGACCAACACCCAGGATTTTGACTATCCTGGGTCTTGGTCCACTTCGGTGGGGCACCCCCGATCGGGGTGCCCCGCTGTGTGAAACCCCCCCGATCACCCGAAAAACTCACCTCTCCCCGCTCCCAGTGCCGACGGACAAGCGTTTTGACAGCCGCGGACAAGCGGCTCATCCGCTGCCGCCTCCCGCGCATCACTCTTGACGCGCACGCGCACGCGCCGGCCACTCACAGACGGCCGGCGCGGGCGCGCGCATGTCTAGAGGGGCGCGAGGGAGGCGGCGGCAGCCGGCTGCCGCCGAAGACAAGGTAAGGGGATTTGGGGTGTTTGGGGGGGTTTCACCCCGCGGGACATCCCGATCTGGGATGTCCCGCGGGGAGGGAGGTGATCGGGAGGCCGATCACGGGAGGGTGATGGTCCACTTTAAAGTCCAGGTTTATTCACACAAAAAGTCCATAACACAAAATATCCTTTTTGGGTTAAATCACCTTTTCAGGAAAAGTGCCACAGAATTGCATCAGACCGGCAATGGCCTTTCTTAGTTTGACGGCACCTTTCACCTTACCACAATATATATATATATATATAGACAAAATATTATTTTGTGGCAGGAGGGCCCTGTAAAAGGGGATTAATAAAATATATATATATATACATATTTAGATATATGGCCTGATTTACAATGCATGCTAATTTAAGCTACATATTTAAGAAGTCTCCACCACTGTTGCCTTTAATGCAGTCGTCACACGAGCAGAAGATGGTGGAAACTGGCAGAAACTAGTGAAAATTGGCTAGTGCTACTTTTTCCACATAACATTTAGCAAAAGATGCTCGCTGCAGGCAGCACAGAGTGGCAGTGCCTAGTGCAGGGGTGCCAAACTCATTTTCACCAAGAGCCACGTCAGCATTCTGGTTGTTTTCAAAGTACCGGTTATTAATAAATACAAAACCAAATGCAAACAAGACTTATTATTATTTTGCCCAGCATAGATGCAGAATTATTTTGCCTAGCACACATTAGGCGGGCTCCACTTGTGTGGCAAGAATAGTTGCAGACATTACTCTCTTTTCCCTCAGAACATTAATAAGGCATGCACCAGATGCTTGTTTAGGCACCATGTCCGGGGGCAGGATTACAGGAATTATTGCGCTTCACAGTGGAGCACAGCATACCAGCACATCTCTCGGTAGCGCCACACACAGGTGTGAAGATGTGCTGCCACTGTCAGAAACCTTGAAGTGAGAGGGCTAGATAGAAAGGGTGGCACCCAAACTGCTGCCATCTGGCATCTGTCAGAGGGCCACATAAAAAGGCTTGGAGGGCCGCATCCAGTCCCCAGGCCTTGAGTTTGACACATGTGCGTAGCGGTTTTTGTAAATCTATCACACAATGTACTGTTTATTTCGAGCATTGCTTTCATTTCCACCAAATTTAGTTCATGGTCATCTTCATAAGCCAACTTGTTCTACAAAAAAGTACCATGTCTGCCATCCGGCCCTCTGGTAATGATCAAGGCAGGAAATTATTTTGAAGAATTTCTACTACATTATGTGGGAATACTTACCTTCAAGCGTATACATATTGTCTTTTTAAAGACTTTTTGGTATCTTTGTGAAGCATTTCGTTGGAACATTCGACACCTGTCCCTTTTTCCTAGCGTTTTTGAGTCTGAAGAAAAATATTAAATCCTAAATGGGGGTTACTGGGATTTGTTGTGGACTCTACTGCAATTTTTTGGAGTATATGCGTATTATATATTAATCTGTCACTAATGAATAGTAACTACAATCCACATCATTTGGGACTTACAATGCTGTGTAACACCAAAGGCAGGTAGGAATACGTAGTAACTCCAGTTATGCTAATGCAATCTTCACCTCACTTTCCTACTGTTTATGGTAGACAAAGGATGTGAATTGGAGATACTATTTATTGGTGTCAGTTTCCTGCATAAATCTGAACTAAAAAAACAGCAAAACATCTTCTAGTCAATAACATGACAGCATTTCCTGCTGTTTTGATTAATTCCTCCAAATATACTCTAAGGAAGAAATCCTATTTCTCACGATGAGGGGCAAATTTAGCAGCATATACAAACCAGGCTGTATTTTCCATTAGGTGCTTAATGAGTTGAGCCCAGGGTGGCACCACCTGAGGGAAATGCAATTGATTAAATATTATAATGCTGTCCTAAATATTTTTAGTTTAGAGGTAGCAAATTAATGTATTGGCTTTATGTATGTAAAGAATATGAAGACCACTTTCTTGGTCAAGCTGTTAGCCCTGAAAAGCTCTGAATATACAAAGTAGGGCCCATGCGGGATTGTGGCAAACCGCCATTAGCATCGGTTAAGCTAAGCAAATAAGCGTTTATGAAAATGTACAGCTTTGCAAATAGATCACCAGAAAACTGTGTGATTCAAATTGGTTTCCAAGGTGCCCTGTAAATGTCTACTTAGCCTTTTGAAACAAAATTCAAATGTTGGAAGCAGAGCATATCAAAGGTAAACACTGAAAAGTATTTCAAAGAGTACATCTGAAAGCCACACAACCTTCACAGACAAAGAAAAAAGCACACGGCCTAACAATTTTCTGGTATCCAAAGTGGTCAGTAGTAACCACGTTTATGCTAAGATACTGGACAGACCAATTATTTAATGAAAGGACAATTGAGGTTAAAAATAATAATACACATTTATTCAGCTTACCCCTTAATGAGTCAATCCAGGGTTAAGAGCTGTGGCCTCTTTAAGATTTATGTATTCTAATTGCCCTGCTCATGTGCACCTCCCAGGTTAGTTATAAATTGATCTGAGCGGCTGCCACCCGTCCTTTGCATTTCTTTATTTTTACAAGCACGTGTGGTTGTGGGTCTTGAGGTGTATGTGGGAGGCTTTAGACCCCCCCCCCCATGTGCTGCACTTACAATTTACCTATGCTGATGAGCATGTGTGGGTTGATCCACCCCTACCAGTAGTACCGGGCACCATGGACACCGATAGGCGGCATATGCAATGGCAACTGCAGGCCAAACAAACACCTCACCCACCAACCTGAGTGCCTACATGCACACCCAACATATGTTGTGCAACAATACACACAAAGGGTATTAGGCGACCTTTACATGTAACCCCTAACATGGGTGTGAGCAGACAAAAATTTGGGGGCCCACATACTGTGTGACCCAGTATGTAGCCCTTGTAGGGATTTTGAAGGGACACATATACTGTTACAGAGGAAACTACTAGTGCATTTACCTTGATTTTGCAGCAACACCCCAGCTAGCAGCACCTCGCCCGTAAGACCCGCCACCTGCAGCCACAGATGGTGTGTCTGGTGTGCCTACCACTGAGACAACATCAAGGCCATGCCCATCAGTCAGCCACCCAGGGAGCGGAGTCCAGACAGTGATGAGATAAATGAGTGAGGTTAATAGGCAAAAAGCGAGGGGCACGGTGGAGAAGGAGAGTAACCCAGGGTAACATTTTGGGCCCTGGAGGCCGTGTTGAAACTTTTGGGAAAACCAACAATAATGTTGACCTTTCTTCACACAGATGGCGCCTCTCCTGGCTGAAAATAATGAGCGAGAGGAAGGGCATTCTGAGCATCTGGATAAGACACCCAGTATCATCTGGACATCTCCACCAGCTGCTGGCACCACAGACACTGGCCATCACCATTCCTCCCTGCAGCTACAGCTTCATTCTGCTAGTAGCAGCCTCACCAGCTCCACAGAGCATCCAGGAGGAAGCCAGCTCAGTCTGCAGCCAAGCTGCACCTGTCTTTGGTAAGGCGATGCCAGATCATGAAGGCAAACTGGCGGGCCAACATCACCACTTTATAGCAAAGTGCCAATAGATAGTTTAAAGTTGTGCGACGGACTGCCAGTTTGCTCTATGGATACCTGGCTGCAGCGGTTCTGGAGCAGCAGCCCCCTTCACATAACTTGTCAAGGGGCTCTATCGTAGGTGCAGAGGATGTAGGCTGTATTTTCACTTGCAAAAAGAGGCCATTCCAATCACGGTCCGCTGGCAGGAACGCATGCAAAAGAGGCTCTGAATCAGGCTCATTGTCAGCAGGCATGTTGCTGCTTCTCGACAATCTGCCAGCTCATAAATCTCAAGTTGCTATAGAGGAATGTGGCTACATGGAGCTTAACTATCTAACTACAGTGCAGACATGGCGCTAAGTGATTGCTTTCTCTTAACCGAGGAAATGTGTGGGCAGCAATTTCCTGATGATAATGCAGCCAAAGAGGCAGTAGCAGGGTTCCCGTAGCAGCAGTCTCCTATTCAGAGGAGTATATTGAAAGAGAGAATAAAATAAACTACTACCACTAAAATACTACTGCTTCCATTAAAGTGCCTGTTACATTTCCACAGTTCCCAGTGATTAACAGCATTCACAGCTACCCACAAATTTTACCTTCCTTGCGTTTGCTCGTGGGGAGCTAAAATTGAAGCGGCGAAGACCAGTGACAAGGGCATTTCCGCTGCTCAAAATTACTAGTATTTACTTTGAAAATGGTTTGGCAAATGCAGGCAGACTGAAAAGGATGCACTTTTACAGCATACGTGAGCATGGGAGGGGGTTTCAGGATATATGTGGGTTGTCCTGGGAGTGTCTTGGTTGTTTGAAAAGCTTCACATACTGGTTAACTTTCTGACGTTCACACTCAAAAATTAAATTAAAGATGCTAAAATGACCTTTCGCTGAAAATAATATTGATTCCTTAGGGGTTCGCCGCTAAAAGCTGGCAAAAGGAAAAGGTGTTGCGCTACAAGGAACTCAACATAAATCCAGCAAACACAGACATCACTGGGTGAACACGCCACAGGGCGCTTGGTGAAAACACAGCGAATGGTTGGCAAATCATTTAGCAAATCACCCCCTAAGTGTCTTACATGTGGATTATGTAAAGCATGGCTCAAATGGTTGAAATGGGTCACCAGTGTTGAACTGGAGTACCTTGCGCCCACCATAAAAAACTATTCTTGGGACCCACCAGAGCACATTATTCTTTAGGCGCACCAAAGGAACTGGATTGTTTCACAAAGTGAATAGCAAAGGTTACTTATTGAATAAATAGCAAACAAATCACAGGAGACTTCCGACAAACTAAAAACGTAACATTATGCCCTGATGATGGTCCTGGGTCAGTTACTGGGGTCTCCAGAGGTGCACTAATGAACCAGTCCGACACAGTAACTGAATAAAATTACGAGATCTAAAGTGACTTCAAACAGCTCCTTTCCCATAAGAACGTTTATACTGTTTATGTGATTATAGCCTCAATTCATCAAGAGTTGAAAAAAAATTCTCATGGTAGTAAAAAATTAATTTCATGCGAAAAAAGCATGAGATTGTCATTGTTGATAGATCACTAGATAGGAAGACAATAAAAGTCAATGGTACTTTTTTACTCCTGAGAAAAGTAGTGAACTTTTTACTCCTTTTTACACTGTAGTAAAAGTGCCATTAACTTTCATTGTCTTCCTATCTGGTGATTCGCCAACTTTTAATTTTTTACTACCATGAACATTTTGTCAACTCTTGATGAATCAAGGCCTATGTATTTCTGGTGCAATAGAGGTAGTTGTTGAGGTAGTTACATGAAGAGAATAGATACTGTGCAACTCCACTAAAGCTTTCCCAGGTTTGTGACAGCTGCTGCCTCTAAAGCTATCACGCAAAGCTTCGGTGATTCCTAGCTCCCCAATCACGGTATAGTGGTCGGGCCTCTGCTGAACTGATTGGTTGGCTAGGTAGTCACTCAAGCTTAGGGTGGCACCTGAGAGCCCAGAAGCACTGCCCCCAGTGGCCAATCAGGCACCCCTAAGGAGGAGGGTTTTTTTTTCTGTTTTTATAACCCTTTTCTTAAACATACACATGGTACATGCTGCTGCTCTTCGAGAGAGTTTCCATTAGTTTCACCACTACAAATGTTAAGCCTGTAGTTACTGGCTGCTTCTTTACTTTCCTTCGTATGGATAGCTACAGCATTGGCCATTCTCCAATCATCTCAAACCTTACCTGTTAAAAGGGAATGGTTAAGTAAATCTAAAAAGGTTCAGCAATCACAAATCTGTGTTCCCTTACAGCTCTGGGGTGGATGCCATCTGGACCTATCGCATTATTTTCCTTTAGATGTGGCAGCTTAGCTATGACTTCAGTCTCCAAATACTCTGGAGCTGGACCCTCCCAGCTGGATGCCATGCTATGGCCATACTTGCTATGGGTTTGAAAGCCACCATCTGAAAATGCTGAACAAAAGCAGCTATTCCAAAAAATGCATTATTTTGCTCTTCAGTATCATTATGTTATATTTTTATATCTTACTTTCAGTCGCACTTCTGCTTTCTTTATACCTCAAAGAGGAAAGCAGCTTCTTTTATTATACTGTTGAGTTCCCTATTAAACCAGAGCTGCTGAGTCATCCTTAAACCCTTTAACTGCCAGCCTGCTTAATGATTTTGTCTCCCTCTGTTGCCAGGCTATTTTCCACTATTTTGTGCTATGGATGTTTAACTGTGATGTTTGCAAGAATTTCCAGGGAAAATTGTATATTGTTTTTTCAGCAGAGTTTGGGCTTTAACAAGGAGAGGGAAGCGGAGACCCCTAGCATTAGATCCCAGTGCGCTTTTATTTTGGGGTATGCAAGTGGGGGAAAATGGCAAGGACAAAGAATCTTCCCCCACCTTTTTCTTCACTTTTTGCATACTCCACTCCTTTTCCCTAAAGCTAATTTTCCTAGAATGTAGAACTTTGGTGCTAGTTTAGGTTTGCACAATGTATGTTTTCATTCTAAACCATAAGCATTGATGGTCACTGGTAAGCAGATTTTTTTCTGCTTCAACCTCAGACATCAGATCCCCGTTGTTGAGTACTAAGTCCTGAATATTATCCCCTATAGTTGGTGACTTTACAGTCTGTTTAGAGATGCTCCTTAAGTGCATCTAATACATTCCTGCCCTTGCAAGCTGCTGCATTTGGGATATTCCAGTCCCCATCAGCACTGCAGTAATTTAATTTGATGGGGCCCTGGTGCCAAAATAAAATGGGGCCCTGTCAAGTCCGTCTTTTAACCCAGTTGAAGGCAGCAAAACAACTAAAGACTGAAAAGTCATAGACAAATTATGTTTTTTTTTCTCTAAATGCTGAGGGAACACAAATAATAAATCAGGTGGAGGAGAAACAATAATGGACCCAGTGGCAGTCACACCTCCTATAGTTACGCCTCTGCATGTCAAGCAAGTTAAAGTCCCATTATTAGAATATCCCCCCTCATTGACATTCCACTGATTACATCCACTAACAGGTTATCAAAATCATCAGATGTACCAGGAGGCCTATATATCACACCAATTAGGACCACAGCTTCCTCCTTAGTCTGCATGATAACTCAGAGTTTCTAGTTCTTGTATATTATGATTTATTCAAGATGAATGGTTATGCCACCGCCCTTTTTTCTAATCTGTCTATCCTGTGCAATGTGTGACCAGGTATCACTATCTCCCAGTCATTGTAATCCTTGAACCAAGTCCATGTTATTGCAACAAGATCCAAATGATCTCTGTATATGATAGACATTAACTCAGAGAGCTCCTTGACCAAGCGACAAGCACTCACATCATGTGAATGTTGTTGGTATGCCATTCTCCTTTCTTCTAAATCTTTACCACCTCTACCCTAACAACAACCACGTTTCCAGAAGTAATTGTAAAAAAAATATATACATCTAAACATGCTATACTAAGTTCCTGCTTGAAACAAGAAATATCCAAACATTTGTTTCAAGACAGCTGTGAAACGTCACTCAAACTATTACAAGGGTTAATCTTGTAGCACTTTTACACTCCCCATAGGGATGGTGGGTATTGACTACATAAACCCCTTCCCTGCCAGTAAGGAAACAAGCAAGATGGTCTCCTGACAATGCTTGAGTTATGGTGTGACTTGGTGTAACTGGTCATATTTGTGCATGATACATTGAGTTAGCCATCTGTTCGGAAGAAACGCAGTATTGTTTCCAAGTCATTTTGACTTGCAGACATGCTAATAAATAGTCCAATCACATAGAATCGCCTCATTTCTCAGGTGAACACGTAATAAAACTGAATTCTTTTTTTTATTGGGAATAAAGAATTGTTTTCAGCAGAATGTGTGTCCAATCAATCAGCATTCTGGGAAACAGGCTCATACATTAAGTATCGCCGCTTGTTTTGGACATCGCTAGCCAGCTGGTTTATGTTGAAACCTAATCCCCTGGACATGCTGACAAGACTCAAAATGATCAAATTAAAGTGACTCAGGTGAAAACAAATTACAGAAACGAACAGGAACTGCCTACGCTCCAAGAGAAAATTAAACATTTCTAAATAAAACCGAAGAACACAAGTTAATATGAAAATGTTCCCCTGTTAGAGAAAACCATAAAGGAAACAGACCATGTATTCTACATACGTAAGTATAAAAATGTTTATGCTGCAACAAAGTACATGCCAGCGCACATGTGCATATAGATTGTAAGTGCATGGGATTGTCAGTGAGCACGCAGTTCGGTTCCCACCCAAATTTGCCGTCAATTGCTGTCAGTTGGAGTTGACGTTTTCCTTATGAATCCTGATTCTTCTGAACAACGTCCTGGCTTCCAACCCAGCTTAGGTAGACTACATGATTTTGAGCTTCCTGTGTTTTTTTTAGAAATTCCCACGAAATTCTGGGATTCAACAACCTTTGCTTATTCATTTTGAGTGTAAAAAAAAAGCACTTGAAAATAATTTGAGTTAAATTCAAGTGTTTTACATGAATTTATTACAGCAGCTTTCAGGAGGATGAAAGTCTGTTTTCTGACTTCCACAATGGAGCCCTTCTGCTGGACCAAAACCCGTGGTACACCATAGGGAGGCATATGAACATAATAGTGTGTAAAATTATATTTAATATAGGCCTGCACAAATATTAGCAAAAACATTTATATGAAATAAACCATAGTGGCGCACACACAGGTCAGTCGACATGACATGTTGAGGAACAAAATGGATGAGGTTTAATGTGCTTTCTGTATGACTGAGAACAGCATGGTTATCATGGCACCATAAGCAAAACAAATGAGCCAACCACAACATGAAGACAGTAACATGTGCAATGTGTTAGTTACTGCATTGTGCGCTGCTGCACAACTTGACACTGGATCAGCAGAGACAAATGTATATGATATAAACAATACATAATGCCATGACAACATCAATATACCAGACAAACAATGTGACCACCGGCGGCCAATTGCGGGGCCGCGTTTTGCTGGCAAATTGAGGTTCAGGTAAAAACTGCGGTCTATGCAGTTTACAAGCCTGATTCATAGCCTCTTCCGTACACTTTACCGCATGTGGGAATGCTTAAAACTCTCGGTTCTGGCCATTTTTCCAGCTTGTGCTATTTAGTGTAGGGGTTTTTGGACCAAATTTTCTGTTTTCCGGGACTTTTTAGTTTGTGCGCGTGAAAAAGAGTTTTCAACGTATTAGGACAGTCAGACCGAGTTTATGCATCCTGCTTTCGTGAGTTTATGGCTTTAGCCTGCACTTGTGCATTATTCTGAGCCCCGATTTTGCCTTTTTCAGGGCCATAAAAAACGGAAGCTACCTGTGCCAAATTACTCACTCTTGCGGGATTACTGGCAGATGCAAGTGATGGAGCCCCTTGATGAGTTCCTGGAAGAGCATGAGCATCTGCAGTGCCGTGGGCTGCTCAATTTGTACCTTAGATTTACCTTAGGCATACTCACCAGTCGTCTGCATGTTGATCGAATGTCTGATCAACAGATGCTCGAATTGACCCAACTGAACCGCCTTTCTCTTGAGAGGCTTTACTCAGAGGTGCTCCCATGGTTGGCCCCCCACCACAAGAAAGGGGCATGCCTTTGAAGGTATGACCAAACTGGTTGGCTGCCTTCAATTTCTTAAGAATGGCTCCTTCCAGAGGTTAGGGGCACTGTCTTAGCTTTCGCTGAGCCGCTCCCTGAATTAATTTCATGATAGCATGGTTGCCCTGCAGGAGAAATACATCTCTTTCCCCGACAGTTTGGCTGCCTGGAATTCAGTGAAGTTTTTCAACCTGGAAAATATGCTGAATATCATGGGCACCATCGACTGCACACATGTGGCGTTGGTGTCTCCTGTGGCGCAGGAGTATATGTTTGCCTGAATGTCCAGTGCATGGTGGATCCAGATCTATGGTTCTTTAGTGACTTGGTGGCATCCCTGGCTCAAGCCATGACACTTTTTTCCTTCGAAGCTTGAGCCTCTACACTCGTTTTGAGACTGGTGATCTGAGTGGTGGTAGGCTTCTTGATAATTGTGTGTATTTGTGTTGTGTTTCTGCGTTTCTCTTGTTAGCCTTACATTTACAATGTTATTCAGACTTTATTTAACAGGCCAGCCATGCTATGCCATGTTTCACCTATGCATGTTTGCCTCTTTACAAGCAGGCCAATGGATGGACAGGTGACAGACTTGCCACCAGATTTGGAGATGCCTAGGCACATGCTAAAATGGAGTAGCATTATGCACCTACTCAGTGATGCATATGCACATACTAGCAAGGTCACTCAACAGCCCAAAGGGCTAGGCCAATACATGCATTGGCCTGCTGCACATCGGGGAGATGTGATACACAGGGGGAGGTTAGTGTGCATGGTGATGCAAACAAGGACTATACAGGAACTACAGTAAAGTTACATTTTGATTGTAGACTTTTATGACAGAGCAGTATGACTTCAAACCCAACACGATGCCAAGAGGACATTGTCAGTGGAATGGAATGCCAATGGCCAGGGATCGATACAGCACTGGTCAGACCTCAAAAGGAGTGAGAGGCCCCAGGTAAGGTGTTTTTTCTGCCAGAACAGAGGTGGATGCTCCATAGATACGTTGTCCACTCAAGCTGATATGCATCACTGAATTGTGCTTCTCTTCTAGCATCAGAGTTCCGGCAGAGAATCAAGCCCACCCAGAGTAGAGGGGTCCGACCAGTGCTGCAACAAAGCCACTTGGGCCGTTGGGTGTGCTGGTAAAGCGCCAGGCCCAAACATTGTCAACGTCTTCATCCTTTTTGTCACCACCACCACCAGCAAAACCAGCAGATGAGGAGGAGGCCCAGGTGTTGGGCTTGGAGTCAGACCCAGCACCAGATACCTCAGGTAGGACAACAGACCAAAAAAAAAACACAGCTCAAGGCAAGGAACTCTCAATGACATGTATGATAAGTGCTGGTGTTTTGTGCTTCAATCTCCCTACAGACTCCTCGGACCAGGGAGAAAATGCAGCTATGAGGCCACCCGAGACCAGACCCTTAGACGACTCAGGTGGGTTCAAGAGAAAACAAGCTGACGCCTCCAGGAGCGGAGCACACATCATATATGTGCTTATTCTAACATCAGGTTACAGACCCTGAGGAAGGGATGAGGCTGAGGCAGAGGGTGGCTCCCTAAATACCAAACTACAAGGATGCAGTAAGTGTTGAACATTTGGGGGGCATTGACCAGGAAGAAGTGACACACATGTGTTCAAGCAGATGCTGACATACCTTTCTTTGGTCTTTAAACTCTTTTAACACAACATTTTAGATACAAAGTTTAGGAAAAAATGAAAGTAAAAAGGCAAAAAGGACCAAATGTAATATTTAAGCTAAATAAGAGCTAAATATTTTATGAAGAAAATATGCAGTGTGGTGTGCTCATTAATCCATACATGCTTAAGCAGGTAAGAACAAGGAAGAAGGTCAGTGACAGTGTAGAGATGCAGACTCCATAGGATGCCCGTCAAGGAACCAACAGGAGCCAGTAGGGAGAAGGTAAGTCACACTACAGGGATGCAGTCTACATAGGATGCCCCACAAGTTCACAAGCCAAAACTGTAATTGCTCGGCTGAATTGAAAACTTACGCAAAGCACTTACGATCACGTACGTCTGGCCAAGAAAATCTCGGGACACAGCTGAGAATAATATGAGCAGTTTCCGAGTTGACCTCGGCAAAAACGAGCAATCACACTGCGGCTTAGAATCAGGCTTTATGAGAGTCACAATGTGAGAGCATAGAAAATGGGTGTGGCACTGTATTAAATCAAGTATTGGTACCATAGTGGCAGATATGTGGCTGTGGTGGGTACAGACCCCCACAATCTTAATGCTTAGGATCTCGCTAGGGGGCAAAATAATATAATAAATAATATAATAAAGTGTATAGGGGCCTTGGGGAATACATGGCGAAGTTGGAAGCAACAGCCCAGCTGGGTCTCCAATTCCCTGGTATGGCCAGTCTCCCCTCGCCTTATATAATGAAAACCAGGGATCCATGGTCTCTGTGCTCCGAGTGCTTGTGCCTAATCTGAGGAAAAGGGCACCATCAGAATTTTACTACTTTTTTTACTAATTTTACGACCTTACCTCACCTCCATGGGTGCATAATTCTGATCCTTCTTCACTCTATAATTATATTGAAGATAACCCAAGACCTACTGTACTTGAATTATGCTGCTGAATTAAAATAGCATTTTTAAATATTGTATTGAATTAGGGGTTACACTAATGGAGGCACTTATGGGGTTAAATAAAATTATGTTACATGAATGAGGCTGTTTTTGCTGCTGTAGGGTAGTGAAAGTGGGGCCTTGGTACAGCTGCTCTAAAGTAAGTTGTAGGAAGAAATATGGCAGAGATTGCTGTGCAGCTGCTGTCCAGAGACAGTGTGTAACTCAATCGGATCACTGGATAAAAATGTACACAGCTCAGGACACAGCACAACACGAGCAGAGGAAACACAACACACAGGAGTAGGAGGAATTTACTGGTGGCCACCTTGATGTGGCAAATGTTCTAAGGAGCTGTGATGAATCAGCCAACAGGAACATGAAGCCATTTGTCAAAAAGAATTTAGACATCTGCTGTTATGGATTTATGTACTAGCCAAGATTATTACAGTATATAATACCTTGCATAGAGTTTGGAAAATATAGATTTACATGTACAATGCTGCACAGGAAATAAAAGCAGCTGAAAAGCAAAGGGTCAATAAGGGGAGAGATGAAATTTTGCTCATAGGGAATAATGGCCAGAACCTCACATACCCCACTACCGCGACATTCTTGGGGGTTCCAATTTGGGATGCCCCACTGTGTGAAACTGCCGCTATTCACTCACTTCTTCCAATTCCAATGGTGCATGTACAAACTCTCATTCAATGAAAGCCATCTGTCGTGACAATAAGCCTGATTTTAAAACATTTTGGTGGGCATTTTGGGGCTCCTCGAGGTGTCGACCCTGCCTCCTCTATGTCACTTGTAGAAACCAAAGAAAGGCATGTAAACATCTGCTTAAACACATGTGTGCCTGTTCTCCCTATCCAATGCCCCTCAAATGCTCAATACTTACTTCATCCCTGTACTTGGACATTTTATGGAGCCACCCGCCGCCTCGGACATGAAAACAGATGTTAGAACTAGGTACATGTGTGATGTGGGTTCTGCTCCTGGCGGAGTCATCTTGTTTTTTCTTGAACCTACCTGAGTTGTCTGATGATCCGGACTCGGGTGGCCCCATATCTGCATATTCTCCCTGGTCTGAGGAGTCTGTAGGGAAAGAGAAGCACAAAACACCAGCACTTAGCATATATGTTACTGGGATTTCCTTGCCTTGAGCTGTGTGTTTTTTGTCTGTTGGTGTATATGAGCTATCTGGCTCTGTGTCTGACTCCTAGCCCAACATGGGCCTCCTTCTCTTCAGCTGGTTTTCGATGGTGGTGGTTGTTAACCTGAAGAGGAGGATGAAGACATTGGCAATAGTTGAGGCCAACGCATTACCCGCACCCCCAACCTTTGTTGCACCACTGTTCGGATCCCTCTTTTGCGGGTGGGCTTGATTCAGCCAGAACTTCCAGATGATTGGAGAATGGCCAATGTTGTACCAATCCATAAAAAGGGGAGTAAAGAAGAAGCCAGTAATTACAGGCCAGTTAGTTTAACATCAGTCAAAATGTTCAGTCAAAATTTGACCAGTAGTGGTCAAATTAATGGAAACACTCTTAATAAAACAGATAATTTCCCAAAACAGCACGGCTTTACTGAGGGCAGATCATGTCAGACCAATCTTACTGATTTCTTTGACAATGTCACTAAAGTGTTAGATGAAGGTGGTGCTGTGGATATCGCCTATCTGAATTTTAGCAAAGCCTTTGACACTGTACCACATAAGGAACTCAAAGGTGAGTTACAAGTGGTGTGCCACAAGGCTCTGTCCTGGGCCCCATTCTTTTTAATATATTTGTAAGTGACATAGGAGAAGGCCTGGTAGGAAAAGTTTGTCTGTTTGCTGATGATACAAAGGTTAGTAATAGGGTGGATATTCCTGGAGGTCTCTGCAACATGGAAAATGATTTAGCTTCACCGGATAGATGGTCAAAACTGTGGAAACTAGAGTTTAATGTCTCTAAATGTAAAATCATGCACTTGGGTAGAAGAAATCCCTGCTCTGAGTACCGTATGGGCAGCACTGTGTTAGCCAGGACCTCGGAGGAGAGAGATTTAGAGATACTGATTACTGATAGCTGCAAGATGAGTGGACAGTGTAGCCAGGCAGTGGGAAAAGCAAGCAGGATGCTCGGGTGCATAGCTCGAGGAATCACCAGTAGGAAGAGGGAGGTTGTGATGCCGCAGTATAGAGCCCTGGTGAGGCCACAGCTAGAATACCGTGTGCAGTTTTGGAGACCTTACCTGCAAAAAGACATTATTCAAATAGAATCCAAAGGCGGGCAACAAAAATGGTGGAAGGACTTAAAACTAAAACTTATCAGGAGAGACTTAAAGTGGACCAACACCCACCCCTGATCGGTTAGCCGATTAGCCGATTAGCTCCCTCCCCGCGGGGCATCCGAAATCAGGATGCCCCGCTGTGTGAACCCCCCCCCCGCTGTGTGAAACAGCCCCTAAAAACTTACCTGTAAGAGGGACGCACAAGAGTCCCCGATCGGGGTGCCCCGCGGAAGTGGACCAACACTCAGGATAGTGAAAATCCTGGGTGTTGGTCCACTTTAAAGAACTTAATTTGTACAGTCTGAAGGAAAGAAGGGAGAGGGGGGACATGATTGCGACCTTTAAATATGTGAAATGATTGAATAAGGTTCAGGAGGGAAGTGTTAATGATGTTAATGATAGAACAAGGGGGCACAACCTGAAGCTAGTCGGGGGGATGATCAGGAGCAATGTTAGAAAATATTATTTTACAGAAAGGGTAGTAGATGCTTGGAACAAACTTCCAGCAGAGGTAGTTGAAAAATCAACAGCACCAACAAGAATCACTTTTCCAATGCACAGTATGTAAGATATAATAAGACAGAGCAAAATAGCTTACAGGCTGACCGCTGGTTGATGAACGAACCTCGACATTTCAGTCAAATAGACCTTTCCGAAGAGGAGACCGCTCCTCTTGAGAAAGGTCTATTTGACCGAAGCGTCGCGGTTCGTTCATCCACCAGCGGTCAGCCTGTAAGCTAGTTTGCTCTGTCTTGTTACATCTTACATACTGTGCATTGGAAAAGTGATTCTTGTTGGTGCGCTCCAGAATCTGTTACTTATTACTGAACTGTGTCTCAGCACTTGGACTCTTATGTGCTCCTATCAAAATGCTCCTGGTTAGCGATTTTGTATATACCCTTTGTCCTATGATATGCGCCTGACAAGACTCCTGCATAGGGTTAACAGAATATTATTCATTAATACCACTGTCTTTCACTGTATATATTTTGTACACTGGCATTAAATCACTTTCTATTTTTGCATAGTTTTGTTTTGGGTGTTCGTTTTTTAGTACTATATTTAGTTACATGTATACACTTTGAGTGGGTGTATTTGAATATACAGAACCCCTTTCTGTTACCTGCTTGCTTGCTACTCTCTGAGGATTTATTGTGGGTGTGCTATGACCTATCACTAACATACAACGTATCTGTGAAGCAACCACTTACCTCTAAAGTTCTGGCAAAACACTGCCTCACCCGGGGCCCCTGTCTCGTTTAAGGTCCGACCAAAGTGCTGCATAATTTGTGTGTAAGCCGTCAGTCCCTGGCCATTTAGATGTTTTGCCACCTCCGATGCCAACATCCTCTTGGTGTGGGTGTTTGGCTTGAAGTCATTCTGCTCTGTCATAAAAGTCTGCAATGTGAAAACACAATCAAAATGTTTACTGTAGTCCATGTGTTTGGGTCCACATGCACACACTAACCTTCCCCTTTAAATACCTGTGTCTCACATCTCCCTCATGTGCAGCAGGTCAATACAATTGCATTAGACCATATGCGCCATTAAGTAGGCGCGTGACACTACTCCAAACCTGCATGTGCCTAGGCATCTCCAAATCGCTTCCAGCGCTATACTAGCAAAAAAAGTCCCTGACGCACCTAGGCAACTTGGCATACCTAGCTCTCCAGGCCGCCGTTTTGTGCAAAAACAGGGTGAGCAACCAGGGAAAAAGAAGGTAGCACCAATCACCTCAAGGACAAACCAAACCAAAACATTTTACAATCACAGCACACACACAAGTGGTGCTAAAAAATACAAAATATCTACCAAAAGTAAAGCTGATGCTATAGGGGAACTTCAAGAATTTCATGGGCATTAGACAGCAAGCTTGCAGGAAAAACTAAAGATAAGGCGCACTACAAGGTCAAAAGAGTTAAACTATGAATAGGGGGAATGGGGACTGAAACTAGGGGCATGAGAACACAATTACAGAGGGAGGGTAGGGAGACAAATAGGAAACTGATAACAGCATCCAATGTTGCAAATACAATAACAGAAATACAGGTAACACTAATACACACACTTAACCAGAAGCCAACCACCACTCAGATTGCCACTCTCAAAATGAGTATAGAGGCTCAAGCTTCACAGGATAAAAGCATCATGGCTTAAGCCGGGGAAGCCGGGCCAAGGCACTGAAAAACCGGAGATCCAAATCCACCACAAATTGGACGTTCTAGGAAAGTCCCATCTTACAGTTTCTAGAAGAAAAGGACAACAGACACAGGTTAATACACCAGCAACATTACAGTAGCAGGCAAGGAGCAAGCAGATACATGGACAACTTGGACACAAGGATCAGGGGCACTATGAGAAACTAGTTTAGGGGAGCAGAACAAAGGCTAGCATAAACAGAGACTTGGCAAGAAGGAGGACCAGTGAGCAACTAAACAGACCAAAACACATACTCCTGCCCCACAGGTCCCACCAAAGCCACATGCGTGCAGTCGATGGCACCCATGACATTCGGCATATTCGCCAGGTTGAGAAAACCCAACATGCTGTCAGGAAAAGAGGTTTAGTTAGGGCGCAGCTCAGCAATGGCTGAGACATGCCAAAAGACAGTGCCCCAAGCCTCTGAAAGGAAGGAGCCATTTGCAAGAAATTGAAGACAGCCAACCAGCAATTGCACAGCCCTTTCTTGTGGTTGAGGCCAACTATGGCAGCACCTCTAAATAAAGCTTCTCAAGGTTATGTCGGGTCAAGTTGAACACCTATTTATCGGACATTCGATCAATGCCCAGACAACGACGGGTATGCCTAAGCTCTGGAAGGTACAGGCCATGGCACAGCAGATGCTCATACTCCAGGAACCCATCAAGGGGCTCCATCCAATGCATCTGCCAGCAATCCCACAAGCAAAAAGAGGGTGTAATTGGCACCAGTAACTTCTGTTTTTTATGGCCCCAAAAAAAGGCAGTCATGGCTCAGAATAACGAGCAAGCACAGCCTTAACCCGTAAACTTACAAATGAGAGAACGCATAAACTCTGATTCTGATTATGGACAATTGATAAGGAGATTGCATGATATTAAGTTGCATTCATGGGCATTTTGGTGTACCCTTGATTTCACTTTATTACTCAATATCTCATGATAATGATTGCCTTGAGACACCATCTGCACAAATATTCACACATTTTTCCAATTTCCAATTTCCAATGTGGAAGATGTAGATCAATATGCAGGGTCAGAAGAATTAGGGGTACCTAAGAGAGGGACAGGAAGAGAGAATGCGGGGAGGCTGGGGGCATGGGGGGGGGTGAAGGGAAGGCGAGGATAGGAACCATGGTTAATAATCTTGTCTTATAAGTGACTTGGGGGTGTTGGAAAATTCCATCCAGTAGTACCATGTTTGTACAAAGGACTGCTTATTATTTTGCATAGATAGGATCATACCTCCAGAACTCATTATATCATTAACTTACATAGAAAAACAGGGAAATGCTGGGGTGAGGGTTTTTTAAGCATAGGCAAATGGATGATGAATGATTTTAACAGACAGAGAAGTAATTTCTTTTATTGGCGTAATGGGATCTTGGAGTGATGGAGGAGCCAAACTCTAAAATTTGAAGATCCAAGGAAAGGACCAAAATATGAAAACAAGGTCACCCCTCAGTTCCCTACATTGCCAGCAGTTGGGAGGTACCTCCAGAAAATATTTAATTAACTTGGTTGGTCCATCAACAGGTCCTGTTTTGCAGATCTCCACACAGATGCACAAGTAAAGCAATTATTGCTCAGACAGAGCTATAGAACAGATATGTGGAGACACACAAATCTCGATTTGTTGGTGGGCCTTGAGGTGAGGGATGAGGGAAGGGGATCTAGTGCATAAGGATGACTTGTGATCCAGAAGGATTATTAAGAATTTTGCAGTTAAATGATTTTCAAATTTAGTAGAGAAAGGAAAAGTACACCTAACCAGGCCTTCATCCTCTCATAGCCTTTCAAAGGGTGTTAGTGCACTTTGCTGAATTGTGCAGAGGTTGGTAAAAGATGTCATACATTTAAATATTTTGCCACCTACTCCACTCATGTGCTCTTTCCTGTCTATCTTCTCTCAGGGAAGTGTGCAATTCTTAAAGTCTTTTCTGCTAACCATGCTTTCGTTGCTAGGCCTGAGAGTCCTAGGTGCAATCCAAAATTACCCAAAACTGGTTCCAGAGGAGACAGAATGGGTGAGATATCCTGACACTATTTTTGGTGAATAATTCCACAACATAGGAGAAGTATCTCGTATCTGGTAATGAGACACCCATCTAGTGTCTGGGATAGTGTTCATTTCTAAGGGGGACTCGTCTAACCACATCATCCTCTTTTATCTTGAATGCAGAACCCAATGTTTCCACCCACTTGTGAGCCTCTGAGAAGGGCATCACAAGAATATGTGATTGACTGTATATCTGAGTAAGGTCCACATATTTTGTAGGATTTTTAAGACAGTAAGTAAAACATTTTGTGCAGACAATTGTGGGTAAAAAGGAGGATATAGTCAGATTTACTAATTTTAAAAAATGGTGTAAAATGGTCTTAGAGCTAAGGCCTTGATTAGTGACTTATCGTAACACCTTTTTTTCTTCTACTCCCTTTATATACTAGCAGATGCCATGCTGAACTGGGAACCACTAATTACGACAATGACTGGGCAGCAATGTGGAGTACCCCATATATAGTGCTCCTTCCATTTATACAGCTGAAACAAATTTAAAACTACTTATACAATGGTATTATATTCTTGACCGTCTTGCAAAGGGTATTACAGATTACCCCAACATGTTTCTGGGGGTATTCCCTTTCAGGAATATATAGGTAAATATGGTGGGACTGGGGCTACAGTTTTTCAGCTAATACATATTATTTTGGGATCCTCCATTCTAAGACTAGTGGTTCTCTTAAATAAAAATGATTATAAATTCAGCACATTAGACAGCAGCCAAGCAAACCACTGCAGGGGACCGTGGATACCGGCTGGAATAAAATCACCTTATGTCAGCAATGCGGGGCTGAGACTATCAGAGTTCTTTAGGAATGAGTTTGCTTGGACTCCTGACAATCTGGAAGGCCTAATCCCTATGGACACTCAGTTTAAACGCCATTTCAGAGAACGGTGACAGGAAAAGGCCAGTTCTCCTACAGTCATACTACCCAGATCGGTATCCCCAACTACTTCTCTACAAAGTGAAAATTTACCAAACCTTTTCCAGTATGATGTTTCTCTCTGCAGCCCTGTGTTGGCATAACGTCTATCATTTCCTACCAGCTTTTGTTCGGAGCAGCTGGTAACATTATTGATGCTGGGTACTTAGAGGCCTCAAGATCCCAACCCATTTGTTGAATCCGCAATGTGCTATCATAGCCATTAATGGACAACCTCTCACTCAGGAAAAAATTACTCAAAACTGTTCCTGTCAAACTTCAAGTCTGAGTGCTACATTAAGAAGAGATCTTCTGTCTTGTACTGTCACTGCCCAGCCCTTCCATTAGTCCTGGGCCTACTTTTGTTGAGAAATCATAGCCCCAAGATAAATTGTGTGTCTAGCAAAATTCTCTTCTGGTCAGATTCCCCTTTGCACTGATGCAAATCTGATCACCACCTCCTCTTTGTCGACCCTGCTATCAGGCTAGTAAGACTAGCGTAATGACCTTTTTTAAATCTGCAGAGCCACCTCATTGCTTCTATGGTTGTGCCTTAGTACAGTCTGGGGGAATGGCCAAATGGAGCTTAGAGTAGAAACAATTGTGGACTCTTACAGAGTTAGGAGCTCCAAGCTCAACCATGCAGCGCCTGACCGCGTCTAACCTTCAGCGCCAGCTCCAGTGCCTGCCTACTGCATACTACGCATATTGACAATTTCAGCCTAAGGTACATGACCATCTCTTGTAGCGCCAACTCTTGTAGTGAGAAGCCAGCTGGACCAGGGGCTTTAACCATTGCAAAGTTTTCTAGAGCTATTTGAAATTCTTTAATTTATATAGGGGCTTGAAAATCCTATAAAATTGGGTCAGGAAATGTGTGGAGGTTTTCTCTCTGTGAGATAGGTAGCAATGGATTGCCTTGAGGAAACTGTTCGCTTACATGTATTGTGGACTACTTGGCTGTTCTCAGTTTGTATTTTGGAAACCATGCTGCCTATGGTTGTGGAGGTAACAAGGGGAAGCAAGAATGATGCAGAACAAGAAACAGCTCTAATTTTGAGCAGGTGTTGTGTGGAATAATAGGTAAAATGTAAGCAAGTGTCTACTAACTGGTAAAAGTGCGCTTCGATTTTACAAAAAATAGGTGTGTGTCTAATAAGGGGGTGTAGCATCTACTGAAATCCCCTTTTATGACCAGTTTGCCATCTGCATACTCAGATACTTATACGGTGGCCCACATTTGGGAAATATCTTACCTTTGACAAATACCCACTTCCCCTCTGCACCACTCTGAAAATCCAGTGCCACTCATTGGATTGAATTCTCTAAATTTAGAATCTAGTAAGAAACTATGATATGTCCAGGGGAAGGTGCTTTTAGGCCCTTTAATTTGATTTATGTGAGTCACCTGATTAAATGCTATTTGTGCTCCTAACCATCTGAGGCTGTTAAGGATCATCCATTACTTCACCAGGGTATTCTAACATTTAGCATTATGATAGGCCAAGTTAACTGTGGACATTTTCATGGTTGGAGAAGGGTGCATCTGGAGAGGTTAGGGAGGACTGATATCCTGGGACCATCAAAGTCCGCTTGGTCTCTCTCTCTGTATAAGTAAATTCTGCAAATTGAGGGACGGCAGGGTCTCTCTCTCCATTTGTGAATAAAGAGTGGTTTGTTCTTTGCCTTTTGATTTCTGTGCATTTGTTATTAGTTCAGAAAATTACTTTTGTTCTAAAAATCACACTTTACTTGTGAAGCAACATTTTTGGAGTGGTATTGCATTATTCTATATATACAGTATAGCTGAAGAGTAGGCTCCAAGAATGATTTCCTCTGTACCATGAAAACCCATAATCTGGCTCTGCAATGTTTTAACCTACTTCTGTGTTCACATGAACACTGCTGCTAGGGTTGACTAAATGGAGCGTACTCCCATCTACCTGGTAAAACCACATTTATGTGGGGCTGGGACTCAGAGGCCAGAATCAAGAGAATGCAGTTATGTGCAGCTGCTCAGTATTGAACTTGCAGATGGTATGCATGGTCAGGGCCGGCTTCAGTAATGTTTGGACCCCTTACAACCTCAATGTCAGGCTTCCTTCTTACGGCGACATAGATTTCCATAGATGTGACAGAGATGAGGAGCTGCATGTGGACAGAGCAAGGGCAGCACGTACTTCACTGATGCAGACCTCTTTTTTACTATTTTGAAGTCCTACACAGTCATGGAGCAAAATGTCTGCCACAAAATCAGTAATAGGTAAGGACTACCTGGATTCCTGGAATGTGTAAGAGTCATAGGATTGCCATCAGGCCTGCAAGCAATTGCCCCTCAACCAGCAGTCCTGTCTATACCGATGATAGCCCTGTCCATGGTGGGGGCATCCAAAATTGTGATACCTCCCCTGCTGTGGGCTCAATGAACAATTTTGCTGTTGTTTCACTTTGAAGTGGAAGTCCAGTCTCTAAGTAACCCATCCCCCCCCCCCCCACCCCTCTCTCAGGTCCTGGGTGCAAACATCTTGGAGGGAATGCACAGAGTAGCAGGTCTGTCACCCAACCCTGTGCAGCAGTGTGACTTTACTGGTCATTTACTTAAATACAACTGTAATTCAGGTCTACGGCTGCCATGAAAAGCCCTGCCCCCACCGGAATCAGAGGAGAATTGCAGCGATCAGTTGAGTTGTTCTCTTTTTAGCATCCAAGCTGATCTTAGCACGAGGGGGGTGCCTGGATGGGTGCAGGGGTACAAAAAGCTTAGAGTTACTTTTTAACCAACTACATGCAGTATGTAACTAAAAATAGATGAAAAATAAGTACAGTTAAATATTAAAAGTGTACCTCCAAAATAGAGTATGTTTTCCACAAGCAAACAAACTAGCCATGGCCAATAAACTGGACCTACAATCCATAAGCCACAGGATCAGCTGGTGAGGTGAGTATACTAAGTGACACATCTGGATTTTACACATCTGGGCATCTCAAATCAGAATGCCCCCGGGGCAGGGAATCAGACGGTCAATTTCTGAATATGAAGGATTGTGAGTTACCCAATCAGCAAAGGTGATGTTGATACAGTGATTGGGTGGCTAACAGTAACTTGTGATCTTTGAGACAGGTTACTGAGGCTCCGATGCTTCACTTTAGAATCAGAATCATCGGATCAGTAAATTTACAACCCCCAAATTGGGTTATACTGGGGAGGGGGGGCAGTGTGGTTTTAGAATGGGGGTTTGCTTCAAAAAGTGTTCGATTGATTATGCACCCAAACTGGGAACTAGTATCTTTTGGCTATGCTTTGGCCTGTTGGGCAAAAGAAGGTGTTTTGAGGGCTAGTGTAATGTAAGTAAGTATACTGGTCATCAGTGGCAAAATGAGGCCAAAAATCAGCCCATGGCTGGCACAAGAAATCCTTTCTGAAGCTTCCCCCAGACATGATTCTGGGGCTATAGCATTAGGGGCTGTGGTTTCTTGCCTTGTGGGTACAGTGGGGCTGGGTACAGGAGGTTAAGAGGGAGACTAAGGTCCCTTTCACACCAGGCGATTTGCATCGTGTTGGGATTTAAATACTCCAATGTGTCACAAGCGGACAGAAACCACAGTTCAATAAAATAAATGGTCCCTTTTACACCAGTGCCCTGCGGTTTGCAAAATGCATCATGCTGCATTTTGTCCGAAGCTCTACCACAATGTGCCCCCATATAAGTCTAAGGGCACCGCAGGTAAAGCACATATATTGCATGAGAGGGCTATACTCACCCTCACCTCCCGATCCATGCTACTGGTCCCGCACTGTCCTTACCTCAGTCCTTTGGTCAGCACTGCTCCAGTCTGCTTCTTGGGGGCCTTCATTCCTCTCTTCCAGCAAGGACTACTGGAAGGCCCCAAGTGGTGTCCACAGCAGTGCCCGACTGGGGAGGGTGCAGGTACCACCGCCACCTGCTGTCACCCCTGCATCCTGCCCCTTGCTGTCGCCGCTGAGGGAGCCAGAGCTCCTTCCACTGCCGCCGACTTCTCACCTCACTGGCGCTCAAGGTGACCGTGCCGGGAAACTGGAAACAACGAGGCAGTGTAGGTGTGATGCCGCTGCTGCATGGCACAGCAGGCACAATGCAGCATACAACTGTGTGCAGCACTGAAGCACACAGGGATTGATGTGCAGTAGCCAAACTAGCCCCAAAGCAGTGCGGCCCACCAGGAATTCTCCCGGGTCTTATTATTTATTTAAAGTGGACCAACACCCAGGATTTTCACTATCCTGAGTTTTGGTCCACTTCCGCGGGGCACCCCAGAACGCCCGATAAAACTAACCTCACCCCGCTCCTACGGCGAATGCGCGGGCGCTCGTCCAATCAGCGCGCTCGGAGCCGATGTGGTATGCGCATCCAAGCGACATACAACCACAGCGGCTCCGAGCAATACTGACAAA
The DNA here is from genome assembly GCA_027917425.1 of Gastrophryne carolinensis. NCBI lineage: Eukaryota > Metazoa > Chordata > Amphibia > Anura > Microhylidae > Gastrophryne > Gastrophryne carolinensis. Next base: position 53,471,394 of record CM051244.1, read on the forward strand.
TTCATACAACTTAATCAGATTTTAGCATTTGTTGTTCTTACCGAAAGAGATACTGTTAGGATTTATTACCGAAACCTTGTGTGAAATTCCTCGGCATTGCACTGCGGTTAGGAATGTTTTGTGTTAGGTGCACTTTTTCTTTAGGTGTAATGTACTCTATAGACTGCTTAGGTTCTCAGAAGCCCCAGTACCCCCAGGCTGAGATGAGATCTGAACATTCTCCCACATATAATAGAATAAACTAACAATAGAGGACCAAGCTGCTCCTTGGCTTGCAGTAGGTATCCTGTTCAAGAAGCAGAGGAGATTAGTAGAAAGCAGAGAAAACATGATAGAGGGAAGGAAACAGGAGCTGAACCTTAAATGGGCGGTGTGAGCCCTGGAGGTCTCCCTGATATTATCAGCAGACCTAACAAAACCTTTTCCTTTTGTTCTACTTTTACAAGTACAGACCTGCAAATAATTGGCTTGTGCCTGTCAATCAGGGATGGACTGAATCTTTTTCTCACCAGCTTATCCCATCACCTGTCTTCAGGAATATAAATACACACCTTCATTACAGCGTCTGGAACAATGTCTGCATCCATCTCCATTGCTGCACTTCATATCCTGCCAGTGATGCTTCAAGGCGGGTTTTAGGTCAGATAGGGACCAGATCAAAGTTGAATGCTGAGTGCCATCTGTTACAGAGCTGTACCATATTATTGCTATCTATGAGGTCAAGATATTTCTGCCATAGATCTCATACTTGTACATGCAATGCCAGTCACACCATAGACCTCACGTTGCAACATGACTATTTACGCTCCTAACAACTTCAATACCTTAGCTCTAAGGTTTATAAAGTAGTTCTTAATGGGTTCAGTATTGATTTAAAAGACTTCCTTAAATATATTCTCCAAATATTAATCTTAATTTTACATTAAGACATCACTAAGGGGTTAAAGTATTGGAAAATTGATTAATAAGATGGATAACTTTTCTGCATTTATTGGAGAAACAATACACACTGGAGATTAGATAAATACACTGAGGAACAATTCTCAAACTTTTCTGATCAGAAAACTTTGACACATCACAGGTAGAATCCAAGCTTTAACGCCTGGGCTGGGAGGAGGGGGGGTTAAAAGAGAAACTGCTTAACAGCCATGAGAACATCGTGTCTGACAAATAGAACAAAGTCTTCTCAAAAGCTTACCTTAAATATTCAAAGCCTTAAAAGGGGTTGCCTTAATTCGTTACTTTATATTGATGTATTACAAAAATACAGCAATTGGGTTAAAGCATAACAAAACCCAAATGGCACAGAGAATTCCAAATTCCAGGCCCAGCCGCTGAACTTCCCAGATCAGGATGCCTCGCTGTATGAATCCCAAATACTCACCTGCTTCCTCTCCAATGTAAACACCGCCAGCCGCATCCCCTCCATCTTTGGGCTGTGTGCATGCCCCCTCGCCCAGCCATTCAGATAAGCTGGGGATGGAAGCGTGCGTGCTTCAGGGGTTACGACTGCTCTCGCTCCAATTGCTATAAACAAGAGCCATTTGTCAAACATTTAATATGCATGGCAAATGGCTCTGATTGGGAGAGAGCCTGTGCATGCGCTGTAAGACCGGATAGAGGTGAGTTGTTCTGGGCAAAATAGGGCGTTTCACACAATGGGGCATCCCCGTTTGTGATGCCCCCAGGGTCAAAGAACAAAACCCAGAAAAGTCAAAATCACAGATTTTCTTTCACTTTACGGCAAGTATTAGCTATTATCATAGAACAGGTCATGTTACAAAGAGAATGAAAACATCTGTCTAAATCAGCGGAAATATCATTAAAAATGAAAAAACACCCTCATGCTTTTCACATAGGAAGTAAACAAGATCAGCCCACTAATAATCAGCCTCTGTTTTGTTTCTTGGGATCTATATACAACTCTCCCCTAAGATACTTAATAGGGAAGCTGCTAAACACTACTGTAATGGCCCAAAATCAGGCTTAACCTGAGGAGCTAAGCCGACTGGTTGCCAATTCAGGTAGGATAACTCAAGCATTCAGGTAAGGACCCTGATTTACGGCTTTTGGATTGAGTCGGGGGGGGGGTATTAAGGGATGCTCAGGGGGTGTGAGAGGCAGTCACCTTTTAGCATTGAAGGTACCTGAGTTTCCCTTGCCATGTAATTTGCAGGAGTATAGGCATTCTAATCTCTTTGCTTTCCTACTTATCTAAATAAATAGCTGGAAGTTAGCTGTTACTATATGTTTACCTAAAGCAAATAGTGGTGAAGTGTGTTTTCCGCCCTGCTGCCCCAGCCTAATGCAAATCTCACTTCTAGCCATTAGTTAGGACTTTAGAATCCATAAAGCTTGCTAGGCCTGAAATTAGGTTCCTAAACTAACACCAACCTTGCTTTTTCTTTTTTTTTTCAATCAGAAAGACAGCGTTTGAGTATACACGTAGGAAGATCTACCAACTAGAGGAAAAACATGTCTCACGGTGAAATGATTTCTGCTTGAAATGTTTAATTATGTAAATGATCTGTATCAGGTTTCCTTGTAAATCCTGTGTACAAGAACTAATAAGACAAGCTGTAAAAAAAAAGATGTATATTTAGGAAACAGAGAGCACTTCTCAGACTCATTAAGTGTAGAAGGTTTCTTCTGGCGAATTCTTCATGTGACATTGTAGTATGCGGGGTAATGTTAGAACAACACTGACTGAATGACTCTGCCTGGGGGAACCCTCTTTGGCTACCTGAGTCATTGATATAGAGTGTCTCGCCTAGGGTCGCTCACCGTGGGAGAAGTTCACGTGCTCCTTAGCTTAACAATAACACATGACTCCCTTGAGTTATAATAGGAATCTTTATATTTTCGTGTTGTTTGGAAGCTTTAGGGGCTCATTTTTCACAGCCTCCATTCCAAACTCGAAAAAGAAATAGCAACTGGTGGAAATAATCCTGGTTAATAATAGTGCTGTGCAGATGTTTTAGTCTGAAAGGCTTTTGAAAATAATGGCATAAATAGTTTCTATGAAAGTGGACCTTTACACATGCCCCAGCATCCATAATAGCATGTGTACCCGCAGGGCAGGTGTTAGCACTGGCAGGACCCAAGTCATTCCCTCTACCCTGGGCAGCACCTATGCAAGATGCAGGGCTGTGCAGTAACCCGGACTAAAGACTGTCAGCCAGGGGCAGATTGGCCATTGGGAGAGTTTCTGTCTGTCAGTACTTCTATTTTCTGTTTCTTTCTTTCCATATAGTCTTTGGCCCTTATTTATGAAGGAATAGCGACAGGTAGCGACTTGTGAGCGACCGGTAATGACGGGCCCCGCCACGAGAACGCCGGCTCCCCACCACAATCACACATTTATCAAGCCGATCCTTCTTAGCGACTGAGATAGCGCCATATAGCGACTCATTCATCATTATTCCAGCCTCAGCCCACAGCGCCAGTGTCCGACCTTGAACAGCGACAGGTATGACCTCTCGCTACCTGGCGCTCTCCAATGCATTTCAATGGAACAATCTTTAAATATTCCTAATTAATTGTTATTAATGTTTTTTTTTTTTTTGTTTTTTTAAATGTGAAAAATTCTGTGACCACTTCTGCCATGTTAGATATTTTTTTTAAGGTAAAAAAAAAAAAAATTTGTGCAGAATTGATATTACAGGTCTGATATTAATGTATTCATATTACAAAATTATTTTAAAATCTTTTTTTTTTTTGGTTTCCAAAAATATGGTTGTTTGGGGGTTAAAAAACTACTTTTAACCCATCGCCGCCAGCGCTCTGGGGTTTAAACATGCATTTCACAGCGCGATAATTTTTGAGCGTGATTTGTTAATGAATATGGTGGGAGCCGGTCGCTATGACCAGTCGCTATCATGCGTTCCCATACAGCGCGGAACCTGTCAAATAGCGACTCCTCACCCAATATTCAACATTACTGCACACCGACGGGGAGGCCGATTCATTAATAGCGCCAGGTAGCGACAGATGAGCGACAGTAGCGTTATTTTCACAGCGCACGCTAGTATTCGCTGTGCTTGGCCGTTGTTCGGCTGTTGACAGCGACCCCGTCGGTGTGCGGTAATGTTGAATATGGGGTTAGGAGTCGCTGTTTGACAGGTTCCGCGCTGTATGGGAGCGCATGACAGCGAATGGCCATAGCGAACGGCTCCCAGCATATTCATTAACAAATCACACTCAAAAAATTCTCGCGTTGTGAAATGCTTGTTTAAACCCCAGAGCGCTGGCAGCGATGGGTTAAAAGCAGTTTTTTAACCCCCAACCAACCATATTTTTTGGGAAAAAAAAAAACATGTTTTTCAAAACATTTTGTAATATGAATACATTAATATCAGACCTGTAATATCAATTCTGCACAAATTTTTATTTTTTTTTTTACCTTAAAAAAAATATCTAACATTGCAGAAGTGGTCACAGAATTTTTGACAATTAAAAAAAAAAAAAAAAAAAACATTAATAGCAATTAATTATGAATATTTAAAGATTGCTCAATTGAAATGCATTGGAGAGCGCCAGGTAGCGAGAGGTCATACCTGTCACTGTTCAAGGTCGCTCGCTGGCGCTGTGGGGTGAGGCTGGAATAATGATGAGTGATTCGCTATCTGGCGCTCTGTCAGTCGCTAAGCAGGATCGGCTTGATAAATGTGTGATTGCAGAGGGGAGCCGGCGTACTCGTGGCGGTGACCATCATTACCGTTCGCTCACCATTCGCTACCTGGCGCTATCCCTTGTTAAATAAGGGCCTGAGTCGCTGTCAAGAACCGAACAACGGCCAAGCACAGCGACTACTAGCGGGCGCTGTGAAAATACTGCTACAGTCGCTCAACTGTCGCTACCTGCCGCTATTAATGAATCGGCCTCTTTGTTTCTTCCATCTGTTGTTTCTGCCATTTTTTTTTCTTTCTTTCATATGTTTCTATCAGCCCTTCTACTTTTTGTTTCTATTCTTTTCTTTCTTTTCATCTATTCTTGTTTCATTCTTTCCATTTCTTTCTTTCTTTTATTTGTTCATTTTGCCTTTCCTTTTTCTCCTTCTTTATTTTATTGTTTCTTTCCTTCTCTTCTTTTTTTCCGCCATTCCATCTGCATACATTTCTGCTTTTTCTGTCATTGCTTTTATTCTTTCTTTGTTTTTGCCATTAATTCATTCTCTTTTTTGCTTTCTAAAATGCATTTGATGCTTTTGTTCTTTTTTTCCCTTTCTTTATTTCCATCTATTCTTTGCTTTTGTCTTTGATCCACTATCTATGTCATTTTCTTTCCTTATACTCTTTCTTTTTTTGGTCATTCCTTTTCTCTCTTTCTTTCTTTTTATTGTTCTGTCATTTCTTCTATCATTTATTTCTCTTTCTTTCTGTCATTTCTTCTATTCCTTCACTCTTAATTTCTATTTATTTCTGTCATTCCCTCCATTTCTTATTTCTTCTGTAGTTTCTGCCATTCCTTCTATAATTTTGTTCTTTCTATTCATTGCCAATAGTCACCATACATCCAACTTTACTATCATGTATAGAGTGTCATAGTTACATACATACATAGTACAGTTGAAAAAAATGACACAGAAAAAAGTCATGTTCAACCAGGGGTCGGGAGTGGGAATAGTTATTTTATTTGCTAACAGTAACTGTAATGTATGAATGTTACTTTCTGCTAGCGAAGCATATAATTCTTTACTGAAGCTGTCAGCTGTTGATGCTGTAAGAAGCTTCTGTGGGAGGCAATTTCACAGATTTATAGTTCTTATGGTAAAAAATGATTGTCGCCTCCAGAGATTGAATCTTTTTTTTCCCAGTGTGTGCCCTATTGTCTTTAGAGAGGATGTTAGCTGATATCGTTTTTCCCCATATTTTTTGTATTGGCCATTTTTATATTTATACAAGTTAGTCATATCACACTACAAAAGGCTCACTGAGACACTGTCGCCTAGGGGCCCACATGAGCCTAGCTCCAGGATTATGTGGACAGTGTCTCAGTGCCCTGTATGCCTGCCTACCCTGGGAAAAAACCCAAATTGGACCATCTGGTCATCCCATTTTGTATTCCTGGTCGGTAAACCCCACTGGTGGGGCCATATTAGTTAGGGATTCACTTAAAGGAAAAACAAAATCAGAGCATTTATACACCCCTCTACTCTTGTCTTGGCTGACCATGTGACCTGCTAGTGGCCATTGCCTGATGCCATATACCGCTTCATAAGTCATAAGCATCCTCTGTCATGGCCTTGGGTATATAGGGCAATGCCAGGTACTGTGAGCTCAGCTGTGGGTCTGCTCATTCAGGGTATGGATAATTATGATTCCATATGGATGACCAGCTATAGAGGAAGAGTAGTTCAGAGAGTAAGCAAGGTAATTGTCTGTCTTGCCTATTGTCCTCCTCCAAGTGTTGTCTGATACTCATCACTAAGCAATTGGTCTAACAAAGATCCACACTATTTGTTCAGAACTAATTGGCTGCAAGTTACAATGAGCCATAGTCTTGTAGAAAGATCTCTCCCCCCAAGGCTTGTATTTCATCTGGAGTTCCTCAGCCCTCTCATCAAGTACCCTAATAGACCGTGTGCTCTGAACTTCCCTTTGTAAGCACATGTGGGAAAACTATTGACCCTGACAATTCCATTTAGCCCAATGTAGCCATGAATGCACAGGTGCTATCAGCATTTAAAGCCCAACTCCACCCAAAATGCTTGATCAATTGTGGAGCAGTTACCACCAATGAAGTCTTCTTCTGCTGCAACATTTGGAAGGGAACAGTATATCCTCTTTTTGTTTGGCTGCCACAGACTTTAAGCTGACAAGTCCACGATTGTCACCAGGGTTGTGTTTAGAATTAGTTCTGCCCTAGGCACCCTTTGGGTATGTGCCCATTATTGGTACTCTGCACTACATTGCATGATGTTACACACACAGCAGTACATGGTAGGATGATAGTTGAATGCTTCTTTACATATGGCAGTGGTTGGGCACCCTCCTGGAATCAATAAGCTTTTCTGATTTTTTTCCTCAATGTGTCAGAACATTTATGCAAATTTTCTAGGGGTGGGGCCTAATTTAAATACTGAAAAATAAAAGCAGACAAACTGAACACAAACTGGGAGTTTTTTTATACATCTTTATTTTAGAGGGTCATATTTGGTGACAGAGGTGCTTTAAATCAACCCTGTTTCTAACAAGGTCTATGTGTGTGTGCAAATATAGTTGGTGACACTGTGTGGCCTAAATTAATAAAAACTTAGCTGCCATCAGGAATCTTTGGGCCCAAAATGACTGATAGACCCATTGGGTGGCTGTGTGAACAGGCTGCTTTTGGGTCCCCCATTAGGTGGCTACTAGTGAGGGAAGCAGACTGCAATGGGCCCCACATATTAGGTGGCTGTGGGTCCCCCCAGGCAGCGGCCGCAGGTCCAGGTTGCTATGGGCTCCCTTGTAAGGAGTCTGAGGAGCCAGGCTGCTGTGGGACCCCAACATTACATAGCCACAGGGCCAGGTTGCTATGGGACACCAGGTGCAGTAGTCATGGGGCCAGGTTCCTATTGGGCCCCTGTACATTAGCCACAGGGCCAGGCTACTATGGAGCCATCTGTGCAGTAGCCACAGGGCCAGGCTACTGCACAGGGGACCCCATAAGACACTGAAGACCTGTTTAAATTAAACAAAGTGAGCAAGCTGGATTACTTTTATTGGGTGACAACATATTGCATAGAGATGCTAACATGTTGGTATATGAAAAAAGAGTACAAGATGGGAGAAAGGGTAATAAAACTGTGAAGAAGGCAAAAGAGGAGTAAAGGAAGGGGAAGATGAGGAAACAGAGGAAGGATGGGAAGAAAGAGGAAGAAGAGGAGCAAATAGAAGAAAGGAGGAAGGAATTAAAAAAGAGAGGTAAAAAATACATTATGGGAGAAGGAGGAAATGAAAGAGAGAGGAAAAAGAGAAAGAACATTAAGGAAAGGGAGAAGAAAGAAATAGATAGGAAATCATATAGAATAAGGGATGGGAAGGGGCACATTGGAGGAGAAGGAAGTAAGGCGAAATTAAAACACAAACAAAATTTGAAGGAAATATTGGAATTTGAAATAGATAGATAGATAAATAGATGAATAGATATATGGGCAGAGTGTTAAATGGAACTAGACAAACGGTAGGTAGGTAGAAATATACATAGAAAAAGAGATAAATGGAACTAAACATACAGAGATATAGATAGATGCTGTGCATCTGTGCCATGTGTGGTGTATGTGGACCTCCCTGTATCCCCTAAGTAAGTAGGTTAAGTATACATGTGAGTGGATAGACAGGTAGATTCATGGGTAGGTAGGTGGCAAGCATGCAGGTAGATGGATGAGTAGGTAGGTAGGTGAGTAGGTGAGTGGACATGCTGTGGATACGCACCCTATGATTCTGTCTCCGCCCTAGGGCCACCGGCTGCCAATTGCAGGTACATATGCGGGTAGGTAAGTAGGTGGGTCAGTGGGCAGGTAGATAGGTAGGTGCGTGGGTAGGTAGACAGGTAGCTAGGTCTCATGCAGCAAAGGGGGGATGTGAACATCAACACAAATGCATGATTTTTAATATTATCTATATACAGTCACAAGCCTGGTGTTGGCACCTCTCAGCACTGCCTCTCCAGCTGGACATCCCATTTTCGATTGTCTAAATCTGTGAAGGCATTGGGATAGCCTGTAAAAATTGTGGGCACTGGTATGCTGTGGTGGTGGGTGCCAGTATGATGCGGGGGGGGGGGGCAGAAGACCCAGGCTGTTAGTATGCTGTGGAGGGGGAGCACAAAGCATGGAGGGCCTGGATGCTGCAATGGGGGGCAGAGAGTACCAGTACCAGCATGCAGTGGGAAAGGGGGGCGAAAAAAGGTGTGACCACCGATGCTCTGGGGGGGGGGGGGGTATGGATGGCCCCCATTGCTGGCCAATGTTTTGTTGCAGGGGGGCAAAGGGTGCAGGCGCCAGTATGCTGCAGGGGGGGGGTTGTGGCAGGTGCATCTGCCACAAGGGGCAAAATGTAAGTCACCAGTTTGCTACAGTAGGGGTGCAAAGAAGGTGCCATTGGTATGTTGCAGAGGGGCAACAGTAGGTGGTGCATCAGCTGGTATGCTACGGGGGGCAGAGAAACCTGGGCTGCATACTTACAAGCTTAGTGGTTCCCTGGCTTCCATGCCCAATATTATCTTTATGTACACACAGAGGCTGGGAGAGCCACTCTGTTTGTATAGATACAGCATGCCTTCCCCTCTGCATGGTGGTATCAGCGCCTGCATCTTGTGCCCCCTCTTCTCCCACAGAAACTATAGGGATGCTATTTTGTGCAGCCAGATCACGGTCGCAGGGAGAGACCAACTGGGTGGTTGTTACATTGGTGGAGGCCCTCTTGGATGGGTAATAATGGGGGCCCAGAGGCACACACCCCTGGTGCCCTGACTATTATCTATTCAGTAGATAGACAGGCAGAAAGAGAGATAGATAGATAGATAGATAGATAGATAGATAGATAGATAGATAGATAATTAGAAAGTCTTCAGTGATGTGGCAAGCTTTCCCTAACAAACTGCTAATTTCTAGAAAATTATCCTAGGGAAACTTAAAGTTCCAACGGCAAGGACAAAGGTAAGCGTTCCACAATGCCACAATGCCCAAAGAGCACGTGTGGGTGACTAACGACACCCAGGCTGCAGCTGTTGCTCCTATGCTGCCTCCCTACCACCGCATTAGCCTCGAGTTTGCACCCAGGAGGATTGTGGGATATGTACACCTGGATGCATCAAGATGGCGGCCTGAGATACGCCTTTATCATGTTGAGATGAATCTTGCCTAACTTTGAAGAATACGAACCGACAGAGGCAGCAAGCTTTTTTATTTATGGGAAGAGCTTGCCAGATTTGAATTGGTCTAAACACAGCCCAAACTGAAAAACACCTAATGTTGTGGCACATGTACAGAAGCCTGTATCTGCTGCCAGGTTCTCAGTGTATTCATATAAATACGAAGAGAGCAGATGATGATGCAACAACCACTAATCACAATAAGAAAGTCTCATGATATTTATTACATATATAAAGCTGGTGTTATTGACTTCTTATTTCACTTTAATGCTACTCAATTTTCACCACACGTGCAAAGACACAGGAGTGTAGCAGTTTTAACATGTTGTATAGAGGGAGGGGTGTCACTGTGGCTGTAACTGTGTGGGAGTTCATAAACTTTGCACTTTACAAAGCAAGGCGGTCACTGACCCACAGCAGCCAGACGATGACTTTGTCTCCCTCACTTGGGATCAGAGAGGTAATAAATGTGGGTCAGTGTCAGAGGTCTGGGTGTTGTCATATGTACGCTACATTTCTTCAGCCAGACTTGTGGAGAGACAATAGGGGTGCAGCTATGAATTGCAGAGCCAAGTTATAAACTATGATGAGGTCTACAGGCCAAAAATATCAGCCTATTGCAGTTATACTGTTAGCCAGCAATATCTGCCTCATACACACTGCACGAAAATCATGTGTAACCCCCTCCTCACAATGGGGAATAATAAACACTGTATGACTGCACCGCTGGGGCCAGAGAGTCCTCTGGTGGCTGTCATAGTAGGCCTTGTTAAGGAAGGGTGCAAACAAGGGCTTTATCCTGGACAGAGAGGCTCTTTATTAGCAAACACTTTCAGAATGGACCAGGTGAAGGCACATTAGTCTGGTTCTCCTTTAACAGCAAAACAACACACCAGCCCTCTTTGGGCAGGGAAGGCACAACAACAAACTGGTAATGTAACTCCAGGGCACTGGCCAGTTGCAGGCCACTCTACTGTACCGCCTCTAAGTCGGGAAAAGGAGGTGTTCTAGGATCCACGGTTGCGGTCTACCTCACTGTAAAGTCACTTTCTCAATCCCTGTCCCCACAAAATGGGCTGCTCACCTTCCTATCAGACAGCACCATTTCCCTCCGGCCTCATCAGATGAGGTGATGCTCATCGTGGCCCAGGCCTCTCGCACTCTTCTCGGTTTGAGGGCTTTCCAAATCAACACATGCAAGACCTACCAAACAACTTATAGGGGTCTTTCTCCTTTGCACACTAACCCCACATTGTCTCACAGGTCCTGCCGGGTTAACCTACCCAGCCCTTAACCAAGATGGCGACAGTGGCATCAGATGCCGGTTGCCCACCCCAAACAACAAAGGTTCTTACCTACCTTACACAACCCGGTTGTTGATTTGTGGCCCCCTGCTTTTTCTTTTCTAGTAACTTTCTGGCAAAGAGATCTCAGTTCCCAACAGGTACATTTTTTTTTACTTTATTTTGAAAGGGTAAAGAGTCATGCCTATGCTCATCTTACCCCTGTACTCTAGGCCACTTTGCAACTTAATGTTCTTCTATGGCACAGATGTCAACCTTGGAGACCAGTTTACATGGTGATAGGTGTAGCGGGGGGGGGGGGGTTAGGGGCATGGTTTACTCAAAGGTTTTTGAGAAAAAAAAAAATCTTCTTTTTTCTCCCCTATGAAAATTTGTCATACGCAAGTTATATATGGGGTGTTGCAGAGTGTGAGTACTGGGTACTCCAGATATACATTATTCCTCATAGTCCGGCCCCGGCTAATGCTATAGCTGTTTCTAGGAGGTCTGTGACTGTCATATTAGGTGTGGCCTTATAGGGAAACCTGTACCTCAGTTTCAGCAACAGGATTATAAAATCATTTAAAATGTAAACACTACAATAAAAATAGCCAACTTGGTTACAGAGAAGAGACTGAAACCTACAAAAAGTAGAGCAACAATGCCCAAAGCTCTTACCACAAGGGCAAAAAATAGGTCATAAAGGGGTCAATCTATAGTGCAGCAATATTATTTACATCTAACTAGTATAGAAAGTTGTTTTTTTTAGGGTTGGTCACTTACACACTTGTGAAAATGTTGACCTTTTTAAATCCATGCTTAGGTAGACATTTCCACTAAGTGTTGAGCGGAGGTCTGCCAGCCTGGCTTTTCCAGCCTGATCTCTTCTTTTTTTTCCCCCTCCATCATCTCTAGGCTGAATTTAATCTATGCTGGTTCCTTTGAGCCTTTGTGCTTACTGGGGGAGATGTTGGCGCAAAGGGATCGCATTACAACTTTCATTTCCTGAAATGTTTGAGGGAACATCCAGGGTTTTATCCGCACATCAGGCAAAGTTGCCGGCTCAGGTTTCAGTTCTTGTCACTCAGCTGTCACCAAAACAAATGAGCCTCTCAGAGATGGAGATGGAGTGAGCTACCTGCTATTCATGACCCCTGCAGCAGGTGATCACTCATGGGAAAAGCAGGTAGAATGAATCATTTGGCTGCCTTTGTGTTTCCTCTCCTTCTTGGCTCACCCAAGGCTGGTGTGAAAGCTGCCTGTGAGAGAGAAAGAGGAGCCAATTTAACTCTATCCTGGCCAAGGAATTTGTTCTTTCATGTTCAGCTAAGATACAAAAATGGAAGCTATGAAAATACCTGTACAGGGAAAAACTGTGATGCACCTTTCATAAGGCGAGATGAGTCTTCTGCCTCAGGTCTGCAAGTGGAGGAGATAGAAGCCTGCTGAAGCCAGTGTTGGACTGGTGAATCTTGGGCCCACCAGAGGAGATCAGTTGTTATATTGTTGCCCATCCAAGAACATCCACGTGGATTGTCTGCCTAAACCACAAGAGCATCCTTCACAGTGTTTCCTTAAAGCAGGTGTCCACACTCTACATATGACCTATCTTCCAACTTTGCAGAGTGGAAAAGAGGGACAATTGATAAATTAGGCCCCACCCAGTCATTGAGGGATGGATAGGAGATAGGTTGTAAAAATTACAACAATATAAACACTTTAAATAGGTGAATTAATAATGTATTGATGCAGATCTGTATGTTACACCTTAAAGAGGGACACATGAGAACAACAAGGGACAGGACGACATGGACTCAAAAGAGAGACAGTCCCTCCAAATGAGGGACACTTGGGAGGTATGATATGGCATAGAAAAGTCGTCATTGGTGAGCTGCACAGCCTGTAATAGCATGTGCAACCTTCAAACCAAAAGTTTAATTGGGCAGGTAGTTTGTATAGGGTGCGGGTTGGAAATCACAGCCCCAAATCATGAGACAAGGGGGAAAGGGGAAGTTGTGAGCAAACCTCCAATCAGTTTTTGACCGGAGGACTGCCTTAAATCAAATAAAGTTAAAATGATATTTCAGGCAAAGCCAATTGTTAGATGATTGTTTCGGGCTATGTTTGCCACTGACATAAACTGTTTTCCGTTTTCAAATTGAAGAAGAACTGGCCGAGATAATCAAGGATTTCGGCTTCAATTTCTCTTCTGAAGCATTTGGGTGTGGCCATTGGTGCTATGATGCTTCATAATAATCATCATAATGTCAGCAATGGAGGCAAGAGCGTTTGCTAGGAGGAGGCTGAGCGGGGCGGGGGGGAGGGATGGAGTTGATTAGCTGAGCTTGAATGGCAGCTCTGAGAGTGCTACGGTATCAGTACGAAGGGGGGTGTGGTATGGACCAGCTCCTCCAGCTAGTATTGGTGGTCCACATCTTCAGAGTGATGCTGAGGGTCAGATGAGGAAGTATATTTCCTCATTCACAATGCTGAGCTGAGAGGAGGTACAGTGTTCACACGGAGAGATAAAAACGGGAAAGAATGTAGAAGGCTGTGAATCGACCCTAATGACTTTAAAGCCCAACTCCAGGAAAACATTCATTTGAAATAAAGTTTCGAAGGATAGATAAGACCTAACCCCCCCATGCAGCAAATTCCCCCCCTCTTTAAAGCGGTTCTATACTTAAAAATACAAAATTAACTTTTCAGCATTATAACCCAGTCCAGTGACTGACAATTTTGTCACAGCACCAGGATTGGGATAGCATAGGGCAGAGGTGTCAAACTCCTTGTCATCGAGGGCCACATTGGCATTCTGATTGCCTTGAAAGGGCCAGTTAATGACAAACACAGAACAAAATGCAAACAGGACCATTCAAATGTTGTCAAATGGATGGTTACAGACACTGAATACTTTTGTTCAGGAGAAATGCAGACGCACAATTATCCTTCCTAGGACAGATGCAGGTTCTGAAGTCATGCAGACATCATAAGTCTCTATGATACAAGCTTCTCCCTCACCACCGCCCCAAAATAACTTAGCGGATACTTCACTTTGAGTTACCAAGCATGCATTACCAAAAATAAGAGAGGTGTTTTGATAGCATTCCACAAAAATGTTGTGTTTACACGTAAGAACGAGATAGTGGACCCCACAAGCAGATATCTCCTCCTTCAAGGTATTATAAATGATAATGATGCTACCATTGTAACCTACTATGGCCCTATTATGTTCCAGACACGCTTTCTTACCCACCTGCTAAGAGTAATATAGGAACACAGCAAAGGCCTTTTGGTAAATAGCAGGGGATCCTAACCTAATTCTATCCCCATCCTTGTTTTAGCTGTAAAGCTCCGCCTCCTCCATTCTTTGCTATTGTTGTGTGTGGCAATTATGTCATTGCCACACCAATGCAATGACTGTTCCCAGTGTTTCCAGGATGATTTGAAAAATGAAACTAGTCATTTCTAGTTCTACACCCTAAGGAGGGAATATTGGCAGGGGCTATGGCCAACTGTATTTCACAAGTTCGTTGGGTTTTGGTCCGCATTAAATGGTGGCAGGGATAGGGATCCGGCAATATAAGACATATGCTATTTGATGGGGGACTGTGGTCGTTTAAGCAACTCAAACAGAAGCATAATATTCCCTCAAGTGAAAACTTTTGCTACCTACAGCTAAGACACTGGCTAAATTCGCTGGTAAAGCTTTCACCCCAGTCCAAGAACTTTACTGCTTTCGAGAAAATTTGTGCCACTGATTCAGCGATCCCCAAACTAGTATCAATGCTGTACGGACACTTGAACCAATTACCCTGCCCTGCAGCTCACTCTTATGTGAGAGCCTGGGAGACTGATCTTAGAAGTCCAAAACCTCTTGAGAGTTGGAAGGCAATGTGATCTACGATCTCCTCATGTTCCATTAAAGTATACACACTGGTAACAGTATATAAGGTACTGCTTAGGTGGTATTTGGTCGAATCAGCCATAAGTTCCCAACCCACTCCAAAAACTGTTTTAGAGGTTAGAGACAGAAGGTGACACGCTCCACACTTGGTGGGCCTGTCCTTCTTGAGTAAAGTCTTTGATCTAGCAGCAGCAGTCCTCCAAGTGACCATTAAAAAAGATCCTTGGATAGCGCTTCTTCACACTAGGCCTGCTGAAATGTTCAAAAATAATTTCGAGTTGTTCACGTTTATCCTACTAGCAGCAAAACAAACAGTGGCAAAGGGTTGGAAGAAGCAATTCACCCCCTTTAGAGAGGTGACTGAGAGACTAAACGGTTTCCTGGTCATTGAAAAACCGACCTGGCAGTGTGGGAACCATGGATCATCTGCAATGACTCTAACCTAGACGCTCAAATACTAGTTTAGACCTCTGAAAGGTGTGGACTTGGGAGGGGAGAGGGATGGGCACCCCTACTATTTCTGCTTCTCTTTTCCATTACTTTCCTTTCTACTCTACTTTACCTCTTCTCTTCGGTACTTATTTTGCTAATAAGACTTTTTCACACCTAAACTTCATTCATCTGTACAAAGTATAGCCCTGACTGCACTCTGTGTCCTGCAACATTCAAGTAATAGACGATGGCAGAGTAGTGCCTTAGCTGTAGGGTCTCCAATGCTGGCTCCCCCCTGACATTCCAACCTGGAATCCCCCTACAGCTCCAATAGCTTATGAATAGAGAATAGAGCCTGCAGTGGACCTTCATAATGAGCAAATGGCATGTGGGTGTGTGCTAAGTAGATTAAGAAAGGACAGAGGGACAAGATGGGCCCCACCCATCATAGACAACCGATGATGTAAAGTACCTTCAGCACCCACTGATGTGCATATGTATTGGGACGTCAGTCACCGGCCAAAATCCGCAGCTTTCAAATCCCGCACCACTCCGTACTGGCAGGAATGTGGGATGTGTACACCTCCTGGGTGAAGCAAGATGGCAGCAGACGCGTTGAATTCCCAGAGTAAGGCGCTGATCATTTATAAGCATGCAGCAGTTTGCATGCTTATTATTGATTTATTGACTGATTAAATTGATTTTATTTTGATATGTTGCAGCCTTTTTTTTTTAACATTGCTGGCTTTTGGCCTTTTTAAGAGCAGCCATATCCCTACCTGCCCACAATCTATTTTTGCAATGCTATATTCTCTACCGATTAATGCACTTCCAGCTCATAGGGCTGGCTGGGGCAGTAAGCTCCTGGTCTGATTTCTGTGCCCAGTCCGCTCCTGGATAGGATAATTAAGGTGCAGTTTATAACAGAGATAGGGGTTTCACTGGTACTGGCACTGGTTTTTGCTGGTCCCTGATACATCCATGCATTTCCTGTTAAATAAATATTTCTAGTGTGGAAGTAGGAATTGAGGCTAATCACCTCAGTGAACATACAGACAAGCACTACCTGGAGATCACACAGATGTTAGGGAGCCACCGGTAACACCTTAAACCGGACCAACACCCTTAGAAAACACAGTGCTCATATGAATCCCTCCCCAGGGAAAATTTCTGCACATAAAAATGAATTTACCTTTTTGTAACTCCTGCTGTGGTCAATTTTAAAATTAAAACGGCATCCCATGGGGCGGCAGACAACCTGCAAAGAGGAAGTGCGTCTGGGTTCCCTGCCACTGTGCATTGTGGGTTATGTCAATTGATTTCAGACAGCAGCACAGCAGATATGCTGGGAATGGAAGCTCCAAAATGGCCGCTACCAGGCAAAAATGGGTGATATGACGCTTCAGCTTTGGATGCAGGTGAATTTGGGGAATAATTTCCAGCAGTGCATGTCTGTTGGTGGGATTTAAGGAGAGAACATTTTTGAATATTAGTTGTCTTTCAGTTGTAGAGTGGGTGCTTTTTCTGCTCTTCTTGACATCGGGCCGGTAGCCAAATGTCTTTGTCTCGCAGTGAGTGCAGATGTGCTGTTACCTGCCTGCTGCCTGAGCAAGTGCTGAGCTGACACTTTCTGAACATTCTTGGGTACTCTGAAGCCTTCTTCACAGCTAATGAACTTCTTTCCTTGAAGTTCCTAATGATCGTGTCTGGTTAATGGTTGATTTAGGGGCAATCTTACTAACAGCAATCCTTTTTTGCCTGTAAAGCCCTTTTGATAAATCCTGTTCCTTGGAGGTAACCATGGTTAACATAAGAAGACAATGATTTCAAGCACCACCACCCTTTTAAGGAAATCAGTCTGCTTATATAATTTAATCAGCATGACAAAATGCTATCTGCTGCTTTGTCCTCACCTTCTCTTCAGGGAACCTTAACATCAAATCTGATATTAGCAGTTTTGTGGCAGGGCTGAATTATTGTCTACATAGTAAATGGAATACCAATTAATCTGTTTAAGTTCATAGCAATTTAGCCTTAATGTAAATTGCCAATGTTATAAGTGAAGCAGCAACTTTGAACAAACCATAACTGTTTCAACATATGTAGGCTTAAAACGGACCTAAAGTCCAAAAAAAAGTAAATTCAGTAAATTGAACCTCTGAAGCTCCACTCTGGCAATCAGGTACATAAACTAGTTGAGAGGGCCTACTTCTATGTAGATGTTATGTAATAGCAGGCGGATTCTATGCTAAATAACTGCAGGGGAGCAGCCACCTTGCCCCATACATGAGTCCAACTTCTTAAAAAACCCAATGCCTCACATATCAGTGCAATTGTCCATTATTTCTAGTAGAAAGCCATCAGCTGTGATGAATCATTGCTTTGCTGCACAGCTGAAAATATTGTAGCGTTTTAGAAGATACATATAATTACACTGACTGAATGGTGTGCAGTAATTCCAGATTCCACAGTAAATAGTGATAAAGAAACATTGTTGCAGCTTCCCCCTCACACATACACACACAATCCCTCTATGCATGTGTATGTTTATATAACATAATACACAAGCTGTCCATGTTTCTGAGGCATTTATATCTCTCTGTTTGGTGTGGGCTGCTGCTGGCATAGCTCTCCCCTCATGCCTATATGTGTGACAAGATGGCCATACAGTTCTGCAGCAAAGAATCGGCCTGTTATCTCAGAACATCTGCATGGGGTTAAGCCCTCTCATATAGTTTTTGCCAGAGAGGGGCTTTAGGGGAGCAACTTACTAAACGTTCTTTTTATGACTTTTGGTCTGATTTAAATGATAGCTAAGTAAGGAACTCCATTCCTTATTCGTGCCAATGAATGCACATTCAGCAAATATTTTTAAGGTTCTCACTTTTCGTTCTACTTCATTCAAACAAATGATCATACAGGATGGATCCTGAAACAAATCTAAATTTCCCCTGAACATGATTGGAAAGGGAGAGTAGATTCTCCCCTTTTCTTTCCTGAAGTATTCATGGGACAGTGGCTCCCTGTGGTGCAGGCCACAAGGCAAGGCGTAGCCGAAGTGAATTGTGCTTAACTGCAGCATTGTGTAATTAATTGCAGCTACAATCTCCCAAGCAGTTTGTACTTCAGGTAGTAATTATTTCAGGTCTTTAACAAATTATTGTAGACAACTCAAGTCCTGTTGGAACAATCATAAAACACCTGTGCCCCCCCTCTCCCCCTTTCCTGCGGACCCTATACCAGTTTAGAACCCTATACCAGTTTAAAGGGGAGGAGGCTTCCCGAATCCCTCCGGCTGATTACCTGCATCCCCAATGGCCAGGGGGGAGCAGAAATGTCCAGTGCCCATGTGGGCTATGTGGGCTGGTAGCCTCCGGCCACTTAGCCTTCGAGACCTTGGCTACTATTCCACATGGCTGATGCTATGGGTTTGACCATTGATAGTTATAGCACAGTGACTGCAAGGTGTGCATAGTAATTGTATTTTAATTAAAAATCTCAAAAAGTGCTCTGTTCAGTTTGGGGGAGTCTCCTGGGCAGGAACGGATGTCTACCAATAAGTGGTACCACTGTAATCAGAAGGAATGGGGTTTTTACAAGCAAAATGTTTTTTCTGGAAAAACTAACATTTTCTAAAAAATGCAAAATTTAAACAATAGCATTTTTTTCTACATTTCACCCAAAATATTGAGAAAGCACCAAAAAGTTACAACTGAACATCTCATAGCCCAAATTGTGTGGAAAAAAACAATATATAATTTTCCTAGAATTAACACATTTAAACATATATAATGCAAAATGCGAAAAATTTGCTTGGCAACATGGGGTTAAACGTCTCTAGGTAGGTTGGCACTGAAAGGGTTAAACTGGAGCAAAACCCAGGATTTTCACTAATCCTGGTTTTGGTTAGCTTTACAGAGGCATCCTGATTTGGATGCCCCTGTGTCAGAAGCCCCCTGGTTTGCTTATTTGCTCACCTCAATTCTCGGTCCCACAGCACATTTCTGGGCTCTCGTCCAATCAATATTCACTGCTGCTTCATGCCCCCCACTCTCAGATATGCTGGCGGGATGCCCACATCAGATGGTGGAGTGTTGGGCATGCCCAGATAAGTATATGGGCAATCTTGGGGGGCTGCCCGGAGTCAAGATGTAACCTGGCTCTGGAGTTTAGACTATTGAGCCAGGTTACAAGGGTTTTGGTCCACTTTAAGTCCAAACCATGCTCTAACATTCTCCCTTTACTGAATCTCACCTTATTGTATCTCATGTCCTAAGGCAGACCAAGACCCGCGATTTTCCCTATCCTGGGTTTTATTCCTAGCCTTAGGGGCATCCTCTGCCATGTGAGTCCCCCCAATCGTATTAATAGACATACCTTTCCTCCGATCCTATGGCATATGTGCGGGCTCCCATCCAATCTGCACCATATGCCGTGCATACTAATGATTGGAAATACAGTTCTGTATAGGTGCAGACCTCGACAATAGTGAGTGGCCGCATCCCCAGTTCCCTATTGACCTGGGCACCCAGAGATACTGGGGATGCTGCTGCCAATGTACATCACCATAGAAACCAGGGCAAAGATTATTTTTTTGTCTTTTAGACTCCAGTACCAACCAACCTGTGTTTTCCTCAGCTTTAAAGGGGAACAAAACCCACTGGGTCAAGATAATTTGGGGTGCCACCTTACCATGGTCCAACGGCACATGCGTGGGTTCTTGTCCAATCAGAGCCACCCCCTAAGATGGTGTAATTCGGCAAGTCAGCTCAGTTTGTTGTGAAAGGGGAGCGAGAGACGCCGCATCCCCGCATCCTCGGGCTAAGCACGTGCTCCCACTCCAGCTGTTTAGGTAGGTTGGAGCACATGCGGGGAGCAGCAGGGGATGCACCACTCACGCTCCCCATTCACAATAATCAGGACTGCTCACCAAATTATGCCACTTCAGCCCGTGGCTCGGATTGGACAAAAAAAGTTAAAATGACAGGTTTT
Organism: Gastrophryne carolinensis; assembly: GCA_027917425.1. NCBI lineage: Eukaryota > Metazoa > Chordata > Amphibia > Anura > Microhylidae > Gastrophryne > Gastrophryne carolinensis. Next base: position 53,491,863 of record CM051244.1, read on the forward strand.
GTTCTGCTTTAAAGTTAGAACTCTCCTTATTTTATGAGCTATTTTAAGGAAGGTTTACTGAATCAACGCATTGAAGTGGAAAATAATCCCTTTTAAACTCTAGGTAAAAAGCATATAATGCTAAAGTTTTTAATGATAAAATACAGCATTTTAGAGTGAAATTATAGTAAAATATCTGTGTAAAATTCTAGGAGTTTCCTTAGCCATACAATGCATTTAAATTGTGAAAGAAGACTCGCAAATGCGATTGCCTGTGTCCCACTGATTTGCTGCGCTTTGCAAGTCATCAGGTATGTGATCGTCATTTGCGATTGAGCGATTGCAATCGTGGCAGCTCCCAAAATACTGCATGCATTAATGCTAGTGGCCTCCCCGATCAGCCGTCAGTCGCTAATACAGGTCTCCTCATTTGATATAATAACCTGGCCTCTAATGGTGAATATGTTGTGTTGCAGTCGCTATGAAGCCAATGTACAATTGCTCACCCAAAGCTAATAGTGTCTGGGCTTTTTAAGGTTTTGTTATGGGCTTTTTTTGCAATAATGTTATATTGTCTATGCTCACATAGGCAATATAAGGTTATTTAGCAAATTTTATTGTGTAATTGTGTGTGTTTAGTGTGAAATGAAGTTCTGACCACAAATTACATTAGAAAAATATAATTTTTTATTGTTTTAAAAAATATAGGCCATCATGGCCAACTGTTCAGGCCGCATAGCGGCAAACCCCATACCCCCCACCCTACGGTTGTTTCTTCTTCCCCAGCAGCATAAATATTGTCCGGCGGACGTACTGCCACAGTCTGCGATGCTCATTATTGCAAGCTGTAGGTAGAAAAAAAAGTTCATTATTGTTTGTACATGGTTCCAAAATTATTATTTTTTTTTAATTAATTTTTTTCATTTTCTTTTTTGGATATTTAGTTTGGCTAATTTACATGAAGCTAATATGTTCAAATATTTTTGGACATTAATTTTGTTTGTGGCCTTCCATTAGCGATTTTTCACCCTACCCTACATGTTTTCATTATCTGAATTCATAAATTAAGGGCTACTTAAGCTTTGGAAGAGTGTTGTTCCTGGTTTCCTAAAGTACTCATGTCCATAGTACTAACTGAACAATTACTTCAGCTCTTACAATTTTAGCTATCCAATTTACTATTGAAGGATTTTGTTAATGACCTAACACACTCACAGGCTGAATGTATTATGCGTTTCAATGTGAACAAAGGGGAGACACCAATCTAGCATGCATACATGCAGTTATGACTGTGGCTAGGGCAAATGTCATCTACATGTCTCCTACTTAACCCCATAATGACATTCACCCTTATGCGTGGTCATCTCTCAAGACATATGGTTTAACCCTTTCGCTGCCAGCCTACCTGGAGTTTTTGTCACCCTTGGTGCCAGACCATTTTGCACTATTTTGCGCTCCCCATGTTCAAATGTGATTTTTGAAGGGATTTCCAGGGATTTCCCAGGAAAATGATATATTGTTTTTTTCAGCAGAGTCTGGGCTTTAACATGAAATGTCTTGTTTGTAATTTTTTAGGTGTATTCTCCATACTTTTGGGTGAAATATGTGCAAAAAAATAAAAAAAAATCTATTTTTTGCAATTTGTAGTGTTTTTTTGTAATAAAAAATGTAAGTTTGTCAATAAAATCTTATTGCATGTGAAACCCCAATTAATCCCGGTCACAGTGTTACCACATATGTATAGGTAGACACCCTTTCCTGCCCAGGAGACTCCCCCAAACTGAAACAGCGCTTTAGGAGATTTTCAGATAAAATACAACTATGCACCGCGCTAAGCGCACCTTGCGGTCTTTCCAGAAAAAGAACCCTTTAAATTTGAAATACCCCCCAAAAACTATATATTCTCTGGAAGTATACACCCCAGGCTTTCTAGGCGTACCAGGTTTGTTGACATGGGCGCAATTTTCTGGAAGTAATCCCTCAATCAATTCTTTGTTGCACAGAGTTTCCCTAAAAAAGAATAAAAAATAAGAATCAAAGCCACATTTTCCTAAAAAAAACTATATGCAAACAGAAAAAAACATATACAATCTGAAAAAGCAACATCCCCCGAGCAGAACAATACCCAACATGCATAGCTACTGTCAAGGGAAGAGTTGCCAAACACCCCAAAGTAAAGCGTGCGCATAACGGTAATTTTACTTAAAAATTTCAGCTCTGCAGACAAAGTGCGCACCTTGCGATTTTTCAACCAAAACAACCCTTTAAATTAAGAATATCCCCACAAACCATATATTCCCTGAAAGTACACATGTTGAGCTTTCTAAGAGTACTGAGCTTGTTGTAGTGGGCTCATCTTTCTGGAAGTAATCCATTGAAGAATTCTTAGGTTGCACAGGGTTTCCCTAAAAACAATTATAAAAAAGCAGAATAAAAACCATGTTTTCCTAAAATATCAATATGCAAACAAGAAAAAACAAGCTAAATCTGAAAGCGCAAGGTCCCCCGAGCAGAACAATACCCAACATGCATAGGTACTATTAACCCTTTTAATTGTCAGCCTACTTGAAGTTTTGTCACCCTCTGTTGACAGGTCATTTTTCCCCATTTTGCGGCATGATTAACCGTGATTTTTGCTGGAATTTCCAGAAAAATTTTATACATTACATATACATTTTTTGCAGCAGAGTTTAGGCTTTAACATGAAATGTCTTGTTTGTAATTTTTCTACTGTTTTTTGAATATTTCTGCTTAAAAAAAACAAAACCAAAAACAAATATATATATTTTTAAACAATTGTCTCCTTTATTTTAAATAAAACCTTTTTTTTTTTTAATGAAAACCATATTGCATGTGATAGCCCCATTTCTCCCGATTACAACGGTACCACATATGTATCGGTAGCCCCCCCATTCTTGCCCTGGAGACCCCCCAAACTGAAAAGAGCACTTACATTTATTCATTACATTATTACATTACAAATAAAATACAACTACTATCCACACTATAAACATAAGGGGTTAATTAAAAAAAAAAATGACATAGGGTCCCCCCTTCCAGGGGGGGGCATTTTTGGGGGTAATTTTAAGGGTTTAGGGTTAGGCTAACCCTAACCCTAAAAAATCCCCCCAAAAATTACATAGGGTCCCCCCTTTTTTGGGGTAATTTTAAGGGTTAGGGTTAGGCTAACCCTAACCCTTAAAAATAAAAAAATATACAAAAATAAAAATTCCCCCCAAAAAACGGGGACCCCCCGCCCTATGTCATTTTTTTTTTTTAAGGGTTAGGGTTAAAATTATTTTTTTTTTTAATTTTAAGGGTTAGGGTTAGGCTAACCCTAACCCTTAAAAATAAAAACAATTACGTAGAGGGGAACCCATTTTTTTTTTTAATTTTAAGGGTTAGGGTTAAGCTAACCCTAACCCTTAAAAATTAAATAAAAATGACGTAAGGTCCCCCCTCCGGGGGGGGGGGGAACCCATATTTTTTTTTTTATTTTAAGGGTTAGGGTTAGGGTTAGGCTAACCCTAACCCTAACCCTTAAAATTAAAAAAAAATGACGTAGGGTCCCCCTTACCCGTCATAACCAGCCCGGGACCAGCTATGGGGGCTTGTAGGCACAGAGTGGGGGGGCCAGCTTTTGTGGCCCCCCACCCTGCAGCCTACGAGCCCACATACCCTGTGTGGGCCCGGGCTCTTCTGCCCCCCCCCCTGGGCTTTGGGGAGGCAGGTAATTGGGGGTGCGGGGGTTAATGGCAAGCCACCCACTAGTTGCAGGTGGCTTGCCAGACCCCAGCCTTGTGAACTGGTATAAGGGGTCTCATGGACCCCTTACCAGTTCACAAAGGGTTAACATAAAAAAAAACACACACACACAAAAATGTCATTTATTAAAAAAAAAAAAAAAAAAAGTTTTTTTTTACTTTACTTACCTCACCCGATTGTCAGCTCCTGTGTCGATCAGCTGTCAAATGCCTTGGTGATCGCTGGCCAGAGGAGGGGGGGGCAGGGGATCAGAGCATCCCCTGCCCCTCCACTGCTCTGCCCAGCGATCACCAGGGCATCTGACAGCTGAGCCGAGGAGAGGCAGCAAGAGGCCCGGGAGTGACGTCATAAGCCCCGCCCCCAAAGGGGTGGGGCTTAACAACAAGATGGCGGCGCCCGTCGGGAGAGGAGGGGGAGAGCCCTTTCAGGCTCTCCCCTGAAGCTGAAGAGGCTGGGGGGGGCGATCGGAGGCCCCCCCAGTGAAGAGGAGACCCGGAGGGAGGCAGCGCGACTGCAGGTAAGTAAATGTCATTTTTATTTTTATTTTTTTTTACAGTTAGCAGCTGCTGCTGCCAAAACGGGGGGGAGGCTATTCCGGGGGCTCTCCTGGAGCCATCCGACCCCCACGGGGGGCACCAAATTAAAGAGGAGACCCAGCCGGATCCAACGAGGGGTCAGGTGAGTATTTGTGATTTGTATTTTTTTTACTAGCAGGGGGGAAAGTCAAGCACGTAGATTCTACGTGCTTGGCGCTTAAGTGGAGTAGAAGCAAGCACGTAGAAACTACGTGCTTGGCACTGAAAGGGTTAAATGTATGTTTGTCCAACATGTCATTGTACTCACCATCACAGCTGTGGCTATGGACCATGCTGCTGGGGGGTTCCTGGAGCTGGGGTGGGGAGTATGGTGACCGGGTCCGTCTGCGTGGAAACATCTGTGTATACAAAAACACAACAGAAAACTTCATAAGCTTGGTCCCTGAATATTGTTATTCCACATCCACCTGTTTTTTGTATGATATAAATCAGGCAAAAAATATTTTGGACCTTTGCAAACAGACATTTGGCTCATTATTCTAACAAGGTGTAACACATGTTTTGAAGACATTAGCATGGTATTTAGTGGTTCATGAGTTCAGCTCTATCATTTAAGTAGTCCACATTGACCACTCAATACCATTGTCCAGTTTTTCCAGTCGATTTTGCTACACATTGCCAATGCAATGCCAATTACAGTAGTAAATTAACCATAAACTTATTGATATTTTAGACTTGCCCATGTGGCAGCACTACAAGATGCACATTTACTACCACATTCGCGGTGTAGCATCATGCTGTACTAAATATTATTCCTATTTGTGAGTACTGGAATTTGCATTGATCTGGAGTTGTATTACAGAAGAGGCTGAAAAATCTGGCACAATATAATGCTGTGTAGCCTAAAACGTGTATTTCTTTGTAAATTGCATGAAATACACCATGTGAATGAGAATCAAAAACACTTACCACGACTATGCCCGAGTGCAAGCTCTGGTGCATAGCTGGTGGAGGTGCCGGCTCTATGATGCCCTGAAAAACAGTTAATAAGGGAACAGTATATTTAAAACAGCACAGATTCACCCTGGAACATACAAACAACAATAAGAAATGCACCCACCAGGGGATGAGCTGCTGCTGGTATCCCAGGGAGGGCTCTGAGGTGGAGGCGTGGAGCCTCTACTCCTCTCAATCGGCCCAGAAGATCCCAAACCCAATGGGCCACCCTCCTCCCTCTCACTCCCTGATCCTCGAGGGAGCGTTCGCGAGTCCATGTCCTCCTCCCCACTTGGACTCCCCACTTAAGAGTGGCCACAAGGGGTTCGAGACTCAGCTGAGTCCAACTGTGAGGAGCTGAGGCTCCATACTGCCCTCACCACAGCAGCGCGCTCCTCTGGGGCGTCATCTGGGGTCTGATTCTGAGGAATAGCTGGGGAGAGGTCTGGCAGGGTGTCTGGGCCTCATGATGAATCCTCATAGGTGGGAAATCGGAAGTAGCAAAAACGAAAGTGAAAGCAAAAATTGTGACACTCCTCGCATTAAAAATACGCTAACACACGGCAATGATATCGCTATGATACGCAAAGGTCACAAAGCGTGATTACAATGATTTTTTAACATAAGAAATAACATTAGCGAACACAATAAACAGGAATGACATTGTTGAAGGAGTGTGAATTTTATAGTTTCAGGTCAGACACCAAAATTGGTTTAAAGTAACAAATAAAAAATACGAAAACATTCTCAGAAATCTGGACTAATGTAGTAAACACTTGTCTGAATGTTTAAAAAAAAAAAAAAAAAACAACAGAAAAATGGGATTTGAGGCTCTGCCATAGAAATGTATGGGAGAGCGACAGGTAGCGAGAGGTAATACCTGGTGCTGTGCAAGGCTGAACGCAGGCGCTGTTCGCTGAGGCTGGGATAATGATGAATCTAACGCTACATGGCGTTCTCCTAGTCGCTAAACAGGATCAGCTTCATAAATGTGTAATTGCGTGCTGGAGCCGGCGTTCGATTGCCGATAGCTCTCGCTACTTGTCGCTAAAGAGTCACTACCTGACGCTATCTCTTCAAAAATAAGGGCCAGAGCCTTATTCATGAAGGGATAGCGTCAGGTAGTGCCTTGTAAATGACAGGAAATGCCGGACACGGCACGCAATTACACATTTATCAAGCAGAATCTGTGGAGCGACTGGGATAACGCCATGTAGCGTCTGATTCATCATTATCCCAGCCTCAGCGTACAGCGCCAGCGTTCAGCCTTGCAGAGCGCCACGTATTACCTCTCGCTACCTGTCGCTCTCCCATACAATTCAATGGACGTTCCTTTATTTCTCTTTAAACAGGGTTTTTGTTTTATTACAATTTTTTTTTAGTTCTCAAATAATGTTGGGATCTCTCCTGGCCTTGAAAAAGCCATTTTTTCTTTTTTTATTTATACATTTTATATATTTATGCAGAATTGATATTACAGGTCTGGCATTAATGTGTTCATGTTACAATGTTATTTCAATGTAATTCCATGTGTTTTCGCTTTGTTACTGTTGGATACATTTTAAAAACCAACCTTTAATCACACAGCTTCCGGCGCTCTGGGCTACAGCGAAGCATTTTTGAGCGCCGGAGGTGTTTTAGGCAGTTTTTTTGCTGAATATGTTGTGAATCGGTCGCACTGACCAGTCGCTAACATGCGCTCCCATACAGCGCTGTACTGGTCATATAGCGACTCCCCACAATGTATTCATCATTTCTGCACAGCGACTGAGTCGCTCTGAACTAGCGACCCACGGCTGAGCACAGCGACTACTAGCGGGCGCTCTGAAAATGCCTGCTACAGACGCTCATCTGTCGCTACCTGCCACTAATAATGAATCAGCCTGACAGTTTTATTTGAAAACCGTGCCACCACCGAGCCAGCAGCATCACCCCCAGGGACTCGGGTGGGGGGGGGGGGGGCAGATGGATATTCAGGGGACACCGAAAATGGGTTTTAATCCACTTTAATAAAAGTCGGGCACTTTTTGCACCTTTCACTGCAATGTACTTTATACTCTCTTTGCCCCTGCTTATGAATCTATTCTGCCATTAATGGTAGAAGACAGGAGCAGGGCCATGGAAGTAAAAGAGATGAGTTCCAAAATAAAATATAACTTTTTAAACATTGTGCTTTTAGTTTCAACACATTGCTTTTCTTTCCTTTAAATGCTGTGGTGAAAAAAAACAACATTTAATGTGATGTTATTTTTTCTGTGCAGTATTTTATACTCTGTTGTTTGAGCGGGTGCTCTAGGTTCTTGAAACTCAATGACCCACCTAGTCCTCTGGGACTGATGGGAGAGATCACTTTCCCTTATCTGTTGGCTGCTCTGAGTCAGGGATCAGTGTGCTCTGCTCTTTTATTCTTAGGAAAACACATAAAAACATGTTTTTGAAACATAACTAATGTACCATGTAACCAATACTTCACCAGAGGAGTGGCAGGGGAAGCAGCTGTACATGGATGGACAAGGCGCCTGATGCTCCCCCCCCCCCCCCCCACTCCCATTAGCTATAAGGCTCTCAACTGCCATTTCAGTAAAGAGGCCCCCACTTAAAATGTCTATATTTATAACAATGACCCCACTTCCCAAATCCTAGCAAAGGCAATGTTAGGCCTCATGCCACTATGATACCACGCGTCTCCAACTTGGAAATGGCCTTGCTAACATTTTTTTCATGTGCTACATACATGATTAAAATGTCCCTAAACCCTCTTAAAACGGGACAGAGGAGAGGTCCTGGTCCCCCTTATGACATCAGTGAGCCCTGTATTACAGACATAATCACCTTACCTCCAGAAAACAGCTGCACACATACAGTTTCTTGTTCCCCAGTCAGATGAAGATCTGCTAAGAATGGTGCCTACTGTATGTTGCAAAATCAGGATTTTGAAGCGACATTAAAGCGGACTAAAACCCACCGAACTTGTGAAATACATTTGGCCATAGCCCTGCCAATAGCATGTAGAACTAGAAATGTATCATTTTGTTTTTCAAATCATCCTGGAACTATCCCTCTCAACAATGGCAATGAATGGAGGAGGCGGAGTTTTACGACTAAAACAAGGGCCATTATCTGGGATTAGAGTGACACAGGAGCACTGAAAATTGGCAAAAGGTTCTCTTCATGGGGGCAGCAATTCAGAGGATGCTAGTTAAAAATGTGGGTTTTGGTCTGCTTTAGAACCAGAACCACACTAGTTTTTCATAAAATGGCTGTTGCCTTGCATGCAGGTTGCGGCAAACAGGAGAAAACTCACCTTTCTCCTCGGTCCCCCAGATGCCAGCAACCATGTGACCATGGCAGCCAATCAGAGCGCTGGATTTCCTAGGGAGACTGCTGGACTTCTTCCAGGACCTGAAGAGGAAGGCTGAGTGCAAGTAACCACGTAAACGGCAGCCAATCAGAGTGTGAGAAAGATGCTGTACTGGCAATTCTACATTTATTATCCACTTACCAGGTGGGTGCAGGATCCCCACACAGGGAAGCTGTATACCCTGGCAATGGGTGGTCCTGGTAGGATGACTCTTCCTGGTGCCATCCCTGGGTGCCCCAGGGACGCATCCAGACAGGTCCTGGTCTGTGTCTTTGAGTAGAATGGGAGGGGTCAGTAAGGAGGGCACAAAGGGTTCCTTAGGCCGACAGACTGGTAGCGAGAGAGTAGCTTACCTTGGCAGGGATGAATGTCCTCAGGCCTTGTCCCAGCGGCAGTGGTCTTGGATGGGTCGGGGGAGGTGGGTGGTTGCTCCATGGTGGCGCAGAGATGCGTGGACCTGCGGGAGCCCTGGGGTGCTGAGCAAGGCGGAGAGCTTGGATCCCCCAGTGCTCCTGGGTTTGGGATACCCCTAAGGTAGTTCTCCTTAGAGTAGGGTGGCCTTGCGTGCCAAGGGTCAACCCTGCATGCAGCTCCCTCTCCGCTGTTGCCTTCTATAAGAAGTAGATGAGGGGGCAGAGGGAGAAGCTACCTAATAAAAAGAGAGAAACAAGTATGTAGAGTTTTCTTACAACAGATAGATAGTAGGTGGAGCTACTTCATAGCCAGTGAGAAGAGTGTGGAATTATTAATAATATGATACAGGGGTGGAGTTAGCCCTTAAAGTGGACCAATCATCCCATGTGGTTGGCCTGGAATCTAAAAGATTCCAGGGCCGGTCGCTAGCATGCGCCCGGGGCATACTATGCCAGATACCACAGACGAGTCCCCAGCTTCCTTGTACCTGTGCGTGCTCCCCGCACCCAGCTATTTAAATAGGCAGGGTGCATGGGAGCATGCACTCCATAGGGAAGCTGGAGATGCAAGGGCCACACATTAGCAAGCAGTGCATAAAGAGCTGATTGGATTAATGCACCATGGGAATGTCAGAAAGCGGAGCGACAACGTGCGATCTGGGGTGTTTTACACAGGGGGTATCCTACAATGGGATGCCCCCGGGCCATGGACCAATCACCAGGATAGTCAAAATCCTGGTGATTGGTCCACTTTAAGCTAGAGAAAGTAGGCGGGATCAGCCTTTAAACTATGGGAAAGGAGTGGATTCACCCTAAGTACCAGAGGAACAGTGGGTGGAGTTCAAGGTAGGTTCACTGGGTGATGAAATGCCCAGAGTGGCGGGAAATCAGTAAAGTGGTGGGAACAACAAGCGTGGCACAGGAGGATATACTGCTTCGGAGCACAAGGGTCTACACCTAAGAAAGGCCCTGTTGTGAAGGAACCCGGTGGGTGCCCTGGCATATTTGGAGAGCCTTAAGCCCTGGGAAAGTGTTAAACCCAGCTGGGACTGCTGTCTTCTGACATTGAACTGATCCTAACTGATCCTGTTGGACATATTGAACCCAGGAAAGTAGGAATTGTTCCGTTAGTGGAGAAGCTTCCCATTAGCACTTATTTACCTGCATTTTCCTGCCTGATTTACTGGGAGTTGGTGCTTATCTCAAAGTGGGGGGGACGGACCACTTGGGCACTGTGATTAATTGTGAACTGTGACATTGCCTGCTTTACACTGATGTTGTGGCTTTGCTGTAGAGAACTTACAGCACTGATTTGTGAATGTGACACCTGTTGTGCTACTGCCAAGAAAATAAAGTGGAACTGCCTTGTTTAAGCTGCAACTGGGCTGTGTGTGGATTTATTGGACTACCGTGACATAGATGTTTGCTCTGTGCCCCCCGATTTGGGATGCCTCGCTGTGAGAATCTTTTAGCTCCCAGGCCGGTGCAAGTGCACTGGAGAAGCACATATTGCCTAAAAGAACTTGTGACCAACATTTTCATTGTTCAAAAATATGCCGGACTCTGCTGGCATGTGTTTTCTGAACAAAAAAGCCTGTTACTTATTGGTATCGGCAATTTCCTCCACCTATTCGCTGGAGGAAATTCACTCTTCAAATAGGCACATTTGCACATGTTTTTCTGCCTTCTAAATTTAACATAAATCAGGCACCAGAGACAGTTTGGTCCACCAAAATTGTGCTAGTGGAAAATTTCAGCTGCAAGCTGGAGCATTGGCGAATGCTAGTGCGCAAACTGGAGCAAACACAAATGCGCATCCCATTTTGACGACCATAAATCAGGAGGAAACCCAAACACAATTTGGCACTCCAAACAGCCTGCGCAAAATCACCAGTGCACAACCATGAATCAACCCTATACACTGGAATTAGGTGCTAGCCAAAAAAAAAGAAAACCACTACCACTGGCTTTCTGGGAACCTGGAGGCCAATAATCCTGGCTTCTTCAGCTGGACATCCAAGCATTCATCCAAGTGGTCGCAGGCCTAGAGAAAGAGGAAACAAATGGCAAATCTACACAGCAATACTATACCAAAGGCTGAGATAAAAGTTGAGCAAGAAGTATATTTAGAGATACAGAAGGCCAAAACACGGAATGAAGCGCATAAAGAAACACAAGGGAGGCCCAAACATTAACAAGACAAATACGATATGGAAGGAAACAGCAATGGGAAAGGCCAAAGTCCCAAATGAAAAACTACAGGTACAACATGGAACCTAAAGTGACTTAACTGTACAGGCATAAAAGGGATCCACTGAGACAGCTCCCTTACAGTCTAGTGCTCAGAAACATACTAGTTTATGAAAGTGAGCCAATGTGTCTGAGCACCAGACTTGGATGAAATACTTTAGGGGAATTAGGGTGAGTATTAAATTTTTTTTAAATAATACAAATTTATAGTCACTTTGATTCCCCTCAACATATTGCACCAAGCATTCTGACGGAGGGAGCTCTCTGTGCATAGCGAATGGAAATGCATGATTTTTTACATTGACATTAGCAGAGATGGAGCCCCGTCCGCTACTTTGTCCTTGCAAATCATGATTGGCCTCCAGAAGACAGTCGAGGAACCACTTGGATCCTAGGGTTGGAAATTTAAAATGGGAAAATACAGAAAGTCTATGCTTTGTGTGATCTGCCACAGGGGATCAAAGGTAACAGTTTATGGTTTTAGGCTTTTAACCAGTACTGGCCCAAACACAGAGTGATCGGTATAACACCTAGTGAAAGGAAAACAAAAACACATGTCCTCAGGCATCGGATAAGAATAAGCCAATGTCTCAACACAGCCTTGGCTGACATGAGAGCAGATGGAAGATTTTATTTCTTTTAGATGTAGGTCCGCTATATCTTCAGATTTTTTGATTATGCCAGTGGCCAGAGGAGTAATTAAATGTGACTGGTTCCTGATGCAGACATTAAATAGGACTAATCGTCATGGTAATTTTTTACTGATTACAATTAGACTACTTATATCAGACCTCCAGTCAAGAAAATACATTTTAGTAATTTGCTTCCCTTTGATGATCAGTGATGTATGCTGTTTGAGAGGAAACCCATGCATATGTAATTGAATTGCTGCACTTCTAGAATGACATGGGAGTGGCTATCTTGGATCACGCCAGAGAGCCCTGCTTACACACGAGCATGAGTGGGGGAATGGGGGAGAGCCTTTGTTAGCACAAAGATACACTGCAGTTGAGCTGGGAACTTCCTTGTGATCAGCACATTCAGCCAGACAGCAATTTTATCAGTTTCCACCAGGCTGTCTGAGGGTTGGGATTTTGCTATAAGCATCCCACACCAAACTGAGAGAGATTTAACTCAGAAAAGGGATCAGCATGTCTGTCACATTACACACACTCACACACATATTCAGCAGCTGCTGGAGGGGATGAGTGTAACTATGTATCAATGTATGTCAATGGCCTCAGCTGCTGCGGAGCATTGCAAAGGTCGCTTGCAATGCTGATACAATTTTTTAAAGCAGAACAAAACCCTGGATTTTCACTTTCCCAGGTTTTGTTCCATGCTGCTGAAGTACAGGTAATTAGGGCAAGCAGCCTTAATTATTATGAATAGGAAGGGCACATCCCCTGCTGAATGGCTGGGAGCCTGAGGCCACATAAAATTATTTTGAATGCTACCGTTCTCATTCCCTGTTTACAATAAACAGAGCTGCCTTACCGAATTAGCCCTCTGCCGTTGGACCAGGAAAAGGTGAGTGATTGCATGCGCCCTGGGGGTTTGACACAGCGGGGCATTCAGGATGCCCCAGGGGAAGGTCAGTAGCTGGCCCTAAAGTCTTTTAGATTCCATGGCTGGACCCAGTGGGTTTTAAAAGCTATATGAGTAGTGATAAGTCATTCCTAATGATTACTTTTTACTTCTGGCAAGATGGCTGCTCCCATGCAGTTCAGTAGCATAGAATCTACCTGCCATTACACAACATCTGTATGGAGTTACGCCCTCTCAAATAGCTTACATCACTGATTGCAAATAACGGTGGCTAGTGGAGCAATAACTGAGACAAATGATGCTTGCTTTCTGCACACAATGTCATGTGAGCCTAAATCTGATAAGGTAGGTAGAAAAGAAAGAAGGGTGAGGCACCCTGTACTCATGGTCCCTGATGCGGTCGCTACCTCTGCACCCCCTGTAGTTATTCTCCTGCCAGTAGCTGACATAGCACAGCATTTGGCCTGCAGAGCATTTACAATAGTACATTAAAGTGTTACTTTGATTAGTGGATTCTAAAGACAACACATGATCTAAAACTCTGATAAACATATGGCTGGACAGATGAAGATCCAAGACTTTCCTGTCTATACTTGTATGAGCTCCTAAATGATTGCAAGGATCAGTGATCTCTAGGCCCCGCACCATTCAGTGAATACCCCTGTGGGGACATGACCTATATGTCATTGTGACCAAATGGTGGAGTGTGTTACTGTAGACTGCTCCTAATTGTCTCATTTCCCAGATGACAGTCAGGGATCACATTACAAGTTAAAAGGCAAATGACCCATCAATAAAACAATTAAAATGCAAGCTGTACGTGGTTATTAACTGAGGAATGGGACCCTATCTAATATATAGGATATGAGCTGCATGGAATGGCACAGTAGGTCAGTGGGGAGCATATGTCATTACAGAGCAATGAGAAATATATTGTAGCAGTCTATGGAGTTTATGGTTATTCTATAACACCTAAAAGCAATCATGCTTCTGATATGTGGGTGCAGCTGTGTGTTGCAGCTGAATTATACTTGATTAGCAATCAATGATTCTCACTTTTATGTAGAAGAGTGAAGACTTTGGGATTAGCTTAGTAAAGGTGTGCCGGACTCAGATAGCCATGCCCAGGCACACAAGCAGGCAGAGAAAACCAGATCAAAGTTTCCTAGTGAACTTCGCATTTAACAAGTTGTCTAATATTCACAAAATCCCTTTGGCCAAAATAGTATTCTGACAATTTGCCGTGTGGGCACTCTGGGTGGCTAGGGGGCCTGAAATATTATATAAGGGTAACTTTAGAATGTATAGAGGTCATAAAAAGATACAAAAACACCAGGTCTTGGTTGCTTATGGTTGTATGGGAGTCCAGATGATTAGTGACGAGACAAATATGCCTTTTGTTTTTCAATGCTCATAAATGAATCCCAAGTCTAAGGAGGAGACAATTTGGCATGTGTTTTGTGTCTGAAAAGCAACAGAAGTAGCACAATGTCCCCCAAATGAAATAGGAGACCCCCCAAACTTCTGGGGAACATTGTTCTAATACACAATAAAAAATATCAGAGGATTTCATTAGCCAAAAACATTTGGTAGAAGAATCTCGATTTAATGCCTTTAAAACAAATATATGTAAAACTCTAGTTTTACATACAGATGCATTAAAAAGAGATTTTTGTTTCCCCTTTTTAGCATAATTTTTGTGGCTATAGCGCAGCTTCGCAGTGCTGGCACTCCCATCTTATATGGAGCTGTGCTGTGAACTACATTGACGCTAGCAGTGGCTGCATGGAACGCTACTAATTAGCTTTAATTGTTGCACTTAGGTATTGGCCGGCCTATGTCAGTGCCTGTTGGACCCGCTGCCCTAATATTCTAGTGACAGTATATTGCCACTTTTCTGCTCCCCAGCATATTTATGAATTTTATTTTTTAATGAGGTTCAAAATTTTGGCTAATGACGACCCCTGAATTGGGAGAGAGGGGAAGAAGGGCAAAAATTAGGTGTTAGAATTGTATTAATGAAGCCTTAAATGGAAATGAAGTGAGGGTGAAGGCTGCTATAGTTTACTCCCTCTCAAACTAAAAATGTTATTTGGGGATTGTTTTATTATAGTCTAACATCTGAATATAAAGCTAGAGCTCCTCTTAATAACAAAATAACATTTTTAGCTGGAAAAAAACAATTCTGTGAGTACTTACCTGTAGAATTGTTTTTGTTTTTGCATGGCACTGCCCGCTTTGGTATTCATAACAGTTGGGTTATTCGCCACAAGGTGGCGCAGTGGTACTGCAGAAAGCTGTGGCATCTCCCGGCCCCCTATATAAACGGGATTAACCATAGAGTTCCCAGCGTAGACAAGCAATGAGACAAGATGCCGGGAGAGAATAAAGGTAAAAATGTAAAAAAGGGTAAAAAACCCCAATTAACTTGGAACAATCACCATAAAGAGGCAACCAAGAATAACGATAACAAGGGTGGGGCGAAGCGGGCCGTGCCATGCCAGAACAAAAACAATTCTACAGGTGAGTACTCACAGAATTGCTTTTTTCTTTATTGCATGGCACGGCCCGCTTCGGTATTCATAACAGTTGGGACATCCAAAAGCAGTGTACCAAAGTAGGGTGGGATCCCCAAAGAGTAACGGCCAGTAGTTCGAGTCACTATCGCCTGAAGCACCTTGCGGCCAAAAGCAGCGTCCGCTGAGGCCTTAACATCAACCTTGTAAAACTTGGAAAAGGTATGAACAGAAGACCAAGTAGCGGCCTTGCAAACTTGTTCAACAGAAGCTTGGTGCTGAAAAGCCCAAGAGGCACCAATATCACGAGTGGAATGAGCAGTCACCCTAAAGGGAGGTTCCTTTCCCCTAGCAGAATAGGCTTGAATCACCACCTGACGGATCCACTTGCTGATAGTGGACTTAGCCGGAGGCAAACCCTTCCTAGGTCCAGAAGTGAGAACAAAAAGAGCATCAGACTTCCTGAAAGTCTCTGTAGCGACCAAATAAAACTTCAGAGCCCTGACCACATCCAGAGAATGCAGTGTTCGCTCCATGGAATTAGCAGGATTAGGATACAATGAAGGCAAACAATGTCCTGATTGAGATGAAAGGCAGACACCACCTTAGGCAAGAAATCCGGCTTAAGCCGGAACATCACCTTATCCTGATGCCGCTCGAAATAAGGAGGTTTGATGGAAAGCGCCGCCAGCTCAGAAACTCGCCTTACAGATGTGATAGCCACCAAAAAGGCTACCTTAAGAGTCAGAATGGGCAAGGCAGCCTCACGGATAGGCTCAAAAGGGAGGCCCTTGAAGAGCAGACAACACCAGATTCAAATCCCAGACTGGTAGCAAAGGCTTACGGGGTGGACGCACATGAGAAACACCCTGGAAAAAAGTTTTAACCAACCGGTGATTGGCAAAGGATCTTTGGAAAAAAATTGCCAGAGCTGAAACATGGCCTTTTAGGGTACTAAGTTGAAGGCCTAGATCCAAACCATGTTGCAAGTATTCCAGAATCCTGGGAATAGAAAAATCCCGACAGAGAAGAGACTTAGACTCACACCAGGCAATGTAAGCATGCCAGACCCTGTAATAGATAAAGGACGAAGACTTCTTCCTTGCCCTAATCATGGTATCAACAACAGAAGCAGGCAACCCCTTTTCCATCAGGATGGAGGTTTCAGCAGCCAAGCCGTTGAAGCCAGCATTTGTAAATTGGGATGGCGTAGCTGCCCCTGAGTGAGAAGATCTGGATCCTTGGGCAAGACGTACCGGCCTACTGCCAACTGCACGACGTCTGCGAACCAAACTCTTCTTGGCCAACAAGGGGCCACCAGGATGGCTGGTACCCGCTCCTGGGCTATCTTGCGCATGACCCTACCCAGGAGAGGAAACAGAGGGAACACATAGAGAAGCCGAAACTCCGTCCGACCCTGGAACTTCAGGGACTTCCAGAACCCTCCCCAACCGGTCATACTGGCATCTGTGGTGACCGTCTCCCAACACAGGGGCAGGAAGGTCCTGCGTCCCAGAAGGTTCCTTGAGTCTAGCCACCACGAGAGGGACTGTCTGGCCAGAGCAAATTCCTGATCCAGGGACACAGGGTCCCGATCCCAAACTGACAAGAGGTGCAACTGAAGAGGTCTCATGTGAAAATGAGCAAAGGGGACTGCCTCGAAGCAGGACATCATCAGGCCTACCAACTGCATCCCCTGACAGATGGAGGGATGAGGACACGATAGCAGAGCCTGAGCCTGCATCTGAAGACACCCCACCTTCTGCTGAGGAAGGAACACCTTGACCTGAGAGGTATCCAGAGTCATGCCCAGAAAGGACCTCACCAAGGACGGGGACAGAGAAGACTTGGGATAGTTGATCACCCAGCCGAAGGACTCTAGAGTGGATGTCACCATCTGAGTGTCCTGCTCGGCCTGAGGAAAGGACTTGCCCACAATCAGGATGTCGTCCAGGTAAGGATTGATGCGTATGCCCTGGTTCCTTAGCAGAGCCATCACCCCCGCCAGTACCTTGGTGAACAACCGAGGCGCCGAGGTGATACCGAAGGGTAGAGCCACAAACTGGTAATGCTGATCCTGCAGCTCGAACCTTAGAAATCTCTGATGACCTGGGAAGATAGGCACATGAAGATACGCATCCTTGACGTCCACATTGGTCATGAAGTCGCCCGGGCGAAGGGTACTGACAGCAGAGCATAGCGTCTCCATACGAAAATGCTTGAATCTGACAAATTTGTTGAGGCCCTTCAGGTCCAGAATGGGCCTCAGAGAGCCGCCCTTTTTGGGGATCGTGAAAAGATTGGAATAGTACCCCTGACCCTGTTCTTGATGGGGCACCTGACAAATGACTCCTGACTCTAACAGGCATTGAACCGCCAGAAGCAACCCTTGAGCAGACAGGGGGTTTATAGACATCCGGGATCTGATGAATCTTGGGGGCGGCCAGGCTGTAAACGCTATCTTGTAACCGGAGGACACTATTTCCTGAATCCACCGGTCTGAGACGTGAAGCCTCCAGACGTGAGCAAAGAGCCGAAGCCGTCCCCCCACCCAGATGGGTGGGGGCGCCCCTTCATGCCTGAGGGGGCTTGGGAGAGGGTTTGGGCTTGGAACTCCATGAGAGACCGGGACGACCACGGGATCTGCCATGGCCCCAAGAATCTCTGCGGCCACTAGAGAGGAGGGAGCCACGGCCTCCTCTGGGAGCACGAACGGGAGGGGGACGGAGGACCCTCAACAAGACCGAGACTGCCTCCTACGCTGAGGTAGCCTGCCATCCTTGGCTAGAACATCAAGATGCTCCTCAAATAGCCGCAGCGCCGCCCAGGGGAGTCCAGTGAGAGCTTTCTTAGCAGCGGCGTCAGCTGCCCACTGACGTAACCAAACAGAGCGGCGCTTAGCTACCAAGAGCGCAGAGGCCCTAACGCTCAGCCGCACAGCGTCATCCATAGCAGTAAAGATAAAGGCCACAAAATCAGAGCAAACCAAGAGAGTCCTATACTCCTCCCCCCCGCTATGATCCGTAGCGCCATCAAGGAGACGCTTGAGCAGTTTCTTAAGGGAAATAGCTGTAATGGCAGCTGCACTGGGAGGGCGCAATCCAGCCCCCACACAGGTAAAGGCATGGCAGGCCAACTGATCGATGCGCCGGTCCTCACTGTCCCTCAGAGTGGTAGTGTCAGGTGAAGGCATGACCGAAGTATTGGACAAGCCTAGCACGGGAGCTTCCACTTCAGGGGGAAATGACCAACTCTTAACAAGATCAGCAGGAAAGGGATTCCTCTTATCCAAACCCTTGGGCACAGCAGGCAGCCTGTTAGGACGTTCCCATTCTTTAAGCACCATAGTGGTGAAATGTCCCTGCTCAGGGAACTCCAGACGCTGTTTACTAGGACAAAACAGCTCACCCTGTTTCCTTTTAACCGCCACAGGGGCAGCAATGTGTAAAATTTCAAAAATGTGAGACAGCAAATTATCAGTGTCCTCAGTATACCATGAATCCTCCCCAGATTTAGGGTCACTATCACAACCCTCTTGCTGGTCCCCAGAAGAGTCAGAGTCCTGGAGCAGTTCCCCTTTCTCTAGGGAATAACGTCCAGCAGTGACATCAAATTCCTCATACTCTTCTGTAGAGCGTGAGGGAGTTGAAATCAGCTGCCGCTTCTTGCCAGAGGCCTTCCTAGGAACAGTCCTGGCAAGCTGCCTCTCAATGCTGGCCACCCGCAGAGCCAAATCAGAGTGTGACTCCCTGCTAATATCCTCTTCACTAGGGCCCAATTGCAGGAGTGGGGGAGTAGGTGAAGCCGAGGGAGGCGCAGAGCTGGGAAGCGAAGCAGGCAAACCAGCTTGAAGCGCAAGTATACTCTCAGCGCACGGCACGCACACCGTGACACTGTTACTCACAGGGGATACCCCACACATGGAACACAGCCGAACTTGTCCCGAAGGACCCCCAAGCACGCTATCCCCAGAAGCCTCCATATGGTAATTAACACAGGCACAATAGGCCAGTGGTGGGTAAAGGCTAATACAGAAGCCACCCGGGATGCCCTCCCATGGGATGCCCCCAGAAATCGGTGAAAGGGGGGGGTGAGGGGGAGGAAGGAGTAGAGCCGGGAGAAACCACAACCCAATGGTGTCCCTCCTGAAAGACTTAAGTGAAAAAGACACATGAGCATCCCGCAGCACATACCCCCAAGGGCAATATAAAGATCCCTGAAGGAAAAGAAGGAGACATAGTCCCCAAAAACACTCACCCCCACAGAAGCCAGAAAATTAACTGCGCATCCCTATCAGGCTCACCATAAAGCCTATGGCCGGCTACCCTTTGTGGTATAAGGCTGGAGCTGCGCACCTGGAGCACTTGACCCTAGTGCTCTTCTACCTTCACCCGATCTGTCAGCCAAGGCTGGGAGGCAGTGAGGGTCCAGAAACGGATGGAAATAGACATACAGGGCCGCAGGCTTGGTTGCCCTGCTCACCTGCGCAAGAGAGAGAGCCATCTTCTAACTTTGCAGTATCACTGCAGAGGAAACACTGGGAACTCTATGGTTAATCCCGTTTTAATAGGCCGGGAGATGCCACAACTTTCTGCAGTACCACTGCGCCACCTTGTGGCAGAATAACCCAACTGTTACGAATACAGAAGCGGGCCGTGGCATGCAATAAAGAAAATTATTATTTTTCAAAGCATGGAAACTCATGTTTTAGGGAGTGTTTTTACCTTGAGCATTTGGGCGAGATTTCCAGCTCTTTTCGCAGACCTGGCGAAAAAAGCCACCTTCACTAACTTAAATGCTTTTTGTCATTGAAAAAAGCCATGCTGCACTATTGGGCATGTTTTTTTTCAGTGACAATGACCAGGGCCGGCTCAAGGTTTATGGGGGCCCTTGGACGATAGAATCTCAGTGGGCCCCTTGTGGTGTGGTGTGACTCTATACATGATAATAAAGTTGCATGTATGGTGAATACTGTCATAGAATAGAAGAAAAAAAAAATAAATGAATTGACAGAAAGAAAGATAAATAAAGAATAAAAGGAATGGCATAATAAATAAATCAGGAAAGAAATTGAGAAAAGAATGACAAAAAAGAAAAGCTAGATGGAAAGGAATATGAAAAATAAATGAAAAGAAATTAAAGATAGAAGTAATGACAGAAAACAGAAAGGAAGAAAAAGAGAGAGAGAGAGAGAAATGAGAAAAATATAGGGAAGATGGAAGACAATGACATAACGAGAATGAATAAATGATAGAAAGCATAAAAGGAAAGACAGAAAAAAGAAAGAAAAAATATGTTTATAGAGGTGGAATGGTAGAAAAAAAGGAAAGATGAAAAGCAAGAAGAAAGAAAGCGAATGAATGGCAGAATGAACAGATGAAAGAAAGAAATAATAAATGGAAAGAAAGAAAGAAGGAACTAAAGTGAGAGATAGAATAGAATGATTGACAGAAATAAGGAAAGAACAAAGGATAGAAAAAAATAATAGAAGAAAAGAAACAAAGAATAGAAGAACTGACAGAAAGAAAGAAAGGTTCCCATTGGCCAATCTGGCTGACAGTCCTTAGTCATGGTGACTGCACGGCCTGGTGTCCTGCATAGGGGCTGCCCAAGGTAAAGGAATGAGGTGGGGCCCTTCCAATGAGCGAGGTCTCAGGTACGTCCAGTTGACACCTGGCCTGACAATGACATTTGTATTTCTATAAAACATATTGTGCCCCCCTACCAGAGACAACTAGCCTGGGCACCAGGCAGAGGAACTGAAAACCCAGGGCTGAGAAGCCAATCAGCCGCCCCGGCCCTGTCAGCATTCCAGCACCTATGCCCTTCAGTCCAGGTTTGGTGCTCTTCCAGGGGTGCGTAGTTACATTTAGAGTATTACAATTTTTTGTGTGCTGTATTTATTATCTTTACTTGGGGTGAACTGGTAAAGTGTCCTGGAGACCCCTAAACCAGTCCACTGGGTCAGTGGGTCACCATGTCACCTGCCGGCACTGGCGGGTGACGTGCCGCTACCCCACCCAGTAATTCACACCCCCTCTTGGGGCACCCAGGAACAGCAGTGGACCCATACCAAAGGGCATAGGGGCTGGTATACTGGCAGGGCCAGGGGTCAACTGCTCGGCCTTTAAACCCTGGGTTACCAACACCTATGTCTGGCTCTGGGGGAGTACTCATTTTATTTTTCATGTTTGTAACAAAAAAAGAAAAAAATAATAAAGCTACAACTCACATACTGTGATTCAGTGAATCTTGCATGGAAGGGAGGATACTCTCACAGCTTTCTCACATGCTTTTACATGCGCAAGATTGTCTTGCATGTGTCCCTGAATTATGTGAGGCAGCGAGAATTCATGCATGCGAGATTGATTTGGCCAGGAACCAATAAATTCTCGACCCAAGATGAATAAAGCCTATAGAGTGGACCAAAATACAGAATGTTGCCCTCCTCCTCGTTTTTTGGTCTGCATGTACAAGGGCACTGGGATTTTGAATGGACCTGTGTGTTAAACCCCCAGAATCACTATTCTCTTACCTTCTACATGCTCCCACAGCGTATGCACAGACTTCTTAGGGTCAATTTTGTTCAGATGAATAACAACCTACCTGGAGTCTTTTAGATGTTCTCATTCCTGGGCCATCCCAATTCGGTATTTCGGTGTTAAACCCCCAGTAAGACCAGGTATACCTACATAGCCATCAATGTGAGGTCCATACATCTCTTTGAGGAGAGGGTGTTCAGACAGTGGTGCATGCTCCATTCATGAATCTCTGCTGAACTAATGGCTAAAGAAGCTATGAATGGAGCATGAGCATTAGTCAGCCAGCATCTTGCACATGCGACATAGGATTGCCAGGTAAAGGTTACTAAAGTTGATTCCATTTAAAGCTAAAGATTATTTTAGGATTGCTCTTTTGCATTTAGCATCATAATGACTACTAGCTATGTTATTCTATTAAAGGAAACCTCTAATTTTACATACAGATGCGTTAAAAACGTTAAAGAGGAATTGTTCTTTCAAAGTCAAAAATAAAAATATTCTGTTAAAGGGAACCCCCTGCCTTTATTTCAGAAGATTACTTATTTCAGAAGAGTAGAAAGTCTTCTACTTTCAAATACATTAGTTGGCTATGGATGACCTCCAATACCAGCAGACAAATTACAGGTGTTAAAGGCTTTTTTTTTACAAGAGACTTCTAATTTTAATCTGAATTTTGACAATATACAGTTTTGGTTGGATCAGCAAAATGCGGGCAAGCTTGTGAACCAAAGCCCTGCACAGCCAGCTCTGGAGTACTCAGGGTAGGTGGCCAGATCGGGGGGGGGGGGGGGGTAGAGGTACTATAAAAGGGTTTTGGTATGCTTTAATTTGACCCGAATCTGAAGCTCAACAATTACAGATGATGTAAGGGAGTCTGAGGAACCTATAATAGGGCCTTACACAGTGCAGTATGAGTGGGTCTCAGGGTGGTATAAAGGGGTTCTTGGATAGTATTGGTGGCACTGGAGTTGGAGTCTTTACACACTACAGCTAAATCGCAAGGTGGAGTATCATCATCTTTCGTGGTGCTGTACAGTGCAGGAATTAAAGCCAAGGTAAAACAAATTACAACTTATGATACGTGAGTATTACAAGTCAGATGTGACAGAAATGCACAAGTACATATACATACCTTACAAAGGATATATTCAATATGGGTCATTATTTTAATAAATTATATGAAAAAATATAGAATTTTCCAAAGGACCCACAAACAATAAGCCACGTTCTTCAATGACCCATTAAATATTCCGTGGACTGATTTGCACCACTTTCCTAGGTGAGCTGGGTAAGAGCTGTGCATTTGGGACTATATAGCCTGATGGATGGGGAACTGGCCTCCATTACCAAACGTAGTAAATCAGCTCTTTTGTGTGCACTGGGTAGACTGTCAACTGAGAATCGCAATGGTGTTGAAAGGTAAACAAATTATTGGCAGATAAGCAAATATGCTATCTCCTGTTCTCAGAGGTGAATCTGTTGTCTGTCGCAAGTCTTACAGAAGAAATAAGGACATCTTTTCAGAGTATGGGAAATGAGTAATTAAATGCTTCCCGGGGAGGCCGATTCATTAATAGCGCCAGGTAGCGACAGATGAGCGCCAGTAGCGTGATTTTCACAGCGCCCGCTAGTATTCGCTGTGCTTGGCCGTTGTTCGCTTGTTGACAGCGACTCAGTCGGTGTGCAGTAATGTTGAATACGGGGTTAGGAGTTGCTGTTTCACAGGTTCCGCGCTGTATGGGTGCGCCTGACAGCCAATGGCCAGAGCGAACGGCTCCCAGCATATTCATTAACAAATCACGCTCCAAAAATTCTCGCGCTGTGAAATGCTTGTTTAAACCCCAGAGCGCTGGCGGCGATAGCTTAAAAAAAGTTTTTAACCCCCAAACAACCATATTTTTGGATTATAAAATTAAACAAGTTTTTCTAAACATTTTGTAATATGAATACATTAATATCAGACCTGTAATATCAATTCTGCACAAATTTATTTTTATTTTTTTTACCTTAAAACATTGCTGAAGTAGTCACAGAATTTTTGACATTTAAAAAAATAAAAAAAAACATTCATATCAATGAATTATGAATATTTAAAGATTGCTCCATTGAAATGCATTGGAGAGCGCCAGGTAGCGAGAGGTCATACCTGGCGCTGTGATGGGATTAGCAGCGGCTCTGTTCGTTGCAGTCCGCTACATGATGAATCCCGCGCTAGCTGACGCTTTCGCCGGCGCTAGCCTCATTTAGCGTGATAAATGCGTGATTGTGTCCGCCGCCTGGCGTTCTGGAGTCGGTAGCCGCCGATAGCTGGCGCTACCTGGCGCTAGTGAGACACTACCTGTCGCTATCGCTTGATGAATAAGGGCCTTAGTATAGTACTTTCAGAAAATGTGCTATGATGATAAGGGAGTCAAAACACTATAGACATCATGCATGTTTGCTATAGGGAGATCTACAGTATATATTGGGTCTATATTGGAGCTCAGAAATACTGGGTCTGTGCTGTATTTGTTTTATTATTCTGCTGAATGAGGCATGAGTTATTCTGAATTTTGGAAGCCACCATAGTAGCCAATGCAATGGCCTTATCAAGCCATAGGCAGAGAAGGCAGCTGAACCCTATAGTTAACTGATACAGAAATTATCTAAAGGTGAACACATTAAAGGAGGACCGTCACGAAAAATGGGCCAATGATAAAAATCCATATAAATATGATGGACGGCAGGAGGAGGAGTCACTTATACGCCCAGCATCAATATATATCCAGCCAGGCTTGTTTCTTTTTAAAGAAGAGGACATCAAGGCCCTATACAGCCTTTGGCCCTGAACAGCCAAAGCATGCGAGTGATGCTGCGCACCAATCGCGTGTGCGGCTGGGATTCCATTCATAAGCTGATTGGAGGAGAGCCACGCCTGCACCGTGGGCTTGTTGGACAGGTAAGAAAAAAGAGGGCGAACGGCTGGGGTTTCAAATAGCATCCCAAACTGGGGTGCCCTTGGGGGCAGACCAAAACCCGGGATAGTGACAATCCTGAATTTTGGTCCACTTTAAGGGGAACATAAGGTGTTTGCCCTTTAAGCAGTGTATGTGTATACAATAGTCACATGTCTGCCAGCATTTGTAGGGCAGTATATATTAATATTTTTCTTAAAGGGGCCTATCAAGAGTTTGTTTTAGGGCACTATATTCTTCTGTATCCTACTGCCTTTATCTGGGCTTTGCAAAGGACCCTTGGGGTAAGGATATATACACTATCCCCTCGATTCAAAGAGCAAAAGTTAATTGATTTCGTATCGAGAATCGTAAGTTTGGGTGGGTGTTAGTCATTTTTTCCTGTTTTTTTGGCCATTTCCGACTCGCACGAGCCTACGTACGAATGCGTATATGCTCTTACGATCAGCGGAAGTTCGTTCCTAAATTTTAGGATCAAAACGTAAAACTTAGGATCAAATCCTAAAACTTACGATCAAAACGTAAAACTTAGGTTAATTGGATGTGTTTAGGTGTGATTCAGAGAAACCTCTAAACGCGTTTTAAAAGAAAGCCACAGCCGACACCTTTTAGCAGCCGGATTGCTGTTCGTGAACAGGTTTTTTGGCTATGTGGAGGAGTCTGCGCGTCTTGTGCTCCAATGAACTGCATGTATCAGCATGGCCGAGGCCATTAATTGTATGGCAATGCATACCTGATTCATGTATGCCTTATAAAAGCATTTTAATGTGGACCTTAATTAGTCCTTTGCATGTAAACCTTTATTTTGCAATATATTTGCGTTAATTAAAGAAACTTATGTCCTTTGTTATTTATTTTAAAATTGAGGTACTAGAATAATATTTTTAGATTGCATTTATTGGTGTAGTTGTTTACCTTTGCTTTGTTTAATTATTTAAGCACATCTTTGGTCAGATGCATCACACTTACTGAGGAGAGGAGAGCGGGATAAAGTGCAGGATGTGGGTTACTGCTGTATTTTGCACAGACACAGCAGAGCTGGGGGCATGGAAAGGTCAGAAATCAAAGAATCCAGAGCAACACAGTCACAAGGCCCTTTCTGTTTGCAGGCTGCCCGATAATACCTGAGCCGCCATCTTGGCTGTTTCTAGGCTCATAACATGCAGAAGTTGCTGGTTGTTTTTTAATATTTGTGAGCAATCTGTATGTAGAGGGTGTGGGTAACCACACAAAAAATTTAAAGTTGTACCATTTAAAGCATAAATATTAAAATTAAATGCACAAGTAAAAAATGCAAGTTAACTAAAAATTAAACAAAGTAAGATTTACTTATGCAAATGCATTCATTAATGGTTGGTTACTACAAAATGAATGAAATAAAGAAAAATAAAAGACCAAATATTTAGAATGCACTTTAATGAGGTAAGTTTGTAGTGCGGAGCCGCAAGATCAGAAGGATTTACGTCCAGACAAAAAAGGAAAAAAGGCAAAACCAATGTTGCAACCTGAGAAATGAAACGGAAAATTCAGGATGGAAACTGACATAGGTCTGATTCCCGAACTGCCATACGAACGGACGTATATTTTAGGATAGAAACGTATTTGCTTATTGA
The DNA here is from genome assembly GCA_027917425.1 of Gastrophryne carolinensis. Lineage (NCBI taxonomy): Eukaryota > Metazoa > Chordata > Amphibia > Anura > Microhylidae > Gastrophryne > Gastrophryne carolinensis. The sequence goes on from CM051244.1 coordinate 53,518,336, forward strand.
ATCACTCGCAAGTTCATACGAACGCACGAGCGGACGTGAAAAATAGGATGATCGTGACCCAAATCCAAGCTGTTACATGTTTCTTTGAATCAACCCATATGTCTTTAAACACAATTCATCTCCTTGTAGTTTGTCTGTGCCAAACATTTAATTTACACTCCATCAGTCTACAGAACCTTCTCCTAGTAGAACCTTCTAGCAAACTATGGGGTTGTGTGAGTTGTTGGTGTTCTGCCTTATTGTTATTTTGGAATGTAATATACATATTTGTTTTAGGATTGTGCCCCCATACCTGTGATATACCTTTTGTCATTTTGGCAAACATTATTGGAAATGTTTAAAAATGCCGCCAAGAGTGGAATTACCCTTCAATTGTGGTTTTGCTTTGGCCCCTCTCTTGTAAAGCTGTGACGGGTGCAAAACACAGGTATATAAAGACTTTCGAATTTCAGCTATGTGGACCTCCTTCAGAATGGTTATAGGTTTCTAAGCACTGCCACAACAATCTCGTTCTTCCAGTCATGTTTGATGGATGGCCTTTTCTTAGTATATTTACAGCTATGTCTTACTCTTTTGATGTCGTAAAACCCAACTCTAACCACAAGTCTTTGCTGCTTTGCTTTGAATAGAGTAGAGTGGATAAAGCTGACTGGAGTTCTTCTCAGCCTCACAGCATGGGCGAATCTTGATTAGTCCATCTGTGTATCTCTGTATCTCTGTCCCATAGCCCAGCACTGGACAGCCCATTCTTACCTGTTCCTTGTTCAACCCCATGGCTGCTACTCAGAGGACTACTGGCAGGCAATCAGGTTTACCGGCTGATGGAAGCACAGTGATATGCAGACCCATCAGGCAAACCCTAGAGAGACTGCTGGTGGTCACGTGAGGCAGCAAGCTGATGTGGGAGATTGGAAGCAGTGAGTATAAGCTGCCTGGTCTCAAGCTTCCCAGCAGGGGGGCACACAGCATAAATGATATACTGCAGTGCTGTAAGGCTGAGACTCTTGTCGATTATTTTTCTTTGAAACCCAGTGGTGCAACCACTTATTATGACCAGGCCCTGGAGCAAACATTAAATGGACCGCCATCATGACCTTTTATCTGTCAATTTAAACTGGAACAACACCGTTTTTTTCTCTAACAGATGTTGGTCCTGCAGTCAGCTAATCGAAACAAGCTCGGGGGGCATTCAGAATGCTGGCACATAACCCCCCAGAATGCCCGTAATCCCCACCTTCACTATGAGCCAGCATGGGGAATGGCGTCCCATGATTGGCTGGTGGGTGGTCACCGGGGCAGGTCGTTCCGGTGGCCAGCGACGAGGGCGCGACCATGGCCCACGTGTGCATCAACAGTCAATCGCTGGCTCATAGTGAAGGTGAGGATCACGAGCGTTCTGGAGGGTTATGGGGGGGACTCCAGCATTCTGGATGCCCTCAAGCTTGTGTTTTATTAGCTGTCTGTGGGACTAACACCCATTAAAGAAAATAGGGGTGTTGGTCCGGTTTAACTAAGCTGGGTACAGCTAGACAACTAAAGTGTGACAAGAGAAAAAATAGTGCTTCTTTATCCTGTACATGAAGCCATGGGAGCCAGGGATGGGGCACCCCAGCGCGGTCGCTTCCCCTGCACCGTTTATAGTTATGCCCCTGTTGAAACCCCAAAAAAGCTTTGATGACCAAACAGAAAGTGAGACTAGGGGCATTATTTAACATACACTATCAAAAGCATCGGGTGTTTGGTTAGCGCCATCGCTGTGTTCCCTACAGCACCACATCACATCAGACGCTCAGTCTCATTCTCCCAATTAGCCTTGCCAGCAATTTTTGGTGATTTCTGGTTAGCGTTTTTTATTTTTTTTGTGCTAAATCAAGTGACATGGGATCCCTGGACTGTTCAGAATGTTTTTCTCTTCATTTATTGTACTTAAAGTGGACCAACACCCAGGATTTTGACTATCCTGGGTCTTGGTCCACTTCGGTGGGGCACCCCCGATCGGGGTGCCCCGCTGTGTGAAACCCCCCCGATCACCCGGAAAACTCACCTCTCCCCGCTCCCACGTGGCCGCGGACAAGCGATTTAACAGCAACGGACAAGCGGCTCCTCTGCCACCGCCTCCCGCGCATCACTCTGGACGCGCGCCCGCACCGGCCATTCACAGACGGCCAGTGCGGGCGCGCGCACGTCTAGAGGGGCGTGAGGGACAACGTAAGGGGATTTGGGGCGTTTGGGGGGTTTCACCCTGCGGGACATCCCGATCTCGGATGTCCCGCGGGGAGGGAGGTGATCGGCCCGGGAATCTTATAGATTCCCGGGCCGATCACGGGAGGGTGATGGTCCACTTTAAGTTATCCACAGCAAACGTATGTTTTCATGCCTGCCAATCATGTGTCATGTATTTTCTGTATTGCACATGGTGTTGTATGCCTGAGTATCATGGTTTGACAGTGCCAGCCCTGTTGCTGTTCTTTTACATCTTAAATTTGATTGATTTTTGGCGCTACCTATCGATAGCTCCATTGGAAAAAGAACAAACGGGAGCACAGGTGTTGCGGCAGAAATGCTGATAGCGTCTCTAGGCAGACGCTCAAGTGGTGCTACAAGGCGCTAATAATAAATTGGGCTCTAGATCTTCTAATAGGATTAAAGACTATGTAAAATAATATGCTTTGTCTCCACCTCTGTAAGCTTGCAAGGGCAGGGCTTTCTCCTATTACATCTTGTATTCAGAATATTCACCACAATGTTGCACCTTAATTCTAATAATGTATTATATGCTGTACCCTGTTTGTAATCACTACTATGTAAACTGCTATGGAAGATGATAGCACTTTATACATTACTAAAAATTAAAATATTAAACTGTTGTCTTACCAGAAGTAAAGAGTAAAGAGCATAGCAGTGGATAGCAGAGGATAGCATTGTATTTATAGAAAAGTTACTTGATATATATATATCATATGTGAAAGTAATGGCAAAGAGATGGTAACATTCTCTGAAGGAATGGGTCCTTTGGGTTTTGAGGTTGTGAGAATCTACAGCTGCTCTCATAGTTTTAAAAATGACAATTATTGAACGTGTGGCCTGTAACAAATATGAAAGAGTAGCATATGGCTTTCTAGAAGTACTTCAGGAGATGCAAGAAAACTGCAGACAGATGGGTTGCAGAAGTGTGTCTCAAGCCACACAGTTGTGTGTAATTTCTTCCAAGAGAAATTCTGCAATCTGGGAACAATGCAGTTTTGGCCAGAAGCTCCATATGGACCTGGTCAAGTTACAGGCCAAACTGATATCCTTTAACTGTGCTGATAATTCATCGGCTTCCCAGTTGAGTGGGGATGAGTTTGTCCACCATGAATATTACAATGAATATTATTATTATTGCTTTAACTGTTATATCTGTCCCTGTTTGGGATCATTTTTGCATCTAAAATGGAATAGAGTACTAAGGTGGCATTTTTGAAGAACAGTCTTAGGTCCTTATTTAACAAGGGATAGCGCCAGGTAGCGAAAAGGTGAGCGAACGGTAATGACGGTCACCGCCACAAGAACGCCAGCTCCCCTCCGCAATCACACATTTATCAAGCCGATCCTGCTTAGCGACTGACAGAGCGCCAGATAGCGAATCATTCATCATTATTCCAGCCTCACCCCACAGCGCCAGCGAGCCACCTTGAACAGCGACAGGTATGACCTCTCGCTACCTGGCGCTCTCCAATGCATTTCAATGGAGCAATCTTTAAATATTCTTAATTAATTGCTTTTTTTTTTTTTTTTTTTTTTTTTTTTTTAAATGTCAAAAATTCTGTGACCACTTCTGCAATGTTAGATATTTTTTTTAAGGTAAAAAAAAAAAAAAAAAATTTGTGCAGAATTGATATTACAGGTCTGATATTAAGGTATTCATATTATAAAATGTTTTGAAAAACTTTATTTTTTTTTTCCAAAAATATGCTTGTTTGGGGGTTAAAAAACTACTTTTAACCCATCGCCGCCAGTGCTCTGGGGTTTAAACAAGCATTTCACAGCGCGGGAATTTTTGAGCGTGATTTGTTAATGAATATGCTGGGAGCCGTTCGCTATGGCCATTCGCTGTCATGCGCTCCCATACAGCGCGGAACCTGTCAAACAGCGACTCCTAACCCCGTATTCAACATTACCGCACACCGACTGAGTCGCTGTCAACAGCCGAACAACGGCCAAGCACAGCGAATACTAGCGTGCGCTGTGAAAATACCGCTACTGTCGCTCATCTGTCGCTACCTGGCGCTATTAATGAATCGGCCTCCCCGTAGTTATGCACCTGAAGAAAATGCAACATGATATCGTCTGATGACAGCGCTTATTATGCTGCTGTATCTAGAATCTAGTCTACCTAGATATATATCAGGAAGTATCATCTACTATGAATCATCAACTAGTGTCACTCTGGAAGTAACTATAATTGTAATCTTTAATAATTGAGATAGAACAAATGTGTTAATGTTCTGACTTGTTACTTAAAACATTATTTTGTTGCCTTAGGGTAGATTATGCCATACATGCTGACTCACCAGAAGCTGTGCCTTCCAGTACACCTGTATGTATATACCTACACAATCTTCCAAGAAATTATGTCACTTTGGAACAGACCCAGAATCAAGGAATTTATTGAAGTTGCCTCAGGAGTCAAGTGAGCTTTACAGATTGAATGTCTGGGTGGGAAAGTCAATCATTCTAGGTGCCACCTATAGGAGTTGACAAAAACGTTTGCGACATGGCCAAGAAGTATTTCAGCCACTAGTCTTTCCCCGGGGCATCCAAAATCAGAATACCCAGCTGTGTAAATCCCCAGGGTCACCAGCAGAACTCACCTTTACTGGGGCTCCCACAGTGCTCATGCTGTGGCTGCATCCCTGGATTACCTCACCAAGCCATTCAAATAGGCCGGGGGGGGCTACCCAGACTAGAGGAGAGCTGAGGATGTGGCCAGCAGGCAGGTTACGTCATATGCCATTTTTGAGAGCAGTAAACCTTCAAAAATGAGTGTGGAAGTGGCCACAGTTGAGCCGGCATCATCACCCAAGGTACTCTAAGGCAGGGAGGAGTATAGACAGGTTATGGTCAACACAACCTGAAGGTTAACGGAGGTGGAGAGGTGGAGAGCCACGGGCCTAGGCAGCTAGTTCAAGACACCACCAGTTATGGGTAAGCAAAGCCAGGGGTTAAGGGTTGAGACAGATGAATGTTCCCTTCAAAAAAAACTAAAGATTCTTAAACTTTTCTCACTTTCCATTTTCGAATTATATCAAGTACCACCTAGAACATTTCTCCACCTGCCTGGCTGTCTATGTTAGTATTCTGGTCTAGCAGACAAATAGCGAGTGACACAATAGGTGTCAGCGAGCCACATGTGACTCCCCAGGCTACAGGTTGGGGACTCCTGACCAGAGTGTGTGTGTGTGGGGCTTATCGATCACTAATCACACAAAATGGCCATTTAAATTGAATAAGACCCAAAAAATGTCCATTAAAGTGGACCAGAACCTGTGATATTCACTATTCCAGGTTTTGGTCCGTACCCCTTTGGCAACCCGATTTGGGCTGCGTGAAACCCCACCAGTAACCATCTTCTCTTTCCTTGCCACTAACCCATGGGGCAGGCATGGCTCTCCTCCAATCAGCTTGTCTGGCCGTGCATATTAATGTGAGGCTGAAGAAGCTGAATTAAAGCTTCACATTGCCGGTGTGCAACATCACTTACCTCTTTCAGCTATGTGCGACCATGCCAGCAATTCAGTTAAAGCAGACATGGCCGCGCACAGCATATCGGACGACGGAGTTTCACACAGTGGGGCATTTCAATCAGGATGCCCCGGGGTGAGGAAATTAGATGGCCCTGGGGTCACATAGACTCCAGGGACACTTTTGGTCCACTTTATTAGTTTGCGTTACCTTTTGGAGCAGCTTTAAACCAGGATTGGGTGAAGTATAAATGGCAGCAGATCAGGTTGAGGTACAGATCAGTTTGAAGCCTTTTTGAGAACCACTTGATAGGATCTTGAGTACAACCACTGGTTGGGAAACCCTGACTTAGGGGTTTATTTATCAAGGGCTAGCGCCAGGTAGTGTCTGACGAGCGCCAGGTACCGCCAGCTAACGGCGGCTACCGACTCAAGTACGCCCGGCGGCGGTCACAATGACGCATTTATCACGCTAAATGAGGCTAGCGCCGGCGAGAGCGTCAGCTAGCGCGGGATTCATCATGTAGCCGACTGCAACGAACAGCGCCGCTGATAATCCCATCACAGCGAGAGGTATGACCTGGCGCTCCCTGGCGTTGTCCAATGCATTTCAATGGAGCAATCTTTAAATAATCCTAATTAATTGCTATTTTATTTATTTATTTATTTTTTATGTCAAAAATTCTGTGACCACTTCTGCAATGTTAGGATTTTTTTTAAGTAAAAAAAAACAAATAAATAAAAATTGTGCAGAATTGATATTACAGGTCTGATATTAATGTATTCATATTACAAAATGTTTAGAAAAACTTGTATAATTTTTACATTAAAAAAAAATGGTTGTTTGGGGGTTAAAAACTACTTTACACACATCGCCGCCAGCGCTCTGGGGTTTAAACAAGGAATTCACAGCGCGAGAAATTTTTTAGCGTGATTTGTTAATGAATCTGCAGCAAGCCGTTCGCTCTGGCCATTCGCTGTCAGGCGCACCCATACAACGCAGAACCTGTGAAACATCGACCCCTAACCCCGTATTCAACATTACCGCACACCGACTGAGTCGCTGTCAACAAGCAAACCCCGGCCAAGCACAGCGAATACTAGCTGGCGCTGTGAAAATCACGCTACTGGCGCTCATCTGTCGCTACCTGGCGGTATTAATGAATCTGCCTCTTAGAGCAATGTTGGTGCTGAGGAAGTGGGGCATGTTTGGAAATGAGCTTCCAACAAAACGTTAAGGATTTGGAAATGTGACAAGATCCTGTTGCTATTAGACTAGGGAGTATAGTCATAGGAAAAAGGGTAATCAGGTGCTTCATGTACATTTTAGGCAGGGGGCATGGGGGAGCAAACAAAGAGAACTGGGAAGAGAAATAAAGGACCCACACATGTTTACTTAAAAGAGTAAGTGCAGTTATAGCAGCTGTGTATGTGGCCGCCATCTCTAACTGTATTTACGATATTTATGCTTTTGAAACATATCAGTAGCTAATGCTGTCTTGCACAACAAAAAATCAAAAGTATATCTGGCCTTTCATTGTGATGGACTCATGGGTAGGAGTTCCAGAGCAAAGTTTGCAATGCTCTAAATAAGTGCCACAATAGGGATAAAACACGTTAATAACAAATGTTGGGAGTAAAATTCGACAAGGAACGTCCCAGAAAAATGTATGTATAGTTTATCTAATTTCTTTTAAATTACCAAGTAAACAGTGTTTGGAATGCAAATAAATGTAAGTAAAGTAAAAAAGAATACAACAAACTCTATCATAGAGTCCAGCCAATACAATTTGATTAGTTTATTACTGGGTCCAAATCTTAGGAGGATATAGCAGTTCTTTTGCAAAGAGATAGTTTTTAGGTATTATTTAGATGTTTCATGTAAAGGAATAGGTGGATGCAATCAATTATTATGTGGTCTTTCTTTGTAATAACTTTATTTCTGTCTGTTTATTTCTGAGCTGTTCCTTCAGGGGACCTTTTTATTAAGATTTAGAAAACCAACAAATCTGTCTGGGCCCTAAACAGCCATTCCCTGCCCTCCAGCAGGTAAGGTGAGCGTAGGTGAACGCTTTCTGCAATGCTTGGGAAACTGAAGTTTAGGTGTGCAGGCGGGCGGCACTGTGGGAACGAAATGCTCTCAGTCGCCTTGAGGCCTAAAAGAAGGATGAAATCTAATGCTCTGGCCTACTTCTAGACGGCACTGGGAAGCAGACTGAGGTGTGATTGACATGTGTACATTTTTTCTCAGACCTTTAGTGAAAAAAGGTCCAAACCCAACCTTTGCTGGCCTCTGCTGCGAGGCTGATCTCACAACGGTGCTGACTTTTAGTTTTGATGTTTGCTGTCCCCAGGCACCTCCCACCTAGAAATGGCGCCTTTCCCACCTGGAAGACCATAGTGCTTCCTAATAATGTAGCTTAGCTTCTTCCAGATAGAAGCCATAAAGAGCTAAAGGCCTTAGAGGTACAGAACTTATTTAACAAAGTTTTTTAAACCACAGATGAGCAAATCTGTGATTTTTTTACGGATCCATTGATTCCGAATTGGTCATATGATCTGTTTTAAATACCCAAAAGAGGGAAGATTTTTCATAAATCAAGGGTCCAGATGTCTATTATAATACACAAACTCTAAACTGACCCACTACCATCCAAAAATGGACCAATTTAATCACAAGATGATTATTTTTCTATAGTTAATTACTTTATTGCGACTCTTAAAAACACAGAACTAGTAGCACAGCATAAGTGGCATAAATCGTATTACACAATAGATGTAAAACAGATATTATAAATATTACAGGTTAAAAAATAGCAATTGCTAACCCTACAATATAATACTCATAATTATAGATATGTCTGATATCCAAAAGCAGACCTAAAGTGCAAAACTGTGGTTAGGCAAACATGGGGATCACAACTCACAGGTAAAGTGTGTAAAAACAAAGCAATATAAAAAAGAGTGACAAAAGAGTGAGAAACCTAAGGCATGATTCTCAAGACATAATCCGTTTTAAAACCTGAATCAGTTTTCAATCTTTGCAATAATTGTCAAGAAATAAAAATGTTAAATGTATTTTAGTCAAAAATGAAAAAAACATTTGTAATTAGAACCAGATTAAATTCTACCTAAACAATTTTGCTTGTCTCTAATTTTGATTTTCAAAATGATCATTTTTTGAACAGGAACAAATTTAGGAAACAAAAATCAGGGTATTTACTATTTTTCTACAATAGTGATAGCCAGGGGAGCACCCAAAAATGTTATTTGGGGAGAGGTCCAGTAGGGGGTATTCCCCAGCTGCCAAAGTGATAAACATGAGGACTTGACTGTTACTGGAACATCGATGGGCATTTTGTATGGCTTTCTGGGTGCTCCTCAGCTGCTGCTGCTGCTGAAGCTCTAACATGCCACCAAAGGCAGCCAAAGTGGTGGCCTGGCTGTTCATTGCCGATAAGAATCCAAATAGTGGCCATGTTCTGTTCAAGGGTGCCACAAAGGCAGGCATAGCGGCATGTTCCATCAAGTCTGGGGTTCCACCAAGTCAGGGTGCTCCCCTGGTGGTGACAACTCTGGATACTTGCCTATAGCTTCTTATGGAAGATGTTGCATACACACATGCAATACAAAGAGATTCCTGGTGATAGTTCGATTTTATGTGGGAGGTGCACTGCTCACATTCTGACACTTTCACTTCCACACGGATTTGGGTTCATATAGTGACAGCTTGCATTCCACTATACATACGATGGATAAGGTGGGTCTTCTTTCTTGTATTTCGAGTCAAACCACGGTGTAGATTTACAGCTGAAATAAGAATAACCATTTTGGTGGATAGATTGCAACGCCACAAGGACCTAAGAGGTAAACCCACCAGGGCTAAACATTTAGGGTATATCTATGCTTTAAAGCACAAACCTTTACTTTAGTAAGATGAAGTGGGTTGAGTTTTAAACTGTAAAACCAAGTCCACCACACTTTCAATCATACAACAGCAGTGACCAATCCCACCACACGGACTAGTCCCACCAGGGCAGACGTGAGCACTGGGCCTAACCAGGCAGTTTCCGGGGCCCCATCAACTTGGGAGGGTCCACCTCATTCCCTCTACTCTGGGAAGCCCCTATGCAGGAAGCAGGATCATGCAATAACCATGACTAAGCACTGTCAGCCAGGGGAAGATTGGCCTTTGGAGAGACTTTCTTTCTTTCTGTCAGTCCGTCTATTCTTTGTTTCTTTCCTTCTATTCTTTTCTTTTTTCTTCCTTTTATTTCTGTCTGTCATTCTATGCTTTGCTTTCTTTCCTTTTATTCTTTTCTTTACTTCTAGTTTTGCAGTCTAGTCTTTCATTCTTTCCATCTATTCTGTTTCTTTTCTTTCATATGTTCGTTTTGCCATTCCTTTTCTTTCTTTGTTTCTTTCTTCTTTCCTTCTATTATTTTTATGTTTTCCATTATTTTATGTCATTCTTTTTCTTTCTGTGTTATGTATGTCCTTCTAGTCTCACATTCCCTCCCTCTCTCTCTTTCCTGTTCTTATGTTCTTTATTTATCTTTCTTTCTGTCATTTTTACTATTCCTTCTATGCTGTGTCATTACTTCTATTATTTTTTTCTTTCTATTCTTTGGCAGTATTCACCATACATGCAACTTTATCACCATGTATGTAGTATCATACCACACTACAGGGGCCTGTTGAGACTCTATTGCCCATTGGCCTGCATAAACCTGGAGCCAGGCCTGGTTACAATGCTGACCAATCTTGCCTTAGTGCTGACAAGCTCTACGATGTTTCTGACCATTCATACAAGGGTGCTTAGCAATACTACCACAGTGCTTGACCAATTTTAAAACAGCCCTGACCAGTCCTAGAAAAACTTTGCCCAATGCTACAACAGTGGCAACAAATTCTAATACAGAGTGGACCAACAGTGCTGACCAATCCTACAAGTACACTGACCAATCCTACAACTGCAATGACCACACCCATCATACAAACCAGTCCTACTATAGTGTCGACCAACGCGACAACAGTTCTGACCAATCCTACAGGAGTTTAACCAATCCTACCACAGTGCTGACCAGTCCTGCCACAGCACTGACTATTCCTTCAACAGGGTTTACCAATCCTACAACAACGCTGACCAAGCCTATGACAGGGCAGACAGACCTAGCCTACAACAGCATTTTTAAATTACACACCCCCAGCAGGCACATTGTTACCAACATCACCCTAATCTGAGACCATTAGAAATCTTCTTTCCCTTGCTACAAAAATACTCCTACCTTTCCCCAACCATCCAGGTCAGTGACCATCAGAAGTCCCTTTTCTTCCCACTCCGGACTCATTTCACATGTCTCCCAATGACCATAAGAAGATCACCATCCTCAGTCCCCCATTGATCATAAAGAGTCCTACTCCCTCCCTAATTACCCCATATGACCATAAGGAACCCTTCTGCCATTGCAACTACCTTCCAGCTATCATATCCTGTAGGCCAGCTTCTTGACCAGGGGCATAACTTGAGGGGGTGCAGTGGGTGTGACCGCACCAGGTCCAGAAGGTCAGGGGGCCATCATTGTTGCCCCTCTACCTTATTTATCATGCTGCGCATCCTTGGCATCATTTAGAAAAAGAAAGCACAATGTATCTCTGTTGTTTCACTCTTTAGTTGTCTAGCTGCATCCAAATGAGTTAAAGGACAGGAAAAAGTTTATTGTATGAGCTGTGAGGGGTCCCATTTAATGTTTGCACCAGGGCCCTGTCACATTGAGTTAAGCCATTGTCCCTGAAGCTTTATTTCTGCAGTTACTAAACAGGAAAATTGTCTTGAGTGTCCTTTATTTGGCTTTAACTTAATATGTTACCTAATAATTTGCCAATGGATAAAGGGGCATATGAGCTTTCAAAGCCCCGGAATGCAGAAAGGTGAATATTAAAGTTGAACCAACTCCTGTGTGGCCGTCCCTGTAGTCTTTTAGACTTTTAACCCTTGGCCTTTCCCTGGGACATCAGAATTAACATCATCACACCCCAAATACACCAGCACAGCCACCTGGCTTGCATATGAGCATGAGTACATGCATTTTTGGGTCCACACCGTAGCAAGAACTAACAAAGGTGAAACCAGCCATCAGCTTGTGCTTCTATAATTAGATGGTCTCAGCTTTTAACATTGCTCCATGGAAAGTCTTTTTGGGACTGTTTTAAACTATACATGTGGTAGTAACAGACTTTAAATGTGTTTTAAAGATTTTTTATCCAGGAGCTACCTTAACTTTCATATATATTTATATTAAATAGAGGGTGTCTCAAATTGAGACTCCCTGGAATGTATGCTAATCATATTTGTTTTTCTATCATACAAGCAACAGTTTAGTTTGGAAAAACTTTGTGTAACCTCTTCAGTGGCCTGTTTGCAGCCTGAGATAAACTATATTGAACATTTTTAATTTACTGAAATAGTTTGAATAATATCCGAATATATGCATATCATGCTAATAGGGAAATATTGATTGTATAGAGGGAGTTTTACTTTTAATGTCATTTTACTTTATATATTATATATATTATCATGCAAATGAGCAGTGTCAAGCCCCGTGGGACACCCACCTTCTAGGTAAGTCCACAACCTCCAATCACCTATAGCCAAGCCCCCGTTTGCCGGGAACCTTTACATGCCTCACCGGACACAGTTGCCCACGGGACTTCGTAGCTCAAAGGATGTTAAATTACAGGGGTGAAGGCGGAAGAACCAGAAGCAAGACTGGCCAAGATCATACACGGGTAGTCAGTCCTTAAGAGAAGAGTCGAGGTCAAGCCAGGGGTCAAGCCGGGAGGTCACAGGTACGCAGCACAAGGGATAAGACAGATTCCTAGCCAGGGAACAAGCAGGCATTGGTCCAGGCGGCAATCACGGGATGGTCAAGCAAAGATGAGGTCGGCCACTGAAACGAACAAGGATCACAGAAACTATCACACCCAGCAGCACGCTATTACAGGCAGTGAAACAGTGTGGAGGGGACTAACAGAACTGGCCAGGGGGAACACTCAGGCTCATTGGCCTAGCTAAACAACATATGGGCTGATTGGCTGGATTACTAATAGGGCGTTTTGGCCATAGTAATCTTAGGGCTCATTGGCCCTTTAAATCTGTGTGCAGTGCCGACAGAGGGCATAAGTCAGCTGTGCTCACACGCGGGCACGAGCAGAGAAGCTGGGAGCACAGCGGAAAGAGGAGGAGGCGGAAGCGCTTGGCGCTGCCTGAGTCGGCACTCACTGTCGGAGCGGCTGCTGAGCGGAAGGAAGCCCGGCCCGCCACCTGGAGACACCGTGGGACCAGACTCCAGGTAAGTTTACCGTGACAAGCAGATAGTAGGTGGAGAGAGGGCTTTGAGCAGCATGTGTTTGCTTTGATGGACAGACTTTACTTACTGAGGCACAGGAAATTGACAGCTTTCAGCAGCCAGAAAAAACTGAAAACAATGGAACTGCTGCTTTACATTAACCACGAGGCAAAAAACAGGCTGGGACAAATAAACTGTTTGAGTGGTAACTCCCTTTAACTTTAGGTTCTTGTTAACTCACTTTCCTCACTGTTCTTCTGCAGGTAAGACTTGCATTGCCAAAGCCCGCCTTGTCTCCAAGCGTTGGATACAATGCCATTGGCTAGTTTGTGGAAAGTTCAGCGTCTCAGTTGCCGAATTGCTGCCCTGTATATTCTCACAAACAAACCTTTAATGTAGTTCAGTATATGCTGATTTTGACATTGTTTCACGTGAGAAAAATGTCTTGTGAAACAATAAATATGTGAAATATGCCGCTTTTATGCAAATACAATTCCCAGGCAAGCTTTGAATCTTTATGCAATAGCTGTGTTATTCTTTTAGACTACTTTCACACTTGCATGTTGCATTTCAGCACAGTACTCACTCATCCAATAATGCCAAACAAAATCCTGCCTGTTATCTCTTTATGGGCCTGTTCACATGGCAGTCAGCATTATGAAGAGCAAGACAGTTTTTTACTCTTCAATATAATAAAGATGCATTTCGGGGGAAATTGTACCAAAGACACAGCTTGTAACATGTTTATTATTTTTGTTTAATTAAGGGGATTCCAGGCAAGCTACAAATGATCCACACAGTACCCCACTCCATACCCACCTTTGGTAAACAGGGTTGTATTAAACATGAATTTCCTTCCTGGTAAGTGAATATATGTCTTGCGATATTTCCCTCCCATTATCCTCTGCAAAAGCTCTGCATTACAAGTCAAACTTTTAGGGGAAGTGAGGTCCTTCCTCTCCCTCATTTACTAGCATCCCTGAAACAGTAATTGACATGTGGGCAATGATGTACAGGTATAGATAATCCTGCATATAGCCTTCTGCCAAGTCAAGCATAGTGGAATTCTTATCAATGGTGAGGCTGGGAGGGATTTTTAGGCTGTGTGCAAGGCAGTTTCTAGAAGCGGGCAAGCAGAAAGATTGCCTAGGAACCCAGAGCCATTGGGGGTACCTGTTTCTCCCGCTATCCTGTTCTCTTCAAATGAGCCACGGCCATCGTTAGTGGTGCAGGCCATGAGAAAGATGCCTTTTCCCCCCATATTGGGCTCTGTCATAGGGAGGACGCAATGCCTCCTGCTAAAAAAGAGGCACAGCATGGTACATACTTGTATGTGAAAGGAGAAGCTCCATAGGATGTGTGGGGGGGGGGGGGCATAATGTCTTCCTTCCCTCAAAGAGTTTTGAATTTTGCCTAGAAACTGCCCTGGATTTCTGTAGTCACGTTTGGCTGCAGTCCAGCAAGGTAAAGTAGGAGTTGGGTAAAAATGTAAACTGCTGTTGCAAGGAATGTCACCCATGGGAAGAGAGTAGAGATGTAATAATGAAATAATAATAATGATGATGATGAAATAAATGCTCTCTGGGGCATAATAAGGACTGTGGAAACATTTGGCCAAATAGACACATTAAACATTGTGCCCTATAACATCAAAAGACACATATGGCAGTTGTTGTGCCTATTAGGTTCTGTTGTTACTATTACTATTGGGTTACAAACACATTGGTCCTCCTTTTAAACCTTTAGAACATGTAAGTGGTGATTGACATCTCATTGGCCCATGGCGCAGACGCGGCCAAAACCTAGTACACTTATTGGCTGAGTGACCAGCTTAGCCAATCAGCGCGCTCCGTATTGATAAGGTCCCTTTCGAGTCTGCTAGCCGCTGAGCTGAACAGCTAAGCAACCAAAGGGAGCCGAGTGGAGCCAAGTGCGCCGGTGGCTGCATCCCCAGTTCAATCTCTAGAGGTGGCATGCCCACACCACCCATTCAGAAAGGCCTAACGCAGCTAGAGGTAATCAGGGATGTGGCTGCAGCGCTGAGATGTGGCGAGGGCTGCGGGAGCAATTGAGCAAAATGTGGAATCTAAGGGTTTTACACAGCACGGCATCCCAATACCCCCCCCCCCCCCCAACAGTGCAGTTGCAGTGCAGTTCACTTTAAAATAGATTACAAAATGTGTTTTATCGTTCATATTTTCAGTTTAATAAAACGCAATACACTTAAACATATATCAATGCACTAAAAAGCAAACATACGCATTTGCAATAGCGTACATGTAGGCCCTTATTCAGTAAACAAGCCTAAAAATATCTCCAGATATAAAGGGCCATATTCTAGCTTTATTTCAAAATAAGGCATTAAATATATTAAATTTCCTGTCTAGATAACCAACAAATAGCATCACTTAAAGTCCTGTGGTCTGCACTGGTTCTAGCTCCAATGCCAACAGTGTGCTCTAGTTCTGGCCTTGGTGTGCGGCCCTGCTGCCGGTGACCTAGGAACGGCTGTCTCGTTAATTGGCAACGTGTATCACTTGAACTTGGGTGACCGCTGCTGATGAGCTCTTAGTGGTGGATGCTCATACATACACCTAATTTAATTTCATGCCTTATTCTAGAATAGGTGATGGCCGCCCTAAAGCCGGTCACCTTTTGTTATTGGAAACCATTTCAGTTTGCCTACAGATCAAACAAATCTGCAGAAGATGCAATCAACCTGATACACAGTCCTGCCGCATACTTATGTCGGAATATTTTTGTGGATTTCTCTTCCGTATTCTGTACCCTTGACACACATTTCCTTCAGGGCAAGCTGCTGGCGATGGGTATCCCATATAAAATCTCAGTTTGGGCAGGACACTTCCTCTTAGGTAGATCTCAATGGGTCAGATTGGCCTCTGCCAAAACAACTAATATCAGGGCACCACAAGGCTGAGTATCTTCTCCCATGCTTGTCTTTCTTGCTCAAATTACTGTACGTCTATTGATTCATCTGTTAACATTCTGCTGATGATACTAGAGTTGTTAACTTTCTGTAGTACTTATTATCAAGAGTGAGCCTGCCTATAGGTTAATAACCTGGATGTATAGTGCAAGAACAATAACTTGATTCTGAATAAAAAGAGATTGCAGTAGATTTCAGAACATCTCTATGGGCCTTAAATGTAGTTAATACATCAACTTTGTTTTGAAGAAAGCCCAGCAGAGACTTTTTTCTTTGACAACTTAGGAATAGTGATGGGCGAACCCGTAGAAGTTAGCTTAACTTCGAAAAGTTTGGTTTGGGTACCCAAAATTGACCAGTACCCCATTGAAGTCAATGGGGGCCCAATCTTGAGGGCCCACAAATGGCTGTAAAATGGGGGTAGTAAGGGTTGAGGGCTGTAAATTGAGGGTAACACCAGGGTGATTGCCCTACTAAAAATGGGGTAGGGACAGTGCTAATATTATGTATACTGTATTACAAAACAATAGGAGCCCCCCATAACCCTATGACAGGCTTTGTGGCATAATACCCCTAACACCCCATAGCAGACTTTGTGACATAATCCCCCATCACCCCATAACAGACTATGTGACAGAGCCACCCATCACCCCCAAAGCAGGCTGTGTGAAAGAGCCGCCCCATCACCCCCATAGCTGACTGTGTGAAAGAATTTTCCCATCATTCCTATAGCAGACTGTGTGGAAGAACCCCATATCACCCCACAGTAGACTGCATGATAGAGCCCCCCATCACCCCAAAGCAGACTGTGTGACAGAACCCCTTATCACCCTATAGCAGACTGTGTGACAGAGCCCCCCATCACCCCATAGTAGATAGTATGACAAGGCCCCCATCACCGCATAGGAGACTGTGTGACAGAACTCTCATCATTCCATAGAAGACTGTGTGATAGAATCCCCCCATCACCCCATAGCAGACTGGGGGACAGAACCCCCCATCATGCCATAGCAGACTGTGTGACAGAATCCCTTCATCACCCATAGTAGACTGTGTGACAGAATCCCCCCATCCTCCCCATGGTAGGATGTGTGACGGAACCCCCCATGATCCCCATGGTAGGCTGTGTGACAGACCCCCCATCACCTCCATAGCAGGCTGTGTGACAGAACCCCCCATCACATCATAGCAGAATGTGTGACAGAACTCCTACCACCCCATAGCAAACTGGGTGACAGAACACCCAATCCCCCCATAACAGCCTGTGTGACAGAACACCCCATCACCCCAGAGCAGACTGTGTGACAGAACCCCCCATTACCCCCATAGAAGACTTTATGGCAGAGCCACCATCATCCCCATAGCAGACTGTGTGACAGAACACCCACCATCCCCATGGTAGGCTGTGTGACAGAGACCCCCATCATCCCTATAGCAGGCTGTGTGACAGAGCCCACTCATCACGCCAATAGCAGACTGTGTGACAGAAGCCCCATCACCACATAGCAGACTGTGTGACAGAATCCCCCATCACCTCATAGTAGACTGGGTGATAGAACACTTCATCACTCCCATAACAGACTGTGTGACATAACACAGATTATATTACAAAATTCTCCCTTCACCATCACCCCTAAAGCAGACTGTGTGACAGAATCCCCCCATCACCCCATAGCAGACTGGGGGACAGAACCCCCTATCACGCCATAGCAGACTGGGGGACAGAACCCCCTATCACGCCATAGCAGACTGGGTGACAGAATACCCCATCACCCTCATAGCAGACTGCGTGATAGAATCCCACCCCCATCACCCCCATGCCAGGCTGTAAGACAAGAGCCCCCAACATCGCATTGAAGACTGTGTGACACCCCCCATCACCCCGTTGGGTATTATATGAACTATTTCCTCTGCTCCATAAAACCTGTCATGCTTATTACTCTGCACGCCTGTGTTAGCTTCACTGTACTTAACGCTTCCCATGTCTAGCTAGGAATCCTGCAGCCCCAGCCTCAAAATTTGAAATTGTTCTGTAACCTGAACCAGGTCATGGGGATTCTAAGGTGGATTACCCTGCTCCAGATTTTAGTTAATCAATCTTGGTTGCAATCGCATGCAACATAACACCAGCCAAAATGCTGCCCATAGACTGGCTACATGGCTGAAAACAATGTGCAATCTAGCACCCCCATCACCCCGTTGCAGACTGTGTGACAGAACTCTCCATCACCCCCATAGCAGACTGTGTGACAGAACCCCCCATTACCCTCATAGTAGACTGTGTGACAGAATCTCCCATCATCCCCATGGTAGGCTGTGTGACAGAGACCCCCATCGCCCCATAGCAAACTGTGTGACAGAATCCCCATCAGCCCATAGCAGACGGTGTGACAGAATTCCCCATCACCTCATAGCTCATTGTGTGACAGAATCCCCCCATCACCCCATAGCAGACTGGGTGACAGAACACCCCATCACCCCATAACAGACTGTTTGACAGAACATACCATTACCCTCATAGCAGACTGTGTGATAGAATCCCACCCCCATCACCCCCATGGCAGGTTGTAGGACAAGAGCCCCCAATTACCCTGTTGCAGACTGTGTGACAGAACACCCCATCACCTCAATAGCAGACTGTGTGACAGAACCCCCCATCACCTATGCCCCATCTGCTCCCCTCCCTGATTGGTTGGGGCAGGATTGGTGGGCAGGGGTGAGGGCAGCAAGATGGTCAGCCTACTGGGGAAGGCTAAAAGCTGGTTGATGGGCTGCTCAGCTTCTGGCTGAAGTATGTGTTCCTGTTTGGGAACTTTGCAGTTCTGGTTCGCCCAACACTACTTAGGAAATATGACATGTCTTTAAATGTCTGGGTCATATTCTATAATGTATCCATTGGGTTCATCCTAAACTCATCATTCACTGTTATAGAGGAGCTACTGCTAAGGATAGAAAATAGGTTGAAGAGATTGTAACAAAAACTGTGAACAGGTGAACAGGATAATCAGGTCCTCTTGTCCATCACTGAAAGAGAAGTTTGACCAAAGGCTCATTTCTGGAGCAAGGAAATTAATAGAGGACTCATAGGCCATTGGTTACCCCTATTTCAAGCATCTGCCCTCAGGTTGTAGATACAGGATAATATTAAAAAAAACTGCCAGGAACATATATACATACGATACACAATGTAGATGCAGCACCATCAACTATAATGACCGTGCTGACATAAAGCACTGAATAAACCATCACAATGCTGCATAAGTTAATCCCAAAAATAAACTGTATTGTATTTATAGCAAAACAAACATATCAATAATTAAAAAGAGACAAAACCAAGGTTGTACCACTGTTTAAACTCACCTCACCGTCAATCTCACACCACATGTGTAGGCAGTCAGCAGTCAGCACACCATTTAGCTTTACTAAGCTACTCTGACATCAGAAAATAAATCATATACAGCTACTTTTCTTACTGGAGGGAAATAAAGCCAAGGCTGGCAGCTTTGGTTCCATTGGTGAACTGGCTATAGGGAGCACAAGGAGATTTCCTTTGGACTGCCACAGTATCTGCCCCTGCAATACTAAAGCTTCAGAACCATACTTTGAGATCAATTCTTTAATTGCCCATGATCTGTCCCCTTAGTGCTATATTCTCAGCTGATTAATGCACTAGTTGACTGGCTGGGATGTACCCAGGGGGCAGGGCTCAGCAGCTCATGGGCTGGCCAAAATCAGTAAATTCCCAGGCTAATTTCTGGCCTCGGTCTGCCCCTGTTATACTTTTATATGGGAAGGGGGGGGGGGGGGGCTGAAATATGGTGAGACTGCCTACTTGCCTACTTGCAGTAGGAATAAGTGGTTAAGCCAGCACAGGTTACCTCGGGAGAAAGGCAGTTCGAGTTCAGCAGTTCTCGCATGTAATAGCACAAAAGTACATAAAAAAAAGTCACTCTTTATTTTAATTCCTTACACTGGACCTGCTGGCTTTAGAAACACTTTCATGCAGGTTAATCAAGTAACCACTCCTTTTGACATCCTGTTTTTAAAGATTTTTAAAGGACAACTACCATTAAGCACCTATGAAAATGAAATACTATTATATGATAGGCTACATAAATATTTTATTTAAAGAAAATTGTTAACAAAAAGCAAAAAGTGACACATCTCAGCAGTATCCAAGTGACAGGGCTGAGCAGGCAAATAAATAATAATTAGTAGGGGGGGAATCTTTAATCTTATCTTTTTTAACCTGCTCAGGTCCATCGAATGGGATGAAAAAATCTTTTTTTAAATGTGGTCTTCCAATCTAGACAAAAATGCAAGAAGCAAATACATTAATAAACCATTGAAAATTAATCCCCCCCCCCCCCCCCCCGCACACACACACACATTCAATCAACAATTTGGATTGTATAGTAATATACTTGATAGTAAAACTGGCGCCCTGCATCTCCGACCCACCAGCATAACCGCCTCCTGTTCCCACACTGGCCCTTGTAACCCAATCCAGGGGCATTATATGAACTATTTCCTCTGCTCCATAAAACCTGTCACGCTTATTACTCTGCACGCCTGTGTCAGCTTCACTGTACTTAACCCTTCCCATGTCTAGCTAGGAATCCTGAAGCCTCAGCCTCAAAATATGAAATAGTTCTGTAACCTGAACCAGGTCATGGGGATTCTAAGGTGGATTAAAGGATTACCCTGCTCCAGATTTTACTTAATCAATCTTGATTGCAATCGCATGCAACATAACACCAGCCGAAATGCTGCCCATAGACCGGCTACCTGGCTGAAAACAATGTGCAATCTAGGCCAAGGTATGTAACATGATTACCTATGCCTGTATACAGTGTGAATACCTGGCTGCTGAAGGGTACACATGACTGGATGATTCAGTTCAGTTTTAGAAGAACAAAATTTTTTTAAAACTATTTTTTTTTTTAAATTGTCATTAATCTTCAGATAATGGTAACTGCTGTATTTTAGAGTGTAAAAAGTTCCCCTTTGCTAAAATTATGAGTCTAAGAAGTGTTCTTTAATACCAGAAATTAATTGGCAGATAGCCAATAATAATGTATTTTTATAGAGGTCAGCAGGTTTACTGTTCGTTTTTAATTTTATTATAATATTATTAATTATATATACAATTGGCTCACAGGAGTCTTCCTGAGTGCCGGTGCTATTGGAGGGTGCACACTAACCTCAGAGTGAGGAGAGTAGTCCTATCCAGCCGGACGAGTGACAGGTCCTGAGGCCACAGCTGTGACAGGTCAAATGGAGTGAAGTGCTCCGCCCAGCGGGAGTGAGATCGGCTAAGGTGAGGAAGGTCAGCGGAAGATCCATTGCCGGGCATGAGGAGTGGTGATGCTGCTACAATGGAGATGGGCATCGCGATGTCAGCAATGATGCAAGATTGACTTCCGAGGAAACCCGAGCCTCCCTCTCTGGTTGGGGAGGGGAATTGTGCCGAAGTGAGACGAGTGACAGCAGCATCCGCCATTAGTTTGAAACAGCAGTGGGGGTCTGAAGAGAGGCCTGTGGAGAAGTGAGTCGGCCTGAGGACTGTCTCCTGGTGCTGCTCAGTAGGAGATTCCTTTTGGAGATATAATAATTTTGCAACAGCTTACAGCTTGTTCTTAAATGTGATTAGTGACTTTTTCTAGATTTACTGTAGTTTGCAGCTATGACAGGTTATGACACTAGATGGTGCCGTGACCACTGTTTGGCTGTAGAAAGCAATCATGTTCCAGTAAAGCAAGTTCCTGTTATACCACTCATTTCTATCTGGATTACGACTCAGCACTCAGCACTCACACTCTGCAACAGGTTATGGGACTAGTGACCAAATGGCACCCCAGTGATTGAATGAAGCCACAAATAACAAATAAAGATCTGTGACCAGGCACAGCCCAGGCAGAGCAAAGCCCAGAACAGGAGACAACATGTCCGATGTGGAGATCCACATAAGGAAGCTTTCAAGAGACATCTCCTGTACACAAGTTAGACTGTTCTTATATATATAAAAAGATAGGCAAAATTACCAGGAGCTTGGAGATTAAACTCTCAGTGGCCAAGCTGAACAATGACAGTTATCAGCTATGAATGTTTAAAGTGGAAATGCTATTATCCAGAGATGACTTGTGGGAGGTTATCACTACAGAGAGGACACAAGATAATTTTTAGGACTGGGACAGGCAAAATGGACAGGCACAGGCCACCATAAGCTTACTAATAGGAGATGATTATTCACATACTCAGTGAGAATACAGCGAAAGGCATGTGGGATGTGCTGAAAAGACTACATGTGAGATCCAGTTTAAACAGTAAGTTGTTTCTGCTGAGGAAGCTTTACAATGTGAGGCTTAACAGAGAACAGGACATACAAGACCACATAACTGCCTTGCTGGAAGTGTTCGCACAACTCAGATCAGTTGGTGAGAATATAACAGATAGTCACACAGCATCTCTTTTGTTGTGCAGCTTGCCCGATACATATACTGCACTGATTAATGCGCTGGAGACACGACCTGAGACAGATCTCTAGCATTTGTAAAGATCAGCGATGAAAGGAGTTTGCACACGACTCCACAGAAACCAACACCAGAACCATTCTTAAAGCTACAGGCACAAAGATACACAAGAAGGAAACCAGAGTGCGTTTTAGGTGCCGCAAACAGGGACACATAAAAAGAGACTGTACTGGAAAACAGTGCAAATGAGATAGCCAAATCTATCTATCTATCTATCTATCTATCTATCTATCTATCTATCTATCACTAAACAGAAAGCCAAAGCCACAATCTCTGATTCATGTGAAGGAAACTGGAATGCCACATTTAAAGTAACATCTCGTATTTCAAGGTTGGTGTATTGACTTGGGAGCAACCAGTCACATGACAAGTGATAGAAGCTTTTTCACAGAACTTGATTTGCATATCAGAGACTATTAACCTTGCACATGGAAGTAAAATACATGCAGAGGGAAATGGGCATGGAACCCTTGTATGCCCCAGTGATGCAGGACATCTGTGAACCGTCTAAAGGACTCACTGTAAAATTCCAAGGTGACTAGTGATCTATCCTGGATGAACATGGGTGACCATATATATCACCTCAACAAAGTAAAGGAAAAAGAGAGACTATGGACTCATAAATACAATGACTGTATACACATATGGCACAAGTGTTGAGGTCACAGAAGTCCAGAATGCAAACAAGAACTGCAAAAGAAGAATCTGAAAAAGGATCTGACAGTATCCCCTTGTCCAGTTAAAGTGTGAATCTTGCATTAAACCCAAAGCCACACGAGTAACATCAGTCTGAATAGAGCTTTAAGATCATTTGACCTAGTTCACAGTGATGTGTGTGATCCTCTAAACCCACCTACACCTGAGGCAACAGGTACAAAAAGACTTTCATAGATGACTATTCAATATACAGAGTCACTTACGTAATGCAACACAAGAGTTCTTGACAAATTACAGAACCATGTAGCAAAGGCAAGAGGAAACTTTTTTATACTTCGAAGTGACAATGGAGGGGAATTTACAGGACACAAAGTACAAGAATACTTAAAGCTGAATGGAATAGAGCACCAAAAGTTCCATACACACCAGAGCAAATGGGGTAGCTGGAAGAAAGAACAGAACCCTGACTAAAATGATCAGATGTATGCTGACAGACTCTGGACTACCACAAAAATACTGAGGTGAGGCAGCAATGACAGCCACTTGCAAAACAGACTCTTTTCTAGAACAGTGGAGAAAACTTCATATAAACTGTGGTGAAGTGTTCATCTGCAACCCAGAGGAAAAATGCACCAAACCCCAAAACAAAGCATTCAAATTAATCTTTGTTGGATTCAGTGACAATGTTAAGGGTTACAGACCCTAATCCCAAAACAGACAAAGTTACCATTAGTAACAGCATAACTTTCGCTGAAGATCTGAGAGACAGTGTGATGGCAACTGAGGAAGTAAGAACAGAAGAGAAAACTGACAATGATCAGTCATCATCTGTAACTACTGAACAAACAGTTGAAGTGAGCGCAGAACCTAACAGTACTGAAGAGTTGACATAAGCAAGGTTAGGCAAAGAACCAAGACACTCAATGAGAGAAAACAGAGGTAAACCACCTGTACGAATTTTATACAAGGCAAGCGGACCCCTGATTATAGATAATAATATAATAATATAGAAATAGGTAAACAGATGGATGTATGTGCTCATTACATGAAATACTGCAAACCCTGAATCGGCACTTTGAGACCAAAACATAAATAATTACCTCAGCACTCAGATTGAGAAAGAGGAAGGTGGCAGCTTTCTTCTGAACCAAAAGCACAAAATACAAGAAATAATTGAAACAGTTGGAATGGAAGATGCTAAACCAATAAATTCCCCAATGGAAACCAACTACCCGAAGGAGATAAACAGCCAAGATATGCCACTACAAATTAACACTCAGTACAGAAAAGCAGTAGGGAAATTGCTGTACATTACCACCACTTCAAGGCCTTACATTGCAGCAGCTATTAGAATCCTATGCAGAAAGGGTTCAATGCCAAGTCAGATGGACTGGAATGCTGTAAAGCAAGTCATTTACTATTTTAAAGGAACTTTACATTAAAAGCAAAATTACCAGCGAATGATGAAAGCATCCTGACAGGATATGTGGATGCAGACTGGGCCGAAGACACCAGTGACAGAAAATCTACCAGTGGTTACTTCATTCTTCTGTCAGGAGCTGCTATCAGTTGGACTAGCAGAAAGCAGCTCTCTGTTACACTTTCATGTACCAAAGCAGCGTATGCTGCAGCAGCACAAACAAGCTAAGAAGTTATATGGCTGAGACAACTGTTAACAGATTTGGGTCAACCACAATTGGAACCAACGAGAATCTTTGAGGACAATCAAGGATGCCTTGCACTTGCGCAGATGGAAGGAACTCGAGAACCAAGCACTTTGATGTGATGTTCCACTTTCTGAGGAATCCTCAGGAACAGGCACTTTATTTAATTTATTGCCCAACTGAGGATATGACAGCAGGTATCCTTACTAAGCCCCTAACTGCTGAAAGACATTAGAAGCTTACAAAGAAGATGGGTTAAATAGACTAAGCTGTTGAGAAGGGTTATTGGAGATATAATACTTTTGCAATAGCTTACACCTTGTCTTTAAATGTGATTAGTGACTTTTGCTTGATTTACTGTAGTTTGCACCTATGACAGGTTATGACACTAAATGGCACTGTGACCAATGCTAAACTGTAGAGTTTCTATGTATTTTACTGCTGTGTTATTATTTCCTGTATATCAAGCTGTGATCTCCATGACTTCTACTTCTTTCTTTTCCTGTCTGTGTTTTAGCCACCATGTAAGGTGACATTCTCTTCATTCATGTTCCAGTAAAACAAGTTCATGTTATACCACTAATGTCTATCTGGATTACAACTCTGCTACACCCAGTCCTCACACTCTGCATCAATTCCTTGGAGGACTAGTGGTGGTGGGGGCTGTATCTTTGCCTGATAGAAGAGACAATCTAATTTCCCCACTCCTGCCTGCCGGGTGGAAACTTTAAAAGATGGCACAGTGAAGGGACCCCAGGATGAAAGAGGGTCACCAATGTAACTAATGTGGTAAGCTGGGTGGAAGGCAGACTTTGAAATGTTAGATCACTGCACCCCATAAATAGCCTGGAAATCAACGGTGCAAGATAAATAAAAACGTGCTGGAGATGCAGTAGCGCAATCATCTTCTCCTGAGCTAAGGGAAAAGATAAAAACAATTTGGAGAGGATGGCAGAAAAATAAGACATAATGAGTCAATTCCAGAAATAGATTTGTATATTCTGGACTGCAATTAGGGGGGAAGAGTGAAAAAAGCTATTGGAACACATCAAGGAAAAAGGCCAGCCGACCTCAAAAGAACGAGGGGTTCTATCCCATTAGAAGACACAGCGGTAGAATTGTCACAAAAAATATAAGCAATGTTGATGCCGCAGCTTGATCATAAATTGTCAGGAATTTAAAGTTCTCTAGAGGTCTTAACTACCCAATTTCAAGATCACATAAAAAAATGGCAGAGGTCAAACCTTGAGGATGGGGTTAAAGTATGATTCACAATCCGCTGCACAGGGGAAATTAATTCAAGATAAAATAGAGGATTTAGAGAACCTAAATAGACAAAACAATATCCCTCTGGTTGGCTTGACGGCATCTATCAAATAAAGGGACTTGGTTTTATTCATTTCTGGGAAGATCCTAAAATTGTTAAAAATAGCCATAAATAATCATCAATTACAGTTGAAAGGGAGCATCGGTTGGAAAGTGAAAGAAAAAAGCAAGATGCACGCCCATGTCCTGTTATTCGATTATTATTATAGATTATTATTTACTCACTACTAACTTACTCAGACAAGATCGCCATTTTGGAGGCCTATAAAAGAGTTAAAGTGGTCAAATTTGAGGAGAACTCTTTGTAATTACTCT
This sequence comes from Gastrophryne carolinensis, assembly GCA_027917425.1. NCBI lineage: Eukaryota > Metazoa > Chordata > Amphibia > Anura > Microhylidae > Gastrophryne > Gastrophryne carolinensis. The sequence continues at coordinate 53,544,850 of CM051244.1, forward strand.
CTCTTCTTCTCCTTGCCTTTCCCTCTCCCTCCCCTCTTGTCTGGTGGGGGTAAGACAGGGAGTGAGGTTGTGGGGAGCAGATGTGGAGGCGGGGGGGAAATAGAGAAAATATTTTTTTTCCCCTTGCCCCCCCCCCCCCCTTCTGCCCCACCCTTCCTTTTCCTAGGTGAGTAGGGGGTTGGGACAGATTGGGCAGTTGGAAGGATAGGTGAATCTTTTTTTTCCTTGGGGGGATTTAGTATATGCTTGATGGAACATCACTTTTGATCATTGATTACACAAATTAATAGGATTTCTTGATTGTTTGCACTTGAAAATTGTTGTTTGTAATATTGGAAGTATTTTTTTGCTATTTTCACATGATGGTGAAATAAAGGGGTTATGAAATATACACGAAAGGATCAATTGATGGGTCAAAGCACATGTTGAAGTGGCATGGATGGGTAGGAGGGTCGTGGAGAAAATTACATTTTCCTTCCCCCCCTTCTTTTTCTCTTTCTTTGGTATAATTGTTAAGGTTAAAATGAAAATCACTATGTGTTAGTATCACAGTGGGTAGAGAAGAGTATTGGGGTAATAAATAGAATAATATAGGAGGGGTTGGGAATAAATAGGTTGACGCATAGATTGCTAATACACAGCATTCCCTTGACTGATTGACGGAAAATGTCTTAGATATATATGCCTTTAATTGTTCTACAAAACAAAGTAAATATTTTACAGTCAATATGAAGCTACAAATTCTGTTATGTGTATTTTTTCACTTCCTTTTTAAGGGGTGGATGAGGGTCACCATGGTGTATCAGTAGGTATCTATAAAGCTAAATGTTTGATAGTTAAAAATGGAGAGACCACTGGCTGGATAGGTCAATCCACAGGCAATGAAGGTATGATCTGTGAGAAAAACTTAAAGAAAAGAATTGGATATTATCATGGTGAATAGTTCTAAGAAATGTATGAGGAAGAGTTGAAAATTAATCTCATTGCAGTTCTAAATTATCCGATTAAAAAGAAGAAAAAGAAGAAATTTTAACCCATATACAAAAATGGAAACCTATTACTGTGTCTCTTCAGGAGACCCTTCTTCCTTCAGAAATAAGCTCTTTAAAGATTGTTTTTTGGCCTGGTGGCTATTTTGTTTCATAAAGATTCAATATGTAGTGCAGGATACTGTGGTGGACTGTGGCGGACCCAGAGAGACCCAGAGAGAAGATACTTATTTTTAAAGGCGCAGATTAAAGGAAAAATGTATGGTTTGGTGAATATTTATGCGCCAAATGGCTCTTCGAACACATTTTTTATCGAATAGTTATCTAAAGTACAAGATTCAAATAACTTTTCCTTAGTGATCGGTGGAGCCCTTAACCCAGTTCAAATTATTCAAATAATTCAAATTAGAAATGTTAAGGGGTAACAAATTAGGAAGTCACCGGGACCAGATGGTTTCTTGGGAGAATACTTTACGTTATTGATAGAACAGTTGCTACCCCATATTCATAAACTATACAATGGGATTATAGAAACTAAAAGAAATAAATGGAATAAAGACTCTATTTTGGAGTACAATTATTAGAATAAAGACTCTATTTTGAAGTACAATTATTGGCAAATTTGCAGAATTTATATACTTTAAATATTCAACCAATTATCAGGAAAATTAATGTTAAGTTGTAAGGTACTCCCGATATCATTTTCTGAAAGATGTCATTTGATACAGATGATTTTATTTCCAGAATTATTATATCCTCTCCAAATCCTCTCCATTGTTTTGGAAAAATAAGATGAAAAGGCACTATATCGATCATTTAATAGTTTAAATTGGAAAGGTAAAAAAGGCCTTGGATAAGTATGGATAAATTACAGCAACAAAAAAATATGCCAAATGTAAAAATGTATAATTTACATGCATGCTTGACCAAATGTGCCTTGGACTGGATCAAGAATCACAGCTATTTGGATAATATAGCAATGGAAGCGTCTTTTTTTCTATCACAATCTCTTCTATATATCTTACACTCAAATAGCAGAGAGTTTTTCTCCCCTTTGAAGGAAATCTGCACACATCACAATAATCGTAATAACAATACATATATTATACCAAAACAGACTAGCTCAGGGAACAGGCCTTTTGGCATTGAGAAGATATCCCCTGTAAAAGCAAAAGGGAGTATTCAAAATCTGTCACCCCTGATTCTTCTTCCATTGATTAAAAGAAGGAAACAGGCATGGTTGGTATTTTTATGCAAAGTTTATGAGTAGCTCCTTCTCTTGCTACATAGCATATGTATGTGGATTTGTCTTTTCTCCTTTAAAAGATGAGCTTTCTTATGTTTTGATTTGAGCAGAACAGAAATTTGGCAAAATCCAGGTAAAATGTGGCCTGCTTTTTAGTTTTAATTAAAAAATAAATGTTACTTATCTTTAAATGAGGACAAATGGTAATATTTTGTGAATTAAGATAGAAGAACCCCTTTTTTAACTATAGTAAAACGTCTGGGCATATTTTATCACAATAATGTGTTTTTAGTAAAACAGTGGTATTTAACATGAATCTATTGGCAGACAAACTAATGGTCTATTTTTATAGAGGTCAGGAAATGTACTGCACCTTTTCTGCATGAAAATACAGTTGACTATTAGGGACTCCATTGACTGCTGGAGCTAAAGAGGGGCTTCTTCAGTTACTATAAAAGTTTATTTTCAAAAAATAAAGGAAAACTCCAGCATAATATATGAAACAAAAACATGGATGGCTAGCCATATAGTCTAAAAGACTTTAGGGTCAGTTACTTGCCCCCCCCCCTCAGGCATCCACAAAACCCCCTGGGTCACCACAAAACTTACCTTTGCCCTGGCTCCCATGGCAATGTAAATAGCAGCCAAGTACCAAGCATCTGTGGGCTGAGGCACGCTCCTGCACCAACATTCAGTTAGGCTGAGGGCAGGAGCTTGTGCACTTCACAACAGAACTTAGGAAGTTCTAACTATTATATACTACTATTCTATTCTAACTAACTATTGTTGAGTTCCGCATCTAAACAGCAATGTATTGGCGATGATTAATATGCACAGCATACTGCGCTGATTAGACAAGAGTCCACGCAAGCACCATAGGACCAGGGGAGGGTACATATTTATGGGTGATTATCTTTATATAGAGGGGCATCCCATCCAGTAGTGGCTTCAGATAGCTGTCACTGTGAAGGCCTTCCCAGCTACGGTCACCTTTAGGAATCTCTCTCAACCACCAAGTGGCTTCAAAGACTGACCAACATGGCATTAAAGTGGACCAACACCCAGGGGGGATCGGCCCGGAAATCTATAAGATTCCCGGACAGATCAGATCCCTCCCCGCGGGGCATCCGAAATCGGGATGTCCCGCAGGGAGGAACCCCCCAGGAGACCCACAAACCTTACCTCAGCCCCGTTCCATCGGCGCATGCGGCCGCGGCTCGCGCTTCCCTCTAGCAGGGCGCGCACCCGCGCCGGCCGTTTGTGAATGGCCGGTGCAGGCGCGCTCCCTGTTAGAGGGAAGCGCGAGACGCGGCCTCCAGCGCTCAGAGCCAGCTGAGCTGGTATGCGCGTCCAGGCGGCCTTGGACGCGCATACCACAGCGGCTCTGAGTGAGTTTTTTGGGGCTTTCTGGGGGGTTTCAGACAGCGGGGCACCCCCGATCGGGGTGCCCCACCGAAGTGGACCAAAACCCAGGATAGTCAAAATCCTGGGTGTTGGTCCACTTTAAGGGACCCAATGATTAAGAGTACAGGAGGCAGCAGCAAGAGATCTGGAGGTACCAATGAGTTAAGAGGTCAGCAATGATAAGTGGTTGAGGCACTTAAGAAACAGAGCACAATATACAATACAATACTAGAGTACAAATGCAGTGCAGAGGCCGAATGTGAGCATATACCATGTTTTCCCACATCAATTACCCAATCAGATAAGGGTGGGGATATACATAGTTAAAAAGTTAGAGCCTTAGGGGATAAATATAAAATATAAATATAGATAGATAGATAGATAGATAGATAGATAGATAGATAGATAGATGAGAAGAAATATACATGGATTCACTACTAACGCCAGGTATTGCCAGATGAGCGTCTGTATAGCGGCGCTTAGAGCGACCGCTAGTAGACACTGTAAGTGGGTAACAGGCACTGTAACAGAGCGTCTCAGTCGCTCTAGTAACCTGGCCGGCATTGATAAATGGGATGTGTGTTAGGCGCTGTAACAACAGTACAGCACTGCAGTGAGCGAGAGGTAGCGCTAGCTCAATGCATCCGGCACTCGGCACTCCACACCATATTTAACAAAACACTAGACACACAGAGCGTTGGCAATCTAAAGCTGGCCGCTGTAGCACATAGCGCCAGACGCTGTGTGATTAAAGTCTGTTTTAGAACACATCTCAACCAGTAACAAAGCGACAACACATGGAATTACATTGTTTTAACAATAACACTTAAGTGCCAGACGTGTAATGACAATTCTGCATAAAAATATTAATATATAAAAAGTCAAAAGTTTCTAAAAGTGTTTGTTTGCAGCCAGGAGAGGTCACACAATGATTTGAGCCCCCCCAAAAATTGGCAAACACGCCATTTATACACTACTAATGAAAGCCAATTGAAGTCTATGGGAGAGCACTACAGGGCGACAGGTACTACATGGCACTCTGGAACCTAGAGCGCCGATGTTTTACGCTGAGCCGCCTAGATTAATACCTGTGATGCTACATGGCGATGTTAGAGACACACACCAGATTCGCTTTCTTAAATGTGGTTTTGCTTACAGCACCCAGCATTCACCAGATGCTGCCTGCCACTACGAGGCACTACCTGGCACTATCCCTTCTTATATAACCCCCATAGTTATAAAGTTAGAGCCTTAGGGAACACATATAAATAAATGAGAACTAATAAATATATATATATATATATATATATATATATATATATATATATATGTAGATAGATAGATAGATAGATAGATAGATAGATAGATAGATAGATATTTGTGATATAGCAGTCCCCTGAGGAAGTCACACAATGAAACGTATTGGGACAGTGAGAAATAATCTATGATGTCATGCCTATGATAATAATGTTGAACTAATAGCTTATAGAGGATAAACTTTGACCTTCCCTTCCTATTTCCATATGCTCCTCTTGTGTAAATAATTTTGTCTTTGATGAATGTTTTTTTTATTATGGGCCCTATTTGAGCCTGGATCTGCCACCACCCCTAATGGCTTCTACATAAACGTATGTGGCTTGACCCCATTATGCATCTTTTATATCTTACTAATGATTGATATTCCACCTACTGTATATTACTATTGTTCTAGTAGTTATTGAAATTTAAGATAGATAGATAGATAGATAGATAGATAGATAGATAGATAGATAGATAGATAGATAAATTTGTATATAGCATCATGATTTTTTTATTTGTTTTACTGGTTTTATCACTAAGACTGGTGTTGGACAGCATTAATTACAATACCTGTAAAACAAATAATAAATAGCAAAATACAAATGAGATGTAGCAGAAATGTTAAATATTGACAAGATAAAGTGATCAGAGTTCTCCCTACATGAGGGAACAAAAAATAAATATATATGTTCACACATTTAGGTTTTTTAATTCTTTTTAGGCCATGTAAATGGATACATTCACACGTCTTGGGTATCCTAAGACATATACTATATATATATATATATATATATATATATATATATATATATATATATATATATATATATATATATTAAAGGACAATATGTGACCAATTATACATTTAACAAATCACAATGCATTTTTGCAGTGAGCCCCATAAAATCATAGACATTTGTACTTTAACTAGTTGTTTATATTGAGCTTATGAATTATTATTATTATTTTGTATTAAATTATTTTAAAAATCTAAACAAAAATACTTAAATATTAAAAAAATAAATATTTTTAAAAACGAATAAACTGAAATTAGAAAGTTAAACGATTATATAAAAAAGGTTCAACGCAGAATAACCTGGATACTTGTTGTTGTTGTTATTATTAGCATAAATAAAGATTGTATTATTATTTTATGAGCAATAATCAAACGAAATAAAATGTGAAAGTGACTGACAATCCAGGACAGAAATAAAGAGTGATGAGCAGGTTAGGCGAGCTGCTGGCCAATATGCAGGCGGCGGGCAGTGAGCAGGGGGGTGACAAAGCAGGTGAGCCGTGCTCCTCCGTATGTACTAACAACTGTTGCCGGCCCTGGCATGATGCGCGATTACATGTGATCCTTTCATTGGGATTCGGGGGCGAAGCCCGTTGGGCGGCGATACCACTTACAGTATATTGCAAAGTTGTCGCCAAAAGCTGCAGCCTATTCCCCCTGCCCTAAGGTGCCGCCACTGCAGCTTTCCTTCACTAAATATTTAATAATCATATATTACAATCATCGGAAAATATATCGGCAGCTTACAGTGATCTGATATGTGCGATCCCTACATACTATATGAGCAAACCTGCTTACTAGCCCCTGCTTGAGGCGATTCATGACGCTGCTGTTCTATTATTATTATTATTATTATTTAGGTCACTATCAAAAATATATTTATCCGTATTTTCCTATTTTCCAAAGTCTTTTCTCGGTCTAGCAAAAATAGTTGTGCTTTCACCATCCTCCTCTTTTTCTATATCTGTCCCTTCCCCTTTATTACCTATCGCTTTCTATACATGTCGCTCTTTTACCCTTTATCACTTATCTCTTTCTATACCTGTCCCTATTTTACTATTTATTACCTATCGCTTTCTATACTTGCCCCCTTCTCCCCTTTTATTACCTATCGATTTCTATACGTGTCCGTCTTTTTCCGCTATTACCTATCGCTTTCTATTATGTCCCTCTCTTGCCTTTTAGCGCCTATCGCTTTCTATAGCAGTCCCTCTCGTCACAATTATTACATAAAGTATTGTTTCCTATCTCTGTCTTTCTTTGCTTAATGAGTATTCATTCTCTGATTAGTCTCTATTTTCTCTTTTTTCTTGAACTGTTACACACCATCTCATTGCCTGTCCCTTCTGCCCCTTCACTGTGACTGTCCCTCTTTTCTCTGTACATCATATTAATTTATCAAGCTGTGCCTTTTTAATTAGCTTTTCTTTGTCTGACCCTCTTTTCCTATAATATATATATATATATATATATATATTTGTCTGTCCCTCTTTTCTCTTGATACCTCAATTCCTCTCTTTCGCTTCCACCCTTTATTTATTTTTTTGCCTGACCCTTAGCTTTTCTCTTTATATCTTTCTCTGTCTTTTTTTAATTAATGCATAACTATGTCTGTCAATGTTTCTCATATATTCACCCAATATCCCGTTTCTAGCTGTCCCTCTCTTCTCGTTACGTCTTCGTTCTCTCTTCAGCTGTCCCCTTTTTATTAACTCCTTATTTCTTTCTCTTTAGTCCTTGTTCCCGATTTTCATTTCGAATAACTCCCTATTTCTTTTTCTTCTCCTTTATTAGGCCTGTCAGTGTAATCAGTTCTTTATTCATGCTACTGTCCTTTTTCCCCCTTTCCTTTGGAAGTCCCTCTTCTCTCCTCTGGCTGTTTTCTGTCTCTAGTTTCTCTTTTTCTCCAATTACCTCCCACCCCCCTAGTGTTTTGCTTTTTATTTTTTTCTCTACTGCCCAGCTGTCCGTCTTTCCATTACCGGGAGCTAAGGGTGCAACATAGCCCGGTGATCGGGATCACAAGGGACCCGGCTCGCACCCCTTCCTGCCCGGGTTGGCGGTGAATAGAGAGGATAACACACACACACACACACACACACACACACACACACACACACCCACCCGAGTCTGCAGAGTAAACAGGCCGGTCACTTCCATAAACAACCATTAAATGGCCCCAAACACCAACAAAGGGATCATTAGCCCAAAGCAACGGGAGCCCATCCGCGGGATTAACTGCTGCCAGTGGGGGGGGGGGTGATGGACGCCTTCCCAGCTGACACCTAAGGGTTGCTTCGACTAACTACTACTATATACTGTATATATATAAAGTTTAACGGAAATAGTATGCTTTGTTACAGCATGGGATCCGAACCCAGATATCATGCAATTAATTAATTAATTAATTAATAAAACCCCACTTACATTTACCCCTCAATATTGTATAGCTAACCCATATAACTCTCTCTCTCTCTCTCTCTCTCTCTCTCTCTCTCTATATATATATATATATATATATATATATATATATATATATATATATATAGCACACGATAGCCCTATATATATTTCTCTCTCTCTCTCTCTCTCTCTCTCTCTATGTATATATATATATATATATATATATATATATATAGAGAGAGAGAGAGAGAGAGAGAGAGAGAGAGAGAGAGAGCACACGATAGCCCTATCTCTCTCTCTCTATATATATATACCGTATATATATATATATATATTATATATATATATATGGCTAAAGTGTTCTTCATATACTGTATACAGAGAGAGAGACAGATATATATATATATATATATATATATATATATATATATATATATATATATATATATATATTATTTACTAAATAATTAGTTAATTAAAATTAAAATTAATTAAATTAAATGGATATTGTATGCATCCATGGCTTCAGCTGACCTTTTACATGTTACATTAAAAGACATGTATATAATAAAAATATATGGTAGAAAACCAAGGCCATTGAGCTATATTTTTGTTCAAGACATCTATCCGTTTATCTATGTAACATAATATAATATAATCTGTGATAGTAACTCAAGGCAACCTTGACCATATTTTGTTTCAAGATATGTATACAATGCATACGCTCCTCAAAGTATCACACATCTATCTATCTGTCATCTATCTATCTATCTATCTATTAGACAGCTGAAACCAAATTCAATCAATTGCTTAATTATTTAATAAAATAAATAACTTACCATATCTCAATGAAGAAATAGCAGTAAAGATAAGAAGACTGGAATATTTCTCTGTAAGCAGATAGATTTATCGAATCTGCAACTATGCATTTTCCGCGCTCTGACAGGAATGGCGCGTTTTTTACACAGGCTTCTGAGGCAGAGGAAGGCGGAGAAATAAGCGCCATGTAATGATATGATGAGGGGCGCTATGAATTGCCCGGCTCGCGGTGTGACTTTTCTGGAGAGCCGGTAATTAGCCGTTTTTATATGAGGAGATGTAGTGGCCCTATGAGCCCTCAGCCCAGAACCGCGCTAAGCGTCCCGTATAGCGGCCTGCCTGTATATTCTCCATTACACCACACATACAGGACGCCGGGCCCCGACATTGCCTGGTCACATAGCGGAGACAGGATTCTATTTCACAGGGTTTTGAACCCACTTTCAGCCAGCTTTCATAGTTAGCACTGATTGTATAGCGCTATCATTATCCATAGTCATGTACACATTAACCAGAAACAAGTAGCCAAGTCTACATAAGGGCCAGAATAACCCGAACAGCCCATTGTAACAATCACTATCAACTCCACAACATGCGAGAATTCACCTCAGGCGCTAGAGGGCCGCATCTATCTATCTATCTATCTATCTATCTATCTATCTATCTATCTATCTATCTATCTATCTGCTAATATCTATTTATCTAGCCAATATCTACCTATCTATCCAATATCTATCTATCTTGCCAATATCTATCTATCTATCTATCTATCTATCTATCTATCTATCTATCTATCTATCTAGCTGTCTATCTAGCTTTCGCTGCAAATATTATGAATGTTTTTTCTACTTATCTATATCTATCTACCTTTATTCATCTATTGACCTCTAATTCTGAAAATATTATGACTGAATATATATATATATATATATATATATATATATATATATATATATGCAAGGTAGATAGATATATCTGTCTATCTATCGCTGCAAATATTATGACTGTTTTAGCTATTTATCCTTCTATCTACCTTTATTCATCTATAGACCTCTAATTCTGAAAATATTATGACTGAATATATATATATATATATATATATATATCAAGGTAGATAGATATATATGTCTGTCTATCTATCTATCTATCTATCTATCTATCTCTGCAAATATTATGACTGTTTTATCTACTTATCTATCTATCTTCCTTTATTCATCTATAGACCTCTAATTCTGAAAATATTATGACTGAATATATATATATATTTCCATCATAAATGTATGTACATATATAAGCATATCCACCCCTATATATATGTGTGTGTGTGTGTATATATATATATATATACCGGTATATATTAATTCACAAACTATATATATCTATATTTTTTCACTATATATATATATATATATGTATATATATATATACCTTTATTCAGTTATAGACATCTAATGCTGCAAATATTATGAATGATTATAAAAATGGAGCGAGAGAGGGATATAATATATATACTATTTGCATTAAACTTCTATAAATATACAGATATATATATATATATATATATATATATATATATATATATATATTCACATCCACCCCTTTATAACTATATATAGATATATATATTTTTTTTTTCAACCCCCCACTCTGGTCTCTCGCTATACACATAGATGGATAGATAGATAGATAGATAGATAGATAGATAGATAGATAGATTCTAACTTCTATAATATGTCTATGAAGGTTCTCATTCACCCAGGTCATGGTATATCCGTAAGAAAAAATCAAAGCAACTGGACTTGCTGTGACACAATAAGTCCAGTTGCCTTGGTTTATTCCTACAGATATAACTTCTGTAAAAGCAGGCTACATAATATCCATTGTTTTTCTATATATATTTACATTAGTCAATCACTCTCTATGTATATACAGTATAATATTTGCATTACATTTTGATAAATACAAATACGGTAGGTGTGTATCTATCAATATCTACGGCACACAGCCTTCTTGCTCAGGTTAGTAACAGAAGACAGCAGGCCAGGGTCTCTTTTCTATTTCTGTGTTTTATTAGAAACTACTATTTTTTGCAATGGCTTCAGAACACGAATTGTGATCATCAATGTAAACGTCCCCCCCTCCTCCTCCTCGCCTTCTCCTTCTCCTGCGGTGGGGGGCGCACCGATATCCTGGGACCCCGCCTATGAGGAGCGATCAGGTTCAGTGGTATTTGTGGGAGGGGGAGGGATTGTTAATTCCATTTTGAAAAATGCACTTTTTTGTGTGATTTATTTTAGAGAAAAGAGCAAAATAATTAAAAAGAAAAAAAAAAAAGAAATCTTCATAAATAAAGCAGAGATATCCTCTTGTAAATCTGGTGGACCGAAGGGGGCATTGGTGGGGTGGGGTTAAGGCGACTCCCTGTTGTCAGCGCTGAGGAGCCAGAGGGGGGAATAAGAGCATTCGATGGCGGTGGGTGGACTGGAGAGGGGCTAGAAAAGGTCACGTGTCCTCCTTAGTCTTTCTTTATTAAGTACCATGAGATGAGCGTCCAATGTCTTTCTATATACAAGCAGTGAACAGTTCCGACATTCGGCCATTTAAGAGCCTAGATCCACCAGGCTGGAGGTGAGAGGTCCGAGGAGAGAGTCCTGCAGCTGGTGCTGGTGGCTGCTGAGGCCGTGGCCGCCCTGGGAGGCGCTTAATGCGCTCAGGGAGTAAGGGGTGGCCCCGGGGTGGCTGAGGGTGCCCTGCAGGAGCAGCACAGAGTTCTGGTCGGGGCTCTGGGGGGGAGAGAACTCCTCTTCCGAGCTGGACATTAGCGACTTGCCCCCATCCAGGGGGGACAGCTGGCTCTGCTTGTTGCCCGGCGTGTTGCTGTTCTCTGTGTTCTCCCTGACAGAGGAAAAATAAATCATATCAGACACCTTCAGAAAAAAAGACGGCATCAAACTGCGTTTTAAGTAAATAAAACAGTCTTTGTATTCTGCTCTTTCCCTTCTCTTCTGTTTTCCTTCTTTCTTCCTTTCTTTCTCCCCTGTCTCTCCCCCTCTCTCTGTCCTCATCCTGTATATTTGTTCCACTATGTCTTTATTCTATCATTTTCTTTTTTTGTCACGAGTTCCTATTTCTTGGTATCATTTATTCCTTTTCTATTCCATTACCTTTTCTCTGCCAACACCCTTTTCTTTTCCTATATCTTTCTTTCTTCCTTAAGGCTTTCTTTTTATCATTTCTTTGGATTTCTTTGTTTTATAAGTCTGTGCAGCCCTGCCTTAGTTTTTTTAATCTATAACTACATTTTTTCTTGTGCTGTACCTGACATTATTTTTGCTTTCACCTTCTTTCTTCATTTTTCATCTATCATTATTTTTGTATGTATTATCCATACCTCCACCTTTATATTGTAAGGTAAAGCTCTTTCTCTCTTCAGGTACTTCTGTATTAAATTGGCCTGACTTATCGAGCATTTCTGTCAGACTATGCCACATTTGTGCAAATTAGAGTGGTGCAAAATATAATTTAAACTTGTTTTTAACACTGGCACATGTTGAAAAAAATGCAATGATGTGGTGTATTTTGGCAGATTCTCTGGCACCCTTCTTGCTTTTATTCACTAATTACCCCATTTGGGGTAATAAGCTAAAAACATTAGCTTTGTCTGTCTGAGAAACTGGCCTCTGGGGAAGCCTGGTTGCAAAGGGCAAAATACCTGGTGACTTTAGCTGTCAGTGCTGAGCTGGATAAGATTTCTAGTCTTTTTTACAAACAAACAAAACTGCTTTAAAGTGGACCAACAACCAGGATTTTGACTATCCTGGGTTTTGGTCCACTTCGGTGGGTGCCCCGCTGTGTGAAACCCCTCAGAAAGCCCAGAAAACTCACCTCACCCCGCTCCCACGTGACCGCTGCAGCCAATCCCTGCCGGCAGCGCCGGACAAGCAGCGCGCGTCCCTCTTACACGGAGCGCACCCGCGCCGGCCATTCACAAACGGCCGGCGCGGGAGCGCGCCCTGCTAGAGGGACGCGCTGGAGGCGACGGACGGGCATGCGCCGCTGGAACGTGGAAAAGGTAGGATTGTGGACTTCCTGGGGGGTTTCACCTGGGTGCCCCGCGGGGAGGGATCTGATCTTATAGATTCCTGGGCCGATCCCCCCTGGGTGTTGGTCCACTTTAAGGTATGATTACCAAGGTCTATAATGTGCACACAACCTTTTTGGTCTAAGGACTGCATTGTCTTATACTTTCACTTCAAGGGGCTGCATTAAAATGTTAGCTGTAAAAACCCAAACCAGAGGCAAGCATTTATAGTAACTGAAAAGGGGAGCAGAGGTGAGGTGAGCAGTGATGGGTAGAGGTGAGACAGGAAGAGGTGAGCTGAGCAGAGCAGAGGCCACATAAGGAGAGGTGAGATGAGACAGGAAGGGCTGAGCAGAGGTGATTATATGTAGGCAGAGGGGAGGTGTATTAGAGGTAAAATAGGAAGAGATGTGTAGGAAAGAGGTGAGGTGGGCAGAGTTGAGGCGGGAAGGGGTGAGCAGAGGTGGTTACAGGTAGGCAGAGGTGAGATGGGAAGAGGTGTGTTGGAAAGAGGTGAGGTGGGCAGAAGTATGAAGAGGTAAACAGGTGGGCAGAGGTAAGACAGGAAAAGAAGTGACGTATTGAGGTGAGGTGGGAAAAGGTGCATAAATATAGGTAAGAGAGGTAAGATGGTTAGAGCTAGGCAGAGGTTAAGTGAGTTATTGTTTAATAAAATAATGTCCATGGCATTGGAAACATGAATTTAATAATTTAACTTCTCTTTAATAATAATAATTTATTAAACATCAATGATGTTTGCCACATACAGTAGTTGGCATATAAACATTATTGTTGTTAAGTGATCCTGTATAGTGATCCATTTACATTCAGTTACAGTACACACAGCTCAGCATTGGGTGACAATTATGTGACAGTTTAGTTGTAACTGAATTAATTAGTATACAGTTGTCATTTAGACATCATACTGCTTCCTGTTGGTGTTTTTCTGAATATTGTTTTTCTGTGTGTAGGAGCACTTTAAATGATTCTTTTTCTACTAAAAATATACTTTTTCACCACCACTGTGTGTTATGTCCATGGGGATATGCCATTTGCATGACTAGTAATACATTTGGTCTGGCAGCAGTGTTGAGGCCGTTTTAAATGCTTACTTGCTGCTAGCACTCTGCCAGGGAATGTATTTAGAGGTGTGCCTAAGATCAAGTATTCTGCTATGGCAAGCATTGCAGTGTGCCAAGCCTGGTATATCAGGCTCACACTGTGACTCTTAGGTGTGTGGCACACAGTGGTTGCATGCTGCAAGCTTTATGTCCCTTTTATTATCACCAAGTACATTATATGCATGGGATTTGTTTTGGCATCTTGGTAAAGTGGGGCCTAACTACAGGGGTGGAGAGGTAGCGACTGCTATTCGGATTTGCACTCTAGACCAGAAAGAGACTTTTTTTTTTGTATCGGCTGTTGCCATGTTTGGTTGTATCACTGTAGCCAATTCAGTTTCAGATTGTCAACCTAGCGACTGAATATGGCAGGAAAATGGTTACTATGAGTTATGCGAGGCCCGATTTAATGTCTGCACTTAATTTAGTTACTCCTCTGTAAATATCACAAGGACTTAAGAAGGATCCTCATTTATTTTTTTTCAATTTGCTAACTCGTTTGGTGCTATGTAATTTAGTATTCTGTTTTTACATGAGCCCTCTGTAAAGCGCTGTGGAATATGTTGTTGCTATATAAAGATTAGAAAGATAAGAAATATATGAATTCCCTACCACTACACCATGAGGCCGATTCATTAATAGCGCCAGGTAGCGACAGATGAGCGCCAGTAGCATTATTTTCACAGCGCACGCTAGTATTCGCTGTGCTTGGCCGTTGTTCGGCTGTTGACAGAGACTCAGTCGGTGTGCGGTAATGTTGAATACGGGGTTAGGAGTCGCTGTTTGACAGGTTCCGCGCTGTATGGGAGCGCATGACAGCGAATGGCCATAGCGAACGGCTCCCAGCATATTCATTAACAAATCACGCTCAAAAAATTCTCGCGCTGTGAAATGCTTGTTTAAACCCCAGAGCGCTGGCGGCGATGGGTTAAAAGTAGTTTTTTAACCCCCAAACAACCAAATTTTTAGAAAAATAAAAAAAACATGTTTTTACAAACATTTTGTAATACATTAATATCAGACCTGTAATATCAATTCTGCACAATTTTTTTTTCTTTTTTACCTTAAAAAAAATATCTAACATGGCAGAAGTGGTCACAGAATTTTTGCCATTTAAAAAAAAAAAAAAAAAAAACATTAATAGCAATTAATTATGAATATTTAAAGATTGCTCCATTGAAATGCATTGGAGAGCGCCAGGTAGCAAGAGGTCATACCTGTCGCTGTTCAAGGTCGCTCGCTGGCGCTGTGGGGTGAGGCTGGAATAATTAATGATTCGCTATCTGGCGCTCTGTCAGTCGCTAAGCAGGATCGGCTTGATAAATGTGTGATTGCGGAGGGGAGCCGGCGTTCTCGTGGCGGTGAGCGTCATTACCGTTCGCTCACCATTCGCTACCTGGCGCTATCCCTTGTTAAATAAGGGCCCATGTGTATTTAAAGGCCCACAATGTATCTCCTCTGTTAGCTTGCAGGGCATGCTGCGGCCACTGGCGTTATGGTGTATGGATCTCAGTGCATGCAGTCCTGTGAAACTCTAGTTCAGTTTGGGAAATATTATATGGGCAGGGGGCTGCGGGAAGATGCCATCTCCTCCATACCCCCTCAACCCTGCACTGACAGCCGGCCAGAACTATGCGGTGAGCTAAGAAAACAGCAGTCCACAGCCAGCTCCAGATTTGTTTATGTTGCTGCCACATAATGAGGCCAGACAGTGCCTGCTGCATGCCCCCCACCCCCAAACAGCGAGTCCATTACTGGCCCACTGACTGTCTACTGCTATTACTCTGCTCATTATTTAGCACATATGTCCAAGCACACATAGCATAATAATAACATATCCAACCACATTATATACATATATCTGTGTGTACCCAGGCTAGGACTGGCCCACAGGGTTACCAGGAAAAAACTCAGTGGGTGCCTGGTCCCAGGGACCCCTTTGAGTGTCTTCATCACCAAAACCTAAACTATGTGTAGCTTATTTGTGGCATCCCAAGTGCACAGAGAAACTATACAATCTGGCATAATGCTTCTGTGCCTGGCCTTTAAAGTAAACCAGTAATACTTGCAATTAAATGTGAGGTGGGCCCCCGAGAGTCTGTTCTACTGGTAGGCCCCAGGCATCCCAATCCGACACTGTGTGTACCCCTAGGGCAGCCCAGACCAAGATTTGGGGTCCTAGATCTGATTCACGCTATTAGACCTATTAAACAATTCCCCAATCCTGTGCTGCATTAAAGCAGCTTGTGTGCTACTGTAACCTATGTCCGCACATCATGGTGCAGTGTTGGTATGTATTTTTCTATGTAAACCACTGGCCTCACTGCAGGAGACATTAAAGCAGATTTATCACAAAATACTCTAATATTAAAAACTGTATAAACATCATAGAAAGAAAGTGGAGGGGTTACTTATACAACCCACATGAAAACACACCCAGCCAAGCTTTTAGTTTTATTTTACTGGAAGAAAATATAAATGGTGGTAATGTTTTTTTTTAATGTACCGTCCCATTTTAATAGGGGAGAAATGTTCAAACTGCCTGTTTTCTGGGCCAGGCTGTGGGGAACAGTTGCAGTAAGTAGAAGAAAGGTTATTAAAGATGAGTACTCCCCTGTTAAAAATGAATAGTACCTTCACAATCCCTTCACCTTGACTCTTCTTCCTTCCAGTGAAAGTATTTATTTTTGATGTAGGGTGTATGAGTAATGCCCCATCTTGCTTTTGAGCATATTTATGCAGATCTGTATTGGGCCATTTTTTACAATAGTGCTTCTTTGCGGCACAGGGACTGATGCCAATCCATGTCTTCTGTGCTGCAGAATTCCTCAGCGATCTCTATTATAATCATCTATTTTGCTTATTTATACAGTGCTGACATATTTCGCAGCACTTTAATGTCTATAAGCATTTATAAGGATAATAATACAGGGTTTAGTCTTCTGACCTCATTTTTGAAAGGTTATCATCTGAGTGCAATCTAAAAACAAAGGGGCTGTTTTGAGAAGTTGGCCAGTGTCCTGATACATGTCTCGGGAAATGAGGGACAGCTGTAACTAGGGCTGGAGGCAGTTGGCTGCATGAGGATAGATCTCCTTACATTGCAAAGGGGTCACCTATAGATTGTAACATTCTGTTTGAGAGCAGGGCCTGGGCTGGAGAAAGCTGTGTCATTTGCTCAGTGAGCTGTCACAGGCTGCAGGGACTGTAACACAGCAGCACAGGGGCTAGGCCTAGCAGCAGCATGATCCTAGGGATAAATCCCACCTTGGGCTCTACATACATAGAACTTGTATGTGGTCTCTGGGTTTGGGTGGGGGGGGGGGGTCTCTTTCATGAAGGTTCACAGGTTTATGGATAATATCTGCATACAATTCCTATGTCCATACAATTCCTGTGTCCATACGTATTTGGGGAATTTTCTTCAAATAAGTTCCTTTTTAAATCCAGTGATATATTTGCTATGTATTTGATAGATTTATTACTTAAACAATCCTCAGTGAAATTCAGAGACCTTGGCCTCGATTCAATAAAGGTAGAAAAAAATTCTCATGGTAGTAAAAGATTCAATTCATGAGAAAAAAGCCTGAGAATGTCACTGTTGCTGGATCACTAGATAAAAATACAATGAAAGTCAATGGCACTTTTTTACTACTAAGAAAAGTAGAGAACAGTTTACTCCTTTCTACACTGTAGTAAAAGCTGCCATTGACTTTCATTGTATTTTTATCTAGTGATTCAGTAACAGTGACATTCTCAGGCTTTTTTCTCATGAATTGAATTTTTTACTACCATGAGAATTTTTTTCTACCTTTATTGAATCGAGGCCCTTGGCTTCAATTTAGTTGAGTTGAAAAAAATTGAATTTCACTTTATTTCTTTTCATTGAATCACTAGCCAGGACAAGAAAGACAATGAATACCAACTGCATTTTTACTCCTAAGAAAAGTAGTGAACTTTTAACACCATTTTACACTGTAGTAAAAAGTGCCATTGACTTTCATTGTCCTTCTAACTGGTGGTTCAACAACAGTGAAATTCTCAGGCTTTTTTTTTGCCTAAAGAGAATTGTTTACTACCATGAGAATGTTTTTCAACTCTTACTGTATTGAGGCAAATAGTTGTATGAGGTTTGTATGTTTTCTCTGTGTTGGCGTGAATGTTTCCCCTAATAAATCCGCCGCTATACACTGTATCTAGGAACAATATCTGTATTGGGCTTGAATGTTGTCTTTGAGTTTGTGTAGATTATTGTTCACCTCAGTCCTCAAATCCATTGACAGTGCATGGGGTTTGTATGTTGTCTCTGTGTTTGTGTGGATCATACTTCAAATAGGGCCCTCAGGCAAAGTGGCCCAAAACCCAGGCCCGACGCCCCTGAAATCTATAAGGGCTTGGGAACAGTGAGTTGTAATGGGCGACCTGAGGGGTTATTACAAAGTGGGGCAAGGACCAAAACCCGGGGTAGTCAAAATTTTAAATTCAAGGAAATATCTTTGTAGGTTATCTTTCTGTTTGTGTGGTGCTGCAATGTGTTTTTTTTTTTATAAGTCAATGGACAATATCTGCATGGAGCCTGGATGCTGTCCCAGTATATGATGTCTGTTGTCACTATGTTAAATCTTCAGTTATATCCAGGGACAATTTCGAGAGGGAGTTTGTATGTTGTTGCAGGGATTGTTCTTTAAATGCGTTCTTAATTAACACAGGGTCTGCATGGAGTTTGTAGCCGCTGCTTGCTTAGCTTTCTTTCCAGAAACAGCTTTGAAGGTTTGACTACTTCCAGGGACACTGTCTCCTCATATGCACCCCCCTCATGCAGCAAGACAGGCGCTGATAGTTACACTGACTTCATACAATACACTTATGTGTTTTAGGGGATTTCAGATTGTTAGCTCCTTTAAGTGACGGACCATGTACATTCTTCTATGTACTTTGTAAATCTCTGTGGAGTATATGTAAACAGCAGGAACAATAACCTAAAACCTACTGGGGGTTAACTGGTGTGAGTGAGGGGCATTCAAGCAGGAGCTCCTTTGAGGGACAGGGACTGGTGGTTTTTTTGTACTCTGTAAAGGCCTAAGAGGAAAATACCATGGGTGCTATATAAATAAATAAAACAAACAAACAAGCCAACCCATACTAGTGGGCTAATGGGACTGAAGTGTGAATTGGGGGCATTAAAAGTGTGAGCTCCTTTAAGGGAACAGGGACTGATGTGAATGGACTTAGTCTGTGAAGGCCTGAGAAACTAAAAACAAGGTAAAACATAAATAAAGGCATGGTGCTATAAAGTAGTATTTAAAGCTATATAAAATATATCATAGTATATATAGTGATAAAATAAACAACCTAGAACATGCTCTAAATATAAATATAGCGTTTGGTTTCTGGCCTGGTGCTTTTGGTAGATATTCGTTTTTTATGTGCCAAACTGAATTTGTTAATTCTTTATGATCATTCTGATCTTTTATTTTTTACAGCATTTCAACCTACCTTTTTGGGTCAATAAATGATGGTGTCAGGAAAAAATAGTTTGAATCTCAGAACTTCATGGCCATGGTAACATTTTTCTTTTGAGGTTTTAACATTTCCACAGGGGGCATTTGACAGAAATGCAGGGAGCGTTCAACACTTTAGTGAATACCCCATAGAGGGATAGTTATTTACTAATTAGTGGAATTTTGTCTCATTACAAATGCCTACACCTCACCCAAAGAACTTCTCCACCATATGCAGAATTAAAAAAACTATTTTTGTTTGCAATTTATTGTGTGTTGAGGTAAATAGCTCGCCAAACTTTAGTGAATCCCAGCCAACTAAGATTGCAAAAGCCTTACCTGAGTGGATGAAGTCCACCGCAGGAGACAGAGTACTCCCCACATTTTAATAAATTATCCCCTAAGGGTGGGATTTTGGTGCCATAAATTAACTGGCAAATGATATAGCCTTTGCACTGTGCATCAGTGTTAAGTTAAGGGGTGCAAAAGAAAATTACTTTGGAATTGAGGAGCAATATAGGTGCAGATGTACCTTTGACCCATTGGGGCTATCTTGCCCTGCAGAGTAGTTAACTCTGTTTAAGGCCTGACACACATTAATTTTCATTTCAGTTTGTCGAGGAGGTTAACAACAAATCTGAAGTACAATCATTTATCAGCTTTCAATTTTTTCCCTCAGGCATAATACAATTAATTTGTACACAAAACTAGAGGGAAACACAAATACTATTCAACTGACGCACATGGAAAATGTCAAAAGTCATAAGTTTGGGAGATGTTCCTAATTGTTAGGCGAATGACTGACAGATGATGATAAGAAGTATCAGGAAACCATAATTCTCCTGACCCTTATCATCCAAACTTTACAACTTTTTACATTTTTTGTGGTACAATAACCTTTGTGTCTCTTCATAGTTGTGTGTATAAACATGGATGTAGATGTAAGAATTGTATTAGAAGAAAACTGAAAGGCTTCAGAAGTGTGCCTTGTTGGTATTGCTTTGTATTTTCTGCTAATATTGATGCCTAACGCAGTGCAAAAATGTACTGAGAGGCCTAAAGCATTACGGTCACTTTTGCTGGAAAATCTAGTGTTGCCACAATTATGGGCCCTCAACCCTTTTTAGATTCATTTTGGAAATCACAATTATGAAACAGCAGCCTGAATTTTTAGTAAATCGTTTGTAACTTTCTGGCTCAATTTTATTGACTTTATGGTGGGACTGCAGGGTTGTAAGTTCAATTCCCAACTTTGCCCCAGGCGCTGTGGTTTGGGCAGCCCACCATTCCAGGCGTGTGTGCAGTTATTGGCTTGTGCTTGTCTCACTACACAGATGGGTAAATGCAGAGGAAAAATTCCTAAGTGTATGCAAGCATACAATGACCATCTACGCATAACACAAACAACTAAAACTAAATACTAAACTTTTGCAGAGAGTTCTATGTACTGTGTAAACCACTTTAGAATATGTTAGTGCTCTTTGTGTTCCCTGGCCTATTTATTTATTTATTTATATAATGTCATCTTCTTCCGTAATACTGTACAAGGTAGGCGACAGTGACCAGCTTGTAGCAGTGCGATCACACGAAAGAAATGATCTATGATCAGAGGCAGAGCAAAGTAAATTTGTCAGGACTCTGTGGCATTACAATTATGGTGACAATTTATTATAAAAAAATTGGGGTATTGTTTCATTGCTGCCATTTGTCATTCGTTTGTAATTATTATTATTTAACACCTTGAGTGTCAAAATCAAATTTGATTTCTCATCATTTAAGTTGGAAAAGGCAAAATGCTAAATAGTGTATTCTTATTTGATTCAGTATAAAAAAATAAATAAAAATACAAAAGCTTAAACTGAATGTTGCATGGCCGGCGTTGTATCAGATTCACAGAATTTATTGAGGATTTTTTTCACATTTTAATTAATATCCAGAAAAGCTTTTCCTGGCAGCTAAAATGTGGATGTATTTAAAGGTGTACAGGGAAAGGTTTTTCCTTGCTGTGTAATAAGAACACAGGCACACTGCTGGTATTATTTCAAATAGGAAGCTCTTTTTAATCAATCTCTTGTTTATTTATATTCCCACAGTGCTGACAGAGACTAAGGACAGTGCTGGTTACTCTAAGGAGCTTGCACTCTAATGCAAGCAGATCCCTGGCTCTTACAATCATTAGGCTTAGTTGTACTTGCACCAAACTTAGACTATCATTTATGCATGTGTAGTTTATTGCTACTATTAGTTCGGTAGGATATTACAAATGAGTGCAGTCAGTCCCGGTTACTACTATTTATACGACTCTACAGCAGACATATTCTGTAGCACAATACAGAGCACATGGGAACATCCTAGTTAGGAGCAGATCAATTCCTCTATTCTGTAGTACTTGCACTAGTCTTGACAAGCTATCTTCTATACGTATTCATTATTTATTTTTATTATTATTAATAATAATTATATTGTTTAACAATGTATTTTGTTAATGCTAACATGTTGTGTAGCACTGTACATTGCATAACAGTGCAGGTATTCAAATAAGCTTGGACTCTAACTCGAACAGATGGTTGCCTTCATTTACATCAAGCTCAGCCATACTTGCACAGATCTCCTATACTAGACTTTTGATATAGCGCTGTCATGTTCCGTGGCCGAGTGGATTGTAATATCAGACCGGGTTACTCAGAGGAGCTTACACTCCAAATTGTAAGCTGGAACAGATCGCTGGCGTTGTCATACTTGCACCAGTCTTAGGAAACAATCTCTTGTGTGTGTTATTTCTATATCGCAGATACGTTCTGTAGCAGAGTACAGAGCAGATAGTCAAGTCCAGGTTACCCAATGGAGCTTGCACTGTAAAGTAAGCAGGGACAGACACATCACTGGCTTCGTTTGCCTTTGTATGTTTTAGGAAACGATCTCCTCCTGTATGCGTTATTTCTATAGCACACACAGATCGGATGGCATCAGTCCAGGTTACACAAGGGAGCTTGCACTCTAAAAGAGATTGCTGGCTTTATTAAATACTAGTAATGGACTGACATGTTCCAGGGCGCCTTACAGATTAGATAGTAACATAGGTCCCGGTTAATCTAAGGAGCTTGCACTTCAAAAAAGACCGCTGGCTTTATTAAATCCTCTCTATGGATGCCTTATTGGTGTAGCGCTGACACGTTCCGTGGCACTTTACAGAACAGAGGGCAGTAGCATTAGTTCCGGTTACTCAATGGAGCTTGCGCTCTCATGCAAGCTGGGGCAGATCCACTGGCTTTGGGAAATGTGTTTTAGTTATTTCTTCTGTAGCGGGGACATGCTCTGTAGCACCGTAGAGAGCAGGCAGTAACAGTCTCTGTTGCCAAAGGAGCTTACGCTCTATAAATAGATAACTAGTCTAAATTAAATCCCCTTCTTTGAGACATGGCGCTGACACGTTCCGTGGCACAGAATAGAAGGTCCTGGTTACTCGAAGGAGCTTGCACTCTAATGCAAGCTGGGGCAGATCCACTAGCTTTGGGAAACGTATTTGTTATTTCTATAGCGGCAACATGTTCTGTAGCACCGTACAAAACAGACTGGGTTGCACTCTATAGACAGATCACTGGCTTCATTGAACTCCCCCTACTTAGTGACATAGCGCTGACATGTTCAGTGGCACTGATACAGAACAGAGGGTAACTGTTAGTCCAAGAAGCTTGCACTCTAATGTAAACTTGGGCAGATCCCCCTATTAGTGTTGTATATCGCGGACATATTCAATAGTACAGTAGAGACCGTCGGTATTAGCCCAAGGCAGTGGCGTAACTAAATGTGATGGGGCCCTGCTGCGAATATTAAATGCGGCCCTGCCAAGGTTTATACAGTAAACTTTTGTCCGTCTTTTAACTCAATTGGTTGCGGCTAGAAAACTAAAGACTGTAACATCAGAGGCGAATGGTTCTTCCTTTCTCTAAACCATGGCAAGTGGTAAATGATAAATAAAGTGGAGGAGCAACAATTCAGCCATTCTTACCCCCCGGCAAACTAACAGTGCTCACTGACACATCCCGCGACCCCTGACAGAGCTGCCAGAAGCCTTTGCTGAGCAGTGCTGACAACCTACAAGTCAGATGGGGCAGGATGATAAGGGGGGATCCATATACTTTCCGATAGTTAGTTAGTAAGTGTGTGTGTGTGTGTGGGGGGGGGGGGGTGTCAGGCATCATGGTGTGGAGGGGATCCACAAGTTGTAGTGTGTGTGTGTGTGGGGGGGGGGGTGTCAGGCATCATGGTGTGGAGGGGATCCATAAGTTGTAGTGTGTGTGGGGGGGGGGGGGTGTCAGGCATCATGGTGTGGAGGGGATCCACAAGTTGTAGTGTGTGTGTGTGTGGGGGGGGGGGTGTCAGGCATCATGGTGTGGAGGGGATCCATAAGTTGTAGTGTGTGGGGGGGGGGCATCATGGTGTGTCAGGCATCATGGTGTGGAGGGGATCCATAAGTTGTAGTGTATGTGTGTGTGTGTGGGGGGGGGTGTCAGGCATCATGGTGTGGAGGGGATCCATAAGTTGTAGTGTATGTGTGTGTGGGGGGGGGGTGTCAGGCATCATGGTGTGGAGGGGATCCATAAGTTGTAGTGTGTGTGTGTGTGTGTGTGGGGGGGGGGGGTGTCAGGCATCATGGTGTGGAGGGGATCCATAAGTTGTAGTGTGGGTGGGGGGGGTGTCAGGCATCATGGTGTGGAGGGGATCCACAAGTTGTAATGTGTGTGTGGGGGGGGGGTGTCAGGCATCATGGTGTGGAGCGGATCCATAAGTTGTAGTGTGTGTGTGTGTGGGGGGGGGGGTCAGGCATGGTGTGGAGGGGATCCATAAGTTGTAGTGTGGGTGGGGGGTGACCTACCTCTCCTTGGCCTCGGCGGCTCTGTCTCTCTGGCGGCGGTTCTTGAACCAGTTGCTGACCTGGGTGGTGGTGAGTCCGGTGGCCTCGGCCAGCTCGCGCTTCTCCCGCGGGGACGGGTAGGGGTTGTGCGCGTACCACTCGCGGAGCACACCGCGGCTCTTCTCCTTGAAGCAGTAGCTGGTCTCCTCGCCGTCCCAGATGGTTCGGGGCAGCGGGAACTTCCTGCGCACCCGGTACTTGCCCACCGCCCCCAGCGGGCGGCCCCGCAGCTTCTCGGCCTCCACGTAGTGAGCCTTGAGCCAGAGCTGCTGCAGCTTGGGGTGGTTGTGCGGCGAGAACTGGTGGCTCTCTAGGATCTTGTAGAGCTCGCGGAAGTTGCCCCGGTGGAAGGCCACCACCGCCTTGGCCTTCAGCACGCTCTCGTTCTTGTGTAGGTGGTCGCAGGCTGGCAGTGACCACAGGAAGCGGCCCAGGCGCTCCAGGTTGCCCCCCTGCTGCAGCACCTCGCACACGCAGGCCACCTGCTCCTGGGTGAAGCCGAATGATGGCAGCATGGACATGACCGGAACATGCACGGGCACCGGGAGGGGCGATATCCAAACACACACAAGGGGAAGGTACGATCCACACGGGCGGCCGACGCCGAGGATCTGCTCTCGCTGCGCCGCCGGGATGCCGAACTCTGACGACTCCCAGCTCCCCAGACAGAAGCCTCCTTAAAGCTCCACTCTGGGGCTCCGCGGGCGCTCATTGGCTGCCTGGCGGGCAGGGGGCGCGGCCGGCGCCGGGACAGCACAGACTGCGGGCTAATGCACGTCAGGGCAACATGAGCCCCTTCTCGGGTGTCACCCAGGGGAGAGCGCAGCAATTACCGGCCCCGGGGCTGCGCCTCTGTCAGCCAATCACAGCGCCACATTGCCCATTTCAGGTGAGCCGGTATTTAATTACCCCTAATGCCGGCCATGAATAAAAGATGCGCCTGATGAATAGATTGTCAGCTCCCATGAATAATTCAGCAACACAGCTTCACCGCAACAGGGGGGGGGGGGGGGGGGGGGCTCTAAAGATATATACATATATATGTATTCATATATACACCCCGTATCTAAGGGAGCAAGGGGCTCTGCAGGGGGGAGGTAAGTGTGGCAGGGTGGCCCTGATTGTAGATGCAAAAGGAAGAAAGAACAAGGCGATTGGGCACACACGTGGACAGATATGAGATTGCTGGAGGACCTACTGGGGGGACGGATACAACCACAGATAATAACACGGGATGGATGGATAGACAAAACTAAATAGATGGGAAAAGGGGATGAATTGAAAAAATGAACCTGAATGGAATAAGTGGCTAAGTAAGTTTGTATAGTTAGAATGATAACATTGGATGGATGGATGGATGGATGGATGGATGGAAAGATGGATGGATGGATGGATGGATGGATGGATGGATGGATGGAAGAAGTGATGCAGCTACAGTAGAGGGACTGTTCCATGTAGATAGACAGAACGATGCCTGGATGGATAGATAGATAGATAGATAGATAGATAGATAGATAGATAGATAGATAGATAGATAGATAGATAGATAGATAGAATATGTGATAGGTAAATTGGTAATTGAGGCTGGATAGATAGAAAGTCAAAATATGATACATGAATAGATGCAGCCAGATTGGATGAGTAGGTGGATAACGTAAATATAGATTATTATAGATAGATAGAAATTAACCAGATTACCAAAACAATAATTGACAGATAATTTGGGTAAATAAGGTGGAGAGATGAGATCGGTAGGTAGGTAAAATACTATATTGATATTGATTTAGATACAGTCAGATAGATTGATAAATAAAAGAGAATGGATAGCTGGATAACCAGATGGGTAAGATGAATGAGATTGATTAATATTAATGTAGATAGATAGATAGATAGATAGATAGATAGATAGATAGAGATGGATGGATCATAGGTAGTTTCATATATAGATAGACAGATACATAGACTATAGAGATGGGAGCAGATCGTAAAGACTTCCTAGCAATTTTGATGAATAGAAAACGGTTTGGCTGCCAAGGAATAGATGCGCCGAGCTCCCGCTGATCTAGAACGTGAGCCCATTGGTCTCCTGTGTGTGGCCCTGGCACAGTGGAGCGGCGGGCTCCTTGCAGCACTGGGGCTCGGGGCCAGCCCTCTCCCTCCATTAGAAGATTCCCAGGAAGGCCATCCTGTTTTCTCTCCATTAGCACAGGGAGGGGGGTCATTAGACTAATCCTCATTAGCACACCTTGTTTGGAAGCAATTATTAAATAGATCTGCAGAAACAATTAGCGCCTCTGTAAACAGAGATAATGCGGCATTGTTGCCGGCCCAGCATTTGCAGGAAGACAATGGTGGCAGATAAGGGCAGGGGAAGGTCTACCATTGTGTGCCCCAACCGGGCTGCTGCTTACCTGCTTTTCCCATAGCCATGGGGGGGGGGGGGGTGCTACCTGCACTGGGGGCATATAGATATCCTCCGGCACCCAGTTTCAGGCCCTGTGCTGCACCCACTACCCCACCCCTCACTCATATCACCTCTATGTCTCACCTTGGCTTAACTTACAATACACTGTGTTACCAAGACTGGGTCCAGATAACTGGATTTAAATGAGAAGAACCAATCACATGTGTGCCGGGCAGTGTAAAATAGAAAAGGGTAACAATTGCACCAGTGCCCCCTACGCCACATGTCTGATTCCTCATAAGGGAACTGTGTGATTTTCCCTTACCATCAGTAATGCCACACGTAGCAGCCTATATATTATATTAATAATCATCATTAATAAATGTTAACACCGTTTTGGGAACCATAAAACAATCTATCATATTCATCAGTAATAATGAAGATGATCAGACACAGCCAATATTCTCATTCCAGTATTAATAATAAGACATAATAGTAATAATCATATTGAGGGCATATAAGCAGCCATCATCAATACCTCACGTGTGTATGCACATTTATTCATTTTTTATTTTCATTTATATTTATTTATACAGCGCCATCTTCTTCCAGGACTGTTAATTATTAACAGCAAACAAAATAACCATAATGATACCATCGAGGCTATGTGTATATTAGCTATTCTATAAAATACATTTGATTATCTGTAGCAGGGGAAATTAATAGCAGTAGTAGAAGCACCTGGAGTGTATAAATACCCACCGACCGATTATCACCATATTATTGGTAATAATACAGAGTAATATTGTATCTGGTTTGTGTAACATGCCAGACAGAATTCCTTGCATGTTTATTATGTACTTGGCAAATACAGCTATTCTATTCCAGTAATAAGAATAACAATAATAATAATAATAAAGAATATATATATATATATATATATATATATATATATATATATATATATATATATATATATATATATATAAAGTTTTCCCAAAAGTATAGGTAGGAAGCTTCCACTTCCATATCCGAATAATCAATATTCTTAGTAAATGTGTCCATTACACACGCACATAAGGTATGTGCACGTCTAGGAGTGTGTGAAGGGCAGCAGTGGGGGGATGTGCCCCCTCGGAGGGGTTCTTTATTGACAAGGCAGCTGGAAAGGAGCCGGGGGCTGCAGTCTGGAGCAAGTGCGCCGGAGGAGACCTCAGAGCCCCCAGCCCTCTTCTTGGCTCCCAAAATAGGGTTCTTTTCCTGCTAATCCTATAAAATATTGCGCCTGGGATCGGGTTACCTGCTGGGGAGCGGGTGTATGCTAATCGCTGTAAAATGTAGGGCAGCCTTAACCCTCCTGGATTACCGGCTATTTCTATTTCACGGCCTTTATAGACGCCCCGATCCGGGAGACAGCATGTGAGCGGCCCATCAGATGGGCGTCACTCAACCTGATTTACTGCTTACCTGACCCGCTCTCTCCCGTTAATAATTGTACTTCTCTCTCTATTTTCTTTCTCTTTCACTCCCGCCTTATTTTTCTTGCTTTCTTTCACCCCCGTAATACATTTTTATGTCCTTTCTTTTTCTGTTTGTTTCTTGCTTCCTTCTTTCTCTCTCTATTTTTCTTGCTTTCATCACCCTGTATTTTTTCTTTCTTTCTCACACTCGCTACTTTATTTTTTTCTTCTTTATCTAAATCTTTCTGTTTTCCCCTTTCTTTCTTCCTTCCTCCTCTTCCATTATCTCTCTCTTACACCACTTCATTCTATTCTCTCTTTGTCTCACTTCTCCCATTTAATCTGTATGCTTCCATCTTTCTTTCTTTCTTCCCTCCCTTTTTCGTTATTTCAAGCTATCTATTTTTTGCATATCAAGTTCTTTCTTTCTTTCTTTCTTTCTTTCTTTCTTTCTTTCTTTCTTTCTTCCTTTCTTTCTGTTCTAGTTTATTTTTTGCTGCTATCCTCCCTCCTTCCATTATTTTCTTCATTTCACCCTCCTTCTTTCTTTCTTTCTCTTCCTTCTTTTTGGAGTGGAACCTGTTCACACATGCAGCAGGGGGTAATCACTACCTAAGGTATCTCCTAATCCATTGCAAACTTAGAAGCAGGAGAATGAAATTAGAGGTAAAGGAATGTTTGGTTTTCTTTTCTTCCCCCTTTCCTCCTTCTTTCTTTCTCTCAGTATTCCTTTCTTTTTGTCGTTTGCTTCTTTTGCTGCTTTAATTTCTCTTGTTTAAACATTCTACATTCTACCACTAACAAAGAAACCCTTTTGGTTAATAACTGCAGTTTTGCTTTTAGTAAATCCTTTAGAGCTTAAAGCTTTTTTTATCATCACCCTTCTCAGTGTGATTTTTTCATGGCCAGGTAGGTGGCAGGCTGTGTTAGCTGGTATTAGAGAGCAGCCCTGCAGGTGTACACAGAGGCCAGACACAAGGCCATTGACTGAGCAACCAATCTCAGCTGGATGCTTTCATTTTTATTGCCGGACCTTCTCTCAGATCTGTTTATTCCTGAAAGGTGCAGATAGTACAGAAGACATGTGCATGCCCACCAGAGGAAATCATCCTTTAAATCATCATTTCTATATTGAAATAATATAGGAATACTTCCAATCATGTTGTTGTACAGTATTAAGTGCAGTGCAATGTTAAATAATTAGAGAACAAAAGCAACTCACTAATAAATAACTTGCAGAAAATGCCAGGAGACCCAGGAACACAGTGTTAGTCTGGGATATCTCTCTGGTGGGCTAGTCCGATAATGGTTTAATTAATTCTCTTCATCAAAAAAATTGCCCCCACTTAGCTCAAGTAGGACCATAGGTAAATAGGTGTATTGCTTGAGTTAAGAGTTAACTGACCTCAAAAGAGGCGGTTCCTACATGGGGGACTTTGTCACAAGATAGTAATGTAACCAAAATGATTACACACTAAATAAAGAAACACTTGGTAAAACAACAATGGAAAAGGACCTAGGGGTTTTAGTTGAC
Source organism: Gastrophryne carolinensis (assembly GCA_027917425.1). Lineage (NCBI taxonomy): Eukaryota > Metazoa > Chordata > Amphibia > Anura > Microhylidae > Gastrophryne > Gastrophryne carolinensis. The sequence goes on from CM051244.1 coordinate 53,574,822, forward strand.
AATAAGCTCAACTGTAGTAATCAATGCCAGGCAGCTGCTGCCAAGGCAAATAGGATCATGGGGTGCATCAGGAGGGGCATGGGTGCTCATGACCAGAGCATCATTTTACCCCTGTACAAGTCACTGGTCAGACCCCATATGGAATACTGTGTACAGTTCTGGGCACCTGTGCTTAAGAAGGACATATCAGAACTGGAGCGCGTTCAAAGAAGGGCAACAAAGTTAATAAAAGGAGTGCGGGGGCTAGAGTACCCGGAAAGATTGTCCAAGTTAGGTTTATTTAGTCTAGAAAAAAGACGAATGAGGGGTGATCTAATAACTATGTATAAATATATTCGGGGTCACTACAAGGATCTGTCCCACAATCTATTTATACCCCGGAGTGTAACCATAACCCGGGGGCATCCACTAAGGTTAGAGGAAAGCTGCTTTCTCCACCGACATAGGAGGGGATTCTTCTCTGTAAGAGCAGTGAGACTATGGAACTCGCTGCCAGAGGAGGTAGTAATGATGGATACAGTAAAAACGTTCAAAAGTGGCCTTGATGCCTTCCTGGCATGTAATAACATTTCCGGCTATGGCTACTAGACCACTGGAAGGAATTAAACAGGCTGAACTGGATGGACTAAAGTCTTTATTCAGCCGCACATACTATGTTACTATGTTACTATGTAAAATATACAGTAGAAAGAGGAATGGCAATAATGGGTCATCACTCTCAAAAAATACTTCAGGTCCCCCTGCACCCTGGGTTTGATACACATGCACCTGGCAAACCCAACTGGACACTAATGGGGTGATGTGGGATTGCAGACAGGGTGAGTAACCTCACCTGGTTTTGGCTTCCAAGGTTATTAATAGTAGGGTAATCCCAGTGGTAGGAAGGGTTAAAAAAGGGCCCTACATTTTCTGACTTTCATTTAAAATGGGTCATTGCCTACCAGATATTGAAGCTCATTCAGTATAGTTCATCAGTCAAAATGTCCTCCATAGGAGCTGGGAACATGTAATAATTGGCTTATAGATGGCGCTAAGTTCATACTCACCTACAGGGGAATTCCCTGGTGGGCCCCTGGACTCAAAGATTTCAAGATACAAGATACATCAGGAACAAGCCCTGCCCCTACGAGCTTAGTAAATCCTTTAGAGCTTAGATTATATTTTTATTTATTTATAAAGTAATATCATTTTCCATAGCACTGTGGTGATCACAAACAGGGTAGAACATAAAATACATTAACTATTATAAATGAGGCATTACAGAGTTTACAATAAAAATGTACAAGATACAACAGGAACAAGCCCTGCCCCTACAGGCTTACGGGCTTCCAGTCTAAAGGATAAGGGGTTGACACAAAGGGGAAGGATCACAAACAGTCAGTATTGAGTTATGTGAAGTGTGCCCCTTAGAGAATTACTTGTACCAGGTTGTATGTTTTTCCGAATAAGCGGGCTCTGTGGATGCTTTTGAAAGCTTGGAGGGTTGAGGAGTGGTGAATTGTGGGGAAGGACATTGCAGAAAATTGGAGAGCCACATGACAAGTCCTGGAGGCGAGAGGTGACCAGGATGGAGGACAGGAGAAGATAGAACGGAAGCTGCGTCTTGATTGATATCGCTGTAGGAGAGGAGAGATGGATGAGGTGAGCAGCAGTGTTCAGAATATATTGGTGCCAGTCTGTTTGTTGGTAAACCACAAAAAAAGAATGTTGCATTAGTCCAGTCAGGATTTGAGGATAATGCATAACACTGGATGTCTCTGTTCTACAGCAAGGAAAGCACATCTTTTTATTAACTATATAGTGGGCCCCAAAAGTCAGTCTCACTGGTGGGCTCAGATAACCCCGTCTGACAATGCATGGCACCCAGTCATTTATATAGTGTACAGATACACTAAATTCCTGACTGCAATGAACAGGAAGCGAGATAATAGATCTCCGCAATAAGGGACAGTAAGAACAGAAAAAAAAAACAAAACACTGGCATTGTTATAACCCCTCTGGCCCTTTCAAAAATAAAAGTGTTGGATGCTGCTAATCTTTAAAGCACACCTTTATTCTACATAAGTCTGCTTATGTGTGCTGGCAGTGAGTTATAATTACCTGTCCAGTTCACGATGCAGTAGTTAGTGCTGCAGCTTCTGGTCCCCCACCTGATGGGGATCCAGTCTAGATTCAAGAGGAAAGAGGAGCTTAGGATCCAAGGATGCCTAACTATCCATTCTTGACAAACTGTCGTAGGTGGTATTGTCTTAAAGCGACTGAAAACCCAGGATTTTGACTGTCCCAGGTTTTGGTCCTTGTCCCCGATGTGTGAAACCTCCCAGGTCACCCAGTAACCTCACCTTTCCCCAGTCCTATGGTGTATACGCAGGCTCTCCTCCAAGCAGCGTGCTCGGCTGTGCTCATCAAAGTCGGCTATGACTTGGCTAAGGGCCTCATCCCTCCAGGTCACCCAGTAAACTCACCTTTCCCCAGTCCTACGGCATATACGTGGCCTTTGCTCCAAGCAGCGTGCTGGGCTGTGCTCGTCAAAATCGGTTATGACTTGCCTAAGAGCCTCATCCCCACTGCCCCCCAACAGGGTGTGTGCTGGTGCCGGCCATTTACAGATGTCAGCACAGGCATGCGCCTACCAAAGTTATAGCAGACTGCGGCCGCTGCTTGTGCATGCGTCGCTGGATCAGGGAGAAGAGGACTTGGAGGGTTTCACACAGCAGGGTATTCTGAATCTGGAATCTGGATACCCAGGGGGAAGAAATCAGACCACTTTTGGTCCACATTAAGGTAACAGTATTATTTTCCAAATATAATATTATATATTATAAATGTAGCTAAATATAATATATTATTAATAATTGGATTGTAAGCGCTCTTCTTCATACAGTTGTCAATGTGTTTTTGTTGCATTTTGACTGTATTATAAGCACATAGTGTGTTTTCTCCTGCCTGTATTCCACCTTGTACAGCTCCTCAGAAGATGATGGCGCTTTATAAATAAGCAATAATAATGATATCTCTCCTCCACGCAGAGGGCAGCAAGAGAGGCCTAATTATAAGTGCTGCAGATTATTCATCTCTGCGGCCATTCCCGTACACTAGGCCGGGTAACCCAAAACCAGTCCATTAGTAAATGAGCTTTGGGTCTGAAAGGTTTTTTTTCCTCCTCATTCTTCCCAGCCACTTGCTGTTTTGAAAACTAGATCACATTTCCTTATCTTCAGTGAGAATCTGCAACGCGACACCAGATCCTCCTCGCAACAGAGGAGCAGTGCCCACTAGTGCCTGTGTCACCCAGCCAGCCTTACCAAAACAATAAGCACTTGTATTTTCTCTCCAAATAAGCTCTCAAGATCCCTCAACATCTTTCTGCAGGGCTGTTTGTGGTCCACAGCCGGGAATAAAATACCACTATGCTGAGCATCCAAGCATTGGAAGCAACTGCCATGGCACGACAAGATTTCCAAAAGCCTGAAAAGCTCCTAATAACTAATCACTGTTAAATTGAGAATATGTAGTACTTTCACTTATTATAATCCTGCAGAGTCCACAAACCCAAAAAAATGATGCCCAGCTGACCAATAATAAAGCAAAGCACCATTCATAGAAAAAACACACAACAGAACAGACATATAAAGGGGACCTTAAACTCTCCTGGCAACTGTGTACCAGGGAGGAGGCTAGTGCACAGGCACCCTAAGTCACCACATTCTGCTACCCAGGAGCCCTATAATGTTTAGATACTTGCTTTCTCCCTATGCTGCTTCGTCTGCTCTCGTCTAATGAGAGCCATCTGCCAGGACTATGTCATTCGCCATCTCTCTTTGACATTAATGGGGAATATGCATGCACGCTCCCGTCCCAGCCTATCTGAAAACAATGAGAGCTGTTTGTCAAATGACATGTGGCGCCATGGGAGGTTTCACATAGTGGATCAAACAGATTTGTGATGCCCTAGGTAGAAGCTAGCGGCCACCCATGGAATCTCTTCGATTCCAGTGTGGCCACAGGTGGGTTTCATTCCGTTCTAAAGTGGTTCAAAAGTCTGAAATGCCTGACCTGATTCCCTCTCTCGTGGGGCATCTTAAAGATGGCCCACTGTCTAAAAACCCCCAGTTGCCCAATATGCTTACGTCAGCTTTGCCAAGGAGCTTGCGGCACATGTGCGGCGGGCAGCGGCATCACTCGCATTCTTTACTGGCTTGCACGGTCACCCCTGCCATAACTGAATGGCTGGCATGGGTGCGCACACCTGACGGATGCGTGTGATGCCACTGCCCACCAGGCATGTGCCGTGGGTTCGAGGAAAGGTAAGAAAAGTGGGCTATCAGGGGGGTTTCTCGTAGTGGGACATCCCAAACTGAGGTGCCCCACTGGATGAACCAAAACCCAGGAGAGTGGAATGGTCTACTTTAAAATCTTTGAAAAAAAAAGTTGTATTAATACATTTATGTAGGATCTAAACGGGGGCAGACATGGGGCCTAATTCAGAGCCGCTCATGCACTTATTTCTGCCAGGGGGAATGAAGTCACCACATTTGGTCTCTTTTCTGTGTCAGGTGATTCAGAACCTTGTTTCTGTGGCCGAGTTGTCCTTTTTGCAGGAAATTACGGTATGGGTAAACCAAGTGTTCGCCTTATAAATACGGCTGAAGGCATCTGTGCTTCTGTAATTTTACGGGTTTAGCCTGCACTGCTGCGTGATTCAGATCCCTGATTTGTGGGGTTTCAGACCTTTAAAAGCCAAAGGGTCTTGGGTCAAACCATCTTTTTGATAGATACTTGAATGGTCTCTTTTTGCTAGTGAAAATACATCCTCCACACCTACGATGGAGCCACTTGATGAGTTCTGTTTGGGTGTTTGCAGCTTGCTGTGCCTTCAGCCTCTCCAGCCTTTGAAGGGCAACCTGGTTGGCTGGCTTGGCTGGTGGTGCTGCTGCTCCACAACTGCTGCAGCCAGGTCTTCATGGAGCAAACTGGCGGTCCATCGCACAGCTTCAAAATATCTATTGGCGTTCAGGTGATGCCTGTTTTTCTTCTGGGCGCTCTGTGGAGGTGGGGCTGCTACTGGCAGAATGAGGCTTTGGCTGCGGGGAGGAATAGTGGTGGCCAATGGCCAGATGATATTGGGGGTCTCATTCAGATGTTCAGAGTGTCCTTCCTGTAGCTCATTAATTTCATCTAGGAGAGGTGCCGTGTGGAGAAAGGTCAACATTAGTGTTAGTTTCCCAAAAGTTACCACATAGCCCAAAACTTTACCTTGGGTTTACCACCCTCCTCCATCCTACCCCCTGCCCTATTAAGCTCATTTACCTCATCACTGCCTGGGTGGCTGGCTGGTGTGTGGGTCCGGCCTTGATGTTGTCTCGGTGGTAAGAACACCAGATGGGCCAGCTGTGGCTGCAGTTTGCGGATCTTGTGACCAAGGTGCTGCTGGCTGGGGTGTTGCTGCAAAGTCAAGGTAAGTGCACTGGTAGTTTCCTCTTAACAAAATATGTGCCACTTCAAATCCCTACAGGGGCTACACACTGGGTCCCACATCGACGTGGGCCCCCTAATTTTGTCTGCTCACACCCATACTCAACCACTTCTTGTAAAAGTCCATTTAAAGGCGTCCAGTGAGAGGTGAAGGTCCAGCCAGAGGACTATAGTGGTGGTGTGGATAGTTAGAAATCAGCACACTGGGGGGAGGGGCTATACATTCCCCAGGCAAAACTAAAAAAATCAGCTTGCCCCCCACAGGAGTTTTTTATTTGGGCCCCACAGAACCTACAGCGAACTGCTTTAACCTTCCCCCCTTGCATTCTGTGCAGGCCATGTACAGGGGTGGACTAGGGCCCAACATGTTACTGGCAATAAGATCTGGTAACAGTGATGGATAGATAGGACTAGGGGGAGAGGGATGAATGGGCAGAACTAGGACAGGAATGGATGGGTAGAGCTGGGAGGATAGAAGGCCAGAGCTGGAAGACAGAGTGGGGCAGAGTTGAGGGGAGAGGAATGGATGGGACAGAGAGACTGGCCTGGATGGGGCAGAGCTGAGGGGACGGGATGGATGGGGCATAGCTGAGGAGACGGGATGGATGGGACATAGCTGAGGAGGCGGGATGGATGGAGCAGAGCTGGGGGGGGGGCAGGGATAGATGGGGCAGAGCTGAGAGGATAGGGCTGGATGGGGCAGAGAGACTGGGCTGGATAGGGCAGAGCTGAGGGGACAGGGATGGATGGGGCAGAGCTGAGGGGACGGGATGGATGGGGCATAGCTGAGGAGACGGGATGGATGGAGCAGGGATAGATGGGCAGAGCTGAGAGGATAGGGCTGGATGGGGCAGAGAGACTGGGCTGGATAGGGCAGAGCTGAGGGGTCAGGGATGGATGGGCAGAGCTGGGGGCACAGGGATGGATGGAGCAGAGCTGAAGGGACAGGGCTGGATGGGGCAGAGCTGGGGGGACAGGAATGGATGGGGCAGAGCAGAAGAGACACGGATGGATAGGGAAGAGCTGGGGAGACAAGAATGGATGGGGCAGAATTTGGGGGATAGGGATGGATGGGACAGAGCTGAGGGGACAGGGATGGATGGGGCAGATCTGGGGAGATTAGATGGTGGTACAGGGATACATGGGGCTCAGCTAGGGTGGGGGGACAAGAATGGATGGGGCAAAGAGGGAAACAAAGTTTGTGCGTACCTTGCAATGTCACTTCCCCCTTCCCCCGCAGAACTTCGGATTGTAATGCTAGGTGCTTGGGAGCCATGAGACTGGCAGGGAGACTAAGCACTACATCACCAATCAAGGGAGTAGCTCTGAGAATGGCAACACAGAAGCAACTGAGTGCAGGGTCTGGAAATCTGGTGCCGAGGTATGCATTCGGACCCCGGTCCGCGAGTTGAGTATCACCGATAGAAAGGTTTCCTAATACCCTTGGTGTGTGTGGTTGCACAACATATGTTGTGCAGGAAAGCCCTCAAAGTTGGGTGTGCATGTGGGCACTCAGGTTCGTGGGGGAGATGTTTGGTTGGTCTACTCTCCCTGTGCCAAGCTACAATTTGCTAACAAGTCTTACCACTAGTGGGCACATGCCGTCTATCGGTGTCCATGGTGCCCAACACCCCCTGGTAGATGTTGGGGGTGAGCATCCCCACCACCCACTCCTCAGTATTGGTAAATTGTATAGTTTTAGTTAGCACCCCACCAGTTTGCAAACTAGATTCAAACAAAGGAAAGGGTGGCTTTAATGAGTTGTCCGATGTTTCCTGTAGAAGCAGCGCTCTGGTTATTCACCACTTACCCCTCAGCCTGTCTGGTGTTGAGTTTCCATTGAAACAACACCTTCAGGTTGTCCCACTTTTTCTTGGCCTGGGCACCATCCTTAGGTTCTGGCCCCACCCCTGTCATGTTTCAGGCAATGACCAACTCTAACTCCCACAACAGAACCTCCAGCTGGGTATCATTAAATCGGCCACTCAAATTGCCCCTTGTTAGTTTGTGACCCGGGTGAGTGGCCGATACTGTGGTCTGATGGGTGGTGTCTTGACTGAAGGGGGAATCACTATGCCCACTCCCAGGCCCAGAACAGATAGATTCCAGGCTACTGGCCAGGGAAAGAGCAGGCCTGTCGGTGGCAATGCTGCTCAGTCTTGGCTCCCGCGTTGGCTCTGTGCAGAGCTCCACTGTGGACTCCACACTACTTTTTTCAGTTTACATCTATGCTCTTGGATAACCTATAAACTCATATGAGCTTCCAACACCATTTTTACACTGGCCACACTCCAATATATTAAATCTCTCCTTCTATCTCATGTCTCTAACAGCCATCTCCTCATTGTGTCATCTCACCTCCTCAAACTGAAACATGGATAGAATGGAGCTTGCTGTATTCCCAATATATTCTCCAATATAACCATATCTGTCAACAGTCTCACAATCACTGTGTCTCCCCAAGCACAATGTCTGGGTGTTATACTGGACTCCTCATTCATGCCTCACATTCAGTCACTAGCCACCTCCTGTCATTTTTAACGTGGAGGCTGTATGCTGAGCCGCCTCTATTAATAGCCTCTATTAATACATGTGACGCTACATGGTGCTGTTAAAGGCGCTCACCATATTTGCTTTCTTAAATGTGGTTTTGCGTACAGTGCCCAGCGTTCACCAGACGCTACGTGCCACTACGCAGCATTATCTGGCGCTATCCGTTCTTAAATAACCCCCTTAAAACATCTTCAGCATCCATCTCTTCCTCACACCTGTACATGCCCTAAGCATTTCCCTGGCTTGACTACTGCAACACTCTCCTCTCTTGTCTGACACCCCAGTCTAATAATTTACTGCATAAGTGACAATCCAACAAACACTTCAGGCAAACCAGAAAAAATGGGGGTCATGCTAAATATATGATGAAGCCAGAGTGATCTCCGATGTGCATTGCGTTGTGGATTGCAACCTGCATCCCAGTGAGCTTTTTAGTGATGACACACAAAAATGTGCAAAAAAAGTCTTTGGGGGTTATTTAGTTTAATCTGTTTTTATTGGTGATCAAAATAGAATACATACAAAATGTGGTACACAGAACAGCGTTACATCAATCAAGCAGTTCAGCATTACAGCAACAGCTTACACAGTGCCACAACAGTTCCCCGACATCTGTATTTCTGTCCTCCCAGCTTTGGGGCTGGTGCGCCGCACCGCGGGTGCCTACATCTTCGCGCCACGATGAACCAAAGCCTCTTCGGCCCAGCTCCACGGCCACCCAGACACGACAGGGCTTCATGGCACTCCGGTTGGGGCACAGGGGACCCCTGCTCCCCCCAGCCAATAAACATCAAGCAGGGCCCGCCAAGAATCAGACCGGAGCCCGCAGCATCAGCTGATAACGGACCGAACCCCACAGAGCCTGGCACACCAACCCTGCACCCCACTGCTTAGTCAGGGGGGTCAACCAGCATGGCACAAATCAATAGCATATTAGATATAATGCATCAAAATGTGACAGTAACCAAAATATAAGAAACAAGGTGACAAACGTATAAACAGGAGAAGGAAAAAGAGAAAAGGGGAGAGAGGAGGGGAGGAAAGGGGGGAGGGGAAGTGCCCTGCGCTAGAACAGAAGTACTGATCCTTTTGTCGCAGTAGCCTTAGCTCAGAGCCAGACTAGGGTACAGCCCGTTGCCTACTGCCGCCCACAATTTATCATTGTTTTTGTGCTCGGAAACGGTCTGAGTCACAGAAGTCGATCCAACAGGCCCAGGTTGTGATGTATTTTCCTATCAAGCCTTTATCACCCAGTACGAGTTCCTCCATTCGTCTAATATGTTCAAGCTCCACTACCCACTCAGCCAAGGAAGGGGACCCCCGTGTCTTCCAGTGTCTAGGTATAACAGCTCGCGCTGCGGATAGAAAGTGCCGAAGTAAACCCTTTTTGTGCTGAGATATAGAGCCCTCTACAAGGGAGAGGAGGGTTAGTTGAGGCGAGTTGTTTACTTTCGTGCCCGTTGTCTCAGTGTGTATATCTAAGACCTTTTCCCAGAAGGATCTAACAGCAGGGCACCCCCACTATATGTGTGTCATATTTCCTTCCAACGCACTTACTTGAAGTCTGGGGTACATATTTATGGATGTCCACTGGACACCTGTACCATCTCGAAATCTTAAAACTCCTCTCCTGCGCCACCCCCTCTAAGGCCGACTTATGAGTCAGGCTGAACATCTTAGATTGATCTTCCTCCGAAAAGGACTGACCCATCTCACTCTCCCATCTGGCTATATACCCCAAGGGGTTCGAGTGTATATTGGACACCAGTGTCTGATACAGTACGGAGAGGGCGTGGGGTACATGTGTCTCGGAAGAGAGAAGCTTCTCAAGATCTGTCAGCGGACAGATCCTCGCCTCACCCAGACGATGGGAAGATATATAATTAGCCAATTGTCTATGAAGGAACCAGGACACATGTACACCAGGGAATTGTGCTCTAATTTCCTCCAGTTCTGGGAAGCCCGACTCCCCCATGATGTGCTGTAAATGTGGATCTGCCGCCGCCTGCCATCCCAGGAAGGATGAGACCCCCATTCCATGCGCAAAGTCCGGATTCCCAAAAATAGGAGTCAAAGGTCCTGGACGTTGAGCTAATGGAAATTTTGTGGTCAATCGGTCCCAGACTGTAAACAAGTGCTGGGCCAGAAGGGGTAGGGATCTAAGAATGCACCTGGGTTGAGGTCCCGCCCAGGGCAGAGAGACCAACGGGAGGGGCGATAACCCCTTTTCAATAGCGACCCATAACTTGTTCGCACTTTGATGAGCCCAGTCTAGAGCTCTCATGAGGACCGCTGATAAGTGGTAAAGCTTGAGATCCGGTAATCCCACGCCCCCTCTTGTTTTACTGCGAGACAGTGTATCATGGCGAATACGTGGTTTGGACACTCCCTATACAAATCTGAGAAACTTGGTTTTAAGAATCTTAAAAAAGCAATTGGGGGGGACTACGGGGGCCGTTTGAAAAACGTACAGGAATCGGGGTATTATGTCCATTTTTAACACGCCAATTCTCCCAAACCACGACAGGGACCTTCTATCGTACTGATTTAAGTCGCTAATTGTCTTATTCATCAGAGTTACGTAATTCAGTTCGTATATTTTTGTTAGGTCGTTTGGGATCTGGACCCCTAAGTATTTAATGGCGGCCGACTGCCATCTAAAGGGAAAGTTCCTTTTAAGCCTGTCCACCTCTCCGTTCTGGAGGGATAAGTTGAGGGCTTCTGATTTCACGTAATTTATTTTAAAGTTGCTTACCACCCCGAACTGCTCAAACTCTTTTAACACTGATGGAAAGGAAATAGTAGGGGAGGTTAGATGGAGCAGAAGATCGTCTGCATATAGAGACATTTTATATTGCCTATTATCAATCTCTATCCCCTTTATGTCAGGATTATTCCAAATGGCAATTGCCAAGTGCTCCATGGTGAGGATGTATAGAAGCGGCGATAGAGGGCATCCCTGGCGAGTGCCGTTCCCTATGAGGAAAGGAGATGACATCACTCCATTTGTCCTCACCGAAGCAGAGGGGTTTTTGTAAAGAGCCATGATCTTACCCAGAAGAGACGGTCCCATTCCAATTTGTTGCAGAGAGGCACGCATGAAGTCCCAGCTTACTCTATCAAATGCCTTCTCTGCGTCACACGAGAGAAGGCAAGCTGGGATCCTCTTGGATTGCACGCAAGAAATCAGCGTAAATAGTTTATTCCTGTTATCCCATGCCTCTCTGCCCAGAACAAACCCCACCTGGTCGAGATGTATAAGTTCAGGAATAAGCGCTTGTAGGCGCGATGCAATTATTTTGGCGAACAATTTTATGTCCACATTAATTAGGGAGATTGGACGGTAACTGCTACATGTGAGAGGGTCCTTCCCGGGCTTAGGAATAACAGCAATCGTAGCTGCCAGAGACTGCCTAGGGAAGGGGGAGTCCTGCCCCACTGCATTGAAAACCTTGGTCAAGAAGGGGGTTATCAGAGAGCCAAACGTCTTGTAGAACCTCGGGGTAAAACCGTCAGGTCCCGGACTCTTTCCCACTGGAGTGCCCTGTATCGCCCTTGCCACTTCCTGAGTCCCAATTGGAGCCTCAAGGGATTCTATGTCTGCCTGAGGAATTCTGGGAAGAGGGGTCCTATCTATGTATGCCTTAACTGCTTCTAAGGGGGACAGATGAGCTTCGGGTGAAGCCGGCTTTGCTAAATTGTATAGTGTATTATAGTAGTTCCTAAAAGTCTTTGCTATCTCATTTGGGTTAAAAGTTTCATTGTTTCCCTGTGTTTTAATGCTAGGATCGTAGGTGGCAGAATTCCTAGGGTGAAGCGATCTCGCTAACAACCTGCCCGGCTTGTTGGCATGTTCATAGTACATTCCCTTTAGACGATCCCGATACCGCAGGGATGCTTGGCTATACAGGTTTTTCAGGTTATCTCTAGCTTTTTCTAATTCAATCCAGATCCCGTTAGTAGGTGATCGTTTATGCGAAAGTTCCAATGTTTTAATTTGGCAAATTATTTTCTGTATTAGGGAGGATCTTTCCTTTTTGAGCCTGGTTCCATGTTGAATGAAAATCCCCCCCACAACACATTTAAGCGCCTCCCACTGTACCGGAAGGGGTGTATCATCAACGCGATGGTCTGCTAAGAAATGTTTTATGTTCTCCCGGACTGCAGCCAGGCAGACCTCGTCCTTTAGTAAATTGTCATTCGAACGCCAGTCCCAGCTGCGCGGGCACAATATTATGGCATGGTCCGACCATAAAATACTCCCTATGTTCGCTTCTGGGTTCCATGACATGGCATGTTGGCTCAGCAAGAGGTAGTCGATTGCGACTATATGAGTTATTTGCATTGGAGTAAAAGGTAAAATCTTTGTCCTTCTTATGAAGCGCCCACCAAACATCTACTAATTGTAGGTCTAGCAAGTGTTTCTTCAGTTTTTTAAGACCCGCTATTGGGACCCCGGATCTGCCAGTGGAAGTGTCGATTTGCGGATTGAGGGGTAGGTTAAGGTCTCCCCCACATATAATCACCCCTCCTTCGAAGCTAACTAGCTGCTTTAATAGGTTACAACAGTAGTGTGCTGAGTCCTGATTGGGGCTGTAAATGTTTACAATGGTATATGTCTTAGAGAACAGTACTAACTTCAGGAATATGAACCTGCCCTTAGGGTCAACTCTAGAGTCCACTATTTTGTGGGGGAGAGATTTGTGTATTGCTATGGACACCCCTTTAGACTTAGCTTCCGGGTTTGGAGCGTGTACCCACGAGGTAAAGTGGCGGTCCCGGATTACCAGTATGTGCCCTTCTTTAAAGTGGGTTTCCTGCAATAGAGCTAGTTTAACCCTATTTTTATGGAGCTCGGAGAGGATTTTTGATCTTTTTTCCGGGACATTCAGACCCTTCGTGTTGTAAGAGCAAATGATTATATTTGACATCTTCTAGTCAACAGCGTCAGGGAATGGAGGGGTAAAGGTAAGAGGGTACAGGGAGAGCAAAAAAGGGAGTAAGTGAAAACAGAGAAAAAAGAAAAAAAAAATCCCTCAACGTGGGGATACGCGCAACACTTCACGGCTTTAAATGTTTTGATGCGTTAAACCCCCTGTACACAACCGTGTAAGTGTTTAGGTAGAGAGGGATGAGGGAAATCAAACAGGGGGAGGACGACGGCGCGCTCAAGTGCTCCCTCCCTATAGGCTATCCCAAATTCCTTTTGGGAGAGCTCAGGAGGATTCACAGTGGGGGAAAATGGAAAGCGGCAGCCAATATGAGGCGCCCCGTCCTAAATATGAGAGGTTATCCTGAGGCCCAGGCCTCTAAGAATCCTAGACCTGGAGACAAGCCCATCACTAGCAACCCTTACTCTTAGGATTCCTGTAATTTGACAGCTAAGTGCCCGAGCGATAAAGTTGCACATCAGCGAAAACAAGTTAAACAGCAACAGTGAAACACATTAAAAACTTCAGTAGGACCCTTAGCTTTACGTGACCTCAGCGAATCTCTGTAAGGGTGGTCTGTCCCCCGTCTGTGCACAACCGCCTGTCCGGGGGCAGGAGTCCCAGAAGGGGCCGGAGGCAGAGGAGGCGCACCACTTAAGAGAGACCGAGACAGATCAGCCCACATCCTTATGTTCCAATAACAATTCTAAGTCCGGCAGCACGCATTCCCCGCCCCCCCCCCCAAACCCCGCCAGGTCAGCAGCGGGACCAAGGTACAACATCGGGCCACCGCATGACATCGCCACACGGCCTATTAAGGGTCAACAACCATGAATATAATTTTAACTAAGCCGAGTCAACAGCAAACTAACAAGGTGAGACGTGCATCACCGCCAGTCATTAGCACCATTGGGAGCCCTGGGTCTGACCCCTCTGTTTCTTCTGGGCAGAAGGTCACATCTCTCGGCCCACTGCACTCGGACGGGGCCCAGCAAAGGGGAGAGCCAGTTTTCCAGCTCCACAGCTGGAGATCCCAGGAACTCGAAAGCCCCCGGAAGCTGGGAATGGTGACGTGAGTGTGAAGCTTCGACCCCGCAGCTGAAGGATAAGATGAAAGGGATGTCCCCATCTATAGGTGGCGCCAGCCTGCTTTGCGCTCTCCATTAGTGGTTTCAGGATCCTCCTCATCTGCAGAGTACGTCGTGCCAGGTCGGGCAATAAAATGAGCTGTGACCCTTTGTAGGATATGTCTTTCTTGGCCCAGGCAAGTTTAATAATTTCTTCCTTTATTTTATAAAAATGGACTCGACAGATGATGTCTCGGGGTCTCCGCAAATCTGGGTTCCTGGGGCCCGGGGCCCTATGGACCCTGTCCAATTCAATAGCTTCTCCCGGCGGACTGTCCAGCACCTGATTGAAGATTTGGGTCCCGATCTCAGGTAAATTGGCATTCTCCGGAGATTTGGGGAGCCCCCTTATGCGTATATTGTTCCTCCTCCCCCTGTTTTCCATGTCGTCTTGATGTAGTAAGATATCAGCTATATGCTGTGTAGACTCCGCTTGAGCTCTTTCTAAAGTGCTGTGCGCTCTTTCTATAGTGGTCAACCGTTGTTGGACCGAGTCCTGGATTTATTCTATCTCTGTGACCCTAGTTCCCACCTCTAGGACATTCTTCGATACTTCATCTACTTCCCTCCTAAGGGTGGACTCCATTCTTTTTATGAAGGTCTCAAAATCTTTTCTAGTGGGCAGTGACGAAATAAGAGCTTTAATACTGTGTTGGTCAAAGTCCATCAATACTGTATCGGAATGGCCATAAATTCCTGAGCTTTGCGAGGGGGAGTTTTGGGGCCAGCATGGCGAGGCGGGCAGCGCCACTGGTGAACTGGATCCGCTGCTCGATCCATCGTTCGACAAGCACAGGCCTGCGGTCGAGTTATCTTCCTCCCGCACCGCATGTGAGTGCTGCGGAGGGGGGAGCTGGTCCTCCCTCGTTGCCGGATCTCTCCCTCGCCTGTTCCCCGGCGCTGGCCGTCACTGTTGACCCGGTTCCAGCCTACGGCCGTGATGACGAGGGTTCCCCGCTCTCCGCCGGATCTGCGCATGGGGCGGCCGCAGGGACCAGGGCTCCCCTGCTCCGATCCTCGTCTCCCGAGACCTTCCGTACGGGTTGAAGCGGCGAACCTGCAACCTGCTGTCCTCCTGTCTCCATTTTTCCCCCTGAGGGGCCGTCCGCCATCTTGCGGCCTTCTCCTCCACCAGATCCCAACTCTCCACCTTGGAAAAACGCTGTGATGTGGCCCGTTCTGCTCCCACCGGTCGCCACTCGGGATTTCCTTTTCTTGGACATGAGGTCAGTGATCTGGATAGGGCACCTCTGTCACTTTTTTAGGGCTTTTTCCACATATACTGGACGGAGCTCGGGATTGTGTGTCCTCACACGCCCATCGCCAAGCCATGCCCCCTTTGGGGGTTATTTAACAAACGGTAACGCCAGGTAATGCCACGTAGCGGCATGTAGCGTCGGGTGAACGCTGGGCGCTGTATGCAAAACCACATTTCAGAAAGGCAATCTGGTGAGTGCCTCTAACAGCGTCATGTAGCGTCACATGTATTACTAGAGGCGGCTCAGCGCATAGCCCCGGTGCTCTATGTTCAGCAGCGCCATGTAGTACCTGTCGCTCAGTGTCGCTCTCCCATACATGTCAATGGTGTTTCATGTGGTTGTGTTTAAATAATAGTGTGTTGCTAAAGTAAAATTTAAAATTTTGGGCTCAAATCATTGTGTGACCTCTCCTACCCAGCAACCAAACACTTTTATTGTGATTTTAATTTTTTTATGCAGAATTGAATGTGCAGGTTGGCCATTGCAGTGTCATTGTTAAAGTGTTAAAACAATGTCATTCCGTATGTCTTTGCATTGGTGCTGGTGTATATGTGTTGAGAAACAGACTTTTACCACATAGCTTCTGGCACTCAAAGCTAGAGCGCCCAGTTACAGAGCGCCAATGCTGGCTGTGTGTAGTTTCTTCTTAAATATGGTGTGGCGCACCGAGTGCCGGACGCACTTAATTGGCGTTCCTATCGCTCACTGCAGCATTGTCCTGTCATCAATGCTGGACAGGATAGTACAGCGCACTTGTCCACCCACTAAGCTAGGCTATAGCGCCCGACACCCCCTTGCAGCATCTACTAGCGGTCGCTCCACCACACAGAGGCCTGACAATACGTGGCGCTAGCCTTAAATCAGCCTTCCAGTCCTACATTTTACCCCAAAAATCACCTGTACGTGTGATGGCACATTTTTACAGCTTAGGTACATCATTTTTCCAGTAATGTAAGGATATATGTTTAAAGTTTGGGAATAGTTTGGGAATAACAGCACCTTATAGGCTATGTTAAAGATTTCACTATTTTTTCTGCATAGCCCATAGGGTTCTGTTGTTTCCAAACTTCAAAACATATATCCTTACCTCATTGGAAACATGATGTGCCTAAGCTATAAAAATGCCCCAACACAGGTACAGGAAAATGGTAGAAGAACCGTTTTTTTTGCATTTGTGGGTCTAAACACTAAAAAGCTCACCGAGATGAAGGCTGCAATCCACAACCCATTGCACACTGCAAGTCACACTGGCTTCACCAAATATTTAGCATGACCCCCATTGTGTTAGTTTTCGATCTTTCATACAGCCCAGATGGTGGCCACCGGGTCAGTCCCTGAGCCCATCGAATAAAATTGTATTAAAAAAGAAAGAAAGAATAGAAGAAGGAAAGAAGAAAGAGCCTGTGAGGAATATAGGGCACATCCATTCCCTGGCTGCAGCAACCTCCTTCACCATCAGGACCTGCGGGGCCTCATGCATTGATAATCTCTGGGCCCCATATAACCTATAATGTGATGCCTGGGCCCCATGGCAGCCATCACATAATTACAGCCTGCCCCCTGTCCCCTCAGCAGGGGCGAACTATAGAAAGACACCCCTCCTCAGCAAAGCAGGAGCCACTCCTCAGCAAAGATGAAGGTTGCAATCCACAACGCATTGCGCACTGCAAGTCACACTGGCTTCACCAAATATTTAGCATGACCCCCATTGTGTTAGTTTTCGATCTTTCATACAGCCCTGGTGGTGGCCACCGGGTCAGTCCCTGAGCCCGTTGAAGGATCCTCTGATGCTTCCGAGGGCCACTTCAACACTGTTTCAGCAGTGCAGCTTTAAGCATGCAGTGCTTTCCATAGGATACTATACACATACAGGACACATATAGATCCTGGTCTCCTATGTTGAGCATGATGACCATCACTGGCCTATGGAAACCAGATGACAGAGAGGCGTCTGGCATTGGTGCTCCTCTCTGCACTGCATGGGCTCTCCAAACATTCATGTTTATAGAATTATAGAAATTCCTTTAAAATAAAGATCTCCGGGCCGTTGGGTGGTACTCACACGTCTGACCACCTTCTGATGTCTATGGCCATCTACAGATGTCACTTTAATGAGGGGGAGTAATTACTGATGAGGCACCTGTACAAACAAAAGCTGGAGAGGTGATTGAAAGGAGGCTACAGCCAGGATTCCCCTCAATTTGTCCAGGATGACTCGGAGATGCTGGGCCTATTGTTGTGAATGTGCTCCATAGAGCCTGGGGCAACACATAGGAATCAGCTACATATTAACTTAGGCAGTGAACTAATCCACTTTTTGCATCATGGATAAACTTTACAAACCCATAATGCATTGTGAAAAAAAAGATTGGGTAGAATTTTGGCTAGTGCCATTTCCTGGTAGTGATGGTAACTCAGGGTTTAAATCCCACCTTGGTTGGTATGATCTATTTTTCAAACATCTTCCAATATTCTTTAATATCTTAAAGCAGACTGAAACCCTCTAAAACTGGACTGCAGCCAGGGCTTCCCTCAGCCTTTCTGATTTTCTTTCTTTCTTTCCTGTCTTTATTTTTATTTTTGTACTTTTGATTTTATTTATTTATTTTATATATATTCGGGGAGGCCGATTCATTAATTGCGCCAGGTAGCGACAGATGAGCGACTGTAGCGTGATTTTTACAGCGCCAGCCAGTATTCGCTGTGCTTGGCCGGCGTTTGCTTGATGACAGCGACTCAGTCGGTGTGCGGTAATGTTGAATACAGGGTTAGGGGTCGCTGTTTCACAGGTTCAGCGTTGTATGTGAGCGCCTGACAACGAATGGCCAGAGCGAACGGCTTGCTTCATATTCATTAAAAAATCACGCTCCGAATTTGCTGGCGCTGTCCATTCCTTGTTTAAACCCCAGAGCGCTGGCGGCGATGTGTATTAACTAGTTTTTAACCCCTAAACAACCATATTTTTTGATTGTAACGTTATACATGTTTTTGGAATCATTTTGTAATATGAATATATTAATATCAGACCTGTTAGATCAATTCTGCACAAATTTTTTTTTTTAATTTTTTTTACTTTAAAAAAAAACCCAACATTGCAGAAGTGGTTTCAGAATTTTTGACATTAAAAAAAAAAAAAAAAAAATAATAATACCAATTAATTATGATTAATTAAACATTGCTCCATTGAAATGCAATGGACAATGCCAGGGAGCGACAGGTCATACCTGGCGCTGTGAAGGAATTTGCAGCGGCGCTGTTCGTTCCAGGCGGCTTCATGATGAATCCCGCGCTAGCCGTCGCTCTCGCCGGCGCTAGCCTCATTTAGCGTGATAAATGCGTCATTGTGACCGCCGCCGGGCGTACTTGAGTCGGTAGCCGCCGATAGCTGGCGGTACCTGGCGCTCGTCAGACACTACCTGGCGCTAGCCCGTGATAAATAAGGCCCCAAATTTATTACAGATTCAGAAATGATTACAAATATTCAGGAATTGTACATAAATTGTAAAGGCAGAAGTAATTCTGAACTAACATAATAGAATAATGCCTGACAAGCTTCCATCTGTTCTCCTTACTTTGTCCGTCCAGATGCAACCGGTGCCGCGGTTAATTCTAATGAGCCAGTCCCTCTTTTGATTTGATTTTATACATTATTTATTTTTCTCTCTTACATTTCTTTTTCTATTTATTCATTCTTCCAGTCGTTTTTTTTTTCATTCCATCTTTCTTTATATTTCATTTATTACGATTCGGATGCCCTTGCAGCCAAGTGGCCAGCCCTGGAGTCTTTTTAGACACCAGGACAGGCCGGTGCGGGTTTTGAAGGACAATTGTAGACAAAATAATAGTCCTTAATTCTAAATTTAAATGATCAATTCTGTGCTAGTAAGAACATATCATTCCAATTTCTTAGCTTTGTCTTTCCCAATGATCTTAGCCAGTGCTTCCCCTAGTGGACAAAATCAGGTCATAGCTTATGGCTGTCTGCTATAATGTGGCCCAGATTAGACCCTCTAATAGTTGACTCGGGAAAGGGCCTCACAAGAGAAATACTGTATGTAAGAAAGTCAATATTTGAAAGTGGAAACAAATAACACACATGAATATAAGCTAGATATGTGGGGGTAAACTGTGCCTACAATAGAATATATATAATGAGAACTTCACTTGGCGTAGTATTAGCCGAGACAGCAAAATAATACAATTTTATTATTGAGCTCTGTAAGAGATGGGTCAGGGGGCTTTTTATATGTTACGACCATCACGACCTGCGGGGCCTCATACAGCGATAATCTCTGGGCCCCCATATAACCTATAATGTGATGCCTGGGCCCCATGGCAGCCATCACATATTTAAAGCCTGCCCCCTGTCCCCTTAGCAGGGGTGAATTTAGCCTCTCTGCTACCTGAAGCGAACTTTAGAAAGACGCCTCTACACTCCTCAGCAAAGCAGGAGCCACTCCTCAGCAAAGTGGGGGTAGAAGGTGGAGGTGAGCCAGGCTACTGAGCCACCAACAGTTGAGCTGAAAAACACAACAGCAGTAAAGACAAAATTAAAATATATTTTAACTGGAAAATAAATAAAAAAGTCAATCTCCCCCCCCCCCCTTTGAGGTGGCCACCTCACCTGGCCTCATTACAGGTTCTGACAGGGGGTCAGCCATGTCAGTTACTATAACCACAATAATTCTGAAAGCACTACAAGCTAACTGCCATTATGTGACAGCTTAGCTTGTAACTGAATAAATTGACCAATTGTCTGCCATTCAGCATCATACTGTTAGGGGTTTGTTAATATTAGGCAAAGGCTTCAGTTAAAAAAAAGAAACACAGGCTGTTTTGGGTCATTGGGCTTGGGATAGAAGGTTAGGACATAAACTTCCTTTCTGGGTATAGGATCACTTTAACTGCACCTTGCCCAGCCCACCCACCCTCCTGTCCAGCTTATACTCCCCACTTCTGCCAGCCCTGAGTTATCTATACTAGCTATCCCCCGGCATTGGTGGTATTGTTTCATGAAAACGCAGCACTGGATGAGGTGAGTATAACCAAGATGGTTATTTAAGAAGGGATAGCGCTAGGTAATGCTATGTAGCAGCAGGCAGCATCTGGTGAACGCTGGGCGCTGTACGCAATACCACATTTAAGAAAGCGAATCTGGTGAGCGACTCTTAACAGCGCCATATAGCGTCACATGTATTACCAGAGGCGGCTAAGTGTATAGCGCCGGTGCTCTAGGTTCAGCAGCGCCACGTATTACGTTTCGCTCAGTGACGTTCTCCCATACATTTCAATGGACTGTCATTTGGTTGTGTTGAAGTAGTGTGTTTATTTTATTATTTTTTTTTTTTTTTTTGTCCAAATCTTCGTGTGACCTCTCCTGGCTGCAAACAAAGGGACTTTTTATATTTTTATGCAGAATTGTCATTACAGGTCTGACACTGAAGTGTTATTGTCCCAGTGTTAAAACAATGTCATTCCATGTGTTTTCGCTTTGTTACTGGTGGATATGTGTTCAAAAACAGACTTTAATCACACAGCGCCTGACGCTCTGTGCTACAGCGCTCAGCTTTAGAGCGCCAACGCTGTGTGTGCGTAGTTTTTTGTTAAATATGACGCACAGAGCTGGCACTACCTATAGCTCCCTGCAGCTCTATACTGTGGTTAGAGAACCAAACACACATCACATTCATCAATGCCGGCCAGGTTACTACAGCGACCACAATGCTACGTTACAGCGGCCGATATCCGCTTACAGCGTCTACTAGCGGTCGCTCTAAGCGCCGCTATACAGACGCTCATCTGGAAATACCTGGCGCTAATAGTGAATCAGCCTCAAAGTAGAGAGTGTTTATGCTGTGCACAGAGACAGACTCCATAAGAAGGTTTACGTCTGCTTTAACTGTCCTCAGTCTTCAGTGCAGGCCTCCAAGCTTGCTGTCTGCTTTCTCTGCATGTGTCCCAATAAAGAAATCAAGGCCAGTGTGTGTGGACAGAAGATTGTAAGCTCCTTTGAGGCCGATTCATTAATAGCGGCAGGTAGCGACAGTTGAGCGACTGTAGCAGTATTTTCACAGCGCCCGCTAGTAGTCGCTGTGCTTGGCCGTTGTTCGGTTGTTGACAGCGACTCGGTTTGCAGTAATGTTGAATATTGGGTGAGGAGTAGCTATTTGACAGGTTCCGCGCTGTATGGGAGCGCATGATAAGCGACTGGCCATAGCGACCGGCTCCCACCATATTCATTAACAAATCACGCTCAAAAAATTCTCGCGCTGTAAAATGGATGTTTAAACCCCAGAGCGCTGGCGGCGATGGGTTAAAAGTAGTTTTTAACCCCCAAACAACCATATTTTTGGAAACCAAAAAAAACAAGTTTTTTAAATAATTTTGTAATATGAATACAATAATATCAGACCTGTAATATCAATTCTGCACAATTTTTTTTTTTTTACCTTAAAAAAAATATCTAACATGGCAGAAGTGGTCACAGAATTTTTCACATTTAAAAAAAAAAAACAAAAAAAAAAAACATTAATAACAATTAATTATGAATATTTAAAGATTGTTCCATTGAAATGCATTGGAGAGCGCCAGTTAGCGAGAGGTCATACCTGTCGCTGTTCAAGGTTGGACGCTGGCGCTGTGGGCTGAGGCTGGAATAATGATGAATGAGTCGCTATATGGCGCTATCTCAGTCGCTAAGCAGGATTGGCTTGATAAATGTGTGATTGTGGTGGGGAGCCGGCGTTCTCGTGGCGGGGCCCGTCATTACCGGTCGCTCACCAGTCGCTACCTGTCGCTATTCCTTCATAAATAAGGGCCTTTGATACAACTGGCTCTATAAA
This sequence comes from Gastrophryne carolinensis, assembly GCA_027917425.1. NCBI lineage: Eukaryota > Metazoa > Chordata > Amphibia > Anura > Microhylidae > Gastrophryne > Gastrophryne carolinensis. Next base: position 53,597,009 of record CM051244.1, read on the forward strand.
CAAAGCTTTTGCTCTATCACTGATTGGCAGTGGCAGTATGAACTTAAACATGCTGCAGTTTCTGCATTCTTCCAGAGCGCTGTTTATTGCAGTTTATGTCACAGATTCCTTTAATCTGTCCAATATTTACGCCATTTTTATGCTTTAATTAACACACCGACAAAAGACCCAACAACTCACTTTCATAGTAAAATATTAAAAAGAATAGTTATTCAACACAATCCTCAATCATAATGGTCATCGCTTTCTATGTTAAACAGGCAGAACTGGAGCGCAGTGGAGACTCCAGCCAATCAGAAGGCAGCATTCCTGCTGAAATATTATATCTGGCTGTTTGCACAATTACCCCGCACGCCAGCGTTACACCCACACACAGGGATATAAAGACGCACAAAATGCCAGAGCTTGTGGAAAATATTTTTGAAACAGAATTCTTTGGGTTATAGTTTTCTACATAACAATTTGGGTTTGTAAATGTGCACACACATCGCGTGTTTAAACAGGAGGAATTTCTTCTATATTTGCCATTTAAAGGAGGTCTATTGTAAATAAAATGTTATAATAATGGACAACACGCTAGATGTAAAGAGGCCATATACCCTGCATGAGAAAAAAAAAATAAGCAAGCTAAACTTTTCTTTTACTGGAAGAAAGAAAATCGAGGGGTGCCAGCAGTGGCAGACTGGGGCCAAAAATCAGCCTGGGATTTTACCAGCACCTGTCCTGCTTATGAACAGCCAGTGGCATCTCTGCTGCTTCCTGGCCAGTCATCCACTGTGCTCCATAACTGAGGCTATATCATTAGGGGGAGGACATGAACTGGGGTTGCTGGGGTCAGGGTATAGAGTGGTGAAGGGGATGGAGGGCTGGGATTGGATGACAGCGTTAGTAAAGGTAGCAGCCAGACTGCTATGGTATTGATGTAGTTGGCCAGCTCAATCTATGTGAATTAGACCACCGAGGCTCTGGATATGTTTGCCACACATGATCTACTTGAATTTCCCAGAAAAGTCCGGCTCTCAAGTGTGCCTTAAAATTTCCTTTTATTGAATCCATTAAAAGATCATGCTCATTGGTCCAGAAATATAATAAAAAGTTCTTACAGTATGTACATGCTGCAGTGTCTTACGCATTTCGGGACCTTAGAATTTCATGCCCTTAGTCATATACCTTTGCTTATACACATCAGGCTTTATATATAGCAAATAACTATCAAAATCAACTCACCTGTCTGGGTGGAAGAGCCTCCATCACCTGCATGCTATGGGACAAAGGCTGTGATGGAACTCTCCACCAATAGCGAGGGGGGAAGGGCGAAAGGGACGCCCTCCCCCCCGACTGCCAAACCAATTACAGGAAGGGACAGACACACAGCGTGGCCACAGCGCAGTCCACCAGACATATGCCCGGGTCTCCGATATTGCACCTGATGCCTCACCTCTAAGCTGCTGCACCGGGCCGTGCCACAGCCAGCCCACCTAGAATGCTGGCAAGGCAGTGTGTGGGTGTGCACATGTGCTTTAGGTGTGCGTACATGTGCCTTGAGAATGCGTGCATGGACGTTTGGGAGTGCACACAAAAAATGTTTGTGACTGCGTGCATGTGTGATTGGGATTGTGGCCAAGTGTCGGGAGTGCTGGTCTAGGCTCCAATGTCGCCTAGCAACATGGGAGAAGCACAGCCAGGGTGTGTGAAGCAAGTTCTGGTAATCGTACAGACCTAGCTTATTATGTTGATTATTATGCAGCATCTCAGGGCCAAGGGCCCTGCATAGAGAGCTCCTTTGACCGCATGTTTTCTTTACAGCATCTTCCAAATACAAGAACTACAACTCAAATCAAATCCAGGCTTAATCTGCTTAATTGAGAATGACATAAGGAAGGAATAGCCCACACCTGCCCATGAAACAGCCTTAGAGTCAACTGTTCAATTTCTTTTGGTCTCTTTAAAAACAGGGAGGCACATATTAAGGAGCTGAAACTCCTAAACCCTTCATCTAATTTTAATGTGGAGCGTGCTTGCGCCAGGCATTTGTGAATGGCCCGTGTGAGCACGCTCCCTGTTAAAAGGTAGCGGGGAATGTGCGCTCGTATTCGCAGTAGACGAGCTCTTGGGTGAAGGGGCTCAAGCGGATCCGAGCGTGCTGATTGGACGAGAGGGCTGCGCATGCACTGTAGGACTAAGGGTAAGTGAAATCGGGCGACCTGGGGGTTTCACACAGTGGGGCATCTCCGATCAGGTTAAAGAACAAAACCCAGGATAGTCAAAATCCTGGATTTTGGTCCACTTTAATGTACGCATTAATTGCAAAAGAAATGGCTGAGAGATGTGCAAGGCTATATGTGCATTATATTATCTTTCATTGAAATACTTTCTTCATGTCTTGCGTTTGTGCAGAATCCCTTTTTTATTTTAATATTCAATGTATATATAGTTAAAAATATATTTTTGTTTTCTTTTTATATACCCGCCTGTCATCCAATGTTTAAGATAACCCTATTCCCCAAGAGGGAATTACTTTTTTAATCAATGAAACCCAATATTAGAACCAGATGTGTATTAAATATTAATTATTAAGGTAATAACTCAGTTCCCTGTGTATCTAAGTTTTGGATCATTATTTATTGAGTCATTTCATACATGCTCTAGTGCTTTACACTAGGAAACACATGTAATATTTATTTATGTGCATGGGGCTGACATGTTCTCTGACGCTCTCCATCTATCTCACAATATTTACGAGCGGGCGGATTATAGAGGGTGTGCTTTTAATTAAGTACAATTAAGGATTACATACCTGAGCGTGTTTTTAAATGCGTCTAGGGCTTAGAAGAAATATAAAGGCATCCTATCTAATCTAATTAGGCCATAGGCACAGAGGACATTCGGTAGGCATGCTCCATGTTAGCTTTAACTGTTTAATTACCAGTCAGGAAAAGGCCCCTGCAGCCACAGAGGAAGGAAGAATTTGCCCTTCTGGGGCGAAGCCCACAAGCTCATTTTCTCTGGCCGTTGATGTTAATGCTGTGTGACACTAAATAAACAGTTAAGTCGGTTTGGAAAGATGGAGTTAATTATCCGGTGAACTTCACTGAATGCCCCACTATGAGGTGGAGATGTTGTGATTCACAGTGTTGGGGCAATCTGCATGGCTTGGGGAGAGGGGAGGGGGGTCTTCTGATTTCCTCCTGTTGTGGAGAGAGGGGTCGACCCTTCAATCTCTGGAGTACCACACAGCATCCAGCCATCACTCGGGGCTTAGCCACAGTAATAATAAAAAAAAAAAAAAAATGTAAAAAGATTGAAAAAAAATCTTTGTTGACTTTGTTGAGGAAAAATTCAGCTATGACTTGCCCTCCAGTGGACCCCTTCAAGGTTTTCTTTTTTTTTTTTTTCCTGTGGTCACACCCTGTCTCAGAGCAGCAATCCAGAGAAAGAAAACTACATTTCTCTCCATTTCTTTTTTGTAATGGTTGTCAAAAAAATGTGAAATTACAGGCCTGCATCCCACAGCAATTCAGCCGCCTGCCCAGGCTTTGCTGCACGGAACACCTCTATTACAGTCGTCATAGTACAGCCGATAGAATGTCTGCTGTGCTAAAGGATGAGAACACCCATCAGGGCTCTACAGGCATAAGTTCCATTCTGTATGGGGCCCAGACAGTCTACGTCTGTACATAGGAGCTGGTCAGCAGCCATGACAGGAGCTCTGTCATCATCCTCATCACCAAAATGTCTACGCTGGGTATCCTGATGTTGCACTACTGAAAATAGATATAAACAGAGGTGTAACTAATTAGGCCCTTATTTAACAAGGGATAGCGCCAGGTAGCGAATGGTGAGCGAACGGTAATGACGCTCACCGCCATGAGAACGCCGGCTCCCCTCCACAATCACACCGCCGATCCTGCTTAGCGACTGACAGAGCGCCAGATAGCGAATCATTCATCATTATTCCAGCCTCACCCCACAGCGCCAGCGAGCGACCTTGAACAGCGACAGGTATGACCTCTCGCTACCTGGCGCTCTCCAATGCATTTCAATGGAGCAATCTTTAAATATTCGTAATTAATTGCTATTAATGTTTTTTTTTTTAAATGTCAAACATTCTGTGACCACTTCTTCAATGTTATATATTTTTTTAAGGTAAAAAAAAAAAATTGTGCAGAATTGATATTACAGGTCTGATATTAATGTATTCATATTACAAAATGTTTTGAAAAACGTTTTTTTTTTTTCTAAAAATATGGATGTTTGGGGGTTAAAAAACTACTTTTAACCCATCACCGCCAGCGCTCTGGGGTTTAAACAAGCTTTTCACAGCGCGAGAATTTTTTGAGTGTGATTTGTTAATGAATATGCTGGGAGCCGGTCGCTATGGTCATTCGCTGTCATGCGCTCCCATACAGCGCGGAACCTGTCAAACAGCGACTCCTAACCCCGTATTCAACATTAACGCAAAACCGACTGAGTCGCTGTCAACAACCGAACAACGGCCAAGCACAGCGAATACTAGCGTGCGCTGTGAAAATACCGCTACTGTCGCTCATCTGTCGCTACCTGGCGCTATTAATGAATCGGCCTCCCCAATGTGATGACTCCTGTTATTTTAATTGGGATGGTTACAAGAAAATTACTAAAGACTGAAACAGCAGAAATAAATGTGATAAAGGTGCATGATGCCATGAGAATCCGTAGTGGCGTACCTAAATATGAAGGGTCCCTGGTGTGAACATTAAACTGTCCCTTTTATACAGTAAACGTTTCTATTTTTTAACTCATTTGGATGCAGCTAGGCAACTAATGACTGAAACAGCAGGGACGAATGGTACCAATATTCCAAATGATATCAAGTGAGTACAAATATGAGAAAAAAGTTGGAGGAGCAACAATGATGGGGCCCCCTGACCTTCCCAGCCATGGTGCAGTAACACCTCCTGCACCCCCTCAAGTTACACCCCTGAGGACCCACTGTTCCCATATGCCCCAATATCGTAGTTTACCTCTGCTCGCCCTGTAGTTAAAGCGGTCCTTCACTCTGAATAAGAGTCTATCTTATATGTTTCCCACACCCTGTACATACAGATTGTCCACATTAAAAATCATCCTACCTGCATCTACTGCATGTTATGAGCCTTTAAACATCCAAGATGGCGGCTTATGGAAGCCGCCATCTTATCAGGCAGCCTGCAAACAGGAAGTGCCTCCTGACTGTGTTGCTCTGCATTCTGGGACTGCTGACCTTTTCCTGACCCCAGCTCTGCTCTGTCTGAGCAAAGCACAGCTAAAACCCGCCCCCCTGTACCTTATCCCACTCCCCTCTCCTCAGTAAGTGTGATGCTTCTGAGTCAAGATGGCGGCGCCCGTATCCTAAATTCCTGAACAGAGTTGCAGCCCAGTGGGGGAAAGAATAATAAGTTAGTGACTAAAAACGTAAAATATATTAATTTTAGATGCTGGGGAATCATTTTTTAAGAGTTTGGGCTTTTCATTAAATCACGCTGAAGGTCCGGTTTAAAGCCTTGGGTATAAAAATAGGGCCATGATGCCTAGGTTAGAAGGGGTGGCCCTGATGGTGGTTCTGAGGACATTTAAAATAATAACAAATTTTATTTAAAAAAAAAGAAAACTCTTTATAAATAAGCGGTCTGTCCACTTATAATTTCCTGAGAAAGCCAGCGACACTCCCTCCTGTTCTCCATGTGAGTATTATTGGCCAGTGGGGTTGTTGACTCCTTGCTTGGCTGGCGGATGACCCGGGCACCAGCAGTCACATGACGAGCAGCAGTGTCGCAGAAGTACAAAGTGAGTAAAGTCGTCTACTTTCATTTTTCCAAATGTGACAGGGGAGAATAGCCTACCTTACACCACTCACTCTATCAAAGAGATACTCACCTTTTGCTAGCAGGGCTCCATCTGACATAGAAACAGGTAATGGGGGAGATCACTTGTGCCAGCCACACCTCCTGCAATAGGCGATGTGCAGCACTGTAGTGTCCAGCTGTTTCCTGCCATATAGGGCTCCATGAGAAAAAGGTGGGGCTCACAGGCAGCAGTAGTAGGTGAGTTTGGGTTCTAGACCTGGGCCCTACATGGCACAGAGTTAGATTTCAGGTTTAAGACCACTTTATGGGAGTTGTGAGCTAAAATGCATTCTTTTTAGCAAGCATACGCTTGCGCGGGCGTGCTCCCTGTTAGAGGGAAGCGGGGGACGTGGCCGCCAGTTGTGTGAAACCCCCCAGATTGCCCAAACTAACCTCTTCCCGGTCCTACGGCGCATGTATGGTCGCTCATCCAATCAGCGTGCTCGGAGCCGCTGACATCACGCCATCTAAGACAGCGTCTAAGGACAGCAGCTCCGAGCGTGCTGATTGGATGAGCGACCATGCATGCGCCGTAGGACCGGGAAGAGGTTAGATTGGGCAATCTGGGGGGTTTCATACAGCGAAAGGACCAAAACCCAGGATAGTCAAAATCCTGGATTTGGTCCACTTTAAGAGGGGCCAGTGCCCATCTCAGACCACACAAGTAATGGGCAGATTCTGACAATTACCAGTATGATGTAGGAGATTCACTCTCACTCTGCTTTTTACCCATGGGGCTTTGTGTTGGGATCCAGAATATTAATAAGACCAGACAAGTAACAGGCAGGGTAAGATCAGACCCCCCTCTTATTCACTGGTACCAGCTTGTGTCTCAGGCAGTGGTGCAGGCCTCCACTCAAGACATGGGCTCTCTTTGTAATGCCCAAGTCCCAGGCTCACCTGTTGGATTAGACTCTAGGCACTTGCCCTAGTTGTCCATGGCTAACAATGACTCTATAATGCTGCTGCCACTGCCTGGAACATAAACATCTAGCAATGGTGACAGGGAGAATATGACAGCTTGGGTACCCTGTACTAACAGCGCCCCTATTGGATGATAATATAACATAAAATGATTAGCCAGTTGAACTTTCCTTACAAATTCTAAACAAATCAGTGCAAACAGCGCCATTAGTCGTTACATGATAAACTCTCAGGCCCTTTTTAACAAGGGATAGCGCCAGGTAGCGAATGGTGAGCGAACGGTAATGGCGCTCACCGCCAGGAGAACGCTGGCTCCCCACCACAACCACACATTTATCAAGCCGTTCATGCTTAGCGACTGACAGAGCGCCAGATAGCCACTCATTCATCATTATTCCAGCCTCAGCCCACAGCGCCAGCGAGCAACCTTGAACAGCGACAGGTATGACCTCTCGCTACCTGGCGCTCTCCAATGTATTTCAATGGAACAATCTTTAAATATTCATAATTCATTGCTATTAATGTTTTTTTTTTTTTTTTTAAATGTCAAACATTCTGTGACCACTTCTGCAATGTTAGATAATTTTTTTAAGGTAAAAAAAACATTTGTGCAGAATTGATATTACAGGTCTGATATTAATGTATTCATATTACAAAATGTTTTGAAAAACATGTTTTTTTTTTTCTAAAAATATGGTTGTTTGGGGGTTAAAAAACTACTTTTAACCCATCGCCGCCAGCGCTCTGGGGTTGAAACAAGCATTTCACAGCGCGAGAATTTTTTGAGCGTGATTTGTTAATGAATATGCTGGGAGCCGTTCGCTATGGCCATTCGCTGTCATGCGCTCCCATACAGCGCGGAACCTGTCAAACAGCGACTCCTAACCCCGTATTCAACATTAGCGCACACCGACTGAGTCGCTGTCAACAGCCGAACAACGGCCAAGCACAGCGACTACTAGCGGGCGCTGTGAAAATAACGCTACTGTCGCTCATCTGTCGCTACCTGGCGCTATTAATGAATCGGCCTCCCCATATCATTTTTTTTTAAACTACAGCCAAAGTGTTTTCAAATTATTTTTAATTTCTATTTGTTGGTATACAGTTTTCTTAGCTACATCTGTCTGTATTACAACTGCCTGCATCTAGCAGTTTATAGAAAATGCATTGTTTATCCTTTCATATGTTTTCTATTATTTCTGTGTTATTTATTTCATTTATTACTGTAAAATGTTTTTTGGCTTTACGTGCTTAAAGAAATTCACAGTTGTGTGCATAACCCAACATGTAATCACAGTTTTTCTTCCCCTTTAAACATTCCAACTCATTCTGAAGTATCACTATCACTATCATCACTTTTACCATAAATGACTGTATAGTGAGTCTCTTTAGAGACACTGCTGTGAATCCCTATTCGGCTGTATAATATCGTCCCTCGGTCCTTTTATCCCCCTGGCATCAGATTTGCTTAGGCAAATATGTACACAAATAGAAATGCTCCTGAAAACACAGAACTATCAGGTCGTTGGGAGATCTTGCCATTAGAGGTCCCCTGCTGCCCCTCTCCCCGGGTCATTACGGTACTGCTGGTCTCTAATCAATCCTAATGTAATGGCAATTGGAGCCCTGATGAAGGGGGATCGGGTTTCCTGTAATGGGCCTACCATATTTTCCTAGAGCGCCTTATTTAACCTGAGATGCCAGGGGGACGAGTCCTTTTCAGCTTCTGATTACTTCAAGATGTCGCTCTCGCTTGCAATAAAATACTACAAAGACAAGATTAAATAAAAAGTAAAAGGCATGCTAGATGGGGATAGTAAAAATGTCTTGATTTTTTAAAAGAAAAAATGCATCTAAATATATATGTATATATGTCTATATATATATATATATATATATATATATATATATGTATATATATATATATATATATATATATATATATATGTATATATGTCTAGAGATATATATATATATATATATATATGTGTATGTATGTATATATATATATATATATATATATATATATATATATATATATATATAGAGAGAGAGAGAGAGAGAGAGAGAGAGAGAGAGAGAGAGAGAGAGAGATATTAATGCCCTTATTCATCAAGCGATAGCGCCAGGTAGTGTCTGACGAGCGCCAGGTAGCGGCAGCTAACGGCGACTACCGACTCAAGGACGCCCGGCGGCGGTCACAATGACGCATTTATCAAGCAAAATGAGGCTAGCGCCGGCGAGAGCGGCAGCTAGCGCGGCATTCATCATGAAGCCGCCTGGACCGAACAGCGCCGCTGCAAATTCCCTCACAGCGCCAGGTATGAGCTGTCGCTCCCTGGCGATGTCCAATGCATTTCAATGGAGCAATCTATAATTAATCATAATTAATTGGTATGATTACTTTTTTTTTTTTTTTTTAATGTCAAAAAATCGGAGACCACTTCTGCAATGTTAGGATTTATTTTTAAGTAAAAAAAAAATAAAAAAAAAAATTGTGCAGAATTGATCTAACAGGTCTGAGATTAATGTATTCATATTACAAAATGATTATAAAAACATGTATAATGTTAAATTCAAAAAATATGGTTGTTTAGGGGTTAAAAACTAGTTAATACAGATCGCCGCCAGCGCTCTGGGGTTTAAACAAGGAATGGACAGCGACAGCACATTCGGAGCGTGATTTGTTAATGAATATGAAGCTAGCCGTTCGCTCTGGCCATTCGCTGTCAGGCGCTCACATACAACGCTGGACCTGTGAAACAGCGACCCCCCAGCCCGTATTCAACATTACCGCACACCGACTGAGTCGCTGTCATCAAGCTAACGCCGGCCAAGCACAGCGAATACTGGCTGGCGCTGTAAAAATCACGCTACAGTCGCTCATCTGTCGCTACCTGGCGCTATTAATGAATCGGCCTCCCCGTTGTTGCTTAGGTGTACAATTAAAACTGACAAAATACTACAAAGAAAAACCCATGCTAGATGTGAGATGCTAAAACTTGATTAAAAAATATATTATTATTATTATAATCATTGCCTGACTCCAATTGCTTTACAAAGTATATTGATGCTGAGATCAACATGTTGATTTGGTGTTCAATAAAAAAACAAAAAAAAAATACTACAAATAAGAAGCCATGCTTCTTATTTAATAAGAAGAAATAAGAAGGATGCAACATTAAAAAATGATAATAATAGAACTATTATCAATATCACTACCACTTTTTCTTCCACTTTACCACTTTAGTGCTACAAAATAGATAAATTATTCCAATGACTTAATTTCTGTATAATAAGGATATATATATATATATATATGTATTTTTATGTTAATCCTTGGTTAAATAGCATCAGCATATTCTGTTTTACAATCATATGTTCTGTGTAATTATTTATATAGCAATTGAAACAGGATGATGACCCTGCTCTCGAGCTTACACTCCCTCTCTCTCTCTCTCTCTCTCTCTCTCTCTCTCTCTCTCTCTCTCTCTCTCTCTCTCTCTATATATATATATATATATATATATATAATGTAGCATCCGAGATGTATGTATTATTATATTCTGAATTAGAGAATAGTACACATATGCTTATAAATTGAAAGGAAGGTCACAATGTAACATTTGAAGAGATTTTTATTTTTTATTATATTATTATTATTATTTATTATATAATTGTAATATATATTATTCATTTTGGAAACAAAAACATCTATTCAAACAGATTTTCATTTGCAGTAAAAGACCATTTTACCATTTTATACCATCATAATATAAAAAATACTTTTAGAAATATATATTTTTTTTATTTTATGTGTTATAAAATTCCACTAATAATACTACTACTGATAATAATAACTTTATTAGTCACCTAAATCACAATTCTTAGGAGAAAGGGTGTAAACCCAGTCCCAGACACAGATAGGGAGTAGGTCAGAGTAGCCGTCGCTTCCTCTCAGTGTCTCGGGATAAAGCGATTTGTAACGTGATACAAGAGTAATTTGAAAGTCACAGCCTCGGTTTCTTCTTAAATAGGATAATGCATGTGAATTGCACTGGAAAGTGCTGCAGACAAATTGGATCTCCTGTGTCCCACAGGGTGGGCAGGGCCCTCTATGCTGGGGATCTCACAATGTAAGGAGCCAATTTGTGAAAGGTTAATTTGTAAACCAAAATTGTGTTTATGTCAAGCAGCCAATCAGGTTCAGGGGACATTCCATCTTCGTTTTTTTAAGTGAGCTTAGCCTATGGTGAGCCTATTTTTGCTTAGGGAGACACCCAGTAAAAGTCAACATTTCACTGGCTGATCAGCCATGATATATATCTCCACAATGGTGTGCTCCTGGTATAATTATAGAGAAGGCTTGAAACACCTGACCTAAACCTTCCCTTCCCAGAGGAACCCTAACACATTATCAGTGAGCCCTGCATTACAGAGATATTCATCTTATATTTAGCAGAGCTCCATTAAACACAGGTAGCGAACGTAGGTGGGTTAGAATGATTGTGGGCTTGGACACCAGGGGCGGTCTGACCATAGGGAGACCCGGACAAATGCTCGGTGGGCCACACTGCTTTGGGGCAGTCTGGGCTGCTACCTTTACTAACACTCCCATCCAATCCCAGCCCCCATCACCACTCTATCCCCTCACCCAAGCAACCCCAGCCCATGTCCCCACCCTAATTATATAGCCTCAGTCTTGAAGCACACTGGTTGACTGGCCAGGATGCAGCTTTTTGGCCCCGGTCCGCCACTGCTGGACTCTACTTAGTGCTGAGATGCCTGAAGCACTTGCTTTCAATACTTGATGCTTACTTGCAGCAAAGGGGTCATGGGTTTGGCTTGCACTTAAAGTGGACCAACACCGAGAGGTGATCGGCCCGGAAATCTATAAGATTCCCGGGCCGATCACCACCCACCCCGCGGGACATCCGAGATCGGGATGTCCCGCGTGGTGAAACCCCCCCAAACACCCCAAATCACCTACCTTATCTTCCGCCGCCGCCGCCTCCCTCGCGCCCCTCTAGGCGTGCCTCTAGAAAGTGACGCGAAGGAGGCGGCGGCGGCGGAAGCCGCTTGGACGTTCTTGTTCCCCGCCTGGACGTTGGCGGGGATTGGACCGGGCAGTCACGTGGGAGCGGGGAGAGGTGAGTTTATTGGGGTTTCTGGGGGGTTTCACACAGCGGGGCACCCCCGATCGGGGTGCCCCGCCGAAGTGGACCAAAACCCAGGATAGTCAAAATCCTGGGTGTTGGTCCACTTTAAGACACCATTTGTATGGAGTTTGTATGTTCTCCTCTTGTCAATTCTTCCCACAATATATAAGTTGACTTATAGCTGAATAAATTGTCTATAGTATATGGGGTGGGTGGGGGGCATTGGTCTTACAGCTTCTACTAAAGACTGATGTGAACACTTCAAAGTAAAAACCCTGGAGAACATGAATTCCCCTTTTTAGCTCCTGGTGCATATATAAATGCAAATATGTTTGAGCGGGGGCATAGCTGGGGGGGGGGATGGGGGCAAGTGCCCCAAGTGCAGCAGGTCAGGGGGGTGCCAAAGGAGAGTCTAAGCACAGGTAGAGGGGCACCATTTTGAATACCAGAAAGCCTAGCTACGCCTTTGCATTTGAGAGCTTTGCATTGGACCCCAAAGAGCTTCCTTACTATTTATTTGTGTGGTGTGGAAAAATGACTGAACTGAAATAGTCCTGTCTATGAGGCCGATTCATTAATAGCGGCAGGTAGCGACAGTTGAGCGACTGTAGCGACATTTTCAGAGCGCCCGCTAGTAGTCGCTGTGCTTGGCCGTTGTTCGGTAGTTGATAGCGACTCAGTCGGTTTGCCGTAATGTTGAATATTAGGTGAGGAGTCGCTATTTGACAGGTTCCGCGCTGTATGGGAGCGCATGATAGCGACTGGCCATAGCGACCGGTTCCCACCATATTCATTAACAAATCACGCTCAAAAAATTCTCGCGCTGTAAAATGCATGTTTAAACCCCAGAGCGCTGGTGGCGATGGGTTAAAAGTAGTTTTTTAACCCCAAAACAACCATATTTTTGGAAACCAAAAAAAAACAAGTTTTTTAAATAATTTAGTAATATGAATACATTAATATCAGACCTGTAATATCAATTCTGCACAATTTTTTTTTTCCCTTAAAAAAATTATCTAAAATGGCAGAAGTGGTCACAGAATTTTTCACATTTAAAAAAAAAAAATACATTAATAACAATTAATTATGAATATTTAAAGATTGTTCCATTGAAATGCATTGGAGAGCGCCAGGTAGCGAGAGGTCATACCTGTCGCTGTTCAAGGTCGGATGCTGGCGCTGTGGGCTGAGGCTGGAATAATGATGAATGAGTGGCTATCTGGCGCTATCTCAGTCGCTAAGCAGGATCGGCTTGATAAATGTGTGATTGTGGTGGGGAGCCGGCGTTCTCGTGGCGGGGCCCGTCATTACCGGTCGCTCACCAGTCGCTACCTGTCGCTATTCCTTCATAAATAAGGGCCTATGTCTGTTGAGTCAGGGGCAGACTGGAGCCAAAAATAAGCCCCAGATTTTACTGGTGGTCGGCCAGTGCATAACATTCCCCACCTCCAGTGTTTCTGCCTTTCAGACAACAAAGCTGAGGCTAGAGAAATGTAAGTACAGAACATGGGCTGCAGTGGTGACTGGTGCTTTAGGGCTTTATTCATCAAGGGATAGCGGCAGGTAGCGAACTGTGAATGCCGGCCGCGGCACAAAATACCACATTTTTGAAGGCGATTCTGGTGAGCGCCTCTTACAGTGACACGTAGCGACCGATTCATCATCACAGACAGCTCAGCGGATCCCAGCGGCACTCTGGCTTTCAGAGCGCCTGGTATTAACTGTTGCTACCTGTCGCTCTCCCATACATTTCAATGGACGTTCCTTTTCTTCTCTCTAAACAGGGTTTTCTTTTAACATTTTTTTTTTTTGTAACAAATCATTGTGTGACCTCTCCTGGCCTATTTAAATACATTTTTGCAAACTTTTTTTTTTTAATTGTCATTACAGGTCTGGTATTAAAGTGTTAATTTCACAATGTAATAACAATGTAACTCCATATGTTTTCACTTTGTTACTAGTGGATATGTGTTCAAAAACGGACTTTAATCACACAGCTTCTTTGCGCTCTGGGCTACAGCGACACAATTTGAGCGCCAGCCGCTGTGTGAGGCTTTTTTTTTTATGAATATGGTTTGAGTCGCTCACACTGACCAGTCGCTACCGTTTGCTCCCATATAGCTCTGTACTGGTGTTATAGAGACTCACACATCAAATTCATCAATGCCGGCCATGTTACTACAGCGACTGAGGTGCTCTGTAATAGCGACTCAAGGCCAATCAGAGCGACCACTAGCTGTCGCTCTTAGCGCCGCTGTACAGACACTCATCTGCCGTTACCTAGCACTAGTAATGAATCAGCCTGCCCGTATTGTAGGGGCATATTGTTACAATGGTTAGTATGCCTCTCATAAGACATGATGGTGAGGCTGTAGCAATACAAGTACAGAATATGGGCTGGGGTATCTTGGCTGTGTAGTACAGTGGGACTAGGTATGGAGCTGCTAGGGAATAATTAGGAAAAAGGAGTTGGGGGGGGGGGTGTGAGAGCAGTAATGTACCAAAATGAGAAACGTCCAGCACAGGCTCTATGTGAGGTGGATGTTGCATTCTAGCGCTACACCCAGCAGTGTGACACACCAGGAAATCTCCTGGCTCTCCCTATGGCCTGTCCGCCCCTGAATATAGGTATAAAAATCCTGTATGTGGGCAAATCTAAAATCTGCACCCAACCCCCCCCCCCCCCCCCAAGCCTTGTTAATGTGCAGTGGCAGCATCTGATGGAGGTGAATGCTGATAATACTTTTTTAGACAGGATTTGAAGTGTGAATAGAACATTTCGTTTTTAGTGCAGTGTTCCATGACAGCTTTTGGGATTTGCTAACCATGGAAACCCCCTCTACAGTTTCAGACTGGAGCACCTTGGGCCCACCAAAGTAATCATTTTTGGGGTCCACCCCCAGCTATTAAAAAAAATACAAGAGCACCCTTATTCACATGGCTACACAATATATTTATGATGATGACGAACATAGAAGGTTGACGGCAGAAGGAGAGCATACGCTCCATCTAGTCTGCCTTTATGTATATACTGTATGGGCTATTTTTATTTTATATTTAGATTTTTCAACTACCTCTGCTGGAAGTTTGTTCCAAACATCTACTACTCCTTCTGTATAATAATATTTTCTAACATTACTCCTGATCTTCCCTCCGACTAGCTTCAGGTTGTGCTCCCTTGTTCTATCATTAAGTTTCTTTAAAAAAAAAACACTTCCCTCCTCAACCCAACACTTCCCTCCTCAACCCTGTTGAATCCTTTCACATATTTATGTTTAATCTTATTTTATTGAGTTTTAAGCATATCACAATGTTACAAATATATATATATGACATAAAACACAGTACAATACACATATCAATGCAATACAATACAATGCAACACCCCATATCACCGCGAATCTCCCTTCTCCTCTATACCAGCCTCGTTCCTCCCTCCCAGCCTGTGGGCCTGCTGACGCCTTTCACATATTTAAAAGTCTCAATCATGTTTCCTCTCTCCCTTCTTTCCTCCAGACTGTACAAATTAATTTATTTTTAAGATGAATTAATAAAACTAACTTACTGAATAAATAACACATTCACAGAACCCAGAAACTCTGTGTTAGTTTTGGAACCCTTGTACTGCCGTGATAGTGGACTTAGGTCAGTGTTTGGAGCCCGCCGGCGGATGCTCCTGTGCTTTGATGGGCCAGTCTGACACTGCCCTTCTTATGATGATCCCAGTTGCCCTCTGAAAAGTCCTTTAAAGCCCTGGTGTAGCGAATATAACGAAATTAGCACAGACATGAGATGGCTTTCTCTGGCAGAATATCAACTTTATAGTTAGAAACAGGTATGTTTAGGCAACTCAGATATACATGTTGATACCATTCTGATGCTGAAGGATGGAGGGCTAATTGATGCTCCTATAGAATGACATCCTCTGTAGTATAATGTATACCAGACCTGGGCATTGTAAGGCCCCAGGGCCACATACGGCCCTTTGATTGGCTCTGACCGGCCCGTGACCAGCTTTCCCTGTAAGGTGCGCGGCAGCACACTGCCGACGCCCCCGCCGCTCAGTCCCGCCCACTGTCCGCGCAGTCTTGCCAGAAAAGATAGTGCCGGGTTTGAACAGCACTTTTTCCCCTCTGTAGTGAGTGTAATGTAGCGGGGGCGTGTGTAGAGCCTGCTGTCCTATTGGACAGCTCCCTCCTGCAGGTTTGGCTGTGGGCGGAGTTTCTCTTCCTGCCCTTGGCCTGTACTGTGTGGAGCTGACGCCGGAGATGGAGGTTCTCCAGCCACTTGTCTGTGCCTCACGTCGCAGGCTGCTGGCACTTGTAGTCCACACCAAATGTGTTACATGCCGTACACAGCGCCTGATGGTGCACTGGCTCTCGTAGTCCATTTCTGGCCAGACCAATGGCTTTGGGAGGGCGGGGGGACTATGCTGCAAGGTGGGAAGGGTTTCACACAGCCTTTTATCCAAGGCCGGCCACTGGTCTCCCCTCCCCCCGGGCATCCCAAATTGGGCAACGTGAAAAAAGGCGGACTCCTTCTCTGAAAGCAGAACAAAACCCAGAGCAGTCACTGGTCTTCCCCCTGGTATCCCAGATCAGGATGTCCCACTGTGTGAGACCCTTGTTACTTAGTAGCAACCTGACAAATGGTGGACTCCCCCTAAAGTGGAAACTAGTCTTCCACCTGGGCATCCCAGATCGGGGCTTTGTTCCACTTTAAGGGAGGGAGTCTGCCATTTTTCATGTTACTACTGAGTAAAAAGGGTGTCACACAGTGGGGCATCCCGATCTGGGATTTCCAGGGGAAGACCAGTGGCCGCTCTGGGTTTTGTTCTGCTTTATGTAAGGGAACCCACAATTTTTCACAGAATTGAGTTCAGCCTTTTGGCCCGGCCCTCCACAATATTTTTAGTTTCTCATGTGGCCTCATGGAAAAAATAATTGCCCACCCCTGTTGTATAGTATTGTATTTCTTAGAGAAATGACAGCGGGGAAATACTGTTATGGCTCCACCCAAATCTAAATTGTATTGTTTTTTTAGCACCTTCGCTCCTTAAGAAATTAAAGTTAATATCTTGTTCCAAAAAGGTTTCTAACTAAATAGCACATTATTTCTGCATGCTAACAATGGCTTCCAGTAAGTGTTTATTATCACTTCTACACACATGTGCACAATGTGGGACAGTATCATGCAATGCTCAATCCGGGATCCTCTGTCCTATTCCAGCAATGCCCACATCTCTTGACTTCTAGAAAACTTCTTGCAGGCTGCAGCAGTGACAGACCTGGCGGATGTAATTACCAACTAGTGATAACAGAGGGCGCTGCTCTACAGACTATGAGTTGCCTGTCTGTTACTAGCAATGATGTGTTGTACAGTGTTAGCCACCGAAAGCAGTAGAAAGTGAAGGCATGGTGTTATGCACACTGTCTTAGTTACTGAAGTCTTGCCATGCCTCTGTGTTTTGTTTTGTGTTTTTTTTAACAGTGAACTCTCTGTTATTTAAGGCTTCTGTTGAAAGACCCACGGAAAAGTCACCCAAAGGCAATGGGCTCTAGTGTGAACTTTAAATGGGGCCCTGACATGCCCTGTCAATGATGGGGCCCCCCTGACCTTCTGGGCCCAGTGTAGTTGCACCAACTGCGCCCCTTTTAGTTACGAGCCTGCCCATAGTGGTCAAATCAGCACCAGGTGGAAAAAATGGACTACTTTTTAAGAGAGAAAATTGCCATTCACTTTCTTCCTGGCTCTTGCCAATGTAAATACTGGACGGCCAACATCTTTGGTCCTGCGTGCTCCTATCCTATCTGAATGGCTGGGGACAAGAGCGTGCCCACTACTAGGGATTCGTCCACTTCCGATTGCCACAAACAGAGCAGTTTGCTGAGAATTACCTATACATGGCTCTGTTTGGATGAGAGCCCACACATGCGCCTTAGGACCGGGGAAAGGTGAGTTTTTCTGGGTGATCTGGGGAGTTCACACAGTGGGGCATCCCAAATCTGGATGCCCCCGGGGCACGGAACAAAGCCCGGGATCGTAAAAATCCTTAGTTTTGTTCTGCTTTAAGTATATTCTCTGATACTCTCTAAAGGAAGTCTGTCCCTAGATATTTAGAAAATATATACACAGTGTGGCATGCCAAATTGGGATGACCCAGGAAAATAGACCAATCAATAGAATAGAAGAACTCCTGGTGATTGTTAATCCTTACCTTATACCCACACAATTAACAGGAAAAGAGGTGCTTTCCTAGAAAGGAAAGTATTTGCACAGCACCAAACAAAGGAATAATAGAATTACCCGTCACACCTTGCAGTGGGCGGAGCCATGCAAATCATCTCTTTACATCTCTGAGCTATCCGCAGCACTCAGAAGCTGCTGAGTGTGCAATGCCAAGGACTAGATTTAAACTTACACACTTTCCTGAAAGCCCACAGATTCGATCCCTTGTAGTCCTGCAGAATGAATGGTTTTGCTGTAGTCCCAACCAGCCTCCAGTGCACATATGAGCTTCCACCCAGACCCTAAAATGAATAGACTAAGTGCAATTGCACCCCTTCATCTGACCCATACACACTGCTGCCTGTCTGTGGCACTTCAGAATCCCACAACACTGGACTGAGCCAGGCAGCTCCTGGCATGAATAACTCAGGCAACAGTGTCTAGTATGGGAAGCTCGCTACTGCGACCCCTAACCCACCACCACTGAGGCCCAAATCTGCTCAACAACAATACCAAACAGGTGATCAGGAGACATTGGTGCTGATCATATGCTAAGCAGCTTCTATGACATGAAAATTCCAAGGACAAATAATCCCAACAACCAGAGGCTGGATACTGCCCGCTTGGTTGCTGTCTGGGACAGGAGCTGAACATTCATTTTCGTGGAGCTTGATATAGGCTTATTCAGAAAATCAATCAGCGTGTTTTTAAAGTGGACCAAAACTCACCCTGAAATCTATGACACTCCAGGGCAGGCTTACTCCCTCCCACCTGGGCATCCAAAGCTGTCATGCCCCGCTGTGTGAAACCCCCTGCGGTGCCCGATATTCTTATCTTTCCACAGGGCAATGTGCAGCTGGTGCCGGCTTCACTCGCCTCCCTTCTCGGCTATGCGCAGGCTCGTCCGCTCATAAGTGTGGCTAGCTGAAGTGTGGGCATGAGGCGAGTGCATTCGGTGTTCTGGGGGGTTCACATAGTGGGGCACCCAAATCCGGGGTGCCAAAAGGGAAGGGCCGGATCAAGTGTGGTGGAGGCCCCTGGGCACAAAATATGGTGGAGGCCCCAGATACAGTATTTTTTTTCCTTTAAAATATTAGTCCAGCCAAGTAATTGATTGCTGGTTGTCTACCCGCCTACTTACTGGGACGTCAGATCGAGTTCCTTGTGCCACCCTTGTGCGGGTGCGTGCTGCTCGGGAACTCCTGCTTTGCCATTCTGGGCGGGGGGAGGGTAGTCGTCCAGCTGGTCCAGCAGAAAACAGTTCCCTGCATTGAGCTGCCAGTGGCTGTGTTTGGTGGCTTACGTGCAGTGACAGCTCTGCACGCACCCATCACTGTAGCTGATTGTAGAGCTTTGCTGCTCTAGACTCTTCATCCTGCACTGTGGTGGCTTTGGCTGCAGGTTTGCAAAAAGAAAAAAAGTCTTGCCCAGGCGCGCCCCACTGCCGCCAATAGCTTTGTTGCCAGCCCTGCAGCCCGTCAGACCAAAGACTGAAAAGCCTTCTGGACCAGACCATAACCCAAAGGTTGGTGGATGCCCCCTTTGCAGAGCAAGTGGTGGAGGCCCAGGGACGTTCACCCCTTGTGCCCATTGCGCCCCCATCATATTCCGGCCTTGTCCAGGGGGAAGGACCATAACCTGGGATAATGAAAAATCCAGGTTTTGGTCCACTTTAAGAAAGTTTTCTCCAGGCATTATGGGAAAAAATTGGACAAAATGGCAGGTTCTGAAACATATTACAACGCTGTAAAGACATCAACCTAGCAAAAATTCGTGTTCAGGTTTATTATACTTCAGTTTAACATTTCTTCAATGAGCAATACTATTCCATTGGCAGAGCTTGGAAGTCCAAAGTACTAATGGTGATTCCCCAAAAACACAAAGCACAAATGTTTCCTGCTAGCTGATGAACAGGGGCAGACTGGCCATAGGGTGCACAGGGAGAATTCCCAGTGAGACGCACTGCTTTAGGGCTTGCTGGGCTGAGTATAGCCTCAGGCATTCAGCCCAACTCACCAAGCCTACAAAGATTTTTAGTAGGAATCTGCCATAATAGCTTGGCTCTTCTGCTTGTCTAAAACCTCCCTATTGGCTCTTCTGGTTGCCTATAGCCTCCCTATTGGCTCTTCTGGTTGCCTATAGCCTCCCTATTGGCTCTTCTGGTTGCCTAAAACCTCCCTATTGGCTCTTCTGGTTGCCTATAGCCTCCCTATTGGCTCTTCTGGTTGCCTAAAACCTCCCTATTGGCTCTTCTGGTTGCCTATAGCCTCCCTATTGGCTCTTCTGGTTGCCTATAGCCTCCCTATTGGCTCTTCTGGTTGCCTATAGCCTCCCTATTGGCTCTTCTGGTTGCCTAAAACCTCCCTATTGGCTCTTCTGGTTGCCTAAAACCTCCCTATTGGCTCTTCTGGTTGCCTATAGCCTCCCTATTGGCTCTTCTGGTTGCCTATAGCCTCCCTATTGGCTCTTCTGGTTGCCTATAGCCTCCCTGGAGTTTAGCACCAGCAAGACTTATCATGTACCCTTCACAGCACAAGCTATTTTTGACTGATCCATGAGTACATATGAAACTTTTGCAACATTACAAAGTGGTAGTTGGTGGCTAACTTTGGAAATGTGCAATTTGCAAATTTTGTGTAATTTGTACTTTTTTAAGTGGTAGTGGCCCTTGTATCTTTGTATTCCTTAAAAGAACATAGTATACCAATTTCTCGTTCAACAGTTTTTATTGATTTTATATTAAGAAAATACAGAATAGTTATATCTGCGCCTAATCCGTCTAATTTGCAAAGTGGCTCTTCAGATACAAGTTGTTAAAATATTATAAATAATTAATAAAAATGGTTATAGTAGACATATTAATATATTATCTTTTATAATACAGACATTTGGCATTGCTAAACTACTTCTGAAAAAGTAGTAAGGCTGTTATAGGGCGAACCAGAGAATGTTATGGGGGGCTTCTGAATGAGTTAAGAAAATAGAGAAACAGAGTAAAAAAAATTAAAGATGAAAGAAAACAGGGGAGGCCAATAGATAGGGGTTTAGAGGAGAAATGTTTCAGAAAGGACAGTTACGCTTATACCACCCCAAAGCAGACATTCCAGCGCCGACTTCTTGTGACGGGCCGGGTGAATAGGTCGCCCAGAGGCAGAGCTTCCTCCAGCCTGCGGTGGCTCCCATTGACCTGGCCGACAGCTAGAAGCCAAAGCCGGCATTAAACTAGAGGGCCAACAGGCAGCCAGCGCAGAGGAGGTGGCGGACTACCGGGCATTGTCCTGGTGTGCCACCCCTGTGCATGAGTATTGATTCACAAAACGGATATAATCCTAAAATGGGATCAGATTCTAATTCTTATGTTTATACACCACAAAAGATTGGAATTTTACGCTTATATCATAATAATAGATGTACATTCTACATGCTGTGTTGCTGCCTGGTCCTCACAGGCTGCTGCACAGAGCCTCAGAAGGCGGACGTCGATCCCCAGCTTTCATTGGTGCGGCCATCCCTGGCAGCAACAACCCAGTGAGAGGGGCACGGGGGGGGGGGGGTAGGAGTGGGGTTTTTTGCCACTAAGCCTGTTATAGAATGGGGGGGGGGGGATTCTGCCACTCTGCATGTTATGGGGGGTTCTGCCACTCAGCATGTTATGGGGGGGTTCTGCTACTCAGCATGTTATGGGGGGGATCCTGACACTCAGTGTATTGCGTAGGGGGGGTTCTGCCACTCCACCTGTTATGGGGGGGTTGCCACTCAGCATATTATAGGGGGTTCTGCCACTCACCCTGTTACAGGGGGAGGGGGTTCTGCCACTTAACATATTATGGGGGGGATTCTGCCACTTAGCATGTTATAGAGGCTTCTGCAACTCCGCCTGTTATGGGGGTTCTGCCACTCACCCTGTTACGGGGGGAGGGGGTTCTGCCACTTAACATATTATGGGGGGGATTCTGCCACTTAGCATGTTATAGAGGCTTCTGCAACTCCGCCTGTTATGGGGGGGGGGGGTTGCCACTCACCCTGTTAATGGGGGGTTCTGCCACTCAGCATATTATGGGGGGGATTCTGCCACTCAGCATGTTATGTGGGGTTCTGCCACTCACCCTGTTAATGGGGGGTTCTGCCACTCAGCATATTATGGGGGGGATTCTGCCACTCAGCATGTTATGGGGGGTTCTGACACAGACCAGACTCACTGTAGGGCTGGTGTGACCATTAAAGTCCCTCATGCTCATGTATGAGATACACCCAGCAAAGCTGCCAGTAAATCCCTTTATGAAGCCTTTTCATGGAGTGGAGTCACCCTGTATCCAGCTGTCATGTCATTCCACATCAAACAGCTGCAGGCTATTTTCTCTATCAAACGACAGACGTGCTATTATCTCCTTTACTATTAAAGTGTGAGTGTGTGTTTTTAGTCCCAGGATGACCACACACTCTACACACTCAGTACATATGGGGAAACTTACCTGCAGAAACCTGATCCACCAGGGTTACAACAACATGGCACACGGACACTTTCCTTTGAAAGTCCACTAATGATTGCTGTTAAAGAGACCCCCATCCTAATTCCAGGGATCAGTTTATTTACATTCCTTACGTTTAACTGGAGCAGCCAGTGACAGAATACACAGGAACATTTCCTAACATGTAAACGACACCATGCACCATGCATGCTGGAGGCGCTGCGTCCTCCTTAAATTTAGGCCTGTCCTGGTAAGTGCTTTACAAATGCTCCAGCAACGACTGCAATAAGCAATGCCCTTAGCATTAGAATGGATCAGCAGTTAGGCTTCTCAATATAATCTGTGGCCAAAGGGCAGCATGACCACTAGGGTTATCTTGTACCCAAGTGGCAGAAGCACATGGGTTAAGGGGGTTTCATGTATGGACTCTTTTATTGAGTGAGGGTGTGTCACGATCAACTCACTTTCATGCCGGTCCCGCGGCGTCTGGAGGCGGCGCCTGTTTGGCTCCGTCCCCGCTCGGCGCCCGCGTCTCCGACAGGCGGCGTCTGACCGAGCAGGGATGAGCAGACAAGCCCCCCGCTCCTCCCTGCCTCTCACTGACCGCTCGTGCTCGCGCGCTGTCTTATAACCTCCAGCGGCGCTGCAGTCAGCGCGCCCGCCGGAGGCTAAATTAAGGTGGGCCAATGAGCCCTAGTTTTTTAAGGTGGACCAATGGTCCTACCTTCTGGGCGGAACGCCCTATAGTCTCAAATGGGCAATCAGCCCATGGATCACAGTCGCACCAATCACGTCCCTCTGGCCCACCAATCATGTCAGCCCCCATCGAATAAAGGTGTTTCCCTTACACTGTTCCTTGCCCGTGATAGCGTGCTGCTGGGTGTGATTATCTGTATTGATTCTTCCCGTTTGATCTTGCTGTGTATTGACCATCCCGTGATTGCTGCCTGGACCGACCATTGCCTGTTTCTGACTACGATTTTGCCTGCTCCCTTGTACTGCGTACCCGTGACCTCCCGGCTTGACCCTTGGCTCGACTTTGACTACTCTTCCATCTCATCCTTTGGTGCCGCGCTTCTGGACTGATCTCCCGTGTATGACCCCTGCTTGCCCGACCTCGCCCAGTCTCGTTCCTGGTTCATCCGCCTTCCTCCCTGTAAGTCCGCATCCTTTGTGCTACCAAGTCCTGGGGGCAACCGTGCCCGGTGAGGCATATAAAGTGTCCCGGCAGACGGGGGCTTGACTATAGGTGAAGCTAGCTGCGGAGATTGGGGGTTGCGGACTTACTCAGAAGGCGGGTGTTCCACAGGACCTGACAGGGGGCATTTTAGGAAGTTGGGACTATTCTCTTGGCAGTTGGGTCAGTCTGTGGATTAAAGGTGTATTAATCTGGAGAAGAGTTTCTTTGTTGAGGGAGCATTTTGTTAGGAGATTCCAGTTATTCTGTTGCCTGGTGGATCACTTATATTTTGAGGGCTTTTCCATCTGAGGGGTAGGGTATTTTAAGAAGTGTTGGCATTTTATTGGGCTGATGGGTTGAGGGGGTATTTTATGAAGTTAGGGCTATTCTTTTAGTGGATGGGTCAATTTCTTGTGGATTAAGGGAATATTTATCTGGATAGTTTCAGATGTTATAGCTATTTTCTTTTCTCATGGGTCATAACTTACGGACTAAGGAAGTATTCATCTGGATGAGAGATCCTTTGTTGAATGATGGGATATTTTGGAAAGTTAGGACTATTTTGGTGCCTGATGGGTCACTTATGTATTAATCTGGATGAGAACTCTTATGTGGAGCTAGGGGAACTGGGTATTTTATGAGTTAAGGGGGTATTTTTCAGTCTGTTCACTGGCTGCCAGTCCCAGAGAGATTTTTTTTATAACTTTCTCTTTCCTACAAATCTCTCTCCAGTCAGGCTCCTCCCTACTCCTGCAGTACACATTTACCCTGAGACAATAGGGATCATGTTTACTGTCCTTAAAGTGGACCAACACCCAGGATTTTGACTATCCTGGGTCTTGGTCCACTTCGGTGGGGCACCCCCGATCGGGGTGCCCCGCTGTGTGAAACCCCCCCGATTACCCTAAAAACTCACCTCTCCCCGCTCCCAGCGCCGACGGACAAGCGATTTGACAGCCGCTTGTCCGTGGCTCCTCCGCCGCCGCCTCCCGCGCGTCCCTCTTGACGCGCACGCGCCGGCCATTCACAGACGGCCGGCGCGGGCGCACGCACGCCTAGAGGGGCACGAGGGAGGCTAAGGTAAGGGGGTTTGGGGGTTTTGGGGGGGTTTCACCCCGCGGGACATCCCGATCTCGGATGTCCTGCGGGGAGGGAGGTGATCGGCCCGGGAATCTATAAGATGGGTGATGGTCCACTTTAAAGGAGCCATCTTAAAAAGAATGGTCAATATAAATAGTCTATACATATGCTATAAGATGAAGGTTTACTTATACACCTTGCTTCAAAAAAATCCAACCAAGTCTGTTTCTTTCTTTAAAGCGGACCTTCACTCTGAATAAGAGTCTATCTTATATGTTTCCCACACCCTGAACATACATATTGCCGACATTAAAAATCATCCTACCTGCATCTACTGCATGTTATGAGCCTTTAAACATCCAAGATGGAGGCTCATGGAACATCAGGCAGCCTGCAAACAGGAAGTGCCTTCTGACTGTGCTGCTCTGCATTCTGGGATTCCTGACCTTTTCCTGACCTCAGCTCTGCTTTTCTCTGTCTGAGCACAGCACAGCTATAAACCCACCCCCTGCACTTTATCCCACTTTCCTATCCTCAGTAAGTGTGATGCTTCGAAGTCAAGATGGCGGCGCCCGTATCCTAAAGTCCTGAACAGAGTTGCAGCCCAGTGGGGGAAAGAGTAATAAGTAAGTGACTAAAAACGTAAAATATATTAACTTTAGATACTGGGGAATCGTCTTTTAAGGGTTTGGGCTTTTCAATAAATCATGGTGAAGGTCCGGTTTAAATTGCAGATCGATCGACAGGTACTAAACATTTCAATTTCATCCTGCTTTTACAGAGGAGATCTGCTCAACTGCATTGTCCTAGCCCCTGAGCCATCTTGAGCTGCAATAACATCTTATTTATTACAGTTATTACAATTCTTCTGGTAAGTGCAAATATTTTTAGTGCAATACTTTCTACATACATGAGAATGGTGAATGCTGCTGCTCCCCACAGGCGGACTCAAGAGATAGGCATTGGAATGGAGTAGATCACCCCTGTAAAAACCTGTCACTCTTGATTTTATTCCTACCAGGAATGGACAGGAAATGACAAACTTGGCAGAATTTGAGGTTGGGATGTAAACATAGCTCCTCATCTCATCCCTATCTAGCATGTATCAGGCTCAGAGGTTAGGTGGGAATAACCTGTTTGTTTACTTATGGTAGAGAACTGTAACAGAGGAGCAAGCCACCTATGGGGAGAAACTGGTGTGCAGCTTAATACAGTCGGCTAGAAGAGACCAAAATACCCCTAGAGATATACTAAATTCCATGTCCAGGCACACACTAACGTCCTCCCAGCTTATTCCCCTTGGGAACAGTGTAAAATGATCCTTTTAAAGCTCCTCGAAATCTGTGATTATATATATATATGAAATCTGTGATTATATATATATATATGATATATATGATTATATATATATAATCTTATGTATTCCTACAATTTTTGGGTTGTGGCTGAACTGGTAAAGGTATGGCGCTGTGGTCAGAGCCAGCTGCGGAACCACTGTAGCTTGTCATGCTCACTTTTGCTGAGAGCTTCAAAGGACAGAATGGCTATTAAACCTTTTTTTGCTAAGGAGGGAAAACTTTGGAGACCTGCCACACAGTCTCTACCCAACGCTACAGGAAATGAGGAAGAAGCACATGAGACAGGCATCAGATGAGCCGCTTATCACCTTATTATTGCTGGGATGGTTTCAGTCCCTTTTATCTATGGGTGTCTCAGGGTACCCAGGGGAGACTCTGGCACAGACAACCCATATTTTGTATTTTATGACGACAAAAAAATGTATTTTGAACAAAATGAACGTCCTGGCTCCGATCAAAATGTTAGGCTAGACTGCAATAAGATTGCCCCACTCTTGTGATTCCTTATTATTTTTCTATTAGATATACTTTTTTCCTAGACGATAAATGTGAAATATTACACTGACAGAAAAATAGTGCTGGGATTAAAAAAATATCAGGAAAAATGAAACAACAAACAATTTGATTTTATCGGAGCGAGTGAGAAGAATAGAGCCTTTTACTTCTCATTAGCCAAGCCATCAATGCTTCAGCAAGCAAGAGCCGAGGTCATGTTACATATGGCACACAGTCTGTTCAGCACTTTTAACATCAGCTTTGAAATTTCACAGAAGTCAAAGGTCATCTTTAATAAGCTCAAGTTTGAAGGGTCTCAGTGATCTCTCAAAACTCCAGTGCTGCCAGCGTGGGTGTCCAGTCCTTCTGTCCAAACCTATTCATAGCTTTCCTCACCAAGTCTATGTGCTATTAAGACTTATTTTTTGCATCCATGTTTTTCTCACATTTGATGCCTGCTGTTGGTCTAGCATGATTTTTTGAATATTTGGTTCAAAACATAAAACTAGCTGAGTTAGTCTTCTGAGGCAGCCAAACAGTTCAGATGGTTTGGCCTCAATTACTTTATGGAAATGTTGCTCTTGCCAAAGTGTAGATCTAATGAAAACCAGTTGTCCACAAATCTTGAACTGTCATCACTTGACAATTGTTAATGCTTAGCCAATAGACAGTCTTGAAAAAATGACTGAGGGCCTTTAATGAATATTGCGGGAATCAGAAAAAGCATCTGCCTAAAACTACTGGAGAGCCTTCCAGGTGGGCTGAGGTCAAAGCTACCAAACAGAGTCAGGTTACCTGAATTGTCGTGTTGGAATTGGCCAAGTCAAGTGGTATGAATTAGGTTAACATTCAGCTAAGGGTCAAGTTGCAATATGCAGTGGGGCAATGTTAGGGTTTGGGAGTGGATTTGTAAAAGTAAAGGCTTTCAGCAAAACTAATGCAAGCTTTAATGTGTTGGGCAAGGGGTGATGTGAAGAAATACTTTTTTAATTCAAAGTTCATGGATACAGATTGCATTGGTGGGCATCAGTGTTCGCCATCAAACATTGCTCATCCATACATCATCCACTATTATCTATTCTCTCTAAAGGTTGTTGGAGACTACACTGGGAAGCTAGAGGGTTACTGGCAAATCTGTGGGCAGGTGAGCTCATTAGCCCACCCCACTGTGAAATTCGGTCACATGATAGAAAGGGGCAGAGAGCATGGTACTGTTTGAGCATAAAATCACAAAATTTAAGTACAGCCACTATCCAGATGTAGACTGTGCAATATACAATAAGCCCCACCCCCACGAGCATTCGCTTCTCACCAGCTGGCCACTGCTATTTATTAAAAATATTTTGCCATGCTACAAGAGCACACTGGGGAGAAGGTATTTTTCTGGATACTGGAGACATTGCAGAGAATGATGGGGGTGCAGTGGGAAGCAGGGCAGAGATGGGGGTGCACTGGGCAGCAAGAGAGAGATGTAGGTGCAGCAGGTAGCATGCAGAGATTTGGGGACAGCGGGAAGCAGGGCAGATATGTGGGTGCAGAGGACAGCAGACCAGAGATGGGGGTGCAGAGGGCAGCAGGCAAGAGATGGTGCAGATGGCAGCAGGCCAGAGATGGGGGTGCAGAGGGCAGCAGGCCAGAGATGGGGGTGCAGAGGGCAGCAGGCAAGAGATGGTGCAGAGGGCAGCAGGCCAGAGATGGGGGTGCAGAGGGCAGCAGGCCAGAGATGGGGCTGCAGCAGGGGGCAAGACAGAGATGGGGGCTCAGCAGGTAGCAGGACAGAGATGAGGGTGCAGCAGGGTGCAGAGCAGGGTTTAAACAGCCACCCGAGGACAAGGTTGCGATTACATTGTGTCAGTGTATGTGATGATGAATGTCCATCTAGAGCAGACCTGGGCATTGTAAGGCCCGGGGGCCATATACGGCCCTTTGATTGGCTCTGACTGGCACTGGCTGAGCTAGGTGGCGGAGTCGCTCCGCTCGTGATTCGGTGTCCCTCCGCTCGTGCTGCCTGCAAGGTGCCTGTCCGTCCCTCTTCGCAGCGGCCGCTCAGCTCGTCAGGTCTGGCGCAGATCGACTGCTGCTTAAGTGATCGCCTGTGTACAATACGGGAGGAGCCGACCCCCTGCGAAGAGGGACGGGCCGGTGCCCGACAGTGAAGAAGAGCCCAACCAGGGGAGGAGAAGGAGGTAGGCTCCGGCGCCATCTTGCCTGGGTGGAGGGGCAAGACACATAAGTGCCCTAACTGGAAGTGCACATGATCCTTGTCACAAGAGGACTTTAGCCCTCAAACAATAGAAAGGCAGATGTTGAATGCAGGGTTTTCCAAAAGAATTTACTGTCTTTTATAAAGAAATACAATTAATATTATGCAGAATTGAGTTCAACCTTTTGGCCCGGCCCTCCACAATATTTTTAGTTTCTCATGTGGCCCCATGGAAAAAATAATTGCCCACCACTGATCTAGAGCAAGGTGGTATGCACTGGTGGTATGTGATAAGAGTGCAGAATTACCTGCATTCCACATGTAATGAACCTAAATTCAAAGAACTACAAATCCACTGTCAAACTACCCTTTGAGGTGGGGGGGGGGGGGATTAAGACCTTTACTTGCAAGCCCAAACAGTGGAAAATTGGGATAGGTGGTTAGGAGCAAGTGGAGAGGCCCTGGTGGCAAGTCAGAGGCATCTTGATACCCTTCACCCTTCAGATTAAGCCAAGGGTGCTCAACCTTCTGACGAGCGCAAGTCACTTCAGTGATTGGTAAACTGGTTGTGGGACAATAAAAAGCCCTGGGATTGCACTTCTTGGGGAATGAGTGGAGGGCTTACTCTGATATCAACAGAGCATCGTCAGCTATATCTGCCTTGCCACTAAGATTGTGGCAGGAAGGGTATGGAAACAACCGGAAGTTGTTTCTCCTCAAAGTAGATTGGATATGGGCCAACTAATATTTGCATAGCATTGTCTGTGACCGGACAGAGATTTTTAAAGAAATCTGGGGGCCCTGGCATGGGTTTTGGAGTGGGGAAGCCAGATAGGGCTGGGGGGGATTAAAGGGGACACACCAGACAATGTGGTTTCTCTTTTTTCTTTTTCTTCTCTTATGTCTCTCTTCCTTTCAGGAGTCTTTAGGTTTGTATTTGGGTTCTCCCTCTGTTTCTCCCTCTGGATAGGTTTGGTTCTCAGGGGGACGGGGAGTGATGAGGGCCTGGATTGGGATCTATTAATCTTTGGTGAATCCAAATGCTTAATTAATGGGGGCCGTGGGGCAATATCTTTTTTTGAACTAGTAGAGAATTATACTGTTAATTTATAGCTAAGTATGGTTATTGGTCCTGTTTGGTATGCTATCTCCTGTGTCTCCTTTTTACCAGAGCTATGTCAATATTAATGTATGGAATGCTGAAAATGTTCTTTTCAATAAAAAGCTATTGAAGATAAAAATACATTTTAAGGTTTGTAACCCTTAAAAATAAAGAAAAATGCCTTACCACACTACAGATGCTGGTAGGGCAGCTGCAATAGTGGCTCCCCAGCATCAGCAGACCAGTGCTCGCTGCCCCAGGAAAGAGCCTAAAGAGAGGATGCCCCCTAACAGGGGGCAAGAGGAGGAAAACTAAACTGGTAAGGGGTCAGAGAGACCCCTATACCAGTTCACATGTTGTGGTGGCTGGAGCTATTGTATGCGGAATACCATAGTACTGAATGCTAAACGCTGGGGACTATCTGACCAGAGGGCTTCCAAATCGGATTGACCCTGCTCTGGCTCATCACTAGTAGGCTGTGAACATTTTAATTGTACACTTATACAGATGCTCCGTATCCTGAAGTGAGAACAGGAAAATTGGCCGACCTTTGTACCCAAGTCGGTCAGTCAGCCACCGAGGGGGCCCACTGACAGTTGGCACAAAACTGTAAAAATAAAATGACATTTACTCACCAGTAGTCACGATCCCTCCTGCCGGGTCTCCAGTTCACCAGGAAGGGGGGCTCCGATCTTCCGTGGTGAGGAGAGGGCAAAATAGGCCCTCTCCAGCACTTCCTCAATCGGCCGGCCGCTAGTCATTCATAACATCATCTCACACCTGCCCCAAGAGGCCGTTTTATTGGAGGCGAGAGGGTTGGAGCCCCCCTCGACCGATCACCTGGCAGCTGTCATCGGCGCTCCATGGGACATGATCGCCAAGGGACAGCGGAGGATCCAAGGTACGTAAAGAAAAAAATATAAATGTGATTGTGGTGTCTTTTTTTTTTTACTATTAACCCCTTGTGAACTGGTAAGGGATCCATGAGACCCCTATACCAGTTCACAAGGCCTAGGGGCTGGCAAGCCACTTGCGGCTAGCGGGTGACTTGCCATTAACCCTCGGCCCCCCCAATTACCTGCCTCCCCAAAGCCCAGGGGGGGCAAAAGAGCCCAGGCCATTAGGCTTTGTGGGTTTGTAGCCAGCAGGGCGGGGGGCCACAGAGGCTGGCCCTTGCGCCCTGTTCTACAAGCCCTGCATTGCTGGTCCCCAGGCTGGTTATGCTGGGTAAGGGGACCCCACGCCATTTTTTGTAGATTTTTAACCCTTAAAATTCCCTCCAAAAATGGGGTCCCCCCTTTCTGGGAAGGAGGACCCTGCGCCAATTTTTTTGAGTTTAACCCTTTATAGTGTGGCTAGTAGTTGTATTTTATTTGTAAATATTATAAAGTGCTCTTTTCAGTTTGGTGGTCTCCTGGGCAAGAATGGAGGCTACAGATACATATGTGGTACCGTTGTAATCGGGAGAAATGGGGCTTTCACATGCAATATGGTTTTCTTTAATAAGATAAATGTTTTATTTAAAATAAAGGAAACAATGTTTTAAAAAATATTTTTTTTTGTTTTTTTTATTCAAAAATTAAAAAAAAATAGTAGAAAGATTACAAACAAGGCATTTCATGTTAAAACTCTGCCGCAAAAAATATGTAATTTTCCTGGAAATCCCCACAGTTAAACATAGTGTAAAATTGTGAAAAATGACCTGTCAACAGAGGGTGATAAAATTTCAAGTAGGCTGGCAAGTAAAAGGTATTTTATATTCTGCATTATTATACATTTTTTAGGGAAACCCTGTGCAGCCTAAGAATTCTTCGAGGGCTTACTTCCATAAAGATGAGCCCACTACAACAAGCTGGATACGCTTAGAAAGCTTAACGTGTGTACTTTCAGGAGTATTCCAAATGTAAAGAGTTGTTTTGGTAGAAATACACCCTTACGCACATGCTTTACATTGGGGTTTTGGGCAAATCTGTCCTTGACAGTACCTATGCATGTTGGGTATTGTTCTGTTCGGGGATCTTGCTTTTTCAGATTTTACTTTTTTTTTATAGTTTTTTTTTACAGAAAATGTGGCTTAGATTCTGCTTTTTTTTTCTTCTTTCTTTTTTTCAGAGAACATGCTGCCAGAGGGCACACATAAGCCTGGAGCCAGCCCTGTTTTAAGTAATAGGAATTGTTCCTCTGCATTTAACCCATCCATGCAGTGAGCTGAACACAAGATGTGAGTGTGAACACGTGCCCAAAGTGGTGGACTGCCCAGGGAGCAGTTGGGGGATAGGTGCCTTGCTCAAGAGCACTTTAGTCTTGTCCCGGCTGGGAATCTAAATTGCATTCACAAGATCAATTCCTTACTAGTAGGCCATGACTGCCCTTTAATAAGTTAATTAGTGTGGGTATACAACCATACACCCCATGCCAGTACCTCCCTTACTTGACCAGTAGGCCACGACTTCCCTTTAATGAGTTAATTAGTGTGGGTATGCAACCATACACCCCATGCCAGTACCTCCTTTACTCTCCCATCATTTGCTGACAGGCCTGGCAACTTATGCCCCCCCCCCCCCCCCCCCCCACTGCCCAGTGGTCTCTGCATACTTGAATAGAGAGACAGAAAAGACAGGTAAATTATGCCTGTCACCGTCAGAAACAGGTCACTCCTGCAACCCTGACTGTCCCGCGCCCCAAATAGTATTACGCGCTGGCCCTAGGAGGCAATGTCTTATTATTAAAGGGGTGAAAGATGCCCACCATCAATGAAAGCTGCCCCCCCAGGATGACCCTGTTTATCGCTAACTCTCAAGTGACTCCCCAGCTTACAAAATTAGAGGATAGAAGTGGTGCGGCCTCCAATAGTGGCGAGGTCCCTTTTCCCAGACCACTCAGAGGGTACTCCTGACTGATGGGCGTCACCAACCCTGCTCTACCCACCAGGGACCCCTTTCCCCTAGTTTAAACCCACATCCCCTCATGGGAGGGGGAGAACTGTTGAAACCCCTATGTATCTCCACTAGACCAACCCAGGGAAGTTCACCGGTCCAGTTCTGAGATCAGAACTTTGTGTGAAACAAACACACTCTGAAAACAAATGTTCTTGTTTTTCTGATTGTATGTTTATTGTTTGTATGGATAGAAATAGGTTTCGAGTGATAAGGAATCAAACTGAAATGTAAAGCTTTAGAACCTCTGAGCCAGGCTAAGAGGATGAGGGACAACACTGATCGTGTGATGGAAAATGTAATCAGCCTAAATTAACTGGTGAACTCCCCTAAGGGGGACCAAAAAATAAATCTTTACTGGCAAACCCGGGGACAAAACAGTGGATCATTGGGATAAGTAGGTAATAGTGGTAGAGTATTGCTTGGCATGGGGAGGAAGGGTCACCACTGTAGGGATTTAGGTAGGGTCAACGGTATGTTCTGGAAGCTTGTTGGTGCCCTGGGTCAGGTCCGCAGGCCCCCAGTACTGGCAGTCCCCCATACCTCAGGATCAGGAAGCCCAATTAGGTGTTGCAGAAATCGGGGAGGCCCCAAGCACTGGGGAGTGAACAAACCCAGAGGTTTTGAGAAAAGAGAAACAAAGGAGGAGTGGCAGCCGCTCAGACTATTTTATAACTAACCTGGGAGGTGCACGTTAGCAGGGCAATTAGGATACAAAAGTCTTAAAGGAGCCACAGCACTCAACCCTGTTAGCTTGCAGACCAGCCTACAATCTGTCTCTAAACTTGGTTAAAAACAGAGGACTCGGTCACACACATCTGCAGAAGTATGCTTAAGCTGCACCACCACGCCAAGGTGCCTCCGTGGGGTGCAGTCCTAACTCTAATCTCTGAGAGCCCCATTTGGGACATACAGTGTATAGATAAATTGGGAGCAGGCTTACCTGATGTTGCCCTAAACCTCAGGTGCAAGCCATGAAGTGGAAGGATCAAAGACCTTGCAATACAGCCTAGACCCCACACCCCATGTGCTTGCACAAATTGAAAAGAAACAAAGGAGGAGTAGTAGCCGCACAGACCATTTTATAACTAAGAGAAAGGAGACCTGAGCCTGGACTATAAAAGAGCAGGAACTGAGCCATCGGGAGAAGACGACAGGAACCGATAGAGTAAAAGGAAGGGCACTATGCTGAGAGTCCCCCCCGATAAGCCCCAATGTACTTCCTGGAGGTGAGTGCGACTGGGGTCTGCATCCCTGGACCATAAGGAGTTAGCCAACTCCCCTGTCAAAAGCTGATTGAAGCAGAACTAGATGGCTGTTTTCCCCAACCCCCAAGTGCAAGCAACCAGCTCTGTGGACCTTGAGTGTCAGGGGAAGAAAAGGGTGTCTGCCAGACACATCTTGACACCCTTCCCAAATATTAAAGCAATCGAAAAGTGGGGTGGCCTGCATGCCTTCCCCCAAGAACTCAGTATCATGTGGGCACAGTTGCAGCCCTGTTTTAGATTACCGAAGCGCAAGGCCTTATTTTCTACTGTTCAAAATAAGAACAGGTCTCCACTTAAAGAAGACTCTTGTGTTTTGCCCTTCTCTTTTGTAAGCAGGAAATCCAAGGTTAAGGTAATACCATTTATTGGCTAACTCAATAAGATTGAAAATGCAAGCTTTCGAAGCTGTTCAAGCTTCTTCTTCAGGCATAATCCCTTCTCTTTTCATATATATATATATATAATATAATTACCGATATATATATATATATATATATATATATATATATATATATATATATGGTACATGATAAAAATAGTTTGTGAACCTCTAGAGGAATAGGATGCAAGCCTACAACAAGTGAACAGAGGAAGTAAAGAGAAGTAAAAGTGTGGAGTCGACACGGTCTTAGGGCTGGGAGAGTTTGAATGATATAATGATATTCTATAGAATGATATTATATAGAACCACATTACTACCTTATCCTGACCTTATCCACCTAAATCAGCAGACAACATCTGCCAATAAAACTTAAAACCAACAAGCTAACATTCAATAGTTTCCCTAAAACAGTAATCATACCGTCTGAGTATATCTGAGATAAAACTATGCAAGACAGCTTTATTATGCCTCTTTCATAAATATGAAAATATGCCAGCTGTTAGCCTCCTGTTGAAACACAAGCAAAGGACAAGAAACAAAGGCCTGATTTACTATTTGCTCCAGGCTAGTCCATTATCCATCACTTCATGTCAAATGTCATACTGCATGTCAAAAATAAGAGCAACAGTTTGAGTTAGGTCAGGTGCCAGGCTTGCAGTGGTCCCAGCAGTTTTCAGAGGCTCCAATGGGGGGGGCGGGGGATGTTGTGGTGGTGTTGTGTATAACTAGAGCAGAAACAAAGGGGTAAGCATTTGTCCGGTTCCCCACCAATAACTCTGACTTGAGCAGATACAGTTTGCCCTTTTTCCCAATGCCTCTTGTGAGAACTCAGAAGGATATTTTTCTTCTAAAGCCCAACTAAGCCAAGACATTTTTGATTTTACACAGCTTTTACATGTGGCTACAGTATATAGATACCCAACAACTCCAGCTCCACCCTCCCAGTCACACAGTCACCCACCCAGTCACACAGTAGCTAGCTCTCTTCCTCCAAACATGTCTGTTTACTGGTCAGTGCTGCAGCAGATGGCCACTGGGTTTAAAAGTTTTAAATAGACCAAAATGCTTTGATCTCTATCACCTCCTCTGTGAGGACCCACAGCATGGCATAAATGAATGTCTGGCAACCAGTGAGCATGCCCTGGCAATTTATTCATTCATTCAGCTGTTATTGCTGGGCATTAATATGCATAGCAATAATTGCTGATTGCAGGATAGCCTGCGTACGTGCCATTGGAGCAAGGAGTCCAAATAAGTTACACTGGGGCTTCCAAACTGATTGAAGGGAGAGGCACAGTACATGCCCGATTACATTAAGCAATGGACTGACCCCGGAAACAGAGACCAATAAGGGAGCACACTGTCAACTTTTCGGTTGACAAATTGTCGGTTGAGAGTTTTAGTAGTCAGGACATTGTAGGATCATGCATAGCACACCTAGAGGAGGCAAGGTGAGTAGTATTTTTAGCTACATAGCCCTTTAACTACCAACCTACCTAGTAATTTTGTCACTTTCTGTTGCCATAACACTTTTTTTGCACTATAAATGTTTAACTGTGGATTTTGAAGGGATTTTTAAGGGATTTCCCAGGAAATGTATATATTCTTTTTCTCAGCAGAATCTGGGCTTTACCAAGAAATGTCTTGTTTGTCATTTTTTTAGTGTATAAATAATTTGGGGTGATATTTGTGCAAAACAATAATAAAAAATATTTTTTTTTAATACAAAATGTGTACGTTTTTCAATAAAATCATATTGCGTGTAAAAGTTCAATTTCTCTCAGTTAAAAGAGTACCAGATATGTATGTATTGGTAGACACCCTTTTCTGCCCAGGAGACCCCCCCAACACTGAAGCGCTTTCAGAGATTTTCAGGGATTTTTTAAGGAATTTCTAGGGATTTCCCAGGAAAATTATATATTGTTTGTCATTTTTTAAGTGTATTTTCAGTATTTTTAAAAATCATTTTTTTTACAATTTGTAGTGTTTTTTTGTAATAAAAATATAAGTTGTCAATAAAATCTTATTGTGTGTGAAATCCCCATTTCTCCTGGTTAAAACGGTACCACCCTTTCTTGCCCAGGAGAGGTCCCCGAACTGAAACAGTGCACCTTGCTATGCGCACCTTGCAGTTCAAGAAAAACAACCCTTTACATTTGAAATACTCCCCACAAACTATATATTACTACTATAATATTATTACTGAAAGTACACACCTCAAGCTTTCTAGGCATACCAGGCTTGTTGACATGGACGCAGTTTTCTCAATGAGAGATTCATTCCGGGCCCTCTCCTGAAGCCAGAAGAGCCTTGGGGGGATCGGATGCCTCACGGGGGTTAAGAGAAGACCTGGCCAGATCAAACGAGGGGTCAAGTGAGTTTTTAACTTTTATGCTTTTTTTCTGTGGGAGTTTAAAGTCAGCTACATGAGTCTCACGTAGCTGGCACTTAACAGTAGGAGAGGCCACTACGTGAGACTCATGTAGCTGGCACTAGAAGGGTTAACATGAAATCTCTTGTTTGTAATTTTTCCATGCTTTAATAATAATTTTGTGTCAAATTGTAAAAAAAAAGCCCCATTCCTCATGCTTACACTGGTACCTCATATGTATTGGTAGCCCCCTGTTCCAGCCCAGGACACTCCCCAAAGCGAAAATAGCACTTTATAACATTTGCAAATAAATTACTGTCCACAAACCATAAACTACTATCCACACGATAAAGGATTACATTTAAAAAAATGGGAGTGGGTTCCCCCCCTCTTCAGGAAGGGGGGAAACCCAGGCCTTTTTCTTTAATTTGTAAGGTTTAAAACTCTTAAAAATTAAAAAAAATAGCGTAGGGTCCTCCCTTCCCAGCATAACCAGCCCAGGCACCAGCTATGAGGGGCTTGTAGACCAGGGTGTGGAGGCCAGCCTTGTGGCCCCCGGCCATAAAGGCTATTAGACCAGGCTTTGGGGAAGCAGGTAATGGGGCTGGGGTTAATGGCAAGGATCTCCTTTTTTGATTTTTAAGGGTTAAAAACCCTTAAGAATGTTTTAAAGAAATGTCAAGGGGTCCCCTCTACCCTGCATGACAAGCCCAGGCACCAGCTATGTGGGCTTGTAGGCTTGTAGACCAGGTAGCAGAGGCCAGCCTTGGTTTCCGCCGGCACTAAAGGCTACAAGGCTGCATAGCCTATATGAGCCATGGGCTCTCCTGCTCCCCACCCAGGTTTTGGGGAGGCAGGTAATGGAGGCTGGGGGTTAATGACAAGTCTCCTGCTTGTCGCAGGTGACTTGCAAGACCCTGAGCCATGTGAACTGATATAGGGATCTCATGGATCCCCTACCAGTTCACAAAGGGTTAACTGTGAAAAAAGACACAAACACACAGCAGAGTAAAATGTAACGTTAAAAATAAAAAAGCCTTTTTTCTCTACTCTGATCCCACACTGCGCTGATCCGGTGACAGCTAGCCGGTGATTGGCAGAAGTCAGGCGTGAGTGGCAGGCTATCCCCTGCACCCGACCGATACCGATTACTGCCCGCTTCTGAGACTTCTGCCAGTGACCCTAAAGGGAAAGGAGCGGGATGACGTCATCCAGCTCCTCCTTTACAAGCCACCCTGATAAGCAGCTGTCAGAGGTAGCAAAAGTGGAAGGGGGGAGGTTGGGGGGGCACCAGAACGGGCAGAAGACCCCAGGGGTAGGATCTTCTGCTCATCACGTTTAATGGGTTTAACAGGAGAAACAGGTCAGTGTGTTTAGCAGAAGATACACAACTAGAGAAAACAGCTTCAATAGCCTTTACATGGTTAATAATGGGGGGGATAGAAGAGTATTCATGTACCTATGTGGTCTCTGCTATACTAAATTTGTGAGAGCAAGAGAAGGGACCATGGCAACTGAAAACTGCCTGAGGACCTACACATGAATTGCCTTATATGACTTGAAGAAAACGATTTTACGGTGACTACAAAAATAGTTTTTTTGTAAAGAAGTGGTCTTACAGCCAGTAGCGTAACTAAAAGTGACGGGCCCTGGTGCAAACATTAAATAGGTCTCCTTTAATTCACATACAGTGAAACCTTTTTTGGCTTTTAACTCAATTGGAGGCATTAAAGTGGACCAAAACCCACCTCGATCGGTCCGGGAATCTATAGGATTCACAGGCTGATCGATTTCCCCCCCAAGATCCAAAATCGGGGTGCCCCACTGTGTGAAACCCCCCAGGTCACCCCATTCACTTACCTTGTTTCCCGGACTCATGGCGCGTCTAAGAGCAGCGGCCGCATCCCATTATGCCTCTCGGCAGGGAGCATGCCGTGCCAGGCACTTGTGAATGGCTGGCACGGGCACGCTCCCTGTTACTGGGAAGCGGGGGATGCGGCTGCCAGGGCGCTCAGAGCTGCTGCTCTTAGACGCGCCATGGGACTGGGAAGAGGTGAACTGGTCTCGGTGTCCTGGGGGGTTTCATGCAGTGGGGCACTCCTGGAAAAAGGACCAAAACCCAGGATAATCAATCCTGGGTTTTAAATGATGCCAACTGAGCACACATATGATAAATAAGGTACCTTAGTGGTAGCACCCCCTATATTTACACCCCTGGCTAAAGCTACTTTGCCCTTTGGAGCTCTCAGCATGAGCAAAAACAGCGAGCAGGTGTCTCTGACTACCGCTCCATGACACGTCTTTCCCAGCTCAGCCATGACCCAGAAATTAAAGCAAAGATATCAGTTTAACCTAGAATACAAGGTATTTACATACGATCAGAGATTTTCAGATGCTTTGATATGGTTTATTTTCTACTGTTCTACTGTTATTTTCTACTGTTTCCAAGGGGAATGAGGTTCATGAAAGTTGTTGAATGCCTGGACAGGGACTTTAATTTTTGTCAGGGATGGCTTATGTATACTGAAATTGAAGAATTAAATAGGCCTGTGTGCTACATATGTGACAGAAGAAAAACATTTTATAGTGAGTACTAATATTGTCCTCCCCTTAGGCTGGTTTCACATCAGCGCGAATGCAAAGCTCTTGCGCTTTTGGGCGAGAGCCCTGCATCCACCTGTGAAAAGCTGCTCTACAATAGGACTGGTGTGAAACCAACCTTAGACATTCAAAACATCAGGGTAGGCCATGGTGACACATCTGATGCGTTCCTCCTCTATCACATCTATCTTCTCTATCTATCAGTGGGTGTGACACAGCTTATCCTTAGCTGGGAACTAAGTGAAGTGCAGCACTGAAGATGCAACAAGTGGTAAAGTTGGAATTGTCCCTCTTGATCAAGGACAATGTGGGAACAGGGCCAGAAGAAATGAGTAAAAAAGGGCTCAGTAGGTGGGAATGGATTGTGGTTTCATAAGTCAATTTTTGTTCAGTTAAGATGTTGCCCTCCTGACCGCCAATGTATCCGGGGGTGGGGGATGCAGTGAACCCAGTTGGTAAAATCATTGAGGAATGCAAAGGTCACTGAGAAAGTATCTGCCTACTAATTGCTAATCAAGGCTGGCTCAGAGAGAGGCAGACAAAGACTCAACTGCAGCTGCTGTCAATATTTTCTTACCTTAGATCTCTGATTAGAGCTTCCTGCCATACACTGGGGTTGACACGTGATTATGGCGTCCTGCAAAGGCCACACTGGTTAGTATGAACTGTATTTAGTTTTTATCCAAAAAAAAGTATTTATCCAAAAATCTTTCTCGGAATCAGTTTTTATTTGCCAAGTACATACCAGAGATACATACATGGAATTAGCCTTAGCAGTTCTGGCAAAAGGTATGCATGATAAAAAAAGAAGCATAACACAAAGGGCCCCTCTCCAGTTACTGCAGGGGTTAAAACAGTACATTGCACATGCCAGCCATGTCCACCAATATGAGTGCATTTCGCGTGAACAAGATGACTGTCAGAACTAGGTGAAGTAAGTTTTTTTTAACCCCTTAGAGTGACCCCTTACAGGGTAAGGGCAAAGAAGGGGAACTTTTTATTTAGACTTTAGGGTCACTTTAAAAATGCATATTAAATGATAGGGCAAGGAAATCTGTACATGTGGGACAGGAAGCAGACTGGTATAAGCTTGCTTCCTATTCGAGGCTCCCGCCACATGTGTGTTCTACCAGTCCTTGCCCCCATCAGATTGAGCTCAGCTGCCCATAGACAAAGGTGATTCTCTCTCTAGGGCAGGGCTTATGGATGGTGTGAGGGGGTGTAGGTGAGTTCCCAGAGAGAACAGAACTTAACCCCCTTGACAACACTGAAAAAAACACTGATTCAATCTCCGGAGGCGACAATCATTTTTCACAATAAGAACCATAAATCTTTAGAATAGCCCCCCACAGAAGCGTGTTACAACATCAACAACTGACAGCTTCAAAAAAGGATTTGATGCTTATTTAGAAGAAAATTACATTAACAGTTACTATTAGCTGTTATCAGTAAAATATAATAAGAAAATAACTGTTCCCAACCCTGCTGAGGTGTCAGTACTATTTAATACCAATTGTTATTGGTATATGTCAAGGTAGTTAAGGCCCTCTTGAAAAAAAAACAACATTTTTGTGTACACTGGTGCAGACAGTACTCTTTAACAGCACTTGCTCCAACCACTGGTGTGTCAGTACTCAGTAATACCAATTGTTATTGGAATATGCACCAAGTCAGGGCAGTTAGGGCCCTCTTGTAAAAAAAAAAACATTTTTGTGTAGTGTCCCTTGGGTGTTAGTACTCTTTAATAGCACTTGATCCAACCACTGGTTTGTCAGTACTCTGTTATACCAATTGTTCAAACCACTTGTGGGTCACTGCTGTGTAATACCAATTGTTCAGGCCACTTGGGTGGTTCTTGCTCTGTAATACCAATTGTTCAGGCCACTTGGGGGACACTGCTCTTTAGTACAAATTGTTAAAACCACTTGAGGGCCATACGACCAATAGTTCATACAACTTCGATGCATTATTTCAGACAATGAGACCTTTCAGAAGAGAGCACAAGAAATGAAAAAGTACTTCCTAGCAAGGGGTTACAACTCAAGGACACTAGACAAAGCCATACAGAAGGCACACACACAAAGCAGAAGTAATCTACTCAAGAACAAACCCCGAGAGACGACTAACTGCATGCCTGTAATACTCTGCAAATTGGAGAATGCAATTAGGAGACACTGGCATGTCCTGACCAGTGACCCTAACCTCACAGAGACATTTTCTGCACCCCCATAATTGTAAGGAAAAGGCCAAAAAACTTAAGGAATAATTTAACCAAAGCTGATTCATAGTCCACTTCCACTTCATATTCCATTTCTATTAATTCATCTGCTAGACAGAGTAACTGGCTCACCTCTCTTCCTCCTCTCAAAGGAATGTTTGGTTGTGGACATTATGCACAATGCAAGTTTGTGTTTAAGGGCGATTCATTCTCCCATTCACTAACAGGCAAGCGTAATTCAGTCAAAAGATTTTTTAATTGCACTTTTGATCATGTCATTTATCTGATAAAATGCCCATGCGGAAAGGCATATGTGGGCAAAACTACAAGGTAGTTGTGCCATAGAATAAGTGAACATTGCAATGCCATCAGACGTTCTGACCTAGAGTCACCCCTGACACAATACTTTTTGACTGAAGGACATCAAATCGATCAAACATTAGCGGAGAGAAGGGGTGGTGATAGAGGGAGAGCCTTATATAAATTTGAACTATAGTGGATACATAGATTATCCACCATAGCACATTTGGGTCTTAATGAAGAAGTGGATTACTCCCTATTCATATGAGTTGGTAATTTTGTTGACTCTGGACCGTTCGGTCCCACAGTATCACACTAAGAACAGCAGTGTCTATCCCATGAACACACTTAATATGTTTTTACTGGTTTACGTGTGTAACATACAAATTAAGACATTCTGTATCATTTTGTTTAATGAACCCAATTTTGGGAAATTACCTACCTAAATCATATATTAATATAAACAGGCTGACTGAACCAGGTTTCGCCTGATTTGAGTGAATAACACACAATTAACCCACTTTTGGGAATTACTTACCTAAATCATAGATCAATATATACAGAATAACCGAATCTCCATCCCCTTAATCTGGGGATAGTGTCACTTAGTAATTTTTGAGACTATCCAAAATGTTATCCTCTGTATTTTCTAGGGGTGACATTACTACCCAGTTAACACCCATTTAAGTATTTCTTCATTTCATACTGCAATGGATGATCCATAGACTTCTGACAATAGCTGAAAACCTTGAGATATTCTCAGTAAACTATAGGACATGGGCCTAGACACACAAGTTGAATTGTGATCAGATGTCTGCAATATTACAACATTCTCCTCAGCTAGTTTATTCATAACCACATCATTGGGGAGCAAATAGTAAGTTGGATATTTGGTGTAGTGGACCCCAAGTGGTTTGACCAATTGGTATTACAGAGCAGTGATCCCCAAGTGATTTGAACAATTTGTATTACAGAGCAGTGACCCCCAGGAACAATTGGTATCCACTGGGTCAGGCCACGTGTTTTAGTACTGTTTCATTTTAACTATTTAATTGTAGGCATGCCTGGCATTATACTCTTTTGAGATTTGATAAACTATTAAATTGTTGGCACATCTTGCATTACACCCTCTTGAGTTTTGATAAACCTGTTAATTGTGGGCATACCTGGCATTACACACTCTTAGGCTCTGATAAACCAGTTACTTGTTCGCACACTTTGCATTATAGAAAGAGGCACACATAAAGACTTCAGGAGTGGAACATAAACATACTGTTCACCCATTATGCCTTCAACATGGACGTTGGAAGCTAAAATATACAGACACCCCTGTAGAAACTTTTTTATATACCAAAATACTACCTTGAAGGTAAAGAATGAGCTCTTAAGAAAAACTTTCATAATCATTTTCATAATGAGCAGTCACACGAATCACACGATTCATATGCTCATTTGCAACGCCCCTTTTTCATTTTATGTTTAGTTTCTTTTATTATTTCCCTAACCCCTTATTTGTCAGAAGTGGTTTATTCCTATGTTAGGAAGAATGAATTGATATAATCCAAAAATTAAAGGAAACACTCAACCCTGTTAACTTTTGACCCATCCTCCCCATATGCTCGAGGTTATAAAGCAACCTCAGGTAAGCTGCATCCAATTTATTTATTCCATTGTATGTTCCAAGGTGTGCAGGTTATGACTGCACCTGCACAGAGGCACCGTAGTGTTGGTGGTTCAGCTATAGCATACTTCTGCAGATGTGTGTGGACAAAGACCTCTGTTTTTAAAGTTCAAGAAATTGTCATCAAACTTGATGAAGAACACTGAAGGTTTGGCTTCCACTTGATGAATTACCATTCCAGTTCGTTTTGAGCCAAGTAGGCTGTCCACATTATCTCCTGGCTCTCTTTCCACTGGAGGAAAATCAGGCATGATGTGAAGATCTCCTTCTTTATCGTCATCTAAAAGCTGATACATGTATAGAACTTTTTCATATGGTGTTTAAAACCATGTGTTCCTGATTGGTGCGCTGGCTAAAACCATCCCTCACTATTCCTCTTTGGAACAGTCTTCCGTTTTAACCATATGTACCACAGCTTTACCAATCATTGTGTCAGTCAAATGGGCATTGCTTATCTTGGCAACTCTGTCTGGAAGTACTTCAGGAGCAGACACCCTTTCATCCTTGTGGCATTCTAGTCCATAAACAGAGTCAAACCCTTAATACTTAATAAGGTGGGGCACGTGGCACACACTTTATGCAGCAGCTCTGGCATGTCTGGATAATGGGCCAAGAGGCTTTGCACCACCAAGCTGGGCACATGCCAATGAATGTGCCTCA
This sequence comes from Gastrophryne carolinensis, assembly GCA_027917425.1. Classification (NCBI taxonomy): domain Eukaryota; kingdom Metazoa; phylum Chordata; class Amphibia; order Anura; family Microhylidae; genus Gastrophryne; species Gastrophryne carolinensis. The sequence continues at coordinate 53,641,488 of CM051244.1, forward strand.
ACCCAGCTCAGCCCAAGGCTGCTACTAGCTTATGCTCGTTGTCACACACCACCTTGCCGGACTACAGGTTCAGCAGCGGCAGCAACCACTCATCTGTTCTGCTCCCGGATGCCAGTCTACAGCTCCTGGGCGGTGTGTGGTCTTTCACCCAGACAGGTGAGTTTCAGCACCGCCTACTGCCGTTTCCCCATGACTGGACTCAAAATGGTGGTGTAGGTGCTGACTGGATGAGGAGGCAGAAGAGGAGGAAGTGGAGTAGGAGGCAAAGAGCTATGTCTGGCAATCCTGGGTGGTGGAAGTATATGTGCCAAAGCACTTTGCAGCCCAGGCCCGACCACCACTAAATTGACCCAATGTGCAGTCAAAAACATGTAACATCCTTTGCCATGCCTAGTTGTCTGCATGTCAGTTGTTATATGAACTTTGCAACTTATAGCATTGCACATTCAAGCATAGGGCTCGCAGGTGAGATGGGGCAAACATCCACTTTCTGTCCACTGTTGGAGGAATAGGAAGCTCAATGCTTACCTTGGATGGTGTGGACAGGTGATGGTCTCACAGGTGGCCTTGTGGAGGTGACTTTAGTGGCTGAGATAATGGAAGCATCAAAGGGGGTCTCAGGTGTTTGCATGTATTTATTTTAACAATATAATTTTTAAAAAAACTAATAATGTTTTTCTGTTTGCTTTGCAGGTTCCTGGGGATGAACGTCATGCACAGATTTCCCTAGCTTCAGTGACTGGTGGCAAAGCATGCAAATGACCAGCGTCTTCCTCGGGCCTCGTCAGGTGGGAACTCCACCAATAGTCCATCCACCAGTGTGGGTTTGTACTCTCTCATCTTTCTATCCCACTCCAGTGCTGGAATCATGGAGGTGATGTTATCTTTATAGCGCGGATCCTGCAGGGTGACCACACAGTATTTGGTACTGTGGGGGTACCTCTGCAGTCAGTCTGCAGGCACTGGAGCATGTAGGGGTTCATGTGAGCAAGGCTGTCATGAGTCAAAGAGAAGGTGTTCTCAGTGAAAGGTGTCTCCTCCTCCGCACCCCCCAGCCGAGCTCCAGTGATGCCCGTGAGCTGTGCTGGGTGCAACCCAGCTGTGAGGAAAAGACCTCATCCGAAGCCTCCAAAACTTTCCATCGGACACCCTGTAAGCCATGTGTGGACTGGCATAGAAGAGGGATGTTAGCGTTGATGATGACATCATCATCGCTGACCGTATTGGTGGCATATTAGAAGCACCGCAGCATGGCACAAGTGAAGAGCTGTTGGTCTGTACTTCGACTCACCCGGGCATTTTGGAGCTGGAATTCCACTACTGAGCATGTGCGCCAGCCAATGGATGTGCCTCAACTCAGCTTGGCCCAAGGCTGCTACTAGGTTCAGCCTGTTATCGCACACCACCTTGCTGGGCTTCAGGTTCAGCATCAGCAACCACTCATGTGTCTGCTCTTAGATCTCGTGACAGGACGAGGAGGCAGGAAAGAAGTTGAGGAATATAATACTAACAATGTTTTTCTGTTTGCTTTGCAGGTTCCTGCCATGGATGTGGTGAAGATTATTCAGTGTCTCACCCTCCTGTAATTTTTAATTTGTACAAACACCACAGAATACTATAGTGCTCTCTAAATAAACAATAATAATAACAATGTTTTTTGTTTTTGCTTTTTTTTTGCTTTGCAGGTCACTGGTGACAGACGTCATGCAGAGATTGTTCACAATTATCCCTCTTCAGTGACTGGTTGCACAGCGTGCAAATGACCCAAGACTTTTAGTCTGTGCACTGTTTGAATAAATGCCATGCTGGTGAGATCTTTTGATCCAGTTTTTTCAGTGATCAGTCCCTGGGCATGGTGGGAATTAGTAGCAAGGGGCTGACCGCTGATGGTTTGCACCCTTCTCCCTCTTCTGGGGCTGCGTGGCCACCGAAATCTGATTGCCTTTAGTCCACGTTGGGTCTAGAACCTCATCATCAGCCCTTGGATCATCCTTCATCTATTCCTTCCCACTACCCCCCTCCACATTGCAGAAAGCAGCTGCAGTCGGCACTTGGGTTTCATCCTCATCGTAGATGTCCAGTGATGGTCCGATGTCCACGTCCTCATCCTCCAAAACAAACTTTGGGCACCTGGGAACCACTATGTCTACAACTGGGGCAGGGTCAGCGGCAGGTGGATGGCCCACGAAATCTCAGCTAGGAGTATTATCATAGAACATTAGTGACTGCTCCATGACTTTTGTCTGAGATGGCCCTGCTGATTTGAAGGGGGTGAGGTGGAGGGCTCTGTAGAAGGTGGAGTGGGTTGAAGACAAATAAAAGGGGGGGGGGGGAAGGAAAAAAAGAAAATAATGAAAATCATAATAATAACAACAATGTTTTTCTATTTGCTTTGCAGGTTTCTGGGCATGGATATGGTGAAGATTATTGTGTATTATTGTGTCCTACCATCCTGCAATTTTTAGTTTGTACAGCACTAAGGAATACAAAAGGGCTCTATAAATAAATGATAATAATGCTAATAACATTTATCGTTTGCTTTGTAGGTCCCTGGTGAATTGGAACTTGAAGCACTGTGTGCCATCTATTCCAGGGGTTCCCATAATTTTTTCATCAAGTACCACTTTCCATTTTCTGATTAAATAAGGAACCACCTGGTGGTGTGTGAGCGTTGTCAGTCACCTAAACTCTTAATAAAAACATACAAAACAACTTAAAGTGAGTTAAGCTGTGCAGTTTTTAAATTATTGCTCAAATCATGCTTGAGTTGCAGATGGCAGCAGATCAGGTTGGTGTACAGATAGGACAAGTCTGCAGCTTTGCCGAGTACCACATGTTAGGAACTCCTGATCTAATCTGTCAATGCCTCAACTTGGTCTGGCCTCACCATTCTGGTAAACACTGCAAAGCCTGGCATCTGCTGGCACAGGAGGAAGGTGTAGCAGAAACAGATGTAACACATCCTCTTCCTGCACCACCAGCAGGATTACCACGTCCATGTCCCTGTCCCTTATTTGCTAATTTCTTCATTTTTTTAAGTTACCAACAGTGGCCTGTCCTCCTCAATTTATCAGCCACTGGGTCCCTGGAAGTGGCCTGTAAAGAACAATTAGCAGATGTTTTCTCTCCTCCTTAGTATTTGGGCAGCCTGTTCCTGGAAGTGGCCATTTAGCAAAGGTCCCTTCTTCCCTAGCTGTCCCTTAGTATGTGAACCACCTGTCCATAGAAGGGCAATGAAATGGACAGTTAGCTTTGGAAAACTCCTCCACACCCCTTCAAGAAAAAATATATTCTCTATTTTTTTAGTTTTTTGTCATTATTTTAACTACTTTCCCTAGGCAGTTGTGTGCAGGGCAATCACCCCGGTAGTACCCCCATATTGGCCTCTGACACCTGTGAAAAATTTATATTTTATTTATATTTTTAATTTATTTTTGTATGTATTTTTTGTTGTCGTTTTCATCTTATTGTTATTATTTTGAGTACTTTCCCGAATCCATTTTGTGCAGAACAATCTCCCTGCTGTTACCCCATGATTTATCCTCTGAAACCCGTAAAAAATGATTGTTTCGATTTTTTAAATGTATTTATATATTTATTTTTTTAGTTTCTGTTATTGTTTTGAGTACTCTCCCCAGCCCATTTTGTGCAGCCCTCCTGTCTATGCTACCCCCATTTTACAGCCATTTTTGTTCCTACAAATTCAGTAACCATTGACTTCAACGGGCTTCGTGTTAGGGTCGAGTCCGTGGACCTGGACTGGACTTTCCTGGCACGTTCTGAGGAAACTCTTCGAACTAGAACCTTTGATGGGTTAGCCCATTCCTATTTGTCAACAATATCTTTGCCGCAGAGCAGGAGTCCCTGATTTTGGGCTTAGGAGCCATACATATTGTAACCCCTGTTTCTGCTACTTCATCAGATTGAGGATTGTGTCAGGGGCGGCATTTTTTCTAGAATATACATATATATATATAATTATATATAATCACATTGACATGGTCAAATCCTGACCCCCTAGGTCATGATGCTGGTCCTGCTACTCAAACCCTCGGCAGTCTGGGACATCTGAGGGAAATAGTGGAATCTACTGCTGAGAAAGACAGGATGACAAAACCACCCAAAAGGAACTGTCGGTGGAATGTGGGTGATATTATTAAAAAAGAGGGTAAGGGGATGCTGGAAAGGGGATGTTATTCAGTGCTGAAAGTGGATGTGGGAAGTTCTGGTTCAGGTTGTGTCAGCTGGTGGGAAATTTGTGCCAACATTTTTATTTTAGGGGGACAGTTGGGTATACACAGCTAAAAAGATGACAAAATGAGGGGGGGGGTGCTGGCAAGGTAGGGGAAAACAACGTCACAGATATTCCAAACAAACGGGCCCTAGACTAGCCCAATTATCCCTAACAATCCGCCGCACACAAAAATATTCTTTTGTGAAAAAAATCACGTTTATTGAGTCATTCTTAAAAGATCTTCACAAACAACATCTAGGACTTATTAAAAACATATATACACATATTAAAAAAAGGCTAACACTGTTTGGATGTTCATTCTAAGAATGTTTCTTTCTTTTTGCACATGTCAAGTTTAAGCACATATTGATATAATTCTATATCGCACGAAGCACACATGCACTTTAATTGTATTCATTAAGATACCTTTTGGGATATTGAGATAAACTTTAGGAATAAGAATTCTTTTTGCTTTTCCTCTAGCACAATTGTTTAATTAATATTATATATATATATATTTTTTTTTTTTGGAATGCCTCTCAGATTTACAATAGGTGATTTACGGTTTTACATTTATAATATGAACTATTTACTCTTAGAGAGCTGCTAATGGGATAATCCTCCATCCAGTTTTTTAATATGTGTATATATGTTTTTTAATAAGTCCTAGATGTTGTTTGTGAAGATCTTTTAAACCGGACCTTCACCATGATTTAATGAAAAGCCCAAACTCTTAAAAAACAATTCCTCAGCATCTAAAATTAATATATGTTACATGTTTAGTCACTAATTTATTATACTTTCCCCCACTGGGCTGCAACTCTGTTCGGGAATTTAGGATACGGGCGCCGCCATCTTGACTCAGAAGCATCACACTTACTGAGGAGAGGAGAGTGGGATAAGGTACAGGGGGGCGGGTTATAGCTGTGCTTTGCTCAGACAGAGCAGAGCTGGGGTCAGGGAAAGGTCAGCAGTCCCAGAATGCAGAGCAGCACAGTCACTTCCTGTTTGCAGGCACTTCCTGTTTGCAGGCTGCCTGCAAAAATGGCAGCTTCCATAAGCCGCCATCTTGGATGTTTAAAGGCTTATAAAATGCAGTAGATGTCGGTAGGATGATTTTTAATGTGAGCAATCTGTATGTACAGGGTGTGGGAAACATATAAGATAGACTCTTATTTAGAGTGAAGGTCCGCTTTAAGAATGACTCAATAAACATTTTTATTTTGCCCAGAGCTGGGATTTATCAACAACCACCCCTGTATTAAGGTGCTTTAGATGCATATTCATTGTTTATATTTTTGAACAGTTCTACTTTAATCACATAGCATGATCTAATCTCAAAATCCTTTATAAACGATGCTGATAATGGATACTGCCTAACATCAGCTCAAGGGGTGCTTAATGATTTTACCCACCATGCAAGCTGGGGGTGCATGGTTGATCGGGTCAGAAGAAAGGAGTGTCATGCTCACCTCTGTTCTGCACTTTAAAGTGGACCAAGCTGGCTGATTCCCTATCCTGTAGCATCCCAGTGTGGGGTGGCCTATTGTGTAAAAACCCCTGGGATCACCGGCATACCCACCATGCAAGCAATCGCATGGCACATGCACAGCAGGCATCCCCGGTCCCCCTCCAGCGCATCAGCCAGGAAAGCCTGGGATGTGGCCCGAGCATGCGCTATAGGATCACTTGCGAGGTAAGTATGCCAGTGATCCGGGGTGGTTTCACACAGTGGGGCATATCATATTGGGAGGCTCCAGAGATCAGCCAGATCTGGAGTCCTCAGACTTGATGGCTGGAAAATCCACTAATTTCAGAAAAAAACTGCTGGTCGAATTTGCCCCCAGCATCTTGCCTGATAACTTCCCCACTTCTGCATTGCCTCCCCACAGTCTGACAGTTCACCACCCCATGGTAGGCTGGTAGTGAGGAAGTGCAGAATTGTGTTGGGGGTGCCAGAGCTGGGATTTATCAACAACCACCCCTGTACTAAGGTGTTTTAGATGCATATTCATTGTTTATGTTTTTGAACAGTTCTACTTTAATCACATAGCATGATCTAATCTCAATATCCTTTATAAAGGATGATGATAATGGATACTGCCTAACATCAGCTCAAGGGGTGCTTAATGATTTTACAGCCAGCAATAAAATTAATAAGAAAGAGACTTCTTATTTACTCGCTAACATTAATCAGTCATGCAAAGGATAACAAGAGCAAATATTTATCAACGCCATCATTGATAAATGCATACAGGTAATCTCTATACAGCTACTATTATAGGAGTGATAATATGGTGACAAGACAGCAGCTAAGGAGGCCACTATTGGTTGGCATGGAAGCTGCTGTCAAGGAAACTGGAGATAAAGCTTGCCTCAGCCACAAGCCCTATATTACCTTAGTGATCTCCGCTCCCTCTGCAAAACCAGGCCCTGCATTTGGCCGCCACCGGTCATGTGAGACGAAAAAAAAATTGATATTGCATTTCACTTCATGGTCGTCGCTACTCACCCTGACTCCCTCGCCGCCCATTTGGGTGTGTTTAAGTCCACTCCATGCACCTGATTGGCCGCCGACAGTCACATGGGTTGCCAGACAAAGAGGGGACCAATGAGTCGGTAAGTAGCAATGCCTGGTCTCTGGAATCCTGTTAGTTCCAGTGCAGCAGGGAATCCTGAATCAGGATGGTCAGGGTCAAATGACACTGTACCCTAAAACAAAAAAAAATTATACTCGCATTGTGTCCAGGTCTGATCTTTTTTAATCACCGGTTCAAGGACCTAGCCTGGGCCAAACATGAACCATTGCCAGCTCTTTTTTTAGGGCCAAATTGATAGGAGCAAATAGAAACATGCCCCCTGCTGAGGTCACAGCAAATTAAAATGTGATGCTTTTGCTTGGCAGCACCAAGTGCTTAATTTCCCATGTATCCAGGACCAGCCTTTGGGGTGTGCGAGCTGTGTCGTGAACAGGGGGGCACTGCATGCTCAATGCCCCAACCTTACCTCCAACCCCCCACTCAATTTACTAATTTGCCGCTAGCTTCCTCCCATGCCCACTCAGTTACTGGGTGAGCGGCGCGGGACAGCGGCAAGGGACGCAGGATCGGAGGTGAGTAAAGTAAAAAATAAATAAATAAATGTAATTTTTTCTCTCTTTGTGTCTGTGTCTTTATTTTTTACTTTTAACCCCTTGTGAACTGGTAAGGAGTCCATGAGACCGCTATACCAGTTCACAAGGCTGGGGGATGGCAAGTCACCTACGGCTAGCGGGTGACTTGCTATTTTCCCCCGGCACCCCCATTACCTGCCTCCCCAAAGCCCAGGGGGGGGGGGGGGCAGAAGAGCCCGTGGCCACGGGTTATGCGGACTTGTAGCCTGCAGGGCCAGTGGCCACAAAAGCTGGCCCCTGCGCCTTGTTCGTACAAGCCCTGCATAGCTGGTCCCGGGCTGGTTACTTCGGGTAAGGGGGACCCCATGTCATTTTTTTTTATTTTTAAGGGTTTTTTTGACCCTTAAAAATCCAAAAAAAATGGGGTCCCCCCCATGGGAGGGGGGACAGTGTCGTTTTTTTTTTAAATTAACCCCTTATGTTCTGTCACCCAGCAGCTATAAAAGGCTTCCAGCAGGTGAGCAGAAGCCAGTGATTCCCGAGGGACACAGTGCTCTAGGATGGGTGGGAGGTAAGTATTAAAAAAAATAAATAAATAAAATATTTTTTTCTTTGTGTGTGTGGTGTGTTTTTTTTACACTTAACACCTTGTGAACTGGTAAGGGATCCATGAGACCCCTATACCAGTTCACAAGGCTGGGGGATGGCAAGTCACCTGTGGCTAGCGGGTGACTTGCCATTAACCCCCGGCACCCCCATTACCTGCCTCCCCAAAACCCGGGGGGGGGCAGAAGTGCCTGTGGCCACGGGCTATGCGGGCTTGTAGCCTGCAGGGCCAGGGGCCACAAAAGCTGGCCCCTGCTCCCTGTTCCTACAAGCCCTGTATAGCTGGTCCCGGGCTGGTTACTTCAGGTAAGGGGGACCCCATGTAATTTTTTGGGGATTTTTAAGGGTTTTTGACCCTTAGAAATAAAAAAAAATGGGGTCCCCCCTCCCTTTATTCTCGATTTAACCCTTTGTAGTGTGGATGGTAGTTGTATTTTGTTTGTAAATGTTATAAAGTACTTGTTTCAGTTTGGGGGGTCTCCTGGGCAGGAACGGGGGGCTACCGATAAATATGTGGTACCATTCTAATCGGTAGAAATGGGGCTTTCACATGCAATATGGTTTTCTTTAATAAAATACATTTTTTATTTAAAATAAAGGAGGCAATTTTCTAAAAAAATGTTTTTTTTGTTTTTTTTTTACTTAATAATATTGTACAAAAAAGAATAAAATTTACAAACAAGACATTTCATGTTAAAGCATTGCGCTTTCATATTTAGCTTGTTTTTTCGGGAAACCCTACGCAACCAAAGAATTCTTTGAGGGATTAATTCCAGAAAGGTGAGCCCACTACAACAAGCTGGGTACGCTTAGAAAGCTTAACATGTGTACTTTCAGGGAATATATGGTTTATGGGGGATATTCCAAATGTAAAGGGTTGTTTTGGTTGAAAAATCGCAAGGCGCGCACTTTGTCTGCAGAGCTGAAATTTTCAAGTAAAATTACCGTTACGCATATGCTTTACTTTGGGGTGTTTGGCAACTCTTCCCTTGACAGTAGCTATGCATGCTGGGTATCGTTCTGTTCAGGAGATGTTGCTTTTTCAGATTAAACTTGTTTTTTCTTGTTTGTTTATAGTTTTTTTTAGGAAAATGTGGCTTTGATTCTGCTTTATTATCCTTTTGTTAGGGAAACTCTTTGCAACCAAAGAATACATTGAGGGATTACTTCCAGAAAACTGTGGCCACATCAACAAGCCTGGTACACCTAGAAAGCTTGAGGTGTGTACTTCCAGAGAATATATAGTTTGTTGGGGGTATTTCAAATGTAAAGGGTTGCTTTTCTGGAAAAACTGCAAGGTGCGCATAGCGCATATCACAGTTGTATTTTTTCTGAAAATCCCCTAAAGCTCTGTTTCAGTTTGGGGGAGTCTCCTGGGCAGGAAAGGGTGTCTACCTATATATATGCAGTACTGCTGTAACTGGGAGAAATTGGGATTTCACACGCAATAAGATTTTATTGACAAACTTACATTTTTTATTACAAAAAAACACTACAAATTTTAAAAAACTTTTTTTTTTTTTTTTTTTCCACATATTTCACCCAAACATATTGAGAATACACCTAAAAAATGACAAACAAGACATTTCATGTTAAAGCCCAGACTCTGCTGAAAAAAACAACATATAATGTTCCTGGGAAATCCCTGGAAATCCCTTCAAAAATCACATTTGAACATGGGGAGCGCAAAATAGTGCAAAATGGTCTGGCAACGAAGGGTGACAAAAACTCCAGGTAGGCTGGGTTATACTATCTTTCCTGTTTATTTGCAATGCTGAAAATAATAGAAAATAATAAGTCATCTATATACTGATACAAGTTTTGCAACAGACAGGCTGCTATGGGAAACTTGTGTGTGGGTGCAAAAGAAAGTTATAAGGCATTGCATTTAGTAACATGAGAAGGACTTGAGAAGAATAAGCATTAAATAAAGAACAGGTTGCCTTTGACTGGGTACTATTCTCGCAGATGGAATCTCTGTATCAGACTGGAAGGAGATGAAAAGCTTAAGAATGATGAGGGTCTGATAACACCAGTGTTCCATCTGCCTATAACGAGGTAGAAAGCCCGGGAGGATGAACTAAGATGACAAGAATGAACTGTTGTACACTGTCCTTTGCATACCCTACAGAAAAAAACAATATGGAAGGTGGAGAATTAGGTAGGGTCTATACTTAAAGGTGCCCATCTAAAAATCAGACCTAGAAGTCTTTGCAGTCTATAAGCTGGTGCATAGAACAGAAATCAAATCTAGGGTTGTTGTCCGTGTGCTATTGCAGAGCAGATACAGAGGTGGTGCTGTTCTTAGGCGTATCATAAAGAAAGGCACTAACTTTAAACTTTTTACTTGCAATATGTGTATATGTCAAATACACACTGGGGTGGGAAAATGATAATTTACATGGCTAAGAGGGATAGTCCAGGCTAAGTGTAAAAATGAATCACTGTTTTCTTACCTGTCATGCAGAAGATTCCTTCTGGTGTGCTGCTGAATAAAGTTATTGACACAGTGATCAAGCGCCTTATTAATGCATGACAACCTCTTTGTACCCCAAGAGGTGGACCTATCTCCACTTCTCTTGAATCAGCCTGAATAGGACATACCACTTCCTGTGCTTGCAGGGGAGACTTGTCTGTCTCTTCAGTGGTTCTGAAACCACAAAAAAATAGTAATCATATTCTTATGTTGGTGAGTAGTAAAAAAGAGAGACACTGACATAAAAAAATGGAGCAACCCCCCACGCTTTCAAAGACTTTCTTGGAACAATCCCATCTTTTCTCACACAGAGACAAGGTGTTTCAGTCATTCTGCAGAACAGGAGACATTATATAATCCTATTTCCTATTATTCTATTCTGAGAGATCAGACTGACAATGGGATGTAAGGCTCTTATGCTATGATTTGTTTTTTTTTTGTCCGTTAATGTTTCTTTAGGATTCTATTGCTAAAGATTTTTGCTTTGGGTGGAACTTATTATGCACAATAGCTAGTTTTTATTTTTGTAATCAGCAGCATGTTTCTTCCTGACTTTTACAGATGATAATCGGTAGGATACATTGAAGTGTTTCTCACAGGGAAGAGAATAGTCCTTCTCAAAGCCAAATGTCAGGATGCAATTCTTTCCAGGCTCTCTGAAAGGGATCTTTTGTATGCTGAGGAATGTCTCTGGTCTGCTCTGCAGGTATAATTTTACATCTCCCATCACCTTTCCCTTTCTGCACAGTCCTTCCTGACAGTAATTATTTTTTCTTCTCTGTTCTATGGCTGGTCACAGTCAGAGCTATGCTAAGAGAAGTTAATTATCTCTTTAAAGTGGACCAAAACACATGATTTTCACTATCTTTGGCTTTGGTCCTTGCACCAGGGGCATTATTTAGCTGCTGTGTTAAAGTTTGACTAGGATTTTGACTCTCCCTCCGCTGTGTGAAACCCCCCCAGATCGCCTAAGGCAACTCACCTCTTGCTGGTCCTACGGGGCAAGCGAGGCTGCTTGTCCATTCAGCGCGCTCCGAGTTGCTGACGTCACGTCATCTAAGGCTTTGTCTAAGAGTAGCGGCTCCGAGCTCGCTGATGGGCGCATCCTCCGCTTCCCTCTATTTGGGAGCGTGCCTGCCCTGGCCATTGACAAATGCCTGGCATGGGCACACGCCCTGCAAGAGGGATAGCTGGGATGCAGCTGCGGCTCGCTCTTGTGCCGTTGGACCAGGAAACATGGTAAATGAATGGGGCGACCTGGTGGTTTCACACAGCGGGGAATCCTGATTTTATAGATTCCCGGGCTGATTGGCATAGGTTTTGGTCCACTTTAAGCCCCCAGTTCACTGCAAAAACTCACCTTTTCCCAGTACCATGCACAAGCTCTCATCCAATCAGCGTTGTATGCCATGCATATTATTGATTGGTATACAGCCCTGTTTAAACAGAGAGCCCGGCATTAGGGAGAGGCCGCATCCCTGGTTTCCTTGCAGTGTGTGACGGGATGCTGACCCTACCTGAATATCTGGACACATGAGCACACCTCAGCTACAGGAGTGCCTGGGATGCCACCACCGCCGACTACAGCGTGAGAAGGGATTGATTGTGGAGGCTCACACAGCAGGACATCCCCAACTGAAGCTTACTTGATCAGCTGTTCCTGGACTCTTTTTAGACTCCAACCATGCAAGTGGTTGGTCCACTTACATGCAGGACTTACTGATAATGTGAGCAGCTGCATTAGGTCAGTTTCTTTGTCCCCTATGTAATTGTGAGACCTGTAGCTTGATAGTAAGCAGATCAAAACCTGAGGTGCTAAGAGAAAGTGTGTCACCTAAAACCTTCTCTAGATGATGATGATGATGAAGATGTTGGCCACCAGTATGTGCTCTAGATTACAGTTAGCTATCGAAAAACAAGAAAGTAATGGAGAAGATTAATATAGACATCCAATGGGGCTTGTGGACAGCGAGTAGAATCACAATGTCCTACATGGAATAAATTTGCCAGGGAAGGTGTAGATCCATTTTAACATCTGTTTGGATGTTATTGATGTCACCTAAGGAGGCAGCAATAAATGTCTGAAGTCTATCTAACCCTTGTCCAATCTATACAAATTGAAAAATGAAAACGTTTTTAATTAGGGTCTACTTTAACTTTACAACAAGTGGCTCTTCAAATTCCAGCTTCTTCGTACTAGTTTATAAAGAGGAGCAATCATCCCTTTTTACGGGGCATCCTGATTTGGGATGCCTCAATGTGGGTTCATTGTAAAACTCACCTTTCTGGCAATCTTAGTGTGCCCCCTCCAGAGGGAAGCAGCTGCAGGATGCTTTCTATGCTGCTCATCAATATGCACAGCATAAAATGTTGATTGGAGGATAGGCTCATGCATGAGCTATGGAACAGCCACTGAGGTAAGAATTCCTGGCTTTCCTCAGGCTTACACACAGCAGGGCATCCTGAATCAGGCCCTCTGGAAGAGGACCAAAACCAAAGTTTTGTTCCCGTTTAAAGTGATACAGCAGGCAAAGGTAATTGTTACACCACTGCTACATTTGGCACTGTCCTAAACTGTTTTCTGTTTTTAAATTGAAGCAGAAATGGCCGGGTTTACAGGTTCAGCCAATGACATTCTCTTTTTCATCTTGTCCCCCAATCAGCTCAGCAAAGCGGGGCAGGATTGCTGGTCCCTCCCTCTCTCTGCCTCCTCCTCCAGATTCATCACATTGCTGTAAGCACAGAGAGTTCTGGGAATTATACAGACCCCACCCATTATGCAGAATCACAGATTCAAGGGCCACACCCACTTTTTCAGAAGACAAATCATAGGGTGAAACTGTAAACCCAGATATCTTGCCCATTTCTTCTTCATTTTAAAAACAGGAAACAGTTTAGGACAAATGTAGCAATGCAACAATGGTGTAACTCATAAGTATACAATTTTACACAGAGCTGCTAAAAAAGTCCACAGTGATGCAAAACATTCCACACGTGTTCTTCTTAGGCTTTATAATCCACCACCAGTTATTCAAGCCTCTTACCGGACGCCCAATAGTAGTAGGCCTTAACAGATGTAGTAATGCAGATTATATCGTGGTCATCATCCTCCTCATAATGAGGATGATGACCACGATATAATCTGCATTACTACATCTGTTAAGGCCTACTACTATTGGGCGTCCGGTAAGAGGCTTGAATAACTGGTGGTGGATTATAAAGCCTAAGAAGAACACGTGTGGAATGTTTTGCATCACTGTGGACTTTTTTAGCAGCTCTGTGTAAAATTGTATACTTATGACTTATAGAACTCTGTAGGAAGTGGAATCCTACTTATCACACGTTGAGCTTATTTCTGTAGCATTTAGTTTTGAGCAGCGCGGGATTATATCTGTGTACAACAATGGTGTAACGATTACCTTTTCCTGTTCTATCACTTTGAAGAGGAACGACAAACCTATAAACAAGAAGGTCCACTTAAACCCCTACCGTGATGCTACATACTTTTTGGATGAAGGCTTGTTGCAAATCGCCAACATTGGGCCTGATGCAGAGCCTCCTCTGAACTGCCCTTAAAACCCTCCGACTGTCCGGGGCTCCCGTTTGAATCGTGGCTCAAATGTGATGCAGAGCCTCGGTCGGAATGGCTCCCTAATTGATCCGTCAATTTCACTTTACTCGGAAAGCTTTTTTTGCTCTCTCGGGTGCCTTCAATTTGATCGGGGCTCCCGTTCACGTTCACACGGCGGCCCGTTTTTCCCTGATTTTTCCTGCCTTTTTGAACGTACCTGCTTGGTTTCCGTCGTATTTGACCTTCCATTTTGGTGGTTTTAGCAAGTATACTTACATCTCCATGGCTCTTCAGTTGCCAATCTGGCTACACGCAAGCGCACATCCTGCAAACTCCCTTGGAATATGCATATGGCCACAAATGCAAATTTGAAACAAATTTTTTTATGGTTGCTTTTTTTGGTGGGGGTTTCCTTGTCCATAATGCATACCTAAATCATCTAGTAGTTCCTTCTCCCTTGTCCTTAATGCATACCTTTTTTTTTCTTTTTATTGTCCCATATCTAAACCTTTGGTGTGTAATGTAAATGTGTGCTGATGTTGTGTGATGGTACTTTTGCAGGAAACACAACTCTCGAAATATTATTAATTATTTATTAGTAAGTTGTTTTTTTTTGTGTTTTTATATTAAAACATTATTTTTTTTTTAAAAAAGGACAAAAAACATATTTTCATTTTTTTGCAAAAATAAAAAAATTAGGCCTCGGGGTCTGTAGCCTGTGTTCTTTGATCTGTGAATGAAAAACAACATTACTTTAGCATTTTTTTTTTGGTTTTGTTTTTTTAGTCAATAAATTATTATTCTTTCCCCCACTGGGCTGCAACTCAGTTCAGGAATTTAGGATACGTGCAACGCCATGTTGACTCTGAAGCATCACACTTACTGAGGAGAGGAGAGTGGGATAAGGTACAGGGGGTGGGTTATAGCTGTGCTTTGCTCACACAGAGCCGAGATGTGCTCTGGAAAAGGTTGGTAACATGATTTGTAAGGTGGACAATCTGTATGTACAGGATTTGGGAACTATCTAAGCTAGCCTCTTCTTCATAGTTAAGGTCCGCTTTAAGGGCTTTTTTGGATACATTTTGATGGAACTGTTATAGTTTTTTTTTTTAAATGGAATTGTTTGCTCATTTACTTTAGTTTAAATAAACACCACTTACATGGTTTAGGCCGCACATTGCGTCGGGGGCGGAGTCTCCCTTCATACTCCCTCTGTGGCAGTTGGGAATCTGTATGAATGACAAACACACTGATATTAGAGACTGTTGTTCTTTCATTAATATAATATTATGTTAGGCTTCTAGGTATCAATCTACTCACCTTCCCCAGCAACCTCTTCCTCCTCGCCCCCTTCCTCGCTCATCCCTTGGGATGTTCCAGCGACATCTGAATCTACAACAATAGTGCACATGAGAATCTGTATTTAATGCATGTATTTCCACATATCTAACTATATTTCCCTTACCGGAGTCAGGTTGAGGCTCTGTTCTGCTCGACTCCCTGCCGTCAGATCCCCCCCTCCCCTGCATGCTGAGGTCCAGCGGGTCCTCCGAGTCACTTACAGAGGAGGGGGTGGCCGTTGACCCTGGCGGTGGGCCACCTACACCTTCACCTGTTTCGCCCAACACTGGGCTGCGTGTCCTGGTCCGGGTGGGGCGGAACCGTAGATTCCATTCATGGGCTGAAATACAAACACAATCATTAAACCACGCCCAGGCGAGGCCAGGGTTATAGGTGCATTTACATTTTCTACACTTACATGGAAAATGTTGGTTGAAGTACCGCCTCACCCGGGGCTTAGGCCTTCTTTTTAAATCAGACCAGTGTTGGGCGATCTGGGTGAAGGTATAGGTGGTTTGGGATCGGCGTTCTATCGCGTCCACCACCTCCAGGGCCAACGTCCGTTTGGCATAATCTGACGGCAGGAAGTTGTAGCGATTCCTCAGCATCATCTGTTATTAAAAAATACAAGGACCCACCATTAATCCCCTAAATACATTAATATGTTTCCTGCCCTAAATCAAGTCACTTTATTAACCTCTTGCTGACTCACATTGCCCTAGTTCTTCTATCTGCATGTAGCCTAGTTTGTAGCTGCGTACATGTGTTAAACTAAGGTGGGCTTGTATTTAACGTGACAAACTAAGTTGTTCAAGACTATTCTTGCGCTTTGTTTTTTTTTTATTACAACAAATGTGTGCGCGCACATAAACGCACGCTCGCCTACTCACATCCATGATGATTTTGTCCTGCTCCTGAGTGAAGATGGCGGCCGACATCTTTGTTTTCTTTTCAAGGTTTATCAGTGACGAGCCCCCGCGGTGACGTGCGTGCGTGCGCACACGCGCACGCAGGCACCAAGGAACACGCCCACACGGGCCACATATTTAAAGTGCAAGGCCCTCAGCTCAGTGTTGTATACCATATCAATCTGGCCAGACATAAAGGGAGCCAAAAAAGCCATCAAAGCCCCGAGCCACATAGCAGGCGCACACATGGCTCATAAAAAAAAAGCCAAAAGAGAAGACACAAGACACATGCCCCAACTAAAACGGTGGGTACTCCACAGCCACAGGAACATTCTAAAAAACTCAGGAGCAAAGATACCACAACACATTCTCCACCACCTGCCAAAAAAGCCAGACCTCCAAAGGGTGCCAAATCGATTAAAACACTGCAGCATCCTCAACCGCAACACAGCAAGCATACACACAAAAACAAACACATCAGCAAGGGTAAGCGTAGTGCCAAACTCTCCACCCCACCAAGGTCACCCACCCCTCCACCTCAACCCTCTGGTTCTCCCAATTCAAGTACCTCAGAAACATCATCCAGCTCAACAGGTGAGAGCTCAACAGGAACCCATACATTAACCCACAGCAGCACACACACAACACATCACCATCCCCCATAAGCCCAAGACACACACACGACTCCCCAGATAGTCAACCATCAATTTCCACAGATGCAGGGGACACAACACACCCATGTGGGCGACAACTACGCCGTGGCTCACTAACTGCACGATTTTGCAATGCTCAAAGCATGGCTGGTGCAAATGCAGTTTGTGAGCATTATGATGCCCTATTTGGCCGGACCTCCAAATCAACCACTAAGCAGGCTAAGGTGGAGATCCTGACGAATATTTGGCGGCAAGTAAATAGTGTGGGATCTGTCCGGCGAGATATACCACAAATCCAAAGGAAATTTGGGGACCTTAAATATTATAGCCAAAAAAAAAAGGGACATGCGCCGGCAGCAGAGGTAAAGCCCATTTTAAATGCCTTTATAGTTGCATTCATAACAGGATGTAACACTTATTAGGTGTGATTTAATCTTCCCCTGCCAGCAGACAGGGGGTGCCTTACCCACAAAAATAATCCTAACACCCGCCGAGGAACATGTCTATACATACATACACCCTGCCAGCGTCCAGGGGCCTGCAAGAGGCACACGACACAGACCGGAATGTAAGGTCCCAAGGTGAGTTTGAATTTTCCATGAGCTTTTAAAATGAGGGACAAAAGCCAGTGTTAGGCTAGACAACACACTCTACTTTGGGGTAAATATAATCTTACATTCTCAATTCCAAGGCCAAAGGCAACAGGACACACAAGGCCAAGCAACCCCTGCCTTAACCCCGAAGGCAAGGCCAAACCAGGATTCAACAGCACAAACCCAAAATGAGGATTTGGAGGAGGTAAGTCAATGGTCCTTTGTGTGTACTTTTAACTTTGAACTAGGAACGATTGGTGTGCCATCCAAAAAGTAAAATGAAACTAGATTTATTAACAGCACAGAGTAAGCACACCCATAATAGAAGATATCCGAGATTTTAAGGAGGACAACCCACATCTGTTACCAACCACTACTGAGCCAGTGGCCGCAACGCAGTCAACACAGCCACAACCACCACATCCACAACCTCTTTCCTAACCCGAAACAACCACCCAGGTCACTGCTAGAACCCATACCAGGCGCCAGATTAGCCAAAGAGTGCAACTGCAAATTATGGAGGAAGCGTGGCGCAAGGAAAATATAGCTTTTGCAGCAAGCACACAGCAATTCAATGCCACTGTGTGCACACAATTAACCAACATAAGTACCCAATTACAGGTATTAAACCGAAATGTGTCTGCCCTTACCAGCCATATGGTTGACCTATTCCAACAGTGGCAGCACATTAAGAAAAGCCAGCAATCATCTGCACCATCCTCCCCAACATACCACTAAAGATTTTGGTTACAATATCTGTCCCCACGTGTAAGTTTCCTTTTTTCATAAAAAAAAAAAAGAAAACTAACAATTGGTTTAAGCACAATAAAAAGTAAGCCGAAAAAACACTTGTGTTGTATGCAAATACATTCTCAACAAGTTGCGCACGTATGGTTTGTGCGGTGCCACTTTGGCTGCCTGATAAAGGAGGGGTGTGCTCTTCAGAAAGAAAAATATGATCGGCAGGCAGGTCAGAATATCTGGTAACCCTGCTACGAATGGCCAGGTTGTGTAGGATCCCGCAAGCGAATACAATTTGTATGACCTTGGCCGGCTTATATTGGAGTGCCCCCCCAGTCTGATCTAGACAGCGAAAACGCATCTTGAGTAAAACAAATGCTCGCTCAACCACCGAGCGAGTCCTCCTATGGGCAGTATTCTAGCGCTCCTCTTCCTGGGAAGATGGGTGCAGGATGGGGTTCAGCATCCAGGGGAGCAAAGGATAGCCAGAGTCACCTGCAAAAATAAAAAAAATAAATAATAACAACTCCCAACGTTTAGGGGTGCATAGCAACATTATTAAAGAGGGACAAATAGGTGAGCGGCCTAGTGTTGTAGGAAAAGACATTTGGAATGAGGCTACCTGCACATCCAACCTGGACACTCCTTAAACATGTCTGTGGGATGGTACTTACATAAGAGGGCAAGAACAGGACGCAATAGGGTACAATAACTTAACCGATTTAATTTAAAGCTCTATAATTAGGCTAAAAATATACTACGAAAATAGTTACAAAATAATGTGTTAATGGAAAAAACACAGTCAGACAAGGTGGGCAACCAATACAAGTTTCATACACATACCCAGTAGCCAGCCACCAAAAAGATCGCCAGATTTGAATCGCTCATCTAGGCAGGAATTCCTCAAGATGTGCGCATCATGCGTCGAGCAGGGAAAGCCAGCAAAACGAGTCCCAAAAACCAATTCAGGGACAGCCAGTGCCTGCACATTTATGCTATGTCCCATCTTCAAATTCCTGCACACAGGCAATAAAAAAAAAATAGGGAGACCCTGTAAAAAGGACCCCCAAAAAAACCCCCAAAAATATATCAAATACTCATACCATCGATGTCCAAAGGCCTGGTTTCTGCCATACTCAGCAGGACAAGACCGCGGAGCTGGCGCCGCTGATGTGCTCCAACAGAGGACTGCATATTATTGCCCGAGTGCAAATACGGCTGCTCTGACTTGCCGTAAGTGAAGGCTCGGCGGCCCCGTTTCATTAGGCTGATTTCAATCGGAAAGCAAGGCTCTGCATCACTGAAAAAAACGGACCAATGAACGAGGCGTCCGTTTTGCCGGGAAACAGCCTTGTGCGAGCCGACAATCGGAAAGGCGGCTGAGCGCACACCTGAGCGCATAAACGCACACTAAAATCAACGTAGCACCCTTTCCTGACCCGATCAAAGGCCAAAACCAACGGGGAAACGCACGGGGGAGCTGAACGGGGAGGCTCTGCATCAAGCCAATTATCCTGTATTTTGCACCCGTCCCCCTTAGCCGTCCTGGTGTCCTCTGATGTCCTCCCCTCCTCCGCCCTCGCAAGTTGCTCCGAAGTCTCGTGGCCCGAGAAGATCATTACACTGCGCAGACGTGAGATCTTGGGGGCGGCACAGTGCATCGTGGGACATAGATGAAGACAAGATGGCGCTGCCCTACGGAAAGCGCCTAAGAATGGTCGAGCGCAGGAGGAAGAGCAGAAGACAGGTTAGTTAAACTGGACCTTCAACATCATTTAATGAAAAGCCTAAACCTTTAAAAACTATTCCCCAGCATCTAAAATTAATATATTGTACATTTTTAGCCATTTACTCTTTCCTCCACTTGGCTGTTCAGGACTCTAGGATATGGGCGCCGCCATCTTGTCTCAGAAGCATCAGATACTGAGGAGAGGAGAGGGGAGCAAAAGCACAAGGGGGGTGGGTTATAGCTGTGCTTTTCACGGACAGAGCAGAGCTGGGGTCAGGAAAAGGACAGCAAAGCCAGAATGCAGAGTGGTGCAGCCCTGTTTGCAGGCATCATGAAACTCCATGGCCCGCGTCTTGGATGTTAAAAATCTCATAAAATGCAGTAGATGCAGGTAGGATGATTTTTTTATTGTGAGCAAGCTGTACGGAGTGGGAGAAGCATATAAGATAAGCTCCTATTCAGGGTGAAGGTCCACTTTAAACCTTCCAAATGCAGACGAGAAAGTTTAAAGTGAACAGAGGGCGAAGCTTGAGGGGTTTTGAGAACTCCCTCCCTCTTTAAGTAATGGGTGAGAATTAAGTACTTCAATGTTATTCTTTCTGCTGACAAACCCTATTGGAGAGGGTTTACAACTGGTCACTATATGCTCTCTGTGATCCTGAAGTATAGAATCACCAGGAAGATGATATAACAGAAGAGCAATGGGTGTCATAAGGATTAGACAGGTGCTGCTGGTCAACATTGTTCAGTACAAATGGGATTTTCTGTTCCTTCTGTGGTAACCAAACACCAAGTGAGGCTTTATTTTGTCAATGAGGTCACAGACAGCCAGAAGGACATTCAAGGCATTATCCAGCTTCCTTCTCCTAACTAGAATTAAAATAAACATTTTGGCTGGATTTGGGCTTTAATATAAAAAAAGGAAACTCTCAGATTTTTGAGCGTGTTCTAACAGTCAGTCCTGCCACCAAACAGCACATGAAGGGAGGGAGGGAGGACATTAAGTTGTGTTTTGTCAACAGAGTGGAGCGCATGTTGGACACATGAAAGAGGAAGGGATATGTGGAACATCTAGTCAGGGCAGGTAGATAGAAAGTAACGCACGGTATGCGTCCCATCTATCACAACGTGCAACAACCATCGTGTTGTGACCTGCACTTGTTTGGCTCGGAGAATCCAAAAGTCAGCTTGTTAGATGCAGCTACAGTGAGATTTCTGCCGGAAGTCAGGCTATTAAACACTCTGGAGAGTCAGCCTGTGTAGTGCCCTGCCTAGTGTGATTTAAAGTATGATATAGATGTCATTTTTGTTTTCCAGTTAAACTTGTGTCACAGGGCTCCTTGGATCACTGAGCCCAATTAAAAGAAACAAATTAAGAAGGATGGTCCACATTATTAAAAAAAAAGCCACCGGTTTCAAGCAATATAGGAAAGAAAATGGGTCACCCTCTGCTGCCAAAAAGTGCATGACCGCCATCAGGGGGGGACTGGTTGGCCTCGCCTCCTGGTCCCAGGGAACTAGTGCTGCAAGGGGGGGGCGCTCTGCCAGCCGCAACTAAGGGGAACTCCTCTCCCTGTGGCCATGGCCGCGCTGCGCCGCTGACGGTAGAGGGAAAAAAAGGTGCTAGCACCCTCATCCCCCCCCCCCAGTCTCCTGCGCGTACGTGACCTGCCACGTTTGCCATCGGCTCTCTACCCCTGCTTCAAACCTGGTTTCACACCAGCCACAGGCAAGAGGGCCACTGACTCGTCGGCTGGATAGGGTAAGGATTTTTTTTTTATCTACTACCTGCATGGTTTACTGGGTTAGGGGGCCCCCATAATGGCACATGGATAGGGGCCCTCATAATACTGCCTGCTGTATACTGTGTAAGGGGGTCCCTAATGGCACATGGATGTGGAAGCCCCATAATACTTCCTGCTTTGTTTACTGGGTTATGAGGGCCCCTAATAGCACATGGATGGGGCCCACAAAATTTGTTAATTGGGATGCCCCGCTGCGTGAACCCCCTCCCTGGGTCACCCAGAAACTCACCTTCTTCCCCTGGCCAACTGTGCATGTGCAAGTAGCGGATAAAGCCAATAGCTTAGACGAAGGGGGAGGGAGTGGATCCGAGCATGCTGAATGGACGAGAGGCCACGCATTTGCCACCTGCACCTAATGCGGGCAACTAGAAACAGTGCAACAAAACTTAAAACGTAGTCGTAGCACAAAAGTAGGGCGGGTATGGTGCCCGGAATGGAAGCAGAAGAGAAAAATACAATTCTGTGATTACTCACCTGTAGAATTGTTATTATGAGTATACAGTACGTCCTGCTCCAGATAAGATTCATTACACTTGGGAATTACTCCGCCAGATGGCACTGGACTGCAGAGACCGCGAAATTGGCTTCTCCCGGCCCCTCAAATACCCGGGACCTCCCACAAATCCCCAGCATTGAAAAGCAGTTAACGAGAAGCCGGGAGAATGATAACACAACCAACTAGTAACTATAAACAATGATAACAATCACCATGCAGGAGATCCTAGGATAATGCAAACCAAGGGTGGGGTGGAGCAAGACGTACTGTATACATAATATCAATTCTACAGGTGAGTAATCACAGAATTGTATTATTCTTAGTATACAGTATGTCCTGCTCCAGATAAGAATCATTACACTTGGGACATCCAATAGCAGTGTCCATAAAGTGGGGTGGGATCCCCAAAGGTAACAACAGACAGGTCAGACCACTGCCGCCTGCAGAACCTTGCGGCCAAAAGCAGCATCAGCTGAGGCCCTAACATCAACCTTGTAAAACTTTGAAAAGGTATGAACAGAAGACCAAGTAGCGGCCTTGTTCAACAGAAGCCTGGTGCTGAAAAGCCCAAGAGGCACCAATAGCACGAGTGGAATGAGCAGTAAGGCGGAAGGGAGGATTCTTCCCCTTAGCAGAGTAGGCCTGAATCACAGCCTGACGAATCCATTTGCTGATAGTAGACTTGGCAGGAGCCAAACCCTTCCTAGGACCAGAAGGGACCACAAAAAGAGCATCAGTTTTCCTGAAAGGTGCAGTAGCCACCAGATAGTACTTCAGACACCTAACCACATCCAAAGAGTGCAAAACCCTCTCCTTGGCATTGCTAGGATTAGGGCACAAAGAAGGAAGAACAATGTCCTGACTCAAATGAAAAGCAGACACTACCTTAGGAAGAAAGTCAGGTTTGAAATGAAACACCACCTTGTCCTGGTGTCTCTCATAGTAGGGGGGCTGAATGGAAAGCGCCGCCAACTCAGACACACGCCTGACAGAAGTGATAGCCACCAGAAATACAACCTTGAGCGTAAGAACGGCCAGGGCCGCATCCTGCACAGGTTCAAAGGGAGCACCCTGCAAGGCTGACAGAACCAAGTTCAGATCCCAAACAGGCACCATAGGCTTATGTGGGGGGCGCACATGAGTGACCCCCTGGAAAAAAGTCAGCAACCAAGCCGTCAAAGCCAGAGTTTGTAAATTGGGATGGCGTAGTGAGCAGATCTGGCACCAAGGGCAGAGCGTACTGATCTACTGTCAGCTGCACCATGTCTGCGAACCACACTCTTCTTGGCCACCTGGGGTCCACCAGAATTGCTGGCACCCCTTCCAGAGCAATCTTGCGCAGAACCATGCCCAGCAGGGGGATTGGAGGGAGGACATACAGGAACTGAAAGTCCTTCCATGACATTGCTAGCGTATCCGAGGTCAAGGCCAGAGGATCCTGGGACAGGGAGACAAAGGCTGGTAGCTTGTGATTGTGACGGGACGCAAACAGATCCACATCTGGTTGGCCCCAACGGTGACACAGAGATTGAAACACCCTGCTGCATAGGGACCATTCTCCCTGGCGAGAGGTCCCCCTGCTCAGAGAGTCCGCCAGGCGATTTTCCACCCCCGGGATGTACACCGCTGATATGCAGGGGACATTGGCCTCCGCCCAAGTCAGGATCAGAGACGCTTCCTGGAGGGCCCCCTTGCTCCGGGTCCCTCCCCGATGATTGATGCAGGAAACTGCCGTCTGGTTGTCCGAGCGCACCTGAACAGGCAGGCCCCGAAGGTGAGTAGTCAAGTGAGCCAGAACTAGCCTGATCGCCCGCAGTTCCAAAATATTGATAGGTGTGTGGGCCTCCTGAGGGCCCCACCTCCCCTGGAACCGCAGGGACTTCCAGAAACCCCCAACCTGACAGACTGGCATCCGTGGTGACCGTCTCCCAGGAAGGGGCAAGAAAGGATCCGCCCCCCAACAAGTTCCTTGAGTCCATCCACCACAGGAGGGACCTCCTTACCAGGGGGGAGAGCACACAGACCCTGTCCAGAGACGCTGGGTCCTTGTCCCATACAGACGATAGGTGAAGTTGCATAGGCCTCAAGTGGAACTGCGCATAAGGGACCGCTTCGAAGCACGCCACCATCAGGCCCACCAGCTGCATCCCCTGCCTGATGGAGGGATGGGGACAAGCTAGGAGGGACTGAGCCTGTGCAATCAGACTGTCCACCTTCTGTTGAGGAAGGAAGATCCTTGCCCGAACTGTATCCAGAATCATTCCTAGGAATGGAGTTACCAAGGAAGGGGACAGTGAAGACTTGGGGTGGTTGATCACCCATCCAAATGACTCCAGAGTGGACACCACCAGCTGAGTATCCAACTCTGCTTGATGTAGAGACTGGGAAGTGATGAGAATGTCGTCCAGATAAGGAAGCACGCGGACGCCCTGACATCTGAGCAGAGACATCACGCCAGCCAGCACCTTGGTGAACACCCTGGGAGCTGAAGTGAGGCCAAAGGGCAAGGCCACAAACTGGTAGTGTTGATCCATCAGAGCGAACCTGAGGAACCTTTGATGACCTGGGAACACAGGAATATGAAGATAAGCATCTTTGATGTCCACAGAAGTCATGAAATCCCCTTGGCGCAGGGAACTGATGGCAGAGCGCAGAGTTTCCATGCGAAAACGCCTGCCCCTGACAAACTTGTTGAGAATCTTCGAGTCCAGGATGGGCCTGACTGAACCATCTTTTTTGGGTACTGTGAATAGGTTGGAATAAAAGCCCTTGCCTTTATCTCTTAAAGGCACCTGGCAGATGACCCCCAGCTCCAGGAGGCCTTGCACTGCTTGTACTAGCTCCTGAGCTGACACAGGGTCCTGAGGAATCCGGGATCTGATGAATCTTGGAGGGGGACAGGCAGCAAACTCCAACTACCTCCTGAATCCACCGGTCTGAGACATGAAGCCTCCAGACGTGAGCGAAGTGCTGCAGCCGTCCCCCCACCCGGATGGGTGAGGGCACCCCATCATGCCTGAGGGGGCTTGGGAGAGGATTTTGCTTTGGGACCCTAGGAGGAGCCAGGACGTCCACGTCCTCTGCCCCTACCCCGGGCCCCAGGAAAGGAAACCCCCCTTCCCTGTCTGGCACCACAGTAAGGGGAGGAGAAGGAACCCTGACCCCGAAAAGGCCGAGATTGCCGTCTGCGCTGGGGTAACCTGCCTCCCTTAGCAAAAAGGTCCAGGCGGTCCCCAAACAGGCGCAGTCCTTTAAAGGGAAACCCAGTGAGGGCCTTCTTGGCAGCGTTGTCAGCAGCCCACTGGCGCAGCCAAACCGAGCGGCGTATAGCCACCGCGAGGCAGAAGTTGTGGCACACATTCTGATGGTGTCATCCAATGCTGAGAGGACAAAATTTACAAAAACATCACAACTGGAGAGTGCATTAAACACCTCACAAGGCAAATCATCAGGGGCACTATCAAGCATATTTCTGATAAGGGTTCTAGTGGCCACAGCAGTAATGGCAGAGGCACAGACCGGGCGCAGAACCGTCCCCGCGCACATGCAAAGGTGTGGGATGCCAGCTGGTCAATATGCCGATCCTCAGTATCCCGCAGGGTAGTGGAGTCAGGGCAATTCATGACAGAGGTGTTAGATAGCCCTAGGATCGGGGCATCCACCTCGGGGGGGGGGGGGGGGGGGATGACCAACATTTAACCACCTCAGCAGGAAAAGGGATACTTCCTATCCCAACTTTTTGGAACCCCGGGAAGTTTACTGGGGCGCTCCCATTCCTTGAGCACAAGGTTATGGAAATGTGCCTGCTCGGGAAATTCCAAACGTGATGTTGCTGTATGGAAAAGCTCCCCTCTTTGCCTGGGAGCCGCAACAGGGAGAGAGATGGACAGAACCTCAAAAATCTGGGTCAATAATCTGTCAGTGTCATCCGGGGCCCAGGGGTCAGAGCCAGAATCGTCATGACCCCTTGGTCTCTCATCAGATGAGCCTGAATCAGAAAAGAGCTCCCATTCATCAGATGGGGTATAGCCACGCAGATTCCAAAACTCCTCAGTTCCCATAGGGAAAACAGTGACTTTAGGCGTCAAGTGCGCTTCTTAGCAGGGGCCTTACGCGCTACAGTAGCCAGTCTAGAAGATACATCAGGCTGAGAATCCCCACTAGTATGCAACTCAGTAGGAGTGAGGTTTAAGCTTGGGTAGGTGAAGTGAAACGAGGTGCAGCCACTGGCAGGCCCGATTGCAATGCAAGCATCTGCTCAGGCACACAGACCCGCGCCTTGTCAGCGTCAGCATGAGGCTGCCCACACGCTACACACAGCCGGTCTTGTCCCGAAGGGACCCCGGTCACATTGTCCTGGGATGCCTCCATATGGTGATTATAGCGGCGCTATACACCGATAGGGAATAAAGCTATGTAGCAACCCCGGATGCCCCAATAACCCACTAGGGAAGTGGGAGTATTATTTTTAAAAGGCCTACAAGTTATATACTAATAGAGGGCCGGGAGAAGCCAAAAGGGTTCGCTCCGCCTGAAAGACATAAGCAGACAAGACCTGTAAGCACACAGTAACAAAAGTGAAAGATATAAAGCCGCCCGCGAGGGCACTTACGGACCGCGGTAGGTAGGGGTCCGTCGCGCATGGGGCAACCAAGCAAAGATGGCGTCTGTATACCTTGAGGGGCGGGCCGGTATCGGCAATGACGCGGAGCACGCCATAGACGCCCCCCCGAAGAGCGCAAAGCCAGAACGTGCAAGCAGCCAATGACGGCGCACCTGCGCCTGAGGTAATGCCGCCGCCAAGCGCGGAACAAAGTCAGCGCGCGGCGGCAGCAATTTTAAAAAGCCAGTAAAAGGCAAGTCAGCGTGGCGGCTGACACAAGACTAAACAGAATGGAAAGAGTGTAAAACACAGAATGCATATCTCTCTCTCTCATATATATATATATATATATTTATTAGATAGAGAGAGAGAAAACGAGGGAAAGAAAGAGAAAGGAAAAAAGGAATGAGTGGAAGGAAATGAAGAGAGAGAATGAAAGAAAGAAAAAGGAGAAATTGAATAAAAGATATTTCCTTCATTTCCTTCCACTCATTCCTTTTTTCCTTTCTCTTTCTTTCCCTCGTTTTCTCTCTCTCTATCTAATAAATTATATATATATATATATATATATATAATATATTTTTTTTTTTTTATTTCTCCTTTTTCTTCTTTCCCATCGGTGGGCCACTTAAACAGGGCCCACCGATGGGCAGGGGGGCACTAGTGCGGGAGAGGCATCCCATAGAAGCTCACCATAAGCCTGAACCGCTTACCCTTTGGTGGGGGATTGCGGTGGAGCAGCGCTCTTAAGCACCTAACAGTGGTGCTGCCTACCTTCACCCGACCAGAGCAGCCAAGGCTGGGAGGCATATTACTAGTGGAACGGGTGGGAATAGTCCTACAGGGCCGCAGGCTAATAGCCCCGCTCACCTGCGAGTAAAGAGCCATTTCTCGACCTTCGCAGCCAGACTGCAGAGAAATTCTGGGGAATTGTGGGAGGTCCCTGGGTATTTGAGGGGCCGGGAGCCTATTTTCGATGTCTCTGCAGTCCAGCGCCATCTGGCGGAGTATATCCCAACTGTATTAGATTTGGAGCAGGACGTACTGTATACTAAGAATAGAACCTCTGCCCTCTGCATGAGGCCGGACCGCTTCTATTTTTGTGAATTAATTCTTGTATAACTAATGGAAAGTCTTCCCTCTTTATGGGGTCTCTGGGTAATATATATTATCTCCTTTTATATGATCACTTTAAAGCCAGGAAAGGCAGTGGGCTGCCACCAAGTGTCTCAAACAGGAGTAACATATCCCAGCGTCTTGATGGCATGCGGCTATTTATTGTGGAAAGCCATTAGACCTTGTTGCAAGGGGGGAGTTTCTACATCCAGTCATGGAAAGGAGATATTCCCCACATCTGGCTACAAGTGACCAGTATTCACCTTTGGCTGGCTCCTCTACAGGAGAGGAAGCATTCTGTTGTAGGAGGGGTTAGCCAAAGTTTTTAGAGGCATCCCCTTTCCCATAACAAAGACCAGCCTATGAAAGAGATCCATCATCATGGGGTGGTATTGGGGGCGTTTTTTGGGGCTGAGGACCTACATGTCCCTTGAGAGAGTAAATATTCTAGGACTGAATCTCGGCATGCAGTTGCCTGTAGCCATGTAATCCTAATCTAGCTTTCAGGGCATGTTGAGAGATTTAGAGCTACAATAGCCCAAATCTTAAAACCTTCCCTCCTCACCTATGGAAACCCAAAAAGCCTCCTGTCTAAAAGATGTGAAAGCAACCACAGACCAGAGGCACAATGTATAAATATAAAAGTTTATTCGGTATAGTGTTTAGAAAAATAAGTTCACATCATTTCAGAATACAATAAAACTTGTCCAGGCATAAACCCCTATTACAGTACAATGAAAACGTGAAGAGAACGATACCTCTTTGGTTGGGTAACTGCACAGAAATGATTTTTGACATGAGGTTGGTACCATTAGCAAGAAATGCATCATCATTAAAAATTACTACATAAACAGGACAGGTTTTCTCTTCCAACAAATCATAAGGCACAAAAAGAAACACATATAAATAAATGTTAAAAGGAAAAAAAAACACATGCAGAAGGAAGCAGGATGAAAACGAGAAAAGAAGGCCGGAGATTAGACATGCATATTTAAGTTAAATACATTAAAAAAAAAATGTACCTAAAAAGAACACCGATTCCCAGTTCTTAAACTAAGAGGACCTGTATCTGAATATAGCCTCATCTGCTTCAGCTGCATTTGATCAACAACCTTCCAAATGAAAAAAAAAAAATCATTGCAGACATGCCAAGTAAACAAAAAGACCAACAAGATGGGAAGGTTCTCAAATGACACGAAAACTAGGAGAGCTGCGACGTACCTTTTACTAGTCAGAAGCCAAGGCGAGAGTATAAATAGCATCTGGCTATTAGCTGCAGGAACTCCAACAATAGCGACAAAAGTCTCAACGGTTTAGGTCAAATAGTGCAAACAAAGTCAAATAAAAGTGTAGTGTGGACATTCTATGTCACATGAAGGGGTAATAACGCACTGATTGTCTTCCCCTTTACAAGTAGGCCGCTTCATTATGTGCTTAGTCTATGTACAGTATGTTTTAATTCTCCTCCCATAGGCTCCATCTCCATAGAGCCAAGTCTGGACCTTCAGGAGTTAAGTTACAGCTACTGGCTGCCCATGGTGGGTGGTTCTCACCTCCATAAGTAACGTACAGAAATATCTAGTGGCCTCATGAATGGCCAGTCCCACCTGCTGCAACAACTGCATGCAATGCCCCACATGTATTAAAGTCTTTAGTTTGTGTGCTTTATGTGGATTGGGGGAGGGGTCATAAGAGTAGGAGGAAAGGTGGATCACGGGTTGCATAGGGGCAGGGCCAATGCCAGCACAGGGCACACCTGGGCAATTGCCAGGGCCCATAGCATCTTCAGGGGCCCTCTCAGGCTCACACCTGGCCATGGCATTATTTAACAGTGGACCCAACCACCGAATGCCGGGTGCTGTGTGCAGACCTGCTCATGGCTGCCCTCAGCAACAGGGGATGATCAGCAACAATGGAGAAGGTGGCCTGGAATGGAGGGCAATTGATGGAAGGTGGCGAGAACTAGGTGACAGTTGACAAAGACTGGAGGGCGATCAGCAGCAGGAGATGACCCATTTGTGGATTCGTAGCTGAAAAGTGACATCATGTGACTCACTACTTTGGGGCCCACTAAGACTCCCTTGCCCAAGGCCCCTCTCAAAACCGGAGCCAGCCTTGCAAAGGGGTAAGAAGGCTGCCTGCCTAACTCTCACGGACTTGCTCTGCTGGCACCCACTGCTCTCCCCCGCAGCCCAGGTTGCTGCATTTCGTAGCATGTGCAGCATAGCCCAGAACTTTGTACAGCACCAGGGTTCAGATACTGGGGAGGCCTGACCATGAGTGACACCATCTCAGTGGGAAAAGGCTTCGTGCCCCTGTGACACCCCTGATTGAAGGTCTGTTAGAAAAATCCATGGAAGAGAACTTTCCTATTAAAGTGCACCTACACCCAGAAAGTAAGTTTATGTAGTCATTTTCAATCCCCAGCACCCCGAAACAGCCTGTGTCTTTTTCTTTTTAACAAAGCCTTGACCCAAGATTCATAAAAACATGAACTGGATGCAGTCAGCCATATTGCTTCCTGGCAGAACAGCCCTACCCCCAGTGATGATCTATTCAGTTGAACTACACACAGCAATGGGGAGCAGCCTAACTGCCGTTATGTGACCATTTAGTTGTAACTGAATGAATTAGCATATGGCTGCCATTCATCGTCATACTGCTTCCTATTAGTGTTTTTATGAATACTAGGCTTTAGATAAAAAAAAGGCTATTTTTGGGGCACTGGGGTGGGGATAGAAGGTGATAACAAATTTCGTTCCGAATATAGAGGCACTTTAAAGCAGGTCTATAATGAATTTGAGGTGCCTTTTAAATGGACAGCCCAGACAATGGCAATAAGGCTGCAGAAGTCTGTCCCATGCGTTTCTCCTCCATATTCTACAGCATGCTGTAGATGCTTTAGCAGGATTCCAAAAATTGCCCCTTCTTTCCATTTTTCTACGACTAACTTTCAAATGTAGTTGCACAACTGCCCGCTCCCTCAGCACTCAAAGCATAAGCGAGCCTGGAAAGTGCGACCACTGTGGCTTGCTCACCCTGGGAGAGACATGGAACGGAGCACTGTGCAACCACATTTGAAGTCATCACAGAGGAGTGGAATTGAAACTTGCTATAGCATAGGAAGAAATGGAGGGGAGGAACATGGGACAGGCTTCAGATGAGCCACTTGTCTGAAGTCTATCCCATAATATGGACATTCCAATTTAGGAAACCCCCACAGCTAGTAAGCTCAAATCAAGGGTGACAAGTAATAAATGTGCACTCCAGTGAAGAATTTCTCCTACTGGAGGTGGTCTGTGCGTAGCCATTTCCTGTCCCCATTTGATAGTGCTCTGCTAGGAAAAGGAAATCTCATAAGCATAGAGGGGAGTAGGTTTAGCTTATAGGGAATTAAAGCAGACCTAAAATGTATTTTACCTCAATACAGTACGGCAGAGCTAGGGACATTTGAGTGTTTTGGGAGAAATGTAGCCTCAATTCCTGTTTGGATACTGAAGACAGGAAGTTACTTCACATATATTAGCTCATCAGGACAAAAAAGTGGTGGTCAGAACAATATGGGAGGGGCAGTGCCACTTTAGATTTTATTCAGTGCCAGTTTTCACCTTTTCATTCCAAAGCCAAGCCATTCCAAAGCCAAGATGGACCCACTGCAGTATAGCTGACTGCTGTCACCTACAGTGCCATCAGCAACAGGCACACCCCAGCACCTCACAATTAAGAGGAAGCAGGCCACTGATTAGCAAAGGTGGGCAAGTAATTCTACATCTCCCTAAGAAAGGGGGGGGGGGGGGGCATGCAAAAAGGATTCCCTCTAATTCTCCTATCCTGCCAAGTATTACACTGTGTATAAGGCCAAGGAACCCCCCCCCCCCCCCCCCAGCCATAGGGCCCAGGGCTGAGCGACAAACCTCCAGTTACTAGATGCCCAGTACTTTTACAGAGCACAGGCTTCCCTTCTTGGGTCTCCTAATGCTCCGCCTACTCAGCCATGTCAGAGGTCATGTGACGGCATCCCTAATGCAGTGGCCTAGTTTAAACTCACCCATAATGGTCTATGGTAGCCACCTATTGAGTACCACAGAATACTGCACAAGGCTCTAAGAAAGGGAACGGCTGAGGGGAATTTCTGGGTTGCTTATATGGTTATTTAAAACCATATGTAGTTGGTGGAGGCTTAAAAGGTCAGAGCAAAGCTCTCAATAACCTAGAATCATATCAATGGTTTTCTTAGACAAGCCTTTTACCCCAACACCATGT
The DNA here is from genome assembly GCA_027917425.1 of Gastrophryne carolinensis. NCBI lineage: Eukaryota > Metazoa > Chordata > Amphibia > Anura > Microhylidae > Gastrophryne > Gastrophryne carolinensis. Next base: position 53,673,735 of record CM051244.1, read on the forward strand.
ACATCAAACTGCCCTCAATTTATGACTATAGGTCCCTTTTACCTACCAAGGCTACCGCTCCTCCCTGGCACAGAGCAGTATAGAAAGTCGCTCTGCATTCATTAGGAGATACATTTTTCAGCCAAACAAAACGCATTTCCTATTCTTGGTTGTGTGGTTTGACAGGCTCCCTCCACAGGACGCTTGCCTCGAGACAGGTCCTCAAACAGGAAATCAAATCTGACTCTTGTGGTAGTTGAGGTATATGTGACAATTCCTAAAGCAGACCCAAAAATCTGGGATACAACATACGTCCAAACCATCCACCCGGCTCTTTCGTAAAGTTGTGCAGCACCCACCATGGTTTGGTGCAGCATTAGGTCCTTCAGTGGCGTGTCTGCAGGGATCTCCTCACACCTCACCTTATTAATTAGGCCTTCCTACAGCCATTAATGAGTAGGCTTCCCTGAAGGGGAGCACATACCGACTGAAAAGCAAAGTGCTCTTAGCTCCGCATGTACTGTGGGAGGAGCTGTTCTCCAATCAAACAAGTGAAGAAAAGCACCACCATTGCACTGGATCATAGCTCCAAAGTTTGTACAGGGAGGATAGATATTTTTTGTTTAAAGCCTGAAGCATCCCTTTAATTACAATGTAGTATTCTAATCACCCCCTTTCTCTATTTAATGTAAAAGACTGAAATAATGCTTTTCCCTATAGCTAGGGATCCCTTTTGAAACAGAGGGTACAGGACAGGCTCTCACACTACTCCATGAAAGGGGCATATGGACCATAAAGTAGGTCCTTGCATGTTGGGCCACCACTCTTCTAGGCCTACTTTACAAATCGATCTCTAGATGTGAACCTTAAAATAAGACATTTCATTAGGTCAGCGATGAACATACACGAGTGTAAAAAAAGAAGATTCCTAAAAAGGACACGGGTGGGCCTCTTTGCAAAGAAGAAATCAGATTGCTACAGAGGAGCCAATTGCTTTCTGAGCAAGAAAGGACTGGACAGACCCAACAATCTTTGGGGCATACCCAGCTTATAGGCGCAGTCAGCTTTCTTAAGGGATGTGCTTTTCTGTTAAATAAATGGCCAGCAGGTCAGAAGGCACGAGGGGAATATTAAAAATTGCTAGACAGCGTTAAAAACAAAATGTCCTGGCAACAGCATAGAGCAAGCCCTAATCGCAAACCAGAGCTGAATGCTGCTGTTCCGGGGCTTTCCGGTATTTGGGATTAGTTTTCACTGAGAAGATAAAGTTTTGCATATTTTAATCGAACGCATTTTCTACTACAAAGCAGGTGGTTTGTATAGGACACTTGATGATCATCATTCTGGAACAAAGTCACTGCTCCAGTGTAATGGGGGGGGGGGGGATACTATTGTCCAGTCTTGTTTGTGAATTATATACACATTTCCAGCATAGCCCCAAAATGTATTGTACCGCTAAAAAAATCCTGTTTGTTTCATACGCCAAAGTAGTGTTTCATTTTAATTAAGCCCACATCAGGAACGGGGTCCTTATGTGGCAGAACTCAAAATTAATGAGACAAAACGAGAAAAAAAAAAAAAAAAACTATAAAAAGCCTTTGGATGAAAGAGCAAAAAGGAAGCCATTGAAGGTCCATGAAGAAATTGCTGTGCTTGTCTATATGTCTTGCATATCTTCATCCATTTGGACATTCTGAAGTTTTACCAACTCCTTTTTGTCACCTTCAAGTTCCTCACAGCCCGGGCTGACCATTCCGCTAATGACGTACTTGGATTTTGCATCCAAAAGCATGACGCTGCCGCTGATGGTGGCGTTCTGGGCAAGAGGCAGGTAATTCTCCTTCGTGTCGTGTACAGGCTGCAGAACCAGGTTGTGCTGGTTGCTGAAATCCTGATGGACCTGAGGAACCGGATGGCTGGTTGTGCTGTTGCCGCTGGTAGGCACGGATTCCCCGAGGTTAGGCTGTGACGTAGACATGGACGCAGACATAGACAACAAGTCCTGTGTAGAGATGTAGTGACAGTTTGGAAGAGCTGCAAAGTTTGTGTTGCTAGTGGGAGTGACGCTGACGGTGGAGGTGGGCGTTGAGATAGTATGGTTAATGGATACCTGCTGGTTCCCTGTGACAGAGGCAAGTTGTCCTGGAGCGGTTATTAAGGTAGATGGTGCAAGGGCAAAATTCTGGCTGTGAGTTCCATTTACTAAGGAGGCAGCCACTGACTGCAAGGCGTCCTCCGTGGGCATGCTAATGTTTACTGGCTGTGTGCTTTGATTGACAGGCATTATTGGTGAGAAGACAAGGCCGCGGTCCAGACCATCCTGTTTAAGAGAATGTGGAACCGTATAGACAACGGTACTGGGCGGTAAGGAGCTGAGGAATACTTTGCCTTGATCGCTGCTCGAGATCGTGTCGCTTGTAAATGTGGATCCATCTGAAGTACCAGAAGTGACCGCAAGGTTCCCTGCGAATACAAAGCACAGCAATGAGGCACTAATCATACACTACTAAAAAAAGCACAGCAATTACACATAGGTTACGTCTGTTTACTTTGTACAATCACTTTGTCCCCAATGAGAAGGAACCACAGAGACTGCTGTACCTTGATCCACTTGATCAAACAGAAATATTTAAAGGGCTACTCTGGATGAGCTGAAAATAGGCAGCGTATTTCAAAATAGTCACATCCGTGAAGTTGTATACAATAGCGAAAAACAAATCTCAATACACATTTCCAATCCTAAAATACACTCCCTTCACATATGCCAACTAATCTATGTGATGTGGAACCTTGTGGGCCATGCCCAGCAGAGCAGAATGACTCCAAGCAAGGAAATGGTGGCCACTTACAGAAGCCCATGTCACCATTGCACAGCACAGCTGGAGATCCAGCCTAACCTGGTACAACCCTAATCGTCTTAATTGGCTCAGGAAGGGGATGGACCTGACCCAGGGTGCTTAGCACAGAACCCCATCCATTTCCCATATTCTCTATTAATGTCCATTAGCAATGCAGTTAGGTATTCTGGCAGCAGGTATCACCAGGCCTGGTTATGTGACCAAGTCACATGCCATCTCTAGACTGGTCCACTGAGCTCCCAATAAATGTCCATAATAACCTGGGGGCACATTGATGCATTTAGCAAACTTGAATCTATTGAACAGAGTTCAGACCACTATTGGTCAGTGCAATGAAACCTCCGGTATCCATTTAAAGTGGACCAAAACCCACTGTGGAGTCTATGAGACTGCAGGGCAGACTCCCTCCCTCCCCCGGGGCATCCTGAACTGGGATGCCCCGCTGTGTGAAACCCCCCCGGGGCACACAGTAAACTCACCTTTCTCACCCCAAGTCCGCGGCACACTTGTGAGCGGCACCGACGTCACTCGCTTTCCTCCTCGGCTGTGTGCGGCCCAGCCCACCACGAATGAAAGGCTGTGCAGAGCCGCGCACAGCCGAAGGGAGGCGATTGATGCAGACGTCACTCAGAAGTACGGCTAGGATTCAAGCCGGCTGGGTGCCCCAGGGGGACAGACAAAAACCCGGGATAGTGCAAAATCCCAGGTTTTGGTCCACTTTAAGTCCCTGTACAGACATTATAAATCAAAGTCTATACTCGACTTATCGCCCGCAGCTCCTCCACGCAGCATCCACAGATAAGGGAGACCAAGTAATTCCCTTCCTCCTATGCCAGGCAGACATGACAGCATTATCAGGCATAATGCCCCCCTCCCCAAACACACCTACTCCATACTTTGCAGCAAAGAGGATGTGCTGAACCTGCTTTGGCATGCCTCCTCCATTGAAATGAATGGAATAGGTGTGTGGGGGCCTAAACAAGGCAAATTAACGTTGATCCATATGCCCCCACAGCAGACTAATGCCCCCCCCCCCCCCCCCCCAACTAATGCAATATGAAACTTCTCCAACACTTCTCCATTCATTTGCTAGTTTGCCACCGCACATCTATTAAATTTAATGTTTATATTTGTCTCACACACAAGTCATTCAATGCGATGTCATGTAGTGAAATGCTCTGTGCGACTGACCAGGTGACTGAGTAATAATACCGTTTTGTGAGTACTCACCTTTAAAAACGGATATTATAAGTGACAAACTCCGCTTCAACCCTTCATGACATTTGGGTTATTCTCCAGTAGAGGGCAAACTTCTGCAGAGATGAATGCAAAAAAGGAGCTCCTCCCAGTCCATAAATACCTGGGACCTCCCACCAATTCGCCAGTGTAAGAAAGCAGTAAAGGGACCGGGAAGAACCAAATATAACAATACTAACAACCAAGAAACAATGGTTCACCATATAAAAGGATCCGGAATACCAAAAAAGGGTGGGTGAAGCGGAGTGTTATGTCACACTTATAATATCCGTTTTAAAGGTGAGTACTCACAAAACGGTATTATTTCAAGTGTGACATACACTCCGCTTCAACTCTTCATGACATTTGGGACATCCAATAGCAGTGTCCGTCATGGGTGGGAACCATAAACAGTAAAGAATGTACCAACTTAAACCACTGCAGCTTGCAGAACCTTGCGGCCAAAAACAGCATCCGCTGAGGCCCGCACATCAACCTTGTAAAACTTGGAAAAAGTATGAACGGAAGACCAAGTAGCAGCCTTACAAACTTGTTCAACAGAAGCCTGGTGCTGAAAATCCCAGGATGCACCAACAGCACGAGTAGAATGCGCAGTGACCCTAAAAGGGGGGAGTCCTCCCCTTAGAATAGGCCCCAACAATGCCTGACTAATCCATTTGCTAATGGTAGACTTGGCGGGTGCCAAACCTTTCCTGGGCCCACAGGGCACCACGAAAAAGGCATCCGTCTTGCGGAAAGAAGAAGTAGTCACCAAATAGTACTTAAACAGCGAACCACATCCAAATTGTGCAAAACCGTCTCCTTGTCATTGCTAGGGTTAGGACACAAGGAAGGGAGAATATCCTGATTGAGATGGAAAGCAGAAACCACCTTAGGAAGAAAATCTAAGCGAAAGACCTTATCCTGGTGTCTTTCAAAGTAAGGGGCCTGAATTGACAGAGCCGCCAACTCAGAGACACGCCGAACAGAGGTAATAGCCACCAAGAAGGCAACCTTTTGAGTGAAAACAGAAAGAGCAATATCCTGTAACGGCACAAAAGGAGGACCCTGGAGAGCCGAAAGAACCAAATTCAAATCCCAAACAGGAACCATAGCCTTCCGAGGGGGTCGAACATGCGCGACCCCCTGGAAAAAAGTCTGCACCAGCGGGTGTACGGCAAAAGATCTTTGGAAGAAAACAGACAGAGCAGAGACCTGCCCTTTCAAGGTACTAAGCTGGAACCCAAGATCCAGACCGTGCTGAAGAAACTCCAAAATCCTAGGGATCGAAAACGCCCTGCAAGGCAAGGCCCTAGTCTCACAACAGTCAATATAGGACCGCCAAGTCCTGTAGTAAACACCAGAAGAGGACCGCTTCCTAGCTCTAATCAAGGTCTGAACAATAGCCTCAGACAAACCTTCCTCCTTCAAAATGAAGGTTTCAGCAGCCAAGCCGTCAAAGCCAGCGTTGGTAAATTGGGATAAAGTAGTTGACCCCGAGATAACAGATCCGGAAACATGGGAAGCCGGTACTGATCTACCGCCAGCCTTACAACGTCTGCGTACCAAACCCTTCTTGGCCACCTTGGAGCCACCAGAATCGCTGGTGTCCCTTCCAGAGCCAGTTTGCAAACTACCTTGCCCAGCATGGAGAAGGGAGAAAACAGGTACAGAAACCCAAGATCCTTCCAAGCAAGGGACAAGGCATCCACTGCCAGAGCTAGAGGATCCTGAGATAGGAGACACAAAGTTTGTGATTGTGCCGTGAGGCAAAGAGATCCACCTCCGTAGCCCCCCACTTGCGACAAAGAAACCGAAAAACCCCGGGTTGAGAGACCACTCTCCTTGGCAAGAGGACCCCCGTGCTCTCCACTCCCGGAATGTAGATTGCCGAAATGCAAGGAACATTGCTCTCCGCCCAGTGCAGTATCAGAGAGACTTCCCTGAGGGCACTCCTGCTGCGAGTCCCTCCTTGGTGATTGATGTAGGCTATCGCCGTCCGATTGTCTGAACGAATCTGAACCAGAAGACCCTGTAAGTGCGATGTCAGCCGCGACAAAAGAAGCCGGATGGCTCTGAGCTCTAAGACATTGATGGGGTTGTGAGCCTCGCTGAACTGGTGACTTTTCCAGAAACCTCCCCAGCCCGACAGGCTGGCATCCGTGGTGACCGTCTCCCAGCGAGGAAACAAAGGATCTGCCCCTCAACAGGTTGCTTGACTCCAGCCACCACCGAAGGGACTGCTGAACCTGCCGCCTGTCCCAATGCGTCAATAGATGAAGTTGAAGAGATCTCATGTGAAACTGCGCAAACGGGACCGTCTCGAAGGAGGCCACCATCAATCCCACCAGTTTCATCCCCTGCCAGAGGGGCAAGGATTGGCCAGAAGAAGGCGTATCAGACCCCGAATCCCCTGCACCTTAGTCTGGGGTAGAAACACTCTGGCTTGAATGGTATCCAGATTCATGCCCAAGAATGAAATCACCCGTGATGGCGAGAGAGAGGACTTGGGGCGGTTGATCACCCACCCGAACCTCTCCAGGGTCGACACCACCTGGTGGGTGTCCAGCTCCGCCTGACGGAGGGAAGAAGCCAAAATCAATAGATCGTCCAGATACGGCACAATGCGAATTCCCTGAGCTCTGAATAGGGCCATTATGCCCGCCAAAACCTTGGTGAAGACCCTCGGCGCCGAGGTCAACCCGAAGGAAAGGGCTACAAACTGAAAATGTTGATCGGCCACCGCGAACCTGAGGAATCTCTGATGCACTGGAAAGATTGGAACATGCAAATACGCATCCTTGATGTCTATGGATGTCATGAAATCTCCTTGACGAAGGGAATTGATGGCCGAGCGCAGAGTCTCCATGCGGAACGTCTTGGTTCTGATGAATCTGTTGAGGACCTTGAGGTCCAGAATGAGTCTTACAGAACCTTCTTTCTTGGGGGGCGTGAAAAGATTGGATTAGAAACCCCTGTTTCCCCAAATTTCCATGATTTTAAATATCTGCCACGAATGCCAGCAGCCAATCAGCTTGACAGAGCTGGCTTGCACAGAGCTGTGCCTGTCTGTGTAAATAAAGCTAAAGCTAGTGTAAATATTGGGTATTACTATATAATGTGTTTTTCTGGTCAGTTTTTTATACTTCTTCCATGTTGCTTGTTAGTTGAATTAGGTTTTGGACATTTTCTTTCAACTGGGGGTCAACCAAGGATCTACCACAAAGGATGTATCCAGGGTACTTGCTAGAATTTGACTAAATATTAGCTTTGTATAAAAAAAATCTGCCATAACTTTCACACTTTGTATAGTACGGACATCACTGTGTTTTGTGTTTTTCTGTGGATCTTCTTCGATGCCCCACCCCTTTCAGTCAGAACCACAGTGGTCCCTCATCAAGACCCTGATCTAAAGAATATCTCCAACAGGGAGGGGGCAGCAGAAAGGTGAACTCTGGAAAGGCAAAAAATGGTCATCTGCAATATCAGGGCAGTACAGTATTTAAAGAGTACCATCGGGCCTAAAATATAAAGGGGCTGATCCCCTCCATTTGGCCTCTACTTACCTTTTGGATGTCACTGCTGTCTGCTGCAGCGTCATCCGACTGTTTCAGAGTCGGATTCTCACTCGGCCGTTGCTAACTGACAAGTACGGCTCTTCAATGTCCTACGGCGATCTTGCAGTTCCGCAAAATCTTGCAGGATTTTGGGTGGTTCCATTGCACCCGGAATTCGAGAGACCCAGAATATGGATCCCTCAGAAAAGTGAGTAAACAATCCCCAATTGTGAAACAAGGAGGGGGGGGGGAGCAGTCCGGGAAGGTTTTAACCTCCCCCGATGTTCCTTTAAAAAAAAAAAAAAAAGGGGGGGGGGGGGGGAGTTGGTCAAACCAGAGTAGGGAAGTGAGTAGGGCAAATACTTTGGACACCATCAAATCTTTTGTTTAACCATTGACAGTATGCAAAGCAAAAAGTTAAAACATATACAAAGCGTAATGGTGACAATTCTATTAGAGCTAAAAAGGGCCAACATGGTCCCCAGGAAGCAAGTTGTCCCCATGTCAGTTGCATGTAATGAGTAATAAATTATGACGGCACAACCTATACCACTCACAGAGGTGCAAATGACATCATGGACCTGCCTATCTGCTGTACTTTGCGTTCCTGATAGATCATTCAGTGGCTCTATCGGGTAATTGGAAACAGAGGGGGACGTGGTTGTAAACCAGAATGATGCAAAGTAAAAACGGATAGAAGTGGACTTCTGGCTACAGCACATAATTCATCTGTGTACTACAAAGGATCTGTATGTTTACATTATCCTTTCACCAAGTGAGGCTTTCCAGAATATATGTATGGAAGCCAGTTCCAGGCCAATCATACGCAAGGTCAGGTACTTGCATGACGCACCCTGTAGTGGCCAGCTCATATCCAGATAAACACTAAGCTCACAATAACCAAGGGCTACATATTCACACTGTGCAATTGCAGATCAGGTGCGTTTTACCACTGAACTGTGTTTTTCAACTGCGTTTTTTTTTTTTTTTTTTTGCAGTTGCAAGAAAATAGACACAGAATACATCTGCATATGCAGTTCGGTTGGAACACAGCGAGCAGGACTTTTCTGGCTCTGCTCTAACTGCACTGTATCAAATCGGAGAGAGGTGTGAAAGGGGCTATAGAGGATACATTACATGACTTTGTCTGCAGATCTGCAAAACGCAGAAACGTAAGCGCCTCCGGACATGTGTGAACGTCTACAGCCCAGGCAATACTATATTCACTTGATATCACTTGATTCAGGGCTGAGTGGTTTCGTCTAGCCCTCCAACAGTGCTTACATCGTTAATACGGTTGAAATCAGACATATGTCCATCAAGTTCAACCAAGGGTGTTGGGCTGGGCGAAGTTATTTATTTTATTTTTTTTTACTGATAACCGCTAATAGTAACTGTTAAAGTAGAACTTTATTTTGTCCTATGAACACCACCAGGTGGATCTCCCTCACAGCAGTATTTTGTTTAGTATGTCGGCATCTCCACATGTGTACAAAGCTTTTCTGCAAACTTTCCTTTCCCACTTTCACCAAGCCCCACGTACAGGGTTATTAAAAGTGGTCCCACACACTACCTTATGGTATGGGAATGCTGCTTCTTACTGGGGTGGGACTTCCCGATTGGCGATGCCCCAAACGCTCATCTCTTCCGAGACTGGATCCTAGAGATTTTAGGGGATGCAGGGAGCTATGTGCGGGAGAGACATCATCTAGTTTAGATACACTCCCAGTTAGAAGCAGAAAAAAAAAAAACCCCACTTTTAGTAGTAGTAGTTTAAGTAACACAGTTGTACAATATAAGATTGCAATATAACAATTACGTGGCACATGTGTTAGCTTTCTGCATATACTTGCTAATTAGCCATACAGACCAACCAATGGTACTACTGCTCAAAAACTACTTGTCCCTAATTGGGTAACAAGCCCATCCCATAGATATATATATATATATATATTTTTTTTTTTTTTAATAGTTGGGACACAAACGGGGGGGGGGGGGGGGGGGGGGGGCGGGGGAACACATTTGGACTTGCTTTGAGCATTAGACATGAATACACCAGCATCATTTAATGAACATCCCAAACCCTTAACCTATTCCCCAGCATCTAAAATTTTAGTCACTTACATATTCTTTCCCCCACTGGGCTACAACTCTGTTCAGTACTCAAGGATATGGGCACCACCATCTTGCCTCTTAGGTGTATCACATACTGAGGAGAGGGGTAAAAAAGTACAGGGGGGCAGGTAATAGCTGTGCTTTTCCCAGACACAGCAGAGCTGGGGTCAGGAAAAGGACAGCAATACCAGAATGCAGAGCAGCACAGTCAGAAGACCATTCATGTCTGCAGGCAGCCTGAGACTTCATGTTCCGCCGTCTTGGATGTTAAAAGGCTCAAAAAACGCAATAGGTGCAGGTAGGATGATGTTTAATATGGGCAATCTGTATGTACAGGGTGGGGGAAACATTTTTATTCAGGGTGAGGGTCTGGTTTAAGTACAGACAACCAGATATTGTGCATCTGCCAGGGTAATGAACACCAAGGGCTGCACAGATGTCATGTGTACTACCTAGGGTGGGTGGAGGGGGCCTGTGAGCACTGTTCAGAAAGCACAACAGCCAACCATTACATTGAAGGTTTAGGAACAGCAGCAATTAATCCAAAAGTTTAAAAAAAAAAAAAAGAAAAGAAATGCATTTAGCCCCTACTGAGGCCAAGAGAAAAGACTCGCCGGTGCTTATGGCCTGTGCCACATCAGAACTCACGGATATTCACAAGGTTTTTTGTTACAGCATATGAGCCATTTAGAAGAAAAGAGATCCAGTATTTTGGCCCTTTCCTCCAGGGCACCCTGATCAGGGGTTCGCCCCGCTGTGTAAACCCCCCCCCCCAGGACGCCGAAGCCAACTCACCTTTTCCCTGTCCTACGGCGCATGCGCGGCCGCTCATCCAATCAGAGCGCTCGGAGCCACTGACCTCACATCGCCTAAAGCCAGCGGCTTCGAACACGCTGGTGGCCTCATCCCTCACTACCCTCTAACCAGGAGAGTGCTCGCGCCGGCTAGTCTCAATGCCTGGAACGGTACATGCGCCCTGCTAGAGGGATTGTGGGTATGCCGTTGCGGCTCGCACTTTTGGACTGGGAAACAAGGTAAGTGTATGGGGCGACCTGGGGAATTTCACAGTGGGGCATCCCGATTTTGGATGCCCCGGGGGGATCGATCGTATGTATAAAAGAGTCCCGGGCTCATCACGGTAGGTTTTGGTCGACTTTAAAATGCCAAAAAAATTATCCCGACCGACTCCTCCATTGATCTGTATCGTCGTGATGATCTGTGCCCTGGGCAGTCTGCACATTTTCATTTCCTTGCAGTGAATTGGTAAAAGGGTTCCCCAGGGCCTTGTACTGGTTCTCTACTCTACTGGATCAGATCTTTTAGGGTTAAGAAATAATTTACTCTCCATTTGTAATTTGCAATTTTGATGTAGTGTTGCCACCTGGCAATGGTGGCTCATGTATCCACAGGCAACCTGTCCATTTAATCCGGACCGCAGCATAGCTGAGATGCTGAGAAAGGAAGTGCCAAAATGGCTGCTATTAAAAGAGAAAAGAAAAAAAGCAATTCTGTGAGTACTCACCTGTAGAATTGTTTTTGTTCTTGCATGGCACGGCCCGCTTCAATATTCATAACAGTTGGGTTATTCCGCCACAAGGTGGCGCAGTGGTACTGCAGAAAGCTGTGGCATCTCCCGGCCCCCTATAAAAACGGGATTAACCATAGAGTTCCCAGCGTAGACAAGCAGTGAGACAAGAAGCCGGGAGAGAATAAAGGTAAAAAATGTATAAAATGGTAAAAAAAACCCAATTAACTTGAACAATCACCATAAAGAGGCAACCAAGAATAATGATAACAAGGGTGGGGCGAAGTGGGCCATGCCATGCAAGAACAAAAACAATTCTACAGGTGAGCACTCACAGAATTGCTTTTTTCTTTATTGCATGGCACGGCCTGCTTCGGTATTCATAACAGTTGGGACATCCAAAAGCAGTGTCCAAAGTAGGGTGGGATCCCCAACGAGTAACGGCCAGTAGTTCAAGTCACTACCGCCTGAAGCACCTTGCGGCCAAACGCAGCATCAGCGGAGGCCTTAACATCAATCTTGTAAAACTTGGAAAAGGTATGAACAGAAGACCAAGTAGCGGCCTTGCAAACTTGTTCAACAGAAGCTTTGTGCTGAAAAGTCCAAGAGGCACCAATAGCACGAGTGGAATGAGTATCCTGAGATAGAGAGACAAATCTGGGAAGTTTGTGATTGTGACGGGACGCAAACAAGGCCACGTCCGGCTGACCCCAGCGGTGACACAGGGAGAGAAACACCCGGTTGTTGAGGGACCATTCCCCCAGACGAGACGACCCCCCTGGTCAGGGAGTCCGCCACCTGGTTCTCCACTCCCAGAGTGTAGACCGCTGAGATGCAGAGAACATGGCATTCCGCCCAAGACAGAATCAGGGAGTCCCTCCCTGATGATTGATGTAGGCAACCGCCATCTGGTTGTCTAAACGGATCTGAACAGCCCGACCCTGAAGATGAGTGGTTAAGCAAGAAAGAACCAACTTGATAGCCCTCAGTTCCAGGACGTTTATGGAAGCATGGGCCTCTTGTGGGCCCCACCGACCCTGGAACTTCAGGGCCTTCCAGAAGCCTCCCCAACTGGTCAGACTGGCATCTGTGGTGACCGTCTCCCAGCACGGGGCCAGGAAGGTCCTACCCCCCAGAAGGTTCCTTGAGTCCAGCCACCACGAGAGGGACCGTCTGGCCAGAGAAGACAGAGCAAATTCCTGATCCAAGGACACAGGGTCCCGATCCCAAACTGACAAGAGGTGCAACTGAAGAGGTCTCATGTGAAACTGAGCAAAGGGGACTGCCTAGAAGCAGGACACCATCAGGCCCACCAACTGCATCCCATGACAGATGGAGGGATGAGGACACGATAGAGCCCGAGCCTGCATCTGAAGACCCCCCCACCTTCTGCTGAGGAAAAAACACCTTGACCTGAGAGGTACCCAGAGTCATGCCCAGACAGGACCTCATCAAGGACGGGGACAGAGAAGACTTGGGATAGCTGATCACCCAGCCGAAGGACTCGAGAGCGGAGGTCACCATCTGAGTGTCCTGCTCGGCCTGAGGAAAGGACTTGCCCACAAGCAGGATGTCGTCCAGGTAAGGAATGATGCGTATGCCCCGGTTCCCCCGGCAGAGCCATCACTCCCGCCAGCCGTGAGCCCCCGAGGCACCAGGTTGATACCGAAGGGTAGAGCCACAAACTGGTAACGCTGATCCTGCAGCTCGAACATTATAAATCTGATGACCTGGGAAGATAGGCACATGAAGATAAGCATCCTTGATGTCCAAAGTGGTCATGAAGTCGCCCGGGCGAAGGGTACTGACAGCAGAGCGTAGCCTCTCCATACGAAAATGCTTGAATCTGACAAATTTGTTGAGGCCCTTCAGGTCCAGAATGGGCCTCAGAGAGCCGTCCTTTTTGGGGACCGTGAAAAGATTGGAATAGTACCCCTGACCCTGTTCTTGATGGGGCACCTGACAAATGACTCCTGACTCTAACAGGCATTGAACCGCCAGAAGCAACCCTTGAGCAGGGAGGGGGTTTAAAGACATCCGGGATCTGATGAATCTTGGGGGCAGCCAGGCTGCAAACGCCATCTTGTAACCGGAGGACACTACTTCCTGAATCCAGACGTGAAGCCTCCAGATGTGAGCAAAGAGTCGAAGCCGTCCCCCCCCACCCGGATGGGTGAGGGCGCCCCTTTATGCCTGAGTGGCCTTGAGATAGGGTTTGGGCTTGGAACTCCATGAGAGACCGGGACGACCACGGGATCTGCCACGGCCCCAAGAATCTCTGCGGCCACTAGAGAGTAGGGAGCCACGGCCTCCTCTGGGAGCACGAAAGGAAGGGAGGGGGACGGAGGACCCTCGACAAGGCCGAGACTGCCTCCTACGCTGAGGTAGCCTGCCATCCTTGGCTAGAACATCAAGACGCTCCCCAAATAGCCGCAGCCCTGCGAAGGGGAGTCCAGTGAGAGCTTTTTAAGCAGCTGCCCACTGACGTAACCAAACAAAGCGGCTCATAGCCACCAAGAGCGCAGAGGCCCTACCACTCAGCCGCACAGCATCATCCATAGAAGTAAGGATAAAGGCAACAAAATCAGAGCAGGAGTCATATACTCCTCCTCCCCCCCCCCCCCCACTACGATCCGTAGCGCCATCAAGGAGACGCTTGAGCAGTTTCTTAAGGGCAATAGCTGTAATGGCAGCTGCACAAGCCGGGCGCAATCCAGCCCCCACATAGGTAAAGGCATGGCAGGCCAACTTTTCCATGCGCCGGTCCTCACTGTCCCTCAGAGCGGTAGTGTCAGGTGAAGGCATGACCGAAGTATTGGACAAGCCTAGCACGGGAGCGTCCACATTCAGGGGGAAATTACCTCTTAACGAGATCAGCAGGAAAGGGATACCTCTTATCCAAACCCTTGGGCCCAGCAGGCAGCCTGTTAGGACGTTCCCATTCTTTAAGCACCATAGTGGTGAAATGTCCCTGCTCAGGGAATTCCAGACGCGGTTTACTAGGACGAAAGAGCTCACCCTGTTTCCTTTTAACCTCCACAGGGGCAGCAATGTGTAAAATTTCAAAAATGTGAGACAGCAAATTATCAGTGTCCTCAGGATACCATGAATCCTCCCCAGATTCAGGGTCACTATCACAACCCTCCTGCTGGTCCCTAGAGGAGTCCGAGTCCTGGAGCAGTTCCCCTTCCTCTAGGGAAGAACGTCCAGCAGTGACATCAAATTCCTCATACTCCTCTGTAGAGCGTGAGGGAGTGGAAGTCAGGTGCCTCTTCTTGCCAGAGGTCTTCCTAAGAAACAGTCCTGGCAAGCTACCTCTCAATGCTGATCACCTGCAGAGCCAAATCAGAGTGCGACTTCCTGCTAATATCCCCTTCACTAGGGCTCAATTGCAGGAATGGGGGAGTAGGTGAAGCCGAGGGAGGCGCAGAGCTGGGAAAACCGAAGCAGGCAAACCAGCTTGAAGCGCAAGTACACTCTCAGCACACGGCACGCACACCGTGACACTGTTACTCACAGGGGATACCCCACACATGGAACACAGCCGAACTTGTCCCGAAGGACCCCCAAGCACGCTATCCCCAGAAGCCTCCATATGGTGATTAACACAGACGCAATAGGCCAGCGGTGGGTAAAGGCTAATACAGAAGCCACCCAGGATGCCGTCCCACGGAATGCCCCCAGAAATCGGTGAAAGGGGGGGATGAGGGGAGGAAGGAGTAGAGCCGGTAGAAACCACAACCCAATGGTGTCCCGCCTGAAAGACATAAGTGAAAAAGACACATGAGCATCCCACAGCACATACCCCCAAGGGCAATAAAAAGGAGGAGACATAGTCTCCAAAAACACTCACCCCCTCAGAAGCCAGAACATGAACCCTGCATCCCTATCAGGCTCACCGTAAAGCCTATGGCCGGCTACCCTTTGTGGTGCAGGGTCTGCAGCTGGAGCTGTGCTCCTGGAGCACTTGACCCTAGTGCTCTTCTACCTTCACCCGATCTATCAGCCGAGGCTGGGAGGCAGTGAGGGTCCAGAAACAGATGGAAATAGACATGCAGGGCCGCAGGCTTGGTTGCCTCGCTCACCTGCGCACAGAGAGAGCCATCTTCTATCTTCGCAGTTTCACTGCAGAGGAAACACTGGGAACTCTATGGTTAATCCCATTTTTATAAGGGGCTGGGAGATGCCACAGCTTTCTGCAGTACCACTGCGCCACCTTGTGGTGGGATAACCCAACTGTTATTAATACTGAAGCGGGCCGTGCCATGCAATAAAAAAAACGGCGAGGTGGTGTTTCAATTTTAAATGGATGCAGGAGCAAATGTATGTGCCTACATGCTTCAGTATCATGCTTGCAGATGGGGCAAGTGAGTTTGGGGGGAGTTCCCCTGCCCCCTCCCCCCCGTCCCAACTGTGCCAGGCCGTCGGTCCGTTTGATACTAGTTACTGAAAATCAGTGCTTTTGACACATTTTATATTGAGAACTTTGAGCCCAACATTTTGCACTCAAATCTCAACTACTGAGAGCCTTGGAAATGGAAAAAATAAGCAGAACAAATCACAGGATTTTGACTTTCCCAGGTTTGGTTCCATGCCCCGGTGTATTAGCCACCCCCATTTGCACACTAAAACACATGTCTCCTCAGACCAACGGTGCATGTGCGGGCTCTCGCTCAATGAGAGCTCTTTGCCATGTTTACATGCTTCCGCAAATGGTTCTCGTTCATTTCAGTGGGGATTTAGAGTGGCCACAACCCCCGCGTGCGCTTCAGCCTGAATGACTGGGCTGTACAGCCCAAAAACGTAGTCACTATTATAAACAATCAGAGCAGTTTATCGAAAGGGGAAAGGTGGGTGTTTACCAGCGGCCAGGGTCAACACATACTTTCAGAAAAGTCAGACATGTCAACACTAATTCAGTATTTTCAAAAGCCTACCTTACATATACTTCTTAAGAAAAAAAAAATGTATTGACTAATGTCTTGCATTTCCTCTGGCCCGCAGCACAATATATTCGTAAAGCTTTTAGCCAGCTTGTTCAGAATTATTGTGAAGCGCCATGCTGTAGATGAGGACATCCAGGCAGGCATATAGTATCAGGTCATTCTCTCTTAAATCTGGACAGGAAACAGATGAAATGCCTAACGAAGTTACCAAAGAAACAAATTCCTCTGGACCAGTCTGCTCTGTTTCACAGCACATCATTTGCAGAGGGGAAACGTTCTACTTCAGGTTGATAGAAACCACTCAACAATATCAAAGAACTCCACTCACACCACCATGTCAACTTCAAAAAGCTATTCTGCAATTGAAAATGTAAAAAACGGACAGTAATGTAAACGCAAAAAAATATAAAAAAGGGTCCGAAATAGAATTCATCACTTGATTTCAGGAAGGAGAACAAGTGTAGAATTGGTGGATGCAACCAGAGTTAAAGCAGACCAAAACCCAACATTTTTAACTAGCATTCCCTGAATTGCTTCCCCCATGAATAGTAACTTTGCCTATTTTTACTGCTCTTGCTTCATTCTAATCCCAGATAACGGCACCTGATTTAGCTGCACTTCCTCCATTCATTGCCACTGTTGTGTGTGGCAACCATGTCATTGCCGCACTTATGCAATGATTGATCCCCTGCCATCTTACAGAGAGGGACAGCAAAACATGTTCCAGGGCAATTTTGATAAGCAGAAACATCCATTTCTAGTTCTACAAGAAGAGAATATCAGCAGGGGCTTTGGCCAAATGTATTTCACAAGTTCAGTGGTTTTTGGTCCGCTTCAAGCCATAACTTTAGTTTTTGGGATGAAGGCTTCCACATGCCCCCCCCCCCAACCTCATCTGGTAACTCTCCGCCAATCTTGTGTGACATTCCACATAACCAAAGGAAACACTAAAGGGCAAGGTGGTGCAACCACTTATCTGCATTGGTACAGCAAGGTCATCTGCATCGACCAGAGGGCCTAAGTGGTTCAAGTGTTGGGAATCCAAAGTTACCCTCAACACTAGAAGATTGGAGGGTAGCAGCATTAAAAGGGACTCTGTAGGCAGAGTGAACGCAGCTGAAACAAGGCAAAGAGTAGTGGTCCACATCCTGAATTCCTTTGCCATAGACCACCAATAGTAGGGCTAAGCTGGTGAACTAAAGCTCATCATCATCAGACTGTGGACACTGAGGGAGAACAGCCAGGCTAATGAGAATGCCTGTCTTACAGACCCCGCCCATAATGCAGATTATGCAGCATCACAGAGCCAAAGGGCAACACCCCAATATTTCAAAAGATAAATCATAAGGTGAAAACGTAAACCTCTTAGCTCGGCCATTTCTTCTTTAAAGTGGACCTGCACCCTGAATAAGAGCATATTTGATATGGTTCCCACACCATGTACATACAGATTACCCACATTAAAAATCATCCTACCTGCATCTACTGCATGTTATGAGCCTTTAAACATCTAAGATGGCAGCTCACGGAGCATCAGGCAGCCTGCAAACAGGAAGTCTTCTGATTGTGGCGCTCTGCCTTCTGGGATTGCTGTCCTTTCCCTGACCTGACGCCAGAAACGCACAAAAATAATATTTACTTGAGTTTCTGTGGTAGCACCATGGTTAGTACATCTTCCTCATCTTGGGTGAGCCAGACAACTAATCATCAGCAAGGCTGGTCACAACATGACAATATTCTGCCACTGGATGGCAGTATACAATGTGAGTGACAATCTCCTTTTTAGGACCTGTGGCTTCCCTGGTTCCCAAAAACTGCACTAAACGAAAACAATTTCTAATTTAGGAAGAGTTCTGTTTCAATATAAATCCGTAATGGAATTAGGTTACTTTAAGCAGACCTATATTTGTCTATCTAGCCCCCAGACATACCATTTTGGGGGTTCTGGTGACTAATAGGGTTCCCTAGGTATGTATGGCACGCCTACATGTCCACCCAGCTGCTGTCCGTTATGTGGGAAGTACAAGTGATGCTGAAGTGCTGATCTGGTGAGTACCGTATATAGTGAGGGTTTGCGTACTCTGGCAGTAAGAATTTGCAGTAGTCAGCCCACTCCAGTATTATATAAAAATAAGCACATTTAATTTAAAGTGGAACAAAACCCACGCCACAAGGCCCTGAAACCTATAAGATTCAGGGGCCGCTGGATTCCCTCCCCCCGGGGCACCCAGAATCGGGATGCTCCGATGTGCGAAATCCCCCAGAAACTCACCTTCTTTCCTTGTCTAACGGCACATGCGCCAGCTGCGGCCACATCCCTGCTATTCCTTTAGCACAGCAGATGCCCGGCACGGGAGTGCTCCCTGTTAGAGGGCAGCGGGGATGCAGCCGCAGCTGGCGTGCTGATTGGACGAGGGGGCTGCGCATGTGCCATAGGAACGGGGAAGTATGAGCGAGATCTGGTGACTTCGGGTGTTTCACACAGCGGGGCATCCCCGATCGAGGTGCCCGGGGCAAGGACAAAAGCCCAGGATAGTCAAAAGGACATAATAGGACAAAATCTATGTGATGGCATGTAAAGCCAATCAAATCCAAGATGCTGAAGGAGGAGGATCGTGGGGCATTTGGCAGGTCTTTGGGCACTGTGAATATCGCCAACATTTCCAGGAGGTGCATCAGTTAAAATTATATCTTTGGGTCAGAAGTGTGATCTACAAAAGAAATTGCTGCCTAATGAAACCAAAAGGATTTGTAAAAACATTACATGCGCATATGGCTGGATTAAATCTTAGGCGGGATGTAGCTTCATGTTCATGTGAAACTGGGATCTTGAAATTCCTGAAGGTTTTCTGTTTGTCTCTGTGCAGGGGACAGTCCCATCAGGTCTTTTTGGGTTTGTGGGGTGGGGCAAGGGCAGGAGGCCTGTCTTAATTTGTCGGTATGTCCCTCTTTTCTATGCCTGGTGGGACTTGCCCCTTCTCTTCGTGTGAGCAGGTGGTAATCTGGCTGGCCCAATGTGATGCAGTTCTACTGGGGTTGCACTGTGGGATATCCATCTAGCGGGTGGGCCATCCCCTCAGTTACCATTAGGGCATATGGCTAATGGGAGCTTCGATTTTTATGCCGTCACCCTCTTCACGTGGGTCCTAAATGCAACATACAGTATGTGCGGTAAATGTGTAGATGGACCATTGACTTGATTTCTTGTCCGGGAACAGCAATTGTGAGAGAGGTCTAATGCAGGTAACACCTACCTACTTAATTGGATGGCCAAGTGAATTTGTATTTAAATGTGTAGGGCCTTTCATTGGGATATGAAACCGTTAAAGTCATTGTCCATGTACACAAAGAAAAAGACCAAGAAAAAAAAACCCTTACCCTAAACCAGGGGACCGGGATCTCTGGATCCTGGGCGCCGCCATCTTGAAAGTAAAACACAGAACCACATCCCCCGGCTCTGTGCATTCTCCCACCCATTCAAATGAATGGGAGGTGGGAGTGCACGCGCAGACCTGGGGAATGTCACTTTCTATCGTTTCCTAAGTTGGCCAGGGGAGACCGGGAGGATTGGTGCAGGCCCCCAGGGTCATTTAATAAAAAGCCCAACCCCTTAAAGTATTCCCCAGCATCTAAAATTAATATAGTTAACGTTTTTAATCACTTTCTATGCTTTTCCCTACTGGCATGCAACTCTGTTCAGCACTCTAGGATACGGGTGCCGCCATCTTGGCTCAGTAGCATCATATACTGAGGAGAGGAGGAGGGGACAAAAGTGCAGGGAGGGCAGGGTTATAGCTGTGCTTTGCACAGAGAACAGAGATGGGTTCAGCAATCCCAGAATGCAGAGCAGCACAGTCAGAAGATACTTCCTGTTTGCAGGCAGCCTGAAAATCCATGGGCTGCCCTCTTCAATGTTTAAAGGCTCATAAAATGCAGTAGGTGCAGGTAGGATGATTTTTAATGTGAACAATCTGTGTACAGGGTGGGCAAGGTAATGTTTTTTTCTTTGTAACCCCCCTCCCTTGTCCTGCCTCAGCACCAGGGCAGTGGGGGGTTATAGTTGACAGAAGTTGCACTTCTTAGCATATAGTGCTAAAGTTCATTATTTTCCATAATGAAATGATAAAAATTAAACTTTCATATATTTGAGATTCATTGCACACCAACTGAAATTTTTCAGGTCTTTTTTTGTTTTAATACTGATGATTTTGCCATACAGCTCATGAAAACCCCAAAATCCTATCTCAAAAAATTAGCATATCATGAAAAGGTTCTCTAAACGAGCTATTAACCTAATCATCTGAATCAACTAATTAACTCTAAACACCTGCAAAAGATTCCTGAGGCTTTTAAAAAAGCCCAGCCTGGTTCATTACTCCAAACCGCCATTATGGGTAAGACTGCCAACCTGACTGCTGTCCAGAAGGCCATCATTGACACCCTCAAGCAAGAGGGTAAGACCCAGAAAGAAATTTCTGAACAAATAGGCTGTTCCCAGAGTGCTGTATCAAGGCACCTCAATGGGAAGTCTGTGGGAAGGAAAAAATGTGGCAGAAAACGCTGCACAACGAGAAGAGGTGACCGGACCCTGAGGAAGATTGTGGAGAAGGACCGATTCCAGACCTTGGGGGACCTGCGGAAGCAGTGGACTGAGTCTGGAGTAGAAACATCCAGAGCCACCGTGCACAGGCGTGTGCAGGAAATGGGCTACAGGTGCCGCATTCCCCAGGTCAAGCCACTTTTGAACCAGAAACAGCGGCAGATGCGCCTGACCTGGGCTACAGAGAAGCAGCACTGGACTGTTGCTCAGTGGTCCCAAGTACTTTTTTCTGATGAAAGCAAATTTTGCATGTCATTCGGAAATCAAGGTGCCAGAGTCTGGAGGAAGACTGGGGAGAAGGAAATGCCAAAATGCCTGAAGTCCAGTGTCAAGTACCCACAGTCAGTGATGGTCTGGGGTGCCATGTCAGCTGCTGGTGTTGGTCGACTGTGTTTTATAAAGGGCAGGGTCAATGCAGCTAGCTATCAGGAGATTTTGGAGCACTTCATGCTTCCATCGGCTGAAAAGCTTTATGGAGATGAAGATTTCATTTTTCAGCACGACCTGGCACCTGCTCACAGTGCCAAAACCACTGGTAAATGGTTTACTGACCATGGTATTACTGTGCTCAATTGGCCTGCCAACTCTCCTGACCTGAACCCCATAGAGAATCTGGGGAATATTGTGAAGAGAAAGTTGAGAGACGCAAGACCCAACACTCTGGATGAGCTTAAGGCCGCTATCGAAGCATCATGGGCCTCCATAACACCTCAGCAGTGCCACAGGCTGATTGCCTCCATGCCACGCCGCATTTCTGCAAAAGGATTCCCGACCAAGTATTGAGTGCATAACTGAACATAATTATTTGAAGGTTGACTTTTTTTTATTAAAAACACTTTTCTTTTATTGGTCGGATGAAATATGCTAATTTTTTGAGGGGTTTTCATGAGCTGTATGGCAAAATCATCAGTATTAAAACAAAAAAAGACCTGAAAAATTTCAGTTGGTGTGTAATGAATCTCAAATATATGAACGTTTAATTTTTATCATTTCATTATGGAAAATAATGAACTTTAGCACTATATGCTAATTTTTTGAGAAGGACCTGTATATAGTAGTTTCAGTTCTCGCATTACCCAAATGAAAAAAAAAAAAAAACACAGGTGATAAAAAGCAACATTTATTAATTATTTACAACAAATAACATAAAATAGGGAGTAAAAGCAGTCTATGACTTGAAACATTTGGCCTCTACATAGCGGAAAGCAAATGTAAAACTTTTTTTTTTTTTACTGTTCTGTAATCTTTCAGTGCAAGCATCAGACTGTGGGGACAGCAGAGTCCTCAAGTCTTCCTACTTGTGCTCCAGTAAAGTCACTTCTGACCACTTTCATACTCACCAGAGCCACCAAACGGAGGCACAATAGGCTTAATAAGTGTTTCCTATGGGCTTCCATGGTTTTGGCATTCACTCAAAGTTAGGTCAAAAAAACCCAAAGCCCTTTCACTTTTTGAAGAGGGGGGGGGGGGGGGGTGTCTACTGACGTACCTTTAAGGCAAATGTGACTGGAAACCTAAAATTCCAACATCAGAGCTAACCACTGAAATAAACTATCCACTTTATTCCTGCTGAAGCTCTCCTAGGACTCCAGTATTTGCTACTGACTTTTCCAGAAGTGCCAACATTTTGCCAAGTATCTGACCAATGTTGGCCATCTCGCAACGCAATCCACTCAGATCATTTGCCATACTTCTTTGGAGGTTGTAAATGTCTCCTAGTCTTCTGTCAACACATGAAAATGGTCCCAGAGATGGAGCCTGCATCCTGCTTGCACATTCTTCGTGGGCTGCCTCAAGAGAATGAGCATATGGAAAGTTCAGGCGCTTTGATGACTTTGGCGTTAATGAGGAACGTTGCCTGAGTTTTCGTTTCCTTCTTACTCTAGGCCTATCCAGTTTGATGGGTTTGTCGCTGTCTGAAACAGAATCTCTGTCAGGCAGATCAAGGTCCACTTCAGATAACGCCGATACCTCTGAAGTGGTCATCAATTGCTCCACACATTCTGTAGTATTCAAATGACAGCTAGAGAGGCCTTCAGCAGCATGGGCAGTTGTGGGCCGGACTTTGGGGTTTAAGTTTATATTTGCATAGCCAGGCTTCGCAGCACATATAAAATCATGAGATACAGAAAGGGAACCATCATCTTCGACAACCGACTCCATGTCCTCAGAATCGGACCAGTTCAGATGTTCTCGTTTAAAGGCACGTAGGATTGTTTTGGGTTTAGGGATTAGTGTAGAAGGCTTTAGTTGATAGACATCCCCCAGGCCAGGAGTAGCTGGGTGTACCACCTGGCTCTGGCCGTCTCTCTCCTCACCCTCTGTGGAAAACAAAAGATATATATATATTAAAAACTTATTCCAGAGTGCTATTTCACTTAAAACGAATTCAAAAGATTACCCGAGATTATCTCCTATTAAATGTACTTACACAAACCTTTCTGTACCAAGATCCTGTCCACTGAGCTACTGCAAAGGAGCAGGAAGAGATCTGACCAACCTCATGAAGGTCTAACCTTAAAAACAAACATTTTGCTGCTTAAAACCGATGCCATGAGGCAAACAGATTGAAAATTAAATATTGTAAAAAAAAAAAAAAAATTGGTTTGGCATTTAATACGTAAACAAGTAAATATTTTCTTACCTGAAATATGTGGATCATCTGCCTTCCAGAAATGTGCCCGCCGTTATAGAGGCATCTAGGGCTTGTGTCTGTATTCTGGCGACTCTCCACACTGCTGCCTTGTCATTAGTGCTGGATAAAATTCAGATCGCTTCAGGTCTCTCTTGCAGTAGCCCAGTATTGGCATATTAAGCAATTAAACATAACATATCAGCAATCTGAGAATATTATATTATATATATATATATTCTCCTACCGCACACAGACACTTTGTCATACAGGAGGTGCTCACACATTACATATATCGGTTCAGCGGGTGGACTCTCAAAGTTCTCAAGATTCTTCATTTTATTTTGGATTTTATCAAAGATTGGTGGGCAAAGTTGGTTCAATATACAGTAACTGTATTTTGTGTGAGATTGGTTACAGGGACTGATTGTGTGTGTGGTATCGGATCAGAATACAAAGCCTTATACAGTCATGGCCCTAAATGTTGGCATCCCTGAAATGTGGAAATGAAGCATTTCTCACAGATACTGCAACACATGTATTGCTACACATGTATTGCTATACACACACACACACACACACACACACACACACGTTTATTCCCTGTGTGTATTAGAACTAAACTAAAAAAGGGAGGAAAAAAAGCAAACTTTACATAATGTCGCATCAAACTCCAAAAAATGGGCTGGACAAAATTATTGGCACCTTTTCAAAAATGTGGCTAAATAAGATTGTTTCCAGCATGTGATGCTTCTTTAAACTCTCCTGGGACAAGTAACAGATGTGGGCAATACACAAAATCACACCTTAAACCAGATAAAAAGGAGAGAAGTTCACTTAGTCTTTGCATTGTGTGTCTGTGTATCCACACTAAGCATGGACAACAGAAAGAGGAGAAGAGAACTGCCTGAGGACTTCAGAACCAAAAGATCAACAATCTCACGCTTCTGCCATAAACAAGCCATTTGCTGACCATTAAATATGCACAGCAACGACACTGATTGGCTGAGAGCCGGGCATGCACCGTAGCAGCAGTTTTTCTGGGCGATCTTGGGGTTTCACTCAGTGGGGCATCCCAAACCAGGATACACAGGGCAGGGAACAAAACCCAAGGTAGTCAAAATCCTGGGTTTTTTCCACTTTAATTGCCATATGGCCTAGGCCTTCAAAAGCAAAGCAAGCTTTTTGAAGTACTTCTAAATAGCTCAGCTCCAGGCTGGGATATTTTGAACTCTGCTTTCCTCCCTTTATTTGAACTGAGCAGATTTCATCCCCCTGCCTGGGTGGAATTGTAGCTCCCATGTCACATAGAGGAGACACAGTCCCCATTGTAAGCTGCAATTCAGGGTTGTGGCTGGTCTAAAGAAAAATCACCAAAGTGACGGCAGATAGAAGTAGAAGCAAAACGTTCTTACGATATTGTTTTTACTTTGCTTTCACAATAGTTCTCATTGATATTACTGTTGTTCACACAGCATTGGTAGGAAATGCTAGGTTACGTTTTGCAGACTTCAGTGTGCACCAGTAATTTTTCAGATGAATGGAGAATTAATTGCTATGGAATTCCAGCCAACCACACACTGACAGAAGGAAGAACGACCAAAAAAGCCCAACACACAAGGCTATGCCGAACACCACTGATTACAAACTACCTTCTGATCTAGAATTTAAAATGACTTTTTCTCTAAAAAGACAATAACTGTAAAAAGACACTGAGGGGAAGTTTCCACCAAATATAATTTGCAGTTGGTTCCAACCCAGGGGTGTGGGGGGGGGGCTGCTATGTGTGTTGCCACATGGCTGGCAATGCAATTCCACAAGCTAGCATAACTCTACCGGATTCTGAGACCCACTATCAGGCTTCAAAAGTCACTGGCTCAGTAGGGGTCTCCTTGTGGTCCAGTTAGCAGTCAGAAGAAAAGTGGGTATTGTGTTGGACCATTAACTAATAGGCATCTTGTACTAGGGCATGGAGGGTAGAACTGCAGTTTTCCTGCACACCAGGACCCCATGACTGCAAGGAGCACTTAGGCAGAGGTAGCAGCATAAAATACGATTACCTGACCTATTGCATAGAATTGCACACGTGTGTGTGTGTGTGTGTGTGTGTGTGTGTAATATATATATACACACACACACACACACACACGTTTGTGACATTCAAGGGACCACCTTTCCACCATTACCACGTCATTGAAATGGAGATTACCCTTTGTTTTGTGTATGTTTACACAGTGTGGCTGTGATCAGCAAGCTAAAATAAATTATGCGGAATAAATAGAAAATGGAAGCAAATACAAGGATAAAAAGATTCTAATCCCATTAGGGTAAAGTGCTTGGACGGATCAGCCCACTATGCAAATCCCCTTTCCAAGTAACAACAAAAGCAGCATCACACGGGATCTGAACTTTTACATCACATACATTTATCAGTCACCAGGTAAACACACAGAATCAATAAAATGGTGTTTCACCGGTTCACTGGATGTATGATTACCAGAACCAATCATATAAATGGCAAAAATATTAAATGAATCAGTTTGGGACAGGGCTCAATAAATCCCAGAGAACAAGAGCAGACACAAAATTTCAAGTAGACCCATTAAAAAAAACATTAAACTGGACCTTCACCATGATTTATTGAAAAGCCCAAACCCTAAAAAAACTGTTCCCTAGCATCTAAAGTTAATATATTTTAAGTTTTTAGTCACTTATTATTATTCTTTCCCCCACTGGGATGTAAATCTGTTCATGACTTAAGATATGGGCGCCACCATCTTGACTCAGAAGCATCACACTTACTGATGAGAGGTGAGCAGGATAAAGTACAGGAGGGCGGGTTATAGCTGTGCTTTGCTCAGACAGAGCAGAGCTGGGGTCAGGAAAAGGTCAGCAATCCCAGAATGCACAGCAGCACAGTCAGAAGGCACTTCCTGTTTGCAGGCTGCCTGACGTTCCATGAGCCGCCATCTTGGATGTTTAAAGGCTCATAACATGCAGTAGATGCAGGTAGGATGATTTTTAATGTGGGCAATCTGTATGTACAGGGTGTGGGAAACATAAGATAGACTCTTATTCAGGGTGAAGGACCGCTTTAAGGCTCCCACGCTTTGGACATTAAATGGCAAACAAATTGCACATACATTATGCTTGCAGTTAAAATGTTTAGATTACTGTAGGATTGTAGCAAAAAAAGAAAAAAAAATTAAGGGAATGGAACAGTGCCAATAAGTATTGATCAGGATCTGATCTCTTTATTGGTCTGATCTCAAAATCGTCATCAATATATAATGTTTAGCCTGGTGAGGGTATCAGAATTATTACACCAAGTGGACATATCGTAGAGAAATCCCTGGTCATTTACTGAAATCATGCAGATGCTCGTTTCCCAACCTCTCACAGCAAAGCTAAGAAACTAAGCAATGCCACTAGCCAAGATTTTAATTAATAAATGAAAAGAATGCATGCACTTGTGGTTCCACAGCTGCCCTTAAAGCGGACCTTCACTCTTAATAAGAGTCCATCTTATATGTTTCCCCCACCCTGTACATACAGATTGCTCAAATCAGCCTACCTGCACCTACTGTATGTTATAAGCCTTTAAACATCCAAGATGGCGGCTCATGGGACATCAGGCAGCCTGCAAACAGGAAGTGCCTTCTGACTGTGCTGCTCTGCATTCTGGGATTGATTACCTTTTCCTGACCCCAGTGACTAAAAACGTAATTTTAAATTGTTTTTTTAATTTAATTAAATTTTAATTTAATTTTTTATTTTATATGCTGGGGAATAGTTTTTTTTAAGAGTTTGGGCTTTTCAATAAATCATGGTGAAGGTCCGGTTTAAGACTCTACCTGGCAGGAAATGCTGCAGGTTGTAGTTCTGTGACAGCTAAGTATGGAGCTTTGAGAAAGAGCAACATGATCATAAGGGTGCTTATAGAAGAGGGTTACATTGCACATCATATATGGTTAGCACTCTAATTCAGTGCCATATAATATATATCCCAGAGCCCAGAAAGACAGCTAATCTTTAGCAGTGTTAAAGTCCAAAAACGCAGTTTACTAAGACAAACGTATTGCTCACATAGTAAAAATAAATGTAATTCCAATCATACATTTATACAGATTCATTTCAGGCAGGCCCCCCGTCCTAATCATAAGGAGGACAAGTAAGATCACTCCCTACACCATCCAGTTCACCACCCAGAGCAATTGGAAAATCTGAGAAAAATACTAACCCCGTGCAACAAAGCACTCCAATAGTGTCCATCTCACACTTAAAGCGGTCCTTCACCCTGAATAAGAGCATATCTTATATGTTTCCCACACCCTGTACATACAGATTGCTCACATTAAATCATCCTACCAGCATCTACTGCATGTTATGAGCCTTTAAACATCCAAGATGGCGGCTCATGGAACGTCAGGCAGCCTGCAAACAGGAAGTGCCTTCTGACTGTGCTGCTCTGCATTCTGGGATTGCTGACCTTTTCCTGACCCCAGCTCTGCTCTGTCTGAGCAAAGCACAGCTATAACCCCACCCCCTGTACTTTATCCCGCTCTCCTCTCCTCAGTATGTGTGATGCTTCTGAGTCAAGATGGTGGCGCCCATACCCTAAAGTCCTGAACAGAGTTGCAGCCCAGTGTGGGAAAGAATAATAAGTGACTAAAAACTTAAAATATATTAACTTTAGATGCTGGGGATTAAAATATATTAACTTTAGATGCTGGGGATTAAAATATATTAACTTTAGATGCTGGGGAATAATTTTTTAAGGGTTTTTCAATAAATCATGGTGAAGGTCCAGTTTAAAGAGGACCAACACCCAGGGGTGATCGGCCCGGAAATCTATAAGATTCCCGGGCCGATCACCTCCCACCCCGCGGGACATCCGAGATCGGGATGTCCCGCGGGGTGAAACCCCCCAGAAACCCCAAAAACACCTTACCTGATCCGCCGCCGCTTCCGCCGCCGCCGCCTCCCGCGCACCCCTCCAGACGTGCGCGCGCCCGCGCCGGCCCTCTGTGAATGGCCGGCGGGGGGCGCGCGCGCGCCGAGAGTGACGCGCGGGAGGCGGCGGCGGCGGAAGCGGCCTGGACGTTCCTGATCCCCGCCTGGACGTTGGCGGGGATTGGCTGCAGCGCTCACGTGGGAGCGTTGAGAGGTGAGTTTTTTGGGGTTTCTGGGGGGTTTCACACAGCGGGGCACCCCCGATCGGGGTGCCCCGCCGAAGTGGACCAAAACCCAGGATAGTCAAAATCCTGGGTGTTGGTCCACTTTAAGAAGCAACTTGCAGGAAGTGAGGAATCAACAGGACACCAGTGCGTCACTTCTGCGAGAGTTCTGTCTGCGTTAAAACCGAATTTGACTTTCCCAAATTGGGATGCACCACTGTGTACCCCCGACCCTAGAATGCCACTATTCAGTCACTTCTTACTCGTTCCAACAGCGCATGTGCAGGCTCTCATCAAGACGTCTGCCCTGACTGGCATTTGCCAAATGGCTCCCATTGATTAAAATGAGAGCACGTGCTGCCGCATCCCCGGGGCCTATCCCAATGGCTGGGACGGGAGCACATGCACGCAGCCGGGGATGAATAAGAGCCACTTGCTGAATTGGATGTGAGCCCACGCATGATCCATTAGTAGAAAGAAAAGGGGAGAGTTTTACAGGTGCCCCAAGGGAGGGGGTGCTTTCACACAGTGGGGCATCGGGATGTCTGGGAGGAAGGTCCGCTATAAAGGGACAATCCAGGCAAAAGGTTAAATCGTCATGCTTTCTGCTCTCTATGTGCTGACTGTCAAGGAGATGCATCTTTCATTCATCCTGCTTTATATTACTTCTCGGCAGCAAATGAGGACTCCATACAGGCATGTTTCAGTTTGTGGGTCCCTTCAGAAGTCGCCAGGTGTTGTCCTATGGCATACAATATTCAACTGAAAGGGAGCATTGGAAGCCGGGAGCTTCTACCACTCACTCCTGGCTTCTGACAGCTTGCTCCTGCTCCAGGGACTCACTCGCCGGTAAAAAAAGGGCCCTTCCCTGTGGCGGGGAGGGAGCTGCCAGAGGCCAGTGCGCAGGGTAGAGAACCGGCCATTGGAGGCCTGTGAAAAAGAGGAAACCCCTGGAGCTAGAACATGAGGTGAGATTTTTTTGGCTCTTAACCCTTTCGCTGCCAGCCTACCTGCAGCATTTGCCACTCCCTGTTGCCAGACTGAGTTTGACTGTTTCGCGCTACACATATTCAACTGTCATTTTTGAAAGGATTTCCAGGGATTTCCCAGGAAAATTATATATTGTTTTTTTCAACAGAGTCTGGGCTTTAACATGAAATGTCTTGTTTGTATTTTTTAGGTGTATTCTCAACATTTTTGGGTGAAATGTGTGAAAAAAATTAAAAAAAATATATTTTTTTACAATTTGTCGAGTTTTTTGTAATAAAAAATGTAAGTTTGTCAATAAAATCTTATTGCGTGAGAAACCCCAATTTCTCCCGGTTACAGCGATACCACATATGTATAGGTAGACACCCTTTCCTGCCCAGAAGCCTTTTATAGCTGCTGGATGACAAATGGTTAATTCAAAAAAAAAAATGACATAGGGTCCCCCTTCCCGGGGAGGGAGACCCCATTTTTTTTTGGATTTTTAAGGGTTAAAAACCCTTAAAAATCCAAAAAAAAAAATGACGTGGGGTCCCCCTTACCCAAAGTAACCAGCCCGGGACCAGCTATGGGGGCTTGTAGGCACAGAGTGGGGGGGCCAGCTTTGGTGGCCCCCCCACCCTGCAGCCTACGAGCCCACATAGCCTATG
Source organism: Gastrophryne carolinensis (assembly GCA_027917425.1). NCBI lineage: Eukaryota > Metazoa > Chordata > Amphibia > Anura > Microhylidae > Gastrophryne > Gastrophryne carolinensis. Next base: position 53,703,997 of record CM051244.1, read on the forward strand.
TGGGCCCGGGCTCTTCTGCCCCCCCCTGGCCTTTGGGGAGGCAGGTAATGGGGGTGCGGGGGTTAATGGCAAGCCACCCGCTAGGGCAGGTGACTTGCCACCCCCCCAGCCTTGTGAACTGGTATAAGGGGTCTCATGGACCCCTTACCAGCTCACAAAGGGTTAATGTGAAAAAAAAACACCACACAATAATAAAAAGTATTTTATTAGAAAAAAAAAAAATTTTTTTTTACTGTACTTACCTTCGATTGCAAGCTCTTGTCCCTCGCCGCTCAGCTGACAGATGCCGGTGATCGGCATCCAGAGAAGGAGAAGGCAGGAGATCAGAGGATCTCCTGTCACCTCCTTCCAGGGCACCGATCACCGGCATCTGAGAAGCTGAGAAAGCTGAAGCCGGTGATCGGGACCGGGATGACGTCATAAGCCCCGCCCCCAAGGGGGCGGGGCTTAGAGGCAAGATGGCGGCCGCCATCTTGAAGAAGAGAGGAGAGAGCCTCCCAGGCTCTCTCCTGAAGATCGGTAAGTCCTGGGGGGGGATCGGAGGCCCCCCAGGTGAAGAGGAGGGACAGCGGGAGCCAGCGCACACACAGGTAAGTGAATGTCATTTTTATTTTTATTTTTTTTTTACAGTTAGCAGCTGCTGCTGCAGAAGCGGGGGGGGGGGCGGCCTATTCCGGGGGCTCTCCTGGAGCCATCCGACCCCCCACGGGGGATCGGATGGCACCAAATTAAAGAGGAGACCCGGCCGGATCCAACAAGGGGTCAGGTGAGTATTTTTGATTTTTATTTTTTAAACTAGAAGCGAGGAAAGTCAAGCACGTAACACCTACGGGCTTGGCACTTAAGGCCCAGCCAAGCCAGCACGTAGGTGTTACGTGCTTGGCACCAAAAGGGTTAAAGGAGAAAATACCAGTCACCTAAATTTTATGTGCTTGGCATTAAAAGATTAAGCAAGGTACAAATAAAATCTTGGCTACTTGTGCCATTCTCCATGCAGTAACGTGGGTCAGTACGAGTGCAGAGCACATAAGCTATGCACATTGGAAACATTAGAGCTATATTAAGCCCATTTCATTAAGCACTGTATATTGGAGATAAATATATCTATAGCTGGAAGCACAACAGCTGCAACATCTATACAAAGATCTGTTATTGTTCCTAACTGCGTGTAGCGGGCAAACTCCATTAGGGAGCTTACACTGTAATGGCATGAATGTTCTGCATACCTTTCAAACTCTACCTTAAGGCCCAATACAGATGCCAAAAAGCAACATACATCACTGACCCCCCCCCCCCCCCCACACCACACCACACACTTGGGTTTTGTGCCACTTAAAATGTACAGTCTACTGGGTTCAAAACATTTCCACTAGTCAGATCTGGCTTTGTTTTTCAGGAAAGGACTTACTGACCTTTCCAGCGATGGTCTGCTAACATAGGCAGGGCAAATATACCTTCTCCTGCTTAAAGCGAACAAAAAAACCTTTTAGTCCTAGCGCAAAAGCCTTTTAGACTTCAGGGAAAAGCAATTCCCTGTCTCTGGGGCATCTCATATAGGGATTCCCCTGTGTATGTAAAAGCCCCTTGTTCACCCGGTATACGTACCAATCTGGCCATTCAACAGCGTTACACAGGATGCCCCTAGCAAAGTAGACCAAAACGCAGCTGAAAAACCAAAGTTTTGGTCTGCTTTAACACTGTGGTCACACACATGCAGATGCGTAAGTGACAACAGAGGGTCAGAATGAGTTTGCGTTTCTGCATTTCACAGATCTCTAGAAAGAGTCACACCTTTTCATTTTGACACAATGCGGTTGGAATGTACCGAACTGCAAATGCTGATGTATTTTGTGACTATTCAACTGAACTGCAAAAAAATTTAAATAAAAAAGCAAATAAATGACACTTTTGCGATTTGCAGAGATAGCGATCAGCGTCAGAACACTGAACAGTGTTAACTATGGGCCCATTCAGACTTGTGTTTCAAGTAAGCCCTGCGTACGCCATTTACGACGCAGTCCCACTTGCGATTGCTCAATAGGATATTGCCCTGACTGCAGGGTCACAGTGGATCGATATTGCAGGGCAGCCAAAAAAACAAAACGCACCTGATCTGCAACTGCATAGTGGGAACGTAGCCGCGCAGCTCCCTAGAGAAGTTTATGGGTGTCTGCATCAGAGGGAACAAGTCCAAAGTAAGGATCTCCTGAATTGACCCACTACCCTATTGGCAAGTAGTATCCAGCTCCACGGGCATCTCAAAATTAGGAGATTTCTCACAGAGTTACGTATGATAAACAAAAAAAAAAAAAAAACAGCTACACACTACAGTGACATTGTCATGTAGGCTTCACCTAGAACATGAGAAGTAGGTTAGTTTAGTGTTGATGCCACAGCGCAGAGCTGCAAGGTAGGGTTCGGGTTCACTTGAATGAGTACATTCTAAAGCAGTGAAGTAAGCTTCCATTTCGTATGCCTACAGATGTCTTTAAAAACCCAATTTAGGGCCCACAAGAAAATGAAACCAATGTATCCAATCAAAATTGTTAAAGAGATTCCCACCCTCTCTACCACAATGCAAAACTTTCCTGCAGTACAACCCAAAAAATAATAAAAACACAGCAGTGAGCATTTTCTCAGGAGAACAAAAACAACGAAAAACCTGAAGATTCAGAAAGATTAAAGAACATGGATGGGGTTTCACTCTGTGCTGTGACAGAAGGATTTCAAGAAGCGTGGAATGTTTATTTGGGAAATTCTTTTTTTTATTCACATTACAGTCTCCGTTGTTTTCTTAAAGTGGACCAACACCCAGGATTTTGACTATCCTGGGTCTTGGTCCACTTCGGTGGGGCACCCCGATCGGGGTGCCCCGCTGTGTGAAACCCCCCCCAACTCACCTCTCTCCGGGCCGACGGACAAGCCGCGGACAAGCGGCTCCGCCGCCGCCGCCTCCCGCGCGTCCCTCTTGACGCGTGCGTGCCCGTGCCGGCCATTCACGGACGGCCGGTGCGGGCACGCGCACGTCTAGAGGGGCGCGAGGGAGGCGGCGGCGGTCGGCCGCCGCCGAAGATAAGGTAAGGAGTTTGGGGGGGTTTCACCCCGCGGGACATCCCGATCTCGGATGTCCCGCGGGGAGGGAGGTGATTGGCCCGGGAATCTTATAGATTCCCGGGCCGATCACCGGTGGGTGTTGGTCCACTTTAAGGCTGAAGAATCATACTAGATTACAGGTTATGAAAAGGATATACCCTCTTATTCACAGTCAAAGCAATAAAGATACTAAAGGGTCCTCGTCCAGCAATAGCAACAGTCACCATCACTGCACACCTAATAAATGAGGAAGGAGAAGGACCTTTCTGAAAACTGCTCTGGTACTCCTCAGAATGGACACTGGTAACTTGTAACAGGACAACAGTGCCCAGGAGTGGCTGCCATCTCTCATATCAAGGCCACGTAGTTCCCCTATAACCAATAGAAAGACCAGCATGGTCCAGGGGCACACAGGTCAGCTGATGCTGTGCATATTAAAGTGGACCTCTAGTCAAAAAAAAAAAAAAATCAAAGCCAACTAAATTGCTCCCCTAAAGCCCCTCTGGCAATCAGCAACATAAGGTTTTTGAGAGGGATTACCACTATCCAGATGTATGGAATAGCAGGCAGAATCTGAACGCTTAAACATGCATGGCAGCCGCCATTTTGCCACACACAAGACCCGATTCTGAAAAAACAAGCCCCTAATTCAAAATTGCTTTAGAGCCCAGCACAATCATCTCCTATTTCTAGTCAGAAGTAGTAAGTCTTCAGCTTTAATGACTCATCACTGCTTTGCTAAAAGCGGATAAATACACATTCTCTCCCCTGACTATATGCTTTTGCAGCAGCTCCCATAGAGACACATTGTAACATCTTTCCTCACACAGATTTCCTTGCTTCATTTGCCGTTTATTCGGGGAGTGTGAAAAAGGACAGTCAAGCTTCTCCTTGTTTGAGGCATAAATCCCTCTCAATTTGGCGTGGATTGCTGCTGGTACAACACACCCAATTCTCATGTGTAAGCAGGACTATCAGGTGTGTGGCAAGATGGCCGCCCCCATGTAACTCAAGAGTGAATAGTCTTTATGCCATTCCACAACATCTGCATGGGGTTAAGCCTTCTCGAACTGCTTATGCCACTGATCATACGAAGGGAAGAGCCAAACTGCCGGCATGCATTTTGCTTTAAAAAAAAAACTAGTCTGAAAAATAATAGGATTCTTAGGTGGCAGGCTTGATTTTCATGTTTGACTGCCTGGTCACACTTTTTTGGCCACATCACCCTGCAGCTTGTCATGCAAATAGCTAAAGGAAAATCTACAGTGGCAGATATTGAGGACCATGATGCTCGCTGTCATTGGGTGCTAGTAAACTAGGACAGATACCACTTACATAGCCTCCCAGCTTTTATAGGTTTACAAACTAACACATGTATGGTGTGTGTCATGCAGCTTCAGGTTACCTTTTCCTGCATCACATCACAATTTTGCACAAGTAATCTATTTTGATTTTAAAACTCCTTACCTGGAGAGACTGTGACCGAGGGCAGCTGAAGCGTGGAGAAGCCAATACTTCCATTAATTAGCTGAGCATTTGTTCCTGAATTTGGTATCTGCACAATGCCATATGGGTTTATCTGGATCGGAGTGGTAAATGTTACAACTGTTCCTCCATCTTGAGAGGCAACAGGCTGGATTGCCTCGGTCTTAATTTCTGAAGCAGGTATTAAGCCCGGGAAAGATGGCTGTAGGTTTGTAGTGTACGTTGAAGTAGTATCTGTCAGTCCAGTCTGAAGAACCTTGACATCCTCCGAGGAAGACACCAGTATGTCCGAGTTCATGGCACCATTGCTTACAATCGTGGGCGCCAGTTTGGGAGAGTTTAAGGTCACAGTTTGGGAGTTTGCCACATTGATACCGTTGAGGAGCACCCCATTGGGTCCTTGGATAAACGAGCTCCCGTTCAAAAAGACAGGCGACGTATTGGGGGAAACCAAGCTTCCATTGAGGAGCACTCCAGGGGAGCTCAAGGAAATTTTATTGCCAATTTGTTGCATGTACAACGCATCTGCTTGGGAAAGGTTGATGTTGGAAATGCAGTCAGAGCTATTGGATAGCGGGTTTGGTGACAGATCGTCATGACCTTTGCTTGATTCATCTTCTGTGCTATGGTTCCCATCTGACTCACTGAAAAATACAAATGTAAAACAAGATCATTAACAATCGACTTATCCAAACCAAAATGCAACAACCTGTCTGAGCAGGGCTACACACTCAGCCTTGTGTAAAAACAAACAAATGGCTCAGTGTAACCTCCTGTGTCGGGGCTAATGGACACTTCAGCCTGTGTGAACTGGTAAGGAGCAAACAGAACAAGGACAACAAGGGCCATTTAGCAAGTCTGTGGCAATCAAGTGGCTGCATTTGCAAATGGAAACCATTTGTTAAAAGCTTTAACTTGCAAAGCTCCCCCCCCCCCTTGGAAAAAGGAAAAAGTAGTACTTGTTACAACGCGTAAGACAATGGCACCTTTCTGGCAAATTAGATAGTCAGCTATGTCAGGAAGTTAGTTTGTATTTATTGCAAAAAAATGTTTCTTAGCAGCTGCACAGGATTTATGTGGACAATAGAAAATGGCTAAACAGGCTGTTGCTTTTGGTCTCAACTTTCCACTCTTTAGCCCCCCTATATTAAGCCTAACATGGGTCTCTCCACATACTGGCTTGCGACTATGTTTTGGTACTCACCAAGTCTCACCCCCCATACAGCAAGAGGCATCCGCCCTAGTGCTGATGAGAGCCTAAAGCTCGAAACACGTGTCCACTAGTTGGATGTGTCTGGCTGTGTACAATTTAAAGCTAATCCTTGGCATTGCATCCTTAGCGGTTCTAAGGGCCTTGGATGGCACAGACATAAAGAGAGGATTTGCATAGCTCCGCCTACTGCAAGGGTAGATGGGTAATGCTATCTGTCCTTGGACTGGGTACTGTGCAAATACTTTCCGTTCTAGGAAAGCCACTCTTTTCCTTGGTCTCAACTTTCAAAATTAGGAAAACTAATTTATATGGAAAAATGCTTTAGGCGTTCAAAATTAGTGCCATTTCAATTATATCAACCGTCAAAGTGGATTGTTAGCCTTTGTATCCAGCACCATGCTTCAGGAAATAGGGGATCAGTCTTTTTTGGTTGCGGAATGCAAAAAAAAAAAAAAAAAAAAAAAAAAAAAAAAAAAAAGGGGACAAGGGGCAGACATTACAGAGAGAACAATGCTTTCATTTCTGCTCAGTCCTTTTCTGCCATGTCAGCTAAAGTAAAGGAGATAAATAAACCGCACATGGTTTACCTTCAAAGGAGGTACTTTGCTACTCAATACATGGTGCCGATCATTTTGAGGTTCTGATAAAGGTACTGATAAAGTACCTGGTACCAGATGAGCTACTCTTTAAAGCGGACCTTCACGCCGAATAAGAGCAAATCCTATATGTTTCCCACACCATGTACATAGATTGCTCACATTAAAAATCATCCAACCTGTATCTACTGTATGTTATGAACCTTTAAGCATCCAAGATGGCGGCTCACGGAGCATCAGACAGCCTACAAACAGGAAGTGTCTACTGACTGTCGCTCTGCATTCTGGGATTGCGGTCCTTTCCAGTGCTGTGGAGTCGGAGGAAATTTTCGGTACCTGGAGTCGGAAAACAATGCACCGACTCCGACTCCTACTAAATTTTGATTTAGCAAGTTTAAATGTCCCAATTCACAAAAAGTTATAATTAAGGACTTCTCTATTGTAAGAATAAAGAGCAATGCATGCAGTGCCTCACGTAACCGCAAAACGAACACGTTAAGTGACCGTGAAGAAGCGTGCTTTTCATGTGCTTCACTATATGGCACGCAACGCACAATTAGAAGCGGCAATACTTATACTTTGCATAGTGCTGTGTTCTTCTGTTACAGGGAACCCATGGGTAACCTAGCCGCTCACTGATAAGGGATTAAGTAAATATGTTTTTTGCAGGACTAGAGACACTTGTATAAGTGAAGGGAATGGAGGATCAATAGTTCAAGACTGAAGCTGTACCATTGGAAAAACTGCTGTCATTCAGCAAAAGGCTATAAAAACTTGTAAACTTCGATTGTTAGCTTAAAGTGGACCAACACCCAGGATTTTGACTATCCTGGGTCTTGGTCCACTTCGGTGGGGCACCCCCGAACCCACCCCCCGAACCCACCTCTGTCCGCGGCGACGGACAAGCGGCTCCTCCGCCGCCGCCTCCCGCGCGTCCCTGTTGATGCGCGCGTGCCCGCGCCGGCCATTCACAGACAGCCGGCGCGGGCACGTCTAGAGGGGCGCGAGGGAGGGAGTTTGGGGGGGTTTCACCCCGCGGGACATCCCGATCTCGGATGTCCCGCGGGGAGGGAGGTGATCGGCCCGGGAATCTTATAGATTCCCGGGCCGATCACCGGTGGGTGTTGGTCCACTTTAAACTTTAAACATGACTATGGGATTCTACTAGGGAAATCATGTTTTCTAATAAAGGCCCCTTTCTGGATCCACCCACTGCCCTATCTTCAGCAGAAGATCAGCACACAGAAAGGAGAAGGCAGCTTCTGCCCAACTACCGCTCTCTGCTAGAAATAATGACATGTATGTTGCCTTTCTTTCCTTCAAGGAATGTATAAAATACATTCACATATTAAAGTGGACCAACACCCTCCACTGATCGAATCTATAAGACCTAAAACCCCTAAATCCCTACCTGCTCCTCGATCCAGCGGTGCCCGCCGCCGCCGCCTCCCGCGCGTCCCTCTAGCAGGACGCGCACCTGCGCCGGCCGTTTGTGAATGGCCGGCGCGGGCGCGCACCCTGTAAGAGTGACGCGTGGGAGGCGGCGGCGGGCTCTCTTGTCAGTCGCTGCCTCCCGCTTGTCCGTCGGCGGGGATTGGCTGCAGCGGTCACGTGGGAGTGGGGAGAGGCGAGTTTTTGGGGCTTTCTGGGGGGTTTCACACAGCGGGGCACCCCACCGAAGTGGACCAAAACCCAGGATAGTCAAAATCCTGGGTATTGCTCGACTTAAATACAGAGGAGTCGGAGTCGGGAGTACAAAAAACTGAGGAGTCGGAACATTTATCTACTGACTCCACAGCCCTGGTCCTTTCCCTGACCGTAGCTCTGCACAGCTAGAACCCTCTCCCGTATTTTATCCCACCATCCTCGGTATGTGTGATGCTTCCGAGTCAAGAGGACAGCGCCCGTATCCTAGACTCCTGAACAGAATTGCAACCCCGTGGGGGAAAGAATAATAAGTGACTAAAAATATATTAATTTTAGATGCTGGGGAATAATTTAAGAGTTTGGGCTTTTCATTAAATCATGCTGAATGTCTGGTTTAAGTGCAACAAATCCCAGGGCATCCTAATTCTGTGTGTAACCCCCCACGTCACCGGTATTCACTCACCTTTCCCCAGTCCAATGGTGCATGTGCAAGCTCTCGTCCAATCAGCGATGTTTGTGATGCCTACATAAATTCAGCAAACGGCTGATTGTTTACAATGGGTAACAAGAGAGGCCGCATTCACTACATCCTCAGGCTGTGCTCGCGCTCCCATCCGAGCCATTCAGATAGGCCCAGATGGGAGCATGTGTGCTGCTGGGGATGCGGCAATTCTCGCTTTCCATTGAAATCTATCAGAGCCGTTTCCTGAATAAAGTAACCACGCCAAATGGCTCTGATTGGACGAGAGCCTAAGCTTGCACTCGAACTGGGAAGAGGCGAGCTGAACTAGGGCGATCGGGGGAGCGTTACATGGTGGGGCATCCAAGTTAGTCTTACCAGTAAAGGTATTTCCAATTGTCCGTCTTGGTGGACAATTGGAAATACCGTTACCGGTAAGACTAACTGGGGTTTTCCCCCAGGAAGGCTAGCCACAGAAGGCAGACTACCTGAAGAAGTCCACCTTGTAGTGTCTCAGGAAGGTGTGTGGTGAAGACAAGGTGGCGGCCTTACATATTTCCTCCAATGAGATGTCGCCATTATAAACTCAACTGGGAAACATTTTGGTCCTAAAGGAAAGTTTCCTCGAAACGACTATGAAAAATCTATACACCAAAAGCATCAGCTCTAAGATGTTCCTCCAGAAAGACTGAAAGGGCCGAAGTCTGAACCTTAAGGGTGGTTAAGACTAGGCCTAACTCATGACCCTCCTGTAGTAAATTCTAAAACCAAAGCTACCTCTTCTGTCCTTAAGGACCGAGTCGAGGTGAAGGATCAGTATCTTTTCTACAACCGACATACGGGACAGTAGGGAAAACCACGGTCTCCTGGGCCAATGTGGCACAATCGAGAAAACCATAGCTTGCTCTCATTTGAGACCTTGGGACTAAAGGTAACAGCCTCATTGGGGGGAATGCATAACAGAGGCTGAATCCTCCCCATTAATTGCAGAATGCACCCAGATCCCAAGCCACCGGATCCCTCCTGTGGGAGAAATACTTCTGGCACTTGAAGTTCCGGTTGTTTGGTGGTTTCTTGTTATCTATGCTCTGAGGGGGCCTGGTGCCCTTCATTTAATCAGAAACATATTTCCTTTTTACGAAGAACTGGAAAGAACTGAATCTAACTCCATGCCAAAAAGAAGATTACCTTCAAGGGAGGCCCACAAAGGTCTGACTTACATGACTGGTCTCCCTGCCATGTTTTGAGCCATAGAGCAAACCTGACATGGTTAGAGGGTGCCATGCTTTTCACGTTTGCTCTGATTGAATCAGCCAAAGCACCCACAATAATAGATACGGATCTAGTGACAAACGGTAAGGCATCTAAAATCTCCTCCCCGATGGATCCCCGAATAAGGTCACTCTTGAGACCGTCAATCCACATCTCCAAGATAAGGCCCACACAGTATGTTGAAAGACTCTAAAGAATATCTGCCTGTTTAGCCATAGAGACCTTTAAAGAGCCGATGTCTTCAAAAGAACAGGTCAGACCTTTTAGAGAACTGGGCTAGGGGGAGCATCCAATCTGGGAGCCTTAGGCCAGGGCGTTGTGTCCATTCCCTCAAAGGGGAACCTGCGTTTTTGAGAAGAGGGGTTCTTAGGATCCTTAAAGCCCTGATATAAGGAATCTTTTAGAGACAAAGGTTTGACTGGGGTTTCAATCTTTAGTGTGGTATAGATAGCCCGAATAAGATCAGGCCCGAATAAGATCAGGCGCGTTATCTAATGCAAACCTGAATCTAGAATTGCCAGCTGTCTCCACTTTGTGGCAGGAGTGAATTGATTCATCTTAAAAAGCTAACTCTTCATCCAATGCCCTCGCCCTGGGGGGGGGGGGGGGGGGGGGGGGTCTTAGCATTACCCCAGATGACCCATTTGCTACCGGACCCCTGACCTGGGCAACCCTACTGTCCCCTGCGTAAGCTGGGGTGGGAGCCCAGAGGGAAGGTAAAACCTGATCCAGATTGGATTTGCATGAAAGGTGCTATTCAGTCCCCCTTTCAGGCACTCCAAAAAAACTGAAACCAGGGGATTAAAATTAGGCATATCCGCATCCTGGAGACAACGTGATCATAACTGATTGTTCCAGTTATCGGGGAGTAGCATCAGGCAATTTTGCCAGGATTTAGATAAGGGCCTGTGTTCCTTAAGGGTCTTTGGCTCCATAACCTTAATTTTCCTTAGGATCTTTAGGCTTGGCGTGCCTCTCCTTTCCCTCCTTAGCCTGAAAGGGAATAACATAAGGTAATTTACTAGGTTCCTCCCTTACACCATTATCCACACTCGGGTTAAGGAACATTTACGCGACCCCTCGGTCCGACGTCCCCTGCCAGGGAACACCATACCTTGGAGCTCTTGTGTAGGGGAGCCTGGCACACTGCCCACAATGTTCCGCCCCCCCTAATAGGGGTACAAAAAGCCTGCAGCGTGTACCCGACTTAACTGAGGCCCTATAATAAGAAGTAGGGGGAACACATGAGCACCAGAGGGATCCAGACCAACCATCAACCCTCAATCCATGAACATACTCATTCACATGTTTTCTGGGAGGAAACACTGAGGGCTGAGGGGGAAGAGGAGGAGCTTTAATACTCTGCCAGTTTGTATTTTCCTATTTAGGGAGAGGCAGTGAGTGGCTAGCCATTCTGGAGTACACCTGAGGAAAACAGCAATAGTCAAAATTCCAGGTTTTGTTCCGCTTTAAACTTCAACAGCACTATGATCACTGTTCCCACCTAGGCTTGACATCATGACAGCACCTGATAGCCAGGTACAGCTTTCTCTAGTACCTGGAGTGGCTGATCTTAGTTATGCTGAAGGTAAGGGGGCATCATTTCCCACTGCTTGTTTATAATATGACAGATCTATTGTTTTTAAAGGTATCTAAAAATACCATTTTGTGAAATACTCACCTGTAAAATGGGTATTATAAGTATGTCACACACCCCGCTTCAAGATATCCATAACATGTGGGTAATACCGACCTGAAGAGGGCGTTCCTGCAGAGATGATAGCAAAAAGAAAGCCCCTCCCTGATCCATAAATACCTGGGACCTCCCACTCATCACCCAGTATATAGAAGCAGTAAGGTAAGGGACCAGGAAGAGGCAAAAATAAATCGTAACCACGCAAAGTTCACAAAATAAAGGATCCAGAATACAAGAAGGGCGGGTGAAGCGGGGTGTGTGACATACTTATAATACCCATTTTACAGGTGAGTATTTCACAAAATGGTATTATTCTAAGTATGTCACACACCCCCGCTTCAAGATATCCATAACATGTGGGACATCCAATAGCAGTGTCCATAAAAAGGGCGGGGATCCAAAACAAGGCAACAATGCACAACTTAAACCACAACAGCTTGAAGAACTTTGCGGCCAAAAACAGCATCCGTTGAGGCCCGAACATCAACCTTGTAAAACTTGGAAAAAGTGTGAACAGAGGACCAAGTAGCGGCCTTACAAACTTGCTCAACAGAGGCCTGGTGCTGGAAAGCCCAGGACGCTCCAACCGCACGAGTAGAATGAGCAGTAACACGAAAAGGGGGACTCCTCCCCTTGGCAGAATAGGCCCCAATGATGGCCTGACGAATCCATTTACTAATGGAAGATTTGGCAGGAGCCAAACCTTTCCTAGGCCCAAAGGGCACCACAAAAAAAAAAAGCATCAGTCTTACGAAAGGAAGACGTAACCACCAGATAATATTTCACAACACGAACTACATCCAAGGAATGCAGCGCCCTTTCCTTGTCGTTGCTGGGATTAGGACATAGAGAAGGCAGAACAATGTCCTGATTCAGATGAAAGGCAGAGACCACCTTAGGAAGAAAATCCGGCTTGAAACGAAAGACAACCTTGTCCTGAGTACGGAGCTTTAATGGATAAAGCTGCCAACTCAGAAACACGCCTAACCGAAGTGATAGCCACCAAAAAGGCCACCTTTTGAGTAAGTGAAGACAAAGCAACCTCATTCAAGGGCTCAAACGGAGGACCCTGAAGAGCAGAAAGAACCAGGTTCAAATCCCAAACTGGAACAAAGGGCTTCCTAGGAGGCCGTACATGTGTAACTCCTTGGAAAAAGGTCTTGACTAAGGGATGAAGTGCAAAGGACCTTTGAAAGAACACCGCCAGGGCAGAAACCTGACCCTTCAAGGTACTAAGTTGAAGCCCCAGATCCAGACCATGTTGAAGAAACTCCAGGATTCTGGAAATGGAGAACTCCCGACAAGAGAAAGACCTACTTTCACACCAGTCAATATAGGACCTCCAAGTCCTATAGTAAATAGTGGAGGAAGAGCGCTAATGAGAGTCTGAACCACCGCGTCAGAAAGACCTTCCTCCTTCAAGATGGCGGTTTCAGCAGCCACGCCGTCAAAGCCAGCGAAGGTAAATTGGGATAGCGCAGCCGACCCTGGGTGAGCAGGTCCGGCAGTAGAGGCAGAACGAACTGATCCTCTGCCAGTCTTACCAGGTCTGCGAACCAAACCTGCCTTGGCCACCTTGGTGCCACCAGAATCGCCGACGCGCCCTCCAGGGCCAGCTTGCGCACCACTCTGGCTACCATTGGAAACGGAGGGAACAGATAAAGAAACCCCAGATCCCTCCAGCTCAGAGACATGGCATCCACCGCCAGAGCCAGAGGATCCTGCGAGAGAGACACAAAGACCGGAAGCTTGTGATTGTGACGAGAGGCAAAGAGGTCCACCGCTGGGAACCCCCACCTGAGACAGATCGAATGAAACACCTTGGGACTGAGAGACCACTCCCCCTGACGAGAGGAGGCCCTGCTCAGAGAGTCCGCCTCCGTGTTCTCCACTCCCGGAATGTAGACTGCTGAGATACACGGGACATGGCTCTCCGCCCAGTCCAGAATCAAAGACACTTCCCTGAGGGCACTCCTGCTGCGAGTCCCCCCCTGGTGATTTATGTAAGCAACCGCCGTCCGGTTGTCCGACCGGACCTGAACAGGCAGACCCCGCAACTGATGAGTCAAGCGAAACAGAACCAACCTGATGGCTCTCAACTCCAGAACATTGATGGGCTCGTGAGCCTCCTGCGGGCCCCACAGACCCTGAAACTGGAGGTCCTTCCAAACACCCCCCCAACCTGACAGACTGGCATCCGTGGTGACTGTTTCCCAACGCGGAGCCAGAAAAGATCTGCCCTTTAACAGATTGACTGACCCCAGCCACCATTGCAGGGATCGACGAACTCAGGGAGTCATCAGGAAGGACTGATCCAACGATAGAGGAGACTTGTCCCAAACCTTCAACAGATGAAGCTGAAGTGTCCTTGTATGAAACTGCGCAAAGGGAACCGCCTCGAATGAGGCCACCATTAACCCCACCAGCCTCATCCCTAGACGGATGACTGGACGGGGGGGGGTCGACAAGAGAAGCCGAACTAACTCCTGAATCAAAAGAATTTTGGCCTGGGGCAGAAACACCCTGGCCTGCGAAGTGTCCAGAGACATTCCCAGAAAGGTCACTACTCTGGACGGAGAAAGAGAAGACTTGGGGTGGTTGACCACCCAACCGAACCTCTCCAGAGTGGACACCACCACTCTGGTGTCCAACTCCGCTTGGTTGAAAGAAGAGGCCATGATCAGAAGATCGTCCAAATAGGGCACAATGCGGATACCCTGAACCCTTAGCAGAGCCATCACCCCCGCTAGCACCTTGGTGAACACCCGAGGTGAGACCGAAAGGGAGTGCCACAAACTGAAAATGCCGATCCTCCACCACGAACCTGAGAAACCTCTGGTGCGCTGGAAAAATTGGAACGTGTAGATAAGCATCCTTGATGTCTATGGACGTCAGAAAGTCTCCCTGACGAAGAGAGTGAATGGCCGAACGCAGCGTTTCCATGCGGAATTTCCGTGGCCGGATGAACCTGTTGAGAAACTTCAGATCCAAGATGGGTCGGACCGATCCGTCCTTCTTGGGTACCGTGAACAGATTGGAATAAAAACCCCTGCCCTGATCCGAAGGGGGCACTGGGCAAATGACATCCATGTCCAGAAGATTCTGTACTGCCAACAGGAGCCCCTGCGCCGCCAGAGGTTCCGAAGGCATCCGAGACCTGAAAAATCTGGAAGGGGGGCGGAGCTCGAACTCCAGCTTGTAACCGGAAGACACCACTTCCCGGATCCATCTGTCCGAGACCTCTTGATCCCAGATCTGGGAGAAGTGTCGCAGCCGTCCCCCCACCCGCATGGGTGAGGGCGCCCCCTCATTGCTGAGCCGGCTTAGTAGCCGGCTTGGGCTTAGAGCCCCAACTGTATCCTGGACGGGCACGTCCTCTGCCCCTGCTCCCAGAATCTCCTCTGGAAGAGGGGAATGCAAATCCCCTGCCAGATCTGGCCCCACGAAAGGAGGGGGTAAAAGAAGGCGCCCTCCGAAAGGGACGGCGTTTTTTCTTGCGTTGAGGTAACCTACCGCCCTTGGTGACAGAGTCCAATGTCTCTCCAAAAAGCCGTAATCCAACAAAAAGGTAGAGCCGTCAGTGACTTCTTGGACATAAAATCGGCCGCCCACTGGCGCAGCCACACCGACCGCCGGATAGTGACCAGCAGCGCCGATGTCCTACCACACATCAAAGTGTCATCCAAGGCTGTTAACACAAAGGATAAAAACAACTCACACCGTTTAAGGTTAAGGAACTCAGCACTACCAGGACGCAGCCCGGAAGAAGTCAGCAGGTCCCTGACCACGGACCTGGCAGCCAACACCATTAGTGCCGAAGCGCAAACGGGCCGCATGGCTGACCTAACGCTAGCAAAACCATGACAAGCCATCTGGTCAATACGTTTATCCTCTCCATCCTTGAGAGTGGAACAATCAGGTCTATTTAAAACCGAGGAATTGGACAACCCCAAAACCGGTGCATCCACCTCGGGGGGAGATGCCCAGCGTTTAATCGCCTCCGAAGGGAAGGGATATTTCTTATCCCACCCCTGAGAGATGCCAGGGAGCCGAGCCGGCCTGTCCCATTCCTTAGCAATAATTTTGTCAAAATGCCTTTGTGTAGGGAATTCCAAGCGCGGCCTGGATTCCTCAAACAATTCACCCTTCTGCTGTGACACCTCCTCGGGAGGAGAAATATTCAGAACCTCCAACATCAGAGCCAGAGCGTGAGGAGTATCCGAGGATCTCCCCAATTCACCAAGCTCAGCATCAGCGCCAAAGGACTGCTCATCGTCCGAAATATCAGAATCCTCATAAACTTCCCCTTCCTCTAGCGGGGAATAATCAGACCAATCCAGATTATTTACATCCTCATGGTCCTCCACCAGCGGAGCCGGCGACAAATGCTTCCTCTTAGTCGGAGCCTTACGGGCGACCGAACTGGAGATAATTTTTTCAAGGTTAGCCAATCTGGCGCACATCTCAGATTGCAGCTCCCTGCCCATGACAACGTCACACGGGGTGCGTGTCAAGGTGGGAGGAGGAGATGAAGCGACCGGCGGTGCTGACCCAGACGCCTGGGGTTCGGACTGCCGCGTAATAGTTTGCTGTGCACATGGTATACACAGAAGAACATCGTCCCCAGAAATGGATACCCCACACAACATACACTTCCGGGGATGCCCCGAAGGGACCCCGAGCCCAGTATCCGGGGATGCCTCCATAAGGTGAACTTTTAAGAATAGTCGCTATGACCCAGGGAATTACGCCACTAGACAACCCGGGATGCCCCTTTAATGTCCCGAGTGGGAGGATTTATGAGCAATAGTGAACCCAGTGATCAAGGATCGGGAGAGACCCCCCTAAATGCTACTGGAGATCCTCCTGAAACCACCACCTGGAAGACACAGAAAAGGACTTAAGGCTATGAAGACAAAAGACACCCATACAGCACAAAGGATAGGGAAGAGGGGGGGGGGGGGGCATAGGCCACTCACGGAACCGCGGGAGCACGAAATGGCGACCGTGAGGAATATCCTCCTGAGCTTGCTGACAGAAGAGGAGAAGGGGGCGTGGTCAGCGCGGGACACGCGCGACGTCGAGCACCGCCCCCCCCTTCCTCCTACGCAAGGCAGAGCTCCGCAGCGGCGCCAGGGAAAGATGGGGACGGGCAGCGGTGACGCGCGCAACACCGGCCCCGCCCCCCGGTACATCGTGAGGAGAAGTCTCCTCAAGGAAAAAAGGCGCCAAGGACCGGCCGGCGCCGCAGCGTGAAGTGCGGCCGCCGCGCCCGGTCGGGTGACACAGTGAAGCACACACACACAATACCTCAATCAGGCCAAACAGTAGGGACGGGCCCCGGCCCTGCGCCGACGGTCCGGCCCCGCCCCCCCCTAAATGTATAGTATTACATGGCGTGAGGTAACTACCGCCGCCATTGATGACTGAGTCAAGATGGGGGGGGGGGGGATAAAAGACAGGTCCAGCACCGCACAAGGCCCCTGTAAAAAGGCTGCGGCGCCGGAGTAAAAACATTTAAAGAGACACTAACATCAGTAAAAAAGACACAACACCCAGAACAGAAAGTGTTAGAGACTAATAAAGAAGGGACCCACACTCCCCAACCCCACTGTGGACAAGGGATCCTGGGAGGGCCATTGAGTATTAAATTAAGGGACAGGGCATCCCAAACCGGGGTCACCAACCGCCTACCCTCTCATATAGGGGTCTCACGGTGGAGCATTGCTCCTGAGCACCTAAGGTGCTGATATACCCTCGCCTGGACCCACAGCCAAAGCTGGGAGGCATATGGATTTCTGGAAAAAAAAGGGTCCAAACGGAAATAAATAAGTAGCGGGATGGGAGTCATCCCGGCTACCTGAAATCCCCCTGTGCAAGGAGGAGCCATCATCTTCTGACTTGCTCGCCGTCTGCAGAGATGGAAAACTGGGTGATGAGTGGGAGGTCCCAGGTATTTATGGATCAGGGAGGGGCTTTCTTTTTGCTATCATCTCTGCAGGAACGCCCTCTTCAGGTCGGTATTACCCACATGTTATGGATATCTTGAAGCGGGGTGTGTGACATACTTAGAATATCTATGCACTGATCTGGGGTATGCTTAAACCCTTTACATTTTTAATATTGACCCATCGTATAAAAGGAAAAAAAAAAACAAACACCTTTAACATCAAAGATTTAGTCTCTTGCATATAAATAGACACTGATCTAGTCTGAAAACTAAGCAACAAGGGAGGCGTAATGAAAATGAGGGCACAGTAGAAGTAGACTGCGGGCAGGGAGTGGTGTGATGAACAACAGTTGCATAGGTTTCAAAACTGAAAACAAATAAACTATCTTTCGTTTTCAAAAAACAATTCTCTATTTATTTGCTGGTCAAAGCAAGACCCACCAACAGCTGCCTTAATTGGCCACTTCCCTGACCTGACAGGCTGGCAATTTACAAGGGGCTGGGAGAGCAAGGGCTGGAATGTGGACTAGGTGTGAATGGGGGGGGGGGGGGGGGGGGGGGGGGGACATAAGTAACTCAGGACAGGCCAGGAATGTTACCCGTCTACATCTGCCCATCCATCAGATAAGTCTCCCCACCCCCCATATCCACAGGCTGTGTACCATATTGGACACAGTTGGCTTTTTTGTTTAGAAAAAAAAAAGCGATTGCAAAGTCCTTTATTTCAAGGAAGGTCTAGCCCATGTTATCCTGTGTCTGCGAGGGATATAGCACAGCTCATTTCAGAGCCTATGAATATTTTACAAGCTGTAAAAGGTTCGATCCACAGCAGACACATCAGCATCTGTGTGTTCATGCACAGACATGCCAGAGCCCAGATAAGCACGGGGACAATACTGGCTGCATACCTTTTGCATTTCACTGTCGATGCTGCTGCACACAGTTTCCAATTCTGTACATCTTTCTGGGAAACAGGGGGATCCACATACCCCAATTGGCCTATTGACTGCGATGCAAGGAGCTTTCCCAACATTTATACAATCCATGAAAACATGGGTCAACACAGCAAAACATAAGCAAGTCAGCATGACTGGATGGTCAGGGCCACCCCACTTAAAATGGACCAAATTTATGGCCCCTTTTCCCAAACTCAGTATTACTTCCTGTCATTGGTGTCACCCTGGCCTGAGTTTATAGGAAAGATACAGGTGTTAAAGGGGCGATTTCCTCAGTTTTTATTCTGGTAAACAATAACTAACCAGAACTTATTCTTTATTGGCGACACCCCAATTATATATAAAAAAAAAACCTGGAGGGACTAACCCTAATTTATGCTAAACCCAAAGGTTATGAAGTTCTACTTTAATCATTATATTGGGTGGGATGACCCCTCGCTGTGACAGCATCTCATTAGGTAATACTACATTTCTGTGTAAACTCCTGTCAGTTAACAATTACTGGCATGTTCTACAGGAAAGAGGTGATGGGGCATATTAGAAAACCTTGCCATATTAATGTTGCTTAAGATAGCAAGTTCAGATCTCTCCTTTGCAGATGTACAGTGCAGCCAAACCCTCTCATCTAAGCTTAGAGTGATCAGAAAAAGCAGTGTGCACAGCTCAGAACATTTTTTTTCTAGTGGCTGCTGCAGGTCAAACCTTTTTCTTTGTAAATCCTTGCCATACTTTTGCTAGACAGTCTCACGTAGATTACATGATCAATAATCCCTTCTATATCCCATGATTCCCCTGACTCGTTCTGCAGACACCAGCAATATCGCACAGAAGACAGCACATACAAGAAAACTTGCTTCCTGGCAAGGCTCATCAACTTCTGCAAATGGGTGGAGATAAGAGGAGAAAAAAAAAAAAAAAAAAGAAGAAGGGAAGGGCCGGGCTGCAGGGACAGGTCTCCTACACCTGGCAGGCCAAACCAGTCCAATGTGTATAGAGATAAGTGGCTGCAGCTTGCCGAAGACAACTACAACCCCCCCCCCCCCGCCAGAACAATGCAGCCCTGAACCTTCAAGCCAGGCATACAGCAAGACAGATATACAACCTACAATCCTCTGTTGCCATCTAGGGAAATAAACGCCTTCAATGCCCCGCAGCCACAAGGCCAATTTCCACGGCGATTAAAAGAACGTCTGGATTAGAAATAAAACAAATCTCACATCAAATTCAACAGACCTTTTTTACTTAGCATGCCTTCTAATAAAGTAATAAAAGTGTGTTTAGACATCTCAATGATGGCCACAAACGCCTATATTTCTCTCAGAAGAAACAAGCACTGGCTCTAAGGCTGATAAAAGTTAAATGTGATTCCCACCACATGAAAAAAAAGTTATGCCACACTTTTGTCACCAACGACAGCTAGCCCAGCTGATGCAGTGATTGGAGAACCAGAATATATATTTAACTATTAGGGAAATTGGAGTCACCTGGAGTAAATTTTTTTTTTTTTTTTTTTTGTATAGGATCTACACAAGTTTGTCTGAGGGAGGTTTTAGGTTTGCACTGACCCTATGGAACCCCCTCCCACCGTGGATACTTACATTTTACAGTCCAGTTCTGTCTGGCAGGAGGCCAGAAACTGCAGCACACACTGGCTGCTGCAGTTTCCAGTCAGCTAAAAAAGCAAACCTTTTCTAAAATATGATTGTTTAATCCAAATTCATTTTAAAAATCAGTGACAGAGACAGATGCGGTAATTTAGAGAAAATCTGTTATAAGAGAAACATGGGAACTGACATAGCTGGTCTCCTTTGCAAGATGCAGAGATTCCAGGCCCCTATTAATACTTGTCAGGCCATCTAATCAGGAACACGTGTGCAAAGCAGGCACCCTGCATGTTTATTCCAGAGGTATGGCTATGTAAGTAGGGAAGCAGGATAGTCACCACTGCAGGCAGGCAACTAACATGTTGGCTGTTAGCAATGGCAGAGGGCTGCATGTTTAAATTGCAGAGTACTTTATACAGATGAGCATATTTTAACCAGTTTATTAGGTTCTGTAGGTACACACTCATTCCACCCAATTTTGAACCAATTAGACTATGAAATAAATAAATTGAAGTTTACCTACACCCTAGAACAGGGATGACAAAACTTTTAGGGACAACTGCAACCCAAAACTAAGTGCCAGCCTGATGTCTCTGGTGCCAGAGGAGAAATGAAAAAAAATACAATTCTGCGAGTACTCACCTGTAGAATTGGTATTATAAGTATACAGCACGTCCTGTTCCAGAATATTCCTTACACATGGGTTATACATTCACAAGATGGCGCTGGACTGCAGAAAAAGCCTTGTGGCCACTCCTTGCCCCTTAAATAGCCAGGAACCTCCCACTAATTCCCAGTATTGACAAGCAGTTAACAAGAAGCCGGGAGAATCAAAAATGAACAATCACCATACAAAGGTAACCAAGAAAAATGATAAAGGGCGGGGTGTAACAGGACGTGCTGTATACTTATAATACCAATTCTACAGGTGAGTGCTCACAGAATTGTATTATTCCAAGTATACAGCACGTCCTGTTCCAGAATATTCCTTACACATGGGGACATCCAATTGCAGTGTCCGTAAAGTAGGGTGGGATCCCCAATAGTAACGGCGGGCAGTTTAAACCACTGCCGCCTGCAGAACCTTGCGGCCAAAAGCAGCATCAGCTGAGGCCCTAACATCAACCTTGTAAAACTTTGAAAAAGTATGAACAGAAGACCAGGCCTTGCAAACTTGTTCAACAGAAGCTTGGTGCTGAAAGGCCCAAGAGGCACCAATAGCACAAGTAGAATGAGCAGTAAGGCAGGAGGGAGGCTCCTTCCCCTTAGCAGAATAGGCTTTTATCACCCGCCTGACAAATCCACTTACTGATGGTGGATTTAGCCGGAGGCAAACCCTTCCTAGGTCCAGAAGGAAGAACAAAAAGAGCCTCAGTCTTCCTGAAGGATTCAGTAGCTACCAGATTGAAATTTCAAAGTCCTACCCACATCCAGAAAATGTAATACCCGCTCCTTAGGGTTACTAGGATTAGGACACAAGGAAGGCAAGACAATAGGGTTGATTCAGAGCCCCTTTCTCATCATTTTTATGGACGTCTTGCTACCAAATGAAAAATCATGCAAAAATGAAAACATTTTCACACTAAAGTTCTCGCAGAAAAAAAGGGTTTGCTGAATCAGACGAGGGGAAAAAAATGAACGAGAATGGAAATATTCACGCAAAAAAAAAAAAAGTGAGAAAGGGGCTCTGAATCAACCCCAATGTCCTGATTGAGATGAAATGCAGACACAACCTTAGGCAAAAAATCTGGGTTAAACCGAAACACCACCTTGTCCTGGTGTCTCTCAAAGTAAGGAGGTTTGATGGAAAGCGCCGCCAACTCAGAAACACGCCTAACAGAAGTGATAGCCACCAAAAATGCTACCTTAAAATGGACAAAGGAGCCGCACGCAGAGGCTCAAAAGGAGAACCCTGCATAGCAGACAAGACCAAATTCAAATCCCAGACTGGTAACATAGGCTTACGTGGGGGCGCACGTGAAAGAAAGTCTTAACCAAACGATGTTTAGCAAATGATCTTTGGAAGAAAATGGCCAAAGCTGAAACATGTCCCTTGAGGGTACCGAGTTGGAGACCCAAGTCCAAACCATGTTGCAGAAACTCCAGGATCCTGGGAAGAGAAAACACCCGACAGTGAAAAGATTTAGACTCACACCAGGAAATGTAAGCATGCCATACCCTATAGTAGATAAAGGACGAGGACTTCTTCCTTGCCCTAATCATGGTATTAAACTACAGAGGCAGACAGCCCCTTGTCCATCAAGATGGAGGTTTCAGCAGCCAGGCCGTTAAGCCAGCATTTGTAAATTGGGGTGGCGTAGCTGCCCCTGAGTGAGCAGGTCTGGATCCTTGGGCAGGGCGTATTGATCTACTGCCAGCTGCACGACGTCTGGGAACCACACTCTTCTTGGCCAGCAGGGGGCCACCAGAGTGGTTGGCACCCCTTCCTGGGCTATCTTGCGCAGCACCCTGCCCAGCAGAGAAAACGGAGGGAACACAGAGGAGCCAAAAGCTCTTCCAAGACATTGCTAGGGCATCCATGGCTAAGGCCAGAGGGTCCTGGGACAGAGGGAAGGACTTGAAGCTTGTGATTGTGACGGGACGCAAACAGATCCACATCTGGCTGACCCCAACGGTGGCACAGGGAGCGAAACACCCTGCTGCTGAGGGACCATTCTCCCAGACGAGACAGCCCCCTGCTCAGGGAATCCGCCTCCAGATTTTCCACCCCCGGGATGTACACTGCCGAGATGCAGGGAACATTCCCCTCCGCCCAAAACAGTATCAGGGACATTTCCTTGAAGGCCCCCTTGCTCCGGGTCCCTCCCTGATGCTTGATGTAGGCCACGGCCGTCTGGTTATCCGAGCGGATCTGAACAGCCCGACCCCGAAGGTGTGGAGTCAAATGGGTGAGAACCAACCTTATCGCCCTCAGTTCCAGAATGTTGATAGGGGTATGGGCCTCCTGAGGACCCCACTGACCCTGGAATTTTAAAGACTTCCAGAAGCTCCCCCAACCCGTCAGACTGGCATCCGTGGTGACAGTCTCCCAGCAAGGGGGCAGAAAGGTTCTGCCCACTAACAGGTTCCTTGAGTCCAGCCACCACGAGAGGGACCGTCTGGCCAGGGGGGACAGAGCAAACACCTGATCCAGGGACACAGGGTCCCGATCCCATACTGATAAGAGGCGAAGCTGAAGAGGTCTCATGTGAAACTGAGCATAGGGTACCGCTTCGAAGCAAGACACCATCAGGCCCACCAGCTGCATCCCCTGCCGGATGGAGGGATGACGACAAGACAGAAGAGACCGGGCCTGAGCTAGAAGAGTCTCCACCTTCTGTTGAGGGAGAAAAACCTTGACCTGAGATGTATCCAGAGTCATGCCCAGAAAGGACCTCACCCGAGATGGTGACAGGGAAGATTTGGGATGGTTGATAACCCAGCCGAAGGACTCTAGTGTGGACACCACCAACTGGGTATCCAGCTCGGCCTGATGGAAGGACTGAGACGTGATGAGAATGCCCCGAGATCTCAGCAAGGCCATCATGCCCGCCAGCACCTTGGTGAATACCCTGGAAGCCGAGGTGATACCGAAAGGCAAGGCCACAAATTGGTAGTGCTGATCCTCCAGAGCGAACCTGAGGAATTTGATGACCTGGAAAGATTGGTACATGAAGGCAAGCATCCTTGATTTGATGTCTACAGAAGTCATGAAGTCGCCCGGGCGCAGTGAATTGACCGCTGAGCGCAGGGTTTCTATGTCAGCTTGAACCTGACAAACTTGTTGAGACGCTCTAAATCCAAGATGGGCCTGAGGGGCCCGTCCTTTTTGGGGACTGTGAAGAGATTGGAATAGAAGCCTCTGCCCCCTTCCCTGAAAGGCACTGGGCAGATGACCCCCAACTCCAGAAGGTTTTGGACAGCAAGACACAAGCCCTGAGCTGACAGAGGATTTTGAGCCATCCGGGATCTGATGAATCTTGGGGGGCGGTCAGGCTGCAAACTCTATTTTATAACCGGAAGAAACCACCTCCTGTCTGCTACACGTCTCCTCCAGACATGAGCAAAGAGCCGAAGCCGCCCCCACCCGGATGGGTGAGGGCGCCTCCTCATGCCCGAGGGGGTTCGGGGGAGGATTTGGGACCCCAGGAGAGGCCGGGGCAGCTACGTCCCCTGCCCCAATAGTCTCCGCGTGCTCCAGTAAGAGAGACCCCTCGTCCAGCCATGGAAGCCCGAAAGGAGGGGAGAGAGGCACCAGACCCCCGAAAGGGCCGAGACGGCCTCCTGCGTTGGGGTAACCTACCACCCCGGCAAACAGGTCCAAGCGTTAACCAAAGAGGCGCAACCCCTTAAAAAGGGGAACCCAGTGAGAGCCTTCTTAGCAGCGTTATCAGCTACCCACTGACGCAGCCAGACAGAGCGGCGTATAGCCACCAAAGGGGCAGATGTCCGTCCACACATTCTAATGACATCATCCATGGCAGAGAGGATATAAGCAACAAAATAATAGCAAAGCAGGAGAGATCTATAGTCTTCTCCTCCCGCCTCACGAGAGGCCCCATCTAAGACATTTAAGCAGCCTTTTAATAGCAATAGCCGTTATGGCAGAGGCACAAACCGGACGCAGCGCAGTCCCCACATAGGCAAAAGCATGACAGGACAACTGGTCCATGCGCCGGTCCTCACCATCCCGCAAGGTAGTAGTGTCCGGAGAATGCATGACAGAGGTATTGGACAGCCCTAGAACGGGCGCGTCCACCTCGGGAGGACAAGACCAACGCTTAATTACATCAGCAGGAAAGGGATACCTCTTGTCCCAACTCTTTGGCACCCCAGGCAACTTACTAGGCCGTTCCCATTCCTTGAGCACCAGATTATTAAAATGAGACTGCTCAGGGAACTCCAAGCGTGGTTTAACTGTATGAAAAAGCTCACCCTGCTGCTGCGGAGCCACTGCAGGAGGGGAAATACAAAGCACTTCAAAAATGTGAGACAACAACTTGTCAGTGTCATCTGAGGACCATGGGTCTTCTCCAAAAGGAGACCCAGTACCACCATAAATCTTAGGCTGTTCCTCAGATGATTCCCCCTCCTCAAGGGTACAATAACCAGAAATGTCAAAAAATTCTCAGCCTCAACAGGGAAGAGGGAAACAGCGGGGGATAAATGCCGCTTCTTGACAGAAGCCTTACGCGGGGCTGACCCAGCAATATGTTGTTCAATGCTGGCCACCCGTGCAGCCAAATCAGATTGGGACTCCCCATTGTATGCCCCTCACTGGGGGTCAACTGTAAGCGTGGGGGGGTAGGCGAAGCTAGAGGGGGCGCAGCCCCAGGGCCAGTAACAGACGACCCCGGCTGCAGCGCAATCGCCTGCTGGGCGCAGGGTACACACACCCCCTAACATCACTTATAGGGGATACCCCACACGCCACACATAGCCGGGCTTGTCCCGAAGGAACCCCAAGCACATTATCCCCAGAAGCCTCCATATGGTGATTTGAGTGGCACAACAGGCCAGTATAGGGTTAACGCTAATAGCTACCCGGGATGCCCCAAAAGCCCGCTAGGGAAGTGGGAGATTGCCAAGGGGAGAGGGCCGGGAGAACCACAGTCTGAAGTTCACCCCGCCTGAAAAACATAAGAGACAACCCCATAAGTATATACACTAGAAAAAATACACAGAAAAAAAACCCCACCCCCCGCATTGGTACTCACGGACCGCACAGGGAACCAGCAGCACACGCAGCACCAGAGAGGGGAAAATGGCGCCCGCATAGACCTCGAGGCGCGGGCAGTGGAGATGTGATGCAAAAGGCGTCATCCACAGAGCCCGCCCCCCCCCCAAGAGCGTGAATCGCGCCCCACGTGATCCGGCCAGCCAATTATGGCACCGCAGCATCTGGCGAAATTTCGCCACCGTTCCCGGAGCGCTTTAAAAGTGAGCGGCGGCGGCACACAAAGTGAAACATACAAAATTAAAGTGATCATTGCCACCCCCTGGAGATCTCCCCAGGGGAGAGCGAGGCAAGGGAGAGCAGCAGCGGCCCAAGTAAAATAGGAGAAGGGAGGGGGGGATGGGGGGCACCTAGAGGAATATGGGTTAAAGCAAAACCCAGAGTGCAGGGGGGGTATCCCACAAGGCTCACCATAAGCCTAACCGCCTACCCTGTCAGAGCAGGGACTGCGGTAGGAGCAGCGCTCCTCAGCACCTGACCCTGGTGCTAAACCTACCTTCACCCGAACCGGAGGCAGTGGGTTTGGAACGGGTGGGAATAGTCCTGCAGGCTAATAAGCCCCGCTCACCTGCGCAGAGTAGAGAGCCATCTTCTATCTTTGCAGTCCAGACTGCAGATAAGAACTGGGAATTAGTGGGAGGTTCCTGGCTATTTAAAGTGGACCAACACCCAGGGGGGATCGGCCCGGGAATCTATAAGATTCCCGGACCGATCAGATCCCTCCCCGCGGGGCATCCGAAATCGGGATGTCCCGCGGGGAGGAACCCCCCAGGAGGCCCACAATCCTTACCGGCGATCCAACGGCGCATGCGCGAGACGCGGCCGCATCTCTCGCTTCCCTCTAGCAGAGCGCGCTCCCTGTTAGAGGGAAGCGAGAGACGCAGCCAATGACAGCGCTCTGGTATGCACGTCCAAGCTCTGAGCGCTGTCATTGGCCGGACGAGGTCACGTGGGAGCAGGGAGAGGTGAGTTTTTGCGGCGATCGGGGGGGTTTCACACAGCGGGGCACCCCCGATCGGGGTGCCCCACCTAAGTGGACCAACACCCAGGATAGTCAAAATCCTGGGTGTTGGTCCACTTTAAGGGGCCGGGAGTGGACACAAGTCTTTCTGCAGTCCAGCGCCATCTTGTGGATGTATAACCCATGTGTAGGGAATATTCTGGAACAGGACGTGCTGTATACTTGGAATAAAATGCCTGTACTGGAAAGAGGACGGTTGCCCACAGAGAGATACGAGTGCCACTCCTGGCATGGCTGCCACAGGTTTGCCACCACTGCCCTAGAAGTCTGCTACGGTGAAAGACTTCCCTTCACCCGTCTCTCACCATTCCACTAGCTGATTATCCTTGTACCCTGTCCCACATTAATTGGGACATGCTTCCCTTACACTATACCAAGGTTTACTTTTACAGACTCTATATCGTCCTCTAGCAAGTTCTGAGCCATTCACCTCATTGTGGCGAGTTCACAGCAGGGCTGGCCATAGATGAGCAAGCATCTCCCTCAGGCTGGGCCCACACCTTTTGCAAACTTAACGCTCAAATAGTCTAAGCACATTTTGAGCTTGCATTCTTATGCCTTTAATTTAAATGAAACCAGTATTAAAAGTAAAGGGGACAGTGAGACATTAAAAAAAACCTGTTAGAGGTAATGGCTTTTTTAGGAATCCTTCAGCTTGACCACGTGGAGGTAATAAATAAATAGCACTTACCTGCCAGGCCTCAGGCTTGAAGTCCTGCTGGCTCCTGTTCCCTGGTTTGAGTGCTGTCAGCCTAATACACTGTCCTTCTCCCTTGACTTTGCTCACCTTGAACTGAGTGTGGAGCACTTTTGACAAGCCTTGTGCTATAATCCATGCTCATCATAGGAGCCCGATTCCCTCCCAGTAGGGGACACAGTGAGGCCATCTTTGTCCCCAAGGTGCTACAGCACAGTGTTGATCAGCTTTACCCAATAATAAAAAATATTCAATAAATGGTTGTGGTAAAAATCGGAAGGTTGGAAATTGTACTGTACAGCCAGCCTCTGAACTAGGCAGTCAAATCCGATCTCTATTGTTTCTGCAGGATCGGGTTGTGCACAAATGATAAACACACATGGTTATATATGCAGGTTTATTCAGCAATCTCTCTACAGGATCACACGAGGGCCAGATCTTCTAGCTGCCATCTGGTGTCTAGCTCTATAGCCTAAACAGTTAAAACTGTACAAAAAGAGTGTGAAGGTGTTAAAAAGTCAGTTGTGAAAACCTTCTGGATTCCTGCTTCATAGAAAAACAAGCAATCCTGCAAGACTGGCAGCTCAGGAAACAAACTCACATCTGTTCTAACACTCTGCAAGCATGGGGGCTCCCTGCAAATCTCAGCCCCCTCTCACGGCTGGAGAACACTAGCTCATAACCTGAAGGCCTCTCTGAATCGCCCTCACTGCACACGGCAGCCATTTTTGTTATTAATAACACCTCCTGGGGAGGCCACGGTTCAGGGTTCAATGCAAATATATAGCAAAATGATGAACCTTATGATGGGCAAGTCTGGGAAAACGTCCCTTGAAACCCGTCAGTCCCATAGTGCACTAGGCAGAGTTTTCTCTGAATCATTACTGGATATGCAGCCCCTGGATTGCACCAACAAAGCTGAAAACAGTCAGCTAAACTTCTGCGCTTAAATATTGGCCTATTGGTTATGATGGATAGCAACATCTCAGCACATCTCTTAATCAAGGAGAGAGGATGCTCAAGGTGTGCAGGGTATCTGGGTCCCCTGTCAGATGGGGTACTGCATTGGGCTCACAGGCAGGAGTAAATGAGTTTCCGTTATGTCCCTGCGGACCAGGAAGCTGTATAGTCTCTTTCCTAGCGCCAGGGACCTTATATGGAGCCACGACCAGAGCCCTGGGAAAAGTGACCACAGCAGAGTAAAATATCTGCTTAAAGCAGACCAAAACCCACATTTTTAACTAGCATCCTCTGAATGTCTCCTCCCATGAAAAGCACCTTTTGCCAATTGTCTTTGCTTCTGCTTTACTCTAATTCCAGATAATGTCACCTGTTTTAACTGCGAAGCTCCACCTCTATTCATTGATGTCACTGCCACACCGATGCAATGACTGACTGCCTGCCATCTTACAGAGATGGACAGCAAAAAATAAAGTTTCAGGATGATTTTAAAAGTGAAAATATCCATTTCTAGTTGTACACCCTATGAGTACTGGCAGGGGCTTCGGACAAATATATTTCGCAAGTTCAGTGGATTTTGGTCTGCTTTGAGCTACAGTAGGGGTCCCCAACCTTTCTCACCATTGGAGCCACATCCATCACCGAAAGCTGGTCCTGAGCCACATTCAACCCCTCTGCCACCCAAAACCCCAGTTATTGTAATGGTATTTCAAACAGTCCTCCAGGACAGCTAGACACTCACTTCCTCCCCTTGAACAGGAAACTGGCAGAGTATTAAAGCCCTGCCCCTTCCCCTCAGCCCTCAAGGTTTTTAGGCAAGAAGTAACACCCGTGCAACCAAGTCAGAATAGATAAGTGGGGTGGGGTGTAGGATGCCGTCCTGGAGGACTATTGGAAGTAACGTTACCAGCAAGTATACCAGTACTAACTGGGATTTTCCCCAGACATCCTCCAGGACAGCTAGCCACAGAAGGCAAACAAACGGTGTCCTACCTCAGGGTGGGCAGACTGCCTGAAGAACCATCTTTCCAAAATTCTACTGGTTGTGCTTCCACAAGTTCAACTTGTAGTGTCTCAAGGTGTGTGGTAAAGACCAGGTGGCGGACTTACATATTTCCCCCAATGAGATGCCTCCATTATAAGCCCAAACAGCTGACACTCACCTAGTGGAATGGACTCTTAATACATAACGGCACCCACTGCTTGATAGGCCAGAGCTATAGCATCTCCGATCCATCTTGCTATGGATGCCTGCAACCCCTTGCTCTTGCCCCCACAGGAGACCAATAAATGATCAGACTCATTCTGCTGTAATCTGTAAATACAGAACCAGTTTTCTGGCATCTAGGAGTTCTAAGAACCTATCCTCCCAATCTGATTGAGCCGTCTATTGCTGGCAACACAATCGCCTGTGAATATTTTAGGTCATTTTAGGTAAATATAAAGGATCTGGTCTTAAAAGCAGTCTGTCTGGTAGCTTTCTGAGGTAGGGTTTTTAATAGACAGGGCATGCAGGTCACTAACCTGCCTGGCCGATGTAGTTACTAGGATGAAAGTAATCTTTAAGGATAGCATCTTTAATGTTGCTTCCTTAATGGGTTCAAAAGGGGATAACGCTAGTCAAGACAAACCCCAGCTGGTAAACATTTTGTGATAACCCCTTTTTTCTTAGTAAGCCCGATTCAGGGTCCATACTGCTAATTTTAGGGACTGGACCTGTGGATGGAGAATTGTGCATTGGTAAATGACAAGAGGGGAAAAAAAAATCACTCTAGGCCAATGTGGCGCAATCAAGAGAACCCTGGCTTGCTTTCGTTTGATCTTCCTTAGGACTAAAGGTAACAGCCTCATCTGGGGAATGCATAACAAGGCTGCATTCTGGAGAAAAATGGAGAAGTCATCCCCCCAGGACTGAGCCTCAGGGCTGAGGTTTGGATACATAAATGAAGGAGTCCCGCTTCCCCTGCCAAGGTTTTCTGATTTCAGGCCATTTGATCTCTCTGAGAATACCTTGGTTTCTTGTTATCTTGTCTCTGAGGGGGCCCTGGCGCCCTTCTTTTAATCGGAAATGTATTTCCTTTCTATGAAGACTTTAAAATCTGCCCGCTTATCCATAAAGTCCTTTAAAGACCCCGTATATTCAAAGGACAGGTCAGACCTTTTAAAGAGCTGGGCTAGAGGAGCACCTAGGTTCCTCCCTCCCTTGCACCATTAGCCACCCCAGGGGTCCTGAGAATCACCATCGCCCATGTTCCTGAATTGTGGTCGGTGCCCTTCAATACTGCCGCCAATCTTTTTCCAAGTCTCTCTGCTGTGCTTCTCCTTTCCTTGCTTAGCACACAGCAGAGAAAACCCCATGTGCTCCTTCCTCTAGTGTTCTGGCGCCATTTTGCATACCTAAGTAGGACGTCATGCACACCCGACGGGATACAAGTGAACAGACCAATTACCGGTAATGATGCCTAGGAGGTGGGTGCACCTGAAGGCCACTGCAGTCAGTTTGGCTTAATGTGTTCTTTGGTGAAACCCACTAGCATATCAACCAGAGGGCACGCGTTTACAGTCAGCCTTAGCCACAGAGAACTAGGGAAGCACTATTAATGCTTGATGCTGTGGTAGTCGAGTGCTGGGGCCTCCATGACCGCCCATCTAGCAGCTGTTGGGAATATCAGGCTTCCCTGTCACTCTTAATTAATGGAGCACCATCGTGAAATTGTGTAATGTTAAAAATCCATATAAACACTTCAGCTAATGAGAAGAGGTATTTTATACACCCGAACTAAATAAAACTCCTGTGAAGCAAGTAGTTTATTCTCACATGGTAGGAACAAAATCCAGTGATGACAGGTTTAGTCTATGAGGGGTGGCATATTTTATGATTTCCTCTTCCATATATTAAAATAAAAGAAACAAGCCTGGCTCCTGATCTCCAGCATATTTATATGGATTTTTATTATTAGGCAATTTTTTCGCAATAGTGCTCCATTAAAGTGGACCAACACCCAGGATCTTGACTATCCTGGGTTTCCCCGAGGCACCCCAATCGGGGGTTCCCCCGCTATGTGAAACCCCCCAGATCGCAGGATTCAACTCACCTAACCCGCTCCTACGGCACATGTGCAGCCGCTCGGCCAATCAGCGCGCTCGGAGCCGCTGAGCTATGCGCGTCAAAGCTCAGCGGCTCCGAGGACGCTGGCGGGTGCATCTC
This sequence comes from Gastrophryne carolinensis, assembly GCA_027917425.1. Classification (NCBI taxonomy): domain Eukaryota; kingdom Metazoa; phylum Chordata; class Amphibia; order Anura; family Microhylidae; genus Gastrophryne; species Gastrophryne carolinensis. The sequence continues at coordinate 53,735,592 of CM051244.1, forward strand.
ACGCTTCCCGCTAACAGGGAGCGCGCCCACGGCAGCCATTCACAAGTGGCCGGCGCGGCCCCGCGCCATGCTGGAGAGAAGCGGCCGCAGCCCGCGCATGCGCTATTGGACCAGGAATCAGGAAAGGTTTGCGGGCGTCCTGGGGGGTTTCACACAGCGGGGCACCCCGATTTTGGATGCCCCGCGGGGAGGGATTTGATCGGCCTGGGAATCTTATAGATTCTCAGGCCGATCAGGCTGGGTGTTGGTCCATTTTAAGTGGCTTACTAGGTATGGGAAGGTACCTTGCTTTTGTGTAGTAGATCTATTTACCAAACTGACCCCACAGGATTTGCAGGAATGGCACACTGGGTAACCCTGAAAGCAGTTGAGAATCCTGCAAACAAGCTGATGGAGAAAATAGACAGGTAGACAAGCTTATCACCTTTTTACGATCATCCTGAAAAGCTGTATGCTTGCCTATAAAGCCGACCTACCCCCATTATGGCCACCCTCTGTTCAGGCCCTGGCGGACCTCTAACAATGGCCTAATATACTAGTCACTGTAACTGAGGCTCATAAAGGACAAATATAGTTAAGAAATGAATGGGCCTACTGGGAAACACCCCATATTGTGACTCCTCCAAGACGGAGCAAAACAACATATTATAGTGTACAGCAGCTGATACGACATTGGCAATAAACAAAACATGGAACAGAACCACCATTGCCGCTGCTTCCATGCTCACCTGAAGACTCTGATCTCCACACTGGGGTCTACAGAGTACCAATACCAGGCCTCGGCCTAGTCATATTGTCCACTGTAAACATAGGAAAGGTCTGAAGCGAGAAGCACAGGACTTGGTTTAGAGGTCATCTAGTCACACCCAGCCTCCCCCAAAGTGATGGGACAGAAGAAGTGGCACGTGAGCCTCATGTGGCAATCGTAGTTCGGTCTGGGGTCTGTTTTTTTAAGTGTCTAAAAGTGGACTCTCTTTGATATTACCATTCACAATTATTAGCTCAGCAATAGACCTCTGTACCTTTTAAAAAGCCTCCCACGATCCCCCACTTTGGCCGCGTCTAAGTGCCCAGGGAAAACAGTGAGGTAATATTTAAAGAGAGTGGTTTACTTTGAAGCAAACCCATACTCAAAAAGAAAAATCAGCCCAGGCTATAGAGATGAAACGAGAGCTAAAGCCAGTGTCCAATGCCATAAGTACAGAACCGAGTAATGCAGTAAGAGTTTCATAGATGTTAAAGGCTTGTGTGTGCTGTTCAAAATGGAAAGGTAAGTAAATGGGCCCTTAAAAGTACAGGTCAAATAAAACACAGAGATTGCCATTGCTGATCCTTATCTAAAATGACCTGGAAGAAGCACTGAATGAATGTGAAACAAGGAGGGTCATACGTTCTGACAGGCAGCACAGTTTCTGGTAAGGGGGTCAAGGACGGCCCATTGAGCAGCAGCAAGATGGCAACCTCCTTTTAAGCCAAGCATGACAGGTAACCTAACTAGTCCTCAGCACAGCAGGAGTCCGTCTCTTCTCCACATGAAGTCACCATGAAACCCGAGTCAGAGGAGTCCAGAATCAGGTTTCATAACACAGCCTGCCATGCTGCCATTAGTAAATGATTGACTCTGTCAGTCCCTTGATGATGACAGCAGTCATGTTGGGAACCCACTTCTTGGGAGTACATCTTGGCCAGTTTGCAGTGAGTAAACGGGGATCGGGTCTCTGCTTTTAAAATACACCTAGGGAGGTTGGGAAGCCAGGGATACCATAGGGAAAGGTTGGGGAGGTTACCTTTGAGGTAATAGTGCAGGAATGGGGGAGGGGTGGTAAGGAGACAGGACTGTATGTCAGGCTTACCTTTGAGGTGAGGAGGGACACTTATAAGTGTAATTTAGGTTGCATTGACCCCCTGTATATTTGAGCTGCAAGACCTACCTGTGGGGGACACTTATAGGTTAGGTTGCAGTGTGGGGTAAAGGTTGGATTGAGCCCTGTATATTTGAGCTGCAAGACTTACCTGTACGGTAAATTTGCAATGAGGGACACTTACAAGTTAGGTTTGGGTTGCAGGACTCACCTTTGAGGTAAAAGGCTGCAGTGAGAGGGGAGCTTTACGTTAGGGTGGCCACTGATAGGTTGCAGGACTCACCTGTGAGGTAAAGGACTGCAGTGAGGTGGGAGCTATAAGACAGGTTGCAGGACTTACCCGTGAGGTAAGCCTGCAGTGAGGGGAGCTATAAGCTAGGGTGACCACTGCTAGGTTGCAGGACCTGTGAGGTAAACGACTGCATTGAGGGGGGAGCTAAAAACTAGGTTGCAGGACTCACCTGTGAGGTAAGGCTACAGTGAGGAGGAGCTATAAGCTAGGTTGCCCCCAGCAGAGTTAGGTTGCAGGAGTCACCTGTGAGGTAAAGGACTGCAGTGAGTGGGGGCTATAAGCTAGGTTGCCCCCAGCAGAGTTAGGTTGCAGGAGTCACCTGTGAGGTAAAGGACTGCAGTGAGTGGGAGCTATAAGCTAGGTTGCCCCCAGCAGTTAGGTTGCAGGAGTCACCTGTGAGGTAAGGGACTGCAGTGAGTGGGAGCTATAAGCTAGGTTGCCCCCAGCAGAGTTAGGTTGCAGGAGTCACCTGTGAGGTAAGGCTACAGTGAGGGGGAGCTATAAGCTAGGTTGCAGAGGCAGTTATATATATAGGGTTGCAGGGGACTCACCTCTTGGAGTGCGCCTCGGCGGGGTTGCGGTCGCGCTGGCGCCGGTTCTTGAACCAGTTGCTGACCTGCGTGAGGGAGAGTCCGGTGAGCTTGGCCAGGTTGCGCTTGGCGGCGGGTGACGGGTAGCGGTTGTGCTTGTAGAGCTCTTTGAGGGCGTTGCGGCTCTTCTCCTTGAAGCAGTAGACGGTCTCCTCGCCGTCCCAGATGGTGCGGGGCAGCGGGAACTTCCTGCGCAGCCGGTACTTATCCACCGCCCCGAGCGGCCGGCCGCGGGCCTTCTCCGCCTCGCTGTATCGCGCCTTGTACCAGAGCTCCTGCAGCGCGGCGTGGTTGTGCGCCTCGAAGTTGTGGCTCTCCAGCACGGAGTAGAGCTCGGGGTAGCGGCCCTGGTGGAAGGCGACCAGCGCCCGGGCTTTCAGGATACTCTCGTTGCCACGTAGCAGCTCTCCGGGAGGCAGCGACCACAGGAAGCGGGCCAGGCGGTCCAGGTCGCCCCCCTGCTGCAGCGCCTCGCACACACACGCGACGTGCTCCGGGGAGAAGGCCAGCGTGTAGCCGCCGCCACCACCGCCAAGTTCCCGCTTCACCGCCTCCTCCTCCTCCGTCCCGGGCTGCTCGGAGGACTCCATGGATAAGGCATCTTCCTGTTTAATCTCTATGGCGCTCGCCGTCCCGTTGGAAGGGGAAGACATTTTCCCCCCTTCTGTTAGTTAAAAAGAAAACACCCACACGCGAGTCCAGCCCTCCACCTCCTCCCGCCGCCCGATCAGGTTTCCATGAGCCTCCTGCTCCCCCCGCAAGTGTAAAGCGAGCGCGGCGGCGTGACTACAGCCACACGGCAAACTCTGCTGCTGCCACCAGCGTCCCGGCCCGGAGCTCCATTGGGGGACTCTGGGGGGCGGGGCCTGCGCGCTACCATGGCAACCGTCACTCAAGCCGTGCGCGCTCCCCTGGACGGATCCCTCCGCGTGTACGCTGGGCGGCCCGCACACCTTCACCTGCCTCCGGTCGCTCGTACACTCACTGGACTCTTCCGCGTGCCCGGGCTCTGTACAGACCCGAGAATGGCTGCAGCCGAATCTCTCCCGATTGAGGTTACAGCTGTGACGTAACTAAATGTTACGGGGTCCTGGTGCGAAAATTAAATGGGGCCCTGTTTCTGTTACAGCAAACTTTTTTTTCTGACTTTTAAAGCGGACTAAAACCCAGGAAATCTGACTTTCTCTGTATTATTCTGTCGCCCCCCCCCCCCCCAAAAAAAAGCTCACCAAAACCTTTCAGCGCTCCAACTGCCCATTGTAAACAGCTAATGGGTTTTGAAACCATTAGTCCACACGTGCTGCATTGGACCGGGCAAAGGTGGGTTTTTACGGGTGCCCTGCAGATTTCACACAGCAGGTCACCCCGAATCGCTGGGAAAAAACAGTGGCCAGCCCTGGAAACTCTTAGATTCCAAGTTCGCCATTTTGTTTTGCTTTAAACTGGAACAAACGGTCTCCAGGGCTGGCTGATTCCCTCTCCTTGGGGCATCCTAACCTGGAATGCAACACGCTATGAAACCCCCTGAGTCAGCCTTAGCTGTCCGAGCCCACGAGCAAGCTCAGACGGCTGCACGTTAATATACACGGCCAGAGAAGCTGATTGGAGGAGAGCCGCACATATGTTGTTGAGTTTTACAGGGCGAACAATGGTGTTTCACACTGTGTGGCATCCCAAATGGGGGGAGGGGTGCCCCAGGGAAAAAGACCAAAACCTGGGATAGTGAAAATTCCGTGTTTCGGTCCACTTTAAAATGGACCGACAGTCAAAAATGACTTAAACTAGACCAACACAACAAACACAAGTGCTCATATGCATCCCTGCCAAGGGCAATTTAAATTGCTGCACATAAAAATGTATTTACCCTTTTCTAATTCCTACTGTGATCAATTTTAAAAACAAAATGGTGGTTCATGGATGTGCAGGCCGCCTGCAAACTGGATAGATGGTCAAAGCTGTAGAAACTAGAGTTTAATGTCTCTAAATGTAAAATCATGCACTTGGTTAGAAGGAATCCCTGCTCTGAGTACCGTATGGGCAGCACTGTGTTAGCCAGGACCTCGGAGGAGAGAGATTTAGGGGTACCGATTACTGATAGCTGCAAGATGAGTGGACAGTGTAGCCAGGCAGCGGGAAAAGCAAGCAGGATGCTCGGCTGCATAGCTCGAGGCATCACCAGTAGGAAGAGGGAGGTTGTGATGCCGCTGTATAGAGCCCTGGTGAGGCCACAGCTAGAATACTGTGTGCAGTTCTGGAGACCTTACCTTCAAAAAGACGTTATTCAAATAGAACGGGTCCAAAGGCGGGCAACAAAAATGGTGGAAGGACTTAAACTTAAAACTTATCAGGAGAGACTTAAAGAACTTAATTTGTACAGTCTGGAGGAAAGAAGGGAGAGAGGGGACATGCTTGAGACCTTTAAATATGTAAAAGGATTGAATAAGGTTCAGGAGGGACTTGTTTTTAAGAAGAAGCTTAATGATAGAACAAGGGGGCACAACCTGAAGCTAGTCGGGGGGAAGATCAGGAGCAATGTTAGAAAATATTATTTTACTGAAAGAGTAGTAGATGCTTGGAACAAACTTCCAGCAGAGGTAGTTGAAAAATCAACAGTCACTGAATTTAAACATGCCTGGGATAAGCACACATCTATCCTAAGATAAAGAGTACATACAGTATACACATAAGGGCAGACTAGATGGAACGTATGGTCTCCTTCTGCCGTCAACCTTCTATGTTTCTATGTAAACAGAAAGTGCTGCTGGGCTAATTGTTACTGTGCATTGCCAATTGTGTCAGCTGAATCCAGACAGCAGTATGGCTGAGATGCTGGGAGATGAAGCTCCAAAATGGCAGCTACCTTTCTTTTCCAACTGTGCCAGGCTGTTGGTCTCTCTGTTAGATGCAACTAGACAACTAAATGAAACGGCAAACACAAATGATGCCAAGTGAGCACAAATATAATAAATAAGCTGGAGGAAAAATAATGTGGACCCCTGACCTTCTGGGCCCCAGTGTAGTCGCACCCTCTATAGTTTCACCCCTGGGTTAAAGATAAATGCCGTCTGAGAGTGATTCTCCAGCCAGGGCTGCTCTAAGTGCTTAAAGTGGAACAAAACCTTGTGTGGACGGCAGATTTGGGATGCCCCACTGTATGAAACCTCCCAGAGCAGCAGTAACAGCTTACTTCTTCCCGGTCCTTGGGCGCATCCACCGGGCTCTTGTCCTCTCTGAGCCATTCGCCGTGCCTATGTCATTAAGCTCTGACATTTTGCAATGGGGAGCATCTTCATGCTGTCGATGTGCTTCTGCTCCAGCCATTCAGATATGGCTGCAGTGGGAGCGTGCATACTCCTGGGGATGCAGCCGCTATCAGAGCCAATTGCCAAATGACATAGGCATGGCAAACGGCATTGATTGGACAAGAGCCTGCGCTGTTGGACCAAGAGGAGGTAAGCTGTTGCTGCCTGTTAATGGGGGTTTCACAAAATCGGGATGCCCCGGAGCAAAACCCAGGATAGTCAAAATGTGGCTTTTGTTTTGGGTTTTGTTCTGCTTTAAAGTGGACCAACACCCAGGATTTTCACTATCCTGGGTGTTGGTCCACTTCCGCGGGGCACCCCGTAGGTAATCTTACCTTTTAGGCGACGGATAAGCCGCCGCCGCCTCTCGCGCGTCCCTCATTCACAGACGGCCGGCGCAGGAGCGCGCCCTGCTAGAGCGACTCGCGGGAGGCGGCGGCTTATCCGTCGCCTAAAAGGTAAGATTTTAGGGGCTTTCTGGGGGGTTTCACACAGCGGGGCATTCCGATTTCAGGTGCCCCGCGGGAGGGAGCTGATCGGCCTGGGAATCTTATAAATTCCCGGGCCGATCAGGGGTGGGTGTTGGTCCACTTTAAAGCAGATAGAAACCCATTTTCGTCTTTCAACTAAAACCATCACCGAAGCCACACCCAGTAGAAGTTTTGATCTCAAACTGCTGTATGGCTTAATAAAGCTGGCTGGCCACAGCCCCAGAAGCTGGGGAAATCCTGCTATAGGATGCCTCGGGGGCAGACTTGCAGCCAGCCCTGGTTTCTTTTAGATTCCAGGGTCAGCCGTTGTGGGTTTTCTTTCACTTGTGGTCCGCTGTGCTCACTCCCCAGACCCCAACCCCCTACTCTGCCTCCTGGGGCTAGGAACAGCGAACCACCAACTGCAGGAACCATGGACAGCCCAGCAAGGAGAGCAGCCAGAGACAGGCCCAGATCAATGCAGGTCAGCTAGGTAGGAAATTCTGAGTCCCTCTGTCTGGGTGCTCTTGCATTGAAGGGGTGTGGGAACTCTGTGCCGATCAGATTGGGGTTTTAGGAGGCATTTCCATATGTTGAAGCCACAGCTTTCCACCCCCCCCCCCCCCCCCCCCAGCTGCCGGCAGCCGGTGTGGCTGTATCTGGCAATCTTGTTGGCAGTGCATAGAGAATTGCAGACCTTTTTACACACCTGAAATGTGCTGCTGGCATAAACACCTAACCACCTGGCAAAGACATATAAGCCCTAACATTACCTCACTCAAGAGGGGTCTCCTGTCCTGGAGGCTGTCCTTAAAACGAAAGCTTGATTCAAAAAATGACCAAGGGTCCTCTCTTCCCCTCCACATCACACATATGGAGCATCCTAATTTGGGATGCCTCTCCTGCAGAAGCAGTAAAAGAGAGCTCAAAATCGGACAGAACTACTTGCTGGTTCAGGGTTTCTTTGGGATGGCGAACCAATTGTTTAATTGGGTGGGCGGACATGCATGCACCATAGACACTCCCCTAGCCAACTGGGTTTGCCACCTGCAGTCACGTAGTGCTCAAGAGCAGCATGGAAGCAGAATCCTAGTGAGTAAGTAGATACGGCTCGACTCCATATTAGAAATGCCTCTGGGAAAACTGCAGGATGCAAAATAAAAAAGTATTTTTCTCTGGTAAAAACCCTAAAATTTAGCTTTTATACAGTTAAAAGTAGATCCACAGATGAAAAGAGATACTGTGTTTCCCCGAAAATAAGGAAGGTCTTATATTAATTTTTGCTCCAAAAATGGGTGCTAGAGCTTATTTTCAGGGGATGTCTTATAGCCGGCTAACAAGATGTAGTAGGGCAGTACAGCAGCTCTAGTACAGTACGTGCACAGAGCCGGCATGGCGGCAGGTTAGGGTACAGCCAGCAAGATCATGACATCTCACTCGCGACAGACAAGCTTACCTGCGTGACGCATACAGGGGCATCTTTTTAGGTCTGTGGTGGTCGTGTCCACCATGACTAAATGGCTGGCGTGGCTGCGCACAGCCATGGAGGTTTGCAAGATGTACGGAAGCGTTGCTTGATGCTCTGAACATTTCTTCAAGTTAAATAGCCCATAGCTGCCACCACCTATATACATCTTTAGTGTTAATTTTAATTCCTGCAAATTGAGCACTCCTCTGTGACCAAAAATACTCTTGGTTGCTGGAAGGAGTATTTATAGTCTTCGGGAAAAAGTCTAGCATGACCTCTGCCCTCAGTGGCTTCTTGAATTGGGATGCCTCCTAGGAAACCAAAAGCAAGCATGACATGTTTTCTGTCCCCCATGATGTAGAGCCCTGCTAGTTCACAGGTGGTTTGAGGGTTGTAGATTAGTTCAGGCAATGGTCCCTGTGAACCAATACCCTTTGTCATAAAGGTGCCGGGGAGCATGGAGGTCCCCTTTAAAATGTTTGTACTGGAGCCTGACAGGGATTTTAAAGAGGAACAACATCTGGGATTTCTACCCTCCTAGCCGGCAATCCCGCAGTGCATGCATAGGTGAGCAGCCAATTGGCGCACTCTGCTGAATGGAGCAAGTGCACCTCTGCATACCCAAACCAGCATGCCCGGCAATGAGGCAATTGGCTTTTGATGGAGCCTAAAACATGGTTGTTCCTCCATAAAAGAAAAGTCTACTTTTGTGGACTCCAGGTTCTCCGGGGCCCCATATACAGCCGGATTCCACTTGAAAACAATGGTGCCTCCGTATAAGAAAGTTCTTGGTGTATGGAGGCCTCCTTTTTTTCAATGGGAGCCATCCATACACAGACCATACCTTCCAGCTGGAGCTTGGAAGAGCAACTCCCAGCTTCACAAACCAGGGCTGCCGGATCGGTTGTCAGGTAAGTGGACTGTCCAACTGTGAGTCTTTAGGAAAAGTCCACAAAATAAATATTTATATATCTTTTAAAAAAATCAGTATTTTTTTCCCCACTTGAAGTTTGAAAAGTCAGCGCTGAGTCAGCAGAAAGTGTCTATCATATAATTGCACTTATTTTTCACGTGTGATTAATGCTAGTTGTCCTTTAAAGTGGATCAAAACCTATGTGTCTGGAAAAACTGGGTTTTGGTCCACTTTAAAGGACAACCAGAATTATTTGCTTTATAGGGGCATCCCAATTTGGGAACGGTTGGCTGTTTGCTTATCTCGATGCCTTCTCCCACAGTTCAATAAGAACTCACTGTCCTAAATATCAGTACCCGACAATTAGTCCTGCTTCACTTCTTCAGCGCACGTGGGCTGCCAGACATTCAGATATGCTGGCAACATTTGAGAGTGTCATCTCTGCTGACCTGAGTGGCTGTCCTGGAGCTTTGGATAGTTCATCTCTACCTGCCGTATAGTGGCTAACATTGGCCCAATAAGGCCAGGTCATCCCCACGTGGAAGGGAGTAATGGTTTCCTTCAATCTGCTGCCTTTTTGTTGAGGGTTGAATTTGCTGCTCTTCCATGTGAGTTGTGTACTATGTAGGGCTAAAACAAAAAAAAAACATACTTACCTGATCACTTGCTACCTCTATCCCTTGCAGCCAAACGGTTCCAATGCTGTTATCCTGAAGGTTCCCAATCACTTGGTGTGCTTCTTGCCGCTAATCAATGAAACAGCCTTCTTTCTTGTGACAGGAAGCAGTGGCATGCACCAAAGCCATCTGGGAGCACTCTGTGATCACCAGACTACCCTGGTTTTTATGGTCTATTACGCAGCCAAAATAAAAAAAATATACCTACCTGACTAACAGGCTGGCCTTTCCCCAGCCCACACTTGAGAGTCTTGTTACTGGAAGCAGGGGTGAACATTGACGTGGGCTTGGGAGTGTGCCATCTGCACTGGAGCCAACAGAGATGAAACTGGACCTCTTCAGCCTACAGGACTTGAGCTTGCCTTTGGGAGATCAGGTAGGTATAACTATTCCAAGTATACAGCACGTCCTGTTCCAGAAGATTCCTTACACATGGGTTATACATCCACAAAATGGCGCTGGACTGCAGAAAAAGCTTGTGGCTCCTCCCGGCCCTATATAAGTCGGGGACCTCCCACAAATTCCCCAGTTCTTATCTGCAGTCTGGGCTGCGAAGATAGAAGATGGCTCTTTATGCTGCGCAGGTGAGCGGGGCTTATTAGCCTGCTGCCCTGTAGGACTATTCCCACCCGTTCCGAACCCACTGCCTCCCAGCCTCGGCTGAACTGGTTCGGGTGAAGGTAGGCAGCACCGGGGTCAGGTGCTGAGGAGCGCTGCTCCAACCACAGTCCCTGCCTTGACAGGGTAGGCGGTATAGGCCTGTGGTGAGCCTTATGGGATGCCCCTCCCGCTCTCTGGGGTTCCCTTAACCCCGTCATCCTTTGATAGGCCCCCTCCTCTCATTATTCTCTCAGGCATTTTGTGGCTGCCGCTCCCTTGCCTTGCTCTCCGCGGAGACCTCCGGGGGGGGGGGGGGGGGTGCGTTGCCACGCTACGCGGACGGCGGCGACATTGCCTCAGGCGCTGTTGCGCCATCATTGGCCGGCGGATTCACGTGGGCGCGTTTCGTGCACTTCGGGGGGCGGGCCTTGCGGATGACGTTTTCCGCATCACTTCTCCGCGGCCCGCCCCTCGAGGTGTATGCAGGCGCCATTTTGATTCCTCGGGCTCCGTGTCTGCTGTCTACCTACCGCGGTCCGTGAGTGCCCCTGCGGGAGGCTTTTCTTATATATGTTTATTTATTGATTGTTTTATTCTTATGGGGATGTCTTCTTATGTCTTTCAGGAGGGTTAAACTTTATTGTGGTTTATCCCGGTCCTCTCCCTTTTGGTTAAGGCTATTGCTATTATATCTCTCACTTCCCTAGCGGGCTCTTGCAGCATCCCGGGGTAGCTTTCAATAGAGTTAACCCTATATCGGCCTGTTGTGCCACGATAATCACCATATGGAGGCTTCTGGGGTTCCTTCGGGACAAGCCCGGCTATGTGTTGCGTGTGGGGTATCCCCTATAAGTGATGATGTCAGGGTGTGTGTACCTTGCGCCCAGCAGGTGCTTGTGCTGCAGGCTGGGTTGCCTATTACTGGGCCTGATGCTGCGCCCCCTCTGGCTTCGCCTACCCCCCCACGCTTACATCTGACCCCCAGTGAGGGGCATACCAGCAGGGAGTCTCAACCTGATTTGGCTGCACGGGTGGCCAGCATTGAAAAACATATTGCTGGGTCTGCCCCGTGTAAGGCTTCTGCTAAGAAGCTGCATTTATCACCCGCGGTTTCCCTCTTCCCTGTTGAGGCTGGGGAATTTTTTGACCAGTTATTCCCCCCTGGAGGAGGGGGAATTATTCTCTGATTCGGAATCATCTGAGGAACAGCCTAAGGTTTATGGTGGTACCGGGTCTCCCTTTGGGGAAGACCCATGGTCCTCAGATGACACTGACAGGCTTTTGGCTCATATTTTTGAAGTGCTCTGTATCTCCCCTCCCCTCTGTGGCTCCGCAGCAGCAGGGTGAGCTTTTTCATACGGTTAAACCACGCTTGGAGTTTCCTCAGCAGACTCACTTTAATAATCTGGTGCTCAAAGAATGGGAACAGCCTAGCAAGCTCCCTGGGGTGCCCAAGAGTTGGGACAAGAGGTATCCCTTTCCTGCTGATGTGGTTAAGCGTTGGTCATGTCCTCCCGAGGTGGACGCACCTGTTCTAGGGCTGTCCAATACATCTGTCATGCATTCCCCTGACACTACTACCCTGAGGGATGGTGAGGACCGGCGCATGGTCCAGCTGGCTTGCCATGCTTTTGCCTGTGTGGGGACCGCGCTACACCCGGTTTGTGCCTCTGCCATTACAGCTACTGCTATTAAAGGGCTGCTTAAGAGCCTCTTAGATGGGGCCTCTGATGACACGGGAGGAGAAGAGTATAGATCTCTCCTGCTTTGCTATGAATTTGTTGCATATGTTCTGTCTGCCATGGATGATGCCATTAGAATGTGTGGGAGGACTTCTGCCCTTTTGGTGGCTATACGCCACTCTGTTTGGCTGCGTCAGTGGGTAGCGGATAATGCTGCTAAGAAGGCTCTTACTGGCTTTCCCTTTAAGGTGCTGCGCCTCAACGTAGGAGGCCGTCCCGGTCCTTTCGGGGGACAGGTTCCTTTCTCCCTTCCTTCCGTGGTTCCAGAATTGGTCGAGGAGTCTCCTTTGCTGGGGCTCGCAGAGACTATTGGGGCAGGGGCAGAGGATGTGGCCGCCCCGGCCCCTTCTGGGGTCCCAAGCCAAAGTCCTTCCCCAAGCCCCCTCAGGCATGAAGGGGCACCCTCACCCATCCGGGTGGGGGGACGGCTTCGGTTCTTTGCTCACGTCTGGAGGCTTCATGTCTTAGACCGGTGGATTCAGGAGGTAGTAATCTCCGGTTACAAGATAGAGTTTTCAGCCTGGCCACCCCCAAGATTCGTCAAATCCCGGATGGATCAGAACCCCTTGTCAGCACAGGGTCTGTGCCTTGCTGTCCAAAATCTTCTGGAGTTGGGGGTCATCTGCCCGGTGCCTTTAAGGGAAATGGGCAGAGGCTTTTGTTCCAATCTTTTCACTGTCCCCAAAAAGGACGGGTCCCTCAGGCCCATCCTGGATTTAAAACGTCTCAACAAATTTGTCAGATTCAAGCATTTTCGCATGGAGACCCTGCATTCAGCAGTCAATTCACTGCGTCCAGGCGACTTCATGACTTCTATAGACATCAGGGACGCTTACCTTCATGTACCAATCTTTCCAGGTCATCAGAGATTCCTCAGGTTCGCTCTGGAAGATCAGCACTACCAATTTGTGGCCTTGCCTTTCGGTATCACCTCGGCTCCCAGGGTTTTACCAAGGTGCTGGCGAGCGTAATAGCTCTGTTGAGATCTCAGGGCATTCACATCCTTCCTTACTTAGACAACATTCTCATCACGTCACAGTCCTTCCATCACGCAGAGCTGGATACCCAGATGGTGGTGTCCACACTGGAGTCCTTCGGCTGGGTGATCAACCACCCCAAGTCTTCCCTGTCCCCGTCATTGGTGAGGTCCTTTTTGGGCATGACTCTGGATACATCTCAGGTCAAGATTCTTCTCCCTTAGCAGAAGGTGGAGAGTCTTCAAGCTCAAGCAAGGCTTCTTCTGTCTTGCCCCCATCCCTCCATTCGGCAGGGGATGCAGCTAGTGGGTCTGATGGTGTCTTGCTTCGAGGCGGTTCCATACGCTCAGTTTCACATGAGACCTCTTCAACTTCACCTCTTGTCAGTATGGGATGGGGACCCTGTGTCCCTGGATCAGGTGTTAGTTCTGTCCCCTCTGGCCAGGCGGTCTCTTTCGTGGTGGCTGGACTCAAGGAACCTGTTGATGGGCAGATCCTTTCTGACCCCTTGCTGGGAGACAGTCACCACAGATGCCAGTCTGACAGGTTGGGGGGGCTTCTGGAAATCCCTGAAGTTCCAGGGTCAGTGGGACCCTCAGGAGGCCCATACCCCTATCAACATTCTGGAACTGAGGGTGATAAGACTGGTCCTCGCCCAGTTGACCCCACACCTTCGGGGTCGGGCGGTTCAGATCCGCTCGGACAACCAGACGGCAGTTGCCTACATCAATCATCAGGGAGGGACCCGGAGCAAGAGGGCCCTCAAGGAAGTGTCCCTGATTTTGTCCTGGGCGGAAGAGAATGTCCCCTGCATATCGGCAGTTTACATCCCGGGAGTGGAAAACCTGGAGGCAGACTCCTTGAGCAGGGAGATATCTCGGCTGGGGGAGTGGTTCCTCACAATCACAAGCTTCCAGTCTTTGTCTCTCTGTCCCAGGATCCTCTGGCCTTGGCCATGGATGCCTTAGCAATGTCTTGGAAGAGCTTTCAGCTCCTTTATGTGTTTCCTCCGTTTCCTCTGTTGGGCAGGGTGCTGCGCAAGATTTCCCAGGAAGGGGTGCCAACCATTCTGGTGGCCCCCTGTTGGCCAAGAAGAGTGTGGTTTGCGGACATCGTGCAGTTGGCAGTAGATCAGTACGCCCTGCCCAAGGTTCCAGGTCTGCTCACTCAGGGGCAGCTACGCTATCCCAATTTACAAACGCTGGCTTTAACCGCCTGGCTGCTGAAACCTCCATCTTGATGGAAAAGGGGCTGCCTGCCTCTGTTGTTAGTATCATGTTTCAGGCTAGGAAGAAGTCCTCGTCATCCATCTACTATAGGGTATGGCATGCTTACATTGACTGGTGTGAGTCTAAGTCGCTTCCCTGTCGGGTGTTTTCTATCCCCAGGATTCTGGAATTCTTGCAACATGGTTTGGATTTGGGTCTTTAACTTAGTACCGGACCTTCACTCTGAATAAGAGTCTATCTTATATATTTCCCACACCCTGTACATACAGATTGTCCACATTAAAAATCATCCTACCTGCATCTACTGCATGTTATGAGCCTTTAAACATCCAAGATGGCGGCTTATGGAAGCCGCCATCTTATCAGGCAGCCTGCAAACAGGAAGTGCCTCCTGACTGTGCTGCTCTGCATTCTGGGACTGCTGACCGTTACCTGACCCCAGCTCTGCTCTGTCTGAGCAAAGCACAGCTATAATCCAGCCCCCTGTACCTTATCCCACTCTCCTCTCCTCAGTAAGTGTGATGCTTCTGAGTCAAGATGGTCGCGCCCGTATCCTAAATTCCTGAACAGAGTTGCAGCCCAGTGGGGGAAAAAATAATAAGTTAGTGACTAAAAACGTAAAATATATTAATTTTAGATGCTGGGGAACCGTTTTTTAAGAGTTTGGGCTTTTCATTAAATCACGCTGAAGGTCCGGTTTAAAGGTCATGTTTCTGCTTTGGCTATTTTCTTCCAAAGATCCTTTGCTCACCATCGTCTGGTCAAGACCTTCTTTCAGGGAGTTACTCACGTGCGTCCGACACGTAAGCCTATGTTACCAGTCTGGGATCTGAACTTGGTCTTATCTGCCGGTCTTATCTGCATTACTCCCTTTCAGCCTTTGCGTGAGGCCCCTTTGTCTATTTTGACGCTTAAGGTAGCCTTTTTGGTGGCTATCACTTCTGTTAGGCGTGTTCCTGAGTTGGCGGCGCTTTCCATCAAACCTCCTTACTTTGAGAGACACCAGGACAAGGTGGTGTTTTGTTTTAAGCCAGATTTTCTGCCTAAGGTTGTGTCTGCTTTTCATCTCAATTCTTTTGCCTTCTCTGTGCCCTAATCCTGGTAACCCTAAGGAGCGGGTATTACATTCTCTGGATGTGGTCAGGACCTTGAAGTTCTATTTGGTGGCTACTGAACCTTTCAGGGAGACTGATGCTCTTTTTGTTCTCCTTTCTGGGCCTAAGAAGTTTTTAGCTCCAGCTAAGTCCACTATCAGCAAGTGGATCCGTCAGGCTGTGGTACAGGCCTACTCTGCTACGGGGAAGGAGCCTCCCTTCCGCCTTACTGCTCATTCTACTTGGGCTATTAGTGCCTCTTGGGCTTTTCAGCACCAAGCCTCTGTTGAACAAGTTTGCAAGGCCGCCACTTGGTCTTCTGTTCATACTTTTTCTAAGTTTTACAAGGTTGATGTTAGGGCCTCAGCTGACGCTGCTTTTGGCCACAAAGTTCTGCAGGCGGCGGTGGTTTAAACTGCTCGCTGTTGCTTTTGGGGATCCCACCCTACCTTACGGACACTGCCATTGGATGTCCCATGTGTAAGGAATCTTCTGGAACAGGACGTGCTGTATACTTGGAATAATACAATTCTGTGATTACTCACCTGTAGAATTGGTATTATAAGTATACAGCACGTCCTGTTCCATCCCACCCTTGTTAGCATTATTCTTAGTTACCTCTTTATGGTGATTGTTCATTTCTTCATTTGGGATTTTTTGTTATTATTGTTTTCCCGGCTTCTTGTGTAACTGCTTGTCAATACTGGGGAATTTGTGGGAGGTCCCCGACTTATATAGGGCCGGGAGGAGCCACAAGCTTTTTCTGCAGTCCAGCGCCATCTTGTGGATGTATAACCCATGTGTAAGGAATCTTCTGGAACAGGACGTGCTGTATACTTATAATACCAATTCTACAGGTGAGTAATCACAGAATTGTAT
Organism: Gastrophryne carolinensis; assembly: GCA_027917425.1. NCBI lineage: Eukaryota > Metazoa > Chordata > Amphibia > Anura > Microhylidae > Gastrophryne > Gastrophryne carolinensis. The sequence goes on from CM051244.1 coordinate 53,751,687, forward strand.
TTTTTTTTTTTGGGGGGGGGGGAATATTTATAATCCAGCTCTCAAAGTCACATGACACACCCACCAGCTTCCATTATGGTCAAGGAACCATGAGCTGTCCCCCTGACATTCTGACACACTCCCTCAAGTTACGCCCCTGGCCACCCCACCTCGTAAAGCTATGTTTTACTAGATCGGCATTTACAGCAGCAGGAGTCTTGTTGCAGAATAACCTGAGGCAGAGGAACAATGAAGCTGCATCTGGAGCACTGATTTTATTGGCACATACTACGGAATTGGACTGGGTACCACCACTAAATATGTTTCCCATTCCCCGATGGCTCAGTTCATTCTTTTGGGGCTTAATGGCTATAATCTCTGTGTAGGTAGCATGTGTCGACCAAAGACTCCTAAAGAAGTAGTGGCTTTTGGTCTCCCACTGTATATGGAAAACAGCTGATTAGGATCTGAACTAAGCTCCAACTAAGGAGCTCAGGACAGTGGCTGTTTTTTCTCTGTAAGATTATTTTTTTTAGGTAGAAGGATAGAGAGATTTTTTTAGTCTTTCATTGAAAATGTACAACTTGGATATTGCTATAAATTAGTTTGAAGCTAGGAGATAAGATACAGGGCATAAGGCTTCTTCTATTTATAGAAAGCTTCCTTGTTTTATACCAATTCTAAACTACAAGAACAGGTAAAAATAATTCTAAATGGATGACACATCATTGCTAGTGTGCCTATTTCACAGACCTATGAGGACAAGATTTGCGGTTGGCCAAGTTCGTATAGTACGTGACAAGCTTGCGGAATAACAAAATGTTCCTAAAAGGCATTTCATAAAAGGTGACAGCTATGTAAATAATGTTTTAGTTGCTTCTGTTTGCCTAACTAAATTCTAAAATGTTTTTTACAGCTTTGACCCCAGGTCTCTGTGTGGCTACAAGGACTTTCTCAGCAATAACAATAGAACAGAGGGATCCTAGTGTGAAATCTAAACGTGAGTCTCCAATGGACATTCAGTGCTTTGGAAATGTTCCTATCAGTCCTTTGATTTGTGCTTGAGCTGGAGTGTCCTTTTCTCCTAATGTAGGACTACTCACTAGAAGGTGGAAAGTTGGATTAGCCACCTGTTTGATATTACTCTAGGAATTAATAACTTCTTCCCTGGGGGTTTAGCACATACACACACCTAGGGCCAACTGCTTACTAGTGTCAGAGGAGAGGACTAACATTTATTATTTTAGTAAAATGTAACAGCAACAGTAAAATTAGATTATTTTACTGTGCTTATTATAGCTTGGTCTAACTCAGTTCCTGAAAGTGCAGCAAAATCTTGTCCCCTGAAGCTCCCTCCACTCAAGGTCACAACAGCAGGCCTGAGTGACTGGGCAGTCGTTTCTGTTGTCTAAGGTGAAGTCATACACAGACCACAGAGGATATCTTTTCTGAGAAGCACTAATAATAATACTGCTCCCCGTCAGCAGGGTGCCAACTAAATAATGGCACAGAATGGGAGTCCCTCCTTGAGCAAAGGTATACTTAACTAATTGAGGCAGATCAATGAGGAAAGTGGGCAGGACACGTATTTTAAAAGCCCCGTCCACATGGTGACACCATTTTCTATAAAGGGCCACCCCACCCCCTTCTTGGAAAAAAAAAAACCCATGCCCTGCCCCCTCCAACTAGCGATCCTGCTGACTTCAGGGGCTGGATTCGGGGTGAAGGTGAGTGTCTTTTTTTTTTTTTTTCTTTTATTACATTAGCAGGATGACTATTTGGAGTGGACAGGGTGGGGCTTATGTTTTCCTAGTGCATGGCACGGCCTACTTCACAAAGTCAAATAACATCTGGAATTCCGCCACAAGGTGGCGCAGTGGCACTGCAGAAGAGTTGTGGCTCCGCCCGTACCATATAAAACGAAATCACCATAGACTTATCCAGTTGTTCTCTGCAGTGCTTACTGCGAAGATAGAAGATGGCTCTCTCCCTATGCGCAGGTTTGCGGGGCAACCATGCATGCGGCCCTGCATATCTATTTCCGCCCGTTTCCGGACCCTCTGTGCCTCCCAGCCTTGGCTGTCGGATCGGGTGAAGGTAGCGGAGCACTGGGGTCAAGTGCTCAAGGAGCGCTGATCCAAGCCGCAGACCCTGTACCACAAAGGGTAGCCGGCCATAGGCTTTATGGTGAGCCTACTAGGGATGCGGAGTTCCTGTCCTAGCTTCTGAGGGGGTGAGTGTTTTTGGACATGTTTTCTATGTTCGGGGTCCCCCCTCCTCCCACTGGCCTGGGCTTCGCCGCTGCCTGCTCGCTCTCCCCCCCCCCCACTTCTCTCCCCGGCGGGTGTTCGGGAGGGGGGGCGGGTGGTAGTGTGTGTGTTTTTAGCCTGTTTTTTTATGCTTTTGCCGCCGCCGCTGCTTTGTACTGCGCTCCGCGGCGGGCGGCGCTATATTTGTGAGGCGTTTTTTCACTGTGGGGATGACGTCGGCGAGGTAACGTGAGCGCTGTTTTCGCGCTCTTTGGGGGGGGGCAGGGCCGGCGGATGACGCGTATCGCGCCGTTCTCCCGCAGCTCACCCCTCAAGGTTCCTCTGTCAGCGCCATCTTGCTTCTGCTGCGTGTCTGGGGCCCTCTTCAATCCCTGGGCTGCGGCGGTGATTTCTGCCTGCGTCGCTTCCTCCAGTGGTCTGGCGGCTGGCGATCCTTGTCCTGCTTGGTCCGTGACTCGCCTGGGGTTTTAGGTTATCCTTGGGGCATGGGCTGCGGGATACTTATGTATGTTTGCTTATGTCTTTCAGGCCTTCATCTCCCCTTACTGATTCTGGGGGCATCAATCCCTCGGGGGGGGGGGGGGGCATCCCGGGTGGCTTTTATTAGCCTTTACCCTATGCTGGCATGTTGCGCCTGTATTAATCACCATATGGGGGCTTCTTGGGATAACGTGTCAGTAATGACGTCACAGTGTGTGGGCCGTGCACCCAGGCTGTCCTTTTGATTCAGTCTGGGCTGCCTGCTTCTTTACCAAGCTCTGCGCCCCCTTCGGCATCGCCTACCCCGCCAAGCCTGCACTTAGACCCCAGTGAGGGGGACTCTAGCAGGGGGTCACAGTCTGATTTGGCACTTTGTGTGGCCAGCATTGAAAGACAGCTTGCCAGTCCTGTTCAGCGTAAGGCCTCTAGCAAGAAGCGCCACCTGACTTCCTCGCCTGTACTGTTTACTGAGGAGCAGGAGGAAATTGATCTTTTTGATGAATGTTATTCCCTGGAGGAGGGGGAGCTTTTCTCTGGCTCTGGGGAACAGCAGGTGGGCCGCGACAGTGACCCTGGGTCTGAGGATTCCTGCTAATCTGTTGTCTCACATTTTTGAGGTTTTAAACATTGCCCCCCCTGAGGTGGCTAAGAGGAAGCACCATTTCGTACCATTAAGCAGCGTCTGGAGTTCCCTGAGCAGAGTCATTTCACTAATATGGTGCTCAAGGAGTGGTAATGTCCTAGTAGATTGCCCGCAGTGCCTAAAGGTTTGGATAAGAAGTATCCCTTTCCTGCTGATTTGGTTAAGCGGTGGTCGGGTCCCCCCGAGGTAGACGTGCTCGTTCTTGGATTGTCCAACACTTCTGTTATACCTTCCCCTGACACTACTACACTGCGGGACAGCGAGGGCTGGCGTATGGATCAGCTGGCCTGCCATGCCTTTGCCTTTGTGGGGGCTGGTTTCGTCCGTCCTGTGCCGCTACCATAACTGCTATTGCTCTTAAGAGGCTGATCAATCGTCTCCTTGCTGGCGCTACAGCTGGAAGGGATGAGTATAGGACCCTTTTGCTGTGCTCTGATTTTGTTTCCTTTATTTTTACTGCCATGGATGATGTATTACGGCTGAGTGGTAGGGCCTCTGCCCTCTTGGTGGCTATGCGCCGCTCTGTTTGGTTGCGTCAGTGGGCAGCTGACGCTGCTGCTAAGAAGGCTCTCACTGGACTCCCCTTTGTGGGGCTGCTGCTCTTTGGTGAGCGCCTGGATGTTTTAGCCAAGGATGGTAGGCTGCCTCAGCGTAGGAGGCAGCCTCGGCGTTTTCGGGGGCCATCTGCTTCTTTCGTACCCCCAGAGGAGGTCGAGGGTCCCTCTTTTCAGGTGCCAGCAGGGGGTCTCGGGGCCGTGGCAGATCCCGTGGTCGTCCCGGTCTCTCATGGGACCCCAAGCCCAAACCTTCTCCCATGCCCCCTCATCGGGTGGTGGGACGGCTTCGGCTCTTTGCTCACGTCTGGAGGTTCCGCGTCTCAGACCGGTGGATTCAGGAGGTGGTGTCCTCTGGTTGCAAGATAGAGTTTGCAGCCTGGCCGCCCCCCAGATTCCTCAGATCCCGGATGCCTCACAACCCTCTGTCAGCTCAGGGGTTGCGCCTTGCGGTTCAACGTCTGCTGGACTCAGGAGTCATTTGCCCGGTGCCTTCCCTAGGAACGGGGTAAGGGTTTCTACTCCAATTTGTTCATGGTCCCCAAAAAGGACGGGTCCCTGAGGCCAATCCTGGACTTGAAGGGCCTCAACAGGTTTGTCAGGTTCAAGCACTTTCGCATGGAGACTCTTAGTTTGGCTGTCAGTTCCCTTCGCCCGGGCGACTTCATGACCTCCGTGGATATCAAGGATGCTTATCTTCATGTGCCAGTCTTCCTGGGTCATCAGAGATTTCTCAGGTGTGCTCTAGAGGATCAGCATTACCAATTTGTGGCCTTACCCTTCGGTATCACCTCAGTTCGGGTGTTCAAGGTGCTGCGGGCGTGATGGCTCTGCTGCGGCATCAGGGCATTCACATCCTTCCTTACCTGGATGACATTCTGATTGCGTCTTTTCGGCAGGCCGAGAGGGATACTCAGGTTGTGACCTCCACTCTCGAGTCCTTCGGTTGGGTGATCAACTATCCCAAGTCTTCACTGTCTCCGTCTTTGGTGAGGTCCTTTCTATGCATGACTTTGGATACCTCTCAGCTGAAAGTGGAGGGCCTTCAGAAGCAGGCTCGGGCTCTGCTCTTGTGTTCCCATCCCTCCATCCAGCAGGGGATGCAGTTAGTGGGTCTGATGGTGTCCTGCTTCGACCCCCTTAAGGAAGTGTCCCTGATACTCTTTTGGGAGGAAGAGAATGTGCCTTGCATCTCGGCGGTTTACATTCCGGGGGTGGAGAACCTGGAGGCAGACTCCCTGAGCAGTTTTCTTTAGCCAATCACCGGTTGGTCAAGACTTTCTTTCAGGGAGTTACTCATGTGCGTCCTCCACATAAACCTATGCTACCGGTTTGGGATCTAAATTTGGTGTTGTCTGCTCTGCAGGGTCCTCCTTTTGAGCCTATCAGTGGGGCTGCCTTGCCCATTATGACTCTTAAAGTGGCCTTCCTGGTAGCCATTACCTCGGTTAGGTGAGTCTCTGAGCTGGCTGCTCTTTCCATCAAACCTCCTTATTTTGAGCAGCATCAGGATAAGATGGTGTTTTGGCTTAAGCTGGATTTATTGCCTAAGGTTGTCTCTGTTTTTCATCTCAATCAGGACATTGTTTTGCCTTCTCTGTGTCCTAATCTTGCTAATTCCAAGGAGCGGACACTTCATTTTCTGGATGTTGTCAGGGCCCTGAAGTTTTATTTGGTAGCTACTGAGTCTTTCAGGAAATCTGATGCTCTTTTTGTTCTTCTTGCTGGACCTAGGAAGGGTCTGCCTCCAGCTAAATCCACTATCCGCAAGTGGATCCGTCAGGCGGTGGAGCAGGCCTATTCTGCTAAGGGGAAGGTTCCCCCTTTTAGGGTTACTGCTCATTCAATAATTAAAATGGACCTTCACCCTGAATAAAAGCCTATCTTATAGGTTTCCCCCACCCTGTACATACAGATTGCCCACATTAAAAATCATCCTACCTGCACCTAGTGCATTTTTTGAGCCATTTAACATCCAAGATGACAGCCCATGCCTCGGAGTCTCAGGCTGCCTGCAGACAGGAAGTATCTTCTGACTATGCTGCTCTGCATTCTGTGTTTGCTGTCCTTTTCCTGACTTCAGCTCTGCTCTGTCTGTGCAAAGCACAGCTATATCCCTGCCCCCCTCCCCCTGTACTTTTCACCCCTCTCCTCTCCTGGATATGTGATGCTTCTGAGGCAAGATGGCGGCGCCCGTATCCTGCAGTCCTGAAGAGAATTGGAGCACAGCAGGGGAAAGAATAATAAGTAAGTGACTACAAACTAAAAATATATTAATTTTAGATGCTGGGGAATAATTTTTAAGGGTTTGGACTTTTTATTAAATGATGCTGAAAGTCCGGTTTAAATATACTGTAGATCTACCCTAGCAAAATACAAACCACAGTATTAGCATAAATACAATTTACTTTCAAACTTTTTATTGAGGATAGGCACATTACAGGTATATGAACAATAGATAATAACATTGGTTTTGACAGTATTTCTGATACAGTGTCTTGCTTACAGATGAACATCGCCACCCACTCCTGTATCTCGTTCCTCAGGCACTGAGAGAAAAGCAATGTCATACATACATCTTCAATGCAATTTAGCCCCCAACCCAGATGTTGGTTACCCCGACGGAAGGTAGGGGAGGCACTCCGTGGTTAGCCGCCCACAACTGGAGGGTCACCCTCTATTAGTCTCCTAATATACCATTCTGTCTTTAAATGTATCCTGGACCGTATCTCGAATTTCCAGGGTCAGCGTATTAATAAAGCTTTCCCATGTATTAAAGAATGATTCGACTTTTGACTCTTTGTGGGAAGCCGTATCTGTCCAATCGAATTTAAAAAAACTGCAGCAATTTTTCTAAAAAGATCCTAAATTGAGGTGGGTCTGGGTATATCCAAGCTTGCAGTATGGTTTTTTTTTGCTATCGCTGAGATAATTCGCAACAACCTTCTAGTACCCCTGGGGTACCTTCAGTCCTTCTATCATATATTCCCCGAATATTGCCCATCTGGCGAGGAAGGTGCAAAAGTTACCAAATTTTGACTTGCGTATTGGGCTACTCCCCTCCAAAATCTTTTGACTATGGGGCAGTCCCACAACCCATGGTAAAGATCAGCTGATTCCGCAGCACATTTCAGACACCGGGGTGACTCCCGACAGACCCATCTGGAAGGATTTGAGTGGGGAGATGTAATTATAATGATACTGCCTTAGCAGCATCTCTCTATATGACGCCGAAAAGTTGGACCAAGAATAGTTGTATGATGGATAAATATGGAAAATGCTGGAGCCACTTGGTCATGCCTGTTTTCTGGTTCTCCCAGACCAGCCTCTTTCTCAGAGAATCATGATGAATAGATATGACTTTCCTGCCCAGCGGGGTGTTTTCCAAAAGACTATCCAGATCATTGGACCAATCGAGCTCCGATAAGCGTTTAATTATTTTTTTGATTTAGGAGGTCCCTGTTGCTAATATGGGATAGAGATGCACAGCCGCCTAGTAGGATAACATTTTCTTATGATTCCTATTCACTAATGCTGAGATCGAGGTAATACCCAAATCTTGCCAGGCCCTTTATATGGCGACTGTGTTGCCTATACGAAGATCTAGGTAACCTGCCAAGGGTAGAAGCAGAGAGGAGTGCGAGTTCTCATAAATACAATTTAAAATGCATCACACACCTTGCGGTAGCCATGGCCGCGTGGGTGCTACAGGATCGCTGCCCTGCTGGATGATGCCTCTATATAGGTTATATTCCTGAGTTCTGTATTTGTTAATCTGCCTCCAATTCACTTTAGGATAGTTGATGTTTGTACTTGCATTTTAAATTGTATTTATGCTGAGAGGGTTTGTTTCGCTATGGTTGATCTATAGTATATTATTTGGTTAATGTATAAGATTTTATTTATGTTTCACATGGTCACTTTATAGTCTTTGTGTCAGTTTTAGATTATTATTTCTGGATTGTTTATCCCTATATTCATATATTAATTGTTAGTCTTTATTGTTTCATGATACATTCAGTCATTCATTATTTATTAGAGGATTTTAGTCGCATAGTCACCCCAATTTTTTTTTTTCTGTGTCTTTGTGTTATGTCTGTTGTATATATGTTTTGGTAATTAAATTCTTATATTTTTATTACTGGCCAGTTGGTGTTGCTTCCCTACTTGGCCTACACCCCCCCCCCCCCCAGTTTGGTTCCAAAACTGAATGAGCCTTTAAACATCCAAGATGGGGGCAGGCTGCCTGCAAACAGGAAGTGCCTTCTGACTGTGCTGCTCTGCATTCTGGCATTGCTGACCTTTTCCTGACCCCAGCTCTGCTCTGTCTGAGCAAAGCACAGCTATAACCCCACCCCCTGTACTTTATCCCACTCTCCTCTCCTCAGTAAGTGTGATTCAAGATGGCGGCTCCCGTATTCTAAAGTCCTGAACAGAGTTGCAGCCCAGTGGGGGAAAGAATAATAAGTAAGTGACTAAAACTTAAAATATATTAACTTTAGATACTGGGGAATAGTTTTTAAGGGTTTGGGCTTTTCAATAAATCATGGTGAAGGTCCGGTTTAAAATTGAGCATGCACGTTGACTGTTGTAAAGAAGGCCTCAAAAAGACTATACTTCCTGGGGCAACTGAAAATTTTGACCTCCTTTGTAAACTACTTTGGCCTTGATTAACAAAGAGTTGAAAAAAACTCTCATGGTAGTAAAAACTTCAATTCATGAGAAAAAAAGCTTGAGAATTTCACTGTAAGTGAATCACCAGAAACAAAGACAATGAAAGTCAATGGCACTTTTTACTTCAGGTAAAAAGTTCAATATTTTTTCAGCAGTAAAAAAGTGCCATTGACTTTTATTGTCTTCCTATCTGGTGATTCGCTAACAGTGAAATTCTCAGGCTTTTTTCTCATGAATTGAATTTTTTACTACCATGAGAATTTTTTTAAACTGTTAGGCCCTTATTTAACAAGGGATAGCGCCAGGTAGCGAATGGTGAGCGAACGGTAATGACGCTCACCGCCACGAGAACGCCGGCTCCCCTCCGCAATCACACATTTATCAAGCCGATCCTGCTTAGCAACTGACAGAGCGCCAGATAGCGAATCATTCATCATTATTCCAGCCTCTGACCTTGAACAGCGACAGGTATGACCTCTCGCTACCTGGCGCTCTCCAATGCATTTCAATGGAGCAATCTTTAAATATTCTTAATTAATTGCTATTAATGTTTTTTTTTTTTTTTTTTTTTGTTAATTGTCAAAAATTCTGTGACCACTTCTGCAATGTTACATTACATGTTTAAGGTAAAAAAAAAAAAAAAATTGGTGCAGAATTGATATTACAGGTCTGATATTAATGTATTCATATTACAAAATGTTTTGAAAAACATGTTTTTTTTTTTTAAATATGGTTGTTTGGGGGTTAAAAAACTACTTTTAACCCATTGCCGCCTGCGCTCTGGGGTTTAAACAAGCATTTCACAGCGCGAGAATTTTTTGAGCGTGATTTGTTAATGAATATGCTGGGAGCCGTTCGCTATGGCCATTCGCTGTCATGCGCTCCCATACAGCGCGGAACCTGTCTAACAGCGACTCCTAACCCCGTATTCAACATTACCGCACACCGACTGAGTCGCTGTCAACAGCCGAACAACGGCCAAGCACAGCAAATACTAGCGCGCGCTGTAAAAATACCGCTACTGTCGCTCATCTGTCGCTACCTGGCGCTATTAATGAATCGGCCTCCCCGTGAATCAAGGCCTTTATCTGTTACAGCACAATTATCGAGTCAGTTCTATGCATTTCCTTCCTAGTGTGGTTCGGGGGGGGGCATCCGAAAAAGATACAATTTGTCTAAGCAGGATTAAAAAACAGGCAGAGGGTCACTTCTCTACCATCTCTAGGTGATCGTGACACAAGCCGACTTAAAGTAAGATCTGTGAGGATACTTCTCACCCTGGATACCTTTTCTACAAATTATTGTTATCCAGGCAAAGATTCTGCATTACACTTCCAAAAACTTACAGATACAACAACTTCTTTCCTTTGGCTATTTATCAACTGAGCAACTCAAGTGTGCAAAACTGAACTGATATCAACAGAACCTGTGCAGAACCTGGTATATCTTACAATAAAAACTATATGTTATGACCAATATGGTATGTGTTATTTTTTATTATACCCTCTCCTTTCACCCCCTCACTCCTGCAAAAATAAATTCCATGCATATATATTTATACATACTTGCTGGTAATAAAACTGATTGTGATATAGGAGACGCTGGTGGTGGGGGTAGAGGACTCTAGTTAACCTTTATGGTAACCTCCTCATCTCTATGTATTTTTATTACTAACTAGTCACTCTTTACAACTAATGTGCCAGAAAGGTAACAGTCAGGTTATGTGACCACAATGAGCCCAGAATGATGGTGGCATATAAGCTGCAACAGATGTGACTTGGTGGATATGGTCTGTTACCAAGGAGCCCATTTCAAGCCATTTTGGTATGGATTGCTTCAGAGCAGATGGACGTTCTTTACTATAATAGCTCCTGCTCTTGCAATTCTTAATCCATACTCCTAATTGGATCCACTCCTTTCATGTTGCTTAACCAGGACTCCAGGTGGCGGTGCCTTGGAATGGCTACCTTGTACAGGTAGCTGCCTCCCCTCTCTCAGCCCTCTTTTTATATACCTTAACTGGCCCTCCTTCCCTGTAATGACTGCCTTACCATGTATTTCACAGGGAGATTCCATTCTATCTCTCAACTCCAACTTTTCTTATGTACCCCAGCTGGCCCTACTATAATCTTCTTGAACCAGGACTTTTCCAAACTGCTTCCTCAGTAGGTAGCTTCAGGCACAGTGATTTAGCCTCTCTCAACCCTTAACTTTCTCCAATGTACCTCAACTGACCCTACTACCCACTTCTTGTGTCAGGAATGCTGTAGTGTGGCATACCGCAATGGTAGGTAGCTCCTGGTACAGGCAGCTCTCATCTCATCTTTCAACTCCTAATCTTTTTTGATTTCTCCAACCTGTCCTCCATACAGCAACTTGAAATAGCTGTTTCAGCTGGTAGCTCCTAGTGCAAAGATTTTCTAGTGCTATCTCTGTCTGCTGTTTATTCCTTTACTATACCCAATGTACTATTTGACAGTAACTGGAATTGGTTTAGCTGCATGGCTTTCATACGATGATCAAGGTAAGGAAAACATCTTTGATGAAGGTAGACTCAGAGGTCCGAAGTTATGGCATTGTAAAAAATCAGGGTTTTCCCTTTTCCATACGGGGTTACTGAGTTTTCTTCAAGATTGCACTTAAGGAACACGTCCAAGCCTTGTCTGTTTTTTGCCACACCATTTGGTGGAGGTTATGAATCAAGCCTTTCTTCAGAGGCTTATGTGAGATGTCTATCTGAGTTTGAAATCTTGCCTTAGGGCCTAAACTAATGCTGGGTTTACAAAAGCAGATAAATTGGCTTCACTCAATGAGCAACCGCTCATACAAATCTTCTGCGTTCGAGCGACTGCGTTCAGACGCCAAAAATCTGTTGGTCAATCGGTTGCTAGATCGATCGCTAATGCTAAGGCCATCGTGGGCTCATTCTCATTGCAAAAAACATTTTTTGTGGGCAACATCTGTTCCCACATTCAGTTCCCAAATGAACCAGTTCTCGTTCATTGTTTAATCGCAGTGGCCATTTCCATAGAGCGATTATCATTTAATTGCGTACGCTTTATCGATTTCGCATTCGATAATCGCTCAGTGTAGACGGGACATTCGTTTTTGGTTGTTGCAGTGGTAATTGCCACATTTCACATCAATTAGATTGTTCTCGCAGCTTTTTTCTCTTTTATCTGTCGGCTACCATACTATTTGTGATTCCTGAGGGACCCCACAAGAGATAAGCAGCATCCCATCCTACCATCAGCAAATGTATCCAACAGCTGGTGATGAAGGGCCTCCTCTTCAAGCAAGGTTGAACCTAGCCTCTTTGCTGCCTAACGTGCCCCCCCCCCCTCCCACAGTACCGAATTGTAAACTATGTGTATTTCAAATTAAGTAGAAATTAGTGATCACATGCTTTGAAAAGCTCATCAGGAATCTCATCACGGCCTCTCTCTCTGTCACCCTCGGCCCACTTCAGTTTGCCTACCATTTCAGTTGTTGAACTGATGATGCAAAAAACCACCTAGGCAGTGTCTGACTGGCGTTCCCAATTCAAATGACAAGCAGTAACTCCAATCCACAACTCCAATCCAAATCCATTTACCATAAACAGTATTGCGGTAAGGTGTTGTTTGCATTAGCATAGCCGAAGGTATGATTTGTTTTTAAGCTGCCCTTGAAGCGGTGGTAACACAGATTTTAATCCAAAAAGTATATTATGACCTGAATGAATGAGAACCTCTACATACTTTGGTATGGGCCCATATTTTATTATTTTATGTTTTTGTAATTGATTGTAACATCCTTCACAGGGCTTGCATCCTTCACAAAAAGGTACAGAAGAACTTGGAGTGGAACTCAGAGCATTTTGATTTAAACTAGAGGAAGGGGGCAGAGATGTAACTTGTAAGGGTGATTTCTTTCCCCTACCATTTAGGATGAAGCAGGACATTGTAGCAGGAAACCCAGTCAGTGGTAGGGTGGAGATGGAAAAGATCAAGGACACACTAGAATACAATACCAACAACATCCACATGATGTGTACCAATGCTCGCAGCTTGGGCAACAAGCTCTGTGAATTAATGGCTATCATATCCAGAGATGAATTGGATCTTGTTGCAATAACAGAGACTTGGTTCAAGGATCACAATGACTGGGAGATAGCCATACCCGGTTACACATTGTACAGAAAAGACAGATTGGATAGAAAGGGCGGTGGAGTAGCCATTTATGTCAAGGCTACCCTTCGATCAACAATAATTCAGCATACACATAATGAACTAGAAACTCTCTGGGTTACCATGCAGACTAAGGGAGCTGTGGTCAGAATTGGTGTGATATATAGGCCCCCTGGACAATCCGAGGATCTAGATAACCTGTTAATAGATGAAATCAGTGGAATGGCAGAGAAGCAGGACATTGTAATAACAGGTGACTTCAACATGCCTGATGTGGACTGGAATATCCCAAGTGCATTGACATGCAAGAGCAGGACTATATTAGAGGCACTTAATGGAGTGTCTCTAAAACAACTTGTGACATTGCCAACTAGAGGAGATAACATTCTGGACTTAGTTCTGACCAATGGGGATCTGGTGTCCGAAGTCAGGGTTGAAGAAAATCTGGGTTCCATGACCATCAATGCTTATGGTTAAGAATAAAAACAGACATTGTGCAATCACACACCAGAACCAAAGTGCTAGACTTTAGGAAGACAAACTTCAAGGAAATGGCGGAGTATGTTGAAAGAAAATTAGGTGAGTGGAACAGAGTAGCAGAAGTGAGTGCCCAGTGGTCACTATTAAAAATGGCCATCTTAAAGGCAACTAAGCAATATGTGAAACAAACTAGCAAGATAAGAAGGAAGAAGAAACCATTATGGTTTACTAGGGAAGTCAGCACTATCATAAAAGATAAGAAGTCTGCCTATAAGAAGTATAAAGTAAGGGGAAGTGTAGCTGACAGAGAGGCGTATAAAATTAAAAAGAGGGAAGCAAAACTGATTATAAGGACTGCTAAAGGGCAAAAGGAGGAAGAAATGGGCAAATCTATGAAGAGGGGAGATAAAACCTTTTTCCGATATATTGGTGACAGAAAGAAGAAAAACAAGGCAGTCTCAAAAATTAGAAATAGGGAAAATAAATATATTGATGGAGATAAGGCTGTGGCTGACCATCTGAATAGCTACTTTTGTTCGGTATTTTCAGATAGTAGCAAGCATGGCCATAGCACAGCATCCAGCTGGGAGGGCACAGCTCCGGAGTTTCTGAAGGCTGATGTCTTAGCCGAGCTGGCACATCTAAAGGTAAGTAAGGCGATGGGTCCAGATGTAATCCAACCCAGAGTTCTAAGGGAACTTAGGTTTGTGATTGCAGCCCCTCTGACTGATTTACTTAACCATTCCCTTTCAACTGGTGAGGTTCCGGATGATTGGAGAATGTCCAATGTCGTACCGATCCATAAAAAGGGGAGTAGAGAAGAAGCCAGTAATTACAGGCCAGTTAGTTTAACATCTATAGTGGTCAAATTAATAGAAATACTTAAAACAGATAATTTCCCATCTAAAAATTAATGACCTATTGGACCCAAAACGGCACGGCTTTCTGAGGGCAGATCATGTCAGACCAATCTTATTGATTTCTTTGACAATGTCACTAAAGTGTTAGATGAAGGTGGTGCTGTGGATATCGCCTATCTGGATATTAGCAAAGCCTTTGACACTGTACCACATAAGGAGCTCATAGATAAGTTATTGAAGGTAGGACTCAATCCCTGGATAGTTCAGTGAATTTCCAGTTGGCTGAGGGATCGGTATCAGAGCGTTGTTGTAAATGGTGTGCAATCTGAACAAAGGCGAGTTACAAGTGGTGTGCCACAAGGCTCTGTCCTGGGCCCCATTCTTTTTAATATATTTGTAAGTGACATAGGAGAAGGCTTGGTAGGAAAAGTTTGTCTGTTTGCTGATGATACAAAGGTTAGTAATAGGGTGGATATTCCTGGAGGTGTCTGCAACATGGAAAATGATTTAGCTTTACTGGATAGATGGTCAAAACTGTGGAAACTAGAGTTTAATGCCTCTAAATGTAAAATCATGCACTTGGGTATAAGGAATCCCTGTTCTGAGTACCGTATGGGCAGCACTGTGTTAGCCAGGACCTCGGAGGAGAGAGATTTAGGGGTACTGATAGCTGCAAGATGAGCGGACAGTGTAGCCAGGCAGTGGGAAAAGCGAGCAGGATGCTCGGCTGCATAGCTCGAGGCATCACCTGTAGGAAGAGGGAGGTTGTGATGCCGCTGTATAGAGCCCTGGTGAGGCCACAGCTAGAATACTGTGTGCAGTTCTGGAGACCTTACCTTCAAAAAGACATTATTCAAATAGAACGTGTTCAAAGGCGGGCAACAAAAATGGTGGAAGGACTTAAACTTAAAACTTCAGGAGAGACTTAGAGAACTTAATTTGTACAGCCTGGAGGAAAGAAGGGAGAGGGGGGACATGATTGAGACCTTTAAATATGTAAAAGGTGTAATCCAGGGGTTAAAGATTTTACTTTCTATTTGAACATCCATGCCTCTTATAGTAGGATTGATTACTTTTTTTATAAGTCATCATGCACTCCAGTGGTCCCCGGTGACGACCATCGATACTAGGATTTGGTCAGATCATGCCCCCTTGCTTTTGTCGTTGGAACTGCTAGCGCTGGCGGAACGGCCATGGCAGTGGCGGTTGAATGAAGGTCTCCTGCGGGACAAGTTTGCGGTTACTGAGGGAATCGCTGACTTTTTAAGAAACCATGAGAACGACTCGACCGGGCTACCCAAGCAATGGGAGGCCTTGAAGTGCACCTTGAGGGGGATCCTCATTCAACATGCATCCAGGTTGAAGAGGGAGAGGGGGGGCACAGGTGAAGGGGCTATTGGATTGCATATCCAGGTTAGAGATCTCCCATAAAAAGAGCCCGAGCTCTTCCGTGATGATGGAACTGTCGGAGACTAGAAGTAAGCTCCTGAGCTTGTTAAATAAAATGACTAGTAGGCAGAGGGAACTGGCACATAGGTTTTTCTATGAACATAACAATAAATGTGGACGTCCCTTAGCTAGACTTTTGCACCCCAGGCAACGCCAAACATACATACCGGCCATAAAAGACTCGGGAGGGAAACTAGTACATGACCCCAATTGCATTGTGGAGGTTTTCAGGCACTTCTACTCTGTTATACAACATTGAGGGCGTGCGGGTGGGGGGGTGGGGAGGCTTTGGAAGGGGTGATAGAGGAGTATGTGGAAGTCACGGGATTGCCAGTCCTCGACGCCCTGGACAGAGACATGTTGGAGGAGCCATTCGAGCAACTGGAGTTGCTGGAGGCCCTGACCGCGACCACATCTGGAAAGATCCTGAGCCCGGATGGTTTTACAATAAAATTTTACAAGCAATTTAAGACCCAGTTGGCCCCCTTTATGATCAAGACGTTCAACACGGTGTCAGGGGAGAGTGGCTTCCCGACGCAGACTCTGGAAGCACATATCACGGTCCTGCCTAAACCGGGGAAAGAGCAAACTAGTTGCAGTAGCTATAGGCCGATTTCTTTAATCATCGTAGATGTGAAACTTTATTCCAAGGTGATCGCTAGCCGTTTAAAGAAGCTGGTGCCTTCCTGGGCCCACACGGACCAGGTAGGGTTTGTCCCGGGAAGGGAAGCCCAGGACAAATTCAATCAAGACCACCCTTTTAAATTCATATGCTAAACTCAATAAAATCCCTATGTGCCTTCTGTCGGTAGACGCGGAGAAGGCTCTTTATAGGGTCAGTTGGAGGTTCCTAGAGCACACCCTTAGACAGGCGGGATTGGGGCCGGTTTTGAGTGGAAAGATAATGGCGCTCTACAGAGGCCCTACAGCGAGGGTTCGAACAAACGGGTTGTTGTCTTCGGCTTTTCGGGTGGGGAATGGGACTAGGCAGGGCTGCCCCCTATCACCCTTGCTATTCGTGCTGGTGATGGAGCACTTGGCGGTAGCTCTGAGAAGGAACCCCAACATTAAAGGGATAGAATTTGGGGGTAAAATACATAAATTAGCACTGTATGCTGATGACTTGCTCTTGTACATTACCTCCCCTCACATCTCTCTGCCATCGATCATGCAGGAGTTTCATAGATTCAGCAGAGTCAGCAACTTCAAGGTGAACATGACTAAATCAGAAATGCTGAACGTTAGTTTAGAGGACAAGACCTTGGTCCAGACGTTGAAGGTAAACGTTGAAGTAAAATTTACGTGCCTGGCATTTACCCCTGCTAGCGGGCAAAAAAAAAAGAAAAAAAAAAAATACTCACCTGACCCCTCGTTGGATCCGGCTGGGTCTCCTCTTTAATTTGGTGCCATCCGATCCCCCGTGGGGGTCGGATGGCTCCAGGAGAGCCCCCGGAATAGGCCGCCCCCCGCTTTTGCAGCAGCAGCTGCTAACTGTAAATAAAAATGACAGTCACTTACCTGCGTGTGCGCTGGCTCCCGCTGTCCCTCCTCTTCACCTGGGGGGCCTCCGATCCCCCCCCCCAGGACTTACAGATCTTCAGGAGAGAGCCCGGAAGGCTCTCTCCCCTTTCATCCTCGATGGCGGCCGCCATCTTGGCGATAATGACGTCATCCCGATCTCCGGCTTCAGCCTTCTCAGCTGTCAGATGCCGGGGAAGGAGGTGACAGGAGATCCTCTGATCTCCTACCTCCCCCTTCTCTGGATGCCGATCACTGGCATCTGTCATCAGAGTGGCGAGGGACAAGAGCTTGCAATTGGAGGTAAGTACAGTAAAATTTTTTTTTTTTTTTTAATAAAATACTTTTTATTAACGTGTGTTGTTTTTTTTTAACAGTTAACCCTTTGTGAGCTGGTAAGGGGTCCATGAGACCCCTTATACCAGCTCACAAGGCTCTGGGTCTGGCAAGTCACCTGCGGCTAGCGGGTGACTTGCCATTAACCCCCAGCCCCCCATTACCTGCCTCCCCAACGGCCGGGGGGGGCAGAAGGGCCCGGGCCACTTAGTGGCTATGTGGGCTAGTAGCCTGCAGGGCCAGGGGCCACCAACGCTGGCCCCTGCGCCCTGTTCTACAAGCCCCCATAGCTGGCCCGGGTCGGTAATGCTGGGTAGGGGGGACCCTACGTCATTTTTTGGGGGGATTTTTAAAAGTTTTTAACCCTTAAAATTCCCCTGGGAGGGGGGACCATATGTCATTTTTTTTTTAATTAACCCTTTTGTGTTCTGTCATCCAGCAGCTATAAAAGGCTTCTAGCAAGTGAGCAGAAACCAGTGATCGCAGAGGGACAGAGTGCTCCAGTATGGATGGGAGGTAAGTATTAAAAAAAAATAATAATAATAAAATATTTTTTCTCTTTGTGTGTCTGTGTTTTTTTTACATTTAACCCCTTGTGAACTGGTAAGGGGTCCATGAGACCCCTATACCAGTTCTCAAGGCTGGGGGGATGGCAAGTCACCTGCGCTAGCCGGTGACTTGCCATTAACCCCCGGCACCCCCATTACCTGCCTCCCCAAAGGCCGGGGGGGGGGCAGAAGAGCCCATGGGCACGGGCTATGCGGGCTTGTAGCCTGCAGGGCCAGGGGCCACAAAAGCTGGCCCCTGCGCCCTGTTCCTACAAGCCCTGCATAGCTGGTCCCGGGCTGGTTACTTTGGGTAAGGGGGGCCCCATGTCATTTTTTTTTGGATTTTGTAAGGGTTTTTAACCCTTAAAAATCCCCCCAAAAAAGCCCCCCCCCCCCCCCCCGGGAGGGGGGACCCTATGTCATTTTTTTTTCTCGATTTAACCCTTTGTAGTGTGGATGGTAGTTGTATTTTATTTGTAAATGTTAAAAATTACTTGTTTCAGTTAGGGGGGTCTCCTGGGCAGGAACAGGGGGCTACCGATAAATATGTGGTCGTTCTAATCGGTAGAAATGGGGCTTTCACATGCAATATGGTTTTCCCTAATAAAATTCATTTTTTATTTAAAATAAAGGAGGCAATTTTCTAAAAATAATTTTTATTTATTTATTTTTTTACTTAATAATAAATAAAATTAATAATAAATAAAATTTACAAACAAGACATTTCATGTTAAAGCCTAAACTCTGCTGCAAAATATATATATATAATTTTCCTGAAAATTCCAGCAAAAATGTCGCAAAACATGGCGCAAAATGGGGAAAAATTACCTGTCAACAGAGGGTGACAAAATCTCAAGTAGGCTGGCAATTAAAAGGGTTAATAGTACCTCTGCATGTTGGGTATTGTTCTGTTCGGGGGACCTTGCGCTTTCAGACTTAGCTTGTTTTTTCTTGTTTGCATATATTTTAGGAAAAGGTGTTTTTTATTCAGCTTTTTTATACATTTTTTAGGGAAACCCTGCGCAACCAAAGAATTCTTTGAGGGATCAATTCCAGAAAGATGAGCCCACTACAACAAGCTGGGTACGCTTAGAAAGCGTAACGTGTACTTTCAGGGAATATATGGTTTATGGGGGATATTCCAAATGTAAAGGGTTGTTTTGGTTGAAAAATCGCAAGGTGCGCACTTTGTATGCAGAGCTGAAATTTCCAAGAAAAATTACCGTTATGCTCATGCTTTACTTTGGGGTGTTTGGCAACTCTTCCCTTGACAGTAGCTATGCATGTTGGGTATCGTTCTGTTCGTGGGATGTTGCTTTTGCAGATTATAGTTGTTTTTTCTTGTTTGTATATAGTTATTTTAGGAAAATGTGGCTTTGTTTCTGCTTTTTTATCCTTTTTTTAGGGAAACTCTTTGCAACCCAAGAATACATTGAGGGATTACTTCTAGAAAACTGTGGCCACATCAACAAGCCTGGTACAAATAGAAAGCCTGAGGTGTGTACTTCCAGAGAATATATAGTTTGTGGGGGGTATTTCAAATGTAAAGGGTTGTTTTTCTGGAAAAACGGCAAGGTGCGCATAGCGCATATCACAGTTGTATTTTTTCTGAAAATCCCCTAAAGCTCTGTTCAGTTTGGGGGAGTCTCCTGGGCAGGAAAGGGTGTCTACCAATACATATGTGGTACCGCTGTAACCGGGAGAAATTGGAATTTTACACGCAATAAGATTTTATTGACAAACTTACATTTTTTATTACAAAAAAACACTACAAATTGTAAAAAATAGATTTTTTTTTATTTTTTTGCACATATTTCGCCAAAAAATATTGAGAATACACCTAAAAACGACAAACAAGACATTTCATGTTAAAGCTCAGCTGAAAAAAACAATATATAATTTTCCTGGGAAATCCCTGGAAATCCCTTCAAAAATCACATTTGAACATGGGGAGCGCAAAATAGTGCAAAATGGTCTGGCAACAAAGGGTGACAAAAACTCCAGGTAGGCTGGCACTTAAAGGGTTAAGCTATCTGGGGGTACTCACATATCAGCGGATCCTATCTTGTTATTTAGATTGAACTATGACCCCCTACTTGTGAGAACAAGAGCGGACTTGGCAGAGTTTGGGAGGAAAGGCATCTCCTGGATGGTGAAGATAAATGTATTAAAGATGGATGTTTTGCCTAAGTTGTTGTATGTCTTCCAGGCGGTGTCCGTACATGGCAATAAACGCTTTTTCAGACTGCTGAGGTCAGAGATAGTGAGGTTCGTGTGGGGTGGTGGACATCTGAGACTGAGCCTTCGCAAATTGACTAGGCCTAAGGAGAAGGGAGGGACGGGCTACCGAATATGGAAAACTATCACAGAGCAGCAGTACTGACCAGGATGGTGGATTGGTACCATGGGGAGGGGTCTAAACAATGGGTCACAATCGAGCAGGATATGCAGCCATGGCATATGACTTCTCTTCCCTGTGTGGACTCGAAAGTATTGCAAAAGGAAAAGTTGCCCTTTCTGACTGCCCAGCTCCTCCTGACGTGGGAGGATTGTCTCAGGAACATGAAAATCGCCACTAGACCAGGCCCACTTGTCCGCTGTTTGGCAATCCGGCGTTCCCACCGGGAATGTGGGTCCCGAGGTTCCTGGTTTGGGAAGCGTCTTCCCAAACCAAATTGAGGCATACATTGGTTGAGGACAGGCCGCCTTCGGGGGGAGTTGGTGGCTCGGGGGGACGCAGGGGTTTCCTGGCTGGCGGTGAACCAGCTGCGGAACTACTTGGGCTCATTGGGGGACCTAGGAGAGATAACGAGGGCCCGTACCCAGTTTGAGATCTTGCTGGAAGCAGCGGAACGGCCCAAAGGGGTAATCACTATTATCTACAGTATCACAAGGGGGGAGGGGGAGTCTGGGAAGTTAGACTTTGTTGCAGAATGGGAGAGGGAGATCGGGAAGACCTTTGCGGAGGAGGAGCGGGAGAAGGCGTTCTACCTTACTCATAAGATGGCGAAACCCTGTAAAGCTCAAGAAAAAAACTTTAAGTTGATCTCCAGGTGGTATAGGAGTCCAGTACGGGTCCACCAGATCTTTCCCTCTGTGCCCGACATGTGCTGGAGATGCAATGCGGCTCGGGGAACACTACTACACATTTGGTGGGAGTGCCCCAGTGTAAATAGCTTGTGGTCTAAGGTCCTTCTTTTGCACGACGAGGCGTATGGGACCCCCACTCCGAACACCCCTGAGATAACTTTGTTGTCCATGGTCCCTGGTAGTAAGGAAGTGGGGAGGAGAGGGGCTCTGAGACTGATTTTCTGATTTTCTGACGGCCGCGAGGATGGTGATCCCGAGATACTGGAAGAATACAAGGACTCCCTCTTTGCTAGAGGGGAATGAGGAACTCAATAATATTATGTGGATGGAGAAGCTAACAGCGGATATGAAGGGGGAGAACCAGACATTCCTACACACGTGGGTTGCCTGGATAATGTTCAAGGGCTCGGACGAGGGACAAAAGAGGATTTTGGAACTACAGTAGGGAGGGTTGGAGATAGGGCGGGGGGGCAATGGGAAGGTGGAGGGTTTTGGGGCCTGGGGATGGGATGTACCCGTTGATGTGGGGCTTATTCTTATTCTTTGCTCTTCTTTCTTCTCCTTTTCCGGCTCCCCCCCCCGCCCCTCCCCCCTTGGCGGGGGGGAGAGGGGGGGAAACCTTAGTGTCTCTGTGTCTGTGCGGTGTGTATATGTGTGTGTATTCCCCTTCGTGTTGTGAGTTTTGTTTCCCTTTTCGTGAGAAGACTGGATAGAGGTCAGGAAGGCCGAGGGGTACAGTCGGGCGCGGGCCCTCGAGGGGTGGCGCTATGGGGATTCCCCCTGGCTGCTCCTCTGGGCTGCAGCGCCTGTCACTGACATGCCGTATAGGTTGGTAAAACACCTGGATGGGAGTTACTGGGCACCACAGGTGGCTGGCATGCTCTTTCGGAGGCCTTGATACACTGTATTTTGCCTGTTTTTTTTTCTTTTGTCCTTCTTTGTTTTGTATATTTGTGAATTGTAAAGTGCATAAAATTCAATAAAATAAGATTAAACATAAATATGTGAAAGGATTCAATAAGGTTCAGGAGGGAAGTGTTTTTAGGAAGAAACTTAATGATAGAACAAGGGGGCACAACCTGAAGCTAGTCGGAGGGAAGATCAGGAGCAATGTTAGAAAATATTATTTTACAGAAAGAGTAGTAGATGCTTGGAACAAACTTCCAGCACAGGTAGTTGAAAAATCAACAGTCACCGACTAATAGCTCATGTTTATGTCTGCTGAGTGCCGGGGCCCGACACTCTGGCCTGTTCCATGCTGAGGAGAGGGGTGAAACAATGTATCAAAGTATCAGCTGTTCAGTGCTGGCAGCCGTCCAGCATAAGATAACAACATTGCAACATTGTCTGGCCAGAACTTATATATCTAAAACAAAGAGAAAAGTTCTAGAAGTCATTTAGCTGATTTTGACAGTTTTCCCTTCATGTTGGCTCTGCTGCAGAATCTTTCAGTTTACCATTTTCTCTCTCTTTTCTCAACACATTTTTCCATATGATCTTTCTTTCAGCTTTGTGTGTTTTGAGCAAAGCCCAACCCAGGATTTTCACTATCTGGAGTTTTGTTTTGTGCCCCTAGGGGCATCCCAACTTGGGATGCCCTGATATGTGAAATCCCCAAGTTCGCCTGTGAAAACGTACCTTTCCCTGTCCCACAGCGCATGCGCGGGCTCTCATCCAATCAGCTCTGTTTGCACACAGATGGGGAGCCTGAGCAGTAACCTTCTTGGCCGCCCGGCCTGTCTAAATGACTATCTGCGTGAGCGCGCCAGAAAAATGGGGGGATCTTTGGTTATCCTGGGATAAGCACACATCTATCCTAAGATAAAGAGTACATACAGTAAACACATAAGGGCAGACTAGATGGACCGTATGGTCTCCATCTGCCGTCAACCTTCTATGATTCTATGTCCCGTCTATTAGGTCACTGTAGATATGAGACTAGGGAACTTAAGGTATGGAGAATTTCCATCTTACAGTTTTACGCCTAATCGTAAGTGTACCATCAGGCTTGCCTTCAGGAGCTCAAAGCCATCCTCTTGCACCACCATCACATCCAGTGGCAGTTCCGGGGCTGGAAACCTGGCACAGTATAGGGTGAGTAGCCTAAATGGTTGTCTTAGAAGAAAAAATAAATTCTTAGATTCCCCATTGTGAATATTTGTCTAGAGAGCTTAAAGTGGACCAACACCAACGGGTGAACGGCCCGGGAATCTATAAGATTCCCGGGCCGATCACCCCCCACCCCGCGGGACATCCGAGATCGGGATGTCCCGCGGGGTGAAATCCCCCCCAAACACCCCAACTCACCTACCTTATCTTCGGCGGCGGCCGGCCGCCGCCGCCTCCCTCGCGCCCCTGTAGGCGTGTGCGCCTCCGCGCCGGCCGTCTGCGAATGGCCAGCGCGGGGGCGCGCGCGTTCAAAGTGACGCGAGGGAGGCGGCGGCGGCCGCCGCCGCTTACACGTTCAAGATCTTCGCTTGTACGTCGGCGCTGGGAGCGGGGAGAGGTGAGTTGTTCGGGGGGTTCGGGGGGGGTTTCACACAGCGGGGCACCCCGATCGGGGGTGCCCCACCGAAGTGGACCAAGACCCAGGATAGTCAAAATCCTGGGTGTTGGTCCACTTTAAAGCGAACCTTCACCCTGAATAAGAGCATATCTTATATGTTTCCTACACCCTGCACATACAGACACATTAAAAATCATAAAATCATCCTACGTGCATCCACTGCATGTTATGAGCCTTTAAACATCCAAGATGGCAGCTCATGGAGCATCAGGCTCCCTGCAAACAGGAAGTGTCTTCTGACTTCTGTCGCTCTGCATTCTGGGATTGCTGCCCTAAAGGCAGCCTGACCCCAGCTCTGCTCTGTCTGTGCAAAGCACAGCTATAATCCCACCCCCCTGTACTTTATCCCGTTCTCCTCTCCTCAGTATGTGTGATGCTTTTGAGTCAAGATGGCAGTGCACATATCCTAAATTCCTGAACAGAGTTGCAGCCCGGTGGGGGAAAGAATAATAAGTGACTAAAAACTAGTAGTATTTCTGGCCTGTTTCCACCCGCCTCCACCCTTAGCTGGCCTTACCTGTCGCCGTCTTCACTTCATGCGCAAGATCTGAGGGGCAGTGCGGTGCATGCCGGGATTCCAAAATGGCGCTGCCTGATGTAGGACGATGGCAGAGCGGAGGGATGCTGAGCGCAATGCGACTGGAGAGGTAAGTAAAATTTTATATTTTTGTAAACTTGAGGTCATTACTCCCCATGACCTCAAATGTTCCTCTTTAAGAAGCTCCCTTCACTTTAGAAATTAAAAAGGCCGTAAGGCCAGAGTAGACCTCTGCCCCTGCCAAGGGTCACCCAGTCATGTCATCAGCTGACAGTTTTGGTCTGTAGTAGCTGCAGCAATTCATGCTAATGCAACAAACACATAATTACCTCTTCTCCCCTGCAGCTTCTTCACAGAAGCCTGTCAGTGTGGTACACGCACATTCCTGAGATTAGATCCTGTAAAGTGCATGTCAGGGAAGGTGCAGGTTCATGTCTCCCATGTGGAAGCAAATCCCCATCTCCGTCACTGTGACTGGAGCATGTCATACTCCATTGACTCTGACAGCTGGGTCATATCAGGCTTTGCCTCAGTGCATCTCCTTATGTTGGAAGCTGCAGAGGCACAGGTGGATGTTTAGGGACCCAACACCTGGAAAAGGAATGGACATTGGGGAATCAGCTGTTAGGGAGAAGAGGTAAGTATGTGTTGACTGTTATTTTGCCTGGACAGCCCCATTAATTCTCAAAATTGGATGGGAGGGGCCCAGCACGATTTGGAGGCTTTGACAAAAAAAACAACTTTAGGGTACCTTTAAATAACGATTCCTCTCTATTCAAAACAAAAAAAGAGAAACCTGACGGGGGCTGCCATCAGAAATTACAGCAAAATGCAGTGCCACACCTTTTGGTAGAGGTGCAGATTTCTCAGTCATTTCTAGGTCCCCTGTTAGATGATGTTTATAGAGGAAAAGAGAAGTATCTCATATATTCTGGGATTACTGGTGGTGGATTACAGTGCACACAGAATGAGGGAGGGGTTTAGTTGGGGAAGTGAGGGGTGTAGCTGGTAGAAGAGGGTGAATGGCACTGCAAGTGGGGGGGTGAATAAGGTCTGGGAGGGGCTTAATGCCACACAGAAGAGTAGGTTAGTGGCACATAATTGGGGGTGAGAGGAGCTAGAAGGGAAACACACCTGACATAACCTGATGGTTTGGAGCAGGTCAGACAGGGGTTGCTTTGGGCCCTGGCTGTAGTGCTCTGATGATGGTCGTGACCCTTTCTATGCTAATAAAACATGCTTGGGGGGGGGGCACATTTTATAGCCAATGTATTTATTCTAAGTATACAGCACGTCCTGTTCCAGAATATTCCTTACACATGGGTAATACATCCACAAGATGGCGCTGGACTGCAGAAAACAGCTTGTGGCTCCTATCAGCCCTATATAAGTCAGGGACATCCCACAAAATCCCCAGTTTAATCTGCAGTCTGGACTGCGAAGATAGAAGATGGCTCTCTATATAAGCAGGCAAGCGGGGCTTACCAGCCTGCGCCCCTGCAGGACTATTCCCACCCGTTCTGGACCCACTGCCCCCCGGCCTCGGCTGACTGGTTCGGGTGAAGGTAGGACAGAACCCGGGTTAGGTGCTTGAGGAGTGCTGCTCCGACCGCAGTCCCTGCTTTGACAGGGTAGGCGGTATAGGCCTGTGGTGAGCCTTGTGGGATGCCCCCTCCCGCTCCCGGGGTTCTCCTTAATCCCTACTCCCCTTAGGTATCTGCCCCCTCCTCTCATTTTGTTTCACTGAGTAGCCCCCTTCCTTCGCTCTCCCTGGAGATCTCGGGGGGGGGGGGGGGGGGGGGGCGTGTGTGCGGTATGCTTGTGCTTGCTTGTGCCAGAATCCCTTGTGCTGCGTGTCTGCTGTTTCCTACCGCGGTCCGTGTGTGCCCCTGCAGGGTGGATTGTTATATATATATTTTTTCACTGTATTTCTTACTGGGATGTCTTCTTATGTCTTTCAGGTGGGTAGACCTCATTGTGGCTTCTCCCGGTCCTCCCCCTTTTAGTTCTGGGCTATACTATTATATCTCCCACATCCCTAGCGGGCTCTTGGGGCATCCCGGGTTGCTATCTTAGCATTAACCCTATATTGGCCTATTGTGCCACTATAATCACCATATGGAGGCTTCTGGGGATAATGTGCTTGGGGTTCCTTCGGGACAAGCCCGGCTATGTGTTGTGTGTGATGTATCCCCTATATCCCCTATTAGTGATGATGTCAGGGTGTGTGTATCCTGCGCCCAGCAGGTACTTGCACTGCTGCCTGGGTTGCCTGTTACTGGTGCGGCGCCGCTTCGGGCTTTGCCTACCCCCCCACGCTTACATCTGACCCCCACCAAGGGGCATAATAGCGGGGAGTCTCAATCTGATTTAGCTGCACTGGTGGCCAGCATTGAAAAACATCTTTTTGGGTCTGCCCCACGTAAGGCTTCTGCTAAGAAGCGGCACTTATTACCCGCGGTTTCCCTCTTCCCTGTAGAAGACGAGGGCCCTTACTCTCAGGTCCTTACCCCCTTGAGGAGGGGTAATTATTTTCTGATTCGGAATCCTCTGAAGAACAACCTAAGATTTATGGTAGTACTGGGACTCCCTTTGGGGAAGACCCGTGGTCCCCTGATGACACTGACAGATTGCCGAGTCATATTTTTGAAGTGCTTTGTATTTCTCCTCCGGCAGTGGCTCGACAGCAGCAGGGCGAACTTTTTCATACGGTTAAGCCATGCTGGGAGTTCCCTGAGCAGTCTCACTTTAATAATCTAGTGCTCACGGAATGGGAACAGCCTAGAAAGCTGCCAGGGGTGCCTAAGAGTTGGGACAAGAGGTATCCCTTTCCTGCTGATGTTGTTAAGCGTTGATCATGTCCTCCCGAGGTGGATGTGCCGGTTCTCGGGTTGTCCAATACATCTGTCATGCACTCTCCTGATACTACTACCCTGCGGGATGGGGAGAACCGGCACTTGGACCAACTGGCCTGTCACGCCTTTGCCTGTGTGGGGATGGCGCTGCACCCGATTTGTGCCTCTGCTATTACGGCTATTGCCATTAAAGGGTTGCTTAAGTGTCTCTTGGATGGGGCATCTGAGGATGCGGGTAGAGAAGAGTATAGATCTCTCCTGCTTTGTGAGGAATTTATTGCATACATTCTTTCTGCTATGGATGATGCCATTAGAATGTGTGGTAAAATTTCTGCCTTGTTGGGGGCTATACGCCGCTCTGTCTGGCGACGTCAATGGGTAGCTGATAATGCTGCTAAGAAAGCTCTCACTGGTTTCCCTTTCAAGGGCCTGCGTCTCTTTGGTGAGCGCTTGGATTTGTTTGCCAGGGGTGGCAGGTTGCCTCAATTTAGGAGGCCGTCCCGTTCCTTTCGGGGGATGGGTGCCTTTCTCCCATCCTTCCGTGGTTCCAGATCTGGCCGAGGAGTCTCCTTTACTGGGGTCCGCGGAGATTACTGGGGAAGGCGCAGAGGACGTGGCCGTCCTGGCCTCTCCTGGGGTCCCAAGCCAAAATCCTCACCCAAGCCCCCTCAGGCATGAAGGGGCGCCCTCACCCATCCGGGTGGAGGGACGGCTCCGGCTCTTTGCTCACGTCTGGAGGCTTCACGTCTCAGACCGGTGGATTCAGGAGGTAGTGTCTTCCAGTTACAAGATAGAGTTTGCTGCCTGGCCGCCCCCAAGATTCATCAAATCCCGGATGGCTCAAAACCCCCTGTCAGCTCAGGGTCTGTGCCTCGCTGTCCAAAACCTTCTGGAGTTGGGGGTCATCTGCCAGGTGCCCCCCTGGCCAGACGGTCTCTCTTGTGGTGGCTGGACTCAAGAAACCTGTTGGTGGGCAGATCCTTTCTGGCCCCGTGCTGGGAGACAGTCACCACGGATGCCAGCCTGACAGTTTGGGGGGGCTTCTGGAAATCCCTAAAATTCCAGGGTCAGTGGGGCCCTCAGGAGGCTTACACCCCTATCAACATTCTGGAGTTGAGGGCGATAAGGTTGGTTCTCGCCCAATTTACTCCACACCTTCGTGGTTGGGCGGTTCAGGTCCGCTGGGACAACCAGCAGGCGATTGCCTACATCAATCATTAGGGAGGGACCCGGAGCAAGAGGGCCCCCAAGGAAGTGTCCCTGATACTGTCTTGGGCAGAGGAGAATGTTCCCTGCATCTCAGCCGTGCACATCCTGGGGGTGGAGAATCTGGAGGCAGACTCCCTAAGCAGGGGGACTTCTCGTCTGGGAGAATGGTCCCTCAGCAGCAGGGTGTTTCGCTCCCTGTGCCACCGCTGGGGTCAGCCAGATGTGGATCTGTTTGCGTCCCGTCACAATCACAAGCTTCCAGTCTTTGTCTCTCTGTCACAGGACCCTCTGGCCTTGACCACGGATGCTCTAGCAATGTCTTGGAAGAGCTTTCAGCTTCTCTATGTGTTTTCTCCTTTCCCTCTGCTGGGCAGGGTGTTGCAGTGCAAGATTGCTCAGGAAGGGGTACCAACCATTCTGGTGGCCCCCTGTTGGCCAAGAAGGGTGTGGTTCGCAGACGTCGTGCATTTGCCAGTAGATCAGTATGCTCTGCCCAAGGATCCAGACCTGCTCACTCAGGGGCAACTACGCCATCCCAATTTACAAACGCTGACTTTGACGGCCTGGCTGCTAAAACCTCCATCCTGATGGAGAAGGGGCTGCCTGCCTCTGTTGTTAATACTATGATTCGGGCTAGGAAGAAGTCCTCGTCATCCATCTACTATAGGGTATGGCATGCTTACATTGACTGGTGCGAGTCTAAGTTGCTTCCCTGTCGGGTGTTTTCTATCCCCAGGATTCTGGAATTCTTGCAACATGGTTTGGATTTGGGTCTTCAGCTTAGTACCCTTAACCCTTTAACCGCCAGCCTACCTTGAGATTTTGTCACCCTTTGTTGCCAGACCATTTTGCACTATTTTGCGCTCCCCTTGTTCAACTGTGATTTTTGAAGGGATTTCCAGGGATTTCCCAGAAAAGTGATATATTGTTTTTTTCAGCAGAGTCTAAGCTTTAACATGAAATGTCTTGTTTGTCATTTTTTAGGTGTATTCTCAATATTTTTGGATGAAATATGTGCAAAAAAAACCCCCAAAAACAATTTTTTACAATTTGTAGTGTTTTTTGTAATAAAAAATGTAAGTTTGTCAATAAAATCTTATTGCACGTGAAACCCCAATTTCTCCCGGTTACAGTGATACCACATATGTATAGGTAGACACCCTTTCCTGCCCAGGAGACTCCCCCAAACTGAAACAACTCTTTATGAGATTTTCAGATAAAATACAACTATGCTACGTGCTAAGCGCACCTTGCAGTTTTTCAAGAAAAACAACCCTTTACATTTGAAATACCCCCCACAAACTATATATTCTCTGGAAGTACACACCTCAGGCTTTCTAGGCGTACCAGGCTTGTTGACATGGGTGCAGTTTTCTGGAAGTAATCCCTCAATATATTCTTTGGTTGCACAGGGTTTCTCTAAAAAAGTATAAAAAAGCAGAATCAAAACCACATTTTCCTAAAAAAACCTATATGCAAACAAGAAAAAAACTGAAAATCTGAAAAAGCAACATGCCCCGAACAGAACAATACCCAGCATGCATAGCTACTGTCAAGGGAAGAGTTGCCAAACACACCAAAGTAAAGCATGTGCGTAACGGTAATTTTACTTCAAAATTTCAGCTCTGCATACAAAGTGCGCACCTTGTGCTTTTTCTACCAAAACAACCCTTTACATTTAGAATATCCCCCATAAACCATATATTCCCTGAAAGTACACATTTTAAGCTTTCTAAGCGTACCCAGCTTGTTGTCGTGGGCTCATCTTTCTGGAAGTAATCCCTTGAAGAATTCTTAGGTTGCACAGGGTTTCACAAAAAAAATTATAAAAAAGCAGAATAAAAAACACCTTTTCCTAAAATATCAATATGCAAATAAGAAAAAACAAGCTAAATCTGAAAGCGCAAGGTCCCCCGAGCAGAACAATACCCAACATGCATAGGTACTATTAACCCTTTTAATTGCCAGCCTACTTGAACTTTTGTCGCCCTCAGTTGGTCATTTTTCCCCATTTTGCGGCATGTTTAACCGTGATTTTTGTCGGAATTTCTTGGAAAATATATATATATTTTTTTGCAGCAGAATTTAGGCTTTAACATTAAATGTCTTGTTTGTAATTTTTCTACTGTTTTTTAAATATTTTTGCGTAAAAAAAACAAAAAAATAAATAAAATAATATTTTTTAAACAATTGTCTCCTTTATTTTAAATAAAACATTTTTTAGTAATAAAAACCATATTGCATGTGATAGCCCAATTTCTCCCGATTACAACGGTACCACATATGTATCAATAGCCCCTCATTCTTGCCCAGGAGACCCCCCAAACTGAAAAGAGCATTTTATAACATTTACAAATAAAATACTACTATCCACACTATAAACATAAGGGGTTAATTTAAAATGACATAGGGACCCCCTCCCGGGGGGTGGGGCCCCAATTTTTTTTGAGAATTTTTGGCTAAGCCTAACCCCAAAAATTAAAAAAATAGTGCCCCCCCCCCCTGGGAGGGGGTCCCTATGTCATTTTCTTTTTAATTTTAATTCTTTAAAATTTTAATTTTTTTTAATTTTTTCTTTTTAATCCCAGGGGGTGGGGGGACCCCATTTTTTGGGGGGAATTCTAAGGGTTAGGGTTAGCCTAACCCGTAAAGTGGACCAACACCCAGGATTTTCACTATCCTGGGTTTTGATCCACTTCCGCGGGGGTGCCCCGCTGCGTAAAACCCCCGAGAAAGGTATAAAAAACTCACCTCAGCCCGCTCCTACGGCGCATGCGCGAGCGCTCGTCCAATCAGAGCGCTCAGAGCCGCTGTGGTATGCACGGACAAGGGACGGACAACCACAGCGGCTCTGAGCGCGCTGGCAGCCGCATCTCGCGCTTCCCTCTAACAGGGAGCGTGCCCGCGTCGGCGATTCACAAACGACCGGAACGTGTGCGCGCCCTGATAGAGAGAAGCGCGAGATGCGGCCCGCGCATGCACCGTTGGAACAGGGATAAGGTAAGGCGATTGGGGCGTCCTGGGGGGTTTCACACAGTGGGGCATCCCGATTTCGGATGCCCCGCAGGGAGGGATCTGATCCGGGCCGATCAGCCTGGGTGTTGGTCCACTTAAAAAAAAAAAAAAAAAAGTAGGGGGGGGACCCCATTTTTGGGGGGAATTTTAAGGGTTAGGGTTAGGCTAACCCTAACCCTTAAAATTAAAAAAAAAATGACATAGGGTCCCCCCTCACAGGGTGGGGGACCTCATTTTTTTTTTGAATTTTAAGGGTTAGGGTTAGGCTAACCCTAACCCTTAAAATTAAAAAAAAAAATGACGTAGGGTCCCCCCTACCCGTCATAACCAGCCCGGGACCAGCTACGGGGGCTTGTAGGCACAGAGTGGGGGGGCCAGCTTTTGTGGCCCCCCCACCCTGCAGCCTACGAGCCCACATAGCTTATGTGGGCCCGGGCTCTTCTGCCCCCCCCTGGGCTTTGGGGAGGCAGGTAATTGGGGGTGCAGGGGTTAATGGCAAGTCACCCGCTAGGGCAGGTGACTTGCCAGACCCCAGCCTTGTGAACTGGTACAGGGGTCTCATGGACCCCTTACCAGTTCACATAGGGTTAACAGAAAAAAAAAACACGGACACAAAATTTTTATTTATTAAAAAAAAAAAAAAAAAAAAATTTACTGTTTACTCACCTTCGATCGTCAGCTCCTGTGTCCCTCGCTGATCTGCTGTCAGATGCCGGTGATCGGCATCCAGAGAAGGAGGAGGCAGGAGATCAGAGGATCTCCTGTCACCTCCTTCCAGGGCACCGATCACCGGCATCTGACAGCTAACAGAGCTGTAGCCGGTGATCGGGACTGGGAATGACGTCATAGCCCCGCCCCCAAAGGGGCGGGGCTTAGCGGGGACGACGGCCCGGACTGACGCCATTAGCGTCAAGATGGCGGCCGCCATCGGAACAGGAGAGGGGAGAGAGCCTTCCAGGCTCTCTCCTGAAGATCGGAATGACCTGGGGGGGGATCGGAGGCCCCCCAGGTGAAGAGGAGGGTCGGCGGGAGCCAGCGCACACAGAGGTAAGTAAATGTCATTTTTTTTTTTTTTATTTTACAGGAAAAGCCGGAGGCAGCTGAAATGGGGGGGGGGGGGGGCACCCTATTCCGGGCCCTCCCCTGCAGCCAGAGGAGGTCCGGTGAACGATCGGAGACCACCATTTTGAAGAGGAGACCCGGCTGAATCAAACGAGGGGTCAGGTAAGTGACTTTTTTAAAAACTTTTTTTACTATTAGTGGGGAAAGTCAGGCACGTAAAATTTACGTGGCTGGCAGTTAACTGCAGGAGAGGCAGCCACATAAATTTTACGTGGCTGGCGTTTAAAGGGTTAAAGGTCATGTTTCTGCTTTGGCTATTTTCTTCCAAAGATCCTTTGCTCACCATCGTCTTGTCAAGACCTTCTTTCAGGGAGTTACTCACGTACGTCCGCCACGTAAGCCTATGTTACCAGTCTGGGATTTGAACTTGGTCTTATCTGCATTACAAGGGTCTCCCTTTGAGCCTTTGCGTGAGGCCCCTTTGTCCATTTTGACTATTAAGGTAGACTTTTTGGCGGCTATCACTTCTGTTAGGCGTGTTTCTGAGTTGGCGGTGCTTTCCATCAAACCTCCTTACTTTGAGAGACACCAGGACAAGGTGGTGTTTCGTTTTAAGCCAGATTTTCTGCCTAAGGTTGTGTCTTTTTTTTATCTCAAATCAGGACATTGTGTTGCCTTCTCTTTGCCCTAATCCTAGTAATCCTAAGGAGTGGGTTTTACATTCTCTGGATGTGGTCAGGACTCTGGAGTTCTATTTGGTGGCTACTGAATCCTTCAGGAAGACTGATGCTCTTTTTGTGCTCCCGTCTGGACCTAAGAAAGGTCTGGCTCCAGCTAAGTCCACTATCGGCAAGTGGATCCGCCAGGCTGTGGTACAGGCCTATTCTGCTAAGGGGAAGGAGCCTCCCTTCCACCTTACTGCTCATTCTACTCGTGCCATTTGTGCCTCTTGGGCTTTTCAGCACCAAGCTTCTGTTGAACAAGTTTGCAAGGCTGCCACTTGGTCTTCTGTTCATACTTTTTCTAAGTTTTACAAGGTTGATGTTAAGGCCTCAGCTGATGCTGCTTTTGGTCGCAAAGTTCTGCAGGCGGCAGTGGTTTAAACTGTCTGCTGTTACTTTTGGGGATCCCACCCTACCTTACAGACACTGCTATTGGATGTCCCATGTGTAAGGAATATTCTGGAACAGGACGTGCTGTATACTTAGAATAATACAATTCTGTGATTACTCACCTGTAGAATTGGTATTATACGTATACAGCACGTCCTGTTCCACCCCACCCTTGTTATCATTATTCTTATTTACCTCTGTATGGTGATTGTTCATATGTTCATTTTGACGTTATTGTTCTCCCGGCTTCTTGTTAACTGCTTGTAAATACTGGGGATTTTGTGGGAGGTCCCTGACTTATATAGGGCCGGGAGGAGCCACAAGCTGTTTTCTGCATCTTGTGGATGTATAACCCATGTGTAAGGAATATTCTGGAACAGGACGTGCTGTATACGTAAAATAAAAAATTCTACAGGTGATTAATCGCAGAATTTTATTTTTTCAGATGCCCCCAATAATTATTAGAATATTAGAAAACCTTTTAGCGATTCAATACAAAGTATTAACAGCTAATAAATAGCTAAACCCATTAACTAGAAGCACTGGCCACATACTTTTGGCAGTGTAGTGTAGGCTTCGATAGCTCATCATTTATAATTTAACAAGTACATTAGAACAGACGGCACAAATAGTACAATGTAGCTGGCGTCAAGCGAATTATAGTTGCCCTCGTTACATTCGGAATCAAGGGTTAGAGGTTAAGGGTTTTGAGACGTCTGCAGCGCCGGTTCAATAAAGTGATCCATTTTAGGGTTCACACAGCTTGTGACTAGTAACGCAGCACAGTGGGATATGATCGGGGAGGAAGACCAATCCAGGTTCTCACCCGCCGCTAGCCTGCTCCAAGTAATGTGGAGTAAAGGCGATCGATAACCTCAGCCTCACATCTAGTTTTGGTAATATAAATTAAATGGAAACCATCATTAATATTTGATCATGTTTATACTGATACAGACTCGTCAGGCTCAACGCTTTCCTCATTATGACTGGATTTAGGATACAGATATATTCCTGAAAGTAGGAGGCACTTGCCTTTTTAAAAAATATATATGCATTACAACTTAACATAATCCACAGTTTTTAAAACCGTTTAATGAGTAGTATTTAAGAAATACTTGTATTTATTTGCAATTTCTCTACCCCTTATGTTGTATTAGCAAATACAATCCTTCCCATAAATCCTAGAAA
Source organism: Gastrophryne carolinensis (assembly GCA_027917425.1). Lineage (NCBI taxonomy): Eukaryota > Metazoa > Chordata > Amphibia > Anura > Microhylidae > Gastrophryne > Gastrophryne carolinensis. The sequence continues at coordinate 53,786,282 of CM051244.1, forward strand.
ACTCTTTTTTTTGTCTAAAAGGAAACCCCAGGCCTCCTCCCCCAAAACCACCTCTACCCCCAAGGGAGGCAAGCAGGAGGGAGAGGAAAAAAAGAAGTAGGGGGATATAACATTAATATAGATTATAAACAAAAATAATGATTGTCTCATTGATCTCCCAGCCCTTTAGGGGGTTTGGGGAGCCACAAGGGCTATTTCCCAATCCAGGGTTGGCTCCAGGTTTATGCAGGCCAATAGAGTCTCAATTGGCCCCTTGCGGTGTGGTATGACACTTAAAACATAGTGATAAAAGTGCATGTATGGTGAATAATGCCAAATATAGAAAGAAAAGAAATAATAGAAGGAATGACAGAAAGAAATAGAAAAAGAAGGAAAAAAATGGAGGAAGGAATGACAAAAAAAGAAAGCAGGAAATTGATAAAAGGAATGCAGCTAGCTTCACCTTCACCTTTGCTGGGACCCTTTTAAACGCCTCGTCGGATGCGGTTGCCCCCAGGACTTAGGGTAGCCGAGGTAAGTATAGAATACAGTTCTGGGAACTCCAAGGGAGAAACAGGCAAGGCCAAAGGTCATGCCAACAGTCAACCAGGAGATCGGAGAACTCCGTGGCAACCAGGGATAAGACGAGTTTGTAGTCGTAATTCAGGCTGAGGTCGGTACAGGAGGCGGACAGGATAGTCGAGCTACAGTCGGCAACGGATGAGCAATGAGCATGAGGAAATCTCAGGATCAATCACACCCAGCTAAATGCTATCACGGGCAATGACAATATGGGCAGAAACCCTCTAAGGCATGGATGCAGGGGATTGTGATGGGGAGAAATGTGCTAATTGGTCATTTAATAGACTGTGTGTGCAGATTGCCCCATTTTAAATTTTAGGGCGTTTCACCCACAGTATCCTTTGAGCTAATAGGCCCTTTAATTCAGCCCTCGGCGGCCACGCTGTGTGCAGCTGAGGGCATAGAATAGCTGTGCTCCTGTGCACGCTTATGCACGAGCAGAGCGGTGAGGGATGCAGCAGGGAAGGGAGGAGGAGACCATGCTTGGCGCGGCCCAAGTCGGCGTCTGACACGGATGTGGTGCCGAACAGGAGGAGTCCCAGCCAGTTGCCCGAGGACACGTGGAACAGACTGAAGGTAAGCATGCCGTGACAATGGCTAGAGTTGCAGCCCAGTGGGGGAAAGGATAAGTAAGCAATTACATTATATATACACTGTATATATATATATATATATATATATATATATATATATATATATATATATATATATAAAGTTTAGATGCCGGGGAATAGTTATATATAAAGTTTAGATGCCGGGGAATAGTTTTGAAGGTTTGGGCTTTTCATTAAATTATGATGAAGGTCTTGTTTAACTGTTCCAAAGAGCCCCACTCATTCCCATCTAGTAATTCTTTTGCCCGTTTGTCCTCCAATTTACTCCAATCTTTTAAATCGGACGCAGGTGTTGGTCTCCACTGCAAAATGACAATCGGGGGAGGGGGCATTCAGAATGCTGGATCCCCTCCCAGAACGCCCATAAATTTCACCTTAACCTCGGTCCAGCAACGAGAATCCAGCGATTGGCTTCCTAGCACTCACATGGGCAGTGATGTTCTGGCCGCTGGAATTTCCTGCCCACGTGAGTGCCAGGTGGCCAATCTTGGTGCTGGATTCTCGTGGCTGGACCAAGCTTAAGGTGAGATTTATGGGCGTTCTGGGAATGTACATCCTTTAATGAAAGAATTGTAGAAGGGCAAGGCACCATCTTCTCTGTGTTTCTCAATTGGGGATTCCTATTGCCCCGATAAATTTGGTTATCAACATGTTCAATTAATGAAAAGATTCCTGAGGAATTCTATACGGTATAGCCTGAAATAAAAATAACAGCCCTGGCAAGTGAGCGCACATGCATGATATAGAAAGCTATAGATAATACAAATCCATAGCTGTTTTGTGTAGCTGATATATATGCATCTTCACCATACACACTTACTTACTCAGCTGCATGTTACATTTACTTTATTCTGAAAGGCAAATGCATGGAAGAATGACCAACAATGTTATTGTACTGTGCTGACTGAGCTCTCCCTGCCTTGTGAAAATAGAAAAACCTTAAAGTGGAACAAAACCCAAGATTTTGACTATCCTAGGTTTTGGTCCTTTCCCCCTGTGTGAAACCCTAATCACCTAAGCCATCTCACCTCTTCCCAGTCCTACGGCCGCTGACGTCACGTTATCTAAGGCTTCGTCTAAGGCCGGTGACTCAGAGCACGCTGACAGTCGCATCCCCCGCTACCCTCTAACAGGGAGCATGCCCGCCAGCCATTCACAAATATCTGGTACAGGCACGCGTCCTGCTAGAGGGATAGAGGGGATGCAGCAGCGGCTCGTGCAAGCGCCGTTGCACCAGGAAGCAAGGTAAGTGTATGGGGCGACCTGGGGGGTTTCACACTGCGGGGCATCCCTATTCTGGATGCCCCAGGCTGAGGAAATTGGTCGACTTGGAAATCTTATAGATTCCTGGGCTGTTCATGGCAGGTTTTATTCCACTTTAAAAGCTTTCCTAAAGTCACATTTGCTTTCCTTTTTCTGGGCTGCTGTTTCCCCCTTTCTATATACATCCCAGTTTGGGATGTCCATCCACATAGATGTATGCCCGCATGGTGCCATGCACATTCACCTGTGTACTCTGTTGGCAGTTATTGGTTTCATTAGAATGGCACAGGAGCACAAAGGGGTGAGTTTTATTGCCTATTTGAAGGAGTAGTTATGCAGTCACCCTCAGGCATTTCAAATGAAATGCCCCGTCCAATCTGCGTGCTCACATCAGCTCATCTAACTTGAGCGGATCCGAGGACGCTGGCGGCCACACAAACTGCTACCCTCTAACAGGGGCACCACTCCCAAATGCCTGGTGCGGGCACGCACCCCGGTATACTTACCAATTCAGCGTTCCCACAGTGCATATGCAGGCCTCTGTGGCTTCATCGGTTTCCTGCAGCAGGCATTTTTGAATGCTCGGAGCGGGCTTGCATCAGCTAGAGGTAAGCACCTGGCAGGAGGCACCTGGTATTCCATTAAGTCAGAATAGGTTGTTGGTTGACACTGGTTGGGGTTGGACAGAGATTTTAGTAGGAATACCATTCGCCCCACCCAGCAGGATTTTTGAGGATACTTGAAATATAAGCCCTACTCCTGTATGGATTATATTTAAAAACCCCAAAACAATAATGGTTGGCAAGTGCGAGATTCTGACATGCACGCTGGGTAGTCCCGCTGGCACCACTCTCTAATTTACTTTTCTGGGGTTTGTTCTGTTCCCCTGGGGCATCCTGAATAGGGATGCCCTGCTTTGTGAAACCCCCCAGAACACCAATATTCACTCACATCTTCCTTGTTCCTATGGTGCATGCGCGGGCTCTTATCTAATAAGAGTCATCTGCCATGACTATGGGAGTTATTTAAGAAAGGATAGCGCCAGGTAGTGCTTCATAGCGGCCTGAAAATGCTGGGCACTGTATGAGAAACCACATTTAAGAAAGCAAATCTGGTGAGCGCCTCTAACAACGTCATGTAGCGTCACATGTATTACCAGAGGCGCCTCAGCGTATAGCGCCACATATTATCTTTCACTCATTGTCGCTCTCCCATACATTTCATGGGGCTTTCATTTGGTTGTGTTAAAATAGCGTGTTTGGCAATTTTTTTTTTTTTCAAATCATTGTGTGACCTCTCCTGGCTGCAAACAAACACTTTTAATAAATGTTTTTGATTTTTCTCATTGACTTGGCTGCTGCAACCCCCGAATCCCTGGCAATGTGTGCGCTCCTGTTCCAGCTGAATGAGAGCCATTTGCAGAATGACATAGTCATGACAGACATCTCTCATAGGACGAGAACATTCACTGAATGAACTAGGAAGAGGTGAGTGAATAGTGGAGTTCCTGGGGTTCACACAAAGGGAAAGCCAGGGTGGCTGCCAGTGGGTTTTGTTCCGCTTTAAAGTGTTGTGGCTGCTTCCGGTAAATAAGGGGAGATAGCCGCTATGCAGTGGAACTCGGAAGAGGGCAACTGGAACTCCAAGAATTTAGACAAGACATCCGCTGAAAATAAGAACTAAGAGGTTGACTCACTACTAACGCCAGGTATTGCCATATGAATGTCTGTATAGCGGCGCTTAGACCGCTAGTAGGCGCTGTAAGCGGGTATCTGGTGCTGTAACCTAGCATTGCGGTCGCTGTAGTAACCTGGCCTGCATTGATGAATATGATGTGTGTTGGGCCCTGTGACAACAGTATAACGCTACATCGAGCGAGAGGTAGTGTCAGCTCAGTGCATCCGGCACTGGGCACTCCACACCATATTTAACAAAAAACTACACACACACAGCGTAGGCGCTCTAAAGCTGGGCGCTGTAGCATAGAGCGACAGACGCTGTGTGATTAAAATCTATTTTTGAACACATATCCACCAGTAACAAAGCGAAAACACATGGATTGACATTGTTTTAACATTGTGACAATAACACTTTAGTGCCAGACCTGTAAATACAATTCTGCAAAAAAAAAAAAAATGTATAAAAGTGTTTGTTTGCAGCCAGGAGAGGTCACACAATGATTTGAGCAAAAAATAAAAAAAAATTTTAATTGCCAAACACTATTTATACACAATTGATGAAAGCTTATTGAAATGTATGGGAGAGCGCTACAGAGCTACAGGTACTACATGGGGCTCCTTAGCCTAGAGCCCAGATGCTATACGCTGAGCCACCTGTATTAATACATGTGACGCTACATGGCGCTATTCTTTCTTAAATGACCCCCATACATATCTTTTGGAGCAATCATTTATGTAAGACCACGTCATATTTTCAGGCAAAATGGGTAGTTTAGAAGGTGAAAAGCTTTTCTGACCACTTGGGATAGCAACCAGACATAAAGAGATCATTTCCGTGGCTTACCTATTTACTCAAGAATCATGGGTAAATCCTGTTATTCTTGATCTGTATGTGCCAGGTAAATACTTTCATTTTCATGTGCCCTCTCTTATATATATATATATATATATATATATATATATTTATATATTATTTAGACAGCCTACATAAGCGCTTTACAAAAGCACAAGAAGAGAAGATATAATAGGCTCTGTAAGATGTATGTATGTGTAGCTGCTTTAGAGGGCCAAATATTATCTTTTGCATTCAGAAGTCTCCTGAGTTAGAAGCTCTCTGAGCCGGTAGGGGTATCTATGTGGGGTCTCATATGGTAAACTGAGGGTAAAGGGATCACTATACTGTTCCTGACTGTTTAGCACTCCAGGCAGAGTTCTCACTTGACCTCTTTGTAGGTGTGCCCATCCTTAGTGTACCAGAGGCACAACCCCTGCTGGCGGTAATCACAGTAAGATAATTAGGGGTGGGGGGGGGGCATTCTCCATTTAATTATAGAATGTGTCACATTAACCGCTAGTCACAGCAGCTCTGATGTCCTTAGCAATTTGTTGGAAATCTAATTAACCTTCCAATGTGTTTTGGATTGTGGCGGAAAGCAGAGCGCCTGGAGAAATATCAAGAACATGACGAGAAGAACATACAGACTCCATGCAGGAACTGACCCCAGACCCTCATTGCTGCAGGGCATCCATGCTAACTACTCTAATTTACACAGAGAATACCTCCTTGTGTCCGGCCCTTGTTGCTATAGGGTTGATTCATGGTCAGTGTTTCTGTGAGTTTGTACAGCTATTTGGAGCATCAAGTCGTGCTTAGGCTTCCTCCCGATTCATGGTCTTCAAATGGGATGCACCTTTGTTTTAGCGTCAGTTTGCGCACTAGCGGTAGCCAATGTGGCAATCTGCCCCTGAAATTTTCTGCTAGCGTCCTTTTTGCGCACCAAACTGTCTCCGGAGCCTGATTTATGGTATGTTTAGAGGGCAGAAAAGCGTGTATAAATGTGGCAATTTGCAGATTCTAACAGACTTATTTCATTCCAAAATACACATGCCAGCAGCATCCTGCGTGTTTATGAACAATGAAAGTGTCAGCCGCAAGTTCTTTTTAGGGATAGAACCTTTTTTTTTATTGCTTTGTGTTTCTAAAAAAAAAATGATAAAAAGTTTTCAAAACATGAAAAAATTAAGGCCCAAACAAGAAAAATGTGAATGTTGTGCCCCAAAGTTTAGCAAAAACAAATAGTATTATTATTATTAAGCACAATCAATTATTAAAGTGGACCAAAACCGCATCCCACGCTATCCCGTGGGGGCGTGGGCCACGCCGGTGTGGGCACACTCCCTGTTAGAAGGTAGCGGGGGATGCAGCTGCCAGTGCACTTGGATCCGCTGGCATTAGACAAGCTCCTGGATGAAGGGGCTGGAGCAGATCCAAGCTCGCTGATTGGACAAGCTGCTGTCCATGCATTGTAGGACTGGGAAGAGGTGAGTTTGTTGGGGGGGTTCACACATCAGGGCACCCCCAAACAGGATGCCCCCGGGGGCAAGGACCAAAACCCAGTCAAACCTGGTCCACTTTAAGCATTAATATGCTAAACAAACAGGAAGGGTTAAAGAGAACATCTGTGACAAAACATTGGGCAGAAAAAAGTTAACTAGAACCAGAATATCCCCCACCCCCCATAAAACCTAAAAAATGGAGAGTGCACTCCGAAATTGTGAATAGAGCTTCACAGGAAACACAAAAGCTGGAGGGATCAAATCGCTATGTAGAAACAGTAAAGGAAAGGGGAGAAACACGGGGGACCAGTGGCGGACCAGGGCCAAAAATCAGCCCTGGATTTTACCAGCCATTGGCAGGCCCAAGACGTGGTGATTTAAAAGGTGGATCTCCTACTGCAAAACAAATATAATAGCTACACCAATAAAGACTAAGACCTATGCTTGGGCTGACCCACTAAGATACCCCAAAAGGTTCTTGGGGGGCCTTTTGGGGCCAACATCCTAAAAAGGACCCCCTGCTGTGGGTGCACAGGTTTGCATGTTGCAAATAGCCCCAGCGCACTTTCTATTGAGCACCTGGGAAATTGGCCAGCAGTATTTACTCTCAGTCCTTTTATACAGCTCCTCGTGCTTAGTGGATCCTGCAGTGGTAGATAATTCTGAATGTATCTGTTCTATGTCAGGAAAGCCTGACATCACAAACAATACAGATTGGCATAAGTCTGTGTGCATCATCCCTAATAATAAGGCGCTAATATTTGCATGTAACTGTTTCACTGATGGGCCTACAACCACCCCAGCCTGACACTGTTAGGACCAACTTATATAGTGTAGCAACCAAGAAACATTAATAAGTAAAAAACTTGCCCCCCAGGCAAAGAACCAATTCCGGGATAGGCAAAATCTCAGGTTTTGTTCCTCTTTGAACAGTATTTCTGCTTTGATGTTGGAAAATGTGTTGCACAGCATTTCTTGATCCAATGCCATGCTATGACCTAGAGTCGTAAATATTACTCCATTATCTCCCACCGCTGGGAAGCAGAAATGCAAAGGCTGCTGTGTAAAAATGGCGAGACTTCCTTCCTTCTCCCTTAGCGTTAATGGTAAAGTACTTAACCACTAATTGTGGCGTAACCCAGTCAGCTCGATCCTCCTTGCTGCCGCTGATACCGTATTTATACAGCCGCTTAATAAGCACGTGCTGCCGTCTGTTGCCGCTCCCAATGCTTGCGCTTGCCTGGAGCTTTCCCAGTCACAGTATAATTAGAAAGTGGCGCTAAATTATTAAAGCAGACCAAAAGTCTGGCAACAAGTGACATTTTTGTTGCAGTAGTCACTGCAGCGGCCCAGGTGATGCATGTGCCAACATTCACAAATTATGCTAAATAATTTGATCACTTGGTCGCTTCCATATTCATGGAGTGCGGTAAAAACAATCTGATGCTGCAGATCTTCCCACTGTCTACAGCATCAGTTCTCACGCTAATGCCAGCCCAGCCCTGCTGCTCTCTCTACAGTTTGCCTATGGGCTGTACAAGTGGTGTTCCTGATTGGCTGTGGGTCTGCTTAGCACTCCAGTCTAATGTCTGGTTGTCAAAGTGATTGGCAAGTCAAAAGTTAAAAAATAAATATTAGTAGCTTACCTTTCATGGAGTGGCTGAAGTGCTGTGATTCTTGTGATTCTTAGTGAGGAAAACCACTTCCTCATTCAGCTTTCAGTCCCCACCCCATTGACTTAGTCCATAAATCAACCTTCAGTGGACCAAGCATAGAAACACCCCCACTCCCTGCCCAGACGTTCTGAGTGGCTGCCTTTCTCTGCAGCTCTGAAACCCTGCCCTCCTCTTTCCTTTAACAGTAATCACAGTGTGCTTACATCACATTACTGTTGCCACGCCCACTGTTTCTCCTCCTTTTTTTCTCTGCATCTCCAATGCTCTAATACTTTTACAAATACAAAAAAATACAGGGTCTTTTTGAAAACAGATTGAAGTTTGGGACAGTGCAACGTGTAGCCTGAGACAATAGGACAAAAACCGGGCGCTCGCCTTTAGTATAACTTTAAAGCGGACCTTCACCCTGAATAAGAGCCTATCTTATATGTTTCCCACACCCTGTACATACAGATTGCTTGCATTAAAAATCATCCTATCTGCATCTACTGCATGTTATGAGCCTTTAAACATCCAAGATGGCGGCTCATGTAACATCAGGCAGCCTGCAAACAGGAAGTGCCTTCAGACTGTGCTGCTCTGCATTCTGGGATTGCTGACCATTTCCTGACCACAGCTCTGCTCTGTCTGAGCAAAGCACAGTCACTCTCCACTCCTCAGTATGTGTGATGCTTCTGAGTCAAGATGGCGGCGCCCGTATCCTAAAGTCCTGAACAGAGTTGCAGCCCAGTGGGGGAAAGAATAGTAAGTAAGTGACTAAAACTTAAAATATATTAATTTTAAATGCTGGGGAATCGGTTTATAAGGGTTTGGGCTTTTCAATAAATCATGGTGAATGTCCGGTTTAAGGTTTTCTCCACCACCTGCCACATTCTTGTTGCGATAAGACAGGGGTGGTGTAATATAAAAAAAACAATAACTTACCTCTCAGATCATCGGCTGTGTCCAGCGCTGGTCACCGCTATTCTTACGGTCTGACCAGTTGGGGAGGCTTCTGGAAGTCCCTGAGGTTCCAGGGTCGGTGGAGCCCACAAGAGGCCCATGCTTCCATCAAAGTCCTGGAACCGAGGGCGATCAGATTGGTTCTTTCTCGCCTGACCACTCACCTTCGGGGTCGGACTGTTCCGATCCACTCAGTCAACCAGACGGCGGTACATCATTCATCAGGGAGGAACTCGGAGCAAGCGAACCTTCAAGGAAGTGTCCCTGATCCTGTCTTGGGTGGTTCCCGGCATCTCAGCGGTCTACATTCCGGGGGTGGAGAACCAGGAGGCGGACTCCCTGAGCAGGGGGATGTCTTGTATGGGAGAATGGTCCCTCAACAACTGGGTGTTCTCTCCCTGTGTCATCGCTGGGGGCAGCCGGACGTGGATCTGTTTGTGTTTCGTCACAATCACAAACTTCCCAGATTTGTCTCTCTGTCTCAGGTTCCTCTGGCCTTCGCCACGAATGCATTGGCTATTCCTTGGAAGAAGTTTCGGCTTCTCTATGTGTTCCCTCTGTTTCCTCTCCTGGGCAGGGTCATGCGCAAGATAGTACAGGAGCAGGTACCTGCCATCCTGGTGGCCCCTTGTTGGCCAAAAAGGGTTTGGTTCGCAGACGTCGTGCAGTTGGCAGTAGACCAGTACATCTTGCCCAAGGATCCAGATCTCCTCACTCAGGGGCAGCTACGCCACCCCAATTTACAAACGCTGGCTTTAACAACTTGGCTGCTGAAACCTCCATCTTGATGGAAAAGGGGTTACTTGCTTCTGTTGTTGATACCATGATTAGGACTAGGAAGAAGTCCTCGTCTTTTATCTATTACAGGGTCTGGCATGCTTACATTGCCTGGTGTGAGTCCAAGTCTCTTGGCCATGTTTCAGCTCCAAAGATTTTTAGCCAATCACCGGCTGGTTAAAACTTTTTTCTAGGGTGTTTCTCATGTGCGTCCACCCCATAAGCCTTTGCTACCAGTCTGGGATCTGAATCTGGTGTTGTCTGCTATGCAAGGGCCTCCCTTTGAGCCTATCCATAAGGCTGCCTTGCCCATTTTGACTCGTAAAGGAGCAGTATTGCGAAATTTGCATTAAAAAAGATAAATAATTAAATAGCCACACAATAGCTTCTAACATGTGTATAAATAATCTGGCGATAGAAAAAATATATGCCTTTCTTTTAAATTGTATAATTACAATGGCTCAGTCCATTTGCTGAATAGGGGGATCTGCTGGGTTGTATTTAGTGAGCTGCTTCATTTAGCCCACTGGTCTCCTAGCAACACTTTACCTCAGAGGCTGACACTGTAATCAGTGGTAACGGCTGTGTGTGTGTGTGAGGTGCTGCTTTTGTTATGAGACCAGGTGACTCAAATGTGTAAAATCTATACAAAATAAACTAAACTGACTGAAAATAACTGAAATTCTTCTTTGAATAACTGTGCAGGAAAATCTAAAGGTATTAAAGTGGAACAAAACCCTGAGTTGCCGACCCTGAAGTCTATAAGACCCGGCCATTGACCTTGCCCCTTGGGCATTCTAAATCAGGATGCCCACTGTGTGAAACGACCCCTTGATAACCACAGATCCCCCCATTTTTGTGGTGCGCTCACGCAGATAGTCATTTAGACAGGCCGGGCGGCCAGGAAGGTTACTGCTCAGGCTCCCCATCTGCGTGCAAACAGAGCTGATTGGATGAGAGCCCGCGCATGCCTTGTGGGACAGGGAAAGGTACGTTTTCACAGGCGAACTTGGGGATTTCACATATCAGGGCATCCCAAGTCGGGATGCCCCCTAGGGGCACAAAACAAAACTCCAGATAGTGAAAATCCTGGGTTGGGCTTTGCTCAAAACACACAAAGCTGAAAGAAAGATCATATGGAAAAATGAAAAATAAGAATATGAAAGAGAAAATGGTAAACTGAAAGATTCTGCAGCAGAGCCAACATGAAGGGAAAACTGTCAAAATCAGCTAAATGACTTCTAGAGCTTTTCTCTCTGTTTTAGATATATAAGTTCTGGCCAGGCAATGTTGCAATGTTGTTATCTTATGCTGGACGGCTGCCAGCACTGAGCTACATTGTTTCACCCCTCTCCTCAGCATGGAACAGGCCAGAGACTTAGAAGACATAAACATGAGCTATTAGTCTCCAGCTGCTCAACACAGACATCATTTTTTTCTAAGTTTGTAATTCTTACTCCAACACTTACCTACATTCAAAGTAACATTTAAATATAAGTCACCAAGAAAAATTCGCGATACTGCTCCTTTAAGGTAGCCTTTTGGTGGCTATCACTTCTGTAAGGTGAGTTTCTGAGCTAGCGGCGCTTTCCATTAAACCTCCTTATTTTGAGCAGCATCAGGATAAGGTTTTTTGGCTTAAGCCAGATTTCTTGCCTAAGGTTGTGTCTACCTTTCATCTCAATCAGGACATTAGGGTCGATTCAAAGAAACATGTAACAGCTTGGATTTTGGTGCCGATCATCCTATTTTTCCCGTACGCTCGTGCGTTCGTATGAACTTGCGAGTGATTCTATAAGCAAATACGTTTCTATCCTAAAATATACGTCCGTTCGTATGGCAGTTCGGGAATCAGACCTATGTCAGTTTCCATCCTGAATTTTCCGTTTCATTTCTCAGGTTGCAACATTGGTTTTGCCCTTTTTCCTTTTTTGTCTGGACGTAAATCCTTCTGATCTTGCGGCTGCGCACTACAAACTTACCTCATTAAAGTGCATTCTAAATATTTGGTCTTTTATTTTTCTTTATTTCATTCATTTTGTAGTAACCAACCATTAATGAATGCATTTGCATAAGTAAATCTTACTTTGTTTAATTTTTAGTTAACTTGCATTTTTTACTTGTGGATTTAATTTTAATATTTTGGCTTCAAATGGTACAACTTAAAATTTTGTGTGTGGTTACCCACACCCTCTACATACAGATTGCTCTCAAATATTAAAAAACACCCAGCAACTTCTGCATGTTATGAGCCTAGAAACAGCCAAGATGGCGGCTCAGGTATTATCGGGCAGCCTGCAAACAGAAAGGGCCTTGTGACTGTGTTGCTCTGGATTCTTTGATTTCTGACCTTTCCGTGCCCCCAGCTCTGCTGTGTCTGTGCAAAATACAGCAGTAACCCACATCCTGCACTTTATCCCGCTCTCCTCTCCTCAGTAAGTGTGATGCATCTGACCAAAGATGTGCTTAAATAATTAAACAAAGCAAAGGTAAACAACTACACCAATATATGCAATCTAAAAATATTATTCTAGTACATCAATTTAAAAATAAATACCAAAGGACATAAATTTCTATAATTAACGCTAATATATTGCAAAATAAATGTTTACATGCAAAGGACTAATTAAGGTCCACATTAAAATGCTTTTATAAGGCATACATGAATCAGGTATGCATTGCCATACAATTTATGGCCTCGGCCATGCTGATACATGCAGTTCATTGGAGCTCAAGACGCGCAGACTCCTCCACATAGCCAAAAAACCTGTTCAAGAACAGCAATACGACTGCTAAAAGGAGTCGGCAGTGGCTTTCTTTTAAAACGTATTTAGAGGTTTGAAAACTGTTCTCTGAATCACACCTAAACACATTCGATTATCCTAAGTTTTACGTTTTGATCCTAAGTTTTAGGATTTGATCCTAAGTTTTACGTTTTGATCCTAAAATTTAGGAACGAACTTGCGATGATCGTAAGAGCATATACGCATTCGTACGTAGGCTCGTGCGAGTCGGAAATGGCCAAAAAAACAGGAAAAAATGACTAACACCCACCCAAACTTACGATTCTCGATCCGAAATCAATTAACTTTTGCTCTTTGAATCGAGGGGATTGTCTTGCCTTCATTGTGTCCTAATCCTGATAATTCCAAGGAGCGGACTGTGTATTCTCTGGATGTGCTCAGGGCTCTGAAGTTCTCTTTGGTTGCTACTGAGACTTTTAGGAAGTCTGATGCTCTGTTTGTTCTCACTTCTGGGTCTAGGAAGGGTTTGCCTCTTGCTAGTGGATCCGTCAGGCGGTGCAGGCCTATTCTGCTAAGGGGAAGGATCCTCCCTTCCGTCTTACTGCTCATTCCACTCGTGCTATTGGTGCGTCTTTGGCCTTTCAGCACCAAGCTTCTGTTGAACAAGTTTGTAAGGCCGCAACTTGGTCTTCTGTTCATACTTTTTCCAAGTCTTACAAGGTTGATGCTAGGGCCTCAGCTGATGCTGCTTTTGGCCGCAAGGTTCTTCAGGCGGCAGTGGTTTGAACTGCTCGTCGTTGCTTTTTGGGGATCCCACCCTACCTTATGGACACTGCTTTTGGATGTCCCAGATGTAAGGAATAAGTGAAACAGGATGTGCTGTATACTTGGAAAAATACAATTCTGTGAGTACTCACCTGTAGAATTGTTTTTGTAGTATACAGCACATCCTGTTTCATCCCTCCCTTGTTATTATTATTCTTGGTCACCTCTGTATGGTGATTTGTTTAAATGTTCATTTTGGGATTTCTTTCATTATTGTTCTCCCGGGTTCTTGGCTAACTGCTTTGTAACACTGAAAATTTGTGGGAGGTTCCTGGCTTTTTATAGGGCCGGGAGATGCCACAAGTCTTTCTGCAGTCCACTGCGCCTCCTTGTGGCGGATAACCCAGACGTAAGGAATAAGTGAAACAGGACGTGCTGTATACTACAGAAACAATTCTACAGGTCAGTACTCACAGAATTGTATTTTTATGAGAACTGGGGGGCAGGATCCCCACATGCTCTGCCTATTAATTTTGGGGGAAATCCAGGAATCCAGGCACACTTAACAAATTATGTTTTTGAAAGCTGGGGGGATCAGCACTTATTTTACTGAAAATAAAATGATGTCATTTACATTCACGATGACTGTACCAGCATTATGGTGACCAATCTCTTCCCACAGAATGTGGCTAGCGACTATTTCCCATGCCGCCCAGGGCCCGAACATGTGGTCACAGAAGCGCAGCCATGCCCTATCCATTCATTGCAATGTAGGGGGTCTGCAAAGGCCTGAAATATATGCTTAATTGTAGTGAATGGGGAGGGCAAGACCGCGCCTATGTGACTGATGGCGAGTGGTGGGGGCGGGGACTGAAGCAACGGTGAATGGCTTTCAGGCCCGGGCTGACGTAGGAAGCAAAGGCTGCGGCGGGGGCTTGGATCCAGAGATCAGGGGAGTTGCTGATCGCTAGACAAACACCAATAAGCGGTGGAGGACAAAAGGCAAGTACTTATTTTTGTTTGGCTGCTGAATCACTTTAACCAAGGAGAAGGCCAATCTTATAAAAAACGGAAAGTTCTATACTTACCTTGCCAGTAATTTTCCTTTATGGCGCATTCTCCATTGGCATCACACTAAATTCCATCCGTTTTAACCCTGCTAGGACTGTAGCACCCTATACATTTGTTTACCCTCTCCTTCCTGATATTCCCGTAACTCAAAATCCATTGGTGGAACACCATGGAGGATGCGCCAGGAAAGAAAAAATCACCAGCAAGGTAAGTATAGAACTTTCTGTTTTCCTGTTGCCTCCATGATGTCATATTAGGGGAAATAACACGCCAACAGAAGTGTGGGAAGCTCAACAGTTTACTGATTATGATCAAACTGAAATCCAAATTTATACACTCTTTTTGCTGCTAAAGCTCTGATCTTTGAATCCCTCGCTGTCGATGTGATTGTGACTAGAAACAGGGACTTTAAGGTAATATTCCAAAGAGAGCAATTCTCCAGAGGCACAAACTGTTTCCCTGCTAGAAAATCTAGTACAGGTTTTCCTCTGAGACCTTATCCTTACAGCTTTGAAGAATTGGTTGATCAAGGGCTTCGTCGCCCATCTTCTGCCATCTAGGGACCAAATCACCGACACCTGGCTTTTCAATGTTTTCATTCCCAGACCTTCCTCAAGGCCCTTCTGCAGAAAGTTCAGCATATCCTTAACGGAGTAAGGGCATTTTTTCCAGTCCCTCCGACAATAAAAAGGGCGTGAACGCCTCCCAGACTCTACAGTATACTATTTGTTACACTTTTCTGGGCTTGTAGTAATGTCTCCACCACCTGCTCAGAACAGCCATGCTCTGTCAACCTCTTCCTTCCAGCCTCCAGGCTGCTAGGTTTAGATGCTGAATTCTGGGAAGCAGTTCCTTGCCTTACTGTAGTAGATCTGGTGTTTTTGATAAAAGCACCAGAGGTCCTGTCGCCAGGAACATTGACATTGGAAACCATGGACGGCATGGCCAAAACAGAAGAATTGTCAGTACTGTTACATTAGTTGATAGAAGCCTGTGCAAGAGCTTGTCTATCATGGGCACCGGATGGAACGCATAACCTAGCCTGAAAGTCCAGTTCTGTGTTAATGGATCTGTACCTTCACTGCCTGTCTTGCTGCCCTGATCCCTATGACGGTGGATACTTTTCTAAATATCCCAGACAGCCAGGCATCTCTCACTGGGACCGTCTGGCACACCACTCCCCAGCCACTCTGGATGGCATCCGAATTCGACTTCTACACATTACACTGAGGCGTATGGAATGGGTATTCCGCAGATTTTCTTGACGGGTCCATCATTTCAGACATTCTTTTATACCTGCATCTAGGATTATCGATTGTTTCAGTGATCATCTTTTCCACTACCGTAGGATCCCCCATTTTCTCATATTCCGTTGGGCCCAATGCATCGCAATCATGACCATCAGGGTTCATAGGATCTTCATACAACCACTGGCCAACATGTGTTTTCCATATAGAATCTTCCATCCGACCTATGATCACCAAGATCTTCTCTTCTGGAAGGGATATCGAAGCTTGTATGAAGACGGTCCCAAATAGGTCAGAACTTGAGCAGGTGTTAGTTGGCCCTTTACCTCGTTTAACAACCAACCAAAATCTCTCAAGGCTTTCAACAAAATTTCCCTCTGCTGAATCAACAGATATCTGCAGATAATGACCTTCCACTGCAAATCTTCAAGAATTTTTCATGACTTATTGGAATGTATAAATAAGCATCCTGGGTTGTTGACTGTTACGACTCCATGCAGAATTTTAAATTGTGTGGCATCCTTGTTTTGGTAAAGTGTGTTGATGGGGGTCTTATCTTGAAAGACTATTTGTGCCCCTTTGATATAGTCCTTAGTACCCATTTGTCTTGTATTCTTTCAGCCCAGAAAGGAAATCTTGAGCCTCGCATCAAAATTATATCTGCTGTTCCTGTTTAGATGTTGAGGTGGATCTCTTCCCTCCTCTAGCTGGGGTTATTTGATCTAACCTCAAATTTCTAAACCAACACCTAAAACAAGTATATCTCCTTTTTCTAGCCTGTTTGGGTGACATGGTGCTATACACAAGAACATTCACATTACCTCCATGAGGTTAGGACTTATAATATATTATAGCCTAACTATATGAAGCTGCATCTGCACATTGTACAGGGAGCTATGTAGGATGAGGAAGGAAAAAGGAATACCAGGAAGGGGAGGGTCAGAAAATTCATAGGGAGCTACGGCCCTAGCAGGGTTCAAACTGATGGACATTTAACCCTTAGTATGACACCATGGTGGCACCAGGAAAGAAGTGATTGGACATTTCTGAGGTTAGTTAGGGGGTCATTTTGAATGGAACCGGTCACTGACTTTTCCTGTTTGGCTATCTGCTGTCATGTTGTACAGCCTGTTTTGCAGTTTCCATGTTCTGTCATCAGTGGTCTAAGCTGTCACCACTCTGCTCCCTTTCTGGAGGATATACTCATATAATGAGTCATTCTCTTGTACATGCCAGAAAACAAGCTCATTTCACTGACTGACAGATCTGGACAGATAGAACACCTGAATCATGTCCTACTACTGTTTTCTCCAAAATAAATGCATGCAGAGCCCTACTTTTAACTCTATAGCAGAGGTGTCGAACTCTGTCTTGCTGTGTACTTAGATTTGGCCCATCAAAAAAATGAAAAATATTTATATACCAGTAGTTCCTATGTTCTCTCTGCCACTGCACTGAAGACAGCTGCATGAATGGCAGCAGTAAAGTCTGCATGCTCCCACACCCCTCCTCAACCTTATGAGTAAAGTAACCTAAAAGTAAAAGTCCCAGTGCATTTACGTGTATTATTATAAACAATATTTTTACACTACATTATATTATGTGACATAGTGGGGAGCATGCTGAAGATTTGGTAAATCAGCAGCCTGCATCTCAGTGCGCTTTTTGACTTGCACACACAAAAAATTGCAATAAAATACCATTTTGTGAATACTCACCTGTAAAATGGGTATTGTAAGTATGTCACACACCCCGCTTCAAGAAATTCATAACGTGTGGGTAATACTGACCTGTAGAGGGCGATATGCAGAGATGCCAGGAAAAAAGAGAGCCCCTCCCGGTCCATAAATACCTGGGACCTCCCACTCATTACCCAGTATAAGAACAGCAGTAAGGTAAGGGACCAGGAAGTGCCCAACACCAAGCATAACAACGCAAAGTTCACCATATAAAGGATCCAGAATACAAAAGGGCAGGGTGAAGCGGGGTGTGTGACATACTTACAATACCCATTTTACAGGTGAGTATTCACAAAATGGTATTATTCTAAGTATGTCACACACCCCGCTTCAAGAAATTCATAACGTGTGGGACATCCAACAGCAGTGTCCATAAAGGGCGGGATCCAAAACAAGGCAACAAGGCACAACTTAAACCACTGCAGCTTGCAGAACTTTGCGGCCAAACACAGCATCCGCTGAGGCCCGAACATCAACCTTGTAAAACTTGGAAAAAGTGTGAACAGAAGACCAAGTAGCAGCTTTACAAACTTGCTCAACAGAGGCCTGGTGCTGAAAAGCCCAGGACGCCCCAACCGCACGAGTAGAATGAGCAGTAACACGAAAATGGGGTACCTTCCCTTTGGCAGAATAGGCCCCAACTATGGTCTGACGGATCCATTTACTAATGGAAGACTTGGCAGGCGCCAAGCCTTTTCGGGGCCCGGAGGGCACCACAAAAAAGGCATCCGTCTTACGAAAGGAAGACGTTACCTCCAAATAATACTTCACAACACGAACCACATCCAAAGAATGCAGGGCCCTCTCCTTGTCATTGCTGGGATTAGGACACAGAGAGGGCAGAACAATGTCTTGGTTTAGGTGAAAGGCAGAAACAACCTTAGGAAGGAAATCGGACTTGAAACGAAAAACCACCTTGTCCTGATGCCCCTCAAAGTACGGGGCTTGAATGGACAAAGCCGCCAACTCAGAGACACGCCTAACCGAAGTGATGGCTACCAAAAAGGCCACCTTCTGCGTAAGTGAAGACAAGGCAATATCATTCAAGGGCTCAAAAGGAGAATCCTGAAGAGCAGAAAGAACCAAATTCAAATCCCAAACAGGGAGCAAAGGTTTTCTAGGAGGCCGCACGTGCGTGACTCCCTGGAAAAAAGTCTTAACCAAAGGATGTAGGGCAAATGACCTTTGAAAGAACACCGCCAGGACAGAAACCTGCCCCTTCAGAGTACTAAGCTGGAGCCCCAGGTCCAGACCATGTTGAAGAAACTCCAGGATTCTGGAGATGGAAAATTCCCTACAAGGCAACGCCCTGATCTCACACCAATCAATATAAGACCTCCAAGTCCTATAGTAGATATTAGAGGAAGACCGCTTCCTAGCACTAATGAGAGTTCGAATCACAGCATCGGAAAGACCTTCCTCCTTCAAGATGGAGGTTTTTTAGCAGCCACGCCGTCAAAGCCAGCATTGGTAAATTGGGATAACGTAGTTGACCCTGGGTGAGCAGATCTGGCAGCAGGGGCAGAACGAACTGATCCTCTGCTAACCTTACCACATCTGCGAACCAAACCTGTCTTGGCCACCTTGGAGCCACCAGAATTGCTGACGCACCCTCCAGGGCCAGCTTGCGCACCACTCTGGCCACCAAGGGAAACGGAGGGAACAGATACAGAAACCCCAGATCCCTCCAGTTCAGAGACATGGCATCCACTGCCAGAGCCAGTGGATCCCGTGAGAGAGACACAAATGTCGGAAGTTTGTGATTGTGACGAGAGGCAAAGAGGTCCACCACCGGGGACCCCCACCTGAGACAAATCAAGCGAAACACTTTGGGGCTGAGAGACCATTCCCCCCGGCGAGCTGAGAACCTGCTCAGAGAGTCCGCCTCCGTGTTCTCCGCTCCCGGAATGTAAACTGCTGAAATGCACGGGACGTGGGTCTCCGCCCAGGCCAGAATCGAAGACACTACCTTGAGGGCACTCCTGCTGTGAGTCCCTCCCTGGTGATTGATGTAGGCGACCGCCGTCCGATTGTCCGACCGGACTTGAACCGGCAATCCTTGCAACTGATGAGACAAGCGAAACAGAACCATCCTGATGGCCCTCAATTCCAGAACATTGATGGACTCGTGAGCCTCCTGAGGCCCCCACAGTCCCTGAAACTGACGATCCTTCCAGAACCCCCCCCCCATCCTGATAGACTGGCATCCGTGGTGACCGTCTCCCAACAAGGGGCCAGAAAGGATCTGCCCCTCGACAGATTGATTGGATCCAGCCACCACTGAAGGGAGCACCGAACTCGGGGGGGGGGGTCATCAGGAAGGACTGATCCAACGACAGTGGCGACCCGTCCCAGGCCGCCAACAGATGGAGCTGGAGTGTCCTTGTGTGGAACTGAGCAAAGGGAACCGCTTCGAAGGAGGCTACCATCAATCCCACCAGCCTCATCCCCAGACTGATGGCCGGACGAGGGATAGACAGGAGGAGTCGAACCAACTCCTGAATCAAGAGAACCTTGGACTGAGGAAGAAACACCCTGGCCTGGGAAGTATCCAGGGACATTCCCAGAAAAGACCCTAACCTGGACGAAGAAAGGGAGGACTTGGGGTAGTTGATCACCCAACCGAATCTCTCCAGAGTGGACACCACAGTTCTGGTGTCCAATACCGCTTGGCTGAAGGAAGATGCCATAATGAGAAGTTCGTCCAGATAAGGGACAATGCAAATACCCTGGGCTCTGAGGAGAGCCATCACCCCGGCCAGCACCTTGGTGAAAACCCTTGGAGCCGAGGTAAGACCGAAAGGAAGTGCCACAAACTGAAAATGCCGATCCTCCACCACGAACCTGAGAAATCTCTGGTGCGCTGGAAAAATCGGCACATGCAGATAGGCGTCCTTGATGTCTACGGACGTCAGAAAGTCCCCCTGCCGAAGAGAATAGATAGCTGAACGCAGCATTTCCATGCGAAATTTCCGCGGACGGACGAACCTGTTGAGGATCTTTAGATCCAGAATGGGTCGAACCGAGCCGTCCTTCTTGGACACCGTGAACAGATTGGAATAAAAGCCCCGACCCCTGTCTGAGGGGGGCATTGGGCCATATCCAACAGACTCTTTACTGCCGCCTGGAGCTCCTGCGCGGCCAGAAGGTCCGAAGGCACCCGAGACCTGAGGAATCTGGGAGGGGGCCGGAGCTCGAACTCCAGCTTGTAGCCGGAAGTCACCACTTCCCGGATCCATATGTCCGAGACCTCCCGGTCCCAGACCTGGGAGAAGTGTTGCAGCCGTCCCCCCACCCACATGGGTGAGGGCGCCCCCTGATTGCTGAGCTGGCTTGGCAGCGGGTTTGGGCTTAGAGCCCCAGCTGTATCCTGGGCGGGCACGTCTCTGCCCCTGTTCCAGGAATCTCCTCTGGCTGCGGGGAAAACAATTCCTCTGTCAGCTCTAGCCCCACGAAAGGAAAGAGCAAAGGAACCCGCCCCCCGAAAGGGACGACGCTGTTTTTTGCGTTGAGGTAACTTACCACCCTTGGCAACTGAATCCAACTTCTCACCAAAGAGCCGTAATCCCACAAAGGGAAGAGCGGTCAGCGACTTTTTAGACACAAAATCAGCCACCCACTGGCGCAACCAAACAGAACGCCGAATAGTCACCAATAGAGCCGACGTTCTGCCACACATCATCAGTGTGTCATCCAAGGCGGCTAGTACAAATGACAAAAACAATTCACACCATTTAAGGCCAAGGAACTCGTCACTATCTGGATCTAACCCGGAAGAAGTCAACAGGTCCCTGACCACCGACCTGGTAGCCACCACCAGCAGCGCTGAAGCACAAACCGGCCTCATGGCTGACCCAACACTGGCAAAACCATGACAAGCCATTTGGTCAATGCGTTTATCCTCACCATCTTTAAGCGTGGAGCAATCAGGAGAATTTAAAACAGTAGTGTTGGATAAACCCAGAATCTGTGCATCCACCTCGGGAGGGGACGCCCAACGCTTAACCGTATCCAAGGGAAAGGGATATTTTTTGTCCCAACCCTGAGGGACACCTGGGAGCCGGGCAGGCCTCTCCCATTCCTTAGCAATAATCCCATCAAAATGCTTTTGGTTAGGAAATTCCAAGTGCGGCCTGGATTCTTCGAAAAATTCCCCCTTTTGCTGTGGAACCGCCTCAGGAGGAGAAATAGCCAAAACCTCAAACATCTGAGCCAGAACATTAGGAGTATCCGAAACCTCCCCAAGCCCCGCTCAGTATCAGCACCCACAAACTGCTGATCGTCTGAATTATCTGATTCTTCATATACCTCCCCTTCCCCAAGTTGGGAGTAATCAGACCAGTCCAGATTATCAAGATCATCCAAGACGGCCGCCGGTGAAGACGGCGACAAGTGCTTTCTCTTAGCCGGAGCCTTTCTGGTGACCGTGCTGGAGAATAATTTTTCAAGATTGGCCAATCGGGCACACATCTCCGATTGCAACTGCCCGCCCATGACAACGTCAGACTGGGCACGGATCAAACTGGGAGGGGGGGGGGAGGAGAGACCGACGGCGCTGAACCAGACGCCTGGGGTCCGGACTGCCGCGTAATAGTCTGCTGTGCGCATGGTATACACAGATATACATCATCGCCAGTAAGGGATGCCCCACACCCCATACACTTCCGGGATTGCCCCGAGGGGAGCCCGAGCCCAGTATCCGGGGATGCCTCCATAAGGTGAACTTATAGTTGGTTGCAATGACCGAGGGAATTACGCATATAAGCAACCCGGGATGCCCCTTTAATGTCCCAAGTGGGAGGATTTGCAATAAGCCAATTAAGAACCCAGGGACCGGGAGAAACCCCCTAACACCATTGTAGGTTATATCTGAAAGACATAATAAAAAAGGCTAATAAGAAAAGCGGAGTATAATATATATATATATATATATATGACATAAAAATATATAATTATAGGTGATGGGACAGAAGGGGGGCCCACCGGGCCACTGACTGTGGTCCTGAAGACAGCTTCCTCTCTCCGTGAGGTAAAGAGCAGCTCTGAGGAGAGAAGGGGGGCATGGCCAGCTCCTTCTGAGGAAACAGGCACAGAGAAAAGCACCTCAGCGGTGCCTGTGACACAGGGGCGGGCCGCAGCGCTGGAAAGCCCGGCCCCGCCCCCAAGAGTGAAAGCGTGAGGGGAGAAGCTCCCCTCCGCCATGACAATGCAAAAAGGCCGGCACCGGTCTCAGAAAAGACAGAAGGAGGGGAGCGGGCCGTGAAAGCTAAATCTCATTGTTTTTCATTCTCTTATCTCTTTCTCCCTCATTTGTTTCCGTCTTGTTGCCTTTCCCTGCACCCGCCCCTTTGTTGAAATCTTATTTCTACATACATTACATCTTGCTCTCATTTCCACGTTTGTTTCTCTGTCTCTTTTCCCTTACATTCCCTCTGTCGTCACTTTTTCTTTTACATTTTTCTCTCGTTTACCTGCCTTCCTCTCTTTATACTTTCTCTACAAATGGGTGTCGAACTCAAATACACAGTGGAACAAAATTAAAAGTTTGGACTACTTAAACGTGGCATGACAATCTTGAAATTAATTCAAATGTCTTGTGGTAGTTTTTCCCTCTCATCAGATTTAACAATGAACCTTTTCATATGCAAAAGCAGGAACACTTTAATGTAGACCAAAAGTGGTCCTGGAGTCTATAAGACTCCAGGGCTGCTTAATTCTCTCCCTCCGGGACATCCAGATTTGGGATGCCCCGCTATGTGAAACCCCTGCGCCCCCTGTAAAATGTACCTTCTCCATAATCCAACTGCGCATGCAGGGTTTCACAAGGACCAGAACCCTATTAATTGCAGCTTTTCACCTAAACACTTTTTCCTCATGCCCCCAATTGAATGATACTTTTTATCCATGGGCAGATCAGAAGTGTGTATACATAAATGGAGGATACATGCACACCAAAAACTCAAAAGATTGTTTGCAATTAAAAAGGTATTTATGTAGAGTTGCTGCACATGCTCACATATTTACATATTTGTAGGTGATAAAATAAAGGATACAATGCAGACATAAAGACATGTCGCCATTTCTCACATCTCCAGGATCGTGGACCACCTCCAGAAAAAAGAAGAATCTTTATATAGTAACACTAGCATATAGTGAAGTAAGACTAAGATATAGGTAAAACGTTACCCATAGATCTAGTGAGGGGTTGACACACAGGTCCTGAAGAGCAGGCTTCTTTGGTTACTGACCAGGCAATAGTAAGTTAAGGTGAATATACAGCAGTGGTAAACATAGTAAATAACACAAGTTAATGCATCATGCCAAGGATAGCAAAGTAAACGGTACCTAACAAATACAATAGCAAATTATACTAATCATGACGTCCGTCATACAGAAAAAATGTCATTACCAGTTTTACAGAGACAATAATCGCGTAGTAGGTAGCCTACGTTTCGGGACCTCTGGCCCCTTTCTCAAGGCTGCAGATCAGAAGTGGCAAAAACACTGCAGTAGTAGGAGGTGGGGTTTGATGTTTCCTATGCTTTCCAGTTGGGTAAAATGTATCAGAGACCAGGCTCTTATGTGTACAGAGGTGCATGTAATAGGGTCCAAGTTCCCTTAAAATATTCAGAGAGTAAAAATTTTAATGTTCTCCTCAGAACTTTTAAAGTGGACCCCCGCCCCAAGTGAATCTCTGCACCTAAAAACCATTTCTACCCTCCTCAGTATGACACTGCACATACCCACATGCATTGGCTTGTCGCAGTCATAGGACTGAACGGGATTTGTATTACCCATGTACCTGTGAAAAGTTGGTCTGTATTTCCTATTGGGAAAGGTGGCAACCCTACAAGACAGTCGGGAATTATAGAACAGGACATTGCTGGAGCAGCAAGAAGTTGCATCTCTTTTTTTAGCCCAGTCTGGAGTGCCCCTTTATATAGTGTATCGCTTGTTTTGATAGAATTGAATCTGCAGTTGGAATAACAGAATGTCATAAGCCATTAGCAGAGCGGGCGGCTTCCGGCACTGAGCCCAGCACTCCTATACTATAACACAGGCGGAACCAGAGTTCCTGGGCGAGTTTCCAGCGGGGACAGAGTTCGCAGCGTACCGGGCTGTAGAGTGATGCTGGAGAGATGGATGACCTGGGCTGCCCGAGGTGTAAGACCACCAAATACCGGAACCCGTCCCTGAAGCTGATGGTGAATGTGTGCGGACACACGCTGTAAGTGCCCGGCCTCCGCCCGCCACGTGCTACACGGCGCTTCGCGATAGCCTGCTGCCTGCCTGTTACCTAGATGCCAGGGGACTACCACTCCCAGCATGCACTGCACCACCAAAGCTGACTGTGCGCTCTAAAGGCTTGCAAATGCATGCTGGGAGTTGTAGTATCTGGATGCTGGAGCTACTGTGTGTAAACTAGGATGACTGGGGCAGTTGCATTAGGCAAAGGCTACCTATGAGGTTTAGATAGGTATTGTAGTAATAAGTAAAGTGAAACCATTGCTTGGAATTCATTGTTGGGCGTGTTCTTACATGACCGGCTTCTCCTTACACCTCCACTGTGCTGGGGGACTGGAAACCAAATCACATTCTGCCCCAATGGCCGGAAATAGTTAACCTGTTCGCCGATCCAGTGGTGCTGCCAATCAGCGCCCTCTGCTCACTTCGGCTTCTCATAGCGGACTTAAAGTCTCGTCGGCTAAGAACCGCTGCCGCCACGTGCCCACTAGCCTCTAGCTGGGGGCTTGCCTGCGCCGGCCATTAACAACTGTCTGATGCAGGCACGTGCCTGGCTAAAGGTATAGCGCAGTGCAGCCGGGACCTTCATATGAGAGGTTGGATCGGAGATCATGTAGTTTTGGATGGGCATGGAATCTTAGGGCTGCTTTTGGTCCATTTTAAAGTGGAAAAAAACCCGGGAACGTCAAGTTCCCTGGTTTTGTTCTACTTTAAAGTGGCTCTTGGAGCATCCCGAGTTGGGATGCCCTTGCTGTGTGAAAGCCCCCCTGTTCACCCATAAAAACTAACCTTTCCAGGCTTTAGCGGCACATGTGCGGGCTTCCACCCAATGAGAGCCGTCTGCTTTGATTCGGTCATTCGGCAGGCGGCTCTCATTGAAATCAATGGGGATCTCTTGCCGTGCACACGCTCCCGCCCCAGCATATCTGAATGGCTGAGGAGGGAGCGCACACAACACCAGGGATACTGCAGCGCACTCTCCCCATTGTAAACAATGAGAGACGCCTGCCGAATAACATCACAACAGGCAGCTTTCATTGCACGAGAGCCTCCGCATGTGCTGTTGGTGCATGGAAAGGTGAGTTTTTATGGGGGCGAACAGGAAGGCTTCATTCAGCCAGAGGCCGGCTCTGGAATCTTTTAGGGACCAAAACCCATGCCCCAATGGCCCTGGAATCTATACGTTTCCAGGGCCGATAGATTCGCTCCCCTTGGGGCATCCATAATTGGAAGGTCCCGGTGTGTGAAACCCCCTAGGTCGCCCGGAAATTCACTTAGTTTCCCGGTCCAATGGCGCATGTGCGAGCAGCGACTGTATCACCTCTATCTCTTTAGCATTTGTGAATGACTGGCGTGGGCACACTCCCTGTTAGAGGGTACCAGGAGATGCGGCCGTCACTGTGTTCAAATCTGCTCGCCTTAGACGAGCTTTTAGATGATGGGGCATGAGCAGATCCGAGCGCACTGATTGGACTAGAGGCTGTGCATGTGCCGTAGGACCGGGAAAGGGTGAGTGAACTCAGGCGACCTGGGGGGTTTCACACAGCGGTGCAAGGACCAAAACCCAGGATAGTCAAAATTCTGGGTTTTGGTCCACTTTAAGGTTTTAATCACCTGGGTTTTGGTCTGCTTTGTTGTTGCCCGTGTATGAATAATCGCTGTTCACCCATTATCGATCCTACTGCACAGGTATGGGCTCTCTTCTAATCCTGCCAGGTGCCACCTGTCGGTCAGAAATGACATCAGCAAATCTGAATAGATTGTTGCTCCTGTGTGTGACCCCCCTTGATTCAATCTCCGGTGATCCTTTTCCCAATCATAAGCTTGCCGGGTGCCACCAGCCAGTCATAATGGTGCCCTGACTGACATCAGCCAATCAGAATAGCGTGCCGCCTGACGCCCGCCAATCCCAATAGAATCCGGCAATCTATTCTGAATGAATGTATTGCAGGGCACATCTCTGTATCTGATGCACACCCCCGCATCAGCTGTGGGAAACCGGTGATGTTGGCATGACAGTATAACAGTATACAGAGCAAACTGGGGGTTTCATAGAGCTGGCAGACAGGGAATTGCCCAGCCCTGGAGACTCCGGGGCCTGGGAGTGAAGGGGTTTAGGCAAGCACTATGAGCAGCGTTCTGACGGCTGTTGCGCCCGCTATCGCAGGCAAGCTTTCAGTTGTGAAAGGGGCTATTATTTTTTTATTGAAAAATATCCTTTATTTATATAGTTGCACATATAAACATATCGGACAGTACGTTCACACCTTGTATTGCGTCGCAGCGCACAAGTCACTACAATACAAATACACTTCAATAAATTGCATTCATTAGTGTTTGGCAGTGGGGCGCCTGATGTGTGGCATCTGCATACCACTGCCTCTGCACATATACCAGGGGGGCCATACCTAAAGGTCCTAGACTAACGGTCCCTGACCGCATATCATTCACGAGTCCACCCCTACATACATACTGCAATTATTTAGAAGATTTTATATTGTGGGCAATGCCTGATATGCCGTTCTGGATAAGGATCCCTGACTGCACGTCATTCATGGTTCCACCGTACCAAATACAATTTACAATATACCTTGCAAAACAGTTTTGTATATACAATGTGGGCCATGCCTGACGTGCTGTCCTGGACAAAAAGGTCCATTACTGCACGTCATTCATGAGTCCACCATATCATGGGTACATGCATAAAACGGTCTGTGAGGGGGTTCTGGGGGAGGGAGAGAAGGGTGTAGGCAGGGGGAATCACAGGCCCAAAGCTTTATTTAAGACAAGAAACATGAAGGGGAGGGAAGGAAAAATCGAAGAGCCACTCAATCGTCTTCCTCATTTTCCATGCCAAAGTCCATCAAGGAATAGTCTCTGAGCAGGCTGTGGATCAACTTGTGACAGTCCTCGATTTTCATCCACTCCCATCTGAGGATGTGGTGTTTTCAAGCACACCAGATAGCGTGTTTAAAACAGCACATGAGGCGCCAGGTGCGCTGTACTTCCTCCTCACCGAAGTTGACGTGGTCCGTATAAAACGCAGCAAGTGGCTAACTGCTTGGCACTCCACAGCCTTTCAGTTCCGACCCTAGGGCGGCCAACAAGGCCTGGGTGAAGAAACAATCCCAAAAGAGGTGACAGGAGGTTTCCTCGCAGACTACGCACATAGGACAGTGTCTGTATCTGCTCAACCCCCGGTCATGCATGAAGGCCTGGATGGGCAGACCTCCCTGGATTGCTTGCAACACAAGGTCTTTGTGCTGGTTGGACAGACGAACCTGCATGTGTCCAGCAGGAGCCCAGGGATCTGTCCTTGGCTCGGATGAGCATGTAGACAATTTTGGGCTTCCACAGATCAGCCTTAACTCCTTCCAGTTGTTGCTCCAAGATGAAGTCCTCAACGTCCTTGTAGAACCAAGGAAGGTTCCAGGCGTATGGCACGGAGATATCCCATTTGGCCCAGCCTAGTTTCCTCCAGACCTGCAGGAGGAAAAAACGGGACATGGCATGACCTGCGGAAGCCGGTTCACTGTTTGTTGCAGTTCGGAGGACGCAATTGCTGGCGAATGCGACCATCAGCATGGTAGGTATGTCCGGGACTCCTTTTCCGCCCTTGCGAGGTTCCTTGCACAGTTTCGTCCGCTTGACCCGATCAATCTTGGAGCCCCAGATGAAGTTGAAGATGGCCTTGGGGATGGTCTCCCGTTTTTTTGGCCTGGGGTGGCCATGCCTGGGCGAGGTACTGGAACACAGGGAGGATCTCACTGCGTAGCACCAACGTCTTCCCTTCGATGGTAAGCTTCCGGAGGATCCAAAGTCCGAACTTCTGGTTCATCTTTGCAATCCGTTCTTCCCAGGATTTCAGGGCCGCACGTTCTTTTCCAAACCATACACCAAGGATCTTGATGTAGTCCAGCTTGATGTTGAAAGGCACGGGAGAAGACAGCTGCCACTTTCCGAAGAGCATGGCTTCTGACTTCCCGCAGTTGACTTTAGCCCCTGAGGCTCGACCAAAGTCCTTGCAGGTCTGGACGAGTGAGTGATCTGTGCAGAACACCGTCACGTCGTCCATTTACAGCGAGGACTTGACTTCTAGTCTGCTGGGTCCTGGTGCAGTGATCCCTCTGATCTCTGGAAGAACTCTATGCAACAAACAAAAAAGGAGATGTGAGAGAGGGCAGTCTTGTCTGACTCCCAAAAGGACCAGGAAGGGGTCAGTCTTCCAGCCGTTCACCATCACGGAGCTGCAAATTTCAGAATAGAAGGTCAACATAAGAACAAAACAGTTTCCCTAGACCATGCTTACGTAGGATCTTGCTCATTAACCCATGTGAGACCGGATCAAAGGCTTTCTCCTGGTCAAGACTGACCAGGGCGCTGTGCACACTGTGGGTTTGGAGTAATCAACAGTGTCCCTTAAAAGAGCGAGGCTGTCCGCAATCCTGTGACCGGGGATGCCGCAGGTTTGGTCCAGGTTGACTTTCTGTCCGATGACTGACCTAAGCCGGTTGGCGAGCACTTTGGCCAAGATCTTCAATTTTTGAGATTGTTTCTCTCTCCCTTATGCTTATACAAATACAAGATCATGATCATGCCCTCCCGTAGTGTCCGGGGAATTTTGCCCTCTGCCATCATCTCCTTGTACAGCATGAGCAGGTCCGGGCCGATGAGATCACTACATAGAGCTCCGCTGGGAGACCGTCACAGCCCGGGGTCCTGAGCCACCTGAAGGAGCTAACGGCAGAGAGCACCCCCCCTCTGCGTCAAGGGTGTTCTTGATACCTACCAGGAACTTATTGGCTACCTCGTCGTTCGTGGCTTTTGGGGAATAGAGGCTGGTGTAGTATTCAGTGATTACTTTCATCAAGCCCTTCTTCCCCTTCTTAATGGTACCCGGCTCATCTCGCAGCTCTGTCAGGGGTGTGTGACCAGAGTGGAGCTTCCTGAAAAAGAAAGTTTTCTCACCTTTTCTGATGGTCTCCACTTTGGAACGGAAGACTATGCACCTGGCTTCTTCCTCCAGGCACTTTTTGGTCTCTTCTAGATTCTGCTTCACATTCCAGTCCTTGAGGTGGAGGTCCTGCAGGCACTGCAGCTTTTGCTGTAGCATCTTGAGTTCCTCCTTCCACTCACTCACCTGTTGTCTCCCTTTGGCCTGAAAGAAACTGCGGAACTTTACCTTGACGTACACCCACCACTCGCCGAGTTGAAGTAGCACTGCTGCTCTCTCCACAACATGTATTCCTCCCTGAGTTCCCCCATCAGTTTCTCATTCTCAAGCAGGGTACAGTTAAACTTCCAGGAGCCTGGCCCGGGCGGACCCCGTCGCCCAGTTCCCCCTGGAAGTAGACTGCTCTGTGGTCAGAAAAAAATGGAGATCAGGGAAGAACTCTTCTGCCTGATTGCTCGGGAGGTGAACAGGAAGTAAATGCGCGAACATACAGACCGTTAGGACGACTCCATATGTAGTTCCCTAACCCGATCCCTTTGGGCCCCACTGCACCCTTGAGGACCATTTCGTGCTCGATGACCATTTCCCTTAGCAGCTTGGATGTTTTATCCAATTTGGCAGAGGAGTTTGTGCTGCCTCCATCTTGCTCCAGGGGGCAGTTGAAGTCCCCCGCCAGGACTACTGCTCTGGTGGTAGCGAGGTAGGGCCACAGGGTATGGAAGAATTTTATGCACTCATTCTTTTCAGCGGGAGCGTACACGTTGATGAGCCTAATTGGCCGTGAGCCATCTACTAGCAAAAGTTTGCTGCAGATGAGCTCCTGGACAGAATCAACTGTGAAATGGTTCCCCCTGATCAGAGTGGCTTCCGTAACGTTTCTGTTCTCGCTCCCCCCAGACCAGTAGGATGGACTGTGGGTCCACTGGGCGCACAAGTGGCTGTAGTGCTTGGAGAAGGGCAGAGAGCATTCCTGCAGCATGAGGATCTCTGCTTGCTGATTCGCCAGGAACATCAGGATTCGATTTCTTCTAAACGCTGCTCCAATGCTCCTCACATTTATGGTGAAAATGGAGATTGACGCCATATCTGTTTGGAGAAAAGAAGGGTTGTTAGAAGGGACAAATCCCTTAGTTGCCTATCCCGTCGGGCGGTGCTTTCGCTGCCCTCTGGGATTGTGGCGTTATCAGTATTCTGATGACCTCTTCCTCATCCTTGGAGCTTTCTAGGGACTCAATGTTTTTTAGGACCTCTTGTATGTCCTTGATGTCTTGCAACGATCTTGCAAGACCGTTGACTATGTTTTGGTTTAATATTTTGGCCGGGGGAGGCGGGTTGCCTATTTCCTTCAGTGATTTTTGGCACTATTTAACTATGTTTTAAAGAATTATTAAAGGATAATTTAGGTACACATTAAGTATTTTGTAACATAATTTTTTTAAAAAAACTAACCGCATCCTAACTTTAAACTGTTAAACATGATTAGCCCCACCCAATGTAATCTGCGGGTAGTTGGACTGCAATAAGACTCTAGCACATCTATTCATCCCATATATAACCTGCCCACACTCTACATTTTTTTTATCACCTTTATTTAATAAAAGCCGAAGGCTGCTTCACCTTAAAGGCATCAATGCACCGTTATTGTCCCTTGCCCTGTCTTAAAATAACAATGTGGATGTGGATAAGCTTTAACTAGATTACCGTGACTCTCCATGTTCCGTTGGGCCAGGGGTCTCCACCAATTATGGCGCAGGCCGTGTCAGATGAAATATTCCATTAGGTGCGGTCAGCCTAAATTACATAATAATGAGTTTTCATTGCCTGGCTAAATGCTGCCATATTTCTTACAGTTTTGTAATATTTATTGTACGCCCGCTTTATTTTCTTTGGCTATAGATTGCATATTTCTGCTGAATAACGGGCCGTGGGTGTAATTTGCTGAAATACAGGACTTCAGGAATTGCCTGTTTGCCTTGATTTCCACTGCCCCACTTTTGTTCCATTTGTGTTTTAACCATTTAGGGTCTGGAAAGAGGGCATCTCCTATAAACACGATATGGAAATTAACGGTGGAAGCCATGTCTGCATTAAAGTGGATCTATCCTGACTATCCCGGGTTTTGGTTCTCTACCCCGGGGCACCCGCTGTGTGAAACCCCCCCCGATTGCCGAGCGCAATTCGCCTCTTCCCGGTCCTGGGGTGCTTGCGCAGCTGCTCATCCAATCGGCGCGCTCGGAGCCGCTGATGTCACGCTGTCTAAGCCGTAGTGTAAGGCCAGCTGGCCACACCCCTTGCTTCCTTCTAACAGGGAGCATGCCTGCTCCGGCCATTCACAAATGCCCGGTCTGGGTACGCGCCCTGCTACAGGGATAGCTGGGGTTGCGGCCACGGCTCACGCATGCGCCGTTGGTCCGGGAAGTAAGGTAAGTGAACGGGGCGACCTGGGGGGTTTCACACAGCGGGGCACCCCGAATCGATTGGCCCGGCTGATCGAACTGGGTTTTGGTCCACTTTAAGGCTGATAGTTATTTTTGTATTGTTTTCTATCTTTGCCAATTGTTCCATTATCACCTTCTCTATTTCTTTTGTGATCGCTCTTGGGGTGTTTTTTTTTATGACATTGTGATCTGGTATGGAAATTAGTTTGCATTGTGATATATACTTGCACTGTAATAAAATACTTGATGTTATTTAGATACCTTCTTGTAGTTTATTTATATTGTGTTTTTAATAATCATGGAATCATGGCATTGTTATTACACTCATTAATGGGCTTGTAGTTTTACTTGCATATGGGGGGCTTGTTTTTAACCTTGTCCTTATGTGATTTGTTGTCTGTTTTTGTTAGTTAATAAACTTTATTGAATCTTTTCTATACTCATTGTGCAGCCGTGTGTGTGGGGACACGGGCGGCTCTCTAGGGCTTTGATGACCCAGGGGTTGGCTCCATTGTTTCTTAGTGCTTGTTATTCCCCCCCCAGACTTGCACATATATTTTTCTTAAAACATCCTCTGGGCAGCATACATACATATGAGACTTCGAGTCTCCTCCCCTTGACAGGGAACACCTGACCACCAGATTAATATAAAAACTTGATCCCTCCCTCCAGTTCCCAGTTGTTTTCGTGTTCCCCAGTGAGATAGGAGCCAGACCACTAGGTCCTGAACCAGGTTGGTTTAGGTGCTGTGGGCTTTTGCAGGCAAGTCCATCTCCTGGCCCTGGAGGCGTACAATAGCCAGGGGCCCGGGATACCCTCAGGAACTCAGGCCAGTGTCCTAATTACTTGGGGGACAAAGGGGGGTAAGCCATTATTTTCCCTCTTACTGAGCATGACTTATTAGAAGAAGCTGGGGGTACCAGACCCATTTTTTATTATTTTTTTCATTCTTTCTTACATTCTGGAGGGGTCCTTTTTTCACTATATAGCTGAAACCTAATGAATAGCTGCGGGGGCCCTGGTGCAGCAATCAGCTTGGGTCATGCCTTTCCCTAGGAGTCAGTATTTATAAAGTTGGAGGGTCCTGAACCAAGGAAATGAAAAGTTGCTGGTGGGGAACAGCTATAGGGATTCAACCTGGGAGAAAAGGAACTCCCTGAACCAGAAGATTCTTAACTCAGGAAGCCATAACTTTCCAAGACACTTGGTTGGGGTCCTAGTTCAAGAAGTAAATGAGCAGTGTGAGTGAAGAGTAGGTCAGCTCGGGAGGTTTAGCCATTGTTCACACCAGTCAGGTACCGCATGCGTTTCTGAGTTTGCTGAATTCACCTCTATGGCCCCTTTCAGAGCTCTCCGGTTGCGGCAGAGAGGAGGAAAACGCAGCAGTCCTGTCTGAACCCTCATTCACACCTGTCAGGTACCGGATGTGTTTTTTTGCGTTTGTGGCAGACGCTGTGGCACCTCTATGGCTTCTTTCACACATCTCCGGTGCGGCAGAGAGGAAGAAACCGCAGCTGTGAAAAGTCCTGCCTGCTGCGTTCAGGCCGCAAACGCACCTCGTTAAAGTCCGTGGGGATGCATACGCGAATGCGAAGTGTGGTTTTTACATGCTGTACTGCGTTTTGCGCTTGAGGCACCATAAGCATGAGCGCTCCGCAACTGGACTGGTGTGAAACCAGCCTTAGTCCTTGGTCACACATGTCCGGTGCTGCATGCACCTCTATGGCCCCTCTACGGCCCCTTTCACACCTCTCCTGTGTGGCAGAGAGGAGAAAAATGTGTCCGCCAAAAGTCCTGCCTTTTACTTCCAGGCCGCAAACGCACCCCATTAAAGTCTGTTTTGCGTTTGCAGCCCCATACATTTATTTTTTTTTTAATACTCTTTATTTAAGGGTTTTACATTTTTGTACGTTACATACATTTAGACATATAATACAATACAGTACAGGGTAAGAAGGGTGGTCGGGCGCACCATTTGCTAAGGCACAAGTAATAATAGCAATATAAAACGGATTCTGCTATTGCAGCTCGTTATTCAGCGGGGAGGTGGCTGTCGCAACCCCCGAAACAGGGGGGCGAGGCTCTTGTATAGTTAGATCCCGATCTCCACCGCTTGGTGTCGTACTGTTCTGATCCCCCCAGGATGTGCGATGCCCACCCCACCTAAGACAGGTGTGAGCTGCCACACCGCCCATCGGGGGGAGCAGCTCCTGCAGCATCGCGCATGTCTAAGGCGCCAACCCGATAAGGGGGAAAGCGGTAGGGAGGGAAACAGAATGGGGAATGTGGGGGGGGGGGGCTGTGGCGTGTGGGACTCAGCGCCCGAGCCGGCGCACATCTCTGCGTGTCCGCCCTCGACTGCACAGCTATTACATCACTTTCCGCCTGGACTATGGTAGATGGGGAGGATGGGGGGCGCGGAGTCGGTCCCAGGGCTATTACATAAATAGGCTCTTAAATTCTGCCGATTCCTCATAAATTAACCAAGGCAGCCAGGTAGTTCTATACTGTTCATCTCTGTCATGTAAGGAAAGTGTTAGGTCCTCCATCTCCTTGACGCTCATGACCTTCCTTTCCCAATCCAGCCCCATACATTTAAATGGGATTCAGTAGCCAGGAAGGCAGGGCATAAGACCTGAAAAAGGGTTTTTTTTTTTTCAAAACAAACAAAAAACCCGAGTGCAAACCAGTATCCCTGCCACAAAATCCATGCCACAAACGCGACTGGACAGGCTTGAACGTAGCCTTAGGAGCACTGTGAGAAGTTAAACCGAACCTTCAGCCTGAGAAAGAGCCTATCTTATATGTTTCCCACACTCAGTACATACAGATTGTCCACATTAAAAATTATCCTTCCTGCATCTACTGCATTTTCTGAGACTTTAAACATTCAAGATGGCTTCCCATGGAGTTTTGGGTGGCCTGCAAACAGAAAGTGTCCTTCTGACTGTGCCGCTCTGCATTCTGGGATTGCTGACCTTTTCCTGACCCCAGCTCTGCTCTGTCTGTGCAAAGCACAGCTATAACCCCGCCCCCTGCACTTTTGACCCCTCTCCTCAGTATGTGATGCTACTACTGAGCCAAGATGCCGGCGCCCGTATCCTAGAGTGCTGAATAGAGTTGCAGGCAAGTGGGGAAAGGAATTAAAAGTGATTAAAAACGTTAAATATATTTTTATAATTTAAGGGTTTGGGCTTTTCATTAAATGATGCTGAAGGGCGCTTAAAGGGGGGATTCCTTAGATAAAGTAAAGTCACTTCTTCTGAGAAGCCAAGAAAGGGGGAGCTGAAACATACGAATAGAGGGACTGGCAGGCAGTTGGGAGCTGCCAAAAGAACCCCCTGAGGACATGTGTAGGGGGGAGGGTGACTGCCGAGTTGGAGTGAAGAGCAGGTAGGGGGGCCTTGGATCTACGAGGGCCTGGAGGAAGCATCCAGAAAGGTGGAGGAACCTGTTTGTCTGGAGAAATAGGAATATGGAATCTGTTTGATTCTGAATGTCAGGTTATTACATGTGTGCCTTCAAATAAACCGGTCACTGATG
The DNA here is from genome assembly GCA_027917425.1 of Gastrophryne carolinensis. Lineage (NCBI taxonomy): Eukaryota > Metazoa > Chordata > Amphibia > Anura > Microhylidae > Gastrophryne > Gastrophryne carolinensis. The sequence goes on from CM051244.1 coordinate 53,821,877, forward strand.
GCTCTCACGTCCTGCTGGCTGCTGTGCTACCCACATGCAGTACTTGGTGATTGAACTGACTGGATAGAGCCCCCAGTTTGGACAAAGTGAGAGCTGCTTATTTTCCCACCTGTTCCAGGCCTTCAGGTGGAGCAACTTGACAGCCAAGCAAATGGCATCTTTCAAAATGAGGTTCAACTATTTCTCAAACATGTTGTTTCCCGTAGGACTCCTGCGTTCTTCTGCCGCAGTAGATTCCTCACCAGCTTAGTCACATTCAGTAAAGCCTTGGTGCCAGTAGGGCTGTCACTCATGGAAGCCAGACCGGAGGTCTCGACATCTCCTAGATGGTCTGGGCTGCGTGCTGTCTGTACTAGCGGCATATTCAGCAGCTGTGTCCTTGTGTCATTGAACGCATTGCAGGTCAGCAGCTGAGACAGCAGACTTTTCAAAGACTCCAAGCTGCTGCTGAGAGAACTGTGAGAACTGTGTTCTTGTTCGAGATTGAGAGTTATACACCCCAACCTTGCCATAGACTATCAGGTCGAGTGAGGTTTCTCACCAGGCTCTGAATCGCCCCCTATGTAGCACCAGAGACCCTTCTGACTGAACATTATCTAGATTTTCAGACTAGGTAGTAGATTTGTTGTACCAACTTGTCGGCATTCTGGTCAGCTCTTTTGGTAGAATTTTAACTGGTTCTTAGATTTGTAAATGCAACAGTACCAGGCGTGCTCTATGGCTCAAAATATGGCAGGATGGGCAGACATCTAAGTCACACCTTTGTGGGCTTCCTTTTAGAAGTAATCTTCTTTCTGACACAGAGTCAGTTCTTTCCCGTGCTTCGGAAAAAGGAAATACATTTACGATTAATAGAAGGGCACCAGGGCCCCCTCAGAGGGTAGATAACAAGAAATCAAGGTATTCTCAGTGAGAGATCAAAACGCCTGAAATCGGAAAACCTTGGCAGATCTCCAGTGGAAGGGGGGAGTCCTTCATTTATCTCCTCTCGATTACCCAAACCTCAGTCCTGACACCCCTGGTGTGGGGGTGGGGGGGACTTCTCCATTTTTTTCCCCTGCTTGGGAGGAGATTTCCCAAAGCCCCTTTATTTTAAGAACTATACATCAGGGTTATCGTCTGGAATTTCCTCGTTGACCCAGTCCCCCAGGGACAGGGTGAAGAGAATCCAGTAATGATGGACAGGAAGGCGTCTTTATCACAAAGCAGTGTTAGAACCATTTCCGGGTCTCCAAAAGAGGGAAGGGGTGTACTCATGTTTTCCTGGTTCAAAAACCTTCAGAAAAATTCCACATGATTTTGAGAAACCTGAACTCAATATAAAATACAAAAAATTCAGGATGGAATAAATTTATTCCATAAGAAAACATCTTACAGAAGCAGGCACTGATGGTGTCGGTCAACTTACAGGATGCTCTCCTCCACATTCCTATCCATCCTGCTCACAGAAGTTTTCTGAGGTTTGCAATCCTGCTAGAAGGCAAGGTGAAGCATTGGCAGTTTCAGGCTCTACCATTTGGCCTTTCTTCGGCTGCCAGAATATTTACAAAGATTATATCAGAAGCCATGACACACCTGAGACTTCATCAGGTGAACATCATATCCTATTTGGACGACTTGCTTCTTTTTGCGAGGGGCAGGTCCTCCCTTCTAGCATCCTTGCAGAAGACCTTACTTTGTCTCCAAGGGTTAGGTTGGATATTGAATCTGGAAAAGTCCCGCTTCATCTGTGAAAGCAGATGCACGTACCTTGGATACGGGATAGCTACCTTGACCGAGCATATCCTTCTTCACAGGGCCAAAACAGAGTATGTGAAGCAAGTTCTCTCCCTACCAGCGCAGGTAAAAGAAAGTGTGGGGGACCTTGTCAGAGAATGTGGCAGGTGGGAAGCCTTGGCACCAGATAGAACCCCTAGCGGTAATGACAGAAACACGTTCCTTTGGCTGAGGAGCTTATTGCCAAGAGCAATACTTTCAGGGGAGGTGGACAAGATCCACGACCGGGACCGGGAAAGTCCTCCAATTTCAGGGAACTCTTAGCCCTAAAAGATGCCCAGCTGGAAGTACTGGGCAGACACATCCCGATTGTCTCAGACAACGTCATGGTAGTTTCGTTTCTAAACCTCCAGGGAGGAACAAGATCTCGGGAACTTTCCGGATTGACCAAATCCCTGTTGGAGAGCCTGGAGGGGAATGTCCAGTCCATCCATGGGATCCACATAAAAAGGGGACTTTTTGAGCAAAGTAAGATTAGACCAGCGTAAATGGGTGCTACATCAGCAGATGTTTGCCCAAATAGTGACTCCGTGGGGGCAGCTGGATATAGGTTTGTTTGCCAAAAACCAGAATTCCAAATGCCGGAAGTATTTCTCCCTCAGGAGGAATCCGGTGGCTTGGGGTCTGGATGCATTCCGCAATCAGTGGGGAGAATTCAGCCTCTGTTATGCATTCCCCCTGATGAGGCTGTTACCTGTAGTCCTAAGGAAGATCAAACCAGAGCAAGCCAGGGTTCTCTCGATTGCACCACACTGACCGTCATCTACCAGGGCCCAATTGTCCATCCAGGCCCAATTGTCCATCCAAAGGTCCATATCCCTAAAATAAACAGTTTGGCCCCTGAATGTGACTTACTAAGAAAAGAGGGGTTATCACATAGTTATTTCCACCCTGTTGGAAAACAGAAAGTTAGTAACTTGAAAGATCTACTGTAAGGTATGGAAGAGATACCAATCCTTCACCTCGACTGTGTCCGGACAGAAGAGGTAGCTGCGGTTTTAGAATTTCTACTGGAAGGCTATAAGTTAGGCCTAGCCTTAAACCGGACCTTCACCATGATTTAATGAAAAGCCCAAACTCTTAAAAAATGGTTCCCCAGCATCTAAAATTAATATATTTTTGTTTTTAGTCACTTACTTATTATTCTTTCCCCCACTGGGCTGCAACTCTGCTCAGGACTTTAAGATACGGGCGCCGCCATCTTGACTCAGAAGCATCACACTTTCTGAGGAAAGGCGAGTGGGATAAGGTACAGGGGTGCGGGTTATAGCTGTGCTTTGCTCAGACAGAGCTGAGCTGGGGTCAGGTAACGATCAGCAGTCCCAGAATGCAGAGCAGCACAGTCAGGAGGCACTTCCTGTTTGCAGGCTGCCTGATAAGATGGCAGCTTCCATAAGCCGCCATCTTGGATGTTTAAAGGCTCATAACATGCAGTAGATGCAGGTAGGATGATTTTTAATGTGAGCAATCTGTATGTACAGGGTGTGGGAAACATATAAGATAGGCTCTTATTCAGGGTGAAGGTCCGCTTTAAGCACCGTAAGGTTCAGTCTTCAGCCCTTTCAGTCTTTTTGGAGGAACATCTAAGAGATGATCCATTAGTGGATAGATTTTTCATAGCCGTTTCTAGGAAACAACTCTTTAAGACCAAAAGGTTTCCCAGTTGGGATATGTCTTCAAGGACTAATGCCCCGTCTATTAAAGAACCTAACCTCAGAAAGGTAGCAGACAGACTTCTTTTAAGACCCTATCCATTATTTACCTAAAATGACGGTCACAGGAGGTTGTGTTGCCAGCAATAGTCAGCTCGGTCAGATCAGGAGGACAGGTCCTTAGAGCTCTTAGATGCCAGAAAGCTGGTTCTCCTGTATTCACAGATTACAGAATGGAGAAAGTTGGATCATTTATCGGTCTCCTTTGGGGGAAGAGCAAGGGGTTGCAGGAATCCAAAGCATCTATAGCAAGATGGATCAAAGATGCTATAGCTCTGGCCTATCAAGCAATGGGTGCCCCCCCTTAGGAATTAGAGTCCATTCCACTAGGGCAGTGTCTGCGTCTTGGGCTTATAATGCCGGCATTCCTTTGGAGAAAACATGTAAGACAGTCACCTGGTCTTTACTATACACCTTCCTGAAACACTACAAGATGGACTTGTGGAAGCACGACTAGCAGATTTTTAGAAAGATGGTTCTTCAGGCAGTCTGCCAAACCTGAGGTAGGACGATGTGTGTTTGCTTGCCGTCCTGGAGGATGTCTGGGGAAAGCCCCAGTTAGTCTTACCGGTAACAGTATTTCCAAAAGTCCGCCAGGTCAGCGTCCTGCACCCCACCTATTTTTTCATATCTATTCCCTTCGGATATTGGATTTTTCCTGTATGCTTGCCTAAAAACACTGAGGGGAAGGGGCAGGGCGTTAATCCTCATAGTTTGTGTTTCCTGTTTAGGGGGAGGAAGTGAATGGTTAGCTGTCCTGGAGGACCACTGGAAATACTGTTACTGGTAAGATTAACTGGGACCACCAACCTAATAAATCACAGACTTATAGATCATAGCCAAAACTGCCGTGCTACAGCCACTTTTTGCGCATATTTTGGGATAATTACATATGAGATTGATTTTTATATATATTTTTTACTTTTGTTGTGATGGATTATACTATTGGATGTAGCACAACACTTTTGGCTATGATGTGCCTGTTGTAAAAGATGATTTTAGATATATGTTGTGTGTTTTTTAACCAAATACATTTTTGATTATAATGGGAATCCCTTATTGGCACACCATTCCTATTTTGGGAATATTTTTCAGGGTGGTGCAGGGAGGGGTTGTTTCTTTTTTCTATATAGTGGTAAGACTAACTGGGGTGTCACGCTCGGGGTAACTCCAGCCCTTTTGATAAGCCCACAACCCCCAATCTCCGCAGCCAGCTTCACCTGTAGAAGCCCCTGCTTGCCGGGACACAGAATACGCCTACCCGGGATCGGTTGCCCCCAGAACTTAATGGATCAAAGGATGTGAGCTTATATGTAGGAGGTCTGGAGAACCAATAGCTAGAGTGTTGGCAGAGGAAGTCCAGAGACAGGCCAGAGGTCGACAGTGGGAAGACAGAGATCGTAGCGGCACCAGGGATCAGGCAACTCGTAGTCTGGATACAGGCAGGGGTCGGCAACAGGGGTTCAGGATCGAGAGTGGTCGGTACGAACGAGGTCGGCAACAGGAGTTCAGATCGAGAGTGGTCGGTACAATCAAGGTCGGCAACAGGAGTTCAGATCGAGGGTGGTCGGTACAATCAAGGTGGGCAACAGGAGTTCAGATCGGCTACAATTCACAAGAAAGACTAAGTTCTAGGCGCTATCACAGGCACTGAACATAGAAACAATGACGCTTATATAGGGTAAAACCAGGATGGGAAAACAGGAAGGTGTGCGTGATTGGTGCGATTGTGATCAACTAGCTGATAGGTTCAGCAGGGCGAATAGCCCACAAGTCCCCTTTGGGCTCATTGGCCCACACATGAAACAAGGAGCGTATAGCCCTCACAATGTTTTGGGCTCATTGGCCCTTTAACTGCAGGGGGCGTAGTTCCCCCCAACCGAGCCCGTAGGCTCTATAACCCCTTCAACCCTGGCAACAGCGCCGCCGGAGGGCATATGAAGAACGCGCTTGCACGAACTGAGGAGCCGCGGGGACGAGGAAGGAGAGCGGCCATGCGCGAGGCCGCCGCCGTGCGGAAGTAGCTGCGGGGGGGGGGGGGACCCGATAAGTGTCTTCTGACATGGGGTTTTTAAGGCCATTTTGGACTTCCTATGAGGGCCTTTATAGCTTTATCCAATGAGGTCCATCAGGCTGCAGTGCTCCGGTTTGAGTGCCATCAGCTCTGGTGTTGATGCCATGCTCCCCAGCAGGCTGTTGGTAGGTGTCCCTGAGAGAGCAGGTTCCTCTTTAATTGGCAGTAGGTAGCACATCCATGGCTGATATGTCCTCAAGACACATTCTTAACTTTAGAACTGCTAGCCCTAAAATAATTTTGCAGCCGTCAAGATAATTAGAGAACCTGTGAACTTGGAGGTAAGTGTAGTTTTAATCTTTTGTTCTTTGGCTGGACAATCCAAGGCATCCCAAATCGGCATTCTGGAGGGGGGGTTGTTCAGTGGACCTAAAGTTCACTTGTTTGTTTTAAGTAAGGTAAGCTTCAAATTCAATGTTTTCAAGTTATACTAAAGTCAAGCCTGATTGTTGTCCTATTGTCTCAGGCTACACATTGCACTGTCCCAAGCTGCAATCCTTCAAAAAGACCCTGTAGTTCATAAGTTATTTGTAAAAGTATTAGAGCAACAGCGATGTGCACTGTGTGCTTTACATATTCGTAACTCTGCGTGTGCCCGAGACTACTCTATATTGTAGTAAAACAAAAGTGCCAACAGATAGTGTGATCAGATAAAGGGGGTGAGAGATGCTGCCGGAGATCAGAGAGGGGGGAGAAGGGTGGTGTTTCATAGCTGCAGAAAGAGGCAGCCACTCAGGTCGTCTGGGCAGGGAGTGGGGGTGTTTTAGTTCTTAGTTCCCCGAAGGTTGATTGGTGGACCACATTAGCGGGGTGATGAAGGAAACCTGAATGAGGAAGTTATTTTCCTCACAAAGAAGGCAGATAGGCAAGGAAGGACAATGCTAGAGCCACTCTATGAAAGGCAAGCTGTTTTTTTTTTTTTTGACTTGCCAATCACTTTGTGTAATGTTGTCCTCGGTATGACATCATCTATTTGTGCCTTCCTGATATCTGTTGAGAGCTTTCCAGTAACTTTTCTGGCACTGATACAAGCAGTGCACGCATTTTCTTTTTTTTACATTTATTTTTTAATTGTTATTTTATGGCAGCTGTTATGCAATCAATGATCTTTAGTCAATACAGAAATACAGCTCTACTCTCGGGGTCTACAAGGCCATGATGCTGAGGGATGTGTGCAGGTTAAAAATAGCCCCCCAGCACCATGACATGTTCTCTATTTTAAAAGCTCGTCTGTCAGCTTGAAAAAAAAATTTAAATAAAATAAAACCTCTGCTAACTGAATCCAAAAGCCCTGTACCCTAATCCCGTGGACATCCCCTTTTGGTCTGAAAGCGGTGCTGCATTCTCCTGTATATCAGGTCATACAACTAATGTTAAACTATAGGCGCAGAAATGTATGCCAAGGTGCCCACCACTAGGTATAACTTGACATTGCTTTCTGCTATAACTGCCTGACGCAAACCCTTCAGAATGTGCTGATTGGCTGTTGTTAAAGTGGACCAAAACCCACTGAAATTGTGAAATACATTTGGCCAATCCCCTGCCGACACTCCTTTTCTTAGTGTTTGAACTAGAAATGGATATTTCCACTTTTCGAATGGTCCTGGAACACTTTTATTTATTTATTTTTTTTTTTGCTGTCCCTCGGTGTGAGATGGCATAGATGTGGCAATGACATCATTGCCGCACACAACCATGGCAATAAATAGAGGAGACAGAGTTGTACAGCTAAGACAGGTGGCAATATCTGGTATTAGAGTAAAGCAGAAACAGTGCAAATTTGCAAAAGGTACTATTTTCAGGGGATACTAGTAAGAAATGCAGGTTTTTGTCTGCTTTAAAAAAATGTCCTTGTAATACAGGGCCCTCTGGGCTCCCATTTCACAGGAAATGACCTTCCATCTTGGCCCGCACTCCCTGTTCTGTGGTCAGTTATTAAAAGCTGTGGGAGGCCGCACCGCAATTGCTATAGAGTAGTTGAGTGGTAAAGTAGAGGATGTCGCACAGGCCCTGCCCTTTCTCTCCTTGAGTCCGAACCGCCAGACACATCCGGGAGTCTGGATGGGGCAGAACCAACAAAGCCCTGTGCAATGGCGGCTTCCACAGTCTCCCTCGAAACCTATTGAAGCTGTGGTGGCGCTGGGAATGGTCTCTGGTTGACAGGTGTCACTCACTGGGCTTCTCGTAGGGGGGGAGGGGAAGGAGGTTCCTGGGCGACAATTGTGGACATGGAGACGAGCGAGTGTGTGGTATTAGGGGGCACCCCACCCTTACCTTGTGGGTGCTGGGTGAACGCCTCATCTATGTGATGCCTGGGTGACCACAGCCAGAACATGCTGCAAGCATGGGGCCCTGCCATCACATATAGCATAAGGGGGCCCCAGACTGTACAGTCTATAATGTCTGGACCTCCATAATTTATAATGTGATGGGGGTGTACACTGTAGGCTGTATAGTCTGGACCCCCCATGGCTGCCACCCCCAGATATTGCTGCAATCAGTCATGATATGTAGGTTATGGTGGTCCAGACTATACAGCCTACAGTTTATACCCCCCCCCCCAAAAAAAATTATGATCGTGCTGACTCATTCTACAGGCATCTCTATATGGGTGGAGAAGCCTTTTTTTTGGGAACCCTTTTCATGCCTATCATCCCACAAACCTGTAGAGGGCATTCAGACCCCACATGCTGAGGCCTCTCCACCCTTATAGAGAGGACTCTTAAGAGCTCTCCCCACCCATAATAATAAGCCTCCAGAGGCCTTTCTGCTTATAATAATAACCCTGCAAATTATGTATTCTGGTGAAGAGAGGTCTCTGCAGTATTATGATGTATGTGGGAGGATAGGCTGGCTAAACGTGCAAGCAGACTAGAGAGTAGAATAAATAAATGCTTGTATAGATGTATTTATTTTGGATAAAGGACTGTCCTTGTTCTAGTCATTCCTGAGATATCACTGGTGCAGCATCAATTCTACATGTGTCCTGTGTTTATTGTAAGTGATACCTCCATGCCGTTGTCCTGGCACTAACTTGCCAGGGTATCTGGTGTCTGCTAGGGGTACTTTCCTGGAAGCAGGAGCAGCACAATGGTTTTGAGTGCATTTTTAGCCATGGTGATTTAGATATGAACCTTCTTTACGTTTTTAAATTCCGTACAGCAAACCAAGGCTGGTGATTTTTAGATTTCATTGCGCTTTTCCCCAATCTCTTTATTTATTTATTTGAAGACAAAAGTGTCCTACAAATAGTCCAGGTTTTTATGCTGTAACTATTGTACCTGCTGGGTTTTTATGGGGGGTAGAAATATGACTCCTGTCTTAATAGAAGACTATCAACTCACCAGAAGGAGGATCTAAGTTTTGTGCTTCTTTGGCCCCCATGACTTTTTTGATCACTCCAGACAGAAAGTGTAGCTAGTTGTATCTTACCTGAACTCCTGGAAGGAAGAAGCCTTCCAGATATATAATCTCCCAGAATAAACACCCCTCTTACAGAAACCACCCACTTACTAGTTTTCCAAACTTTGGTCCCAAATCGTTGACAGGCCTGGCAATTTTTCGCAAGCTTCAACGCTTGCAGATAAATTGACCAGACACCAGAAAAATCAAGTTGTGAGAAAATTGAATATGCCTGGGATAAACATACATTTATCCTGGTTTCAAGTTTTTCCATGTTAAACATACAATAAATAGCCTTACAATTCTATTACATCATTGCTTCTTCCAATAAAACATTTCCACATAACTATTTAGCTATTTTCTAATTTGTTTTATAAAATAGTTTTTTGCTTTTAAAATGATGATCTTAGGATAACTTAATCCAAAGAAATATTAGGAAACAGACTACAAAAGATAAAGACAAAAGGAGAAAAAAGGAGAAAAAAGTATACATCTATCCTAAGACAAATGGAACATGTACACATAAAGTCTGACTTGATGTGGTCTTTGAGAGCTTATATAGAAATTGGAAGTCACATTTTCCTGGAATAAATAAGCCATCCAGATATCTAAAAACCTTTTTCAAGGTCTCCATGAGCCTCACAGGCCTGGCAATTATTTGTTGTTTGTAGGTAGATTGGCAATCATATTTAGGGAGTGATTTACTAAGTTCTGATAAAATGTTGACGTAAAAGTGTTCACCAAACACGCAATGCACTGTGACAGTCTAGCGAGTAAGCAAAAAGAGAATGACAACGATATGCTGGCGAACTGCTGTGGCTGAATTCTTTAGCAAAAAACATGAAATCTTGCTGAAAACAGACTTTATATATGTTGGCACTGGAGGGGTATCTTGGGATAAAAGCTTAAATGAGCAAGATCGCGAAAAATGAAAAAAATCCATATAAATATGCTTGAAGCAGCAGAAGACACTTATATACCCGGGATCAAGAAATATCCAGCCAGGCCTGTTTTTTTTTTTTTTAATGGAAGGAAGAGGAGATCCTGGGTGACAGGTTCTGCCACCCCTGAAAGACTTAACCTGTCACCCCTGAATTTTATTCCTACCAGGAGAGAAGAAGCCACAAGCTTGGCGGGGGTTTTATTCAGTTTGGGTGTATAAGTGACCACTCCTCTCATTAGCCAATATGTTTATATGCATTTACACAATTTTGCGATAGAATAAATGTTTGTTTGAAAATATACAGTAAAAGTCATGTTAAACTTATTATTATTATTCATTTTTTACATACTCCGGTAACTTTCTAATGTTCACGCTCAAAAAAAAGAAATTAAAGATGTTAACACCTCTGTGACAATCTCTCCCTAAATAACATTGATTCTTATGGGGTTCGCCAATAAAAGGAGGCGAATGCAAATGTTTTTATCAGCATTTGCCAAGCCAAACTGAAGTAGAAGTAAATCAAAAAACATGGACATCACCAGTGGAACAAGCTTGGGGGGGCATCCAGAATGCTGGAGTCCACCCCCCCCCCCCCCTGCACATAACTCCCCAGAACGCCCATAATCCTCACCTTCACTATGAGCCAGCACCAGGAACAAAGTCCCGTGACTGGGTAATTACGTCAGGTTGTTCCGGTGGCCGTCGCAGAGAAAGCAACCATAACCCTCGCGTCCACCTGGTGGCCAATCCCGGGACTCTTTTCCTGGTGCTGGCTTGTAGTAAAGGGTGAGGATTATGGGAATTCTGGAGGGTTATGTGTGTGTGTGTGTGTGTGTGTGTGGGGGGGGGGGGGGGATGCCTGCATTCTGGAGCTTGTTTTGATTAGCAGTCTGCCGGGACCAACACCCGAAAAACAGGTGTTGGTCCGGTTTCAGTATGCGGCCACATCCACCTTCCAGAAGTTTCGGAAATACAACAGAAATGTTTTTTTTTTTTTTTTTTATGTAAAAGACTGGGACAGGGGCGTACATAGCCCCAGGGCCTCCACCACTGTCCCCCCATCGTCAGCTGACCCCCCCACCTTTGTAGACACTCACCTGGCCGGTCTGACAAAGATGCAGGGCGTGCACGAACGGAAAGGGGGCGGCATGGCTGCGTTTTTTTGGGGGCAGGTATATACCGCAGAGGCGATGGCAGCGTGCCCCGTGTCTGCACGCCCCTATGGTATGTACATCCCTGGACTGGAAGCACTAAGGCAATTATTAGTTTATTTACCTGTCTGAACAGTTACTTTAAGGCCCATTGTGATCTCTAGTGGCTCTGGTAGGACAAATATATTTTTTTGCAATCTGGATTCCAGCTGCCTTTCCTTTTTAGAAGGTGCAGGGGGTTAAGGTAACTTGATTCTTGTTCCTTTTCTGATTCCTTAGTATGTAACACTTTACAGGATACAAGCTAACCTTTTTCTCTCGTCAATAAATGCCTAAAATAGGACATTTTCTCCAGTTTCACTATCCGTCAGTAACAGAGGGGGAATTATGTTGGATGGTAACTCAATTCCATCTCAAGATTGCTGGCTGCCCGGCCTTCAGAAGCCCACCATTGTCTGAGCGCATTGCCTTGTGAATACCTCTCAAGGACATTTCAGCATTGGATTCCGGGTTTATTACCCAGGGAGGAATTCTATTTCCATAAAGTATGTGATAAATGTACGCTTCCCCCCACCAAGTCCATCTTCATAAACCCTGAAGCAGAAATTACAGAGCCACTAAAAAGTCGCTGCCGGGGGAAAGTGACTACCCAGACTCGATCTATTCGTGCAAAAATAATAATAAAAAAAGCAAATGCACACCTTGAAAAACAAACACGCCAAAACCTGTTCCATGTTGATCTTATTGTGCAAATGAACTTGTTCACTTTGAAGTAGTCTGTAGGGTGTTTGCGTCATTGGTGTGTGTTTGTGAAGCCAACCGTATAGTACACCAGTAAAGAAGGACTCTGCTAAGTATTATTTGCCTTTTAACTGGCCACTGATGAAACCCTGCAGAGTTCTGTAAATAAAATCAAACGGTCAGGATGCTGCATGTGATCCCTTCTCAATCTATAAAAAAAGGTACTTGCCTTAACTCCCCCACAGCAGCTTGTGGTCAGTCTGGGTTTATGAGCTAGAGTCCTTGGCACGACAATATCCCAGAATTCCTTTGATGCACGATCAATGCTTGCTGTCTGCCTTGTTCCTGCCGCTTGTGCCAGTGAAACCATTACAATATAGGGGTGTGCCAAGGCAGTAAATAGTGGGGGCCTGCAAAAGTCACTGTGACTGATGTGAGGGGCATCAGGAGTGTGCAAAGACAGTAGGGGACCTGATCTAAGAAACTACCTTTTTTTCTCAAAACATCCTCCGGGCAGCATACACTTGAGACTTCGAGTCCCTCCCCCAAGAGGGGAACACGTGACCACCAGAAAGAACAAAAGCTTGACTCCACCTCCAATCCCCAGTTGTTTTCGTGTTCCTCAGTGAGGATAGGAGCCAGGCCACTAGCTCCTGAACCAGAAAAGGTTTAGGTAAGTATTCCGGTGCTGTGGGCCTGTTTTAGCAGGGGGTCCATTTCTCGGTCCTGGAGGCTTTTACATTGCCAGGGGCCCGGGATACCCTCAGGGATTTTTAGGCCAAAATCCCATTCTTTGGTGTAGGATCAAAGGAGGGTAAGCAATTTTTTCCCTCTTACTGAGGATGGTTATTGGAAGAAGTCGGGGTGGCCGGACCCCAAAAATTTGAATTTTTTTCTATAAAAGGTAATTTTATTACTAAGAGGGCTTAAGGGAAATAACCCCTGAGGATTTGTTGCACTGGAATATTTTTTTCCATGTCTTTTTCTACTTTGAATTGTTTGGACGGTATAGGAGAGAGGCGGGGAGGAGAGGGTTTTTTGGGGGGTTTTAACAAATATATAGCCATATACCTGGCTTATTTTCTACTCTCTGTATTTATCTCTGTCCCTTATAAGTGGTATTCCTCCAACTTGTCCTCCAAGGTCTTCTAGGCGAGCAGTCTTGGGTGTGAAATCCAGCACCCCAGGACATAATCTACCAGTAGCTAGCCCACCACTGGCCTTCAGCTGCATTCCTCTGTACTCTCCTCTTACCGACTGCTTGAGTCTAACTTTGTAGTGCGGCAGTGGGTGGGTGCCTAACTCTGTCCCTAGAATCTCTCCTCTCAGCAAGAGAGTGCCCTAAAGGTTCCTTTTCTGTTGTCCTGGAGCCTAACTAAACCTACACTCATCTAACCATTTTAACAGGGGTGATTGCTAATTCGCCACCCTGTTACAATAGTAGACCTGTTCCTCCACCTCAGTTACAGTGACCGTAACACACTTCGATTGGGGGGGGGGGGGGGGGGCATTCATACCTGTTACGTGGCCCATTATCTGAGACTGGTAAGTTTTCAGAAAAATTTTGCTGCTGTAGGTGTCAGAAGGCGAGTAATAATTTTTTTTGTGTGTAATCTTGTGTGCATGCTTTGTTGTGCTAGTAATGCATAGCAAATATGTAGCATGTATGCAAGGATATTTATTTTCAGATAGGGATGTATAACTATACCCACAAAGAGAAATCTGACCCGAAGCACTGTCAGCACCAACAGTGTGTGCTGCAGCATCTGTAGCTCAGCATACAAAGACCTTGTGCTGCTGAAAAAAGGCTTGGGGAGGAGTGCTTAGGTATACTTTCCTGCAGCTCATTGCTCAAGGCCTACATCATTAAAGGATGACTAATATGCTTTGACTAGACTTCTGCTTTATGATTTTATTAGTGATGAAAAAAGTATGTGATTCTTACCATGGAACCTGCGAGTACAAAGTGTACACTCTTAAATGTCTTTGCCCCTAATATAAAATCAAGCCCTTTTTTGACCACTTGTTACAGATGATTCTGGATCAAAAGTACTGGAAACGTCCAAGAGAGAGAAGTGAAATCCTATCAGATCTATTGCCAATAATAAAAGCCCCAGGCCCTGATGGTTTAATGGTTTAATTTTTTTTAACTTGGTCACCAGAACTGGATCCCTTTTATGTAATATTCTTAATATTAAATACCGTTACCCCAAACTTTCAACCAGGCTGTTTAATCCTCAAGTCCAAGACAGATCCTGAACAATGTATTCCTATAGGCTGATCACTTTTATGAACCATGATTATAAGCTTCTAGCAACAATGACCACTAGGACCTTTTTGCTATTTCTACCCCCTAACCAGTTAGGATTTCTTAAAGAGAACCAAAACCCAGGGTTTTCAGGTGCTTAATAATGCACTGCAATCTATTCTGAATAAAAAAATTGCCAGGGTGCCCCACCTTGGTTGCTCCCCCTTCGGCTGTACACACCCATCACCAGCAATTTAGATACGCTGGGGGCGTGCTGGAAATTCAGCGAAAGGCCGTGGGATTGAAGTGTAGTATAACCAGGGTATTTCACACAGCAGGGCCTCCCAAATCTGGCACTGCTGTTTTCTGTAAAGTGGATGAAAGCCCTGCCAGCTTTCACCTGAAATCTAAAAGATTCCAAGCCTGGCCGCTAGTCTGCGCCCAGGGAATCCTATAGCAGGATGCCCCACTGTGACATCCCCCAGGGGTCTCCATTATACTTTTCAGGTGGGGCCGCGACATTGTGATTGCTGAAGCCGCATCCCCAGCTTCACTGTTGCCATGCACGGTCCTGGGAATGCGTGAGGTGGATGCGGCCAGCCGGCTGCACCTCGTTGCTGCGACACCTTTGCAGCCAATCTGTGATCTCAAAAGTGGGCGCTGGGCGTGGCTTCAGCCATGGAACAATCTGTTTATTTTTTAAAACAGACACAAGAGCAGTGTCCCAGGTACTGGGGTTAATAAAAATGGGGCTTGACTCACCTTAGGGTTAAACAATCCTGTATTGTGGTCTCCATGGAGGTTGCTGCTAGAAATAACAATACTTATATTGCACTTGTCAGCCTAGATGCTTACAAGGCATTCAATCGGTGAGGTTGGAGTGGTGATCACTGTTCACGCTCCTGATGCTCAGAGTTATTGGAGTTTACACTTATCCAGAATATTTATAGTTCCCGATCTAAAGAGTTGATAGTCAACCACAATCTATCGGATACTATATGACGATTCGTGGGTACCCACCAAGGGTGTCCCCTGTCTTCTGTCTTGTTCAACAATGATTGGGCCCTATACAAATGGCCTTAGATTCCATCACTTATATTAGAGGTATCATGAATGTTATGGTTAAAGGAGCACTATCGCGAAATTGTATAATATTAAAAATTCATATAAACACGTCAGCTAGTGAGAGGAGGGGTCACTTATACACCTGCACTGAACAAAAATCCCGTCAATCTTGTGTTTTTTTTTCCCTGGTGGAAATAAAATCCAGGGGTTACAGGTTTAGTCTTCTATCCATTAAAATAACAAAAACATGCCTGGCTGGATATTTACTGATGCCATGTGTATAAGTGACCCCTCTTCCCGCCATCCAGCATATTTATATGGATTTTTATCTTTGGGCCCTTTTTCGTGATATTGCTCCTTTAAGTACACTGCTTTTGCAGATGATATATTGCCATACATATCTAATCCAGCAGACGTGGTACTGGCTATTCTAGATTCATTGGTTGACTTTTGACAGGTGTCAGGCTACCTAATTAACTGAGACAAATTTGAAGGAAGTCCCTCAAACCCCCTGAGCAGTCGCCTGTGGATGGTGCTGAAAACCCATGTGATCACTTATTTCGGGGTCTAAGGCCTTGATTCACTAAGATTTGAAAAAAATTCAAGAAAAAAAAAAGCCTGAGAATTTCACTGTTGGTGATTCACCAGATATGAAGACAATGAAAGGTAATGGCACTTTTTTTACTCCTGAAAAAATTATTGAACTTTTTACCCCTTTTTACCTGTTGTAAAAAAGTGCCATTGACTTTCATTGTCTTCCTATCTGGTGATTCACTGTGAAATTCTCAGGCTTTTTTCTCTTGAATTGAATTTTTTACTACCATGAGAAGTTTTTTTCAACTCTTTGTGAATCGACACCTAAGTGATAAAAAAAAATCCATACATATTATATGTGGCTCACATTTACCCTTTGGTGGCCTTAGTCAAGTCTGAGATAGATAGATGGGGTCCTTGACTTTATCATATCTGGGTAGAGCTTAACTACTTAAAATGTTAGTGTTGCCCCATGTACTATACTACCTACAAACTCTCCTGGTCCTTCTGAGACAGACCTGAAGAAACCAAGCCATCTCTGTTGCAACTTTCATTTAGGAAAAAAACATCATAGAATTAGTCTGCTGCTACTGTACTAGACCCCGGGTAATAGAGGAATTACAGAATTTTGAGACTTTAAAGAGGAACATCGGATGCCCTGGATGGGGTATCACTTCTCTGTGATACCCCGCTGTGTGAACCCCCACCCCCCGACTGCCAGTTTCACTCACCTTATCCCGGAGCCCTCGCTGCGTCTTTGTGGTCACATCCCTGCTCACCTCTAGCCACACACATGCCCGGACCTGGCCTTTCTGAATGGGCGATGAGCATGTCCGATGAGCATGTCACGGTTAGGAGGTTGGCAGCGCACTCAGCCAATCAGTGCGCTCACTTTAAGCTCGAACCTGAGACTTGGGAGCATCTGGAAGGAGAGTGTATCGGGCAACCTGGGGGGGAATCACACTGCAAGGCATCCCGATTTAAGGATTCCACCGCATTGAGGAGCAACACCATGAAAAGTGAAAATCTGGTATGTTGTTCCTCCAATAAATAGGGCAGCCATCTTGAGATATCTATGAGACTTCTAGATTTACTAATATGCTAATCAAAATCTAATCCCCAAATTGAACCTACTGCACCTAAGCCAGTAGAGGATGGTATTTCACTTTTTCTCCCCCTGCAAATGCTAATCTTCTTAAAGCACCACTCTAGGGCAGAAAAGGCAGAGGATGGGGGGATGTGGGAACCCTAGGTAAGTGATCTTCACCCCTAGAGAAGCTGTGGGTGCACAACGGAGCACGTGGGGCAGCGGGTGCATCCACCTGGACACGGCATTCCTTATGGGCGGTATTTTGTATTGATCTTTTTTAGTAGTTTACTGGGGTTATTGCACATTAGCACTTTATACACTGATTAATTAGATTGATATGCACTGTATATTGGCACTTTATTGATATTTGAAGGTACTCAGCATTATAAGATTGGGCTGCATTATTTTCATGATATCTTTATGAATTATTGGTATTATTTGTGAGATTGACTGGCACTCTTTTTTTTTTTTTTTAATAGGGTTTTTTTTTTAGAAGCTGCTTCATTCATTCATTTCTATATTATTTTAAAACCGCCAATATCATTATTAATTATCTGTACCAACATGGCCTAGTTTGGATGTTTTTAAATCCTGTTTTGTGGTGTCTTGTGTTTTTTTAATTGATTTTTGTGGCAATTAAACCTTTATCTTATCCTACATGGCGTCAGTGCCCCATTTCTAGACTCTTCCAAGCTGGTGGTCGCAAAATTAAAAAAAAAAAAAATGCCATAGTCCTTAGGGCACAGGTGTCAAACTCCGCTCTGAAAGGCCAGCAATAGGCCAGGTTTTGCACACAGGTGGGGTAATACCTGCCCATACAGGGCTATAGAAACGGCTATGTGGAGATCCACAAAACATGACTTGCTGCTGCCCTCTGCCTTAGGGGTAAAAGAGTCAATGTATGATCTCCTTTTTTGTTTTTCCCCTTAGATGTGAAAACTGTGTTGACATGCTTTTTGTCCGCGGTTCTGGGAATTGCACAGAATGTGACACGCCACTACGGAAAAGCAACTTTAGAGTACAACTTTTCGAAGATCCTACGATTGATAAAGAAGTAGAGATCCGCAAAAAGATCCTAAAAATGTGAGTGTTACTTCTTGTGTGTTATGAATGAATGAGAAGCCCAAACCATTAAAGCTATTCACCAGCATCTAAAATTTATATACTCTTAAGTTTTTGGTCACTTAATTATTATTCTTTCCCCCACTGGTCCAAAACTTTGTTTTGGACCCTAGGATATGGGCGCCGCCATCTTGCCTCATCACATACTGAGGAGAGGAAAGGGGTGAAAAGTGCAGGGGGCAAGGATATAGCTGTGCTTTGCTCAGACAGCAGAGCTGGGGTCAGGAAAAGGACAGCAACCCAGAATACAGAGCGGCACAGTCAGAAGACACTTCCAAAATTGTGAAAAAATATCAACAGACAGTTCTCTTCTCCTTTTTCTGTTGCTTAGTTTTCTTCATGCTTAGTGTGGCCTCACAGACACACAATGCAAAGACTAAGTGAACTTCTCTCCTTTTTATCTGCTTTCATGTGTGATTTTGCCCACACCTGTTACTTGCCCCAGGTGAGTTTTTAAAGGAGCATCATATGCTTAAAACCACCTTATTTAGCCACAAATTTGAAAGGGTGCCAATAATTTTGTCCAGCCCATTTTTGGAGTTTGGTGTGACATTATGTCCAATTTTCTTTTTTCCTTCCTGTTTTTTTAAATTTGAGTTCCATGGGTGCCAACATTTATGGCCATGACTGTATACACAGCTTAGTGTTGAATGAATTGTGTTGAACTGTAAAATAGTGCTTAGTGCTGAATTCTGAAATAAAGAGACAACCTCTGCAAGTACCCAGCTAAAACGGGCGCCAAAGACCTTAAAGGAAAACCTTTTTTTTTCCACAGTTTGTTTTCCTCTTTTGGAATGTAAAATAAACATTTGTGTTAGGATTGTGCCCCTATACCTGTGATTTACTTATCAGCATTCTTCTTCCATGTTTCTTATATTTCTGTGGCTCTGTGTTGCTAAATAGCACGTGGCTTTCCTAGACCTGGGTAAAGCCATTTTAGTATAACTGCTGCTATACTTGGGGCATTGTGATCTGGGATGCCTAACCATGTGAATCCCCCAGGGAACACTGCTGTGCTTATCACTCCAGTGATCCCACAGCACATGTGCCTGCTTTCCTCATTAATATGCTGATTGGAAGAGAATACATAATAAATGGGGAAATAGCAAGCATCCCAATGGCTGCTTCCCTGTAGATGTACGTAGTCGCAGCAGCAATTCAGATAGATGTGATGCCGGAACAAGCAGTGCTAATGCTCCACAAAGATGGAGACCTCTGGCCCTAGAGCCCTCTAGACCGGTGGTTGCTGTTCTTTACCCATGCACTTGCTATAGATTTTTTTTGTTTCACGTGCTTTAAAGCGGACCTTCACCCTGAATAAGAACCTATCCTATATGTTTCCCACACCCTGTACATACAGATTGCCCACATTAAAAATCATCCTATCTGCATCAACTGCATGTTATGAGCCTTTAAACATCCAAGTTGGCAGCTCATGGAGCGTCAGGCATCCTGCAAACAGGAAGTGTCTTCTGACTGTGCAGCTCTGCATACTGGGATTGCTGTCCTTTTCCTGATCCCAGCTCTGCTATGTCAGGGCAAAGTACAGCTATAACCCCACCCCCAGTACTTTATCCCGCTCTCCTTCTGAGTCAAGATGGTGGCGCCCACATCCTAGAGTCCTGAACAGAGTTGCAGCCCAGTGGGGGAAAGAATAATAAGTAAGTGACTTAAAATAACTTAAAATATATTAATTATAGATGCTGGGGAATAGTTTGGGCTTTTCATTAAATGATGCTGAAGGTCCAGTTTAAGTCTTCATTTTTCAGTTATATTGGCTGTCTGACCCCTGTGATTGGTTCCTTCTCTGTGAACCAGATTCTAGGCACTGAGCGTCACAAACAGGTACCTTAAGAAGAAGGGCCCACACATGTATTCTTCCATAAAGGTTATTACGTTTCAGGCTGCATCTGTCCCCAGTATCACTCATCTCCCTGGACTTGTTCTAAATTTACCTCTTTACATATAAATCTGTCAGAAGATAAAATGCACATAAATGCATGAAAGGTGACCCGGGTTCACGTTCTGTATCATGCTGCAAAAATGCCACTTCCCTGCCTGTGTGAGTGCACGGGTCTCCCAGGATTTTACGCTAATCTAAGCTTAGGCCGATCTAAAAAGGGAATAGTGTAATGTATCCTTCAGCGCGGCCTTTCATCCGATAAATAGCGCTAAGGTAGTAACACCTCACGTTAGGAAAATCTAATAAAACTCATTTCTATTGATCAGGCGTCCATTAGCCTGCACGGATGTTGCTGAATTATTCAATTAAATTTTACGTTTCTCTTTGTAGATATAATAAGCGTGAAGAAGACTTTCCATCTCTGAGAGAGTACAATGATTTTCTGGAGGAAATTGAAGAAATAGGTAGGTGTGGTAATGGTGACTGAAGCATCGTGGCACAGATTTCTCCATCAAAGAAAAGGTTCAATAGCTTTTTCCGTTTGGGAATGTGTAGGGGCCATTCTGTGAGATTTAAAGTGGTCCAAAACCCAAGAGTTTGACTATCCTGGGTTTTGGTTCTTGCCTCCAGGGGTACCCTGATCAGGGATGCCCCACTGTGTGAAACCCCCCAGATTGCCAGATCTCACTCACTCGCATGTGCTGCCTCTCGTCCAGTCAGAACACTCAGATCTGCTCCTGCAACTTCGTCCCAGACCTCGTCTAATATGAGGGGATCTAAGCACTCCGGTGGCTGCCTCCCCCGCTACCCTTTTAACAGGGAGTGTCCCTGTGCCGGGCATTCACAAATGCCTGATACGGGCACCTGCCCTGCCAAAGGGATAGCGGAGATCGGCCGCTGCTCGTGCATGTGCCGTTAGACTAGAAACAAAGGTGAGTTTTCGGGCTACCTGGGGGGTTTCACACAGCGGGGTACCCCCGATCAGGTCTCATAGACTTCAGGGTGGGTTTTGGTACACTTTAAGCTGGGAAGGGTGTGTCATAGGGAAGCTTTATGAGTCAGGTTTGCCTTCCGAGAGCCCCAGAAGCTTTTAATTTTAATCCCTTTTCCTGAAAATAAGCCCTAGCCACAGAGGGACAGGGTGACTGTGCTGCCCCCTTCATCTGTGCCGGTTGCTGTAGAGGGACAGGGGTGGCTGTGCTGCCTCTGTCATCTGTGCCGGTTGCTGTATAGAGACAGCGTGTGCTGTGCTGCCCCCGTCTTCTGTGCCGGTTGCTGTATAGAGACAGCGTGCGCTGTGCTACCCCCGTCATCTGTGCCGGATGCTGTAGAGGGACAGGGGTGGCTGTGCTTCCCCCTTCATCTGTGCCGGATGCTGTAGAGGGACAGGGGTGGCTGTGCTGCCCTGTCATTTGTGCCGGTTGCTGTATAGAGACAGCGTGTGCTGTGCTGCCCCCGTCTTCTGTGCCGGTTGCTGTATAGAGACAGCGTGCGCTGTGCTACCCCCGTCATCTGTGCCGGATGCTGTAGAGGGACAGGGGTGGCTGTGCTTCCCCCTTCATCTGTGCCGGATGCTGTAGAGGGACAGGGGTGGCTGTGCTGCCCTGTCATCTGTGCCGGTTGCTGTATAGAGACAGCGTGTGCTGTGCTGCCCCCGTCTTCTGTGCCGGTTGCTGTATAGAGACAGCGTGCGCTGTGCTACCCCCGTCATCTGTGCCGGATGCTGTAGAGGGACAGGGGTGGCTGTGCTTCCCCCTTCATCTGTGCCGGATGCTGTAGAGGGACAGCGGTGGCTGTGCTGCCCCGTCATCTGTGCCGGTTGCTGTAGAGGGACAGGGGTGGCTGTGCTGCCCCCGTCATCTGTGCCGGTTGCTGTAGAGGGACAGCGGTGGCTGTGCTCCCCCTGTCATCTGTCCTAGTTGCTGTAGAGGGACAGGGATGGCTGTGCTTCCCCCTTCATCTGTGCCGGTTGCTGTAGAGGGACAGGGATGGCTGTGCTTCCCCCTTCATCTGTGCCGGATGCTGTAGAGGGACAGGGGTGGCTGTGCTGCCCCTGTCATCTGTGCCGGATGCTGTAGAGGGACAGCGGTGGCTGTGCTGCCCCTGTCATCTGTGCCGGATGCTGTAGAGGGACAGCGGTGGCTGTGCTGCCCCGTCATCTGTGCCGGTTGCTGTTTAGGGACATTGGTGGCTGTGCTGCCCCTGTCATCTGTGCCGGATGCTGTAGAGGGACAGGGGTGGCTGTGCTGCCCCCGTCATCTGTGCCGGTTGCTGTAGAGGGACAGGGGTGGCTGTGCTGCCTCTGTCATCTGTGCCGGTTGCTGTATAGAGACAGCGTGTGCTGTGCTGCCCCCGTCTTCTGTGCCGGTTGCTGTATAGAGACAGCGTGCGCTGTGCTACCCCCGTCATCTGTGCCGGATGCTGTAGAGGGACAGGGGTGGCTGTGCTTCCCCCTTCATCTGTGCCGGATGCTGTAGAGGGACAGGGGTGGCTGTGCTGCCCTGTCATCTGTGCCGGTTGCTGTATAGAGACAGCGTGTGCTGTGCTGCCCCCGTCTTCTGTGCCGGTTGCTGTATAGAGACAGCGTGCGCTGTGCTACCCCCGTCATCTGTGCCGGATGCTGTAGAGGGACAGGGGTGGCTGTGCTTCCCCCTTCATCTGTGCCGGATGCTGTAGAGGGACAGGGGTGGCTGTGCTGCCCTGTCATCTGTGCCGGTTGCTGTATAGAGACAGCGTGTGCTGTGCTGCCCCCGTCTTCTGTGCCGGTTGCTGTATAGAGACAGCGTGCGCTGTGCTACCCCCGTCATCTGTGCCGGATGCTGTAGAGGGACAGGGGTGGCTGTGCTTCCCCCTTCATCTGTGCCGGATGCTGTAGAGGGACAGCGGTGGCTGTGCTGCCCCGTCATCTGTGCCGGTTGCTGTAGAGGGACAGGGGTGGCTGTGCTGCCCCCGTCATCTGTGCCGGTTGCTGTAGAGGGACAGCGGTGGCTGTGCTCCCCCTGTCATCTGTCCTAGTTGCTGTAGAGGGACAGGGATGGCTGTGCTTCCCCCTTCATCTGTGCCGGTTGCTGTAGAGGGACAGGGATGGCTGTGCTTCCCCCTTCATCTGTGCCGGATGCTGTAGAGGGACAGGGGTGGCTGTGCTGCCCCTGTCATCTGTGCCGGATGCTGTAGAGGGACAGCGGTGGCTGTGCTGCCCCTGTCATCTGTGCCGGATGCTGTAGAGGGACAGCGGTGGCTGTGCTGCCCCGTCATCTGTGCCGGTTGCTGTTTAGGGACATTGGTGGCTGTGCTGCCCCTGTCATCTGTGCCGGATGCTGTAGAGGGACAGCGGTGGCTGTGCTGCCCCGTCATCTGTGCCGGTTGCTGTAGAGGGACAGGGGTGGCTGTGCTGCCCCCGTCATCTGTGCCGGTTGCTGTAGAGGGACAGCGGTGGCTGTGCTCCCCCTGTCATCTGTCCTAGTTGCTGTAGAGGGACCGGGTGGCTGTGCTGCCCCCGTCATCTGTGCCGGTTGCTGTAGAGGGACAGCGGTGGCTGTGCTCCCCCTGTCATCTGTCCTAGTTGCTGTAGAGGGACCGGGTGGCTGTGCTGCCCCCGTCATCTGTGCCGGTTGCTGTTTAGGGACATTGGTGGCTGTGCTGCCCTGTCATCTGTGCCGGTTGCTGTTGAGGGACAGGGGTGGCTGTGCTGCTCCTTTATCTGTGCCGGTTGCTGTTGAGGGACAGGGGTGGCTGTGCTACCCCTGTCATCTGTGCCGGTTGCTGTAGAGGAACAGTTTTACAGTAAAAAGATAAAGTTTACCTTGCCCGGATCCAGTGCGTTTGCTATCGCCTGCACCTAGCAGCATCCTCAGAGCTATGCGCGCTTCCACCAACCCA
This sequence comes from Gastrophryne carolinensis, assembly GCA_027917425.1. Taxonomy (NCBI): domain Eukaryota; kingdom Metazoa; phylum Chordata; class Amphibia; order Anura; family Microhylidae; genus Gastrophryne; species Gastrophryne carolinensis. Next base: position 53,845,517 of record CM051244.1, read on the forward strand.
TTCAATTCAATGGGTGGGGGGCGGAAGCACATATAGTGCTGGGGATGCAGCTTTGTGCAAAAGGGCTGTGCACAGCACCTGAAGCAGCAGTAGAATAGTGGGGAATCTCTGGCTTGGGGCGACAAGCTTGAAGGGGGGCAGGGCAGGGGGGGCCTGGGGTGATCCAAAATGAATGAAGGTTATGAAGATAGCGCTGTGTTACAGGGTGAGGGCTGTCAACGCAACTTCTTTCATAATTTGATACACTCGTACAGCACTGGGCTCCAGGGGTGGAGGTAGTTAGAAGAAGGGAGCTGACTCTCTGGTGATTAGCCACCATTACTGGATCCACCCCTCTTGCCCACCCATACGTTCAAGGTACATGATGGGGTCGAACCGCCCCTACAATCTTTGCACCTATATCTTGTAGGATCTTCTCCCTTGTTGAGGCACACATTTTAACTCATGGGGCAGTGACTGATGTATTATAGCGTAGATAACGAACATAGGCACAATTATATTACTATCTGTATTCATATTAAAACATGCCCTGAAAATGAGCCCTACCGCCTTTTTCAGAGCAAAACATTACTGTAAGACTGGTCTTATTTTTCGGGAAACGGGGTAGTGTGTTATTCCGTTGGTCATTACAGTTTTCTAATTTTTTTCTTTTTTCCTGCTTTCCTTGAGCAGTGTTCAACCTGACCAATAATGTGGATCTTGAAAACACCAGGAAAAAAATGGATCTCTACCAGAAGATGAACAAAGACACAATTCAAAGAAACAAAGTCAAACTGGTGAGTATTGTGTGGTGTGTGATTCCTGTATATTACTGATATGAGGTGAAAGAATTAAATTGATACTACAGGCAAAGGCAATTGTTACACCATTAAGTTGGGCTACATTTGGCACTGTCCTAAACTGTTTTCGATTTTTAAATTGAAGAAGAGATGGCCACGATATCGAGGTTTACATTTTCACTTTATGATTACTCTTCTGAAAAACATGGGCGTGGCCTTTGAATCTGTAATTCGGCTCTGCGCTGACGGCAATATGGAGGAGGCGTCCGAGGGAGGGGCGGGAGTGGGGAGGGACCAGCAATCCTATTCTGCTCTACTGAGCTGCTTGGGGTGAAAGAGGGAAATATGAAATATGATATAAATCAATAATCGCTGAGGCTATTCTCATACATCCAGTGAAATGTCCCAATAAATATTTTCCTCAAATACTTTGCGCATACAATCTCTATTGCGTGAGAAATTATCCACCACGCACACAGTGAGATGTATAAATGAAAACAGCATATTAAATAACCTTCACTAACCCAATATGTTCATTTTTCAAGTTTCCCCAGATAACCTTAGATATTGCAGGCAGTTGTTACATGATAAGTAATTTATACGTTAGTTACAGTACAATAAATGTTATAATGGAGAGAGAGATGCTTAGGATCAGGTAGGGGGTCCATCCATCGACTGAATAGCCCTGCCACCATTGCCCTAATCTACTAACAATAGGGGATGTGGCCAGCATTCCCAGCCTTCTGGGTGTGTCTGCATTGTACTGCCCACAACCTGCCTCTGTGGGATTAGATAAATATAACTCCCACAATATGCATGTTATCATATTTGTAACCAAGAAATTCACAATCCCCAGTAATTTCTTAAATGAACCTAAACAACAAATTCATATCATACATAGTCTGATACTATGTGGATTATCAGTCTTTGGCCAATATATGTATGCCATGTTTCATATCAAATGAAAGGTCTCCGACCTATATTAATGAGAAAGTCCTATTCAGGATTATAACTGTCATATTTCAGGCGTTACGCCGCTCTCCAAAAGTATCATCCAATGCCCGTGTCTAATGTGTATTTGAGTCGGAGGCCAACCTAGTTCGGAATTCAAGGATTCCTTTTCAAGGGGAAATGAGCTGCAGCCCAGAAAACACCTCAGCTATTAAGGTAGTTGGCAGCTAGGTGTGAATCTATTGTCATGGTCTCTTTACTATAGACGCGTCAGGATTTCAGGTTCGCACCCTATTTGAATGTTACTTAAGAATTCAGGTGCATAATTAGGGGATATCTATAATCATATAAAGTATAATAAAATGTACCTAAATTATATAAGTAACACTGCATTTGTAATAGTCTATGTACTGTATGTTTCTACCCTGTCTGTAAGTACTACTTTGTACAGCACTATGGAAGATGACAGCACTATGGAAGATGATAGCGCTATATAAATAAACAATAACAATAATAATTAGTACACTTAATTTCCCCTTTAACAGGGGACAGAATGAAAAAAAAAGAATGTTATTGCTTGAACCTGTAAACTCCCGATATCTCAGCCATTTTTGCTTCAATTCAGAAACGGAAAACATTTTAGGACAGAGCCAAATGTAGCCAACCCCATGGTGTAGCAATTACCTTTGCCTGCTGTATCACTTTAAGCTGTGTTCTTCCCTTGAGCCTCCATGACTGGTGGTTATTAGGACTCGACTAACAAAACTAAAATACTGAATGACTAATGACAGCGTAGCTGAGAGGAAAGTGAATTAGTCCCAGGATCTTTTATGTGGGATTAAAGTATCAACCAGCTGTTTTTGCTCTTTCATTCCTTGCAGCTCTGCCATTGTATGTGGAGTGTGGAGCAAATGTTGTGTGATGGTTGTGAATACTGATGCAGACCACAAGGAGGCCCTTTTCTAGTTCATTTTAAACAGGGGAGGGTGGGCAGCATGCTTGCAAAGATTTCAAATACACGGCCTTCAGACACACAGATAATAATCTCTAAACCCATCATAAGGTGGCCTGGTATTTCCTAAATGCCTGTCATATTTATGTGAGTGTTGGGAAAAACCAAGCACACACTGAAACTTTAACCCATCATGCAGTGCTTTGATATTAAAGTGTGTGAGGGTTATTGGACATATTCTATTCCATTACATAGAGGTCCCCTTTTCGTAAAAAGTCACCTCAGGAACAAACTCCCTTTCAGAAGAAGGAAGCCCAAAAGTGGACAAGAGAAAATTGTCCTTTGCTGTGAGAGGTCAGTAAACACACTGCATCCTAGGGAGTCCACAAAACCCCCCCCGCTAATTCATCTTACACCTTGCAGATCTGCTGGCTACAGTGAAGTCTGACAGGATGCCTCCTGCGTTGCACTGGCCCTCAAGGAAAATTTGAAAAGCTAACCTTATGCCGGAGCCAATTAGTTTTAAGGAACTGAGTTTTCAGTGTGCCTACCTCATAATTCAACCACGTATTTGGAATCCACAAGTCATAGCGCATCTGTCCATAGTTTTAAAATGACTTTTAGGTGCTCAGTGGCCAAGTTAGGGAGAACTAGGGTCCAGAACCACCTCAAGCTGCTGTGTTTGGACTGCGCAGCCTCGGAGTAGGTAATTTGACCCCACAACCAGCATGCTAGGACAATCTCACCAAACATTATGGTCCATAATTGTTTTGGGGAACAGCCCCCAGTCTCGGAGGGGAGGGGGGAGCAGGAGACCTGTGACCTGTAAAAAGGTCTCTAGTTTGAGCACTCGAGGTCTGTCTGCTGGGTCTGTTGAGTCAGTTGCTGTATGGAAGAAGTTGGAGGATCCAGCAAGGCTGCCCTGCATCACTGCATAACCACCAACGGCACTAAGTTACTGATTCCTGTGCTTACTTCTGTCCGTACTACTCGCTTGTAACCTGCCCTTCAGACCTGTATTTGAATCTGTTCAATGTTTGTATATTGCCAGCTGTGCTCTTACAGCTATTAAACTGGACCAACAGCATGGTACAGTTGGAAAAGGAAGGTAGTGGCCATTTTGGAGCTTCCTCTCCCAACTGACATAACTGAAATGCACAGTAACAGGAAGCTCAACATGACTTTCTGTTTGCAGGTGGCCTGCAAGCCCATGAGTGGCCATCTTGTTTTTAAAATTTATCCCAGTAGGCGTTAGAAAAAGGTCAATTATTTTTAATGTGCAGCAATCTAAATTGCCCTCGAGAGGGATGCATATGAGCACTATTTGTTGTGGTGTTCTGATTTAATTCATTTTTGACTGTTGGTCCGCTTAAAATACTTAACTTCCTTTCGGGCTGCTCTTTTTACCTTGATCCTGATCTCTCGTTCTTTCTCATATTCTGCACCACTGAAGCCGTCTTCTGGCCTTAGATAGAGTTGCTTATCAGACTGTGCCTATCTTAAACTAGAGCTGGTGGCAATTACTCCAGCTGGCAAGACCAGTACACTTGTGGTAGTAAAAGGGTCCAGCAGTCAGGGTCATTAGACCGGTATTAACAAAAACGCATCACGAGTTTCCGTTGTCAGTACATCGGCCAGGCTCTTGTGATACGGCTTTCATCCCAAAAAGGTAATTCCACTTTCGATTGCATTTTTTAAAGTTTCCAATATAGTGTGCCAAAATGATATAATCAAGGTGCTGAGCTTATGTGTTAATTTTCCAAGTATACAGCACGTCCTGTTTCACTAAATTCTTTACGTCTGGGATATCCGCCACAAGGTGGCGCATTGGACTGCATAAAAGACTTGTGGCATCTCCCGGCCCTATAAAAGGACAGGAACCTCCCACAAATTCCCAGTTTCTTTCTGCAGTCAGGACTGCGAAGATAGAAGATGGCTCTCTATATTGCACAGGCGAGCTGGGCTTACCAGCCTGCGGCCCTGCAGGACTATTCCCACCCGTTCTGGACCCACTGCCTCCCAGCCTCGGCTGCCTGGTTCAGGTGAAGGTAGGACAGCACCAGGGTCAGGGTGCTTGAGGAGCGCTGCTCCAACCGCAATCCCTAAACAAAACTAGGGTAGTCGGTTCAGGCTTATGGTGAGCCTTTGTGGGATGCCCCTTCCTGCTACCTGTAATTGTGGGTCCTTCCTCCCCCCCCCCCCCCCTCCATATGTCTGCCTTGGGTGCCCCTGCCGCTGCTCTCTCCCTGGGGAGCTCTCCGGGGCGGGGGGGGGGGGGGGTAGGCGGTGGTGACCTGAGTAGTTTTGTCTTTTATTACTGTCTTTATGTGCGCTCGCCGTCGCGCCGACATACACTGTAGTGGCTCGCGATTTCGCGCTCTTCGGGGGGGGCGGATGAGGTTTTTTGCATCACACGACTGCGGCCCGCCCCTCAAAGTCCGTTCTGGTGCCATTTTGGCTCTGCAGTGTACTGGGGCCCTCGTGTGCTGCTGTGCTGCTGCTCACTGCCTTTTTCTGTCCGGATCTCGGTGAATCGGTCTCTTGGCCCGTGAGTCCCCTTCGGGGTTGTCTTCTTGCTATTTCGCCACATTATGGGATTATGTGTGTTTTATGTCTTTCAGGCGGGATAAACATGACTGTGGTTTCTCCCGGCCCTCTTCCCTTTTGTCATCTCCCACCTTCCTTAGCGGGTTTTGGGACATCCCGGGTAGTTCTTGCTAGCCTTAACCCTATACTGGCCATTGTGCCCATTTTAATTACCATATGGAGGTTTACGGTATAATGTGCTTGGGGTTCCTTCGGGACAAGCCCAGCTGTGTGCTGCGTGTGGAGTATCCCCTGTGAGTGATGGTGTCAGGTGTATGTGTGCCTGGCGCCCAGAAGGTACTTGCGCTGCCGTCTGGGTTGCCTGCTCGCTGCCCAGCTCTGCACCCCTTCTACATCACCTACCCCCCCTGCGCCTGCATTTGACCCCTAGCGAGGGACATGCTAGTGGGGAATCACATTATGACTTGGCCTTGCAGGTGGCCAGCCTGGAAAGGCATATTGCTGGGCCGGTCCCCCGTAAGGCTTCTGGCAAGAAGCGACATTTAACTCCTGCTCTGAGGAGCAGCAGGAGATTTATGGTGGTACTGGGTCTCCTTTTGGAGAAGACCCATGCTCTCCTGAGGATACTGATAGGCTGTTGGCTCACATTTTTGAAGTATTGTGTATTATCTCTCCTGTCCCGGCTAAAAAGCAGCAGGGTGAGTTTTTTCACACTGTTAAACAACGCTTGGAGTTCCCTGAGATCCACTTTAATAATTTGGTGCTCAAGGAGTGGGAACGTCCTAGCAGATTTAGGCACCACGGGCAGAGTTGGGACAGGAGGTATCCATTTCCTGCTGATGTGGTTAAGCGCTGGTCGTGTCCCCCTGATGCTCCCGTGCTCAGGTTGTCCAATACCTCGGTCATGCATTCCCCTGACACTTCTACTCTACGCATTTGCTTGTGCAGGGACTGTGCTGCGCCCTGTGTGCGCTTCTGCCATCACAGCTCTTGCTCTTAAAGGGCTACTCAAGTGCCTTCTGGATAATGCCTCGGATGCCAATAGGGGGGAGGAGTATAGAACCCTCCTGCTTTGCTATGAATTTGTGACATTTATTCTTTCTGCTATGGATGATGCGGTCAGGATGTGTGGTAAGACTTCTGCCCTTTTGGTGGCTATACGCCGCTCTGTTTGGCTGCGTCAGTGGGCGGCTGATAATGCTGCTAAGAAGGCTCTCACTGGCTTCCCCTTTACTGGGCTACGGCTCTTTGGGGAGTGTCTGGATCTGTTTGCCAAGGATGGTAGGCTGCCACAACGCAGGAGGCAGCCGCGGCCCTTTCGGGGGGCTGGTTCTTCCCTCCCCTCCTTCTGTGCTCCCAGGTCCGGTCGGGGTGCACCATTTGCGGGGGCACGTAGAGACCCTTGGGGCTGGGGTAGAGGCCGTGGTTGCCCCGGTCTCTCATGGGGTCCCAAGTCCAAATCTTCCCTCAAGCCCCCTCAGCATGAGGAGGCGCCCTCACCCATCCTGGTGGGGGGGGCGGTTGCGGCTCTTTGCTCACGTCTGGAGACTGCGCGTCTCAGACCTGTGGATTCAGGAGGTGGTGTCCTCCGGGTACAAGATAGAGTTTGCAGCCTGGCCGCCCCCAAGATTCATCAGATCCCGGATGGCTCAAAGCCCCCTGTCAGCTCAGGGCTTGCGGTCCAAAGCCTTTTGGAATTGGGAGTCATCTGCCCTGTGCCTTCCCAGAAAAGGGGCAGAGGCTTCTACTCCAATCTGTTCACGGTTTCCAAAAAGGATGGGTCCCTGAGGCCCATCCTAGATTTGAAGCGACTCAACAAATTCGTCAGGTTCAAGCATTTTCGCATGGAGACTCTGCGCTCGGTACCTTGCGCCCGGGCGATTTCATGACTTCTGTGGACATCAAAGATGCTTACCTTCATGTTCCAATCTTTCCAGGTCATCAGAGATTTCTCAGGTTCGCTCTGGAGGATCAGCACTACCAAATTGTGGCCCTACCGATCGGTCTTACCTCGGCTCCTCGGGTCTTCACCAAGGTGCTGGCGGGGGTGATGGCTCTGTTGAGATCTCAGGGCATTCGCATCCTTCCTTATCTGGACGACATTCTGATTGCGTCTCAGTCCTTCCATCAAGCCGAGCTGGATACCCAGATGGTGGTCTCGACACTCGAGTCCTTCGGTTGGGTGATCAACCATCCCAAGTCTTCACTGTCTCCGTCCTTGGTGAGGTCCTTTCTGGGCATGACTCTGGATACATCTCAGGTCAAGGTTTTTCTGCCTCAGCAGAAGGTGGAGAGCCTGCAGACGCAGGCACGGTCTCTACTTTTTGCCCTCACCCCTTCATTCGGCAAGGGATGCAGCTGGTGGGCCTGATGGTGTCATGCTTCGAGGCAGTCCCCTATGTTCAGTTTCACATGAGACCTCTTCAGTTGCACCTCTTGTCAGTTTGGGATCGGGACCCTGTGTCCCTGGATCAGGAATTTGTTCTGTCCCCACTGGTCAGTCAGTCCATCTCGTGGTGGCTGGACTCAGGGAATCTCCTAGTGGGCAGGACCTTTCTGCCCCCGTGCTGGGAGGCTGTCACCACAGATGCCAGTCTGACCGGTTGGGGCTTTTGGAAGTGTCTGAAGTTCCAGTGTCAGTGGGGCCCTCAGGAGGCCCATGCTCCCATCAACATTCTGGAACTGCGGGCGATAAGGTTGGTTCTTTCCCAGTTGACTCCGCACTTTCGGGGTCGGGCTGTTCAGATCCGCTCGGACAACCAGACGGCAGTTGCCTACATCAATCATCAGGGAGAGACTCAGAGCAAGCGAGCCCTCAAGGAAGTGTCCCTGATACTGTCCTGGGCAGAGGAGCATGTTCCCTGCATATCGGCAGTTTACATCCCAGGAATGGAAAACCTGGAGGCAGACTCTTTGATGTCCCAGCTGGGGGAGTGGTCCCTCAGCGAAAGGGTGTTTCACTCTCTGTGCCTCCGCTGGGATCTGCCTGATGTGGACCTGTTTGCTTCATGTCGCAATCACAAACTTCCATTCTTTGTCTCTCTGTCACAGGATCCTCTGGCCATTGCCACGAATACGCTAGCAAGGCCTTGGAAGGGGTTTCGGCTCCTCTATGTGTTCCTCCCGTTTCCTCTGTTGGGCAGGCTGCTGCGCAAGGTAGCCCAGGAAGAGGTGCCAACCAGAATGGCCCCCTGTTGGCCAAGAAGGGTGTGGTTCGCAGACATCGTGCAGTTGGCAGTAGATCAGTACGTCCTGCCCAAGGATCCAAAACTGCTCACTCAGGGGCAGCTGTGCCATCCCAATTTACAAACGCTGGCTTTGATGGCTTGGCTGCTGAAATCTCCATCTTGATGGAAAAGGGGTTGCCTGCCTCTGTTGATACCATGATTAGGGTTAGGAAGAAGTCCTCATCCTTTATCTACTACAGGGTCTGGCATGCTTACATTGCCTGGTGTGAGTCCAAATCTCTCCCCTGTTTTCTATTCCCAGGATTCTGGTATTCTTGCAACATGGTTTGGATTTGGGCCTTCAACTTAGTACCCTCAAAGGTCATGTTTCAGCTTTGGCAATTTTTTTCCAAAAATCTTTTGCCAGTCATAGTTTGGTTAAGACTTTTTTTCCAGGGGGTTTCCCACGTGCGTCCGCCACGTAAGCCTATGTTACCAGTTTGGGATTTGAATCTGGTGTTATCTGCTCTGCAGGATCGTCCCTTTGAGCCTCTCCGTGAGGCCGCTTTGCCCTTTTTGACTCTTAAGGTAGTCTTTTTGGTGGTTATCACTTTTGTCAGGCATGTTTCTGAGTTGGCGGCGCTTTCCGTCAAGCTTTCTTATTTTGAGCGACACCAGGACAAGGTGGTGTTTCGGCTTAAGCCAGATTTTTTGCCTAAGGTTGTGTCTGCTTTTCATCTCAATCAGGACATTGTCTTGCCTTCCTTGTGTCCTAATCCTGCTAATTCCAAGGAGCGGATTCTGCATTCCTTAGATGTGGTCAGGGTTCTAAAGTTTTAATTGGTAGCTACTGAATCATTCAGGAAGACTAATGCTCTTTTTGTTCTCCCTTCTGGACCTAGGAAGGGTTTGCCTCTGGCTAAATCCACTATCACCGAATGGATTCGTCAGGCAGTGGTGCAAGCCTATTCTGCTAAGGGGAAGGAGCCTCCCTTCCGCCTTACTGCTTATTCCACTCGTGCTATTGGTGCCTCTTGGGCCTTTCAGCACTAGGCTTCTGTTGAACAAGTTTGTAAGTCCGCAACTTGGTCTTCTGTTCATACTATTCTAAGCAGACAGCACATCCTGCTCCAGACATAGTCCTTACATGTGGGTATACCTCCGCCTTCAGCGCCGTGCACTGCAGAATCATGAAGAAAACAAGCTCCTCCCGGCCCTACATATACCGAGGGACCTCCCACAAATCCCCAGTTTTCTCTGCAGTGCTAGAACTGCGAAGACATGAAGTATCATGCTCTCACAGGCGAGCGGGGCTTGACAGCCCGAGGCCCTGCGGGACTATTTCCACCCGTCCTCTTTGTGAGTAACATGCCTCCCAGCCTGGGCTGCGTTGGTCGGGTGAAGGTAGGCAGCACCTAGTGTGCTTACGGAGCCATGCTCCACCGCAATCCCCATCCATGGAGTAGGCGGTCTAGGCTAATGGTGAGCCTCATAGTGGATGCCCCTCCCGCACCTTGCCCCACGCCCCATGTAGCGGTGAACCCTGAGTGCTGGGTCACCTTCTTCCTTAGTTCCCCCCGTTAGTGGGGGGAAAAAGAGGGGGGGGGGGTTGTGTACGTTGGCTTAATCTTGCCATATCACACGCCTTGCCTTAGCCCTATCGGTTTCCGGGGGTCAGAGCCGCGCTTTAATCTTTATTTTTACGTTGGCCGCATCGCCTTTAAAATATGTGACTTGGCGCGTCAGGCGGCTCTGTCTTGCGACGCCATGGCGTTTATTTCTGTTCTTTTCCTGTCCTGTTCCGCGCTTACAGCTTCGCGCTCTCCGGGGTGGGCGTGGTCTGTTTTGGCGCGTTCCGCGTCACCTACAGCTCTGCCCCGCCCTTCGAGGTTCGCTGGCGCCATTTTGTCGGTCTTCCCGCGCGCGTGGTCACGATCCTCCTTCTCCCTTGGTTGCTGTAAGTGCCCTCGTGGGCGTTCCTTTTCTTCCCCTTCTTGGGCTGCGCATGGTTCTGACACCCTCTCTTCTCCTTATGTCTTTCAGACGCCAAGTTTCCAGTGGCTTCTCCCGGCCTGATATATATATATATCTCACGGGGTTATATTTAGATTCTCCCACATTCCCAGCGGGTATTGGGGCATCCAGGGTTGCTTACAGCATAAATCCCTACTGGCATATTCCTAGATTAATCACCATATGGAGGCATCTCAGAATTTGGTGCCCGGGGTCCCGTGGGGACAAGACCGGCTGTGTACCATGTGTAGACAACCCCACGCTGACGCTGACAGAGCACGGGTCTGCGGACCGTGTGCTGAGCAAGCGCTGGCCCTGCAATCAGGGTTACCAGTAGCTGCACCTCGTTTCAATACACCTGTCTCCCCAGACTTGAATCTCACTCCCGATGAGTCGCACTCGAGCGTGGATGACAGAGCAAGTGGTGCCGCGCCAGCTTCCAACCGCGGAGCAAATTATGTCAGGCTTGGCTGAGCGCTTGGGCGCCAGGAAGAAACGATCCCTGACGCCACCTAGCTATAGGTTTTCCACTGAAACCGATGAACCTGCCGCTATGCAGGATCTTGATCAGTCCGAGGATGGTGAACTGTTCTCAGGGTCCAGTTCCCCAGATGAGTTGTCTTGGAACCGCGACGGTTCTGTCCCGGAGTTCTGGGGCCTGTGTGAAACTGACGAGTTACTCATTAAGATTTTTGAAGTGCTGTCCATCTCTCCCCCGGGAGAGTCTCCTAAGCCCAAGAGGGAGAGTTTCCACACGGCGACGCCGCGCCTGGAATTTTTGGAGCAGGATCACTTCCAGTATCTTATATCTAAGGAATGGGAATCTCCTTGTAAATTTACAGGGGTTCCGGGGGTTTGGGACTGGAAGTACCCCTTTCCCCAGGATTTGGTTGAACGATGGTCAGTTCCCCCAGAGGTGGATGCTCCAATCATTGGGGTTGTTAACCCTCCCTTCATGGCGGCCTCCCCTTCTCGCACCCTTCGGGATGCTGCGGACCGGCGCATGGACAGATTGGCCTCCCATGCCTTCTCTTGTGTAGGGACGGCTCTGCGCCCGGTCTGTGCTGCGGCTGTTACCTCGGTGGCCGCCAGGACACTGTTCAGGAAGATAATTGACCAGCAGCCGGAGAATCTCCCTTGTGAGGTCTTCAATGCACTGTCAGATTGTGACGTTTTTGTGAGATTTATCCTCTCAGCTATGGATGATACCATTAAAATGTGTGCTAGAACCTCGGCCCTTGTGGTGGCTATTCGTCGCCTGCTTTGGCTGCGACAGTGGGGGGCTGACAATGATACTAAAAAGGTTCTTACTGGTATTCCCTTTAGAGGACGTCGCTTATTCGGGGCCAGGTTGGACCTTTTTGGCAAAAAGGGTAAGGCGCCCTCGCGCAGACGGTCGGCCAGGCAGCCCAGGGGCAGGGACTCCCCGCCCCCTCCTTACGTTTCTGCGGGCGAGGGAACTGCCACAGCACTTGGCTCTTATGGCAGGATGCCATGCTTCGTTCGGGCGATGGCAGGTGATGGGCCACCTGGACGCGGTTTTTAAAAGAATGGAGTGTTCCAGGCAGTTCCCTTCAGAATTAGTCACGGGTATTCTAGCCCCAGTTGTTTCCCTTAGTGATTTGACACAGGTGGAGTTTGGCCTGGAGGGTCTGGGCCTTCTTTTAGGTTGGCCTTGGCTGATAATTGCATTCACTCTGCCTTTCCCCCGGGATGACGCAGTCTGCCCAGATCCGGCGGTCTAGACCTGGCATCTAGGTTCCACGGGCTCTGCCTACTTGGTATCCATCTGTTGGGCCGCAGACGCCCTTGTCAAGTGAACATCTTGATGCCTGTGAGGATCCTTTTCCCCTTCGGCCCCTTGTTCCTTCTGGACGCCTCGTCCTTTTTCCCAGCCGGTGTTACAGGACCATTCTTTAGATTAGGGTCTTGTCCGGGGTCCCTCCCCAGTTCCCAGATGGCTCGCCAAGGCGAGTATGGGAGCGCTTTCATGCTCAATCACCGGTGCTGTTCGCGCTAGTTTCTACTTTGACTTGGGGCTCTCTTGGAGTCTTTTGGATTGGTGCTTAGGCACATCTATTACTTGATGTAATCTGATTCATACTCTCCCAATGGGGTGGCATTTAGTTGGGTCCAGGTTCAACCTTCCCTTCTGATTTGGGTGCCTTGGTATGGAAGGGTCCTCGCCCTCTGTGTAGTCTCATTACATTCACCTTGGGGCATGCGGCACCTTGGGTTACTTATCCTGGATGGGGTTCCAACACCCCTGGAAATAGATCAGTACGTTCCCCCTGTTTTTATGGGGGTTCCCGTCTGGTTGGTCTACCAGACTTCCTTCTTGCTATTCCTGTAGATGGTCGCCATGGGGACCAAGTCTGGCAGGGTCACTAAAGGGGTTCTATTCCTTATGAAATTCCCCGTAGTACCTAAGGGGGGCACATTTTCATAATCGGTAGGTCATCACATTGTGCCTTGTTGGGCCCTAGCTTGCCGGCCTGGTTCCCTTAGGCCTTGTCTCTTGGGGACTCTTGGTCTGTCTGGTCAGTGGCCTGTCCCAGCTTTTATCCGAGAAGGTCTCGGAACAAGTTGACCCTTCTTGTAGGGTCTGGTTCTGATCTAGTGGAGATTTTTACACTCCTTGCGCTTCATTGGTATTGGCTCGTTGGCTGCCATACTGTGCTGGGAGGGCCTTCCCTAGTGCCTCAATGAGCCTACTGGTTGGGGCCGTGGCCCCGTGACTGTGACAGAGACTCTGTCCTGGTTATGGTCCTAATTCATTGCCCTGGGTGATTGTCCCAGGACTCTCTGGCCTTGGTCATGGTGACCTAGTATGGCCTTCTGTCAGGATATTCTACCCTTTGTCTGACCCTTCTTACACCCTGCTAGGTGGGGTTCTGCACAGGCTTGCTGTGGCAAGGGTGAACTGTTGCACTGGGGGCCATGAGTGGATCAGATCAGAAATGTTCCCTCTGGGTGTCTCGTCTTTTGGAGGGTTGGGTCCAGATCCCTCCTTTTTATTCTTCTCCCCTTTTTACCAGCTATGTTGGGAGATATCGCCCTTGTTGTATGGCTTGGACTAGCTCTCTCTCTCCTACGAGATGTGGTCTTACCCATGGGTCTTAGAGTTCTTATGGCATGGCTGGAGTTGGTCCCCCAACTTGGTTCCTTGAGAGGTTCCAGGGCTCACCCTGTTTGTCCTCTGTAGAGACTAGTTTCTAGCTTCGGCGTTGAGCATCCCTCTGGGGTGGCTCAGGTGCATTCCCCAGGGAATTCTAAGCTCCCTTGGGGGGGGGGGGGCTGCCTATCCAGTTGCCCTGCTAAGGGTTTCCTTGGGTCTTATTCAGGTTCTTGTCTGAACTGTTCCCTGCCTCAGATGACTCTTCCAGGGCGGGTGCCTCTGTCAGAGGCGTGCCATAGGAGACGGCTTCCTTAGCCTAGTCCTTTTTATATTTTACAGCTCTTTATATCTGTACACCGTTTGGTGAGGATGTGTCCGCCTTGCACCAAGCTTGAGTCCAGGCGGAGGGTTGTTATTCTTCTCTATTCCAGAACCTATGGTCTTTGGACTGGTGTTCTGCTTACTCTGAGCTTAAAAGGGATCTGTATCCCTCAATAGGCGTTGGGAACCTCTGGACTGCTTCCTGTCCAGGGTTGAGGCTATGCCCGTTGGACTTATAGACGTCCCCATCCTTCTTGCAACAGGATCTGGTTACTCCCATGAGTATGGGAGCCTGTTGGACTGGTCTTGCTTGGCTGGTCGCCCTTCTGAGCTCTTGATTATCATTTTGGCTCTTGAGGAGCTTTGTTAGCTCGTGTTCAGTATTACGCTGGTCTCGCTGAGACCAGGGTTCGTATTCCCTGACGGGAAAGGTTCTATGGTTGCCATGGCTACCCTGTTGTCGTTAGTAGCTTGGTTAGGCTGTTACTCTGGCCTGTTTGTTAAGGGAGATTCATTCTTCTCTCTTGGTTTGGATTTCTTCTACTGGTGCTTGGTTTGGGCCTTTTGCACTTGGTTGTTGAGCAGGCTGACTAGTTCTCTGCTCGTGTTTCATTAGCCTTGTAAGGCTTCATAAGTTAAGTTAGAGCTTTGCTCAAGTTGCTCCTGGTAGCAAGGTTACAGGCGATAGCGCTGTTTGGTTGGCTGTGCCTTTTTTCATGGGGATCCCACCCTACTTATGGACACTGCTATTGGATGTCTCACATGTAAGGACTATGTCTGGAGCAGGACGTGCTGTCTGCTTAGAATAATACAACTCTGTGAAGTACTCACCTGTAGAGTTGGTATTATATGCAGACAGCATGTCCTGCTCCACCCCACCCTGATTCACTTGTTCTGGATCCCCTGTGTGGTGATTATTATCTTGGATATTATTGCCAGTCTCTGGGTGGTTGTTTTCCTCCTGGCTTCTTCTCTCACTGCTTGTTAATGCTGGGGATTTGTGGGAGGTCCCTCGGTATATGTAGGGCCGGGAGGAGCTTGTTTTCTTCATGATTCTGCAGTGCACGGCGCTGAAGGCGGAGGTATACCCACATGTAAGGACTTTTTTATATTTTTGGTAATTATATGATCACAGACCTATTATTTAAAGCCATACATAACATTCTGCACCTACATTATTATATTACATTTCAGTATCCAGTCTAATTACTCACAAGGAAGACTGGCAATTCCCCTACTTTTTTTTCTACACAGAAGGTATATGTAAGTATTGATGCGCTTTGTGAAGCCACACTAAGAATTTTTTTGTTTGTGGTAATACTGGAACATTTTTAATAACATGTTCACTAATTTTCTTTTATTTTTAGACAAGGGAGCAAGAGGAGCTGGAAGAGGCTCTGGAAACAGAGAGGCATGTGGATGAGCAGAGGAGACTGCAAATACAGAAGGAAGAGCAACTTCAGCAAAAGATGAAAAGGAAGAATAAACAGGAGCTGCTGGATCAGCTGGTAAATATCACTTATTATTTTACATATTTCCTAGTGGTTTAAGTATTTAACAGTTACTGCAGGAGTAGAAGCCTAATGCACATCATGAGCATCACTGCCTACCCATACTTCCTCCACACTGGCATGCATTTAGAACTTTGGGCAGAGTAGAGAAATCTAATACGAATGCAAATCGAAAATCAAGAAATCCAGTCTCCGAATCTTACAGTATCACGAACTGAGGGAGAGACTTGTTTCTTTGCTTTTTGTCATCTCTGAGGTCTCTCTGGTCTCTCTTTAGAGCAGTGGGAACCATCGGACTCCATGGTCGAGTACTAAAGGAAGTAGCTTGCAAGGGGATCCCAACCATCCTAGTTGTGCCCCAGGGGCCTAGAAGAAATTGGGTTTCAAACATAGAAAAATGTGTGGAAGGCGATCATTGGCGGCTGCCAGACGACCCTGAACTCCTCACACAGGGGCCTCTACTGCACCCCAATTTTCAAGTTCTGGCTTACGGCTTGGCTATTGAAACCTCCATCCTGGCAGAAAGAAGCTTATCTGCCAGAGTCATCCGGCAGATATGATATCATGATATCACGTGGTGCAAATTCAGAGGTTTCGCTTGTAGGACATTTTCTGTCTCCAGATTCAGGGCTACTGGAGGGGGGCATCCCATGTGGGTTAGAGTTAAAGCTGTTTGTGTCAGAATTCCAGAACCAAGGCAATGCTCTAATCTCTGTGTGACGATTCGAGGATTCTACAAGGCTTTTTTTGTTCGAGTACAGTTGAACACTATCACTATGTTCAGTGACACGTCATTATGGTAGTATACACCAATTATTCGGAAGAACTAGAGATCATAAGACCACTATGGGCAGCTTTTCACTTGTGATTGAAGGGCAATTGCCCCGCTACTGAAGCAAAATGCCTCGTCGTGATAATGCCATGATAGTTTTCCTGACTTTTCATAGCAAGAGATGCTTATGTTATTTTGTTCAAACCCTGCTCATCCAAGGGAGAAGGTTCTGTAATTAATAAATGATGCTGGGACAGCCCTGCTAAAGACGAGGTGTTATACTATGGGGTTGATTCAGAGCCAGGTGAAAAAATGCACTCCGTTTTTTAGGAGCGAAAACTGGCATTCACTTTCTTAAAGAAAGTGTTTGTTTCTTAAAGAAACAATAGAAGCGAATGGCAGTTTTCTCTCCCAAATAAGTGCATTTTGCCACCTGGCACTGAATCAACCCCAATGTGAGTGATGGTGCATGCCATCAGAACTGCTAACGGCCACTTGGTCCACATTGTCAAAGATTGATAAATCGGTCTCTGTGGTTGGTGGCTGCTTTTTTTTATAGGTTTTATTGGTGACGGCCTTGATTGTTAACATATGTGTTTTTCTCCTTTCTTGTTATAATGCATTGTTTCAGTTCTTCTGGGTATCAGTGTACTTCTGTGCTTCTACACCTCCTTTAACAAATCTAAATAAATATTCTTTTGTTGGGGCAGAAAACTAGGTGTTGGTGATTGCACTAGAATTTGGTTCCCTTGAGGTCTGTCTTCAAATTAGAACTCAGATGATAGTCCAAGTGTTCCAGATCAAGCAACAAACGTGGGTGACCCAGCACCTTGTCTGATGGCCGCTCTGCAAAAACGGGTCAACTTTCCACATCTTTTTTGACCTCTAAGGCCTTACATAGTTACATAGTTGTTGAAATAAGTTGAAATAAGTTGAAATCACGGTTGAAATAAGACATATGTCCATCAAGTTCAACCAAGGGTGTTGGGGTAGGGGAAGTTATGTTTTATTCTATTTTTTTTACTGATAACGGCTAATAGTAACTAGTTATTTTCTTCTAAATAAGCATCTAATCCTTTTTTGAAGTGGTCAGCGGTTGATGCTGTAACAAGCCTTGGAAGGTAGAAAACAATATCCCGTTTTTTGTTACAGAAGACAGACCCCACTGTTTGATGACTTTTACTGGACATGAGAAACCACTGTGTATTATTTTATTACTGTTAGTTTGACTCCAGATCAGAAATAAAAATCTATGCCTCACCCATCGTCGCCAGCTGAGACAGTAAAGCATCATTATCCTTATACCTAGCACTTTGGCACACTTTAATCTGCTGACAAATCTTTCAGGACCCACTTGTCATACCTCATGTCTAGAAGACATGAACCGTGCCCCCAACTTTTCCCTGAAAATGTTCTTGACTAACTACAAGGCTCAAATTCGCTGGTCTTCCAAAATTATGTCATGGATGACATCTATGGTTTGTGGAATGGTCACGACCAGACGTCTCTCAGACTGATCTTTGGCAACCCAGTTTTTTTTACTGTGGAGCATGATGGCCACCATATCGGAATGTTGTTGCCTGACATTCCTTTTATAAACACAGCTGATGTGAAAATAAAAATGTGTATTTTAAAGCCAAGGACATCATGTTGTATCCTTCAAGCCTATGTCAGATCTACCAAACCTTGCAGCAGTTTTTTGAAAGTGCAGCTTTAGGACATTCTGTTAAATACATGTAATTGTATCTGCTGTGGCCTATATTTGGAAGAGTTAGTGAATGGAAAGCTGGGAATGTACTGGCTAGGTAGTATGGCTCAGTCAAGACGATCTTAATGCTTTTAATTGATTTTAGGTGCATTAGCTGCCGAGTATCAGAGTCCTTTATTTACACAATTAAAAATAGTTTCTCGTGGTCACTCCTTGCTCTTCGATCAGTTTCACAATTACTCGTTCCACTGAGTTCCACTCGAGCATATAAAAAGCTTTATTGTGTTTATGGACAATGAGGATTTTGTGACATTATCTCGGCTTTGGCCTCTTTGCTTCGGTGGTCTTGAAACTGACACCGCCACTGCCAATAAAAATGGATTCTGTTGACCGATTTGGCTTCCAGACTGACAGAATGCTTTCTGTATTCTTGTAGCTATTGAATAGCATTGTCATTTATCAGATGGGTTTGAATGAAAAAAAAAGTTTTTGGAAATCCTTTATCAGTAGTCCTTCTTTTCCGTACAGTACTAACAGTGCTTTCTTTTTACAGAGAATATTATTTCACTTTTATTTTTCTGTACTTGCATGTTAGAGGAACTTCAGGGTCCCTACGGTCTAAAGAACTCCACTCCTTGGGGCATCCCGAACTGGGGGGTTTAAGACGACCCCCTGTGTGCCCCCCCACGAAGCCCTGATACACTTACCTTCTTCTGTCTCTGTGCTGTGGCTGCATCCCTGCTCACCTCTAGCCATGCACATCCCTGCGCCCAGCCTCTCTGAATGGGTGGTGCAGGCACGCCATGGCTAGAATGTGAACAGGGGATGCAGCTCACGGTGCACTTGGCTGCTTAGCTGCCAGTGGAGCTGAGTGATAGGGTTTGCGCTGACTGCATACTCACTCTTGCCAGCGCCTGCGCCGTGGGAGCGAAAGGAAGGTGAGTGTATGGAGGCAACATGGTAGAGGATACATCATCCCCGATTCGGGATGTCCGTCCTGAGAAGAACAACACATGTGAAAGTGAAGTCCCCCAGAACGTCTTCATTTGGGAAATACTACTCATCCTTCCCTCTCTGATGAGTGTCCAGGTAAACCTCCAGCAGCCATCAATGCCTGCTGTGCATTGCTGCCCAGGGGACGTTATTGACTACTGGATTTGAAGAAGCACACTTGGGACTGATACCACACCCACAAGAAATTTGAAGGTTTAGTTTGTGTGATTTTTAGGCATTTCATTGTATGGGCATCCCAAAATGTGAAGCCAATGACGTTGATGCCAGTGTCATAAATTGCTTTTCCTGTAAGGTGGCTCCCACTCACAAAACAAATATATACTTTGTTGAGGAGAAAAACATTTATAGTCCACATTCCATGACATGAGAGTACTAGAACTTTAAAGTGATGGAGGCAGAGATTGCAATATATCCAGTATTGTTTGAGCTAAAACTGTACATGTATTTCTTCCCTCTATGCCACCGATGTCCCCTCATTGTCGTGCATGAACCTTCTAGGTCAAGGACTAGCGAATTCCATAAGGGAGGATATTCTAAGTATGTCACACACCCCACTTCAGTTACTCATTATTATTACACTTGGGGTAAACTCACCGCTAGGTGGCGTAGTTGCAGAGATCTCCAAAAAAGCAGCAAGCCCCTCCCGGTCTACACATACCTGGAAGAAAGAAGTCTCCTGCTTGCAGGTAGCCGGGGTATCACCCCGCCCCCCCCCCCCCCATGGTCTATTGCTGCCCGACCCTTTTTGTCTACTCCCCATGTTATTCGGCAGCCTCCCAGCCTTGGCTGTAGGTCGGGCAAAGGTAGCTGGCACCCTAGGTGCCCAGGAGATTAGCTCATCCGCTCGACCCCATCTTGTGGGGCATAGCGGGATTCCCGGAGTGGTGATCCGGATGTGGGATGCCCTTATTCTCTAGCGGTAGTCAGGGAATGTAGCGCTTTTATTCTTGGTTGTTTTGTGGCATGTTTGTGGTTATTGTACTCCCCCCCCCCCCACCCCCCCTCCCCACACCCCCTCCCCACACTTTCAGTTGTATGGCTTTGCCTTGCGGCGGTCCGGGAGTGCGTTTGGGCTCTGGGGCCCTGTGGGTGACTGTTTCACGTGTGGGGGTCGCTCTGTGGGCGCTGGTTGTTCCCCCTCTGGGGGTTTGGAGGCGGGGGCGCGTGGTCCCGCGGGACCGCGATGTGGAGGCGGCTTTGGGTCCGCGTCCTGCGGGCGCTTATTGTTCTGCTCGTGTCTGGGGGTTGTGAGAGTGAGAGAGAGAGAGAGTGAGCGCGTCTCTCTCTTTCTCTGTGTGTGTGTGCGGCGTGCGGGTTTGTGCGCCCTTTGTCATTTCCTGCCTGTTGTTACCGCGGCGCGGCCCTCGCTGGGCCTGACGCGCGACGCGGTTGGGGGGCAGGTCCTCGGGACGCGCGGTCCGCGCGATTGGCAGGCGCGTCAGGGGGGGGCGGGGCCATGCCGGCTCCCGCGGTTCTTCTGGGCACGTCCTCTTCCTCCTTCTTCCCCTGAGTTGCGCTGTGCGGCCGCCATTGTCACGCGAGGTAGGTCCCCCCTCTGCCTTTTTCCTCATACGGGAGTTGTGCGGGTTTTCTTGCGTGGGGCTGGAGCGTCGTTAGCCCCACGCTGTAATGTCTCCCCTTGGTCTCTCCCCCTCTCACTCCTGTTGTGGAGTGTTGGCAGGCTCTGGAGCCAGGGGTGACTTTTATTGTGCTCTTATTGTGCCTTATATATATATGGCTGTACATAGCTTCGCACACTTATCTTCGCCTGTTTTTGTCTACATATGTTAGCATGTGCCTGGAATGATTGTTGTCTTTTTTGTGTCTTCCAGATCCCGGGACCCCTTCCGGTTGGTCTCTCCCGGTCTTACATACCTGGCCAGTAGGGGGGAAAGAAAATTGGGATATATAAATTTATATAAGGATATTAGGCTTCCCCGTGGTCCGGGTAGTGAAAATTTAAGCTAGACCTTTATTAAAGGGGGCATCCCGGGTTGCTTACTGCGTAAATCCCTAGGTTTGCGAATACCATAATTTCACCATATGGAGGCTGCCAGGGATACCGGATCTGATCCTTCGGGACAATCTAGGCTGTGTGGGGGTTGTGGGACTCCGCTCCCGGGGGATGATGTCATTGTATGCATTCCATGTGCGAAGCGGAACATTGAGCGCCAGTCCAGCACCCCGGTGCCTGGTACGTCATCGTCCGCGCCATCTCCCTCTCCTCCTCGCCTGTTCCGGACCCCGTGTGACGTGGTCACGGGTGGGGATTCGCAATCGGAGGTGTGTGCTCGGTTGGCCAACCTCGAGAAAATGTTTTCCACCATGTCCGCACAGAAGGCTACGGCCAAGCGTAAACACCTATCTCCGCCTCCGCCGGACTCGGAGGAGGAAGTGATTGAGGACCTGGATTGGTCGGACCGTCCCCTCGAAGAGGGTGAGCTCGTGGAAGAATTGGATGATTCAGAGGGCCAGCAGGTGCTGGGTGCTGAGGGGGACCAGGTGGATGGTCCCGCCCCTGATACGCCTTCTATTTTGACCCAAATGTTTGAGGTTTTGGATTTGGATCCTCCTGAAGTTGCTCCTCTGCCTAAGGGCCAGCTCTTTGGGGGCTCCAAGCAGAGTCTGGAGTTCCCCAGTCAGCAGCATTTCGAGGACGTTGTCCTTAAGCAGTGGGAGCATCCTACACGGCTCGTCGGGGTACCGCCTAGCTGGGATAAGAAATATCCCTTTCCGGCGGACTTGCTGAAACGTTGGTCTGTCCCTCCCGAGGTGGATGCTCCGGTTTTGGGGCTAATTCGGCGGCTGTTCATTTTCCTGACACTACTTATCTGAAGGATGGCGAGGATCGCCGGATTGATCAGCTGGCCCGTCATGGTTTCGTCTGTGCGGGTTCGGTTTTGAGGCCTGTTTGTGCTTCGGCTCTTTTGGCCTTGGCGGTTAGGTCTATGGTCAGGGATTTATGTGTGGATCTTGATCCCTCGGGTGATGAGTTCCTTGCGCTTAAGCGTTGTGACTCCTTCTTGTCGTTTATCCTGGCCGCTCAGGATGATGCCATGTTGATGTGTGGCAGGGCGTCTGCCCTGTTGGTGGCTGTTCACCGTTCTGTGTGGTTGAGACAGTGGACGGCGGACTTTTATTCTAAAAGATCTCTCACGGCTCTTCCCTTTCTGGGTTTGAGGCTTTTTGGTGAAAAGCTGGATTCTGTTGCCAAGGGAGGTAGGTTGCCTCAGCGCAAGAAGTTTCGCCGTTCCTTTCGAGGGGCGGCCCCCTTCAATCCGTCCTTTCGGGGAGCCAGAGCCGGCAGGAGTGCGAGCTTCTCGGCTTCCAGGGGTGCGGGTTGGAATAGGGGTAAAGGCCGTGGCCGCCCCGTTCATGCCTGGGGCGCCAAGCCCAAGTCGGCTGCCAAGCCCGCTCAGCAATGAAGGGGCGCCCTCACCCGTGCGGGTGGGGGGACGGTTGCGACTCTTCTCCCGGGTATGGGACCAGGAGGTCTCGGACAGATGGATTCGGGAGGTGGTGTCGGCCGGTTACAAGTTGGAGTTCGAGTCCCGCCCTCCTCCAAGGTTTTTCAGGTCTCGGGTTCCTCTAGACCCGGTGGCTGCGCAGGGGCTCCTGGCGGCGGTTCAGAATCTCGTGGATTTGGCGGTCATTTGCCCGGTCCCTCCTTCAGAGGTGGGGCGGGGGTATTACTCCAATCTGTTCACCGTACCCAAGAAGGACGGTTCGTTCCGTCCGATCCTGGATTTGAAGTTTCTCAAAAGGTTTATTCGTCCCCGGAAGTTTCGCATGGAGACCTTGCGGTCGGCGATCGGCTCGCTTCGGCAGGGGGACTTTATGACTTCCATAGACATCAAGGACGCGTACCTTCACATTCCGATCTTTCCGGTTCATCAGCGGTTTCTGCGCTTTGTGGTGGAGGATCGGCACTTTCAGTTTGTAGCTCTCCCATTCGGTCTCACCTCGGCTCCGAGAGTGTTCACCAAGGTGTTGGCAGGGGTGATGGCCCTGCTCAGAGCTCAGGGGTTTCGCATTGTTCCTTACCTGGACGATCTTCTCATCATGGCTCCTTCCTTCAGTCAGGCGGAAGGGGACACCAGCACGGTGGTGTCTATGCTAGAGAGGTTCGGCTGGGTGATCAATTACCCCAAGTCCTCTCTGGTTCCGGCCAGGGTGGTGACCTTTCTGGGGATGTCCTTGGACTCTTGCCAGCACAGAGTGTTTCTTCCTCAGGCCAAGGTTCTTTTGATTCAGGAATTGGCTCAGCTTCTTCTTTCCAATCCTCACCCGTCCATTCGGCTAGGGATGAGACTGGTGGGGTTGATGGTGGCCTCGTTCGAGGCAGTTCCCTTCGCACAGTTTCACACGAGGACGTTGCAGCTTCATCTTTTGGCGTCTTGGGACAGGCGCCCGCGGTTGTTGGATCGGTCCTTCCGGATGTCCCCTCGAGTTCGGCAGTCTCTTCGGTGGTGGTTGGTCTCGGACAATCTTTTGAAGGGCAGGTCGTTTCTGACTCCGCTTTGGGAAACTGTCACCACGGATGCCAGCTTGTCAGGATGGGGAGGTTTCTGGAAGGATCTTCAGTTTCAGGGGCAGTGGGAGTTGCGAGCCATCAGATTGGTTCTGTCTCACTTGACGCATCATTTACAGGGTCTGCCGGTTCAGATTCGATCGGACAATCAGACGGCGGTTGCTTACATCAATCACCAAGGAGGGACTCGCAGTCTGGGTGCCCTCAGGGAAGTGTCTCTGATTCTGGTTTGGGCGGAGACGTATGTCCCTTGCATTTCGGCAGTGTACATTCCAGGAGTGGAGAACACGGAGGCGGATTTTCTGAGCCGGTGCTCGTCCCGCCGGGGAGAATGGTCTCTCCATCCCCAAGTGTTTCGGTCCATGTGTCTTCGGTGAGGGACACCGGAGGTGGATCTGTTTGCCTCTCGTCACAATCACAAGCTTCCGACATTCGTGTCGCTGTCTCGGGACCCTCTGGCTCTGGCGGCGGATGCCATGGCCTTGAGCTGGAAGGATCTGGGGTTCCTGTATCTGTTCCCTCCGATTCCCATGCTAGGCAGGGTGCTGCGAAAGCTAGTTCAGGAAGGGGTTCCCGCCATTCTCGTGGCTCCAAGGTGGCCAAGGCGGGTGTGGTTCGCAGACATCGTTCGTCTGGCAGTGGATCAGTTCGAGTTGCCTCTTCGGCCAGATCTGCTCACCCAGGGTCAACTGTGTTACCCCAGTTTACCAACGCTGGCTTTGACGGCTTGGCTGCTGAAACCTCCATCTTGAGGGAGGAGGGTCTTTCGGATTCGGTCATTCAGACTCTTGTTAGCGCTAGGAAGAGGTCTTCCTCTTCCATCTATTATAGGGTCTGGAGATCTTATATTGATTGGTGTGAGGCTAGATCTTTGCCATGCCGGGTCTTTTCTATTTCTCGGATTTTGGATTTTCTTCAATCACGGCTGGATTCTGGTCTCCAGCTGAGTACCTTGAAGGGGCAGGTGTCTGCCTTGTCAATTTTTTTCCAGAGGTCTTTTGCTAGCCATTCTTTGGTCAAGACTTTCTTCCAGGGGGTTTCGCATCTGCGGCCTCCTAGGAAGCCTTTGCTCCCAGTTTGGGATTTGAATTTGGTGCTCTCTGCGTTACAGGCTCCTCCTTTTGAGCCCTTGCAGGATATTGCTCTGTCCACTCTGACTCAGAAGGTTGTCTTTTTGGTGGCCATCACTTCGGTTCGGCGTGTTTCAGAGTTGGCAGCTTTGTTGATTCAGGCTCCTTATTTTGAGAAGCATCAGGACAAAGTGGTCTTTCGCTTCAAGTCAGATTTTCTTCCTAAGGTGGTATCTGCTTTTCATCTTAATCAGGACATTGTTCTTCCTTCTTTGTGTCCTAAGCCTAGGAATGCTAAGGAGAGTGCGTTGCACTGCTTGGACGTGGTGCGTTGTGTTAGGTACTATTTGCGTGCTACGTCTTCTTTTCGTAAGACTGATGCCTTTTTCGTGGTGCCCTGTGGGCCCAGGAAGGGTTTGGCTCCGGCTAAGTCTTCCATTAGCAAATGGATTCGTCAGGCGATTGTTGGAGCCTATTCTGCCAAGGGGAAGGACCCCCCTTTTCGCGTTACTGCGCATTCTACTCGTGCGGTTGGTGCGTCCTGGGCTTTTCAGCACCAGGCTTCGGTTGAACAAGTTTGTAAGGCCGCTACCTGGTCTTCGGTTCACACCTTTTCCAAGTTTTACAAGGTTGATGTGCGGGCCTCAGCGGATGCTGTGTTTGGCCGTAAGGTTCTGCAGGCTGCAGTGGTTTGAGTTTTATCTGCGTTATTGCCTGGTTTGGATACCCGCCCTCTTTTGGACACTGCTGTTGGATGTCCCAAGTGTAATAATAATGAGTAACTGAAGTGGGGTTTGTGACATACTTAGAATAATACCATTTTGTGATTACTCACCTGTAAAATGGGTATTATAAGTATGTCACACACCCCACTTCACCCGCCCTCTTTTGGTATCCTGGTATATGGTGAAGTTTTGTTATTTACAGTTGAGGGTTACATTTGTTTATTCCTGGTACCTTGTCTTACTGCTGTTTTAACACTGGGGAATTGATGGGAGGTACCAGGTATGTGTAGACCGGGAGGGGCTTGCTGCTTTTTTGGAGATCTCTGCAACTACGCCAACCTAGCGGTGAGTTTACCCCAAGTGTAATAATAATGAGTAACTGAAGTGGGGTGTGTGACATACTTATAATACCCATTTTACAGGTGAGTTATCACAAAATGGTATTTTATTTCACAGTGCTTATCTGTACACAGGCTACACAACAGTTCTGCTCCATTCAAACAGTTTCTCTCTATAAGCTACATGGTTTGACCATACATTTTTAGCATGTTTTTGCTTTTTTCTTCTCATTTGTAACAATTTACTTCCTGTTTCCATTCCATCCGGTATACCTATGACCAATCGGATACCATGGGGCTATATACGCCCTCCTAGTGGACTGGAAAATTGAAATATTGCTGTACCTTTTGGGGTCCATAACTATTGATGGCTGTGGATTTGTGCTGAAGCTAGATTCGACCTAGATCTCGAAGATTTGGTCCAGTTCTCCTATCCTAGATATTGGCAATACCAGGGTCAAGTTATCCAGCCACCTTGCTGGCCATCACTACCCTGTGAACTGGTCCCTTACCAGTTCACAAACTGTTTAAAAAAAGAAAAAAGTTTTAAAATAATGAAAAGAACTCCATGGGGGACCAGGTGGGATGAAGTTAGTGGATGTAGCTTGTTTATATATAATTTTTCTGGTCATTTTACCTTATGAAATGTAAAATAGAAATGTGTAAACCCTTTACTGATCAGCTTTAGTTGACCATAAGCATTATCTTTGCTATATTGTGATCTTCATGAGCCTGATGTTGGGGATTTATTATCATCCCTAGTTTCACCCTTGCTAAAATCCCCTTTTAATTGTTGAAGATCCAGTTACTGTTCAAATAGTAAGATCCTTTTCCTCATTTTGGAAGACTTAACAGTGCTTAGCACCCATCGGTTTATTAAAATTATTGATCCATGTCTACTTTGAAAGTGCTGACATGTTTAATCCTATTAGTTTGTATTCATAAAATGCATTCTAATTAAAGTTTTTTTTCTCCGTATTAACCTGTAGCAGTTAAATTGTACATGGTTATTTAGATCTAGAAAGGCACTCTGTAAATTTGAAACAGTTGGTAGAGCTGCGCCGGTCAAAACAGGAGTATAATATTTTTTTTTTTCTTTAAATTTTTACCCAGACAATCCCTTCAACATGCGTGGTACTTTTGTGTTTTTATATTTAGGATAATTTGTACCCCAATTTAGTATCATTCCAGCCCATTTTATTTTCCATTCATTTTATTTCTTTCTTATTAAACAATTATAGGAGACATCTCGGCTCCCGGCATCCATTCTGTTGGCCCAGCATAAAGGAAAAACCACTCTGGTTGAAATGCAGGTGGAAAAGATGAAACCCAGTGTTACATTTTCTACAGGCATCAAAATGGTAAGTACAAAAGTACTCACAAGATGGTATAGGGTACCTGCCTTGCTACACAAGTGGTTCCCTGCGGTCTCCCCACTTTGCTGGCGCTGCAACAAGGACAATGGGAACCTTCTGCACATTTTTTGGTCATGCTACGGTTAGGGGTACTATGCAGTGCATGGCTGAGATGGAGGTGCCCGAGACCTGGCCTTTTTCCTCCATCACTCAGATGCCCGCCAAGAACTACCAAAGATCTATCTTGAGCCAAATGGTGAACGCGGCGAAGGCGCGCATCCCTGCACATTGGAAGAGCCCAACACCCCCTAGTATTTCACTGTGGCTGAGCAAATTGTCGGAGATAGAAAGGTACGAGGTATAATCGCAGTGCGCAACGAATCCTCAGAGGCACACCGCCACCGGTGGTCTGGATGGGTGGAATTTACAGCCTCCCAGGACTACAGGGCACTGGTAGAATCTAATTCATAGCTGGGTTGGTCTGCACTTCTCTCCTCTTTTCTCTTTCTTTTAAAACTATTCTTTTTACTTTACCTATCCTTTTTTGCTTTTGTTCTTCTACTTAGTAGCAGTCTCATTGTTGCCTGATTTACCAAACGGGGGTAAGCTGTAAACACTATGGTTGGCAAAAGGAGTGGGGGGGGGGGGTCGACCACTGGGCACCCGCACGGTACATACAGGCGGTAAGAGCCAGCTCTAGAAGCAGTGCTCTGGTTGATCATCACTTGCGGATGAACGACGGGGGGTGCGGTGCCCAGGGGGGTGGCCTTTCACACAACAAAAGTGGTAGACTTGTCCCGATGGTTTTAGCTACAAGGTCAAACAAATGACTGCACTTTTTTGGATTGATAGAATGTTGTACTTGCTGTATGTTTAAATGTGTTTTCCTTTTAATGAAGAATGTCTGTAAATGAAATGGTAAGTACAAGACTTTGATACCAATTGTCATCCAGGCCAACATATACATGTGTTACTGCCAAGGGCCTCTCCACCCCTAAGGCGAACTATAGAAAAGAGCCCCCCAGGATGTGCCCAAAAGAGCAGTAATCCAGTCTTTCCTATGACAGGAGTGTCTCTATTTCACTGCAGGGGGTGGGGGCAGGGATACAGTCACTGAACCACCCATGACTGACTGTATAAACATGCAGCGGCGCCCTCGTTCTCCACTGAATCACTACTGAGAAAATGAAACCGATCCAACGATTGCTGCCCCCTTTGCAGTGCCACCTAAGGTGGCTTCCTCACATGGCCTTGTTACATGTGTACCCCTGGTTTGCGTCACCCACTATGTGTATTTATAAATTATTTAGTTAGAACAGTGATTTATGGCCTGCTTGTACCCCTAGAGATGCCCTTAGAAAGGTTGACATCATAAATGTGTCATTCAAAGAAATTGTAAAGGTTAACCCTAAAATCACAGTCTTACCACCCTGGAAGTTCATATCCACCAGTTTGGTCTCTCAGAAGAGAATTGTTGCACTGATTTCATGCCTCCTGTTCTTCAGCGTGGCTGACCTTTCCTGTCTCTGTGTGAGACACGCTGGGATCATCGCAAAAATGTCTGTGAAAGCAGGGGGGGGGGGGGTCCATGTTTGTGTGTACTTGTCTCTCTCTTTCACACACCGGTCCATTAGCATAAGAACATGATCCATTTTTTAAAAGAGAGATTAGAAGCAGTAGAGACAAGCAAGCAATTGAATCCGATCCCCCTTCCAGGCAGAGGGCACGGTCCTACTCTGACAGATGCAAGAAGCGTGTGCATATGCCCACCTCCCAATATGGAGAAAAAAGATAGTCATGCATAAATAAAAATCCAGGGGCTGGACTACATAAAAGAGATTAGATGATTAGATATTGGTCACACTGTATCTAGTTGTTAGTATTTTCACACTTTTTTCTATATTCTTAGGGGCGACTCATATTGATATTGATATTCTGGTATTGCCATTATTGCACATATCATGCCATTTATTTAATGGCATATAGGTTATATATATATATATATATATATATATATATATATATATGTATATATATATGTATATATATATATATATATATATGTAACTTTTTATAACTGTAATTACAGTAGAGCCTTGCTATTTAGTCTGACCTTTCCGCCTGTCCTTAATGTTTTAATTTGTTTTAAATGTCTGTCGGTTGTATGTGTATGGACTAGTTATACAGTATTTGTGACTCACACAATTTTTCTATTAAATACAATTTAATCTTTGATATTACTTGTGGGTGTGCGGCCGCATATATTGCCCCATAGGGACCTTTCTGGTGGTCCCATTTGTTGAGTGAAGGTGTCTAGTGCTGTCACGTGATTAGGGCAGTTCCATGATTCATACATGCCTCCTGATTGGCTCCTACCTGCTTTATAAGGAAGTGCCTTGCTTCGGGAAGTTGCTGGATTGTCTTTGGATCTTCTCAGCCCCTTGCTTCCTGTTTTCCTGGACCGTGCTTACTCTTATTGGATTTCTCATTTTGACCCTTGGCTTTGGACTTTTTCGACTTCTCTTTTTCTGGATCACCTTGGAATGCTACTCTGGATTTTGACTAAGGCTTGTTTCGACTATGCTTCTTTGCTGCCAGCCGAGATATCCTGCTTAGACTTTCGTATTTTATTCTCACCACCTGCTCTTTCACTCCAGTCTGGGTTTTGACCCTGCTTTGCATACATACCTTGCCTCCTATCTACCTACAGCAGTGCCCAGGCCCCAATGCCCAGTACTGCCCATTGGACGACTCGCGGTGTCCTGCAGCTCAGCCTGTCCTTCCTTGCCAGGGGCTCCAGTGAAGACCAGGGCATCGTGTAGACCCCGGGACCTGGTATGTCTGGGTGTTCAGTGGCTTCACCCACTGGGCTCTCCTGGCTTAGCGTCTGACAGTATGAAAACGCTGGCACTGCAGGGGAACATAGGAGATGCATGGAGGAGCTACAAGGGAGTATAGATTTTATGTTGCTGCCCGGACAGTTTCCTTTAAAGTGGACCAATTATCGCTTATGCCAGTCTAAAAGATTGACTGACTAGGTTCCCCGGGGCATACTGATTTAGCATGTTCCACTGTGTGAGCCCCCTCCCCCCCGATCACCCGCAAGCCCCTATACTTTCGCTCCATTCGCTCACCATGATCTTGGGCTGCCGCCGCATCTTTCGGCTATGCGCGTTCCGGGGCGTGGGAGTGTGCGCTCTACAGGGGATCCGGGGATACAGCAGTGGCTGCTCCCTATGCTGGTGGAAATGTGAGTGGGGTAGGCAACCTGGGTGGTTTCACACAGCAGGGCATCCCAAATTGGGGTAAGAAAGAACCAATCACCTGGATAGTCAAAACCCTGGTGATTGGTCCACATTAAGCTTTCTTTGCAGCAAAGTGTTGACTTGGATGCTGCTTGCTTGCTTCTACTTTTGAAGTTGTTTGGCATCGAAAATTGGAATGCCGCCAGTCATTTTTGACTGGAGGTTCGCTTTAAAACTGTAGGGGGGTGAAGTAGCTGTTCTCTTTTATCTTGTTTCACAGTTAAAGTGCATCCATTCCTTTCCCATTTCAAGAGTTTCCCCTTAGCATTTCTAACTCCTCCTATTCAGACTCACCAGATGGCAGCAAATGGAATCCTGTAGACAGCTCCACGTTCCTTGTGAGTGTCTGTGCTGGATGATTTCTTCACTCCATAGGGCTCGGCAGATAGCTCACTCAATTGTTGCTTAGACCGTGATAGGTACAGAATCTTGGTACAGGAGACATGTACTTTCAATGCACCTGGAAAACTTGTGGTGAATCTATACAGCAACAACAGGTGAAAGAACTATAGCTGAAGATGGCAGCAGCAGCTGTGCACTCCTTGGATGTTAGAGTAAGAATGGCCACCAGGGAGAGGAAGAGGGGAGGAGTTACTAACATCGGAGCAAGACTAAGGGAGCCTGGAGGGGACAAGGGGAATTAAAGGCACAGTGCTGAGCCTATGCAAATAAATATATATTTTAAACTATTACCCCGGGTAGAATGAAATGTCGTGGGACATGACACCTCCCCTACCAGCCCTCATCTTAGTCTATTGGGACAGACTTCATCTTCATGGTGTTTCTCCGCTTTATCTATAGCACACATAAGTGTTTGTATTTATATGTAACTGTGTGTGGGCTCACGCATGTACATATTCATTCTATTCCAAGTATGTCACACACCCCGCTTCCACTATTCATGACATATGGGGTTATGGTCCAGTAGAGGGCGAACTTCTGCAGAGATGAAAGCAAAAAAGAAGCCCCTCCCGGTCCATAAATGCCTGGGACCTCCCACACATTCCCCAGTTCCTTCTCTGTAGGACGGCGAGCAAGTCAGAAGATGTATGCTGCTCTTCCTTGCAGGTAAGCCGGCTTGCACCCGGCCATTTTTTGCACTATTTCTGCCCGGACCTTTATATTTTAAGCCCTTTACTAGCCTCCCAGCCTCGGCTGCAGGTCCGGGTGAGGGTAGGAATCACCTTAATAGGTGCCTAGGGAGCCATGCTCCCCCGTGAGACCCCACACAAGGGGGTAGGCGGTATCCGGGTTGGTGATCCGGGTTTGGGATCCCCTGTCCCCATTTACTTCCCTTACACTTTACGGTGAAGGGTTCTCCCCCTTCCAGGTCCCCTCCACTAACCCTCCGGGGGGGGGGGGATGACTTTGTTCTGCTATTTTTTTTTTCATTTGACATGTGTGCTTGTGTGCTTATCACGTTGCCACCTTGCGCTCTGCATGCAGTCTGGGGAGCTTCTTTAAGGGGGCGGGGCCGGGTGCTCGCGTTGCCGCGGCCTGCCCCCTTCTGTTTTGGCGCCATTGCGGGCCCATCTTCTGGCTGGACTTTGAGGGTAGGGGGCGGGGCCAGGCGCGGCACGCGATCCGCGCTGGCCCGCCCCTTCTTCTCCCTCCCTTTCTCTCTCTCAGGAGTTGCGGATTAGCTGGACGCCATTTTCTGTGTCTGTGAGTGCCCTGCCGGGCTTCCCCCCGTTCTTACTAGGCTTAATGCCCCAGTCGCGCTTGGGGCAGCGCTGGCCTCTCTGCTTTTTATGTTCCTTTTTAAATGTTTTTATTATGCAGTTGTGTGTGTGCATGTGCTTATGGACATCCCTTGTGCCAATTGCTTAAAAGGGGGTTCTCCCGGTCCTAGGGTCCCTAGCAAAAATTTGGGGCAATTATAAATCCTCCCACTTGGGACTTAAAGGGGCATCCCAGGTTGCTTACCAGCATAATTCCCTCGGGTCATTGCGACTACCTTAAAATCCCCATATGGAGGCTCCACAGGATACCGGGCTGGGGCTCCCTTCGGGACAATCCCGGCTATGTGTGGGTTGTGGGGTACCCTTTACAGGGGAGAATGTACTCCCATGTGCGCAACAGGCCATAACGCGGCAGTCGGGACCCCAGGCGTCTGGGTCAGTGCCGCCCGCCTCTCCTACCCCACCCCGCATCATCCGTACCCCAAGTGACACGGTCATTAGTGGGGAGTCGCACTCGGATGTATGTGCCAGGCTGGCTAACCTCGAGAAAATTATTTCTAGCTCAGTGGGCAGAAAGGCCACTGCTAAGAAAAGGCATCTGTCACTGGCTACGCCGGTAATTGATTTTGATGATTATGACTCCTCTGACTGGACGGATTATTCCCCGCTTGAGGAGGGGGAATTGTTTGAGGAATCTGAGACTGAGGAATTGCAGTTTTTTGATTCTGATGGCAGGCAGGCGCTGGGGGATGCTGTGGATACCCCCAAGGTCCTGACCCATCTTTAGAGGTTCTGGATATTTCCTCACCAGCGGAGGCCCCTCCGAAGAAGGAGGAATTCTTTGGGTACTCTAAGCCCCGCTTGGAGTTTCCAAATCAGGATCATTTTGACAGCATGATTCTTAGAGAATGGGAAAAGCCGAGTCGCCTTCACTGTGTTCCTCAGGGATGGGATAGGAAGTATCCCTTTCCGGTGGACGCGGTGAAGCGCTGGTCTTCCCCTCCCGAGATTGACGCACCCATTTTAGGATTGTTCAAAACCTCCGTTGTACAAGCGCATTGATCAGATGGCATGTCGTGCCTTTGCCAGTGTGGGTTCTGCCTTGCGACCTGTCTGTGCATCGGCACTCGTGGCTGTGGCCACCAGGTCGGAGATCAGGGACATGTTAAATGGATCCCAGCTCAACCCGGACAGCGTTGAATTCACAACCCTTAAGAGGTGTGAATTGTTCATGACTTTTGTTTTGTTGGCTATGGACGACACTGTTACCATGTGTAGTAGAACTTTGGCCCTGTTGGTGGCCATGCGCCGATCGGTTTGGCTGCGCCAGTGGGCGGCGGACGTTGCGGCCAAGAAGTCACTTACCCCTTTGCCCGTTTTGGGAATGCGGCTGTTTGGAGACAAATTGGATTCTGTGGCGAAGGGTGGGAAGCTACCTCAGCGTAAGAAGCTGCTTCGCTCTTTCGGGGGGCAAGCTCCTTTAATCCTTCCTTTTGCAGTGGCAGAGGTCTTGCCTACTCTGGTTTTGGAGGTGATTCCTGGGACAGAGGTAGAAGACGTGCCCGTACGGTCTCTACCTGGGGTTCCAGGCCCAAGCCCGCTACCAAGCCAGCTCAACAATGAGGAGGCGCCCTCACCCTTGCGGGTGGGGGGACGGCTGCGGCTCTTCTTCCAGGTCTGGGCCCAGGAGGTCACAGACAAGTGGATATTGGAAGTGGTCTCGTCTGGGTACAAACTGGAGTTAGAGTCCCGGCCTCCTCCCAGATTCCTAAGGTCTCGGGTGCCATCAGATCCTTGGGAGGCGCAGGGGCTCCTGTTGGCTGTAAAGAATCTTCTGGACATGGCGGTCATATGCCCGGTGCCTCTTTCAGAGAGAGGCTGGGGCTATTATTCCAACTTCTTCACGGTTCCCAAGAAGGATGGCTCCATAAGACCCATCCTAGATTTGAAGCTTCTCAACAGGTTTATCAGAACCAAGAAGTGCTGCATGGAGACTCTGCGTTCAGCCATCGGTTCCCTTCGTCAGGGGGATTTCATGACATCCATAGACATGCTTACCAATTTTCCCAGCGCACCAGAGATTTCTCAAGTTTGTGGTGGGAGATCAGCATTTTCAGTTTGTGGCCCTCCTGTTCGGGCTGACCTCAGCATGAGGGTGTTTACCAAGGTTCTGGCGGGCATAATGGCCCTGCTCAGAGCCCAGGGCATTCGCATTGTGCTGTATTTGGACGACATACTCATTACAGCTTGTTCCCTCTGCCAGGTGGAGTTGGACACCAGGACGGTGGTGGCGACGCTGGAAAGGTTCGGATGGGTGATCAACCACCCCAAGTCTTCTCTCTCCCCATCAAGGGAGATCTCCTTTCTGGGCATGAATCTGGATACCATTCAGGCCAGAGTGTTCCTACCCCAGCCAAAGGTGCAGAGGGTTCAGGATCTGATACGTGTTCTCCTGACCAACCCTCGCCCTTCCATTCGGCTAGGGATGACTCTGGTGGGTTTGATGGTGGCCTCCTTCGAGGCAGTCCCCTTTGCTCAATTCCACATGAGGTCGCTACAACTCCATCTATTGCTGAAATGGGACAGGTGTCCACAGTCCTTGGATCAGTCATTTCTGATGTCTCCCAGGGTTCGGCAGTCCCTTCAGTGGTGGCTGGAATCAAGCAAGCTGATGAGGGGCAGATCGTTCCTGGCCCCTCATTGGGAGGCGGTTACCACGGATGCCAGCCTGTCGGGCTGGGGAGGTTTCTGGAAAGATCATCAGTTACAGGGGTTGTGGGGTCCTCAGGAGGCTCACAACCCCATCAATGTCTTGGAGCTCAGAGCTATCGGCTTGGTTCTGTTGCGTCTGACACTTCACCTACAGGGTTTACTGGTTCAGGTTCGATCAGACAATCGTACTGCGGTAGCTTACATCACAAGCTTCCAACCTTTGTATCTCTGTCTCAGGATCCTCTGGCCCTGGCAGTGGATGCCTTGTCCCTTGCCTGGAGGGATCTGGGGTTTCTGTACCTGTTTCCCCCCTTCTCCATGGTGGGCAAGGTAGTGCGCAAGCTGGCGCTAGAGGGGGCATCAGCAATTCTGGTGGCCCCAATGTGGCCAGGAAAGGTTTGGTTCGCAGACGTCGTAAGATTGGTGGTAGATCAGTATAGGCTGCCCCTGCCTCCAGATCTGATCTCTCAGGGTCAACTACGTTACCTCAATTTACAAGCGCTTGCTTTGCCGGCGTGGCTGCTGAAACCTTCATCCTGAGGGAGGAAGGTTTGTCTGAGGCGGTTATTCAAACCTTGATTAGAGCTAGGAAGAGATCTTCCTCTACCATTTAATATAGGACTTGGCGGTCCTATATTGACTGGTGTGAGGCTAGGGCCTTACCTTGCAGGGTGTTTTCGATTCCTAGGATTTTGGAGTTTCCTCAACAAGGTCTGGATCTGGGGTTCCAGCTCAGTACTTTGAAGGGTCAGGTTTCTGCCCTGGCTGTCTTTTTTCAAAGGTCTTTTGCTTTGCATCATCTGGTCAAGACTTTTTTCCAAGGGGTCACTCATGTTCGGCCCCCTAGAAAGCCTTTGGTTCCCGTTTGGGACCTAAATTTGGATCTTTCGGCCCTCCAGGGGCCTCCCTTTGAACCGATGCAGGATGTGGCTCTTTCTGTGCTCACTCAAAAGGTTGCCTTTTTGGTGGCTATTACCTCTGTTCGGCGTGTCTCTGAGTTGGTGGCTCTGTCTATTCAGGCCCCTTACTTTGAGAGACACCAGGACAAGGTGGTTTTTCGTTTTAAACCAGACTTCCTTCCTAAGGTGGTTTCTGCTTAATTGGGATGTAGTTCTCCCTTCGTTGTGTCCTAAGCCTAGCAATGACAAGGAGAGGGATTTGCACTCTTTGGATGTGGTTCGTTGTGTGAAGTACTATTTGGTTGCTACTTCTCCTTTTCGTAAGACGGACGCCTTGTTCGTGGTGCCTTCTGGGCCCAGAAAAGGTTTGGCGCCCGCCAAGTCTACCATTAGTAAATGTATACGTCAGGGGCCTATTCCGCTAAGGGGAGGGTTCCTCCTTTTAAGATCACTGCTCATTCTACTCGTGCTGTTGGGGCTTCCTGGGCCTTTCAGCACCAGGCTTCTGTTGAACAAGTTTGTAAGGCTGCTACTTGGTCTTCCGTTCATACTTTTTCCAAGTTTTATAAGGTTGATGTGCGGGCCTCAGCGGATGCTGTTTTTGGCCGCAAGGTTCTGCAAGCTGCAGTGGTTTAAATTGGTGCATTTTTTGCTGTATTTGGATCCCCACCCATGACGGGCACTGCTTGGATGTCCCATATGTCATGAATAGTGGAAGCGGGGTGTGTGACATACTTGGAATAATACCATTTTGTGATTACTCACCTTTAAAATAGGTATTATAAGTATGTCACACACCCCGCTTCATCCCGCCCTTTTTTGTATTCTGCATCCTTTATTTGGTGAACCTTTTTATGGTTAAGAATGTTTTATTAACTCTTCCTGGTCCCCTTACTGCTGTCATATACTGGGGAATGTGTGGGAGGTCCCAGGTATTTATGGACCGGGAGGGGCTTCTTTTTTTGCTTTCATCTCTGCAGAAGTTCGCCCTCTACTGGACCATAACCCCATATGTCATGAATAGTATAAGTGGGGTGTGTGACATACTTATAATACCCATTTTAATGGTGAGTAATCACAAAATGGTATTTTTTAACCCCAAAACATATTTGACATTTTAAAGTTCCCCTGCCATCAGTGGCTTTGAGCAGATTAATGTGTTCAGCACATAACGGCCAGTATAAATATGATAGTTCGCTAGTCTCCTAGGGAGTGGAATTGCAAGGGCTTCTTTGAGAGAGGATAATGAGGCTAGATCATTATAATGCATTAAAGATGTTGGGAGCCAGAGAAAGCCCCTTCCCTGCCCATTTTTTCTAGCTGTAAGCCAATTGGAATAGTGATTAGGCCAAGTTAAACACAAATACTCCTGTGTATGAATTCTTGGCCAAAGAGACACGATGGATAGGGAAATATGTATTCAGTGATATTTAAAGTGGACCTGTTTTTCAATGCAAACCTATCTGTTTTCTATGACATGCAGTGTCTCCTATTCTTAAATTCCTTATTCTTAAAAAATATATGAATTGATTTACCCCTCTCTCATAGCTGTCCTAACAATGGCATTTATGGTCTCTCAAATGTATTTATGAATTGTACTCAGATATACACATTTCTTTCTTTGTATAGGCAAATTACTCCTTTCTATTTGCACATTAGCCCTTTCATTGCCAGCCTACCTCGAGTCAACCTCAGTTGCTAGATCATTTTTCCTAAGTTTGTGCTATACATGTTTAACTGTGATTTTTGAAGGAATGTCCGGGAATTTCCCAGAAAAATCATATGTTGTTGTTGTCTTAGTAATTTTTTCAGTGTTTTCTTGATATTTTTGGGTGAAATATGTGAAAATGTAAAAAATGAAAAATGTCACATTTTGTACTTCTTTTATTTAAAAAAATGAAGAAAACCATATTGCATGGAAAAAACAAACAAACATTCCTTCCGATTACAACGGTACCACATATGACCCCCCCCCCCCCCCAAACTGAAATCGCTTCAAGAAAAACAGTCTTTCAAGAAAAACAACCCTATACATTTGAAATACCACCATAAACTATATATTCTCTGGAAATACACACCTCATGCTTTCTATGTGTACCAGGCTTGTTATTGTGGGTGCAGTTTTCTGGATTTTCCCAGAATCAAAACCACATTATGCAACAAGATAAAGCAAGCTAAATCTGAAACCGCTAGTTCCCCCAAACAGGACATTACCCAACGTGCATAGATTCTTCCTACTACCCTTTTAACTTCCAGCCTACTTTAGATTGTCACCCTCTAGTTTTTTACAACATTGTGTGCAACTGTTGCATGTTCAACTGTGATTTTTGCAAGAATTTTCAGGGTTTTCCAGAAAATGTATATTTTTTTTCCAGCAGAGTTTTTTAACATGAAATGTCTTGTTTGTAGTTTAAGTGCATTCACAATATTTTGGGGTAAAAAATTACATTTTTTTAATTTTGTTGCACTTTTTTAAAATAGAAAATATATTTTTTTTCATGAAAATCGTTTGCCCGCATTCCTTTACAGGACAACTATTATCTGCACTTTCAAGAGTTAAATTAAAAAAAAAAGTTTAATTGTTAAGGGTTAAAGCCTTAATTTTTGGGGTCCACTTCTTCCCAGTAAAACCAGATCGGGCACCAGCTATGAGAGCTGGTAGACCAGGGCACGGGGGGCTAGCCTTGCTGGGCTTCTGCCCTGAAGGCTACCAGCCTGCATAGCCCTCATTAGTCGCAGGCTCAGTTTTGTGCATCAGGTTTGTTCAGATGTTTTTTTGCAAGAATCTGATGCTTAATATTGTGGTGTGGATGCAGGCGAAGTTTTCTTCGGATGACTTCCATGAAGGCCATATTTGTGCAGGTATCTCTGAACAGTAGAACAATGTACCACAGCGCCAGTGTCTGCTTCACTGCTAAAAACCTTCAGGCAGATTTAGCAGTGGTTCTAACTTGCCTTTCTAGCAATCCTACAAGCAGTTGTCTTTTTTTTTTTATTTTTCTTGGTTTTCTAGTGACCTCGATTGTTCTTTTAAAGCAGTACAAAACCCACTGTGGCCGATCCTGGAATCTAAAAGATTCCTCCCGAATCAGGATGCCCCGCTGTGTGAACTACCCCCCCCCCCCCCCCACCCCCCCACCCCCCCGGGTCCTTCCTGGCGCCCTTGACATTGTAACCACTGACAGCCACATCTCTGCATCTTTGAGCTGAGCGTGCACTCCTGTAGCAAACAAATCGCAAAAAACTCACCTCGTCTGGTTGCCGTGGGGACCGTTTAGCCAATAGGCTTTAATAGGCTTTAAACATACAAAATATTGGGTCAGTTCTGGAAAGTTAAGGAAGAGAAACAAGTCCATGCAATGTGTTAATAAATGTTAATAAAAATAGGCAATCTAATTCAATGATATATGAAACTGTATGTAAATTGACCATTATGGTTATGTTTCCAGCGGGAGAACCAGGGCAACATAATAGGCTACTGTGATGGCTTTTATTTTTGCATGCACATAGGGTGTATTCTTCCTACCCTCCAAATGTTAGCCCAGGTAGACATCTGTGTTCTAGAACAATGTGCTGGTCATCTTGGTGGAAAATGGCCATTTAGCATTGTTATAGCTTCCCCTGCAGGCAGTCTGGCTTCTCAGACATAAAGCTTTGTTTGTGGCCAGTATCAGTTTCCTGAAATGTCAAAAGACAAAGGTGGGGAAGCTGCCTTGCCTGCCACTGTCTCGCACGGACACAGCTTTGGGAAATAAGGATGCTTTGAATGGTGTTCTCATTAATAGCTTATTAGGTCTTATGTTACATGGAGATCATCTTACCATAATGTAGCATTTTCTTGCTGTCGTCTTACTGAAAAGATCGTTTCATTTTGCAGACACATCTGTATTATTGGCCATACAACCGGTCATCAGCCATATGGGAAAATGCAGGCAAGCCTTGAAAATAGCCATTAATGTAATTAAAATAGAAAACAAGGGCATATACTGTCTTTAGAAAAACATTTTATAGCAGAACCATTTTGTTTGAAGCTGACTTAAAGGAGCAGTATCGCAAATTTTTATTGGTGACTTATATTTAAATGGTACTTTGAATGTAGGTAAGTGTTGGAGTAAGAATTACAAATTTAGAAAAAAATGTCTGTGTTGTGCAGCTGGAGACTAATAGCTCATGTTTATGTCTGCTGAGTGTCGGAGCCCGACACTCTGGCCTGTTCCATGCTGAAGAGAGGGGGAAACAAAGTAATCAGCTGTTCAGTGCTGGCAGCCGTCCAGCATAAGATAATATTGCAACATTGCCTGGCCAGAACTCATATCTAAAACAGAAAGAAAAGCTCTAGAAGTCATTTAGCTCATTGGTAAATTCAATGTCAGTTTGAACCAGAGAGTCATTGGTTTGAATCTCAGACTCACCATTTTTTTTTTTTGGGGGGGGGGGGGGGGTTATTTTATTTCAGAATTGGATTTTTATGTTTACGTCCTGTTTTTTTGCTCTAAACATTTTTTATTTTGACAGTTTTCCCTTCATGTTGGCTCTGCTGCAGAATCTTTCAGTTTACCATTTTCTCATTCTTATTTTTCATTTTTCCATATGATCTTTCTTTCAGCTTTGTGAGTTTTGAGCAAAGCCCAACCCAGGACTTTCACTATCTGGAGTTTTGTTTTGTGCCTCTAGGGGCATCCCAACTTGGACATGCACTGCCTATTGGCAGCATAACATGAAGTTGCTGTAATCTTCACATGGCGGTCACCTTCTTTAGATGGCGTGGACTTCATATTATCCATAGGGACAGTACTCCACACTACAACACTTCAGCTACACATTCTGGCAACGTAGACCAGGTTTCCCAGGTCCTTTGACAGACCTTCCATCAGAATATAGTCCGATAATGCCACAGTGGTGGCCTACATACATCACCAGGGCAGCACAAGGAGCAGAGTCACAATGAAAAAAGTTATTCCTATTTGTCTTTGGGCAGGAAGTCATGTTCTATACAGTTGGTGGTTCACATACTAGTGGTGGTCAATATGGCAGAGCACTCCCTTAGTAGACAGCAGGTGTTATATGGGGACTGGGTATTGAACCCATTCCTATTCAGCCATCTCTTGATGCTGGTGGTGGAAACTGGATGTGGACAGGTTTGCATTCCAGAAGAAGAAAAAGGTGGGCACCTTCGTAAGTCATGTAAGATTTGTCCCAAGGCAACCGTTTACAATCACTGGCTTTGGGGATGTGGCTGTTGAAACTAGAATGTTAGAGAGCTCTTATCCCAAGCTGCTGTTTGCACTCTTTTGTGTGCCCATTATGTACCATCCTATTTCAGGTGGTATATTTGCTTTAGAGTCTTTCTCTACCCTTGCAGTCATGCTTGGATGCTGGTAGTTCTTTCAGTACCCTGACAAGTGTCTGCCTTGGTTAAGACCTTCATTCAGAGGGTGTTTGAGTTGGTTTCATCCTGGGACCTGAAACTCATGCTCTCAGTTGGCAGTTAACCCACCTTTGGAGTACATAAATATTATTTTTCTAATCATCACGGCGTTTCGCTGAGTCTTTACACTGGCACAATTCTTTATTAGGTTGTGTTTTGCCTGAAACTGCATTTCTCTCTAAGGTGGTCTCTAATTTTCATTTCAGCCGAGGCTTTGTGGTACCAACATTTTGTCCATTCTTTTTCATCCTAGAGAAAAACACTTCCACCTTTTTGAATGTAGTAGCCAGGAACATAATTTCTACTTGTGCAGGACTCAAGATTCCAGTCAGGGCAGTTTGTTTTACTGATGAACTTCATAAAGGGGAAGCAGTAGGCTATTCCACCTTGAACAGGTGGATAAGGGAAATGGTGGCAGAGGCCTACATTCGAGGAGAAGGATTCAGATCTTCCGAGTCATGCTACATGGTCGGTAGGATTTTGGCCTTTCACCATGAGGTTACAGTAGATCGAGCCTACAAGGCAGCTACTTGGCCCTCTGTTCATGCAATGTTGTATAGACTTGGCATTTCCTGAGGCAGCTTTACACATGTCTCTTTAGTTCCAGGCCCCGGTTATCAATTGATTGAAGTTATCAATTGCTTGGGAAATCAATACCCATAACTGGCATCCCTACATGATCTCCTACAAAGACTAGATTTGTCCTGTCTTTCCAGGTCCCCTTATTGGAGCTGGATATGTGTTGCAGTACAGGCTGTTCTCATCTAGACCAGTGGTCCCCCACCCTGTCCTCAAGGCCCACCAACAGGCTAGGTTTTGCAGATCTCCACAAAGATGCACAGGTGGAGTAATTAGTGCAGCTGCAGAGCAATAGAGCTGGCTATTTGGAGATCCAAAAAACATGACATGTTGGTGGGCCTTGAGGACAGGGTTGGGGACCACTGATCTAGACTGTACTTCTTGCTACAATTTAAAATGCTACCATGTTTCCCCGATAGTAAGACACCGTCTTACTTTCTTTTTATCCCCAAAAGCCCCACTATGTCTTACTTTCGGGGTATGTCTTATATTAGAAAAAAATTGTCTAATTTTTTGTTTTAACCATAAAATTAACATTTATTATCATGACCTGGGGGGTTTCACACAGTGGGGCATCCCGATTTTAGATGCCCCAGGGGGGAGGGAATGGATCAGCCCGGGAGTCTTATAGATTCCTGGGCCGATCCAGCTGGGTTTTGGTCCACTTTAAAAAAAAAAAAATCAACTGGATGGGTGAGCCCCCCTTGGTCCAATGTCAAGATCAGACCCCTAATCCCCATTCATGCAAACGCACACACTCACACAGACACACACTCTCTCACACACATACCGTAGACACAAACACACACTCACAGAGGCACACACACAAACAGTCACACACACAGACAGACAGTCACACACACACAGACAGTCACACACACAGACAGACAGTCACAGAAACATCTGAGACGCGGTGGCAGAGCCTCCGAGGCGGGGTGGGCTGCGGGCGCCGGAGCTGCGTTGCCTGGGCGGAAGAGGCAGGGCTGGGATCCTCCGAGGCGGGGAGGGGGGGCTGTGGGCTCCGAAGCTGCCTCACTAGGGCGGAAGGGGCGGGGCCGGGATTATCAGAGGAGAGTGTGCGGGCGCCGGAGCTATCGAGCCCGGGCGGGGGGGGGGGGCGAGGGGAAGTGCCGCCGGAGCCGCCTGGGCTGCTTTCATGGACAGCCGCCCTACTGCCAGCTGACGGCCCTGGGTAAGACATATGTCTTACTTTCGGGGTACGGCTTATATCAGCCGACCCCTCTGAAACCCCCGATACGTCTTACTATCGGGGAAACACGGTATTGTGCTATGTGTAAGATTGCTGCAGCAGTGTGTGTGTTCCCTTTTTTTTAGAGCCCCTTATGATTTTATTTCTTGACGTTCCTTTCAATTCACATATTTGCATCATTCATTTTTTTATCCAAAATTTCTTGGCATCAATTCTTTTCGATTTACAAGGCCCAAAGCAACACTTCATTTAATTCTATAATAACAATGCAGCCAAACATTTTAACAGCTTATGTTTTATGTGAGTATGGGACTCTTTGGCATGTTATAACGAAATAATAATCTAACCTTCAAGTTGTGTAAAACCATTTTAATCAGCAGACCTCTACTTTATCATAAACCAACTAAGTCATGTAAAACACCTCCTTTATTTCACATTGTCATCAGCCAGTGGTCTGGAGTTGATTTATTTCTAGAAAGCTCTGCTTGACATACTCGGAGCAGAAAATAAATAAAATGCCGGGAAAGCTGCCCCCCCCCAGCTCTTAATGTGAATGGCTATTTTGTTGGTAAATATCTGCTATATCGGACAGGTCTGTTTTTCAGGGACTGTTTATGGAATCTATAGCATATAGGGTTTTACTTGGCCGGCCGCTCGTAATAGTTTCCATATATAGCGGCTCCAGATTGGTGAAATCACTCTTAATATTTTATAAGCTTGCAGTAATTTCCTGCCGAGGTAAAACTTGAGAAATGTAACGCGGGTGGGCTCAAGATGTGTGGATTCAGCTTATTTATGTTGCTCATACATTTGATTCTGGAATTCTCCTTTCACACATTTATTTAAAAAATGTGGGAATGGCTGCATGGTTTGTGAGTGTGAGAAATTGCTTGTCTGGGGTAATTTGTTTCTATTCTATTGATCATTGTCTAATAGAATATTTGTCACATCTTTTTTGAACAAGGGATATGGTACACTGAACCATTTTAAGGAACACCCCTGATTCTCGTTGTGATCATGGAGGTATAAATCCTACCCATGATCTATCTTTTCTATGACCTGCATATGGCATTTATCTCTACAACTTTACCCTGCAGCACTTACTGACCACTGCTTTCTTTGCCTCCATCGTGAGTCTAAACTGGGTGTTTTCTATTGGACAGCAGAATTCAGTGATGCACTTTCTTATATTCCTTATTGGGAGTTCCCTGATGCGCCATTTAGTATAAAACATGGCCTGCTGACAGAAAAATACTTGGTGGTGGGCATCAATATGGTCTAGGAATTTCTCCCTTCGCTCTTCATGGTGCGACCCTATACAATAACTGTCCTGAAATTCTTGAAAGGGATTTTTCAGACAGTTGTTAAAAAAAAGAGAGGCATCATTTGGTTGCTGTCTCTCCATGGTATCGCAGCTTCCTCTCCACAGTGTTGCAGCTGCTTGCGGCTGGAACCGAAGGGA
Organism: Gastrophryne carolinensis; assembly: GCA_027917425.1. Taxonomy (NCBI): domain Eukaryota; kingdom Metazoa; phylum Chordata; class Amphibia; order Anura; family Microhylidae; genus Gastrophryne; species Gastrophryne carolinensis. The sequence continues at coordinate 53,889,666 of CM051244.1, forward strand.
AACATGGAATTCTCCAACCACCCATAGTTGCTCATTCACACGCACTGAGCAATAGGATTTCGAGCTTGCTCGATGCATAGACTCCCACCACTAATTATGCCTGCACCTGCACCCCACCCTCCCTGTGTGTAGGCCACCTCTCTCCCTCCTCAGTTCTGTTCATGCTCCTGAATGGCCACCACTACTCACGGCGTGAGTGGCATACCCTCTGACATGCTTGTCTCTAAAAGTCCCCATCGCAGATCTATGTAAGACACTGAGCTGGTGCTTCAAATCACTATGTCTGATACAAGCTCACCGCCACCCACCTCCCTCCACACCTGGCACCTGAAGCCTGGACCGCACCAGTTTACACCGGGATCTTTTCTGGGCCCCATGCGCTGGACTGCTGGTGGGGCCCGTCATATTCACACAGCCCACAGTTGCCACCTTGAAAGGGTTCAGCTGCTGAATCCCCACCTCCACCGCATCTCTTATGTGGCACAGCAATCAGGTAGTAGATAGGATTGCAGGGCAGAGATGGGGGGTGCAGTATTAGAGAATGGCAGCATCTAGAAATGCACGCATGCATGTCCAATGTTGCCTAGCAAACAGGCACAGAGAGAGAGCATGCTGAAGCAAGACTTCTGGCTCTTACAGACTTACAGGTTCCTGGTTAAGGCAAAAGACAGCTCAAGTATATATATATATATATATATATATATATATATATATATATATATATATATATATATATATATATTGGATTGGCACAATACAGTTCTGAGTAGTGGGATACAGTTTACAGGTAATGAGAATTACAAGCTGATATACAAAAAAATGCTAGGTTACCTTAAATGCGTTCACATGATTGCAGAACGGCCTCTGGGGACATAAAGCAGCCTGCTGGGATTCTGGAACCACTCCTGACACGTCTAGGTGTCCCCCAGGAAGAGGGAACTGATTGCCCTAGGTTGAGGTCTGGGGTTTAACCCCAATCTGGGCACTCCCAGTGCCCCTCTGAGCAGAGTATCCAGCCCGTCCTCTGCCTCTGGCCCCCTTTATAAGCTGTGGACACTATTTTGTGCATAACTTCTGAATGGACGGACGTACAATCCTGTTCTGAAGTTGAACTATTGGGCTTGTCACGGGGCACCTGGGAAGTTCTATGATGGAGACCCTAGATTGGCTAGAACCCGAGATCTCCTTAGGTTCCACACTAGATATAGTGATAGGCCAAGTATGCACTGATGCGGCTTTTCGGTGAGGTTTCTGTTCTGTGCTGGGACAGATAGTGGCCCAGTTATTGCCAATTTTTGTCCAAGGGTATGGTGTTTGAACAGAGAGAGCTCTCTGCAAGGGGTGATCTGTGGGCCAGACATTGTGGCTGAAGTTCAGGTTAAAAGTATGAAATACATAAGGATGGTCTTTTGAAGCTGGCCCCTCCCGGGCGCCAGGCCTGAATGCATCCTGACAGCAGGGCTTGCTGCGAGGATTCACACCTGGGCTGATGTCAGATGGCTATTGAAACACAGGTCTTTTGGTGAAAAGGGACAGGCATCAGGAATAAAAAAAAGCATTGGCCCCATCTTTGTCAATAATAATTAGGTTCCATCACAACAGCCAATATTTGGCTGCACAACCCGAAAAACTAGTTTTATTTAATATAGGGCACACCTAAACACGACAAGACTTTGAATGGATATTAGAGCCACTATAATACCTGTACCCCCAAAACCACACAAGAATCCCCACAAAGCTGTAATTATTATAAAATATCAAGCTAGTTATACAATGACATTAACATATAATAGTTAAATATGCAATAAATAGATAATAGAACATGCAGATTGTCTAATGCTAGCATGTGCCAGAATGAATGCAGCAGCAGAGATAGAAATGCAAGGTTGGGGGGAAATGTTTAAAGCGGTCCTTCACTCTGAATAAGAGCCTATCTTATATGTTTCCCACACCCTGTACATACATATTGCCCACATTAAAAATCACCCTACCTGCATCTACTGCATGTTATGAGCCTTTAAACATCCAAGATGGTGGCTCATGGAACATCAGGCTGCCTGCAAACAGGAAGTGCCTTCTGACTGTGCTGCTTTGCATTCTGGGACTGCTGACCTTTTTCTGACCCCAGCTCTGCTATGCCTGTGCAAAGCACAGCTATAACCAGCCCCCCTGTACTTTATCCCACTCTCTTCTCAGTAAGTGTGATGCTTCTGAGTCAAGATGGTGGCGCCCGTATCCTAAAGTCCTTAACAGAGTTGCAGCCCAGTGGAGGAAAGAATAGTTAAAGTAAGTGACTAAAAACGTAAAATATATTAATTTTAGATGCTGGGGAAGAGTTTTTTAAGGGTTTGGGCTTTTCGATAAATCATGGTGAAGGTCCAGTTTAAGTGATATCACCCAGTAAGTTGAGGCATGTAGTGGAGCCCAGTCCGAAACAGATCCACGCATTTCGTGATGTGTGCCCGTCCCTACCTCAAGGTTACGTTATGTTTGCCTTATATTAAAAAAAACTCTTACCTGGAAGACGTATACCTATGCTAAGTGGGTGCTTTATTAAACCTAACGCACCACAACCGACAAACAATCAGTAGTAAATGCCCAGACAATGCAATGTCTTTCAATTTGCTGGAGGAATTTGACGATTTTGAGGAGCAGTTGTTCTCTAACCCCTGACTGTTATTACTACAGTCTTATGTCTGTGTAGGCGTGTTGATTTGCATTATTGGGTTATCCCCATTCTAGATAGGTTATCTTTAACCGTCAACTTGGGGAAAGTCCCATTTCCTCATTGAAAATTTTAAATAATGTTGTTAAGTACGTCTTTATCTTCCAGAACAGAGCAAAAAACAGTGACGTAACTGGGATTATGCTGTTTATTTAACAGCTCTTTTTATATTGTGAATGGGAGATTATATTTAGCTGTGCACACCAAGCAAGACTATTATGCAAGAATTCTCTCTCCTTTCCCTTTTTAATAATAATTCTCAGCCATGTATGCAGCTAGAGGGCTTTGTGCAGAGAACAGGTTTGACTTGTCTAAGGATTTACACCCCAGCAAACTTCACAGCTGTTCTGCCAGAGGTCATAGCAGAGGTCTCAGAGATGATTTCTCATTGCTTGGAAAGTTCTGCTAGTCTCCAAAGGTCACCTAGCTTCAATGGCAAATGGAGGGTAAGGGGTATGCGTCTGGGACTTTCCTTAGTATTAATAGAGGGTGATAAAACTGAAAAAAAAGAAAAATTTGGATTTTGCCTGGAAGGCAAAGAATAGTAAATCATGTGGACCTCCTTTAGAGCTACTGCAGTGCTCAGCATCTAGCCCAGAAATGGTTTTGCATTAAATGAAGTGAACTGATAAAATATATTTTGCCATCTTTACTTTACAGGGACCTTTAAACCGGACCTTTACCCTAAATAAGAGCCTATTTTTACCCCCACCCTGTACATACAGATTCAGTTTTTTCTATTTAATAATTATTGACATGTGGTCTAGATCGGGGCTGCTGTCCAGCATGTAGCCATGATCAGTCCTCATTTCAATACAGCAGATACAATACTTGTATGGGTATAGGTATTCTCACATAATGGCTGTGACCTATTAATGTATTACCTAGATTTGATGATTATGATTTCATAATTTATTGTCATCCACTTCCACATATAGTTAATGTCCTTGTGCATACTGTTATGTTGTGTTGTAACTATTCTCAAAGAAATTGTAGCCCACTCGCTGAGCTGCTGTCCTCTGTTGGGGTGCTGCCTTGGCTGTGGCTGGGCGGCGCGCGCGTGTGGCTCCCGGCGCCTGTCGCGCGGACGCCTCCTACTGCAGGGGAGTGCGCCTGCACGGTGGGCGCCGGGTGAGCGCGCGCACCGCTGGCCGCAGCTGACGTATGCCCTCCACCACGGCCTCCGACGCACACTATGGCGCTGCCACAGTGACATCTGTTTGCTGCGCCGCCGCGCTGCGGGTGCCATTCTCTACGCACCACTACACACGTGCATTCGGTGGCATTATTATAGAGGCATATAAGCAGACTGGTGAGTGGGTTATTTTACACCCTGACGAAGTGGTTATTGGTTGAGACCACGCAACGCGTCGGTGTTGGGCTGCGTAGGTGTCGGTGCTGAGCTCTCATACATACTGGTGATGTTGTTGTCTTTCTTATTATTTATTGCTCGTTAGTCGCCGCCATATTTCTGGATACTAATCTTTGCAATTTCTTCACATTGTTTGTCTTTGGAGGTTTGTTATCACATGTGTGTTTGATATGACAGCGGTTTTGCACTTAGCACTTTAGTTCTCTGTCTGGCAGTTTTTGAGCACTTTGGGTATTTATTTTTGATTCATTTTATCCCATTGATTCTCTCATTTATTTTTCTATCAATTTTGGCACAGCTGCACTTTATATATTTTTCGGACCTGGTGGTTAATGCCTCAAGTCTCATTTTTTCACTATAGATATTGGCCATATAGAGTTTATCTGATGGATACACTTTTTGATATGTTGGTCTCTAACGCTTAAATTTTTCTGGGGCGACCTATAATAAACTTCAGTATTGGTATTATCACATTGATAATTTATATTTAATAATTATAATAGAGCATTATTATTCAGCTGAACCCTCCCGCCAGCCTTTCATGTTTTAATTTGTTTTAAATGTTTGTCGATTGTATGTGTATGGACTAATTCTATATATATGTAATTTATACAATTTGACCTAATAAAATTAATTTTTGATATCAATCTGTGGGTGTGCGGCCGCATATCTTGCCCCATAGGGACCTTTCTGGTGGCCCCAACTGCATTGTACATTTGAACCATTCCTATTTGTGAGTGGGGGGCTTTTGCGCCCAGCACCCCATTTTTGCATTTTTCTATAATAGTTTACAGTGGTGCGGAGTGTTTCCTTCCTTTTTTCCTGTACATACAGATTCCCCACATTAAAAATCATCCTACCTGCACCTAGGCACCTAGATGCCGGCCTGTGAAGTCTCGGGCTGCTTCCCGACAGGAAGTGTCTTCTGACCATGCCGCTCTGCATTCTGGGATTGCTGTCCATTTCCTGACCCCCGTTCTGCTCTGTCTGTGCAGAGCACTGTATAACCCCCCCCCCTTGCACTTCCCTTCCTCACCGCTCCTTGGTATGTGATGCTTCTGAGGCAAGATGGTGACAACCGTATCCTGGCTTTCTAAACAGAGTTGCATTCCAGAGCGGAAAGACTATAGTTCCGGATTACAAGTTAGCCGCGGGGCAGCAGAACCCGGGGTGTGCATTGCCGCTGTGAAAACAAGGAACCAGGCACCCAGATACTCACCGCTTCCGTGCCTCTACTGCGGCTGCAGAAGTCTTTCGGACTCGCAGCTAGCGCTGATGGGCTCGCCCACTAGCTGCACTGATAGGCTGCTCACGGTCATGTGGGAGTATCACCATGAGCAGCCTATCAGAGCTAGCCGTGGGTCTGATAGGCTGGGCAGTGGCAGCTGCAGAAGAGGCTGGGAAGCAGTATATGGGCAGTGGCGATGCACAGCGAGGCAGCCCGTGTCCTGCTGCCCCGCTGCAAACTAGTAATGTGGAACTATGGTCATTTTTGACTGTAGTTCTGCCTTAAAATATATTTTAAATGCCGTGGAATAGTTTTTAAGAGTTTGGGCTGTCAAAAAGGGTCTCTTTGCATTAAAAAATGTAATGGATTTTAAGAGTGATTCAAGAGAGCGAAGCTAGACTCACTACAGATTGATATGTAAGACATGCCTGGGAGATGCACACCTCATGACCATAGGCCTGCTTTAACCCCACCCTCTTGAATTAGAATGCCCATTTAGGTAAATCCCCATAGATGGCAGACAAAATGGGCAAAATCCTCAATGGTCTGTATCCCCCCTGCTATGTATTTGCCACTATATCGGGACACCCAGACTGCAGACAGGAGCACATTGCCCAATATTAAAAATCAGTATATATATTAGATAGCAGGAGGAGGAGTTACTTATACACCCTACATCACATATGCTCAACCTATGGCCCTTGTCCTGCTGTGGATTGAAGTGGGAGGAGTAAGGATGAGAGCTGCAGTGATATAGGAGGGGCCCATTGGCAAATACAGGTGGCAGCAGTGGCTTGGAGAACTTGGTGACAGTGCAATTCTTGTTTGAATTCTCTGACACTAAAACAAGGTTAGATTTTTTTTCTATATGTAATTGTATGTTTAGCACTGGTAGGTGTTTAGATGGGTTGAGTATTGGGATTACAGTTTTGATTTGGGATTGATGGTGGGATAGGTTATAAATATGGGACCCATATATGTGTACAGGTGAAGCAATCAGCATGTTTATTGGTAGCGTGTGGGGATTGTTGACATATAAATATGATAATGCGGAGGAGAAGTGGAAGGACCTACGAGTAAAAGAAACCTGGCATTTGGGGAAACACTGGATATGCTGTTAGGTGTAGAACATCTTTATGCTATTTAAAATGAAAAATTAGAATTTTTGAACCTTCATTGTAGCCCACAACTTTGGCCTGCACTCTTCAAAATGATTAACACACCTTCCCTACATAAAAAAAAAAAAATCTGTTCATGCTGCTTGCTTTCCTTTACTGAAAGAAAGTAGGAATTGGGGTGGCAGGTATTTTGAGCATAATAAAGAAAGAACAAATGGTTAAAACTTCCTCGGTTGAATGTAGAGCAAAATGTGGGCCCAAATATGGCTTAAGACAAACATTTAATGTCCCTGTCCAACTTTCTCCCACCTTATCCCCCTTGGGAAAAGTATAAACTAGGCCATTTAAAGTGGACCAACACCCAGGGGTGATCGGCCTGGAAATCTATAAGATTCCCGGGCCGATCACCTCCCACCCCGCGGGACATCCGAGATCGGGATGTCCCGCGGGGTGAAACCCCAAAAAGACCTTACCTGATCCGCCGCCGCCTCCCGCGCGCCCCTCCAGACGTGCCCGCGCCGGCCCTCTGTGAATGGCCGGCGCGGGCGCCGAGAGTGACGCACGGGAGGCGGCGGAAGCGGCTTGTACGTTCCTGTCCCCCGCCTGGACGTTGGCGGGGATTGGCTGCGGCGTTCACGTGGGAGCGGGGAGAGGTGAGTTTTTTGGGGTTTCTGGGGGTTTCCGATCGGGGTGCCCCACTGAACTGGACCAAAACCCAGGATAGTCAAAATCCTGGGTGTTGGTCCACTTTAAAAGCACCCCAAAAACCCTGCATATATGTAAATACCTTTTATGTATCCCAGGAAAACTCATTTCTTTGCTTCAATTTTTGGGTCATGTCTGAGCTAGGAAGGGCATGTCATGGAGCAGATTGAATCTTGAGCATGCTCTTTTGTGGTCAGTGACAGCTGCAGGACCACTGTGGCTTGCTGTGCTCACTCCAAGGGACACTTTGAAGAAAGAGCAAACTTTGGAGCCCTGCTACGACTTTTAACCTACACTGCTGGTAATGGAGGAGAGGCATGTGGGACAGACATTAGGTCACCTGCTTGATGGCTAATTGTTGGGTTTAGAGTACCTTTAATTCATTGGTGCCTATGCCTAATGGAAATTGGGCGTCTATATGTAATGACTGGGTGTTGATGTGTCCCTGTAGTTGGGAGATCTGTTGTAAAAGGTGCCAATGTTCCTGGAGTATATTCCGATTTTCCTTGTGTAAATTTTACATGCAGTAGGAGCACAGCAATGGGCAAAACAATTATAGTAATTAGTGTGCTGCACCCAGGAGGAAACACGCGACAAAAGCTCACCAAGTCCCCCCCAAAAAGGGTGCACACTACTTCTTACAATAAAATGTGTAAATTCTATTTTCATAGACAGACAGACACCTACTGAAGACTATCTGTTAAAAACAATCATGTTCCTCAAATTAAATAATGCACAAAGCTATAACGGGTGGTGTATAAATAAATCTGCTCAAATACCGGTAATACACTTAAAGCAATATAATTCCACCGGTTCATAAAGTAAATGCATGCAAGTATTATAGATGGGGAAAAAATATTATTCAATGTTATCCAATACAATAAAGTGCCATAACGATTCCAAGTTCCAATTCATAAATACTCAACAAAAAAAAAAGGGGGGGGGGTGGACTAACCCAACCCAATATCTCTTGTGCGAGTGCAAGTGCAGTGTGCAATAATCAATCTAAAAGATCAAATGTCAAAATATCCAAAATATTCAAATATGCTAAAACCGTGCAAGAAAAGAACATGGCTTTTTAACGCGGACCTTCACCCTCAATAAGAACATATCTTCTATGTTTCCCCCACCCTGTACATACAGATTGCTCACATTAAAAATCATCCTACCTGCATCTACTGCATTTTCTGAGCCTTTATACATCCAAGATGGTGGCCCATGGAGCATCAGGCAACCTGCAAACAGGAAGTGTCTCCTGACTGTGTCGCTCTGCATTCTGGGATTGCTGTCTTTTTCCTGACCCCAGCTCTGCTTTGTGTGCGCAAAGTACAGCTATAACCCCACCCCCTGCACTTTATCCCGCTCTTTTCTCAGTATATGTGTCATACTTCTGAGTCAAGATGGCGGCGCCCATATCCTAAAGTCCTGGACAGAGTTACAAGTAAGCGACTAAAAACTTTTAATATATTCATTTTAGATGCTGGGGGAATAGTTTTTTAAGGATTTGGGCGTTTCATGAAATCATGCTGAAGGTCTGGTTTAAGGAACACAGCCCGAAATACAGCATAAGTACTGGAACAATCTCACCCCATGTGCCTGTATTGCGACTAGAGTGGTAGCGCTCCCACACGTTCCATTGGGCCCAAACTTCCTCAGGGAGTTGCATTTTAATTTTCAAGTAGCGCGCACCCTTTTTTGGTGGGTTTGGGGAGTTTCTGCCCTAGTGTAAATTATTTGTTGTGATGAACCTGGTTGATTGGGGGTTATATTCAGTGTTTTTTCCAGTACGATATGCCCACTGGATTTTGAACCTGCCATTCTGATTTTCTGGAGATAACTGCTTAAACGGAAAGTCCACTTCCTCTGCTTACCTGTTACTTGTTTCTGCGCCTTTAAATCACCCTCCCGAAGCCCTGCACTGAATAACACTGGCAATCTTTCGCTATTCAGGCAGCTGGTAGGCATGGCCTGTGTACAAGGCATCTTTGCTGACCTGCCCTGGCTGACTTTCACACACAATCGTACACCTCCAACTGGCTAGAACCTGGAAGTGCAGCTCTCGTGTTGCATAAAGTAGCAGGGGGAGGACAGTTAAAGAAGAACACCGCCCAGGATTTCACTTTCCCAGATGTTGTTCCTCATTGCCAAATTTGAGATGCCACGTGGTGTGTATCCCTGGGTATTGCCACATTTACTCACATTTCCTGCCTACGGTGCACGAGAATCAGCATGCTTCACTCTATTCAGCTTCTGCTAGCTGCTCTGACATACTAAATGGCTGGTGCGGGTACGTGTCTCAGCTAGAGGTATAGCAGAGATTCAGCCTTGCACTGTGGGCTCACTGGCTAGGTGTAATAGTGGGGTTACACACATACCCGGGGTGCCCTAGAATTAGTAAATAGACATCCCTGGAGTCTTGTAGTCAGTTGTCCCTCTTTAAATAGTTTGTAAGACCAAATAAGAAAAAGCTTATACTTACTCCACCAACTGCAGTTTCAATCCTTCACATTCCAGCAGGATAAATTATCCCATTTTTGTGTCCTTTCTGGTGCCCTTCCTAGGCGGCTTTGGTGTGCACCCCCATTTATTAGCGGCTGGGGGGTGCATCACATGACCCTCCACCACTGATGAGCATATCAGTGGTGGACTCTCTAAACAAAGTGCATAAGTAGTGTACTGTCAGTGGTGACAAGCCTGTGAGAAGTATTTTTTTTTTTTTTTTACAAACCTTAAAGTGGACCAAAAACCAGGACTATCCTGGGTTTTGGTCCTTTCCCCCGATCGGAGTGCCCTGCTTTGTGAAACCCTCCAAATTGCCGATGCCAACTCGCCTCTTCCTGGTCCTATGGTGCATGCGCGGCCGCTCGTCCAATCAGCCCGCTCAGATCCGCTGACATTGCGTTGTCTAAGCCTTCGTCTAAGGCCAGTGACTCCGAGCACGCTGGCGGTCGCATGCCCCACTTCCCTTTATTATGGAGTATGCCCGTGACAGGTATTCGCAAATGCTTTGCTAGAGGGATAGCGGGGATGCGGCTCGCGCATGCGCCGCAGAAACCGCGAAACAAGGTAAGTGTATGGGGCGACCTGGGGTTTCACACAGCAGGGCATCCTGGGGGGAATCAATCAGCGTGGGTTTTGGTCCACTTTAACTCATTTAGAGAGGTGTTTCTCAACTTTTTTTTAAGCCAACAACCCCCAAGGAGGAGATCAATAACTGGTGTAGATAAAATAAGTAGGTGGCCTTGTGGCACTTCTTGAAACAAGAAAGAATAATGTTTTACTGTTAAAATATACCAAAACTATACCAAACCTGTAATGCCCTCCATGTTGGTGCCCCCTTGAACATTGTCGAGTACTCCCTGGGATACGGGTACTGCAGGTTGACTGTGATTTAGAGGCAGAAGAAATATCAATTCTTAAAATTGGACTTTACCAGAACATTGTGCTCTGCTATACATGATATATTAAAGTGGACCAAAACCCACACCGATCGGACTGGGAATCTTATGCATTCGATTCCCTTTCCCCCCGATTTTTGGATGCCCCGCTGTGTGAAACCCCCCAGGTCACCCCATTCCTCTAACTTTGTTTCCCGGTCCAACAGCGCGAGCCAAGGCCGCATCCCTGCTATGCCTCTAGCACATGTCCGTGCAAGGCATTTGTGAATGGCTGACTTGGGCACGCTCCCTGTTAGATGGAAGTGGGGATGTGCCCGGGCGCGCTCAGAACCGCTGGCCTTAGACGAAGGCTTTGACAACGTGACGTTAGCGGCTCCGAGTGCACTGATTGGGCGAGCGGCCACGCATGCGCAGTAGGACCGGGAAGAGGTGAGCTGGCATCGGCAACCTGGGAGGTTTCACACAGCAGGGCACCCCCGATCGGGGTGCCCCAGGGGAAAGGACCAAAACCCAGGATAGTCAAAATAGTGGGTGTTGGTCCACTTTAAAGGGATTATACAGGCAAAAGGTAAAAAAATAAATAAATGTCATCTTACCTTGCCAAGCTTTCTTCCAGCATTGCTCTGTGCCCTGAACGAGTAAATACACTTTCTTATCTGCCCCTCCAACACCATCCTGCCGATGTGGGCATCCAAAACTAGCTCAAGGAGCTAGTCCAGACCACGCACCCCTCTGTATAGACGGATTTTATTAAATTTTATTATTGCCGCTCAAGCCCAGCTAACCCGTCATTTCTTCCTCCCCACCCAGCCTCCCCCTAGCAATTGCTCAGCACAGCCCCACCCATTATGCTTATTATTCAGCATCACAGCTCCAAGGGCCACACCCACATCCTAAGGTATAACTGTAAACCCTGATATCTCAGCCATTTTTTTCAATTAAAAAAATGGGAAAGTTTTTAGGATGGTGCCAAATGTAGCCCGGCACAATGAGCTAACAATTGCCTTTGCCTGTAATAATTTAAAGTTTCCCTTTTATGAATAAACACGTTTTTTTTTTCTTTTACATAAACCAGAAACTGCGTTAGACCTCTCAGTGTTAGGTTAGTATATTCTGGAATGTGTTTCAGCAAGTGTCTGTGATTGGCAAGCACATCTGCTCTAGCAACTGGTAGCCGGCCCGTGCCACCCTCCTGCTCAGACATTTCCAAAAGGGCTTAAGAGTTCTTCCATGTTCTCTTTTTGTGGCTTGGAACTCATTACCCGTCAGGAACAGATCCTTTATTAAACCAGGGATATCAAAACAAAGACTTTTTTTTTTTTTCTTGGAATATTTTTTCAAAGCCATAATAATGTTACGACATTAGCAGAACTGCTGACACGATAGTTTGTTAAATCAATCCTTAAAGCTGCAGTCCAGACTAAAATTACTTCTCCTTATTTCTTATCACAGTAAATAGACTCCTATTACTCTGTTACCTCGATGTAATGCTGTTGTTTGCCAACAATAAAGGGGACCGTGTTCTACTTGAAACCCTGTTGTACTGGACACCGGCATCATAGAGGAAGGATAAATGCATTGACTTTCTAAATGTTGGGGGGTCCAATGCTGGACTGTGTTATATCAGAATCCGCATTATATCGGGGTAGCAGTGTAATTCAGGTCCAGCGTCAGCACCCCAGACCTTAGGGGGGCCACTGACTGCTGGCACAATGTGGTTTAAAAAACAAATGCCCTATAAGATGCACCTGCTTATAAGATGCACCTAGGATTTGGAGGAGGAAAATAAGAAAAATAATATTCTGAACCAAATAATAGTCAAGGTGCAGAATCCTCCAATTACAGGCAGAGTGGCACCCCCCCCATCCTATTCCCAATTGGCAGTGTGGCATTCCCCCAATCCCATAGGCAGTGTGGCATTCCCCCAATCCCATAGGCAGTGTGGCATTCCCCCAATCCCATAGGCAGTGTGGCATTCCCCCAATCCCATAGGCAGTGTGGGATCCCCCCTCCCATTCCCATAGGCAGTGTGGCATTCCCCCCATCCCATAGGCAATGTGGCATTCCCCCATCCCATTCCCATAGGCAATGTGGCATTTCCCCCATCCCATTCCCATAGGCAATGTGGCAATCCCCCCAAATCCATAGGCAGTGTGGCATCCCCCCCCTTCCCATTCCCATAGGCAGTGTGGCATTCTCCCCATCCCATTCCCATAGGCAATGGGGCAATCCCCCCAAATCCATAGGCAGTGTGGCATTCCCCCCATCCCATTCCCATAGGCAGTGTGGCACCCCCACAATGTAGAAAAAAAGTCAACTTACATTTCCTGGCCTCCAGCTGCTGCCGCTGCACGCTCTAACAACCGGTCCGTGCAGTGGGTGGGTGTGGCCTGCGATGAGCCGGCTGCTCGGACCTGGTGTTTGCATGTGCACCCAGCCATAAGAGGCGGCAGGGACAGAGACTGTGCCTGTCACTCCAAGGGCGACAGGTTTTTGAGTGTACTATTTCATTTTTACAGTGGGCTGCTTCATTATAATGCATGTTCCCTGAGGCTGCCTGCAGGGAGTAGCAGAATTAACCACTGTAATATGCCTTAAGCATTGTATGATGGGTGATGGCATCTACACACATCAGAATTGCTATTGAGTTGAGCAGTCTACCACTGTAAAAACAGAGTGTCTATATAGACTTATACTAGGAAGTAGTGGGGAGGACCTCTATTAGTCAGAGAGCAGTACCAGAGGGGTTTTAGGGACCCAGTACCGCAGGGTGGGTAGGGGATGGGAGCCAGTACCGCAGGATGGGTTGGGAAGGGGAGTCAGTACTGCAGGGTTGGTTGGGGGAAGGGAGCCAGCACCACTGCAGGGTGGGTTGGGGCAAGGTGCCAGTACCGCAGGGTGGGTAGGGGATGGGAGCCAGTACCGCAGGGTGAGTTGTGGAAGAGGGAGCCAGTACCGCAGGGTGAGTTGGGGAAGAGGGAGCCAGTACCGCAGGGTGAGTTGTGGAAGAGGGAGCCAGTACCGCAGGGTGAGTTGGGGAAGAGGGAGCCAGTACCGCAGGGTGAGTTGGGGAAGAGGGAGCCAGTACCGCAGGGTGAGTTGGGGAAGAGGGAGCCAGTACCGCAGGGTGAGTTGGGGAAGAGGGAGCCAGTACCGCAGGGTGAGTTGTGGAAGAGGGAGCCAGTACCGCAGGGTGAGTTGGGGAAGAGGGAGCCAGTACCGCAGGGTGAGTTGTGGAAGAGGGAGCCAGTACCGCAGGGTGAGTTGGGGAAGAGGGAGCCAGTACCGCAGGGTGAGTTGGGGAAGAGGGAGCCAGTACCGCAGGGTGAGTTGGGGAAGAGGGAGCCAGTACCGCAGGGTGAGTTGGGGAAGAGGGAGCCAGTACCGCAGGGTGAGTTGTGGAAGAGGGAGCCAGTACCGCAGGGTGAGTTGGGGAAGAGGGAGCCAGTACCGCAGGGTGGGTTGGGGAAGAGGGAGCCAGTACCGCAGGGTGAGTTGGGGAAGAGGGAGCCAGTACCGCAGGGTGAGTTGGGGAAGAGGGAGCCAGTACCGCAGGGTGAGTTGGGGAAGAGGGAGCCAGTACCGCAGGGTGAGTTGTGGAAGAGGGAGCCAGTACCGCAGGGTGAGTTGGGGAAGAGGGAGCCAGTACCGCAGGGTGAGTTGGGGAAGAGGGAGCCAGCACCGCAGGGTGAGTTGGGAAAGAGGGAGCCAGTACCGCAGGGTGAGTTGGGGAAGAGGGAGCCAGTACCGCAGGGTGAGTTGGGGAAGAGGGAGCCAGTACCGCAGGGTGAGTTGGGGAAGAGGGAGCCAGTACCGCAGGGTGAGTTGTGGAAGAGGGAGCCAGTACCGCAGGGTGAGTTGGGGAAGAGGGAGCCAGTACCGCAGGGTGAGTTGGGGAAGAGGGAGCCAGTACCGCAGGGTGAGTTGGGGAAGAGGGAGCCAGTACCGCAGGGTGAGTTGTGGAAGAGGGAGCCAGTACCGCAGGGTGAGTTGGGAAAGAGGGAGCCAGTACCGCAGGGTGAGTTGGGGAAGAGGGAGCCAGTACCGCAGGGTGAGTTGGGGAAGAGGGAGCCAGCACCGCAGGGTGAGTTGTGGAAGAGGGAGCCAGTACCGCAGGGTGAGTTGGGAAAGAGGGAGCCAGTACCGCAGGGTGAGTTGGGGAAGAGGGAGCCAGTACCGCAGGGTGAGTTGGGGAAGAGGGAGCCAGTACCGCAGGGTGAGTTGGGGAAGAGGGAGCCAGTACCGCAGGGTGAGTTGGGGAAGAGGGAGCCAGTACCGCAGGGTGAGTTGGGGAAGAGGGAGCCAGTACCGCAGGGTGAGTTGGGGAAGAGGGAGCCAGTACCGCAGGGTGAGTTGGGGAAGAGGGAGCCAGTACCGCAGGGTGAGTTGGGAAAGAGGGAGCCAGTACCGCAGGGTGAGTTGGGGAAGAGGGAGCCAGTACCGCAGGGTGAGTTGGGGAAGAGGGAGCCAGTACCGCAGGGTGAGTTGGGGAAGAGGGAGCCAGTAACGCAGGGTGGGTTGGGTGTATTGTATTGCATCCCCTCTGGTACTGCTCTCTGACTAATAGAGGGTCCCCCCCCTACTTCCTAGCATAGGCCGATTTTGCCACCCTACTCTCCTTTCCAGTACACATCACATTTATTTGCCTCTGCTTCAATATGTAATGGAAATTAGTAGTCAAAAATAGCAGTTCATAGAGCGTAATAACCAGCAGTGGCTGATGATAAATAATTTTTTTATTGGGATAACATCCATTGCTTGGCACGTACATGAAGTACTGAGCATTGTCTGGTAGAAAATGACAATAGCCCAATGCCTCATAAATATGTCCCAGCACTGATCTCAGCTTCCAAGGTAAATAAATCTGCCGGTCCTGGCATGCTTTCACAGGTCTGGCAAGGTAAGCGTGCTTACTTTAGGTATTGAAATTATTTTGTCAAATGAACTGGAAATGATCTGTTTAAAAGGTTTCCACAGAGGCTGCTTAACCTCCTCTGGACTGTCTGTAATGTCGTTTGTAGTTGTG
The DNA here is from genome assembly GCA_027917425.1 of Gastrophryne carolinensis. Taxonomy (NCBI): domain Eukaryota; kingdom Metazoa; phylum Chordata; class Amphibia; order Anura; family Microhylidae; genus Gastrophryne; species Gastrophryne carolinensis. The sequence continues at coordinate 53,905,238 of CM051244.1, forward strand.
TAATACCCCAAGGCTCACAAATGTATTGTACAGCTTGGCGCTCTGATAGCTGGGTTGGTATACAAACCACTGTGTGCTTAACTCTGTGCAAATTGCGGCCTGGCTGATGCTGAATTTGGTACTTAAAGGAGCAGTATCGCGAATTTTTCTTGGCGACTTATATTTAAATGGTACTTTGAATGTAGATAAGTGTTGGAGTAAGAATTACAAATGTAGAAAAAAATGATGTGTGTGTTGAGCAGCTGGAGACTAATAGCTGATGTTTATGTCTTGTCAGTGTCGGGCGCCGACACTCTGGCCTGTTCCACACTGAGGAGAGGGGTGCAACAATGTATCAGTTCCACGCTGAGGAGAATGTATCAAAGTATCAGCTGTTCAGTGCTGGCAGCCCTCCAGCATCAGATAACAACATTGCAACATTGCCTGGCCAGAACTTATATATCTAAAACAGAGAGAAAAGCTCTAGAAGTCATTTAGCTGATTTTGACAGTTTTCCCTTCATGTTGGCTCTGCTGCAAAATTGTTCAGTTTACCATTTTCTCTTTTTTTCCCATATGATCTTTCTTTCAGCTTTGTGTGTTTTGAGCAAAGCCCAACCCAGGATTTTCACTATCTGGAGTTTTGTTTTGTGCCCCTAGCCTATCCCGACTTGGGATGCCCTGATATGTGAAATCCCCAAGTTCGCCTGTGAAAATGTACCTTTCCCTGTCCCACAGCGCATGCGCAGGCTCTCATCCAATCAGATCTGTTTGCACACAGATGGGGAACCTGAGCAGTAACCTTCCTGTCTGCCCGGCCTGTCTAAATGACTATCTGCGTGAGCGCACCAGAAAAATGGGGGGATCTGTGGTTATCCAGGGGTCGTTTCACACAGTGGGCATCCTGATTTAGAATGGGGTTTTGTTCCACTTTAATACTTTTAGATTTTCCTTCACAGTTATTCAAAGAAGAATTTCAGTCATTTTCAGTCAGTTTAGTTTATTTTGTATAGATTTTACACATTTGAGTCACCTGGTCTCATAACAAAAGCAGCACCTCACACACACACAGCCGTTACAGTGTCAGCCTCTGAGGTAAAGTGTTGCTAGGAGACCAGTGGGCTAAATGAAGCAGCTCACTAAATACAAGCCAGCAGATCCCCCTATTCAGCAAATGGACTGAGCTATTATAATTATACAATTTAAAAGAGAGGCATATATTTTTTTCTTTTTCTATCGCCAGATTATTTATACACATGTTATAAGCTATTGTATGGCTATTTAATTATTTATCTTTTTTAATGCAAATTTCGCGATACTGCTCCTTTAACTACCATTGCAACAATTATTTGGGCCACAGTGTATACTTCTAGAGTCCAGGCCTATCCTTTTTAAAGAGGCGCAAAAATGTTGTTCCGCTCCCTGCCCAGTACCTGCAGGGGTGCGGCTGGCATGGTTTTCAAATAAAAAACGGTTTTCCCACCGCCAAAGCAATGCCCCTGGAACATTTTTAGCTTGCCGATTGGCTGATCTCAAAGATGCCGAGCGATGTGCCCAGCTATTTAGAAAGACTGGAAGCGGGAGAGCACATGGCCCCACAACACGGGGAAGCGTCGTGGGGCCGCCTGTAAAGGTGACTATACCGTAGACCCCAAGGGTTTCACACAGCGGCATCCCACTATAGGATTCCCTGGATTTAAGCTAGCGGCAGGCCCTGGAATCTTTTAGATTCTGGGGGAACCCGCGGCAGGTTTTTATCTGCTTTGATACCTGCTGAATATTCTTTTGTTGGGGCAGAGTATTGGAAGCAATTCAGAAGATCTAACTCCACCTTTTGATTGGTCATGGGGTACATGACTTTTGTTTTCATTTACGTTGCGTATTTTTTTATTGTAATGCATGCCTTTAGGTCATTCATTGTACAATAACAGAGGTTTGTCTTGTTGCAAAGCAACCCATGCTTTCTGTAATCTCTGGCCCAACTGATCTACTTCTGAGCTATGAGTAAAAGACTTCCAGTAGATTGACAATCAGTCAGTCAATCATTAGCCTCGATTCACAAAGAGTTGAAAAAAACTCTCTTGGTAGTAAAAAATTCAATTCATGAGAAAAAAGCCTGAGAATTTCACTGTTAGTGAATCACCAGATAAAAATACAATGAAAGTCAATGGCACTTTTTACTAGAGGTAAAAAGAGGTAAAAAGTTCAATACTTTTTTCAGGAGTAAAAAAGTGCCATTACCTTTCATTGTTTTCTTATCTGGTGATTCACTAACAGTGACATTTCTCATGCTTTTCTTCAACTCTTAGTGAATCAAGGCCATTGTCTGCAATTTTCCCTTTTAAAGCCAAGAAGGTCTGACTGCACTGCTACTGAGGCCTCCACTGAAATGCCTTTGTCTTCAGACGTTTCAATGAGTGACGTTTAGCGTCCCCTGCATAGATTTGGTCAGGATCTGGGACTAAGATATTGCTGAATGAAAGGAAACTTCAAACAATGATTGATTACAAGCACAACCTCTGACACATAAGGTAACACCACAGGTTAGCACTCTTAAACCAGACCTTCAGTATTATTTTTCCCATGGGGTTGCAACTGTTCAGGACTCTAGGAGACGGGCGCCGCCATCTTGCCTCAAAAGCATCACCATACTGAGGAGAGGTAAGGTGAAAAGTGCAGGGGGCGGGGTTATGGCTGTGCTTTGCACAGACAGAGCAGAGCTTGGGTCAGGAAAAGGACAGCAATTCCAGAATGCAGTGTGGCACAATCAAGACACTTCCTGTCTGCAGGCTGCCAGAGACTCCATGGGCTGCCATCTTGGATGTTTAAAGTCTCAGAAAAAGCAATAGGTGCAGGTTGGATGATTTTTAATTTGGGCAATCTAAATGTACAAGATGGGGGAAACATTTAGGTAGACCTTCAGGGTGAAGGTCCTGTTTAATTAACAATTTGCCAGGACTGTACCCCTCAATCAGCGTCCCAGTGGGTTGGACTGATTGCAGGATCGCTTTAGGTCTTGTGTGTCGCTTTAAGCCTTGTGTAACTTGAAGCAAAAAAACAATAGTACCGTAGCCCAGCCCTAGGAGGTATCTGCTGCATTTCCCTACCAGACTGTGTATCAATAGAAACAGTCCAGAGCCTTCTTGTCTGGAGATTTGACTAACAAATTACTTTCCTGCTTACTCTTTTTTTTCATTGAATGCAAATAGGTGTAAAAGATTTGTCTTTGTTTGTAAACTTCTTCTTTGATGTTATCTTGCAATGTTTGTAATATTATTTTTTATAGAGATTACAGTAGGTTAAGAAAAGTAATAATACACATGGTGAAAAGTCAAAATGAGAATGCTAAAGATACATATGTACTGTATTTTTGCCCTATAAGACACAACTAGGATTTTAAGGAGAAAAATAAAAAAAAAATCTGAACCAAATGTTGGGCAACCCCTCCCCCCAAGAACCAAAAAATAGGCTAGGTGCAGCATCTTCCCCCCCCCCCTCCCCCCCATTACATGCAGTGTAGCATTCAGCCCTCAAATTCCCTATAGGCAGTGTGGCATTCCCCATCCCAATCACCATATAAGTAATGTGGCATTCTCCCCTCCCATTCATCATAGGCAGTGTGTAAACCCCCCCCCCAGTCCCATTCTGCATAGGCAGTGAAGCTCCCCCAATGCCATTCACCCATAGGCAGTGTGGCATTGCCCCGTCCCATTCCCCCCATAGGCAGTGTGGCATTGCCCCATCCCATTCCCCCCCATAGGCAGTGTGGAATTGCCCCATCCCATTCCCCAATAGGCAGTGTGACCTTGCCCCGTCTCATTCCCCCATAGTAAGTGTGGGATTGCCCCGTTTCATTCCCCCATAGTCAGTGTGGGATTGCCCCGTTTCATTCCCCCATAGTCCGTGTGGGATTGCCCCGTTTCATTCCCCCATAGTCCGTGTGGGATTGCCCCGTTTCATTCCCCCATAGTCAATGTGGGATTGCCCCGTTTCATTCCCCCATAGTCCGTGTGGGATTGCCCCGTTTCATTCCCCCATAGTCCGTGTGGGATTGCCCCGTTTCATTCCCCCATAGTCCGTGTGGGATTGCCCCGTTTCATTCCCCCATAGTCAATGTGGGATTGCCCCGTTTCATTCCCCCATAGTCAGTGTGGGATTGCCCCGTCTCATTCCCCCGTAGGCAGTGTGTCATTGCCCCGCCCCAATCCCCTATAGGCAGTGTCATTGCCCCGCCCCATTCCATTCACCCATAGGCAGTGTGGCATTCATCCCCCTCCCATTCCCCATATAGGCAGTGTGGCATTCCCTCCACCCATTCCGCATATAGGCATTGTGGCATAATCCCCCCTCCCATTCCCCATATAGGCAGTGTGGCATCCCCCTCCAATTCCCAAAAAGGCAGTATGGCATTCCCCCTCCAAATCCCCATATAGGCAGTATAGCAGAATCCTCCTGCCCCCCCCCCCCCCCCCTTTCCCTAGACGCTGCTTGAAATCACTTCGTTGAGGGTGGGATGAGATATTCAGAGTTGAGGACAGGAGGATGCCTTGAGTGGGAGAGACTAGCAATGTAATGTAGGGTGGGGCTTGGCCAGATAGCTTTGTAGCTTCGTAATTTTAACATTCTTTTTCTGGCATATTGGCAGCCAGTGGAGGTACTGACGGTGAGGAGTCGCACTAAAAATGTGAGAGAGATTGATTTGGGGGGGGGGGCAGCAGAATTGAGAATAGTTCTGCAAAACATGACCTGTAGGTGGGGTCTTGAGAGAATTGTGGAACACTGCTGTATAACACCAAGAGGTTGCTCTTTGGGAGCTATGGTGATAGTGAGGTTGTTGACAGGTATTATATTGGAGACATCAGCAGAATTGGATGGTGGGAAAATGACCAGTTCTGTTCGGTTGTCCATGTTTAGTTTGAGGAAGCGAGAGGACATTAATGTGAAGAGAGCGGTTAACGCAGTCTGCAACAAGTGATGGGAACAGAGAGACATATGTGTCACCTGCATAGAAGTGGTGTTTGAAGCCATGTGATTTTATGTGCTGACCACAATCATAGGTGTAAAGAGTAGAGATCCAAAGATGGAACCATGTGGTGCACCCAAAAAATTTTTAAATAGCCCCTGCTCATATGTTTGTTACATTTTAGCAAAATCCTCTACATCTCTGCTATAGTAAATATTAATAGCGTAACAAAACACAGAGGTGTCTTCAACATGACACAAGTGGGAAGAAGACGCTGGCCGTAAAAGTAAATTAAGCAAAGCCCTTTCACATCTCAGCACCTTGTTTTTGGCAAGTTAAAAAAAAAAAAAAAAAAATCAGTAGCTTACATTTCATTGAATGTCTGGAGTGCTGTGATTCATTGTCTGTCTCCTTAATGAGGAAATCATTTCCTCTTTCAATGCCCACACTGCTGACCTGGTCCATCAGTCAACCTTCAGTGGACCAAGAATGGAAACACCCCTCACTCTCTCTCTAGATGTCCTGATTGGCTGCCTCACCCTGCAGCTATGAAACCCCTCCCTCCTCTCGGGAGGGAGGGCAGGCAGGCTGGAGATGCTCCTAACATGCAGCATCTCTCACCCCCTTTTTCTGGTCACACTATGTGCTGGTAGTAATAACTAGAGCCTCAACAAGGCATTCATTTTACTATGATATAAGTAAAACACAGTGTGCTTATATCACTTTACGGTTACCACACCCACTGTTTCTCCGCATCTCCAATGCTCTAATATGTTTACTAATAACTCAGGAACTACAGGGTCTTTTTAAAAATGAATTGGAGTTTGGGACAATGCAACGTGTAGCCCAAGGCAATGGGACAACAATCTGGCTTCTAAGTTTTTGGTTGAAATTTAACTTTTCGGTCTCAACTGTAAGAATACTGATTCATTGCATTTCTTAATGCTAACCACTATTTTGAAACCCTTTAAAATACTATCATTTAAATCTTTAACTGAGTTAAAATTAAAAAGTGTGTATATTTAGGCAAGGTTTTCAGTTATGTTTATGGGGTGTGAACTAAATCCTGCTATTAATCACATGTTTTTGAATAACAAAGCTGTATACATTGCAGCATTTTTATCCTATTTTGTTTTTTGTTTGCACAACTTTTCAACCCCCTTATGCTGTTTCTAATTTACACACAGTCCCCGAATCTGACTTTTAGAACTCGTGATGTCATTGAGGCAGACTGATGATTGAGTGCCCCCTGCAGGGCTTCCCTGTGCATTTGGCTGTGCCAATTAGGCAATCCATCATGTCATTTGCACACTGACGCTGGATCTAATGGCTGCTGTCAGTCCCTGACATTTTCTTCTTTGGTGTCTGGGATCTTTTTCCAAGAATAATGTTTTCATTTTAAAATACATATCGAGTTAATGCAAAAAATGTAAATGCCCCAACTTACCTTTTTATTCATCTTCTACAGCTACCTAGGGCTTTTCTAAACATACCCATCTTGATAGTTAAAACACCCTGATGTCCCCAATAAACAAACTCTCCCAGCAGTCCCACAGCACATGCGCGGGCTCTCATCCATCAGTGTTTTATGCTGTGCATATTAAAGTGGACAAAACCCAGGATTTTGGCTATCCTGGGTTTTGGCCCTTGCCCCGGAGGTCATGTTGGCCTGGTGTGTGAAAACCCCCCAGGTTGCCAAAACCGGCTCCCTTCTTCCCAGTCCCCTCTCGTCCAATCGGCGAGCTTTGAGCATATAAGCCTTCGTCTAAGGTGAGCAGTCATATCCCCCGCTTCCCTCTAACAGGGAGCGTGCCCGCTCCAGCCATCTCAAATGCCTAGCACAGGCATGCGCCCTGCCAGAGGTATAGTGGGTATGGCAGTGGGTTTTGGTCCACTTTGAAGGGTCAGTCCAACCAGACTGCCCATTTTGTCAGATCCCCCGCCCTGCCACCCTACACTAGCACTGGAGTAGTTCCATCAAACCTACACAAACTGCAGCGTGTGGGTCTCTACAATCTCTAATGTGATGACTGGGCCTCATGGTAGCAACATCTGGATCAGGCTGCAAGCATGGGGCCCAGTCATGACATATATGTTATGAAGGGGCACAGACTATACTTGGTCCCCTATAACTTAAAAAGAGATGATCGGGCTTCTGTGACAGCCATGGCTGATCTTGCTGCAAGCATGGTGCCCAGTCATTACATATAGGTTATAGAGGCCCAGGCACTCTAGACTTTTATAGTCTGCGCCCCTCCATAATCTATAAAGTGCTGACTGGGCCCCATAGCAGCCGCGCTGCGCGCATAAGAACCAGCCATTAATGCTCATAGAGGGGTATATATTGTGCCTGGTGCGGGGGCCCCAACAAAATATAAAATAGAATCCCAAGTTATGATGGGACTGCTGGGCCAGAAAGAAAATCCTAAACCCAATATATAAAGGATTAAGTGTGATGGAGACCCTCCTCAGATACAGTATTTTTTTTCCTTTAAAATAATAGTCCAGTTAAGTAACTGATTGGTGGTTGTCTGGCACCCACCTAATCAAGTCTCTTGTTCCACCCTTGTGCAAGTGTGTTCTGCTTGGGAACTCCGGCTTTGCCATTCTGGATGGGGGGTAGTGTAGTTGGCCGCCGATTGACAGCTCTGTACGCACCCATCACTGTAGTGTTGCTGACGGTGGCTTTGCTGCTCTAGACTCCTTCCTGCCCTGTGGTGGCTTTGGCTGCAGGTTTGCAAAAAACAAAAAAGTCTTGCCCAGACCAAGGGGCAGGGATGCACTGGGGCCCCTGTCTGGCCCGGGGGCCCCAGGTAGTTTCCTGGGCCAAACGTCAACCCTGCTGGGAACCCCTGCAATAATGTTATCTCTTAGATGGAGCAGGTTCTAGGCCGCCTTCCATTCTAACTGCTTTCTCAGCAAGCTTGTTCAGCTATATTGCTAAATCTTTCATATACAAGGATACCATTTATACTAGTGAATGCGATTATGGTAATAGCAAGGGAATGGCTGTCTGTATTAAGGCTATTGGATTCCATTGTTAACCAAGTACCTTATGAATGTTGCTCATATGCCAATATAGTTTTAGCTCCGTAAATCCACAAAGTAAAGCAATACCAGATATGTAAGTGCCTGAGGGGTTAACCAGAAAAGTGAACATTTCGGGTCTGAAGGATAACCCTCCAAAACCTGTTCTTTTTCTATTATTTGCTTCATCATTTTGCATTTTGTACAGACAAGTTTGAATCTGTAAAGATAATTACTTCTCACATTTGTGCTTTCAGAACTCATTGATGGCCATCATTAGGAAGCCGCCTTGGTGATTTATTTCTCTGTAATAATATTGTTACGAGAATCTTAATTGCTTCACATTTTTCAAAGCACTTTTCAGACACAATTTAGAATTTGTTTGTTTGGGTAGAAGCCATTTTCTCACTTTACTCATACTGTCTAAAAGTAAAATAGCACGTCTTGGCTGGGGTCTTTCCTAACAGTGGACCTGCGCCCCTTGTTAAAATCAAGGGAGATCTCCCTTTGACAACCTACACCACCACTCCTGAACCAGGACTACATCCTTTATCCCTGATTAACATCCATGTACTGAGGGACCAGAAGCCCCAGTATTTTAGTTTACTAAAATCAACACAGTATATTACAATATATTACAATAATATATTATATATAATATATTTTACATATACATTACATATATTACAATCAATTGGAGGTGGGATCTATAACCATACCCAATCGCCAAATCTGACCCTCTGAAAAGGCAGAACATATATAAACCTTAAGCAGGTAGTTTATTTTTTTTTTCTTTTATTTAAATTAGACTGCAACCGTTAGTAAATTTGCATACTCAGCCTTCTGGTCAGTGTCGGAGCAGCCTGTATTCTGCATTCACCAAAGGGGGTTGAAGACTTGTCCTGGGGTCCGTGTCTGGCCTGGGGCCCCAGTTTCCTGGGCTAGACGCCAGTCCTGCTGGGAACCCCTGCTCAATGCACTAGTGTTATCTCTTAAATGGGCAGGTTCTAGGGTTCCTTTTATACCGTCGAGTGAGCTGACCTCAGCAGACTATGTTTTGCAGATCTCACAGGTGAAATCATTAGTGCACCTGTTTGGTCACTCGCCACCTGATAGGACCTTGAGTACCACTGGTTGGGAACCCCTGCTCTAGAGGATAGATAGATGAAAGTGTTTTATTTGGGGTCACAGTGAGGCACATTTTTAAATGTTTCTGTTTTTATTAGGGGTGAAAAAATAAAGGGGGGGGGGACACATGCAGGTTTCACATCATGTTTATATATAGTAGGTGAGCCTATGGAAGTTCTCATATATAGCTTTTCACTAGGTGGTGGTGAATAAGTGGCTACATAAGACCCTTAAAAGGGGGAGATAAGTTGGCTGCTTACCTAGGGCAAACACATATTTACAGACGGTGGAGCACCTAGGTATCATTTCTTGTGGGGGGGGGGAGTTGGCGGCATATGGCACAAGTGGTGATCATGTAGATGTGACTGTTGCAGGAACATTGATTTCGCATAACGTTCTTGGGTGCCCATTCTTCTCCAGCAGCACCCACTCCTCACACCTTCTAAACCAGACCTGGGCATTGTAAGGCCCCAGGGCCACATACGGCCCTTTGATTGGCTCTGACCGCCCCGCGATCAGCATTTCCTGTAAGGTGCGCAGCTGCACGCTGCCGCCGCTCCTGCCTCTAAGTCCCGCCCACTGTCCGCGCAGTCTTGCCAGAAAAGATAGTGCTGGGTTTGAACAGCACTTTCACCCCTCTGTAGTGAGTCTAATGTAGCGGGGTCGTGTGTGGATTAGAGCCTCCTGCAGGCTTGGCTGTGGCGGAGTTCCTCTTCCCACCCTTGGCCTATACTGTGTGGCATGTGTCAGTCACTGCGGAGCTGACGCCGGAGATGGAGGTACTCCAGCCACTTCTCTGTGCCTCACGTCGCAGGCTGCTGGCACTTGTAGCCCACACCAAATGTGTTACATGCCATACGCAGCGCCTGATGGTGCACTGGCTCTCGTAGTCCATTTCTGGCCAGACCAATGCCTTTGTGAGGGCGGGGGGACCATGCTGCAAGGTGGGAAGGGTTTCACACAGCCTTTTATCCAAGGCCGGCGACTGGTCCCCCCCTGGCTTCCCAAATCGGGATGCTCCACTTTTTAAAACCCTTTTTACTCCATAGCAACATGAAAAAAGGCGGACTCCTTCTCTGAAAGCAGAACAAAACCCAGAGCGGCCACTGGTCTTCCCCCTGGGTATCCCAGATCAGGATGCCCCACTGTGTGAAAACCTTGTTACTTAGTAGCAACTTGACAAGTGGAAATGAACCCAGAGCAGTCACTGGTCTTCTACCTGGGCATCCCAGATCGGGCTTTGTTCCGCTTTAAGGGAGGGAGTCTGCCATATTCTTAGTATACAGTACGTCCTGCTCCAAATAGAATACTTACACTTGGGTATTATTCCGCCAGATGGCGCTGGACTGCAGAGACATGGAAAAACAGGCTCCTCCCGGCCCCTCAAATACCCAGGGACCTCCCACAAATCCCCAGATTTTCTCTGCAGTCTGGACTGCGAAGGACAAGAAATGGCTCTCTCTACTCGCAGGTGAGCGGGGCTATTAGCCTGCGGCCCTGTAGGACTATTCCCACCCGTTCCATTAGTAATATGCCTTCCAGCCTTGGCTGCGCTGGTCGGGTGATGGTAGGCAGCACTGCTAGCAGGTGCTTAGGAGCGCTGCTCCACCGCAATCCCTCACCAAAGGGTAGGCGGTTCAGGCTTATGGTGAGCCTCTATGGGATGCCCTTCCCGCACTATTGCCCCTGCCCATCGGTGGGCCCTATTTAAGTGGCCGCTGTCCCCCTTACTCAGGACCCTGTGTCAGCTCAGGAGCTAGTGCAAGCAGTGCAAGGCCTCCTGGAGCTGGGGGCCAGGTCCTGAGCTGCCAGGTCCCCTTAAGAGAAAAAGGGCAAGGGCTTTTATTCCAACCTATTTGCAGTGCCCAAAATAGATGGTTCAGTCAGGCCCATCCTGGACTTGAAGATCCTCAACAAGTTTGTCAGGGGCAGGCGATTTCGCATGGACAGGATCTGTGTGCTCTCCCCCCTGGTCAGGAGGTCCCTCTCGTGGTGGATGGACTCAAGCAACCTTTTGGGGGGCAGATCCTTTCTTGCCCCTTCCTGGGAGACGGTCACCACGGATGCCAGTCTGTCAGGTTGGGGGGGGATTCTGGAAGTCCCTGTGGTTCCAGGGGAGGTGGGGCCCTCAGGAGGCCCACACACCTATCAATGTCTTGGAACTGCGGGCGATCAGGCTAGTTCTGGCTCACTTGACTACTCACCTTCGGGGCCTGCCTGTTTAGGTGCGCTCGGACAACCAGATGGCAGTTGCCTACATCAATCATCAGGGAGGGACCCGGAGCAAGGGGGCCCTCCAGGAAGCGTCTCTGATCCTGACTTGGGCGGAGGCCAATGTCCCCTGCATATCAGCTGTGTACATCCCGGGGGTGGAAAATCGCCTGGCAGACTCTCTGAGCAGGGGGACCTCTCGCCAGGGAGAATGGTCCCTATGCAGCAGGGTGTTTCAATCTCTGTGTCACCGTTGGGGCCAACCAGATGTGGATCTGTTTGCGTCCCGCCACAATCACAAGCTCCCAGCTTTTGTCTCTCTGTCCTAGGATCCTCTGGCCTTGACCTCGGATGCGCTAGCAATGTCATGGCAGGACTTTCAGTTCCTGTATGTCTTCCCTCCAATCCCCCTGCTGGGCAGGGTTCTGTGCCAGATTGCTCTGGAAGGGGTGCCAGCAATTCTGGTGGCCAAGAAGAGTGTGGTTCGCAGACGTGGTACAGCTGGCAGTAGATCAGTACGCTCTGCCCTTGGTGCCAGATCTGCTCACTCAGGGCTCGCTACGACATCCCAATTTACAAACTCTGGCTTTGACGGCTTGGCTGCTGAAACCCCCCCCCCCCTACTATGAGAGACACCAGGACAAGGTGGTGTTTCGTTTCAAACCTGACTTTCTGCCTAAGGTAGTGTCTGCCTTTCATTTGAATCAGGATATTGTTCTTCCTTTGTGCCCTAAACCTAGCAATGCTAAGGAGAGGGTTTTGCACTCTTTGGATGTGGTTAGATGTCTGAAGTACTATCTGGTGGCTACTGCACCTTTCAGGAAAACTGATGCTCTTTTTGTGGTCCCTTCTGGTCCTAGGAAGGGTTTGGCTCCTGCCAAGTCTATTATCAGCAAGTGGATTCGTGAGGCTGTGATTCAGGCCTACTCTGCTAAGGGTAAGAATCCTCCCCTTCCGCCTTACTGCTCATTCCACTCGTGCTATTGGTGCCTCTTGGGCTTTTCAGCACCAGGCTTCTGTTGAACAAGTTTGCAAGGCCGCTACTTGGTCTTCTGTTCATACCTTTTCAAAGTTTTACAAGGTTGATGTTAGGGCCTCAGCTGATGCTGCTTTTGGCCGAAAGGTTCTGCAGGCGGCAGTGGTTTAAACTGTCTGCTGCTGATTTTTCTTGGGGATCCCACCCTACTTTATGGACACTGCTATTGGATGTCCCAACTGTAAGTATTAGATTTGGAGCAGGACGTACTGTATACTAAGAATAATACAATTCTGTGATTACTCACCTGTAGAATTGGTATTATGAGTATACAGTACGTCCTGCTCCAACCCACTCTTGATTTGCATTTTCTTGGATCCCCTGTATGGTGATTGTTATCATTGTTATAGTTGATAGTTTGGATTGTTTAATTCTCCCGGCTTCTCATTAACTGCTTTTCAATGCTGGGGATTTGTGGGAGGTCCCCGGGTATTTGAGGGGCCGGGAGGAGCCTATTTTCGATGTCTCTGCAGTCCAGCGCCATCTGGCGGAGTAATACCCAAGTGTAAGTATTAGATTTGGAGCAGGACGTACTGTATACTCATAATACCAATTCTACAGGTGAGTAGTCACAGAATTGTATTTTTTCTGGTCCCTTCTGGTCCTAGGAAGGGTTTGGCTCCTGCCAAGTCTACTATCAGCAAATGGATCCGTCAGGCTGTGATTCAGGCCTATTCTGCTAAGGGGAAGGATCCTCCCTTCCGCCTTACTGCTCATTCTACTCGTGCTATTGGTGCTTCTTGGGCTTTTCAGCACCAGGCTTCTGTTGAACAAGTTTGCAAGGCTGTTCATACCTTTTCAAAGTTTTACAAGGTTGATGTTAGGGCCTCAGCTGATGCTGCTTTTGGCCAAAAGGTTTTGCAGGCGGCATTGGTTTAAACTGTCTGCTGTTAGCTTGGGGATCCTACCCTACTTTATGGACACTGCTATGGATGTCCCAAGTGTAAGTATTATATTTGGAGCAGGACGTACTGTATACTAAGAATAATACAATTCTGTGATTACTCACCTGTAGAATTGGTATTATGAGTATACAGTACATCCTGCTCCACCCCACCCTTGGTTTTGCATTATCTTGGATCCCCTGTATGGTGATTGTTGTCATTGTTATGGTTGCTAGTTTGGGTTGTTTTAATTCTCCCGACTTCTTGTTCACTGCTTTTCAATGCTGGGGATTTGTGGGAGGTCCCTGGGTATTTGAGGGGCCAGGAGGAGGCTGTTTTTCAATGTCTCTGCAGTCCAGCGCCATCTGGCGGAGTAATACCCAAGTGTAAGTATTCTACACGACCAGAACCAGTGGCCGTTCTGGGTTTTGTTCTGCTTTATGTGAGGGAATCCACAATTTTTCACACCTGATTTGGTCATGTTTTAAAGCAGACCAAAACCCATGTAACCCAGCCCTTTGGAGTGTGAAGGAATCCAGGCAGGCAGCATGTCTTAGGGGCATCCCAATTTGGGATGCACTGCTGTGTGAGACCTCACTGGACACACAAAATGTGGTTTATTTAATAAATTACATTTTTTTTATAAGGCAACCTCTGTTTTTCATTGTTTAACTATAACATATACCCGTACCAGCTTGTCATAACAATGCTATTTACTGCTTTTTATAAAGAAATACAATTATATTATGCAGAATTGATTTCAGCCTTTTGGTCCGGCCCTCCACAGTATTTTTAGTTTCTCATGTGGCCCCATGGAAAAATAATTACCCACCCCTGTTCTAAACCATGACAACCCGCTCCTCTTGAGCTCCATGAACTTTCAACTCGCGTTTCCCCTCTCTTGCCTCTTCTTTCCACTGAGTCTGGCTGCCACTTGTTACTAAGTCACTAAGCATCCTCTAATGAAAACAGCGGCCAGCCTGCACTCAAGAGGCAGCCCCTGCAGTACTGTGCTTCACTAAGTTTTGCCTCTGGACCACCCCTTAGTGCCCCCCCCCAGTGAACACACAACTACTGAGAGGCTGGGTGGTCAGCACATAGCGTACTGCCTACTAATCGCTATGGGGTAAACATTTAGGCTAAAGTTTCTGATGGTAGCTCTGGGTTCATATATGCCCCTCCATCAAAAGAAAGGTAAAGCTAATTAGGGGGGAGCAGGGGGGCACTTGCCCCCAAGTGCAGCAGGTCAGGGGCCGCCAAAGGGGGACCTGAGAACAGGTGGGGGCACTGAGCTAACTGGTCTGAGCGAACACTTAAAGTCATTTTTGAAAGCTCTGTTGAAGGATGCATTTAGGATATATCTTTACATTTTTGTTCTTCCTCACAGGGGCAGCATATTTCATCTTCTTCAATCCCAAAACTGGAGGAAGCTTTATATCACTATAAGCCACTTCATATAGAAACATATGGTCCAGAAGTGCCTCCCATAGAATTGCTGGGAAGAAAAGGGTAAGTGTAGGGGGGTGTGTATGCTACGGTTTCTTTGAATGTTTTCATTGTTGTTTTTAGAAACTTACACGCCTATTGTACACACCCCTAAGATGACTGCTGTATACTGGCATCCTGATTTAAGATCCACATATAACTGCACAGAAATGCTCACAATACCGGGTCGAATATTAAATGGGAAGTTCAGGAAAAATACTGGATGAGCATATTTTATCTGGATTTCTGTGAATTGGAGTCCCATAAGCTGAGGGAAAGGGGTAATCAATGCTCATCTCTCCCTGGGTTCCGGTCCAAAGGCGTCTGCGCAGGCTCCCTTCCATACGTCCAAAAGTGACGTAGTTCAGCGCACTGCTGTGATTAGAGTGAAAAGGGAGTGTGAGCAAAGACATCTCCCGCTGCCCGTGCGGGAGCGCGCGCACAGCCTGACGATGCTCTTGCTCTCCATAGTAAACAATCAGAGCCGCCTTGCCAAATTACGCCAGGTCAGCGGGCCACTCTGATTGGACAAAAGCCCGCACATGTGCCGTTGGACTGGAGAAAGGTAGGTGTCTACCGCCACCTTGGGGGGTTTCATACAATGGAGCATCTGGATTCGGAAAGCGGAACAAAACCTCACCGGTCCTGGACTCTAAAATATTCCAAGGCGGGCTGCTGGCCTTTCCCCAATCACCGTGAAACTCCCTCCCCCAGCATCTCTGGGCTAAGCAGTGGTCCCACATCCAACCCTTTATTCAGTCATGCTGACTTTATTATTAAAATAATAGCAGACCGGTTGCTTTAAAAAGGGGGAGGATAATTTAGGTAATGTCTTCTTCTGTTAACCATGGCTAATTCCTAAGAGCTGCTTGCAGTAATCGTTCCTTTGCATTAATAGGACTTAACAGGCAAGGGCATGCTGCTTTTACACTGCCCCTATATTAACCATCGGGTCAGTAGTCCGAATTTGGCCCAGATGCTGATATCCAGACTTTACAGGGCATATTGCAGAATTCTAAAAAGAAAACAATGGAATTATAGAGTTTTTGCATAGAAACATAACTAAAGATCCCAAATCTTGAAAAGGCAAACTTTGTGAAAACCAAAATCTGTGTTTTAAAACATTTGACCTCAGCTGATACCCCATGGGGTATCTCATTTTGGGTTGACCATTCTTCCAGAGGTGGCGCTATTCTTGTATTTTTAACCAGAAAGGTACTTATTTTGCAGCAATTAAAGAGTAACTCCAGGCAGAAATGAGTGGACTTTATCTCTAATATGTAGCAGTGGGGCAGCCTATCTCCTTCCACAGCCAGTGGCTGCACAGTAATGTGCTTGGCCATTTGCCAGAAGTAGTGAGGTATTCGGGCAGCAGCGGCGAGTCCAGTCATTCCTGACCGGAGTTCCTCTTTAGAATGACCAAAATAAGTAAGCGTAATTAAATGTGTTAAAGGGGATCAAAAGCCTATCAGCCTATCACAAGATACTCTCCTTGCAAATCAATCCCACAAGGCAGCGGTATTTCAAGCACTCGTCCATGTGATATGTGCATCCGCCATCTGCAGCCAGAGAAGAGAAAATACTCCTCCTATCACACTTGGAAGTGTATTTTGACCACAAAGACGTACACGATTTGCAGTAATGAAATGTAACTATATAGAGTTATACAGCGCATTAAAGCGGATCAAAAGGCACTTACTCTCAAGATATTCCCCTTGCAAATCACTCCCATGATGCATGTGTGGACCCGCCATCTGAATGGCTGGCAGCGGGTGTGTGCAGCTGGGGGTGCTGCAATCGGTTCATTCTGAATTAAAGCCTTAGTCCAGACACACATGAATGTATTTCCATTGTGTAGGGTTGGCAACATGGCAATGTTCTAATTTTCTCAAAGCATCCTTCGGCCAGCATACGCCTGAGACCTCCGGGCTCCTCCCACCAAGGGGAACACGTGACCACAAGCCAAAAAAATTCTTGACTCCTCCTACTCTTCCCCAGTTGTTTTTGTGTTCCTCCGTGAGGTAGGAACCAGACCACTAGCTCCTTTATCGGTTGGTTTAGGTAAGTATTTTCCGGTGCTATGGGCCTATTTTCTTGCAGGGGGTTTCTCGGTCCCAAAGGTTTTTTTCTATACCTGGGGCCCGGGATACCCTATGCGATTTTAGGCCAGATCCTATTCTTTGATAACATCAAAGGAGGCTAAGAAAAATGTTTTACCCTCTTACTGAGGATGACCTCTTGGAAGACCGGACCCCATTATAGGATCAAACATTTTTTTTATGGATGGCAGTTGGGAGAGGATCCCTGAGATTTTTCCAAGGGATTCTCTCTGTTGGGTATCTAGTGTTGGAAAATCCCAGGATGATTTGGTTGCCTGGATTCTCCCCAGATTTATTTTTATGCTGTTTTAATGTGTTAAAAATATTTTTGGTCTTGTACCTTTAAGAGGCAGGGAAGAAAGGAGAATGACGCGTTCTCTACGTTCTTCCTCGCGCGGTGCAGTACCTTTTTTCGGCAGTAGAGTTTCTCTCCTCCTCCTCCTTCTTCCGGGTTCTGTTCTCGGGAGCGCCGCGTCTCTTCACCGCACTGCCATGCCATTACCGCTGGTGCCACCGCCGAGGAAAATGAGGATTGTTCTTTCGGGAATAACATCCTCCTTCTTCATCTTCTGGGTAGGTGAATCTCGTGTGCGTGCTCGCCGTTTTTTTGTACTGGCTATACAGGATATGATCCTAGGCTTCTTCCTCCTGGGCTGCTGACATCACATCCCGGCGCCCGGGGGATTTTTCCTGCTTCCCAAAAACACGTGCTTTGCCTTTAAAGGGCCAGCACAGTGTTTTGGATGATGTGTATTATGGCCTCCCCTTCCTGAGAAAGGTAATGAAGGGTTAAATATTTAATTATAGGATTTGCTCCTGCCCTATTTTAGGCGGACTCAGCAAGCATTTCTCTTGGTGCCTCATGTCTAGAAACATGGCAGACCACATGGATGAGTTTTCTATTGAACCTACTGATAATGATGCCACAGATATACCTCTTGTGCCAGGAAGCATCCATTTTTACGCCGACTGCCGATTCTGGGAGGATGAGGCTCAGCTCTGCCCCGGTAAGTCAATTTCTTTGTACTTTTAGGGGCAGGATTTTATTAGAGGGTCATAGCTCTTCCCCCTTTTTTTTTGCTTTTGTCTTTTAGTCTAAGACTCCGGACAAAGCTTCTAAAAGTGTACCTAAAGCCTCTTCACCCGGATCTAAATCCACTAAAAAGAGTAGAAGATGTCCCTTATGTGATACAAAGCTTTCAGATTCCTACAAAAAACCCCTTTGCCAAGCTTGCACAGACAAGGTGGTTAATAAGGAGCATAATGAGGATCTGATACGGATGATGAAGGAACTCAAAGATCAGATTTCCTCCTCATCCATGACCCAGAGGGCCCCGGATAACCAGGTTGTTTTTTCCCAACCTACTACAGGTCCATTTGACGCTTCCCTTTTTTCTGGCCAGATGGGGAAGCCTTCTTCTTCCTTTTCCGTCACTCAGGATTCCTTTATGCCTAAGGATGAATCTGAGGAAGGAGAGATCTCCTCCCCAGAGGAGGAGGATGAGCTAGCCTCCAGCTCTGCTGCCCCGGGTAAAGCAAGGTATTTATTTCCTCCGGGAGACTTACCTTTTCTTCTTCACATGATCTATTTTGTCTATGGGGATAGAAGAAAAGGTCCCTGACCCTAGGTACAAGCATGATGGATTTTATCCGGATTTGGCTCCTGATTCTTCCTATTCATTTCATTTCCTTGGTTATTTGAAGGATATGATTTTGGAAGAATGAAAGGACCCTTCTAAGAAGGTTTTCAGGTCTCAGGGTCTAAAACGCAGGTATCCTTTTGTGGAGGAGGACTCAGAATTATGGGAAAAGTTTCCCAAATTGGATGCGCCTTTTGCCAAAATCTCTAAAGGAGCAGGCTTAGCGTTTGGGGTTCTGAGTAATCCCCTAGATAAGAAAATGGATTCTCTGCTCAAGAAGGCTTGGCAAGTGGAATCTAATGTCTTACGACCTAATTTGGCATCCAATTGTGTGATCAGAAACTTAGGTTTCTGGCTTCAACAATTAAAGGTCTTTTGGAAAGAACTAGTCTAGAGAAGTTACTGAAGGTCTTACCTATCCTGTGATGCCATGGCTGAATCAATCAGATTTCTGGCACAAAATCTGGATGTGACCAATTCCGTCCGCAGGACTCTTTGGCTGAGAACCTAGTCTGGGGATATTGGTTCAAAGATGCTATGCTCTATGCCCTTTAGAGGGGAGTGTCTGTTTGGTTCAGACCTGAGTAAGGTTTTGAATATGACAGCGGATAGAAACAAGTGTATTCTTAGTTTACAGTACGTCCTGCTCCAGATAGAATACTTACTATCGGGTATTACTCCGCCAGACGGCGCGCTGGACTGCAGAGACATCGAAAATAGGCTCCTCCCGGCCCCCTCAAATACCCAGGGACCTACCACAATCCCCTGATTTTCTCTGCAGTCTGGACTGCGAAGGACAAGAAATGGCTCTCTCTACTCGCAGGTGAGCGGGGCTATTAGCCTGTGGCCCTGTAGGACTATTCCCACCCGTTCCATCAGTAATTGCCTCCCAGCCTTGGCTGCGCTGGTCGGCTGATGGTAGGCAGCACCGCTGTTAGGTGCTTAGGAGCGCTGCTCCACCGCAATCCTCCACCAAAGGGTAGGCGGTTCAGGCTTATGGTGAGCCTCTATGGGATGCCCCTCCCGCACTATTGCCCCTTGCCCCTGTCTATCGGTGGGCCCTTTGTTAAGTGGCCGCTGTCTTCCCTCACTCTCCTTGTAGCCTTGGGGGGGGAAAGTATGTATATACTTGTATTGGCTTTGTGCTTTGTGTCCGCCGCCGCGCTGACTTGTGTTACTATTACTATACTTTAAATAGCCGCGCCTTATTTCACTGTGTTCCGCACTTGGCGGCGGCGTTACCTCAGGCGCCGGCGCCCCGTCATTGGCTGCTTGTCACGTATTGGCTTTGGCGCTCTTTGGGGGGGCGGGGTCTGTCTCTGGCACGCTCCGCGTCATTGCTTGTGCGGGCCCGCCCCTCGAGGTATACCGACGCCATTTTGTCTGCTTGGTCGGCTTCTGCGTGACGGACCTCTACCTACCGCGGCCCGTAAGTGCACTCGCGGGCAGCTTTATTACCACCTTCTTATTATTGTCTGCTTACGGCTCATTTGATTGTGTCTTTCAGACGGGCGAATCCATTGGCTTCTCCCGGCCCTCTATTAGTTGGTTAACTTGTGGGGCCTAGTGTGATTACTCCCACTTCCCTAGCGGGTTATTGGGGCATCCCGGGTTGCTGTATAGCGTTAATCCCTATCGGCCTATAGTTCCGCTATAATCACCATATGGAGGCATCTCAGGATAATGTGACTGGGGTTCCTTCGGGACAAGCCCGGCTGTGTGTAGCGTGTGGGCAGTCTCATGTTGACGCTGACAAGGCGCGGGTCTGTGTACCCTGTGCCGAGCAGGTGCTTGCGCTGCAATCTGGCCTCCCAGTGGCTGGGCCTGTACCTTGTTTCACTTCACCTACCCCCCCAAGCTTAAATCTCACTCCTACTGAGTTGCATACGAGTGGGGATTCTCAGCCTGATGTGTCTTCTAGACTGGCTAGTGTTGAAAAGTTAATTGCTAATACCTTGGCGAGTAAGGCCTCTGCAAAAAAGCGGCACTTAACGCCTGATGTCACTCCTTTCCCTATGGAAACTGATGAGTTTTTGGAAATGTCTGGCTATACCCCTTTGGAGGAAGGGGAGCTATTCTCCGACTCGGGGTCATCTGAGGAGAGGCCCAGGGGTCATGACGATTCTGGCTCTGACCCCTGGGCCCCGGATGATACTGATAGATTGCTGGCCCAGATTTTTGAGGTTCTGTCCATCTCTCCCCCTGTTGTGGCTCCCAGGCAAAGAGGGGAACTTTTTCATACCGCTAAGTCACGCTTGGAATTTCCTGAGCAAGCACATTTCAATAACCTTGTGCTCAAGGAATGGGAACGCCCCAGTAGACTTCCCGGTGTACCTAAGAGTTGGGATAGGAAGTATCCCTTTCCTGCTGATGTGGTAAAGTATTGGTCATCCCCTCCCGAAGTGGATGCCCCGGTCCTAGGGTTATCTAACACCTCTGTCATGCACTCCCCTGACTCTACTACCCTGTGGGATGTTGAGGACCGGCGTATTGACCAGCTGGCGTCCCATGCCTTTGCATGTGTGGGGACGGAGCTGCACCAGGTCTGTGCCTCGGCCATTACGGCTGTGGCCATTAGGACCCTGCTCAGAAGTATACTTGATGGTGCCCCTGATGACTTGCCTTGTGAGGTGTTTAATGCACTCTCTAGTTGTGATGCTTTTGTAAATTTTGTCCTCTCTGCCTTGGATGACACCATTAGAATGTGTGCCAGAACCTCTGCCCTTGTGGAGGCTATACGCCGCTCGGTCTGGCTGCGCCAGTGGGCTGCTGATAATGCTGCCAAGAAGGCCCTCACTGGTTTTCCCTTCAAAGGACTACGCCTGTTTGGGGACCGCCTGGACCTATTTGCTAAAGGAGGCAGGTTTCCACAGCGCTGTCGGCAGTCTCGGTCCTTTCGGGGTCAGGGCTCCTTTTCCTCCCCCTACCGTGGTGCTAGACAAGGGAGGAGGGTTTCCTTTACTGGGGCCTGGGGAGACTTTTGGGGTAGGGGCAGTGGACGTCCTGGCTCCTCCTGGGGCTCCAAGCTTAAGTCCTCTCCCAAGCCCCCTCAGGCATGATGGGGCGCCCTCACCCATCCGGGTGGGGGGACGGCTTCAGCACTTTGCTCCTCCGGTTACAACATAGAGTTTGCTGCCTGGCCGCCCCCAAGATTCATCAGATCCCGGATTCCTCAGGACCCTGTGTCCGCTCAGAATCTAGTGCAGGCAGTGCAAAGCCTCCTGGAGCTGGGGGTCATCTGCAAGGTCCCTTTAAGAGAAAAAGGCAAGGGCTTCTATTTCAACCTCTTCACGGTGCCCAAAAAAGATGGGTCTCTCAGGCCCATCCTGGACTTGAAGAGCCTCAACAAATTTGTCAGGAGCAGGCACTTTCGCATGGAAACTCTGCGCTCTGCCATCACTCCCTGCGCCCAGGGGATTTCATGACGTCTGTGGACATCAAAGATGCTTGCCTTCATATTCCTGTATTTCCAGGTCATCAAAGGTTCCTCAGGTTCGCTCTGGAGGATCAACAATACCAGTTTGTGGCATTGCCCTTTGGTCTCACTTCAGCTCCCAGGGTGTTCACCAAGGTGCTGGCTGGAGTGATGTCTCTGCTCAGGTTTCAGGGCATCCATGTGCTGCCTTTTCTGGAGGACATTCTCATCACCTCCCAATCTCTACATCAGGCAGAATTGGATACTCAGCTGGTGGTGTCCACCCTGGAGTCATTTGGATGGGTGATCAACCACCCCAAGTCTTCGCTGTCCCCCTCCTTGGTGACTCCATTCCTAGGAATGAATCTGGATACGGTTCAGGCAAGGGTTTTTCTTCCTCAACAGAAGGTCTGATTGTGCAGGTCCAGTTCCTGCTATCTTGTCCCCATCCATCCATCAGGCAGGGGATGCAGCTGGTGGGCCTGATGGTGGCGTGCTTCGAGGCGGTCCCTTATGCTCAGTTCCACTTGAGGCCTCTGCAACTCCACCTCTTGTCAGTGTGGGACAAGGACCCAGCGTCCTGGACCTGGTCTGTGTGCTTTCCCCCCTGGTCAGACGGGTCCCTCTTGTGGTGGATGGACTCCAGGAACCTGTTGGGGGGCAGATCCTTTCTGACCCCCTCCTGGGAGACGGTCACCATAGATGCCAGTCTGTCAGGTTGGGGGGGTTTCTGGAAGTCCCTGCAGTTCCAGGGGAGGTGGGGCCCTCTGGCGGCCCACACACCTATCAACGTCTTGGAGCTGCGGGCGATCAGGTTAGTTCTGGCTCAGTTGACTACTCATCTTCAGGGCCTGCCTGTTCAGGTGCGCTCGGACAACCAGACGGCAGTTGCCTACATCAATCATCAGGGAGGGACCCGGAGCAAGAGGGCCCTCCAGGAAGTGTCTCTGATCCTGACCTGACCTGACCTGGGCGGAGACCAATGTTCCCTGCATATCAGCTGTGTACATCCCGGGGGTGGAAAATCTCCTGGCAGACTCTCTGAGCAGGGGGACCTCTCGCCAGGGAGAATGGTCCCTATGCAGCAGGGTGTTCCAATCTCTGTGTCACCATTGGGGCCAACCAGATGTGGATCTGTTTGCGTCCCGTCACAATCACAAGCTACCGGCCTTTGTCTCTCTGTCCCAGGATCCTCTGGCCTTGACCTCGGATGCGCTAGCAATGTCATGGCAGGACTTTCAGTTTCTGTATGTCTTCCCTCCATTCCCCCTGCTGGGCAGGGTTCTGCGCAAGATTGCTCCGGAGGGGGTGCCAGCAATTCTGGTGGCTCCCAGGTGGCCAAGAAGAGTGTGGTTCGCAGACGTGGTGCAGCTGGCAGTAGATCAGTACACTCTGCCCATGGTGCCAGATCTGCTCACTCAGGGCACCCTACGCCATCCCAATTTACAAACTCTGGCTTTGACGGCCTGGCTGCTGAAACGTCCATCTTGATGGAGAAGGGGCTGTCTACCTCGGTTGTTGATACCATGATAAAGGCTAGGAAGAAGTCTTCTTCTTCCATGTATTACAGGGGTTGGCGTGCCTACATTGACTGGTGTGAGTCTAAGTCTTTTCCCTGTCGTGTGTTCTCTATTCCCAGGATTCTGGAGTTCCTACAGCATGGGTTGGAGATGGGGCTCCAACTTAGTACCCTGAAAGGTCAGATTTCTACCCTGGCTGTTTTCTTCCAGAAGTCCTTTGCTCAGCATTCTCTGATTAGGACTTTTTTCCAGGGGGTGACTCATGTGTACTCATGGAGTAGGATGACAAGGCTGTGGGTTACAAAGGTGTTTAGTAGTAGTAGTCATCCTTCACATGACCACACAGAGAGGCTCCACTCCCTGGGAGGAAACAAACTGAAACAAAGGTTAAAAGCCCCACCCTTTCCTCTCCACCTCAGTTATTTGTATTTCCTTCCTGGGAAACCACTGGACGGAGTGTGCTAAGATGTGTTAGACTCCAGCCAATTTTTATTTTTTTATTTTTAGACTCCGGGAGCTCTGGAAAAGCCCGCTGACCATTGAACACAGATCCAGGTGTAGTTCACCTGAGGTCTTGGTACAGCCGGGGCTTATTTCCACATAGTTTGACCATGCACAAGTTTATGCGGTGTCCCCTTAAATCACAGACAACTGAGTAAGTTATGGGTGTGCTGTACCTTTTAAGTGACTTCTAGGAGCTGGATCAGCAATTTTGACTTTCTGATTATTTTTCATTTAGTATCTTTTCTTCCAAAATTTCACATTTTGGGGGGCGGAGTCAGAGATCGGTGACCTAGCACTGATGACACGTGCCGTGACCCAGAAGCGGAAGGACAGCATTTTGCTCCCTGGCCACCGTGTAGGTCGGAGAGAGTTTGAAGACACAGGATGGCGAAGAGATAGCAGTGGAACCGTGGCGGCAGTGGTTGCCTACACATGTGTAACCAAATATGACCGGGTCCTTGTGCAAACATTAAATGGGGTCCTTTCAAGGCTTGTACAGTAAACTCTTTTAATGCAGTTGGATGCAGCTGATTTCTTTCTCTAAATGATGCCCAATAAGAACAAATATGATAAAGTGGAGGAGCTACAATCATCAGGCCACCGTGACCTTCTTGGCCCCGGTGCGGGTTGTGCCTCCTTCACCCCCTGCCTAGACTGTCTCCTGTTTCTGACTTTGTCAAGAGTAATTTAAAGCTGCTAACTTGAATAATCCAGTTCACAACAACTAAAGAGAACTCTTCAAGCTATAGGGAGAGGGGAATCGGCCCGTCCTTGCAATAGCATCCAGAGTGACTGTATTTTCAATCTCTCTATTTTCCCCCTTTGTAGAGTGAAGGACTATAAACCTCGCTTATGACCTATGGCAATGCTAATTAACTTTTAGTATTGCCTAACCTGCAGGGGATTTATCCCTATTTTCAGAACTTCTTAAAATCACGTGTTGCAGAGTAATGTGCCAAATGTTTCCAGGGCCCCTTACTCTAACATAATGATAAATTCACCTGACCAAAGGTCCATGAAGCCCTATTAATCTTTCCTTATTTTAAACCACAAAGGAGCCTTCATCTGAAACCAAAGATGCTGAATTGCAAATTCTCATTTGTGGATGCAAGCTTCATACAAAAGAGTAGTTTAATAAAAAAAAAAAACCCCACCCCCACTCAGTCTGGTCAATGTGACAAAATGCATGTGAAAGTGCAGGTGTACTTTTGTGTAGCAGGGGGTTTCCCTGACCAGACTTGGCCATTTGGTGTCCTGGCAGATAATAGATGGGTCACATGGGCAGTATGTTTTTAGTTATTGGTGACTTTAGATGGCTACTCAATGTGTATTGAAGCTCCAAACAGGCTTAGTGTATGAAATGGTTAAAGCCACTTTGAGTTTTTGTAGTTTACTGGCAGATGCTGGAGTGGGGGGGGGGTGGCTGTAGAAACTAGTTTTGCGCCAGGGTACACGATAGTTCTTAGAATCATAGTAACATTGGATACTTTGCCCATTTTAATGTAACAGAATTGGGGGGGGGGGGCACACTTTATTTATCCAGGCCATTTTTGTCTGTCTTAATTTTGTATCATAAACCTGGTGGGATAACTTCTCTGCACCTTACTATCCAGGTGCATCTCTCTCCCCTGCTTCAATTTCAAATCATAATGGATTGAGCATTACAAAGCTCAGCTTGCACTCCGCCCTTACTCATGTGCATTCTACCTCAGTCACTAAGGCCGTCAATGGGGGGAGGGGGGTTAACAGAACAAGGAGTGTGCATCTCCCCTAAAGCTCACAGCACTCCTGCTAGGGTTTGAAGGAGAGAATGCACACATAGCAAATAAAATGTCTTCTTCTTTTTATTAGGGTAGGGTTTTTAATTTTTGCTTTCTAAGTCCACAGCAAAGTCTTCTTTCCCCTGGGACTCCAAACGTGAAGAGCCCAACATGTTTTAAAGTGCTAAAAACCACCACAAAACTTTGGTATAAATTGCTGCACCCGGATCTCATTTCTTGCATGCTCCTCTTACGGGTTTCTCCCTGGCAACCTGGGGAGGGTAGGCTATGTATCCAGGGGGACATGAGCAGAGCCCCGCACCACTCGAGAGGTGAAGAATTCAGCAGGAATAGCCAGTTTTCCTATTCGTCTAGTCTTGTGACACTGAGGAACTGGAGAGACCCCCTTCCATTTTTAACTCCCTTCCAGGGCCAGCCCTGGGAGGCCCCAGTGCAAAAACTCACAATGGTGCCTCCTTACCACCCACATACATTTCCTCTCATTTACTTTCTTCCTCCCCCTCTTCTCCTTTCTCCTTCAGACCTATTAAGAATAAACAGGGATAACGTAGATTATGTCTCCTAATCTGAATATGATAGAATCCTACCAATGAATCCATAAAATTGCTCAAAACCTGACCTCTGGAAGGCCTTCAAACATTCAGCGAGTCCAGCCAGAGGAATCCTAGAAAATTCAGAACCTGGATTGGGATGATAATTACATTTAGATGCCAGCTTGTAAATTAAGTCTTCAGACTGTAAGCTTGCAAAAGCAGGGCTATCTCTTGTTGTGTCTTGTATTCAGAATATTCAGTGTGAACTCTGTAACGCTGCATTTGTAATAGTCCATGTACTGTATGTTGTTCCCGGTTTGTAATTACTACTTTGTACAGCTCTACGGAAGATGATGGTGTTTTATAAATAAATACTGATAATAATAATACTCTCAGACAACACTTGAGATGGTGAGAAGGTAGGAGATGATGTGTAGAGGGAAAGTGAAAAGAGAGGTTGCTATAATGTGAAAGAGATGAAGGGGAATGGCAAAAGAGTGTAGAAATTAGTAGGAAGAAGAAAATGTGGAAGAAAGGATTGTGGAAAATATAGAAAGAAGGGAAGCATGCAAACAAATGTCAGAAGGAGGAAGAGAAAGTGGAAAAAAGATGAAGGGAATGTGAAAAAGACAGAATAATGGAGGGAATTTGAAAAAGAGAAAAATGGATGACATGACAAAGAAGAAAAAAAAGTCGGGACTATGAAAAAGAGAGAAAAAAGGAGGGGAATATGGAAAAGCAATAAATGTTTTCTACATCTGGAGTATAGTGGAGTATAGTGGAGTATAGTGGAGTATAGTGGAGTATAGTGGAGTATAGTGGAGTATAGTGGAGTATAGTGGAGTATAGTGGAGTATAGTGGAGTATAGTGGAGTATAGTGGAGTATAGTGGAGTATAGTGGAGTATGTGTATGGTACTACCTGGATGCCTGCACCCTGTGGGGGGCTCCAAATGCACAAACCAAAGGCCAATCCCTTTACCCCAGCACAATGAAACAACCTAAAGGTAGACCAAGGATCTTGGTCATTGTAGTCCTAAATGTAATGCTTTCATTTGAACCATTGAAACCAGAAATTACATTGCCAAATTGTAGTATCAGAAGATTGACAATCAAAACTCCCTCCCCTTATTTTAATTTAATTGCTGGTATATATCACTTTTATAATGCAAAGCTTCTACAAGCACGTGCATCCTTTTGCCAATGATAGAGCAGGGTTATGGTAGGTCCCTGAGGGGATCCCCCGCATTGGCGTATGATGTGGGGCTTAGGGAATACTGCGGTGGTAGTAACATGCCAGATTGTGTTGATCCATATTGCAAGGCAGATCTGTAACTTCTATATGACTTCATGTTCTATCTTAATACATTTCCATATTGAAGCATTACCATAAAATATTCTGTCTGGGAACTTTTTTAATACATATGACCGACACTCTGGACAAGAATTCTTGACATTTTTTTCTGCCTGTCTGTCTGTAAAATCGATTTGAGTGGAATATATTTGCTTTTTGTTTTTTTTCTATTTTTTGTTTCGGGCCTTTGTTCCTGTGTTGTTTGTCGGCTAGAGCCCCTTAGAATTGTCTCTTCAATGGGTTTAGCAGAAGACTCCTGGCCTGAGCAGATGGTTATATGATACTTTTGCAGTTACATTAAAAAGATGTATTTTTTTTATGAGGATTCACATTGTGAGACAGTGATATTACTGGCAAGAAAAAAAAAACATTTTTGGCAGTCAAGTGAGCTAGAAAATCGTTTAAAATTCTGCGTTGCTTCTATAGGCTGTGCTGCAGTTGTGTTGCGAGAAAAACACTATGCGCAATACTTTTTTAACAACACAACTCGTGTATAAACAGGACCATTAAAAAAAATCTGTTTTGCATTGGCCGTGTGGGCCACTGCTGCGTTATACCACAATACGAACTATTAGGTGTTAATGACTGCCTTTCCTCAATGGCAGAAACTGATTTACAAGTGAGAGACCTAGCTGGTGCATTCCAGTGTGGATGGACTGCCCTAGGCATAGTATAGCTCAGACAAAATGCAGTCTTGACTACCTGCCTTTTAAAAAAATTTTTTAGACACCTGAAGTCCTAAAAGTAGATAAAGAAAACCAAACCAAACTACTCCATTTCTTTTGTATGATGGTCCAGTATCCTGCATCTTTTGAGCAGAAAAAGTTTGTGGATTTCAATGTATAATAGTTGCCTTGGAGCTTTAGCCTCTTCCCCTTCTAAAATAGTTTTTGTTATGTTTCTTTGTTATGCTGATGAGTATTCTCCCATGATCTCCCAGGTTTTTCTACAATGCTTTTATAAGATTAAAGAGGCAGTCCCAGCAATGGCAATAATAGGGCAGCAAGATGCTTGCCCCAGGTTTGTCTCCTCCATTTCCTGAAGTGCAGGGTAGAAGTGTAAGTAGGCTGCTGAAGTTTTTCCTCCTTGCAATTCCATTTCTCCAGGACCCAACAAAAAATGTTGTCTAACAGCCACTTTATCCTATGGAACTCAGCGTAAGTGAGCAACACAAGCCACAGTTGGTCTCACAGCTGTCTGACCACAGCAGAGTATGGTTAAGCTACACCCAAAAATGGAAGCGTCGGGAAATAGTTTGGTAGAATGACTTGTAGGCTCAGGGTGGTTGCTATTCTGTCTTTATTGTGCCAGGAAGGGGAAAATACAAATTTTTGGAGATAACCTTTTCATCAAGTCATCTCACTGGTATCCTTCTTCAGTTTTGATGTGTATATGGGTTTGGAGGGCGCTGCTATTGCAGCTTAAGCACACTTGCTTGTTCCACTGTCTAGCTGCCTTACCCACATTTTCTTAAGATTCAGCTCAAGGTTGCATGTCCTGATATTTTTCTTTAGAGTTTGCGGTTACAATGGTGGCAAGCTGTCCTGGCCTACATGCAGCAAATCAGGCTCAAACCATGATAATAGCACCACTGATTTTCACAGATTGAACAAGGTTTTTTTTCTCAAAACATAATTCTTCTATTTACACCAAAATTTGGGCTTATATTGATTCATTGTTCCTAGAATGCTTCAATGTTCTTTTTGGGAACAGTGGCCTTGACAATGAAATCCTTTAATTGTTGCACCATTGTTGCTCATTGGGCTCTTGAAGAGGGACCCCTGGACAGTAACATGAAAAAGGCCTTTATTTAACTAGAGTTTAACAAAATACTATGGCTTACTCTTGGCATGATATTTGTTGGTCGACTACTCCTTGGAAGATATAAGTAAGCTACCAGGTTGTATAAGGGGGCCCTTGGAATTTATGAGTAGTCCTAGTGATGTGCTGGGTACGGAAACAACCAAGCATACTGGGAAGCTGTCAGCAGACAGAGGTCGTGGTGTAAACCCAACAATTCTTAATCCTTCAAAAACCGTGGAGATGGTGTTTTGATTATAGGAAAGCTCCGCCAAAAGTGCTTCTCCTAGACATTGATTGAGTGGAAAAGACCAAATTCCTAGGCACAATCATCTCTTGTGATCTAAAATGGGACCTTCAAATTGACTTTGTTCTTAAATAAGCTGGGCAAAGTATTTAATCTTCTTAGGCAACTGAAGACTACTCAACAAGTTATCTTAATCTATATTCCCTTTTACACTGCAGTTATTCTTAGTATACAGTTCATCTTGCTCCACATAGAATACTTACATCCGGGTACTACTCCGCCAGATGGTGCTGGACTGCAGAGACAGAGACATCGAAAATAGGCTCCTCCCGGCCCCTTAAATACCCAGGGACCTCCCACAATCCCCAGATTTTCTCTGCAGTCTGGACTGCGAAGGACAAAAAATGACTCTCTCTACTCGCAGGTGGACGGGGCTATTAGCCTGCGGCCCTGTAGGACTATTCCCACCCGTTCCATTAGTAATGTGCCTCCCAGCCTTGGCTGTGCTGGTCGGGTGATGGTAGGCAGCACCGATGTTAGGTGCTTAGGAGTGCTGCTCCACCGCAATCCCCCACCAAAGGGTAGGCGGTTCAGGCATATGGTGAGCCTCTATGGGATGCCCCTCGCGCACTATTGCCCCTCGCCCCGTCTATCGGTGGGCCCTTTAAGTGGCCGCTGTCCTCCCTCACTCTCCTGGTAGCCTTCGGGGGAAAAGAGGGGGGGGGGGGGTGTGTATGTATGCTTATAAGTGTATTGGCTTTATGCTTCATTACTTTATGCCTTGTGCATTTTTTTCCTATGTTCCGCGCTTGGCGGCGGCGTTACCTCAGGCGCCGGTGCGCCGTCATTGGCTGCTTGTCACGTGTTGGCTTCGCGCTTCGGGCGGGGCCTGTCTTTGGCGCGTTCCGCTTCATTGCTTGTGCGGGCTCGCCCCTCGAGGTATACTGACGCCATATTCTTAGTATACAGTACGTCCTGCTCCAGATATAATACTTACACTTGGATTATCCTCCGCCAGATGGCGCTGCACTGCAGAGACATGGAAAAACAGGCTCCTCCCAGCCCTTCAAATACCCAGGGACCTCCCACAAATCCCCAGATTTCTCTGCAGTGCTGACTGCGAAGACATGATGTATCACTCTCTCGCAGGTGAGCGGGGCTATTAAAGCCTGCGGCCCTGTTGGACTATTCCCACCCGTCCTCCCTGTGATGTGCCTCCCAGCCTGGGCTGCGCTGGTCGGGTGAAGGTAGGCAGCACCATGCGTGCTTAACGGAGCCATGCTCCACCGCAGTCCCCCACCAAAGGGTAGGCGGTTTAGGGCTGATGGTGAGCCTCTAGGGGATGCCCCTCCCGCACTATTGCCCATGCCCCGTTTAGCGGTGGACCCTGTACAAAGGGTCGCCATCCTCCTCCCGTAGCCCGGGGGGAAAGAAAGGGGGGGTGTGTGTGTGTAGTAAGGTCTTAGTGTATGTTTTACACGTTATGGCCTTAGTCTTGCCCGGACTAGTATCCCTGGTCAGAACCGCGCTGTTTGTTCTTACTGTGTAATTGTCGCCGCCGCGCGCACTTCTTCCTTACTATCCTATCTACCTCAGAGCTTTGCGCTCTTCGGGGGGGGGCGGGGACCTAGGTTGGCGCGCTCCGCGTCACTGCCCGCTCTGGCCCGCCCTTCGAGGTTCGCTTTGGCGCCATTTTGATGCTGGTCGCACGCGTGGTGGCGGTCCTCCTCCTCCCTGGGTCTGTAAGTGCCCTCGCACGCGATTTTCATGATCCTTGTTTACTGCGCATGGTTCTGACACCCTTTATTCCCATTATGTCTTTCAGACTGGTGAACACCATTGGCTTCTCCCGGCCCGGTGTTAAATTATAGCGGGCCTTGTAAAATTCTCCCACTTCCATAGCGGGTCTTTGGGGCATCCAGGGTTACTTATTGTGTAAATCCCTACTGGCATATTGTGCCTTGATTAATCACCATATGGAGGCTTCTCAGAATTATGTGACCAGGGTCCCTCCGGGACAAGACCGGCGGTGTATAGCGTGTGGACAACCCCATGCTGATGCTGGCAAGGCACAGGTCTGCGTACCCTGTGCCGGGCAAGCCCTGGCCCTAGCTTCAATTCACCTATCTCCCCAGGCTTAAATCTCTCTCCTGCTGAGTCGCCTACAAGTGGGGAATTTCAGCCCGCGGGCCCTTCCAGGCTGCCTATGGCTGAACAGATTATTGCTAGGTTGTCAGAGCGAATGGGCCCTGGTAGAAAGCGGCACCTGTCGCCCCATGTTTCTGTATGTTCTATGAGAACTGAGAGGTTTGCTACTCCGTGTGACTATACCCCTTCTGATGAAGGGGAGTTGTTCTCTGACTTAGGCTCTTCTGATGAGAGGCCGAGGCGTCATGTTGATTGTGGCCCTTTCCTGTGCCGGGACGGCGCTGCGTCCGGCCTGTGCCGCAGCCATTACTACGGTGGCCGCTAGAACCCTCATCAAAAAATTGCTCGATCATCACCCCGAGGATCTCCCCTGGGAGGTGTTTAATGCACGCTCCAATTGTGATGTATTTGTGAAGTTTATTCTATTAGCGCTAGATGACGCGATTAGAATGTGTGCAAGAACTTCCGCCCTTGCGGTGGCTATTTGTCGCTTGCTCTGGCTGCGACAGTGGGGTGCTGAGGATGCTACTAAAAAGACTCTTACTGGTCTATTTGGGGCCCGTCTAGACCTGTTCGGTAAAAAGGGCAAATCACCCCTTCGCAGACGGCCGTCCCGGCCCCCTCGAGGCAGGAGCACCCCATCTCCCCCCTACCTTAGTGTTAAACAGGAACCAGGGGTGTCTTTCCGGATTTTTGGGGCAGACTCCTGCCCCACGAGCAGCAGGCAACGCTCTGGCCCCTTCGGCGGGGCTAAGCCCAAATCTTCCACCAAACCCCCTCAAGCATGATGGGGCGCACTCGCCCGGCTAGGTGGGGGATGGCTGCAGCACCTTGCTCTTATCAGGAGGCATTTCGCCTCACTCTGGTGGATTCAGGAGGTTGTGTCCTCCAGATACAGGATAGAGTTTGCTGCACGGCCTTCCCCAGTTTTTATCAGGCCCCAGGTACTCCTGGTCCCTGCCCCTGTTCAGTTGCTGGCACATGCCATGCTAGGCCTGCAAGGTCTGAGGGTCTCTTGCAGATTGCCCGTAATAGGCAGAGGCAAGGGCCGCTATACCATCTTCCACAGCCCCCCAAGGGATAGGTTGGGTGGCCCATTCTGGATTCACAGCAATTCTTTAATTACAGTCAGTTTTCCTGCATGGAAACTCTTGAGTTGGGCCATCAGCACCTTGCGCCCTGTGGGCGTCTTGCCGTCTTGGGGAACTCTTCAATGCTTATGTTTACATTCCTGTGCCCTCAGATCTCTGAGGCTCTCCAGGTTCGTGTTGGAAGTCCAACGCTGTTAATTGTGGCCCTGTTATCTGGCCTTTCTTCAACTCCCAGAGTGTTCACTCAAGTGCTGTCGATGATGATGTCTCTGATGAGACCAAGGGACGTCCGCGCGATGTCTACCCGGACGCCTTTCCTCACTCCCCTGTCTCTGCGTCAGGATAGTTGGATACCCGGCTGGTGGGCCATTGGGAGTCATTTGGATGGGTGTTCAATCACCTCGAGTCCTCGCTGTTCCCTAAAGTGGTAACTCCATTAATAGGAATGATTCTGGATCAGGTTCAAACCAGATTCTCCCCCTGTCAGCAATTAGGTGGGCATTCTGGTCTCATGGGCCCAGTCCCTCACTACTGTCCCGGTTTCTTAACACCAGGCAGGGATGCGACTGGTGGGCCGTTGTTAACTTGCTCGGCAGGAGCCTGAGTAGCTAAAGAAGTCCCTTATGCTCAGTTCCCCTTGAGCCCGTCTGCGACTTCTATCGGTAACATAGGACAGGGATCCAGCACCCCTGGAGCAGGGCCTGCGTGCCTTCCCACTTGTGTGACGGTTTTCTCTTGAAAATGGTTGAACGTGAGGGGCCTGTCTGGGGGTAGTTCCCCCTTGCCCTTTTTCTGGAAACTGCCACCATGGATGCCAACCTTTCAGGTTGAAGGGGACGGTTTCTTCCGAACCCCCCTGCGATTCTGGTGTTGGTGGGGCCCTTAGAGGTTCCTTACGCCTATTGAAGTCTAAACAGTGAGCGTTTTTTAGTTGACTGTTCTCACTTGACTGCTCCCCTTCTGGAATTGCCAGGCTGGGGGTGCTCGGTCCGTCTGACGACAGACGTACTACATTAACCATTGGAAGGGGCCTGGAGCTGGCGGACCTTCCAGGGAGTGTCTATGTTCCCTTTGGGCGGAGACAATGCTCCCTGCATGTTAGTGATATTAGCTCCGGCGAAGCCCCTCTGCGACAGGATGTGCTAATCCCCGTGTCGTCGTGGAGTCCAACCAGTCATGGATCTGTTGGGTTTCGTCACCTTCACAGGCTATCGGCCTATGTTCCCTGTTCCAGGATCCTATGTCAGTGGTCCGGATGCCTTTAGTGCCGTCTTGACAGGACGTTTGGTTCTGTATGTCCTTCTCCATTCCCTCTGCTAGGCAGGATTATGCGGAAGATTACTCTGGTGAGGGGACCAGTGATTCTGGTGGCCCCCAGTTGACCTAGTATAGTGTGGTTGCAGACATAGTACTGTGGTCAGTAGTTCTGCACCTTGCCAGGAGTGCCAGTTGATCACTCTGGGCCCTTTACGTCACTATCATTCATGGTCCCTGGCCTAGTCGATCTGACTGCTGAAACATACATCTTGATGGAGACAAGTTTTAGCGGTCTCGGTGTTTGCGACTATGGGAAGGCTAGGAGTAAGCCTCTTCTCGTCTTCTTCTATTGTTGTAGGGTATGGCATACCCACATTTATTGGGGCGAGTCTAGTTCTCTGACTTGTTGGAAGTTCTCGGTTCCCAGGTTTCCAGTGCGGCTTTCAGCATGAATTGGAGTTGGTTCCCCAGCTCAGTTCTCTGATGGGTCAGGCTCTGCCCTGTCCACCTTGCCTTAGCAGTCTCTGGTTCAGTCTTCCTTGGTTAAGACTTCATTCAGGGGGTGCTCATGTGCGTCCTCCATGTACTCCTATGGTCCCTGTTGGGTTTGAAATTGAATTCATTCCATCTGCTTGCAGGATTGTCCCTTGGTCCTATTCAGGACGCTGAAGTCCTTACCCTCAAGGTTGTTCTTCTGGTGACTGTTACCTTGGTCAGGCGTGTTAGCGGGCGGTTCGGTCTACCTAGCCCTCATTCCTTGAGATACACTAGGATAAGGTGGAGTTCCGCCTGTAGCCGGATTCTCTACATCAGAAGGTATCTTATGTTCAATTATTCAAGATATTGTTTTCCATGGCTATCCCCCTTCCTAGCGACGCTGAGGAAGTGGTTCTGCATTCCTTATACAGGTGTTGGCAGTTTTTCTCCTTAGGGGTCACTGTGTCCTTTAGGGGAAATGAGGTTCCTTGGGGTTTGTGGACAATCCTGAATGTGCCCGATCTCATCTGCTTTTGGAAGTGGGCGGTTTGGTCCTGGTTGTTACCTTAATGGATGTTACTCCTGGTACCTTGTTTTGGCCTTTGGCTTCTGCCAAATTTGTTAGCGATCAGATTGTCAGGCTGTTACTCAGGCCTACTCAGGCAAGGGGAAGAATCTCCCTTGTTGCCTTGATTCCTTTTCTACGCGTGCTTGATGCCTCTTGGGCTTTTCAGCACCGGTTTTGTTGTTGAACTGGTTGGTTAGGCCACTAACGTTGGCCTTATGCTCATACCCTTTGCAAGGTTTTTACAATGTTGATGTTAGGGCCTCAGCTCATGCTGTCTTGGCCGTATGGTTCTGCAGGTGACAGTGCTTTAAACTGTCTGCTGCTGTCGTTTTTTGTTGGGGATCCCACCCTACTTTATGAACACTGCTTTTGGATGTCCCATGTGTAAGTATTATATCTGGAGCAGGACGTACTGTATACTAAGAATAATACAATTCTGTGAAATACTCACCTGTAGAATTGATATTATTTGTATACAGTACGTCCTGCTCCACCCCACCCTGGTTTGCATTTTTCTGGATCCCCTGTATGGTGATTGTTATCTTGTTATCATTACCAGTTGTTCTGGGTGGTGTTAAATTCTCCCGGCTTCTTGTTCACTGCTTTTCAATGCTGGGGATTTGTGGGAGGTCCCTGGGTATTTGAAGGGCCGGGAGGAGCCTGTTTTTCCATGTCTCTGCAGTGCAGCGCCATCTGGCGGAGGATAACCCAAGTGTAAGTATTATATCTGGAGCAGGACGTACTGTATACTAATAATACCAATTCTACAGGTGAGTATTTCACAGAATTGTATTTTTGTCTGCTTGGTCGGCTTCTGCGTGACGGGTTTCTACCTACCGCGGTCCGTAAGTGCCCTCGCGGGCAGCTTTATTACCACTTTTTAATTATTGTCTGCTTATGGCTCATTTGGTTGTGTCTTTCAGACGGGCGAACCCATTGGCTTCTCCCGGCCCTCTATTAGTTGGTTAACTTGTGAGGCCTAGTGTAATTACTCCCACTTCCCTAGCGGGTTTTTGGGGCATTCCGAGTTGCTGTATAGCGTTAATCCCTATCGGCCTATAGTGCCGCTATAATAATATATATATATATATATATATATATATATATATATATATATATATATATATATATATTATAATATAATATATAATTATCTCAGGATAATGTGACCGGGGTTCCTTCGGGACAAGCCCGGCTGTGTGTAGCTTGTGGGGTGTCCCCTATTAGCGCTGACAATGCGCGGGTCTGTGTACCTTGTGCCGAGCAGGTGCTTGCGCTGCAATCTGGCCTTCCAGTGGCTGGTCCTGCACCTCGTTTCACTTCACCTACCCCCCCAAGCTTAAATCTCACTCCTACTGAGTTGCATACGAGTGGGGATTCTCAGCCTGATGTGTCTTCTTGACTGGCTAGTGTTGAGAAGTTAATTGCTAATACCTTGGCGCGTAAGGCCCCTGCAAGAAAGCGGCACTTAACGCCTGATGTCACTCTTTTCCCTATGGAAACTGATGAGTTTTTGCATCTATGTGGCTATACCCCTCGGACGAAGGGGAGCTATTCTCCGACTCAGGGTCATCTGATGAGAGGCCCAGGGGTCATGACGATTCTGGCTCTGACCCCTGGGCCCCGGATGATACTGATAGATTGCTGGCCCAGATTTTTGAGGTTCTGTCCATTTCTCCCCCTGTTGCGGCTCCCAGGCAAAGGGGGGAACTTTTTCATACCGCTAAGTCACGCTTGGAATTTCCTGTCAAGCACATTTCAATAACCTTGTGCTCAAGGAATGGGAACGTCCCACACCTATCAACGTCTTGGAGCTGCGGGCGATCTGGTTAGTCCTGGCTCAGTTGACTACTCATCTTCGGGGCCTGCCTGTTCAGGTGCGCTCGGACAACCAGACAGCAGTTGCCTACATCAATCATCAGGGAGGCACCCGGAGCAAGAGGGCCCTCCAGGAAGTGTCTCTGAACCTGACCTGGGCGGAGACCAATGTTCCCTGCATATCAGCTGTGTACATCCCGGGGGTGGAAAATCTCCTGGCAGACTCTCTGAGCAGGGGGACCGCTTTCCAGGGAGAGTGGTCCCTATGCAACAGGATGTTCCAATCTCTGTGTCCCCGGGGGGTCCAACCAGATGTGTATCTGTTTGCGTCCCGTCACAATCACAAGCTCCCGGCCTTTGTCTCCCTGTCCCAGGATCCTCTGGCCTTGACCACGGATGCTCTAGCAATGTCATGGCAGGACTTTCAGTTTCTGTATGTCTTGCCTCCATTCCCCCTGCTAGGCAGGGTTCTGCGCAAGATTGCTCTGGAAGGGTTGCCAGCAATTCTGGTGGCCCCCAGGTGGCCAAGAAGAGTGTGGTTCGCAGACGTGGTGCAGCTGGCAGTAGATTAGTACGTTCTACCCATGGTGCCAGGTCTGCTCACTCAGGGCTCCCTACGCCATCCCAATTTACAAACTGGCTTTGACGGCCTGGCTGCTGAAACCTCCATCTTGATGGAGAAGGGGCTGTCTACCTCGGTGGTTGATACCATGATAAAGGCTAGGAAGAAGTCTTCTTCTTCCATTTATTACAGGGTTTGGCATGCCTACATTGACTGGTGTGAGTCTAAGTCTCTTCCCTGTCGTGTGTTCTCTATTCCCAGGATTCTGGAGTTCCTGCAGCATGGGTTGGAGATGGGGCTCCAATTTAGTACTCTGAAAGGTCAGGTTTCTGCCCTGGCTGTTTTCTTCCAGAAGTCTTTTGCTCAGCATTTGCTGATCAGGACTTTTTTCCAGAGGGTGACTCGTGTGTCCTCCACGTAAGCCTATGGTGCCTGTTTGGGATTTGAACTTGGGTTTGTCAGCCTTGCAGGGTGCTTCCTTTGAACCTGTGCAGAATGCTGCCCTGGCCATTCTTACTCTCAAAGTTGTCTTTCTGGTGGCTATCACTTCTGTTAGGCGTGTGTCTGAGTTGGCGGCGCTTTCCATTCAGTCCCCCTACTATGAGAGACACCAGTACAAGGTGTAGTTCCGCTTTAAGCCAGATTTTCTGCCTAAGGTAGTGTCTGCCTTTCATTTGAATCAGGACATTGTTCTTCCTTCATTGTGCCCTAATCCTATTAATGCTAAGGACCTCTTCTTTGGATGTGGTTAGGTGTCTGAAGTACTATCTGGTGGCTACTGCACCTTTCAGAAAAACGGATGCTCTTTTTGTTGTCCCTTCTGGTCCTAGGAAGGGTTTGGCTCCTGCCAAGTCTACTATCAGCAAGTGGATTCGTCAGGCTGTGATTCAGGCCTACTCTGCTAAGGGGAAGAATCCTCCTTTCCGCCTTACTGCTCATTCTACGCGTGCTATTGGTGCCTCTTGGGCTTTTCAGCACCAGGCTTCTGTTGAACAAGTTTGCAAGGCCGCTACTTGGTCTTCTGTTCATACCTTTCCAAAGTTTTACAAGGTTGATGTTAGGGCCTCAGCTGATGCTGTTTTTGGCCGCAAGGTTTTGCAGGCGGCAGTGGTTTAAACTGTCTGCTGTTACCTTTTTGGGGATCCCACCCTACTTTATGGACACTGCTATTGGATGTCCCAAGTGTAAGTATTCTATTTGGAGCAGGACGTACTGTATACTAAGAATAATACACTTCTGTGAATACTCACCTGTAGAATTGGTATGAGTATACAGTACGTCCTGCTCCAACCCACCCTTGGTTTTTGCATTTTCTTGGATCCCCTGTATGGTGATTGTTATCATTGTTATAGTTACTAGTTGGGTTGTGTTATTTCTCCCGGCATCTCGTTAACTGCTTTTCAATTCTGGGGATTGTGGGAGGCCCCTGGGTATTTGAGGGTCCGGGAGGAGTCTATTTTCGATGTCTCTGCAGTCCAGCGCCATCTGACGGAGTAGTACCCGAATGTAAGTATTCTATCTGGAGCAGGACGTACTGTATACTCATAATACCAATTCTTCAGGTGAGTATTCACAGAATTGTATTTTTGAATCGGTCATGTGTTTTTCAGTAACGGTGTGGTACGGGAGTGTGACCAGGAGAGACAAGCTACGCTGGCAAAAAATCACAGTGGCAGAAAATCTCATTGGTGCCCCCTCATTCCACCAATTTATTTACATGCAGACTCAAAACTAGGGCACAGAAAATTGAGGCTCCCTTACACCCTGGTCAGTCTTTTTTCAATCTACTGCCATCTGGGTATAGATATAGATTTCCTAGGTTAAGAACTAACCGACTCAAAAACGTTTTTTCCCCTAACCATACAGCAACTGAACTCTTAATCTGCAGGCATGTTCTGTTCTGTTCTCATGATATGAGTGCTAGATATACTTACCCATTATGTACCCTTTATGTATAATTACAAGAATGGTATGGATTTTATGTACACTTGATAGTTAAGTTGTACTTTGTATAGAAACCATGTATCCCTAATTTCTGTATCTGCCTCTTGCCTGCTTACATCCTTGTATGTATGTACTTGGCAGAAATTAACTGATGACTGAGAGCTGATGAAAGAGCCATTGATGGAAGTTATTGGTGGTTGAATGGTATGTGGAACTTAATGTCATGGGGGTATGGCAGGGTGTGCAGGATAGCTTAATGGGCCCTTTTAGTAGAAAATGCTATAAAGGGAAGGTAGGAAATGCTTCACCCTCATTGGTGCCTAGAGATAGGAGATTAATTGGGGCTCAGTTCTGCTGTATCGGGGCCAGAATTTGTTTCTTTGTATTGCAAATTTGTTTTATGCCAAAAAATGGAAAAGACTGGGAACTCGACTAAGTTGCCTTCGAATTTCTTTCTATTCTTCATTACACACTCTTGTGTTTAAATGCATGGCCTCATGATCACTGTGTGGATGCCATCCTGGAAGAACAGTAGTAAGAGAAACCAGCATTGGTGGACCTAATGTGAGGTCTGATTGAATCCACTTTGGTGACTTTTTAAACATATTTCATTGCCAAACATCTCCCAGTTGCTTTGACTTACTAAATATTTACCATGACCTGGATGACTGAGGACATCAGATATATTTAAACATGGGGTACTTTTTGGGATCCTCAGAGTAAAATTGTTCACTGAATAAACGTTTTAACCGGTGATTCCCTGCAAATAGCTTTAGGGGAACGATTGGAACTGAATTTTAAATCTTGAAGCACCTTCCTTGGCTTTGGCCGGTTAAGGATTTGTCAGCACAGCGGTTTTATTAACAGATGCCAGCAGCATGCTGATTGAGGAACTGAGCTGCATATTTTCTCCTCCTGCTTTTAGATTTGTAGACACTTTGTAAAACTCAATTACAGCAGCTTTGTTTTCAATTGAGAAAAAATCAAGAAGAGTGATGAAAAACAGCCAGCGACAAATTTTCCGAGACGAGGATGAAATATGGTCAAAGCCTGAAGCCGCATCGGGCTGAGGTTGAACTTCTCTGTCAATGCCATTAGACAACGCACAAATTAAAGTTAGGACTGCTTATAAAACTTGAAGATTTTTCTTTTTCCTTCTCTCCGCCCACCTCTGGGTACAGCGTGGGTTCTGTAATAGCAGGGGGGCATCCCAGGAGGACGATAAAGGCATAGAATATGGAAAATGTTGAAAGGAAGCGTAAAGGAAGTCTGCTGCACGGTGCAGTCCGTTATATTAAAAGTTGGCTGCTGCCTGAGCACACCACTAAATTAACCTCAAAAGCTGGCCATGACGGCAAAATATCCCTAGTAATTGTTTTTGTTGGCTTTTACCTTTAATATTAACTCATCGATCTAACATGAGCCTCTGTGTTTGGAATGCTGCCCTGGCCGCTTCATTTTTTTTCTACCTTTTTTTTGTTCCTTTCTTCAAACTTTTTTTTTAATGCAATCATGGAAAAATATGTTTCTGCTCGAAGCAGTTGTCAAACATGTTTCTTTCATCGACAATCAGACGCAAGGCAGCTGAATGGAGCTGTTTAGTCTGGAGAGAATACCCAAGAGATTGCAGTCACTGTAGGAAATGTAATTATACAGAAAAGTCTTTGTAGGCTGGGATTTAAAAAGTTAAATCCCAATATTTAGCCCGGTGAGGGAAAAATGAAGAAAGTTGCTTACAACATATTTAAGGGAAACTCCAACCAATTAAAT
Organism: Gastrophryne carolinensis; assembly: GCA_027917425.1. Taxonomy (NCBI): domain Eukaryota; kingdom Metazoa; phylum Chordata; class Amphibia; order Anura; family Microhylidae; genus Gastrophryne; species Gastrophryne carolinensis. The sequence continues at coordinate 53,946,477 of CM051244.1, forward strand.
TATTACATGAACTGTTAATCTTATTCTGGATTTAGTTCAGGCAATTTTGCTCAAGTAAAAACAAATCTCTGTATAGCCAAGGTTGGATTTAGACTGAGATGCCGATTACCAATTCCCGGGTCCATATTAAAAAGCTCAAAGACAAGTCTACATTTGGGACTCAGAACTAGTAGGAAGAGCAGAGTTCCCAGCTACCTTTCTGAGCCCTATTGTTATCTACTATGACAATTTACTTAATTTACTTTACTTTTCTGTCAGTTGGCCTATAGGGACCAGGTGTGTGTAGCTTCATGTCCAGGCCTTTCCTCGTATTAAAACTGTGTGGTGGGATATGTGACGTTTAGAGCATTGAAAACCTGGAGAAGGATAAATCTAATTGAGATGATTTGGGGGTAGGTGCAAGAAAAACTGAAATAGAACTGGAAAAGTAGGAAAGCTACCCCATATCACCCCATTTGCTCTAGTTATCCTTATATTATTCATGATAAAGTTACGCTTCCCACAAGTGTGCAGTTCATCCAACTGGGCATGGTATAGGAATACAGATACTGAGTCCATGTAAATTCAGAAGTGGGAGAGAGACCTAGGGTTTCACTATCTAGGTGGAAGAGAAACTGCATCATACTCCTGGCACACACATCTGCCATGTTCGCAAAATACAGCAACATGATTAGCAAATTCTTACAAGATGGAGTTCCAACAGTGCACCATAAAAATATCCTTGAGACTTCCATTGGCGCTGTAATAATATGGGAGGTTGCCATGTTGTAGTCTTGCCACATTCTTCATAGTTTCCGATCAAGGTTGAAACACAGTTCCAGAACTGGTGAGGGGAGCCTAGATGATCTAGGCTGTTTACCTTCTAGATACAGAAGATCACTTCTGTGGCACATCCCTAATGTAGCTTGTGCTTTACTTCACAGTATTCTTTACTGTCTTAACATTTCAGGGCTTTGTACTGTTCCAGTAAGGTAGCCATGAGGCTAACTAGTTGAAATTCACAGATACCCCCTAGGTGTCTGGCCCTTCTGGCGAATATCTGAACACCCCCCTTTCTTTTTTCTTCTTTGCCTTTAACGCCTCTTCCCTGTTTTCCCCTGCCTACTTACTCTTTCATCCGCTCTTCTACTTTTTTACTCCACCACGCCCCAAGGCTGTTTTCGCTCTGTCTATGCCTAGTAGCATCTTTTTGTTTACTAGCAACAACATAACTCCTTGTTGTAATCCTATTATTAGAACATATTCTTTTAGAATCCATTAGCTTCGTGTTTGGGGTCCTTTACCATGTTGTTCTTGATGTGAGGTAAACGGGTAAAAAATTACACGGCTGTTAAAATGTAAAGAAAAGCAGCTTCTTACTTGTGATGAGTTTAACCACTAGAGCGTTGGTATGGTCTTTATTACCATGTGTGACAGATTGAAAAAAAATGATGAGCGATATCTTGGAAAGTTTTATCCTTGACAAGTCATGTACTGTAGATCCTTTCCTGTGTTCCTGAGGATCTTTTTTTTTTTTACTTCGTGTAATTGCATCTCCAGGGATAACTGCAGCTTTCTGCTTAGGTTAAAAAAAAAAATAGAAGAAAAATGCTGCTCTCAACAGTTCCGATTCATTGTGTCAAAGTAATTACAGAGTAGACAAATGTTTGCACTCTCTACTTCCCTAATTTTATTTTTTGCTGCTTTTTTTCATTGAGTCATTTTTGTCTATTATTTTGAATGGCAGCCAAATTTAATAGGCGCTGCAGCTCTTAAAGACCTTTTTATTCAGTAACTTGTATGTCCAAGTTGTATTTTTTTTTAAGGAATTCTCTCCCTTTTAACTGCTTCTCCACTCCGCCACCTTTCATTTAATTTTAAATAAACTATTAATCCATTATATATGGCTTTCAAATCTGTGGCTCCCTACTGAACTCTGATCTACTGATCTTAACGTAAATGTAACAATTCTCACTTTATCTAGGTACTTCTAATACCGCTAGATACCCTGAAGTAATGAATATTTCTGTTTGTGTATTGAGTGGGTAAGGAAGAATAAGAAAAATCATCTTATGGTTTTAATTTATGAGATTGCTAGTTGAGTACAGTGCTGCTGCTGGCCAAGTTTAGAACAGTCCCTGGTAGTTTTTTTAGTCTGACCCCAGGCCAGGGCTTCCACCATTGGCCGATCTCCCTTATTTGGCTGTTTCAGCCCCACATAACAATCTGCAGGGGGACCACTGGTGCGGAAATCTTGATGGATGGTCCTATCATTTTGCATTTTCACTGTGCCAGGAGTTAAGCAGTGCATGAAACTAGGACAAGGGCTAATAAAGTATAGAAAAGGCTTTGGTCTTGCTTCTACTCCCTTGATGGGGATCAACATTTTCACATTGATCAGTGGACCAAAACTAGTGATTTTCACTATCCCAGGTTTTGATCCTTCCCCTTTGGGCACCCCGGTTTGGGGTGCCCTGCTGTGTGAAACCCCCCAGAATGCCGAATCTACTCACATCTCCTCGATCTCACGGGGCAGGTGTGGCCACTCGTCCAATCCGCTACACTGGTCACTTATATTAATGTGCCGCTAGAGAAGATGAATGGAATCCCTAGCTGCACACCTCAATTTGCTCCCTTTTGGCAGTTCGTGGCCAGTTGTGACGATGTGGCCGCGCAAGACCCAGAAGGGATGCGAGTGATGCCGGCAGCGTGTGCACCATGGGCCCCGGGGGAAAGGTAAGAATTTTAAGCCAGCCGGATGGTGTCGCACAGCTAGGACATCCCGGTTCGGGATAACCCAGAAGAAGGGAGTAAGCCAGCCTTGGAGTCTTAGACTCCAGGGAGGGTTTGGCCCACTTTAACACCTTGGCAGGTAAGCAAGAGAGCATTTCTAAATGTTGGGGTTCAATGCTGGATCACGTTTTATCAGAATCAGCCTTATATAGGACCACATTATATCAGGTTAGCAGTGTATGTACCATTAGCAGCACTAAACTCCAAATTAAAACGTAACTTTTTAGTCCAATGTTATAAAAAAAATCTCAAAACACAACGCGTTTCAGTTCTATAGGGCACTAAAATCTACTCTAGCCCTTCAAAGTGCTCCTGTACCCAGAAAGGCAGTTTATGTCTTCCCTTTCAGTCCTCATCGCAGTGCCCCAAAGCAGCCTTTTCCTATTGCATGGCACGGCCTGCTTCAAGAAGTCCTTACGCATGGGATATTCCGCCACAAGGTGGCGCAGTGTACTGCAGAAGTTGTGTGGCTCCTCCCGGTACCATATAAAAACAGGATCACCAATAGACCTATCCAGTGTTTTCTCTGCAGTGATTCTGCGAAGATAGAAGATGGCTCTTTATATTGCTCAGGTGAGCGGGGCAACCAAACCTGCGGCCCTGCATGTCTATTTCCACCCGTTTCTGGACCCTCTGTGCCTCCCAGCCTTGGCTGACGGATCGGGTGACTGTAGAGGAGCACTAGGGTCAGGTGCTCAGGGAGCGCTGCTCCAAGCCGCAGACCCTGTACCACAAAGGGTAGCCGGCCATAGGCTTTATGGTGAGCCTACTGAGGGATGCGGAGTTCCTGTCCTAGCTTCTGAGGGGGGTGAGTGTTTTGGGGACTGTGTGCCCTGTTTTCTCTGGTGTCTGGGCCCCCCCCACCCCCGTCCCTGGCGCATCGTCTCCCCGCGGCCCGCACCTCGAGGTTCCTCTGCCGTCGCCATCTTGAGTCTGCTGCACGTCCGGGGCTCCTCTTCCTCCCTGGGCTGCGGCGGTGATCTCCCTGTGTCGCTTCCTCCTGTGGCCTGGCGGCTCGGTGATCCTTTGGTCTATTTGGTCCGTGAGTTTTGGTTTTGGTTCCTTGGGGCATGTGCTGCGGGATGCTTATGTGCATGTTACTTATGTCTTTCAGGCGGGACAACTGTGGGTTGTAGTTTCTCTCGGTTCTGCTCCTTATCCCCCCCTCATCTCCCCTTTACTGGCTCTGGGGGCATCCCTTGGGGGGGGCATCCCGGGTGGCTTTTTTTTTTTTTAGCCCCTACTCTGTGCTGGCCTATTGTGCCTGTGTTATCACCATATGGAGGCTTCTGGGGATAGCGTGCTCTGGGGTCCTTCGGGGCAATCCCGGCTGTGTGCCATGTGTGGGGTATCCCCTTTGAGTAACAGTGCCATGGTGTGCGTGCCGTGCGCCCAGGGTATCGTTGCGGCCCATGCTGGGCTACCCGCTTCGCTTCCCAGCTCTGCGCCCCCTTCGGCATCGCCTACCCATCTGCGCCTGCATTTAGCCCCCTGTGAGGGAGATACTAGCGGAGGGTCACAATCTGATCTGGCACTGCGTGTGGCCAGCATTGAAAGGCAGCTTGCCAGGCCTGTTCCACGGAAGGCCTCTGGCAAGAAGCGGCACCTGGCTCCCGCGCCCTCCCTCTTTCCTGAGGAGGATGAGGGAATAGATGCTTTTGGTGTCCGTTATCCCCTAGAGGAGGGGGAGCTTTTCCAGGACTATGACTTCTCTGGGGACCAGCAGGAGGGTTACGACAGTGACCCTGGGTCTGCGTCTGGGGAGGACTCATGGTTCCCTGATGACACTGATAACCTGTTGGCTCACATTTTTGAAATCTTGCACATTGTCCCCCCTGAGGTGGCTAAGAGGAAGCAGGGTGAGCTCTTTCGTCCTGATAAACGGCGTCTGGAGTTCCCTGAGCAGAGCCATTTAACTAATATGGTGCTCAAGGAGTGTGAACGTCCTAGTTGATTGCCCGCTGTGCCCAAAGGGTTGGATAAGAGGTATCCTTTTCCTGCTGACCTGGTCAAGCGATGGCCGTGTCCCCCTGAGGTGGACGCTCCCGTTCTAGGGCTGTCCAACACCTCGGTCATGCCTTCCCCTGACACTACTACACTGCGGGACAGCGAGGACCGGCGCATGGATCAGCTGGCCTGCCATGCTTTTACATTTGTGGGTGCTGGGCTGCGTCCGGTCTGTGCCGCTGCCATTACAGCTATTGCCCTTAAGAAACAGCTCAAGCGTCTCCTTGATGGCGCTACGGCTGGTAGCATGGGGCAGGATTATAGGGCCCTCTTGCTTTGCTCTGATTTTGTTGCCTTTGTCCTTACTGCCATGGATGATGCGCTGAGTGGTAGGGCCTCTGCCCTTTTGGTGGCTATGCGCCGCTCTGTTTGGTTGCATCAGTGGCCGGCTGATGCTGCTGCTAAGAAGGCTCTCACTGGGCTCTCCTTTACGGGGCTGCGGCTCTTTGGTGAGCGTCTGGATGTTCTAGCTAAGGTTGGTAGGCTGCCTCAGTGTAGGAGGCAGCCTCGGCCTTTTCGGGGGAGATTCTTGGGGCCGTGGCAGATCACGCGGTCGTCTGGTCTCTCATGGGGTTCCAAGCCCAAACCTTCTCCCAAGCCCCCTCAGGCATGAGGAGGCGCCCTCACCCATCCGGGTGGGGGGACGGCTTTGGCTCTTTGCCCACGTCTGGAGGCTCTGTGTCTCAGACCGGTGGATTCAGGAGGTCTTGTCCTCCGGTTACAAGATAGTTTGCAGCCTGGCCGCCCCCAAGATTCATCAGATCCCGGATGTCTCACAACCCTCTGTCAGCTCAGGGTTTGCGTCTTGCGGTTCAACGTCTGTTGGAGTTAGGAGTCATTTGCCTGGTGCCTTCCCAGGAACGGGGTCAGGGGTTCTACTCCAATCAGTCTCAAAAGACTTTTAATCCCTAACATTTAAATCCCTGCAACGCGTTTTGTGACCTAAAGTCACTTCTTCAGGCAGAGTACTTTAGGTCACGAAACGCGTTGCACGGATTTCGGGGGTCCCAGTGGTTGCTCCGCACATGGCACTTTGTTTGGCACGTAAAATGCTAATATTCTATGTATTTTGTCTGTGATTTGTACCTACCTCTTTGTCAGCAATTTTTTGCATTGTTATGTTTGTATATATATTGGGATTTGATGCACTTTGGAAGCACTTGACACTTTATGAATTGATTAGGAAATATAGTAATATTAATTGTTTAGTGATATATTAGGGTCCCCCACTGGGCAAATTAGAATTTAAACCCCTCGCCCCTCATTTTATGGCAGTTTACTTATGTGTTATATGTTTTTAACTGTTTTTAATGCATTCTGATATGAAATTATGATATTTCAATAAACTTGATATGAATTATAATTGAGTGCCTTTGTTAGTCTCTGGTTATACCCCCTTTTGGGGTTGGGGCACCCCTGGTGTTTGTATTATACTTATCCTAATAGGGGTTGACCAGAGCAGGGCACCTGCACTATAATTTGTTTGGTGCCGCCCATTTCCCTTGCTTAGTAAAGGTCAGGTCAAGGTATTCCTGCCTCAGCAGAAAGTGGAGGGCCTTCAGAAGCAGGCACGGACTCTTGTGTGCTCTTGTGTCCCCATCCCTCCATCCGGCAAGGGATGCAGTTAGTGGGGCTGATGGTGTCCTGCTTCGAGGCGGTCCCTTTTGCTCAGCTTCACATGAGACCTCTTCAGTTGCACCTTTTGTCAGTTTGGGATCGGGACCCTGTGTCCCTGGATCAGGAATTTGTTCTGTCCCCCCTGGCCAGACAGTCCCTCTTGTGGTGGCTGGACTCGGGGAACCTTCTAGTGGGCAGGACCTTTCTGCCTCCATGCTGGGAGACTGTCACCACAGATGCCAGTCTGACCGGTTGGGGAGGCTTTTGGAAGTCTCAAGTTCCAGGGTCGGTGGGGCCCCCAGGAGGCCCATGCTCCCATCAGTGTCCTGGAACTGAGGGCGATCAGGTTGGTTCTTTCTCAGCTGACCACACACATTTGGGGTCGGGCTGTTCAGATCCGCTCGGACAACCAGACGGCGGTTGCCTACATCAATCATCAGGGAGGGACTCGGAGCAAGCGAGCCCTCAAGGAAGTGTCCCTGATACTGTCCTGGGCGGAAGAGAATGTCCCTTGCATCTCGGCGGTTTACATTCCGGGGGTGGAGAACCGGAGGCAGACTCCCTGAGCAGGGGGACGTCTCGGCTGGGGGAATGGTCCCTCAGCAACAAGGTATTTTGCTCCCTGTGTCATCGGTGGGGTCTTCCGGATGTGGACCTGTTTGCGTCCCGCCACAATCACAAGCTTCCCAGGTTTGTCTCCCTGTCACAGGACCCTCTGGCCTTTGCCACAGATGCGCTAGCAATGCCTTGGATGGAGTTTTGGCTTCTCTATGTGTTCCCTCCCTTTCCTCTGCTGGGCAGGGTGCTGCGCAAGATAGCCCAGGAAGGGGTACCAGCCATTCTGGTGGCCCCCCTGTTGGCCAAGGAGGGTGTGGTTCGCAGACGTCGTGCAGTTGGCAGTAGATCAGTATGTCTTGCCCAAGGATCCAGATCTTCTCACTCAGGGACAACTGTGCCATCCCAATTTATAAACGCTGGCTTTAACGGCTTGGCTGCTGAAACCTCTATCTTGATGGATAAGGGGTTGCCAGCTTCTGTTGTTACCATGATTAGGGCTAGGAAGAAGTCCTCGTCCTATATCTACTACAGGATCTGACATGCTTACATTGCCTGCTGTGAGTCCAAGTCTCTTCCTTGTCGGGTGTTTTCTGTCCCCAGGATTCCGGAATTTTTGCAACATGGTTTGGATTCGGGCCTTCAATTTAGTACCCTCAAGGGACAGGTGTCAGCTCTGGCATGTTTTTCCAAAGATCCTTTGCCAATCACCGATAGGTTAAGACTTTTTTCCAGGGAGTTACTCATGTGCGTCCGCCACGTAAGCCTATGCTACTGGTTTGGGACCTGAATCTGGTGTTGTCTGCTCTGCAGGGTCCTCCCTTTGAGCCTATCCGTGGGGCTGTTTTGCCCATTCTTACCCTTAAGGTGTCCTTTTTGGTGGCCATTACTTCGGTCAGGCGAGTTTCTGAGCTGGCGGCGCTCTCCATCAAACCTCCTTATTTTGAGCGACATCAGGATAAGGTGGTGTTTCGGCTTAAGCCGGATTTCTTGCCTAAGGTTGTGTCTGCTTTTCATCTCAATCAGGACATTGTTTTGCCTTCTTTGTGTCCTAACCCTGCTAATTCCAAGGAGCGGACCCTTCATTCTTTGGATGTTGTCAGGGCTCTGAAGTTTTATTTGGTTGCTACTGAGTCTTTCAGGAAATCTGACGCTCTTTTTGTTCTTCCTGCTGGACCTAGGAAGGGTTTGCCTCCGGCTAAATCCACCATCAGCAAGTGGATCCGTCAGACAGTGGAGCAGGCCTACTCTGCCAGAGGGAAGGTTCCTCCTTTTAGGGTTAATGCTCATTCCACTCGTGCTATTGGTGCGTCTTGGGCCTTTCAGCACCAAGCTTCTGTTGAACAAGTTTGTAAGGCCACAACTTGGTCTTCTGTTCGTACCTTTTCCAAGTTTTACAAGGTTGATGTTAAGGCCTCAGCTGATGCTGCTTTTGGTCGCAAGGTACTTCAGGCGGTAGTGGTTTGAACTGCCTGTTGTTACTCTTTGGGGATCCCACCCTACCTTACGGTCACTGCTGTCGGACGTCCCATACGTAAGGACTTCTTGAAGCAGGCCGTGCCATGCAATAGGAAAAAGACAATTCTGTGAGTACTCACCTGTAGAATTGCTTTTACTATGCATGGCACAGCCTGCTTCACCCCACCCTTGTTATTGTTATTCTTGGTTGCCTCTTTATGCTGATTGTTCCAAGTTAGTTGGGGTTTGGTACCTTTTTTTTTACCTTTTATTATCTCCCGGTTTCTTGAATAATTGCTTGTCAACGCTGGATAGGTCTACTGGTGATCCTGTTTTTATATGGTACTGGGAGGAGCCACAACTCTTCTGCAGTACACTGCGCCACCTTGTGGCGGAATATCCCATACGTAAGGACTTCTTGAAGCAGGCCGTGCCATGCATAGTAAAAGCAATTCTACAGGTGAGTACTCACAGAATTGTCTTTATTATTTATTTTTTATTTTTACTAAAGCCTTTATCCAGTATTCATACAAGCACTAACAAGATGCAGTATGATGATCGAATGGTTGCGGTTTGGCTCCCTGGCCATGCAGCAGCAACCCTTGGTTCTTTCCAGTGAATTTACATTCAGTTATTAGCTAAACTGCCCCATTAGGTGTATGTGGCAGTTTATGCAGTGCTTTCAGATTTATTGTAGTTATCATAACTGATAAGACTGAATCTCAATGCTGGACTGTGTATATAATAGAATCATCGCAGGAGACCACCTTGTAGACATCCAGGGAGCCAAACGGTCACCATTCAAACATACTGAATTTTGTTAGTGTTTTTATATCACTTCCCCTGGTCCCTGTTCACTTGGAGGCACATAAGGATGCTGCATCTGCTGTGCTAGTGCTCCCATGGCAACACCATAACCCACGCCTTCTCTGATGCCGTTGCCTTACTGTGGCCGCCTTTAAACTGCGGCTGGCGCATACCACTGCCCCAGTATTTTTGCGCATGTCTGCACCATTGGGTGCGGCTTTCCTTCCAGCGGGTGCAGCAAAGGATTCGGAGTGGAGCCGCTTTCTCTTACTGGTGCCACTCTCTTGTCATGTGCTTCACACTGTGACTGTAAGACCTTTGCAATTCCTTCGTATATGGCAGCTGCTGCCGTAACTTCTGGCAGAGCTGCTTTTTCTTAGGACGCAGCATCTGATAACCCTCGCCACCACACCGCAAGCAGCCATTACCAGACCCTAGGTACAGGTGGGGCCGCAGTGGGGCGCCTTTTTACTCTTTCCTACATGTATTCTGCATTGAATCAGGGTTATTGGTGTCTCCTTCTGTCTTGCAGCTGACATTTTTAAAGGGGACACATACTAGAGCCTGGGGTATCCACTCTCTTGCTTTTGCTGTACATGGGCAGGTTGAGTAGTTAGTCTGCGAGTGCAATCACGGCTTACATGTGCGTTGTCTAATCTGACTTCGAAAGATTTTCTGCAATTTATCCAGACTGATCTTTGATCTCTACTATGATCATACATTGCATTATGTCAAAGGCATCAGATATGAACATGGGTTCTAATGTCCTATTGACAGAGGGGGAGGAGCATGCATGTAGGTATTGTACCAACATTGAGGACTGCATTAATGCTAGTCGTGCTCCACTTCCTTAAGAGAGCTGACCAGAGAGTAGGATACCTCCTCAGGGGACTTTACCCTCCTTTATGGTTCCCTCTCCAATGTGCCCCCTGGGTTCCACCTGGGAGACGTCTAATTTTTTGCAAACACTTTGCCACCTTGTCACTAGAGCTGGCGAAGGGAGGGGGCGTTGGGTATCCTTGGGTAAAAAGGTGACCCATAAACAGACACCTTTTTATGGCCTCAGCTGAATCTGAGGAAAATAATCCTTTTGATGTCTTAGAATTAGAGTATGTTTCCTGTTTGGAGGAGGACTCTGATGAAGAGGCACCAACAGAGGGATGCCGTTGATTAGATCATTTGGACAATTTGGGATACCTGCGTCAGACATTTGTGAATGACCAGCATCCTGGGGACCCCCGATTGGACCAAAACCCAGAATAGTCAAAACTATGGACTATCCTGGGTTTTGGTCCACTTTAAAGATACTGATTTGGTAGGTCCCATGCACAAGTAGTTTGGTGGACAGCCTGACAGGGAAAATACCATTTTTGCTCTTATCTTGTAAAATGTTTTTCCCTTAGTTTCCCATACAGTTACACCGCACCCGCCCACGTGCTAAGTGACTGTGTCTCTTTGACATAGTCTAGCTTGGTTGTTAGATCTTTTATTAACTATTATTGGGACCCGGTCCCAATAATAGAAAAAAATAAAAAAAAATAAAAAATTCATCTTGTTTATTTTAAATAAAACTCTACCACATATGTATATATATACACTATATGTATATACACTATAAAGGGTTAAATCAAGGGGAACCCCATGTTTTTTTTTATTTTTAAGGGTTAGAACCTTTAAAAATCTAATAAATAAGGCATGGGGTGCCCCCTTCCCAGTTAAACCAGCCTCGGTGGCCCCCTGCCCTGAAGGCTACAAGCCCACATAGCCTTTGTGGGCCGCGGGCTCTTCTGTCTCCCCCCTTGGGGAGGAATGTAATGGGGCCAGGTTTTAATATCAAATCACCTGCCATTAAAAACCAGTGAGTCTTGCGTAGCTGGCACTTAACGATTGGAGAGGCAGCTACATGAGACTCACAGAACTGGCACTAAATGGGTTAAAGCTGATAAAATGTGTCTTGCCTGGCGGCTGTAGGGTGAGATAACCACCATGCAAATATTCACACTCAGATCCTCATACTTATCTTTAATGTTGAGTAGGTTCTAACTGCAAGCTGGTTTAGTAAATGACAGCCATGTTCTTTTCACCTCATAAGAGCCCCCAATATGCATTTCCATCTTTTGTGTTTATGGCACATGAAATCAAATATCTCCTTGAAGAAATTCTTATATGAAAGCGGTCTTCGTTTTAATCATACAGTGGAACTACAGCTTTCATTCAAGCTCCAATTTAAACCTTATTTTTCTTTGGCCACAACTATGTTTAAATTTAACCACATGTAATACAATTCATTTAATGAAAATCTGAAGAGCATGGCTTTCATTTTGTACAATTTCCTGCACTCTGAGCTTCTAAATGAGACTCATATTTTCAGTGGTCGTAGGTACCCAATAAGGGCAATCCATTTTATAAGCGTGGAGAAACTGCTTGTAACTCATGCTATTGAAGCAATGTCTTATTTAATAAGATCCTCTATTGAATGGCCCAAAGTAGCAATGGAGGCATTTTGGAAATAGCGCTTCACAACCAGAATATGCAGTGTTCTAATTTTGTAGGATCATTACCTACCCTGAGATGTCTTATTCCCACAAAATATTCCTAATTTTATTTTAATGCCTTTTGCTTGACTGTTTTACTGTAAACCTTTCTTTCCCTCTAGTGCACTCGTGTTCAACCTGCAGTCTAGGGGCCACTTTAGTGTCATCTGATAAATTGGGAGGGTTAAATAGAACTGATGTGTAAAGGTAGTAGGGGGGTACAGTAAGGATGGGCAATTGCATGGAAAGTAATATAGAAGGGGCACATTGGCAAATAGAGGTGGCAGCGGTGGCTTGGAGGAATTTAGCAATATGGGAGTGCACCACCTTCCAAATACAGTGTGCTCACTTATAAGCCCAAATTGAAACAACGCAAGAGGGGCTGTGGACAGATTGCCACACCTATCTCAATGAAGGAGCACCACACAAATATGTAGCAAAAAATAAATCTGAATACTTTATTCAAGAACAATGACACCACAACACACATACAAGACAATTTAAGAACAAAGCTGGACCTCCCCCTAAAAATATATTAAATTTATATATGAATACCGTGATAATAACAATAATAGTATTAGCAGGACAGAGGACCCCCCAAGAAGATAGTGGCGAAGGGTCTCACATGATTTTTGTGCCGGAACAAAAGGCTATTTTATCCTCACTGCCCACCTAAGACAAGGGGGGGGAAACGAGGAAAATTACCCCAGTGACTAGTGCAGATGTAACAACCATTTATCGGTGAACCCCAATTTCTCATACAAAAAAAGTAATAAAAAATAACATTAAAAATACACATATAATTATGAAATAATATATCTTCAACAATAAATGCATAAGACCATAAAAAAATTACTTGTGTAGTTATGGCCACAAAGTGCAGTAGTGCATGTAAACAAAGGATTCACACAGTATAATGAGCAGCGTTACCACATCCAAGGCAAAGGCCAGCACAACCTTTCAGAAGGCAAAGGAACAGCAGAGGGCACTTGTGCATGCGGCTACTCGTGCCGCTTCTGCTGGGTGAGGGTCAGGGTGGCTTGGAGGAATGCGGTGACATTGATAATAGGGGCTTAGGAGTATTGGGAACATGGTTAAGATGTAGGCCAATCAGTATGTGTATTGCTAGCTTGTGGGGATTGTTGCATATGAATGAAGGGGAGTGGTTGAAGGACTTATGAGTGGAGTTTGCGGAGACAGCAGGTATCCTAATTGTTGTAGAAAATCTTCAGTATGCTATTCCGAATGAAAACATTCTAAATTGTTTCAATGTGGGTCATGACGAGGTCCAAAATCATTTAAGTGGCCTACGCTTATCAAAAGGTTGAGCACCCCTGCTCCAGCAAACATGTGGGTGTCCCTTGGCATTGTTTTCTGAATATAAGGCTCGATTCAGAGAGACAAAAAAAAACTTCCGTTTTAGTGCCGATCTGTTTTTTTTTAATGTTTCCGCTCTCGTATGAGTGTACGAGCGATTCTATGCATGCATTGCAATCCTTCTGTAAAGTTTCCGTCCGTTCGTACGGCAGATTATGAATACGAGTATGTCATTTTCCAGCGTGACTTTTCCGTTTCATTTTCACATGTTACAACGTAGGCTTTAGTTTTTGCCCTTTTCCCATCGTATCCTCCCACGAATCCTTTAGGTTTCCCGATAGATTCTGTTTCCCTTTTTCAATAAATATTCGTCCAGACGGAAATCCTTACGATCTTGCGCCTGCGCACTACAAACTTAACTCATTAAAGTGCTCGCCTACATATTTGCCACCCTCACTTCTACTACAATGTTTAGCTAAATCACTTAGCACTATCCTCCATCTTCCCTTTTGAACCCTTAAAGCTCACCCAAACCACTTAGCACTATCCTCCATCTTCCCTTTTGGACCCTTAAAGCTCACCCAAACCACTTCGCGGTTAGGTTCTTCTTCCATTTTATCCCCCTAAAACTTACCCAAATCACTTCTCGGTCATGTGAATATTCATCTTTAAATATTTCTGGGCCCATTAGTTTTGTATTAATGTATTTAGTAAATGAAATGACACTGTAACATTTTTATTTCCATTTTTTAGTAACATTTTTTATTCCATCATAAAATATAACATTTTTAAAAATTTTGAAAATTTCTAATTAAATATAAGAAACAAAATACATAGCAATGGCAGGCCACAGAACATTATTCTTCATCTGTGGTCCCCAACGAGTTGCGCAGCTCCTGCATCTCGCCCACCAACTGAAGGACCCTGACACTCAGTTGTGCCACTCTGGCACGTGTGGTCCCTGTTAAAAAACGAAAATTAAAATATTGGTATAACCTTGTTGGGGTCATACTGCAGTGCCTCCCCCCCCCCCCCGTATGGTCCAAACACCTAAATCTGGACTTCAAAAGCCAGAGGGTCCTCGCCACCACAGCCCGGGTTTTGCATAGTGCCCGATTAGAGAACCCCTGGCCCGCATTCTGCAGGCAAAGAACGGGCGTCAGGAGCAAGGACAGGAGCGGATATCCAGAATCCCCTGAAAAAATTAAAAAATACTAACATAAAATACACATTCTAAGCTACAATATTGTTTAACATGTCATCAAGGGCTAAAAACAGCCATAGGTTAAGACATGAGTCATCAACTATATTCATTGCCATACAGTGAAAATGGATTGATGGAATGTGAGCAAACTTACCCTGGAGCCATCCACCAGATAATTCTCCTGACTCAAACTTACGAAATAAGCCGGAGCTCTGCAATATATAAGCATCATGGGACGACCCTGGATACCCTGCAAGAACACTTGAGGAATCACATAGCTGGACCAAACACTGCTTGTATGTTGTGTGAGTGGCACATCTTGCGGTTCCTGCAACCAAATATACAATAATTACACAAAGCAAAGGTAACCGACTAAAACAATAACTCTTACAACAAATTAAGATTCAAGTTCAACAATCCAAATATAATTCACAAAGGACATAAGTCTAAAAAAATATAGCAATTATATGGATGTGTGGGAAAATAAAGGTTTACATGCTAAGGACTAATTAAGGTCAGCATTAAAATGCTTCGATAAGGCATACATGAAATGTATTGATTTAGGTATGCATTGCTATACAATTTATGGCCTCGGCCATGCTGATACATGCAATGCCTTACATTACCAATCTTCTGATGGAGAGGTGTAAAGTACCATGCCACTGAACTCTGGAGCAGTGGAAATGTGTTTGGTGGCAAAATTCTGATGAATGAGCCAGGTCTTGGTGAATTCCAGGAGACGGTTACCTGCCTGACTGCATTGTACATATTGTAAAAATTAGTTGAGTAGGCATATGGGGTTTTCCTGGGCCCCTTAGTTCCAATGAAGGCAAATTTTAGAGCTTAATTTTGGCCACTTTTATTCTCCCATCGTTTTTGGGAAGCCTGTTTCTTTTACAGCATTGCTGTGCAGCAGTCAACAAAAAACTCCATAAAGGCATGGTGGAGTGAGCTTGGTGTGGCATTTTGTCCTGTCAGTGGCACCCCAAGGTGTTTCCAAACCAGGAATCCGCATTATCCTATATTTGGACATATAGTGATGAAGGCTCCATCCTTTTAATGCAGAATATCTGTGGTTAGTAGAACTCGGGCTAAATTGTAATCCACTAAAAGTCTTTTAAAGCACTTTTTGGAATGAACATAGATTTGAATTCATCTTGTCAGCAATCTGCTTAGAAATTTGGATAACGAAAATCTGGAGACTTGGACTTCCCACTTGGGTGTGTGTATTGGGCCTGACAATAGCTCTCTATACAGGTTATTTTTGCCCATTTCCACACCATCTTCAGCTACCTTACAGGGTGAGGCAGGCCTCTCTTCTCACATGAGAATATTTATGTTCTGTCATTAGCAGTGAGGGGTACCATGCCTTAGTGGCTCACATCCACTTATTTCACAATGAGTAGTTTTCCTAGGAGGCTCAACTCATTTTTGAACGATTGGGTGGTGATTCTGAAGGTATCACTGGACAGTGGCATATGTTAAATATTAGGGCGACACAAAAAGCGGGATAGGCATGAAGGCATTGTATTGTCGGGCCTGACAGTCACCAAACACCAGTTTTGAAGAGTCAATTAAAATTCCTAATGTAGGTTCTTTAGTGGCTTGACAGCATCTAAAGAGGCGACAGACAGCGATAAATATTTTAAATATAATTTTGCACACATACATATAATACATTTAACATCTACACAAGGAAATTGGGTAGCACATAAAAGGCCTTAAAAATAGTTCAGAACAGAGGATGACAAATCAAGCACAATATTAATAGCATACAGGCACATTATCAACACAGAGTAGGTTAATACATAAGCACAGGGTACCACCTGATCCTATGTGGAGGAACACAGTTTAGATTATTATGTAATCTAATTTCCAGCAGTTACCAGACACAGCCTATACTAGGGGTACTAGAAAATTATATGCAGAGGAACACAGTACATTATACAGAGCATCAGTCATGCATGCATGGGAAAGAAAGAACAGATTGATTGCACTGCATAACCCCTCAAATCATGATCACCCCTCATACAGACCCGAAAGTTACCCCTGAACAGTCCTGGCCTCAATACTGCCCTGGTCACCTCTGTTCCAGGGTTCCTCCTCCTAAGGCTCTTTTCCTAAGGCTCTCTTCCCTGGTCCATTATACTGCGATATTCCTTTCTCCCATAATAAAGCTAAAAAATCACATGGGAAAAGTGTGTGTGTCTGTGTGTGTTTTAGCACTGTTCAACAGCACAAGTATCGCAGGAAGCTCAGCTTGTGGCAAGTCTTTGCTTTTAAAATATAGATGGTATAATCTTCAAATTCGGCCATTGTTGATTTTCAGCTGGTTTAGGCTGCTGCTCCTCAGCTGTGGTTAAGGAGAGGGCAGGGCCAGGAGCTCAGCTATATTGGCTTCACTGGTGTTTTTTTCTGGCCCGCCCTCTCCTTCCTGTCTCTCCTTCCTGTCTTTCCTCAGGACACATGAGTTTTTGCCACTTGTGTTATATTTTCTTATGTATATATTTACTCTGTGATTCACTCAATGGTATGTTTCAGTAGCTAGCTCCAGCTCTGTCTAGAGAGACAACACTTTGATTGCACAGGCTGGAGTTTCTTTGTAAACACTCCCCTGTGCTGAGCTGCCTCACCTACGCTTGTGTGCAAGCCTAACTGCTGCTAAAGCCATTACTAGTGGCTGGAGCAGCTGGCCTGTTGTCCAGCCTTCTTTGGAGCCTTGACTCTGGATATGCTGGGTTTTGACTACTGAAGAAAATCTGTCTTATAGATACACAGATATATGTATTGGTTTTGAGTGTTGTGTATGTTTGGCTTATGTCCTCCTGCCCTTATGTTCAGATTTTGTGTTCCACTCTAAGGTGGACCTGGATTCATGTTACCTGGCTCTATGTGTTAAAGACCAACAACATAGAAACATAGAAGGTTGACGGCAGAAGGAGACCTTATGCTCCATCTAGTCTGCCCTTAAGTAGTCCTAAAGTATTTAAAAAAAAAATTTTTTTGAAAAAAAAAAAAAAACCTCCCACTTGGGACTTGAAGGGTCATCCCGGGTAGCTTTAACAGCGTAATTCCCTCTGGTCATTGCGACTACCTTAAAGATCACCATATGGAGGCTTCCCAGGATACCGGGCTTAGGCTCCCCTCGGGGCAGTCCCAGCAGTGTGTGGATTGTGGGGTATCCCTTGTGGGGGATAATGTACTTGTTTGCATACCTTGTGCTCAGCAGGCCATAACGCAGCAGTTGGGGGCCCAGGCCTCTGGGTCTGTGGCCCTGGCCTTTTCTCCTACTCCACCCCGCCTTATCCGTACCCCAGATGATGATGTCACAGTTGGGGAGTCGCAATCTGATATGTGTGCCAGATGCCTAATATTCAGAAAGTGATTTCTAGCTCTGATGCCACAAAGGCCTCGGCTAAAAAAAACTCCCACTTGGGACTTGAAGGGGCATCCCGGGTAGCAATTGCGTAAAACCCATATATACTTGGCGACTATAATCATTTATAAGTATAATACTAAAGCATCATATGGAGGCATTTCAGGTTAATGGGCTTGCAATTCCCTTGGCACAGACTCGGCAATGTTTTGGATGTGGGGCATCCCTTGTTTGGGATAACGCAGTTCTTGCGTCCCTTGTGCACAATTAACCATTATGCAGGGTCTGCGGCTACTGCCTCTTCTCCTACTCCGCCGTGTCTTGTCCGTACCCCCAGTGATACTGTCATGGGTGGTGAGTCGCATTCTGATTTATGTGCCAGATTGGCTCATCTTGAAGGATTTATGTCTACCTCTGTGGCTAAGAAGGCCTCAGCTAAAAGAAAGCATTTGACTCATGCCGTCTTGGCAAGTGAGTTGGACAATTGCGAATTGCTTGATTGGTCTGGCCCTTCTCAGTTAGAAGAAGGGGAATTATATGAGGATTCAGATGTTTCTGACGAACAGCAATTTGTTGGTACTGAAAGTGAGCAGGGTGAAGAGAGTGTTGTGGTTACCCCAAAAGCTCTTGCCCAGTTATTTGAGGTTTTGTTATTACTCCTCCTGAAGTAGTCCCTCTCAAGAGAGGGGAATTCTTTGGAGCCTCTAAATCTCGTTTGGAATTTCCAAATTAAAAGCATTTTGATTATATTATTTTTAAAGAATGGGAGAAGCCTGCGCGGCTTCATGTCATTCCCTTGGGCTGGGACAAAAAATATCCCTTTCCAGCTGATACGGTTAAACGTTGGTCATCACCTCCTGAGGTGGATGCCCCATGTACTTCCTGACTCCACTACACTCATGGATGGAGAGGACAAACGTATTGATCAAATGGCGTGCCAAGCCTTTTCCAGTGTAGGCTCGGCCTTGCGGCCTGCTGGCGCTTCGGCGCTTATGTCGGTGGCTATTAGGTCTGTTGTGAGGGACCTAATGAATAACTCGGGGCTTGATCCGGCCTCTGATGAGTACGCCGCTCTTAAGCTTTGTGAGATGTTTGCATCTTTTGTACTTTCTGCTTTAGATGATACTCTGCTCATGTGCAGCAGAACCTCTGCCTTGTTAATCTTCGTTCGGCGGTCAGTATGGTTGCGGCAGTGGGCGGCGGATGTTGTAGCCAAGAAATCGCTTACAGCGCTTCCGTTTGTGGGATTGCGCCTATTTGGAGAAAAATTGGGTTCTGGAAGTAGTTTCTTCCGGTTACAAACTGGAATTCGAGTCCCGGCCTCCTCCCGGATGCCGTCAGATCCGGCAATTGCGCAGGGACTGCGGGCAGCAGTAGCAAATCTGTTAAACATGGCTGTCATCTGCCTAGTGCCTCCGGCGGAAAAGGGTTTGGGGTTTTACTCCAACCTATTCATGGTACCCAAGAAGGACGGCTCTGTTCGGCCTATCCTAGACCTAAGGAGACTCAATCAATTTATCCGTTTCAGAAGATTCCGCATGGAGTCTCTGCGATCGACATCCATAGACATCAAGGATGCTTATTTGCACATTCCTATTTTCCGGGTCACTTGAGATTTCTCAGGTTCTCGATAGAAGACCAGCATTATCAATTTGTGGCCCTGCCATTCGGCCTTACCTCGGCCCCAAGAGTCCTTACCAAGATGCTGGCAGGAGTGATGGCTATATTCAGGGTCCAGGGCATCTGCATTGTGCCTTTTCTGGACGATCTTCTTATCGCGGCCTCCTCCCTCGAACAATCAGAGTTGGACACCAGGATGGTGGTCTCTATGCTAGAGAGGTTCGGATGGGTAATAAGTTACCCCAAATCCTTTCTCTGTCCGTCCAGGGAAATTCTCTTCCTGGGCCTGATTCTGGAATGGTTCTGATTCAGGACTTGATTCGTCTATTCTTGTCCAACCCTCGTCAGTCTATCTGTCTAGGGATGAGACTAGTGGGATTGATGGTAGCTGCATTCGAGGCAGTCCCGTTTGCCCAGTTTCACATAAGGACGCTTCAGCTCTTCCTCTTGGCAAAGTGGGGCAGGTGCCCACTATCATTAAATCAGACTTGTCTGTTGTCTCCCCACGTTTTGCAGTCCCTTCAGTTTTGGTTAATATCGCACAACCTCCAGAAGGGCAAGTCATTTCTGACTCCGCGTTGGGAACTGGTTACCACGGATACCAGCCTGGTAGGCTGGGGGGGGGGCTTCTGGAAGAAGCATCAGTTCCAAAGATTGTGGGGGCCTCAGGAGGCTCATTCTCCAATCTATGTATTAGAGCTTTGGGCCATATGTCTTGTTCTACTTCTACTGACCCATTTCTTACAGGGTCTGCCAGTTTAGATTCGGTCAGACAACCGAACAGCTGTTGCATACATCAATCACCAGGGAGGGACTCGCAGTTGGGGTGCCCTCCGGGAAGTGTCTCTGATCCTTCAGTGGGCAGAGATCAATGTTTCCTGCATATCAGCAGTTTACATTCCGGGGATAGAGAATGTGGAGGCGGACTCCCTGAGCAGGGGATGTTCTCGCCAGGGGGAATGGTCTCTCAATCCAAGGGTCTTTCAGTTCCTCTGTCACAAGTTGGGGACTCCACGGTTGGGCATGTTGGCTTCTCGTCACAATCACAAGCTGCCAGTTTTTGTGTCTCTATCCCAGGATCCTCTGGCAGTGGCAGCGGATGCCATGTCTCTGGCCTGGAAGGATCTGGGGTTCCTATATCTGTTTCCCCCATTCTCCATGATCAGCGAAGATGGTGCGCAAGTTAGCACTGGAGGAGGCGCCAACAATTCTGGTGGCGCTAAGGTGGCCAAGACGTCTGTGGTACACAGACGTTGCAAGGCTGGCAGTGGATCGGTTCCATCTGCCTCTTCTTCCAGATCTCATCAGTCAGGGACAACTTTGTTACCCCAATTTACAAACGCCGGCTTTGACGGCATGGCTGCTGAAGTCTCCATCTTGAAAGAAGAAGGTCTTTCTGATGTGGTTATTCAGACTCTTATTAGAGCTAGGAAGAAGTCTTCCTCTGTCATTTATTACAGGACTTGGAGTTCCTATATTGATTGGTGTGAATCCAGGGCTTTGCCCTGTAGAGTATTTTCTATTCCTAGAATTCTGGAATATCTGCAACGAGGTCTGGATATGGGATTCCAGATTAGTACTTTGAAAGGGCAAGTCTCTGCCTTGGCTATTTTCTTCCAAAGGTCGTTCGCTCTTCATCCTTTGGTTAAGACCTTTTTCCAAGGAGTCGCACATGTGCGGCCTCCCAGAAAGCCTATACTTCCTGTTTGGGACCTTAACCTGGTGCTTTCAGCTATGTAGGCCGCTCCCTTTGAGCCTTTGCAGGATATTCCTCTTCCTATTCTTACTCAGAAGGTTGCCTTTTTGGTTGCTATTACTTCTGTCCGCCGAGTTTCTGAACTGGCGGCTTTGTCTATTTTAGCCCCTTATTTTGAGAGGCATCAAGATAAGGTTGTTTTCCGTTTTAAACCGGATTTCCTTCCTAAGGTGGTGTCTGCTTTCCACCTGAATCAGGATATAGTTCTTCCTTCCTTGTGTCCTAAACCTGGTAACGACAAGGGAAGGGTCTTACATTCTTGGATGTAGTTCGTTGTGTTAAGTATTATTTAGTTACTACCTCGGCCTTCCGCAAGACGGATGCCCTTTTTTGTTGTGCCTTCTGGGCCCAAGAAGGGTTTTGTTCCTACCAAATCTTCCCTTAGTAGGTGGATACGTCAGGCCATCATTGGGGCCTATATGGCTAAGGGGAAGGTTCCCCCTTTTCGTGTCACCGCTCATTCTACTCGTGCTATTGGAGCTTCTTGGGCTTGGGCTTTTCAGCACCAGGCTTCTGTTGAACACGTTTGCAAGG
The DNA here is from genome assembly GCA_027917425.1 of Gastrophryne carolinensis. Taxonomy (NCBI): domain Eukaryota; kingdom Metazoa; phylum Chordata; class Amphibia; order Anura; family Microhylidae; genus Gastrophryne; species Gastrophryne carolinensis. The sequence goes on from CM051244.1 coordinate 53,968,034, forward strand.
CTGCAACTTGGTCTTCTGTGCATACTTTTTCAAAGTTTTACAGGGTTGATGTGCGGGCCTCAGCGGATGCTGCTTTTGGCCGCAAAATTCTGCAAGCTGCAGTAATTTAAGTTATGCATTATTCCTTGGGGATCCCCACCCATTATAGACACTGCTATTGGATGTCCCAAGTGTCATGGATCTTTGGAAGTGGGGTGTGTGACATACTAGGAATAATACCATTTTGTGAGTACTCACCTGTAAAATGGTTATTACGAGTATGTCACACACCCCACTTCCCCCGCCCTTTTTGTTCTAGGGATCCTTTATATGGTGATTATTATTGAATATAATTGGCTCTTCCTGGTTCTCACTGCTTTTTAATAAGACTGAGGAATAGTGGGAGGAACCCGGTACTTATGGACCAGGAGGGTCTCCTTTTTCCATGTCATCTCTGCAAGATCGCCCTCTACAGGCCGGTTTCTCAAGTGTCATGGATCTTTGGAAGTGGGGTGTGTGACATACTCGTAATAACCATTTTACAGGTGAGTACTCACAAAATGGTATTTTTATTAGGGTGGGGAAAGGAATGTGGACTGAAGAGCGTCTGGCCTTGTAAGAGACCCCTGAATGACCTGACTTCAGGTGAAGCAAGTCTCTGTTGTCGCTTGAGAATATTTGTGTATTCTATCATCAGCAGTGAGGAGTACCCCGCGTTAGTGGCTCATGTCCACTTATTTTACAATGATGAGTCTCTCTAGGAGGCTTGGCTCTCATGATCCACTCATCTTTAAACCATTAGGTGGCGACTCTCGTGGTATCACTGGTGTTGGTCCAGTTAGACGACACCATTACAGTGACATATGGAAAATATTAGGGTGATGCAAAGAGTTATCGAGGAACTGAGTGTTTTACTTCACTGAGCAAGGGAGTGCTGGTTTTGTCTGCAGTTCAGATACCAGGGGTTGAGAACGAACTCAATGGAGGATTTTCTTCACAGGCACCAAGTTTGCCAGGGGAGATGGGCCTAGCACTGGATATGTTCAATTTCCTGTGTCCAGAACCCTAGAACATAGACCTATTTATGTCCCAACTGGAAAGGAAGATCAGAACATCAGAGAGAAGGTCCAGAATTTGCTTTGGTTGTCGCAGACTGACCAAGAATGGTTTGTTATGCTGAAGTAGTCTGGCAATGTGGCAGTTGAACACAGCACCTTGGGGGGGGATCTCACTCTGATGGTAATTGGTGTGATTGGAGAAGGTTTTGCCCTAGTTCTCTACCACAGGTTCATAGTTTTGCGCAGTCATGTCTAAAAGCACGATATCCTAAACCCCACTGTTATCTGAATCCTGCCCATCCCCAAAGGACTTCAGGAAAAGGCGAGTGCGAAAATCTAAATTTTCTTGATCTCCACTTTATTGGTCTCCTAATGGACACAAGAATTTGAAAAAAGTAGTTGAGAAGAGTTAGCAGACTGTTCTTTGGGACAGATTTTACATGTTGGGGCATTCACACTGTATATTTGTAATATGCAGCTCTGAACAGACATTATTCTCAATACTCAGGCGTCGAATATAAATGTGCACACAGACATGACCTGTTGTATCTTGCTGGTCCAATTTCACTTTTTAATCACCAGCAATGTGCTGTTTAATAACACAAATAGCCATAGTTGACTTTGGAACATTGCTGCTTTATTGGGGAAATATCGACTAAATCAATCACCAAGTCATAACTGTCATCAGAAGCACAACACTTTTTTTTTTAATGCCTAAATCCTGTGCTGCTGTGATTTATCCAATTCAACTTATTCTAAATGTTTTGACTTAATTAAAACCCCTCCTGCCAGTGCACGGTGAATGTTTAATATGAAATGATTCATGCTTTAATAACCATAAGCCCTGATGACGGCATGATGGGGCCAGTCTCTTGTATGCAATGATGAGGGAGCAGGTAAGCACGTCTGACAAACATGATCTGGATGCAGTCAGTGTTTGGGAAATACTAAGGTAAACTGGTTGGTTTACTACCTTTGTTAATGAATGTTTACAAGTATTATATTTTTAGCACTGCCAAAATCATTGTAAACCTACCTTTTCCATTGATAGAAAGTCTGGAAAAGGTCTTGTTTTTCCCCCCTTTCTGCTTAAAAAAAAAGACAGAAATTGTTGACTGTGCCAGTGTCTGCCCTCTTCAGTTCAATATTTGGTAGGTGCAATTTAGGCAATAATTGCAGTCTTCATTCTGTGTATTTGGGTCTGTATCTGCTTTGCACAATGGAACATTGACGTTCATCTTTACAAAACTAATTCTTGAAGGGCTTCTGCTTTTTTTGTCCTTCGCTGCATGTGAACTGTTCTCCAGATTGCCTTTTGTCGTACAAGGCAGATACCTACTAACTGGGGGTGCATTTTCTGTGTGAGATGGTATTCCCTGGAAAGGGACCTGAGTCCGACCAGCAAGGAAAGCTTAGTGGGTCCTACTGGCCATTCCTCACAATCCAATGGCCAGAGGACCTATAAAATGGGTAAAAACCCTCAGACTGCTATTCTGATGCTTGATTTGCTGATAAGATTTATGAGCCACCTTCAGCCTGGCTGTGGAGAACATTGAGCATTGTGGTTTGGCCTGCAGCAGCAGCAGGGCAGGTGCCAGTGAGGTATTTAGCCACTCAAAGGCTGGAGGACAACCTGTTGCAAGTAGTAAACTACTAAACTGGTATCATGTTATGGGACTTTGTTGAATGTATGCTAAGGAAATACTTTATGTAAAGTTATGTAAAATTGTTTAAGTTAAATTCCCCTTTGTTTTCTGCCTGTGTTTGGTGCCCTAAAGATCCTGAGGTCTTACAGTATACATATAAATACTTGACCTTAAAAGAAACACTATGCTGTTACCTACCTGCCTCAACCTCTACTGCTAAAGCTCGGGATTCAATTAACATATTGAAATTACAAGATTTCCTTAATATTGATACCAGTTTAGGAGGCGCTTCTACACCCCTATGGGTATAACAATAAATAGTAAAAGAGCAGTAACCCTCAAAGAGTGAACCTACAAGTGAGGTTTATTAGAGGATTACCCTTTTTATTCATTGTTTACATACTTAAATACCTATAGAAAGTAAATACATTAATCTTTATCCTTATTGATTAGACTTCACAAACATTTAACATTTCTGGATTTGTAGACAACAGCAGTGGAGAAATAACTTCACTGAAGCCCTAGGATTTTACTGTAGGTGAGAGCCCTTGTATAAAGAGCATGGCTTTTCGTTTCTAGGAGACGCTCGCTGATGGCAATTAGAATTGAGCCTCATTTCTTTTTTTTTTTTTTTTACTTTCTGACTTTGCAGAAATCTTTGAATTTGAAACCGATATGTAAATGAAATAACTGTGTAACGCACACGGATTTGTGTGTGTTTGTGTCTTTTGGCCCAGATGTCCTCTGTCCTAACCATATGGGTCACTTGTACAGTCCAGAAATAGTGTGGCGCATGGCCGGCATGCCCTTGCCTTTTCCATCCACAGTTGCAGACACAGCTTATCTGCGTAATGATTTATTAGAGCTACATTCTTGCATACCTGTATTTTCATATTTAAGTCCCTACGTATGTCCTCTCCAGCTGGAGGTGACCTGCCTTGTGGCTAGAAACACTTGTCCTACGGGGGCCAGTAATTGCTACTTTCGTCAGCAGAACGTGATGAGTTCTGCTGAGTTCATCTAGTTGTTTTAGCTGAATACGATAGTAACATTCCTATCTCAATAATATTCTTATTAATTTGTAAATATCTCTACCCATTCCACTGCAGTGCAAGTGTCCCTGGGCATTGTGGTTAGGGTGGGCTTAGACTCTACTAAGTGCCTCTAATGCATCATATTTGTCAGGTCTTTCTACAATAGTACTAATGAAACAGGACTCCAAGCTTAATATCTTGTTAAAGAACCTATGATTTGTAGGCAGCGTTACTGGATTCCAGCATCTGTGCAGCGATACAGTAAGTCTATTAAAGTGGGCCTGGCAGGTAAGTATTGATAAATGTATTGCTTGAGAACATTGGAGAACTTGGCTGCTGTAGAGCCTTTCCGTGCAAGGATGGGAAACCTAAGCCGCAGGAATCTTCATTTATTTTTTATTTTTTGGCTGCCTTTCAGCTAACAAAGACCAAGATTTCCATTTACTAGTCATTAGATGCTCATAAATTGTTTTGCACGTCCATGAGAGAGTGGAAGCCACCTGAACCTTGGCTTGTGTCTGGCGATGCTTTATACCCGAGGTAGGTGCTATCCCTGGGGATATGCAGGCTTGCACTGGGTCATGGAATAATTCTGCAGTGGACGTCACCCACCGGGTCGATAAGCCAGATTGGCTGTATGAAGACCTACTCATGACTGCAGAGATAGCGAAATTGGCTCTCCCGGCTCCTCAAATACCCGGGACCTCCGACAAATTCCCAGATCTTCTCTGCAGTCTGGACTGCGAAGGACAAGAAGATGGCTCTCTCTTCTCGCAGGTGAGCGGGGCTATTAGCCTGCGGCCCTGTAGGACTATTCCCACCCGTTTCATTGTTAATTTGCCTCCCAGCCTTGGCTGCGCTGGTTCGGGTGAAGGTAGACGGCACCGCTGTCAGGTGCTTAGGAGCGCTGCTCCACCGCAATCCCCCACCAAAGGGTAGGCGGTATAGGCACTTGGTGAGCTTTTATGGGATGCCCCTCCCGCACTATTGCCCCTTGCCCCTCTCTATCGGTGGGCCCTACGTTGGGTGGCCGCTGCCCTCCCTCGCTCTCCCTTGTAGTTCTCGGGGGGGGGGTGTTTTCTGTACATTCACTTTTGTATGGTGTGCTTGGTTTGCCTTTAATCCTGTCACCGCACAGCTTCGGTTGCACTGGTTGCTTTTTGAACATTCCGCTGCCGCGCGCGCTTGTACGGCGTTCCGCGGTCAGCAGCGACATTACCTCAGGCGCTGCTGCGCCATCATTGGTTGATCTTGTCACGTGTGCGGCTTTGCGCTCCTCGGGGGGGGGGGGGGGCGCGTTCCGCATCACTGTCTCCGCGGCCCACCCCTCGAGGTATACTCAGCGCCATTTTGCTTCCTCGTGCTGCGTGGCTGGTGCCTACCTACCGCGGTCCGTGAGTGCCCTCGCGGGCTGTTTGTTCATATTTTTAATGTTATGTATGCATGTTGCTTATGTCTTATAGGCGGGTCAAGCTCAATTGGTTTCTCCCGGCGCTACCCCCTCTATAAGTTCATTAAACTTATTGAGGCCTAGTGTGCTAATTCCTCCCACTTCCCTAGCGGGCTATTGGGGCATCCCGGGTTGCTTTTATAGCGTGAATCCCTATCGGCCTATTGTGCCGCTATAATCACCATATGAAGGCGTCTCAGGATAATGTGCTCGGGGTTCCTTCGGGACAAGGCTGGCTGTGTGTGGCGTGTGGGGTGTCCCCTACAATGTGCGGATTTGTGTACCTTGTGCCGAGCAGGTGCTTGCGCTGCAGCCTGGTTTACCAGCAGCTGGGCCTGAGCCACGTATGGCTTTGACTACTCCCCCACGCTTACATCTGACTCCCAGTGAGCTGCATACCAGTGGGGAGTCTCAGCCTGATGTGTCTACTAGACTGGCTAGTGTTGAAAAGTTGCTCGCTAATACTATGGCGCGTAAGGCTTCTGCTAAGAGGCGGCATTTGGCGCCTGATGTCACTCTTTTCCCTATGGAGGCTGAAGAGTTCTTTGATCTGTCTGGTTATACCCCCCTGGAAGAAGGGGAATTGTTCTCTGACTCAGAATTATCTGATGAACGGCCCAAGGGTTATGCTGATTCTGGCTTTGATCCCTGGGCCCAAGATGATACTGATAGGCTTTTGGCTCAGATCTTTGAAGTGCTTTCTCTCTCTCCCCAACCGCGGCTCCTCAGCAGCAGGGGGAATTGTTTCATATTGCTAAGCCACGTTTAGAGTTCCCTGAACAATCTCATTTTAATAATCTCGTGCTCAAAGAATGGGAGCGTCCTAGCAGGCTCCCCGGATTCCCTAAGAGTTGGGATAGGAGATATCTCTTTCCTGCTGATGTGGTTAAACGTTGGTCATCCCCTCCCAAGGTGGATGCCCCAATTCTGGGTTTGTCTAATACCTCTGTCATGCATTCCCCTGACTCTACTACCCTGAAGGATAGTGAGGACCGGTGTATTGATCAGCTGGCTTTTGCCTGTGTGGGGAAGGCACTGCGCCCGGTTTGTGCCTCTGCCATTACAGCTGTGGCTATTAGAACTCTGCTTAAAAGTGTCCTAGATGGAGCTCCTGATGATGATTCTAGTGAGGAGTATAATGCACTTTCGCGTTGTGAGGTATTTGTTGCTTATGTCCTCTCTGCCTTGGATGATACCATTAGGATGTGTGGCAGAGCCTCTGCAAGGGTTTTTATTCCAACCTTTTCACCGTGCCCAAAAGAGATGGGTCGGTCAGGCCCATCCTGGACTTGAAGATCCTCAACAAGTTTGTCAGATGCAGGCGCTTTCGCATGGAAACTCTACACTCTATCAGTTCCCTGCGTCCAGGGGACTTCATGACCTCTGTGGACATCAAGGATGCTTACCTTCATATTCCCATCTTTCCAGGCCATCAAAGATTCCTCAGGTTTGCTCTGGAGGATCAGCACTACCAATTTGTGGCATTGCCCTTCGGTCTCACTTCAGCTCCCAGAGTGTTCACCAAGGTGCTGGCAGGAGTGATGTCTCTGCTCAGGTCTCAGGGCATTCGCGTTCTGCTCTATTTGACTTTTCAGTCCCTCCAACAGGCAGAGCTGGATACTCAGCGATTAGTGTCCTTGGTGACGCCCTTTCTGGGAATGAATCTGGATACAGTTCAGGCAAGGATCTTTCTTCCTCAGCAGAAGGTGGACAGTCTGCTAACGCAGGTTCAGTTCCTTCTTGCCCTCCATTCCTCCATCAGGCAGGGAATGCAGCTGGTGGGCCTGATGGTGTCGTGCTTTGAGGGGGTTCCTTATGCCCAGTTTCACATGAGGCCTCTGCAACTCCACCTCTTGTCAGTATGGGACAAGGATCCTGCGTCCCTGGACCAGGTCCTTGTTCTGTCCCCCCTAACCAGGCGGTCCCTCTCGTGGTGGCTGGATCCAGGAACCTGTTGGTGGGCAGATCCTTTCTGGCCCCCTGCTGGGAGATGGTAACCACGGATGCCAGTCTGACAGGTTGGGGGGGCTTCTGGAAGTCCCTACAATTCCAAGGGCAGGGGGGGCCCTCAGGAGGCCCACACCCCTATCAACATTCTGGAACTGAGGGCGATCAGGTTGGTTCTGGCTCACTTGACCCAACACCTTCGGGGCCGGCCTGTTCAGGTACGCTCCGACAACCAGACGGCGGTTGCCTACATCAATCATCAGGGAGGGACCCGGAGCAAGGTGGCCCTCAAGGAAGTGCCTCTGATCCTGTCCTGGGCGGAGGACAATGTTCCTGCATCTCAGCTGTGTGCATTCCGGGTGTGGAGAATCTGCAGGCAGACTCTCTGAGCAAGAGGACCTCTTGCCTGGGAGAATGGTCCCTCAACGACAGGGTGTTTCACTCCCTGTGTCACGGTTGGGGTCAGCCAGATGTGGATCTGTTTGCGTCCCGTCACAATCACAAGCTCCCAGCCTTTGTCTCCCTGTCCCAGGATCCTCTGGCATTGGCCACAGATGCTCTAGCAATGTCATGGCAGGACTTTCAGCTTCTGTATGTCTTTTCCCCATTTCCCTTGTTGGGCAGGGTTCTGCGCAAGATAGCTCAGGAGGGGGTGCCAGCAATCCTGGTGGCTCCCTGTTGGCCAAGAAGAGTGTGGTTCGCAGACATAGTGCAGCTGGCAGTAGATCAGTACGCTCTGCCCCGGCTTCCAGACCAACTCACTCAGGGACATTTACACCATCCCAATTTACAAACGCTGGCTTTGACGGCCTGGCTGCTGAAACCTCCATCTTGATGGAAAAGGGGCTGTCTGCCTTTGTTGTTAACACCTTGATTAGAGCTAGGAAGAAGTCTTCTTCTTCCATTTACTATAGGGTTTGGCATGCCTACATTGACTGGTGTGAGTCTAGGTCTCTTCCCTGTCGTGTGTTCTCTATCCCCAGGATTCTGGAGTTCATTCAACATGGTTTGGATCTGGGGCTTCAACTCAGTACTCTGAAATGTCATGTTTCTGCCCTGTTTGTTTTCTTCCAAAGATCTTTTGCTCAGCATTCTCTGGTTAAGACCTTTTTCCAGGGGGTTACTCATGTGCGTCCTCCACGTAAGCCTATGTTGCCTGTCTGGGACTTGAACTTGGTCCTTTCTGCCTTGCAGGGTGCTCCCTTTGAACCTGTGCAGGAGGCTTCATTGGCCATTCTTACTCTCAAGGTTGTCTTTTTGGTGGCTATCACTTCTGTTAGGCGTGTTTCTGAGTTGGCGGCGCTTTCCATCCAGCCCCCCTACTTTGAGAGACACCAGGATAAGGTAGTGTTTTGCTTTAAGCCAGATTTTCTGCCTAAGGTTGTGTCCGTCTTTCATCTTAATCAGGACATTGTTCTACCTTCCTTGTGCCCTAATCCTAGTAACACTGAGGGTTTTGCATTCCTTGGATGTGGTCCGGAATCTGAAGTTCTATCTGGTGGCTACTGCACCTTTTAGGAAAACTGATGCTCTTTTTGTGGTCCCTTCTGGCCCTAGGAAGGGTTTGGCTCCTGCTAAATCTACTATCAGCAAATGGATCCGTCGGGCTGTGATTCAGGCCTACACTGCTAAGGGGAAGAATCTTCCCTTCCGCCTTACTGCTCATTCCAATCGTGCTATTGGTGCCTCTTGGGCTTTTCAGCACCAGGCTTCTGTTGAACAAGTTTGCAAGGCCGCTACTTGGTCTTCATACCTTTTCCAAGTTTTACAAGGTTGATGTTCGGGCCTCAGCTGATGCTGTTTTCGGCCGCAAGGTTCTGCAGGCGGCAGTGATCTGAACTGCCCATTGTTGCCTTTTGGGGATCCCACCCTACTTTACAGACACTGCTATTGGATGTCCCAGACGTAAAGAATCGTATCTAGAGCAGGACGTACTGTATACTAAGAATAATACAATTCTGCGATTACTCACCTGTAGAATTGATATTATGAGTATACAGTACGTCCTGCTCCACACCACCCTTGGTTTTCATTATTCTTGGATCCTATGGTGATTGTTATCATTGTTGGTTTAGTTAATGGTTGGTTATGTTATCATTCTCCCGGCTTCCTTAACTGCTTTTCAATACTGGGAATTTGTGGGAGGTCCCGGGTATTTGAGGGACCGGGAGGAGCCAATTTCTCTGTCTCTGCAGTCCAGCGCCATCTGGCGGAGTAATACCCAGACGTAAAGAATCTTATCTGGAGCAGGACGTACTGTATACTCATAATATCAATTCTACAGGTGAGTAATCACAGAATTGTATTTTTACAGATATGCCTAATTTTGACATTTCCCAGAAATTTGGTCTGTTTTGAACCCATCATGTTTGATTTAGCCTATGTTCCTTTTTTGCTCACCTCCCCAGAATACTTGCTTACTTAACCCAGACACCTGTATTGCAACACTGCTTGCATTACTGGCAGAGCAGGGCATCTTTTAATTAATCTCAGAAGAGAAAAAGCTGCTTCTTCTTGTAAGGCGCACATCTGCCCTGAAGTCAACTCTTTCTGAATTGCAGAGCTTGCACCTTTTGGTGCAAGACTGGTTCTAACACCGAACCCTGTTGTTCTAACACCGAACCCTGTTGTAAGCAAATTCTGCATCCCCTACTACTACACCTTCACCATGGTCATAAGCTTTTGCTGCTGCCCATGCTAATTTCATTTGTTTTACAGTGTTACTTTGAGATCTGATGTCTTTAATTGCCGCAGCGCAGCTAAACTGTTTTCCATGGCAGAGATAGCAAGGTTTACAGTTTCACCTCATGACTTCTATTCTTAAGCAAGTGGGCGTGGCCCTTGGAGCTGCAATATAATATAATGGAATGGGTGGGGTCTGTGGGAGCCCAAGACATCGCTTCAGACAGCCTGTGCCATCTGTATCTCCCTGTTGCTAGGCAATATTGGAAACTGAGACCAGCATTCCCAGAACACGCACGAGCCCACATATGTGCATGCGCACATGCACGCACTCCAGCGCACACTTGCGGAGGGACAGCAGTGGCGGGCAGTACTCACCCAGGTAGAGGGGAGCAGCATAGGAGACACTTCTCTGCAGCAGGGAAAGCATGAGGTGGCCACATCCAGTGCTGCCTCTTTAGTGCAGGACACAGAGGTGCTGTCAAAGCTTCAGAGAGAGGAGAAAATAAGAGCAGCACTGCAGGTGGCTGTCCCTGCTGCATGATCATTTCCAACAGCATTGCCGCCTGACACCAGAGCGTGAGGGAGTAGGCGGCTTCATGACTGGCCAGGAAGGGAGAGAGCAGGTTACCACAGAGTAGGGGATGGGCTTAATCGTTGGTGGACGTTTATGCGGGGAGGTTAGGGCTAGTGAAGTTTGGGAATTCGTAATCACTTTCTGGCCGAGCACACAGAGCTGCAAGATGGTGGAGAGGTTCCAATAGCCTCTACACTGCTTTTATATTTTACCTGCAAAAAAACCCTTTAAAGTAGAAAATATGATAGGAAGATTTGTCATCATGATGTAATACTGGACTGTAATACAGATGGCATGCACACATTTTATAAGTTGCCTGTCCCAGTTATGTGAGTAAGATGGTGGAGAGTCAGCAAGCCCACCATGCTTGATGAACACTATACACCAAATGTATGAGCAAGATGAGTCAGCAAGCCCAATGGAAAAAGAACGTATGTGGTGAACAAAAAAAATAAAAACCTTCGGCAATTATAATTACCTTTGTTTCAGTCAGAGGTCCCACTTCCTACTCTGCTCTAAACTGATCTCTGCCTGCCTATCCCTACAATTCCCTGTGCTCTTTTTTTACACCCAGCTGCGGTCATTGTATTGTATTGTTGCGAAATCACATTCATAGCTGCTTTTGAAAAGCCTGTGACAAATCTAAGGTATAAGATACCTGATAATGTGTGTACAGGATTATGGGTGATGCTGCACTACCTGACTTTTTTATTTTAACATTTTGAGCATGTGTCCTCCATATTAGGAAAAGCTGATTTATTTGCAAACTAAGCTGCTGAAAATGCCATAAATTCGGACGAACCGGAGTTTGACCTAAAGTTTGACTCCAACTCTGGTTATTCTGAATTAGATCGCTAATCCCTATTCACCACCTTTTGGTTCCAACAACACCAAAAGAAGCTTACTAAGTCTGATGACTACAAGTAATAATGCTAAAACTTGGTGATGGGTTGTGAGCTTGATATTGGCTGCAACCTTTTCCAACGCCGAGTATTTGAACCAATATTCTAGGTAGCGGAAGGCCAAATTCTGTATTATTTAAAATAAGGTACTTTTTATGCGGACTGTCCAGGCAACTGACCAAAGAAACTCTTTTTCTCCCCTGTGGTTATTCGGCCCCCTTTCAGTGGCGTAAAACCTTATTGGTTGCTGAGATTGAGTCTCTTGCTGTGCAGGTCTGTTCTTCATCCACTGATGGGTCTTGGTCCTGAAGGTCCCTACTCAATGAAGGACGAACCTGCACAGTGTGGAACTCGATCTCAGCAACTAGTACCTTTTACTCTACAGGACTAGGACGGGGTCACCCATGCAGACCCTTTTAGATGGAGGATCTCTCTTATGATCATGTAAGTTGTACAAGAACAACCCCTTAGGCAAGCGGCTAAATTAGAGAAATGGCTTCTATATAGCCAGGGCTAATCTATTACACCACTTTTATCAGATCATGTACATTTTAGTGGCATTCTTTTAACCATGAAGGTAATAAATTGTTCTTTATTTCAGTACTACTGTTGTCCACGCATGATACTTTTGGCTATAAAGGGGCAATCTCTCGGATTTGGCCACTTGCCTTCATGCCTTTCCTATCTTTGCAGTGACAGCAATGATAACATGCTATTCAGAACTTTTCTACAAGGGGAATTATACAGCATCTTTCATCCTGAGGCCTCTTAATTAGGTAGCTGTGTAAGTCAGGTTTGACATGGTGACACTGTAAACAGTTTCAGCATCCTGCTAATTTACGGCTTGTTATTAGGCTTCTCTATAAACGGGAGGGAAAGTGCCCACTGCTGAAAGCTCCCCTATCCCCAGGTCAAGTGCGCGTGACTTCTGACTTAGTCATCTCTCTATTTGTGGCTGCAGTTTTGCTGGTGAAATCCATACCGGTCCTGCAGAGAAAGCACATTTCAGGCTGCAGTGTCCTTGCCGTGGCACATAGATGTTAAAATGCTTGCTCGCAGGTACCTCTGGAGAGCTCAGCCAGGGATGATTGATTCTCTGCATCTAGAGGTACAAAGCTTGGAATGCTGGCTGGGCCCTGCAGAATGTGGTCACTGTTCTGCCAGTCGGGGTGTTGAGAGCAACGACAGCTGTTGGCTTGAAGGCAGAAGGAAGAAAATGACAAATGTGGAGCCAGGTGTCCCGATTTGTTGGGGGAATGCATTTAAACGCTTCGTTTCCACAAGCTCTACCAACGGAAGCTTTTCAGCACTAGAGGAATGTTTCCTGCAAGTGATATCAAGGTTACCAGAAATAATCATTAACCTTTCATTACGAAAATGGAAAGCTAATGAATTCCGGAATCATTTAGGGAGAAATCCCTTCACAACAACGTAGTTCAGGCTGGCTGCCATTCAACCTGCCTACAAGCTGGGATAACCTGATTAGGACATGATGCACTTTTCACTTGATGAGCTGATGATTAACTTACTTGAATATCCTCAGTTGCTTACAATTCAACTGTGCATTAAGGGCGCATATCTTGTCTTGAAATGTATTTTGTTGGAGGCCAGCGTTGTTTAAAGAATAATCACAGGCACCAATTGAGGGGAGCATGACCTGTGCTTTTAAAGGTTGTCCAATTAAGCATATAGGACATCTTCACCTTACTGGTGTTGGATATCGAGTTTACAGTTATCTCCAAGATCTTGCTCCATACAAGGTGGTTACCATCTGAATAGATTGATCTTTTAAAGGCTCTCAGGCCTGAAGTGGTAAAAAATCGGAAGAAACTGTGATTAAGGTTTATTGCTTTTCTTAACAGCTACTGAATCATTAAGTGGTGAGACATTATACAAGAATTATAATTCAAAATCTCCTTTTAACAATGTTGCAAAATCAACATGGCAAGACAAAAGTATAATAAGAGCTAAAGGGGAAATGCTAAAAAAAAAGGTGTAGAATGGATCGTATCAATGCCAAGAGAAGGGTTACAAAAAGTTTGGTTGGCCCTTAGTGACCCTAATGACTTCTGCCCCCCCCCCCCCCAAAAGCAATTTACTCACCCGTCTGTTTTCCTGCCTGTCATTAGCTGGCGATACCATCCATTTGTGTGCAGGAAGTGGCAGGCAGCAAGACCCCAGCAGTGGCAGGAGCATTATAAGTAAACAGAGCATCTTTGAGCTGTAGGACACCTGATAATAATCTGCTCTCTTGTTGGTAGACATTTGGGTTTTTTGGGGGCCTCAAATGTATGTATGGCTTTGAATCAAAATTAAAGGGTCTGTCCATCCAAGCGGTTAATAAAACCTACAGCTTTCTACCTTCTTGAGTGATTGTTGTTTAGCTGCCCTTGGTCCCTTTGTGCAGCTTGGAGCAAGATTAACAGTGTCTGATTTCTCCCCCTCCCCCTGGGGTCTCCTGTAACCAAGGCCACCCCCAGCTTGTGCAAAAGGCATTACATTCCCCTGCTCAGTATGGCCACACCTACGCTCCCTCTGTGTGTGAGAAAGAGAAAGTAAAAGGTTTAAACTTTATATATCGGCAAAAAAAGCCTTTTTTCAATTTGCATTGCCAGGTGTAACCCTACAAAATAGGCCAACACTTAGTACTGCCTGCTGAAGTCATTTAAATGCCCCCTGGAAGTTCGTAAAGATGCAGACACAAAAGTTATTCTTTATAGCAGAGGTGTCATCATAATCCTTGTCATCAGGAGACACATCAGCATCTGGTTGGTTCAAAAGGCTGGTTAATAACAGACACAGAACAAAATGCATACACAACCATTCAAATGTACTGTATGGTTACAAACGCATAGATATTGAGCTCAAGACAAATGCAGAATTATTGTCCAGGACAGATACAGATGCGAAAATATTTTGCCCAGGGCAGAGGCGGTCACATAATTCATTATTTTGCCTCGGCTAGATGCAAAATTATTTTGCTCTGGGCAAATGCCGAATTATGTTGCTCTGGGCAGTTGCAACATTATTTTTCCTAGGACAGATGCAGAATTATTTTGCCTAGGACAGATGCAGAATTATTTTGCCTAGGACAGTATGCAGAATTATTTTGCCTAGGACAGATGCAGAATTATTTTGCCCAGGACAGATGCAGAATTATTTTGCCCAGGACAGATGCAGAATTATTTTGCCCAGGACAGATGCAGAATTATTTTGCCCAGGACAGATGCAGAATTATTTTGCCCAGGACAGATACAGATGCGAAAATATTTTGCCCAGGGCAGAGGCGGTCACATAATTCATTATTTTGCCTCGGCTAGATGCAAAATTATTTTGCTCTGGGCAAATGCCGAATTATGTTGCTCTGGGCAGTTGCAACATTATTTTTCCTAGGACAGATGCAGATACAGAATTATTCTGCCTAGTATAGATGCAGAATTATTTTGCCCTGGGACAGGGGCAGATGCAGCATTTTTTTGCCCATGGCAGGTGCAAAATGTTTTTGCTTTGGGCAGTTACAAAATTATTTTGCCTAGGACAGATGCAGAATTATTTTGCCTAGGACAGATGCAGAATTATTTTGCCTAGGGCAGATGCAGAATTATTTTGCCTAGGACAGATGCAGAATTATTTTGCCTAGGACAGATGCAGAATTATTTTGCCTAGTACAGATGCAGCATTATTTTGCCTAGGACAGATGCAGCATTATTTTGCCCAGGACAGATGCAGCATTATTTTGCCCAGGACAGATTCAGTCACAGATTTTTTTGTGCCCAGAACAGATGCAGGCGTTGAATGAATTTGCCCAGGGCAGATGCAGCATTATTTTGCCCAGAGCAGATGCAGCATTATTTTGCCCAGGGCAGATGCAGCATTATTTTGCCCAGGTTAGCCACGGAATTATTGTAGCTAGACCAAAAGCAGGCCCAGAATAATTTTGCCCTGGAAAGATGAAGATGTAGAATTAATTTGCCTATCCCATCTTGCAGTAGCTAGTAATAACCCTTGCACCACAAAAGACCCCCCCTTGTGTGGTGAGCGTTAATTGCACAGAGACACAGGACAATTGCAGACACTACTCTCTTCTACCCAGAATGTTAAGGTGCACACCAGCAAGTTTTTATAGGCACTACACTTGGAGACAGGATTGGAGCATCACTTGTCAGAGCCACAGATAGGCGTGGTACCGGAGTCAAAAGCCTTGGAGTGACCAGGCCAGCTAGAAGGGCACCATCTGGAACCAGTCAGAAGGCCACATAAAAAGCCTTGGAGGGCCGTCTTTGTCCCCTCGGTACTTGAGTTTGACCTATGTGCTTTATAGAGAAAACATTTTTGCACTATTCATTTTTCTTCTCTAACACTCCACTAGGGAAAGCCAAGACATTTGAAAATCAGCAGCTGTGAACAGTCTCTTTGATATCTGGTGTGCAGTATTTTGATTGGCAATCCAGTGATTATTCCTTATGCTTCTAAACTGCTTCTAAAATGTTCCCAAATTTAGGCCGAATGCAGTCATTCATGCAAAGAGCTGATCAACAACTGCCTCGTTATCGAATATTAAAGTAAATTAGGCTGGCCACTAGCAGGCCTATCTAAAATAAAGTACCAACTGGCAAGTATAATGCTCAGTAGAGCATTGAGAGTGTTGGCATACTTGCACTTGCATATAACTTCCAGTGGTCTGTCTCTAAAAGTTACTAGTGTGACAACCCTTTAAATTTTTTAATTCGTCTAGTTTGTAAATTCTTATAGGTGACACACTGATTAAAGCAGCAAAAGTCATGCTGCAACATAAAGCCCTCATGCAGATGATTTTTGTAAAAAACTGAAAATATTCTTCAACCCACATAATTAGTAGTTGACCCTTAAGAGCAGAGAATGTAAACCTATCTTAGAGGACACCTAGCTAATTTCACTGTTGTGTTCAACCTGGCAGACCTCCGGGTCGTGATGCTAACAAAGCAAGGAGAGAAATGTTTACACGGTGATGGCCTTTGGTGAAAACACAAACCATTTGTAGTTTTCTGTCGTGTCATATGAAAAAATTACATTCTTTGAACGTGTCCGAGGCACCAAAATATGGCTAACCACTTGCCTGGAGCAAACAAATGAATTCAGCCTGGTCTAATGTGTTGACTAACTCTAGCACTTGATTTAGAGCCATTAATACTGATGACTGCTCTAGGCCCAATGGGAGGCATCAATGCAGAGCAGTGGTTCGGACTAAAAATCACAAGGTTTGAATGAGGACCTTCTACTATAAACAAATGAGACTAAATCAGAAACAATCTTTAACAAATGTTGTTACTGTATTAATTTTTTAGAAATGGCATTAAATCGCCTTTTATTTAAAAGAGACAGCATGGGCTGTGGCAATAATAGTGACAATAAACTGAAGTGCTCTGAAGCGCAAGGGACCTAACCACTCAACTGCTCCCCAGGCGCCATGGGTAGAGCAGCTCACCACTTCCAAGCCTGTGTTCATTCACTGCTTGTCTCACTGCACAGACGCCATTTCCTGTAGATGCTGCAGCAGGTCTCCAAAGTTTGCCCCTCCTAACCTCCTACATTTTCATGACCACCTTCCATATGTGGCCAAATGGCCGTCCTCGTCCCTTGATTCCTCCAGCATTGCCATGAACATTAAGGTCTTACCAGGCTAGTTTACCACAGGAGTGCTGAGGGGCAGCGGTGTCGTTAGACCACATCTGAAGTGTGAGGTCATGAAACAATGCAATTGATAGGAGGGGCAAATATTGGAGACCGGCTACAGCATCTACAGCACACCGCAGGGAATGGAGGGGAGGCCCATGGGACAGGCTTTACATTACCTTGCGGTGTTATTGTTGCCATTGCCTGGTCTAACCCTTTAATATTCCAAGTGTGACATACACTCCGCTTCAATACTTCTTGACAGTTGGGTTATTCTCCAGTAGAGGGTGAACTTCTGCAGAGATGAATGCAAAAAAAGAAGCCCCTCCCGGTCCATAACTACCTGGGACCTCCCACCAATTCCCCAGTTGTCTTCTCTGCAGGAAGCGAGCAAGACAGAAGATGAAGACTTCTCTTACTTGCAGGTAAGCCGGGCTCGCGCCCGGCCATTTTCGTCCCTATTGCTGCCAGGACCCTCCTAAATTTTCCCTGTATTGAGCCTCCCAGCTTAGGCTGCGGGTCCTGGTAAAGGTAGGAGCACCTCTCCACGTGAGACCTCACTATGGGGTAGGCGGTTATCCAGGTTTTGGTGATCCTGGTGTGGGATGCCCCGTCCCGCTAGGCTTAGGGCCGGATTCTGGCAGGGTTCCCCCCCTTCTGGGTCCCTTACTCTCCTCGGGGGGGGGGGGGGGGCCTTTATACTGTGTGCGTGTGTGATTTTACTCGTGTGTGTGTGTTTAACGCTCGGCCCGCACGCACACTCTCGTGCGGCGGCGGGCCGGTTCTCTCATGGTCGGCTCTGTGGCCATATTGGCCGGGGAGCGCGAACTTCTGCTTCTCTCAGTGAAGGGGGCGGAGCCTGGCGCTCTCCCGTGACGGAAGACCGCGCCGGTGTCTGCCCCTTGGCTTCTTCGTCCGGCTTCCAGCACTATCGGCTGGAAGCGCGGCGTGGGTGTGTATCCCGTGTCAGAAGGGGGCGGGGCCATGGGCTGGCGCGCTCCGCGCTGGCCCGCCTCCTTCACCCTTTCCACAGAGGGGATGCCATCTTCATACTGCGGCCAGTGAGTGCCCCATACGGGGCTCCTTTATGCTGAATATATCGTTTTATGCACATTAATATTGTACATGCTGCCGGGCATTATTGGTGCCCGTGGGCGATATATATATATATATATATATATATATATATATATATATATCCCCAAGATGTATAATTATGGGTGTCTATATATAGTATATGCCTTTTATTTGCACTGTATGGCGTGCAAATAAAATGGTGGTATATATGTAATTACCTGTATATGTATATTTCTGTTGTGTGACTGTAGGATCAAATGCTATGGCATTTTTTACTATGCTCCGCTCTTATGTGGCTTATTTTGTGTGTTACAGGTGTCCCTGTATACGTGCATTTTAAGGGGTACATCCTGGTCCTGGGGTCCCTAGATATAAAAGTTGTCTACCCAAAAATCCTCCGACCCGGACTTTTAAGGGGCATCCCGGGTTGCTTATGTGTAATCCCCTACAGTCTTGCGACTGACCACAAAAATTCACCATATGGAGGCTCTGCAGGATACCAGGCCCAGGATCCCTTCAGGACAATCCGGGCCATGTGTGGGGTGCGGGGTATCCCTTACAGGGGAGAATGTGCTGATCTGTATACCATGCGCACAAAAGGCCATAACGCGGCAGTCGGGTACCCAGCCTTCTGGGTCGTCTCCTCCCGCTTCATCGCCTTCCCCTCCCCACCTGATCCGTACCCCAAGTGACATTGGTACTAGTGGGGAGTCGCTTTCTCATGTTTGGGCTAGGTTGGCCAGCATAGAGAAAATGATTGCTAGCACGGTGGGCAAGAAGCCCCAGGCTAAAAAGAGACAGTTGTCGTCAGCCCAGCCCTTGTGGGACACTGACAATGAGTCCGCTGAATTGTCCGATTATTCCCCGCTAGAGGAGGGGGAATTGTATCAGGATTCAGAGGCTGACTATGGGCAGCCTGGGAATTCCAATGTCGGGCAGGCGCTGGGGGATGTCGTTGATATGGCCACTGTTTTGTCACATTTATTGGAGGTGTTGGATATTGATCCACCTGAGGCGCCCCCTCTTAAGAAGGGGGAATTTTTTGGGGCCTACAAGCCCCGTCTGGAATTCCCTACCCAGGGTCATTTTGATGCGCTGATACTTAGGGAATGGGAGAGGCCCACTCGGCTTCCTGGTGTGCCTCAGGGATGGGATAAGAAGTATCCCTTTCCGGTGGAGGCGGTCAAGCGCTGGTCTTCTCCTCCCGAGGTCGACGCACCTGTGTTAGGTTTGACCAACTCTTCTGTGCTGAACACCCCTGACGCCTCCTCCCTTAAGGATGGCGAGGACAAGCGCCTTGATCAGATGGCGTGCCACGCATTTGCCAACGTGGGCTCGGCCCTGCGGCCGGTTAGTGCATCTGCCCTGGTGTCCCTTTCTACCAGGTCTCTTATCAGGGACTGGCTGAATAACGCTCAGCTGGATCCAGCTGGCGCTGAGTTCGCTATACTTAAGAAGTGCGAATTGTTCGTGGATTTTGTCATGGCTGCGATGGAAGACTCCATTGTCGTGTGTAGTAGCCTTACTGGTGGCCATGCGCAGACTGGTCTGGCCCCGTCAGTGGACAGCGGACGTTGGAGCCAAGAAGTCACTCACAGCTCTCCCCTTCTTGGGTGCGCGGCTGTTTGGAGATAAGTTGGATGCTGTTGCTAAAGGCGGTAGTTACCTCAGCGGAGGAAGCAGCACCGTCCCTTTCGGGGGGCGGGCTTGTTCACTCCTTCCTTTCGAGGGGCCAGAGCGTCTAGGGGTCTGGCCTTCTCGGGGGTCAGGGGCTCGTCCTGGAACAGAGGCAGAGGTCGGGCACGTCCTGCGGCTGCCTGGGGTTCCAAGCCCAAGCCTGCCGTTAAACCGGCTCAGCAATGAAGGGGCGCTCTGGCCCGTAAGGGTGGGGGGACGGCTGCGGCTCTTCTTCCGGGTCTGTGCCCGGGAGGTCACAGACAATTGGATCTTGGAAGTGGTCTCCTCCGGGTACAAACTGGAGTTTGAGTATTGGCCGCCCCCAAGATTCTTAAGGCCTCGGACCCTCAGGCTGCACAGGGGCTCCTGTTGGCAGTGAAAAGCCTTCTGGACATGGGGGTTATATGCCCAGTGCCTCCGTTGGAAAGAGGCAGGGGTTACTACAACCTTTTCACGGTTCCCAAAAAGGCGGGTTCGGTGAGACCCATTCTAGATCTGAAGGTTCTCAACAGGTTTAACAGAGCCAAGAAGTTCTGCATGGAGACTTTGCGCTCGGCTATCAATTCCCTTCGCCAAGGGGATTTTATGACATCCATAGACATCAAGGATGCGTATCTGCATGTTCCGATTTTTCAGGCACATCAGAGATTCCTCCGGTTTGCGGTAGGGGATCAACATTATCAATTTGTAGCTCTTCCCTTTGGTCTGACCTCGGCACAGAGGGTCTTCACCAAGGTTTTGGCGGGCATAATGGCTCTGCTCAGATCTCAGGGCATTCGCATTGTGCCTTATCTGGACGACCTGTTGATTTCAGCTTCTTCCCTTCAGCAGGCAGAACTGGACACTCAACAGGTGCTGTCGACCCTGGAAAGGTTCGGGTGGGTGATCAACCGCACCAAGTCTTCTCTCTCCCCGTCTCGAGTGATTTCATTTCTGGGCATGAATCTGGATACCAGTCGGGCCAGAGTGTTTCTGCCCCAGACCAAGGTGCAGGGGATTCAGGACCTGATCCGTCTTCTTCTGGCCAGTCCTTGTCCCTCTATCCGACAGGGGATGAAACTGGTGGGTCTGATGGTGTCCTCCTTCGAGGCGGTGCCGTTTGCACAATTTCACATGAGATCTCTTCAACTTCTCCTATTGACGTATTGGGACAGGTGCCCACAGTCATTGGATCAACCTTTCAAGATGTCTCCCAGGCTTCAGCAGTCACTTCGGTGGTGGCTGGACTCGAGCAGTCTGGTGAAGGGCAGATCCTTTCTGGTCCCTTGTTGGGAGACGGTTACCACGGATGCCAGCCTGTCGGGCTGGGGAGGTTATTGGAAGAGGCATCAGTTCAGCGGGGTGTGGGGTCCCCAGGAGGCTCACACCCCCATCAATGTATTGGAGCTCCGAGCCATTCATCTGGTTCTGGCTTTGTTGACCCCACAGTTACGGGGTCTTCCGGTTCAAGTGTGTTCGGACAACCGAACGGCAGTGGCCTACATAAATCACCAATGAGGGACTCGCAGCAGGAGTGCCCTCAGGGAAGTCTCTCTGATCCTGCGCTGGGCAGAGAGCAATGTTCTACATTCCGGGGGTGGAGAATACGGAGGCGGATTCCCTGAGCAGGGGGTCCTCTCGCCACGGAGAGTGGTCTCTCAACCCCGAGGTCTTTCTGGATCTTTGCCGCAAGTGGGGGACTCGGGAGGTGGATCTCTTTGCCTCGAGGCACAATCACAAACTTCCGGCATTTGTGTCTTTCTCAGGATCCCCTGGCCTTGGCAGTGGATGCCTTGTCTCTGGCGTGGAAGGACCTGGGTTTTCTGTACCTGTTTCCACCTGTCTCCATGCTGGGCAGGGTAGTTCGCAAATTGGTTCTAGAAGAGGCACCAGCGATTCTGGTGGCTCCAAGGTGGCCAAGAAGGGTTTGGTACGCAGACGTCGTAAGGATGGCCGTAGACCAGTGCCGGCTTCCCTTGATGCCGGACCTGCTATCCCAGGGTCATCTACTTTACCCCATTTTACAAACGCTGGCTTTGACGGCCTGGCTGCTGAAACCTTCATCTTGTAAGAGGAAGGTTTGTCCGAGGCTGTCGCTCAGACCCTGATTAGGGCTAGGAAGCGGTCCTCTTCTGGCAATTACTATAGGACTTGGAGGTCCTATATTGATTGGTGTGAGGCTAGGGCCTTGCCTTGCAGGGTTTTTTCTGTACCCAGGATTTTGGAGTTTCTTCAGCATAATCTGGACCTTGGGTTCCAGCTTAGTACTTTGAAAGGACAGTTTTCTGCTCTGTCGGCTTTCTTCCAGAGGTCTTTTGCTTTACACCCGCTGGTTAAGACTTTTTTCCAAGGGGTGGCGCATGTGCGGCCCCCTCGAAACGCTGTAGTTCCTGTTTGGGATTTGAATTTGGTTCTTTCGGCTCTGCAGGGTCCTCCTTTTGAGCCGCTACAGGATATTGCTCTTTCGGTTCTCACTCAGAAGGTTGCCTTCTTGGTGGCTATTACCTTGGTTCGGCGTGTCTCTGAGTTGGCGGCTTTGTGGATTCAGGCCCCTTACTTTGAGAGACACCAGGATAAGGTGGTTTTTCATTTTAAACTGGATTTCCTTCCTAAGGTGGTGTCTGCTTTCCACCTCAATCAGGATATTGTTCTCCCTTCCTTGTGCCCTAAGTCTAACAATGACAAGGAGAGGGTTCTGCACAATTTGGACGTTGTTCGCTGTGTGAAGTACTATTTGGTGACTACTTCTTCCTTCCGCAAGACGGACGCTTTTTTCGTGGTGCCCTGCGGGCCCAGGAAAGGTTTGGCACCTGCTAAGTCTACGATTAGTAAATGGATTCGTCAGGCCATTGTTGGGGCCTATTCTGCTAAGGGGAGGACTCTCCCTTTTAGGGTCACTGCGCACTCTACTCGTGCTGTGGGTGCATCCTGGGCTTTTCAGCACCAGGCTTCTGTTGAACAAGTTTGTAAGGCTGCTACTTGGTCTTCCGTTCATACTTTTTCCAAGTTTTACAAGGTTGATGTGCGGGCTTCAGCGGATGCTGTTCTTGGCCGCAAGGTTCTGCAAGCTGCAGTGGTTTGAGTTGGTGCATTCTTTACTGTTTATGGTTCCCACCCTTGACGGGGACTGCTATTGGATGTCCCAACTGTCAAGACTTATTGAAGCGGAGTGTATGTCATACTTGGAATAAGATAGATAAAATACCGTTTTGTCATTCCTCACCTTTAAAACGGATATTATAAGTGTGACATACACTCCGCTTCACCCACCCTGTTTGGTATTCTGGATCCTTTATATGGTGAACCATTGTTTTTTTGTTAGTATTGTTATATTTGGTTCTTCCTGTTCCCTTTACTACTATCTTACACTGGGGAATTGGTGGGAGGTCCCAGGTAGTTATGGATCGGGAGGGGCTTCTTTTTTTGCATTCATCTCTGCAGAAGTTCGCCCTCTACTGGAGAATAACCCAACTCTCAAGAAGTATTGAAGCGGAGTGTATGTCACACTTATAATATTAAAGGTGAGTAATCACAAAACGGTATTTTATCTTCTGTCCAGGTAACTACATACACTATGCAGCTTCTTTGTCATATTTTCCATATAAAAAATACAGATCCTCTTGGATTTTCGGTGTGGGAGTTGCTAGTATAAAAAAGGGAGGGGGGGCTGTGCCCTCTCAGCAATACCTGATTGAGATCTATAAGGAATTTCACGAGAATGGGCTTTTCCTTTATGCTTGTTAGTTCTAGCTACCGGGGATGTGTCCTGATGGTCACAGGTCAAAAAAGGGATTTTTTATATCCGAATACCACCCCATAGAAGCCTATTGTGTCCAGCACTAATTTAGACTTCAGGGCTGGCCACACGCTGCCCGCCCCCATTTGGCAGCAAATAAACCATTTAAAATAAAGAGATCTTACCTTTCAGGTCGATCCCCCAGAGAACTCAAGTCCCCTGATTGGCTGCTATGGTCACGTGGCTGCTGGCACCAGCACAGTGAAGCTTCCGGCTACCATGTGTCCGCAGTAGGCAATCGGGGGGCTCAAGTTCCTTTGAGGGATCTCAGACAGCATTATCTGTTTTTCTAGATTGAGATTGAGACAATTGAGACAGGATCAACTTATATTTTAAGACGATTACCCGTAAAAGGCCAGCAACCAACATGGGACATAACCGTTATGTTAAAGAGGGTTTCTGGAACCTCCATTGGAAGAAGTACCAGAAACGTGATTGTGTTTCAAATTTTGTTTTCTGTTGGCTATCACATCAGCCAGGTGGGTAAGTGAGCTGCAAGCTCTATCGATGAAGGAACCCTACTGCACAATCCTTCCAGAGAAGGCCATATTGAGACTCAATACTTTATTTTTTGCCAAAGATTGCTACATCTCTTAATAGGTCCCAAGACATAGTGCTCCCGACATTGCCTGCCGAAATCCACTATTTCCAGATGGATAAAACAGACATTTGTGCAGGATTACTCACCCAGAGGAGTTACTCCTCCACATTCAACAAGAGCTATGTCAGCTTCTTGGGAAGAGAGGGTAGGTGCCTCCTATAGAAAAGATCTGTAAATCAGTAATGTTGTCTTCACCCCACACCTTCCTCAAACACTATAGACTAGATCTCCTTTCTGCAAAATATCAGGCCTTTGGTAGAAGGGAATTACTAGAAGCTTTCCACCTGTAAGGTATAGTTACTTGCCAAATCCTCTCCGTGGGTTGTCATGAAGAATGAAAGGAGAACATCCCTGTTAGACTTACCTGTAACGTAACATTTTTTTTCTACGAATCCTTCATGGCGACCCCTTGGTTCCCTCCCATTGTCCTACCATTTAGCTTATCTTACTTGCTTAAGACTGAGGTGGGGATTTAACCTCTGTTCAGTTTTTTTTCTCCTCCCAGGGGGTGGGACCGCTCTCTCTGTGGGTTGTCATGAAGGATTTGTAGAAAAAACATTACCGGTTTTTATTTTAAAAACAAAAGCTACAAATTGTAAAAATTGCATTTTTAATTTTTTTTTTCCAAATATTTCACCCATAAATATTGAGAAAATTGTGAAAAATTACAAACAAGACATTTCATGTTAATGCCCAAACTCCAAGCCCAAAGCTGAAAAAAGCAGTGTATAATTTTCCTGGGAATTTCCTCGACAGTCCTTCAAAAATTCATGGTTAAACATGTACAGCGCAAAGTAGTGAAAAATGGCCTTGCAACAGAGTGTGACACATAAACTAATATGCTAATGAGAGGAGGAGTCACTTATGCCCCCGAACGGAATAAAACTCCCCCAAGCTTGTGGTTTCTTCTGGTAGGAATAAAATCCAGGGGTGGTGACAGGTTTGATTGTATTAGGGGTGACAAAACCTACCCCCAGCCCCCGATTTGCTCTTTTTTTCCATTAAAAAAAAGCCTCCTGGCTGGAAATATCTTGATGCTGGGTGTATAAGTGATCATCCTGCCATCCAGCATATTTTTATGGATATTTTTATAATTGGGTCATTTGTGATAGTTCTCCTCCTTAAATTTCTGACTTATTCTCTGTTATTTATTAGATATTGATTCATTTAGAGCTTATTTAAAAAATCTTATTTTGTAACTGCACAATCCTGTATTTTTTCGCTCCATAAGATGCATTTTTCTCTCCAAAAGTGAGAAGAAAATGGCTGTCACATGTGCCATGGGATCACTGGTGCGGTAAGTTTATCAGGCTAACCTGAGGGCTACACACAGTAGGGTATTCCAAATCAGGGTACTCCTGTAAGGCAAGCCATTTGGTTCAGGATATTTTTTATTTTCTCCCTGTAATCCCTTGTTATGGTCAGGTGCGTCTTGTAGTGTTAAAAATCTGGTATTTGTATGATTGCATTGTCCTCAATGTATATATTTATGCATCTTTCAATTATTGCTGCTGCCCGTAGTCTGTCTGAATCTCTTAGCGTAAAATAACCTACTGTGAAAATGGAGAATTACTAGAGGAATATTATCTTCATAATCTTTCTTTCGTCATTTGTTGAGGAGTATTTTCTTACACTGATAGACTTGGACCTAATGACGTGATTGACTTGTCCACTTATCCAGAGCAGTATAATTGTGGCCAGCAGCTCTGGCTAGAGGAAGTCACAGACGCCGAGTGTGGAATGTCGCATATCTACTCTTTTAAACTAATTATCCTCTTGTTAAAATAATCTCGTCTCCTCGAGGTATTAGAGCGCAGGAACCCTTCTCCCTTTACCTTCATGGCAGTCGTTTCCAGGGGCGATTGTTCTGCGGCTGAACTCTGAGATATGTTTTTCGGTAAATCCATATTTTTTCAATAGATCGGGAGGAGTGGAATGTAAGCGGCAGCAGGACTATTGTTTAAACTACTTAATAGTGCATATGATCCTAATCGGATGGTAATTTATCCCAGTTAGATTGTAGAAGGAACACGGAAGGGAGCTTCCTGGAGAAGCACCTGGTTCTCATCATGTATTAAAATAATACGCACCAGCACAGAAGCCCCTTTAATATCTTGAGCGCTTGATGGGTAACATACACACGCACACATTTATATATTAAGAGTTTGTGTTTATTTGCTCACCTGACACTTCCTGACTAATCAGAAGATGCGGAGTGTTGTGTTTTACATCGGTTTAAATCTGTGTTGGGTGGGAAGTGAAAGTTTGCTTGTTCTTCTGAAGGATATCCCCCTTTGATGCCTGGCCTGGGAGCTGCACTTTCTTAAACCCGCAGGGAACCTATCTGTCTCGAATCTCAATTAGCCTTGTGTATGGCTGTCTCTGATTCTGCTGTGTATATTCTGGCGCCTCCTAGTGGTAGAGGTAAGCCTTCATTATGCAGTCGAGTCCTGCCTCTACCTGCAGGCCTCTCAAATGACGACTTGGAGGAAGGGATGCTTATACTTTTAGCTGTGCCTCTCGTGAGGAGTATCCCCACCTGTGCATCACTGTTTCCAAGCTAGTGTAACATTCTAGAATGTTCTTAGAATCTTCAACTAGCAGGGTAGGCTACAGATTGTTTAGACAAGCAGTGGACCCCTTTGTGGTAAAGAGTTGCATCACAGAGGGCCGTCCCAAATCTGGATGCCCCCTGGATGCACCTTGGTCATTGCCAGTGCGCCGTGAGGAGATGTGGGCACCAGCTGTGGCGTTGCTCTTCCAGTCCGCCGGTCAAGCACTGTCGCACACCCCAAAGGGCAGCCCTGTCAGTGAGTCCCCCCCCCCCTCCGGAGGCCGGGGGGCCCCAGGCAGCTGCCCCACCCTTTCTGGGTGCTGTGGCCGGCCCTGGCTGAAGCAATCTCCCAACTTGTTACAGTGATCCCAGCCCCCTTATAGAGGGACTTGAAGCTCTTATAATGTTGGACTCTTTATGGGGCCAAATTGGGATGCCCTGCTGTTTAAAACCTCCTGATCCACTCACCATTTTTCCTGGACCCACCCTGCATTCCCGCCATACCTTTAGCTGGGGCGTGTACCCACATAAGGCGCTTCTGAATGGCTGCCGTGGGCAATTCGGCAGATAGAGGTGAGCAGGAATGAGGCTGATGGCTCACATTCCATGCAGACTTTCCTGCTGCTCAGAGTGGCACACATATATATTTTATGATGTGTGTATATCCCCCACAAATAGGCAAGGTCAGTGTGGCATGCCCCCCTTCCATTCCCTATAGCCAGTGTGGCATGCCCCCCTTCCATTCCCCATAGACAGCGTGGCATTCCCCCCCATCCCCATAGACAGTGTGGCATGCCCCCCTCCTCTTCCCCATAGGCAGTGTGGCATGCCCCCCTTCTCTTCCCCATAGGCAGTGTGGCATGCCCCCCTCCTCTTCCCCATAGGCAGTGTGGCATGCCCCCTCCCATTCCCCATAGGCAGTGTGGCATGCCCCCTCCCATTCCCCATAGGCAGTGTGGCATGCCCCCTCCCATTCCCCATAGGCAGTGTGGGATTCTCCCCCCTCCATTTCCCCATAGCCAATGTGGCATTCCCCAGTGGTTTATGCATAGGATAGATGTTAAAGAACATCTTCAGCTTAAAGTGGGCCAAAACCCATGGAGATCGGCCCAGGAATCTATAAGATTCCCGGGCCGATGGATTCCCCCCCCCCCCCCGGCGCATAAGAATGGCTGCACGCTTCATGCTACTTGGATCCATATTAGATGAACTTCTGGACCAAGGGGCGGGAGCGGTTCTGAGTGCGCTGATTGAACGATCGACCACGCATGCGTCGTAGGACCGAGAATAGGTGAGTTTGTTCGGGCAAGCTGGGGGGGGGGGGGGGTTCACACAGCGAGGCAAGGACCAAAACCCAGGATAGTCAAAATCCTGGGTTTCGGTCCACTTTAACATGTTTATCTAGGGAGGTCCTTTAAACCTGACATTCACATTTATTACTGTTGATTGATTTAGCCCAAATTTCTGTTGTGACCAGACAGGAATTCAGAAAGAAGTAATTAGTGTGACTGCTGCCATAGGAACCCCATATTTGTTGTTGGTCACTTCCTTTTAGTCCTGTGAGGCCTTTTTTCTTTCCCCCTTGATCATTTTTTTTTTCATTTAACGATATTGTAGCATTCATGTTTTAGAGCCATGCAAATGACCTCTACTTACTCTGGGCTGCCTATTGATTGATGGCACTCTTTAGGGATTTTTTTTCCCCCCTTGGCCAAAAAGCAGTTCTTCAGGAGTATGTGAAATTATGACAGTCACATCCATCAGCACCAGTTTACAAATAATCCTCAGGATATTTTACCCACCGGCAAATACTACTGCTGTTGCTTTTAGGAATCCCGTAGCTTTTAGGTTTTGAACCGTGATGCTGACAGATATGCTGGGATAAAAGAGATAAATAACATTTCATGAAGTCAGGAGTTCCTTTAAACCCAGAAGAGCCGACGTCTTGCTCTGGCCACCTTTTGACCTCTATACCTAGCTGTGCTAGAAGCATTTTGGCCTGCAGAAACAATACATGGCTAGATGAAACAGTTCATATCAGGACAGTGTACAGGCAGTTCCAGAAAGTAATTTATATCAAGACAGATATTTCAGAAACAATCGCTGAGGTTTAAAACAATAAAACACAATTTTTATGTGGTCTGGGCTAGTAAAATGGTTGGACTCTTTGGCTGAGGAAATGTTTTCGTCATTGCTGGGAGGAGCTGCTCCAAATACTCCCACAGAATTAATGGACCATAGATGATCATTCACATCTTCAGAGCAGGTTCGTTGTGCTAAAAAGGAGCTGCATAAGGCTCAAAAATTAATACTGTATAGGGCAAGCGGAGAATACCTACAACTAATATTAACTTACCTTCAGCTGTGAAATTGAAGTTATTAGAACTTGTCATGTCCCAAAAAATATGAATCCTGGTAGCAAGTGGCAGTGCAACTTTGTATCTCCATGCATATATCCAGCTCGACCAAGTCCCATAAAACAATTTTACTGTATTTAAAAACATACAAATGGCGTGCTGATTTATAAGTGTGTTTACACATCCTCAGTTGCGGCTTCTGGCAGACCCCCGTCTTAGCTTTACAAATATTATGAAATATAAGATTGTCTTGCAGTGCACGCGGCTGGCCACTAAAATAGTGTGGAGCTAACTCCTGCCAACCAGGGCCCACCTCAGCTCTTTCTCTGCTCCCCTCACCTCTACTTACCTCTTCTGCCTCGCCTCTGCCCACCTCTCCTTTGTTTACCTCTTGTTATCACTGCTCTATTTAGCTTTTCACATCACTTCTGTCACAGCTCTGGCCACATCACCTCGGAACGCCTCACCCTTGCCTTCCTCTATCCACCTCACCTACGTTTCCATAATCTCTTCTAATCTCTGGCTGCTTCACTTTTACTCTTTTTGCCTCATCCTTTACCACCTCGCCTTTTTCCAACTCATCCCTGCCCAGTTCTTCCCGCCTCATCTTTGCTTACCTCTCCTAACCTCTGCTGACGTCCTCCCACCTCACTTCTACCCATCTTACATCTGCCTATCTCTACTCACCTCTTTCTGCTTCACCTCTTACAACTTCTGCTCACCTTTTCCTTCCTTAAACCTTGTCCACTTCTTCATTCCAACTTACTTCTGCATATACATAAATTATATATAATGCTTTAAGCTTGCAGCTTTCCTGCAGTAAACTGTGTTTTCTCGGGCCCCTTAAAGTGAAATATTAAGATGATGCGGCCCCTGGACCAAAAAAGGTTGTGCACCCCTGCTCTAGATTAAGCACCTGTAATCTGGACATGTTCATCTGGTGCACCTCCATGGTCTGGAAGCTTATCGGCCACAGATGTGTAGCGCAAAGACAGATACGTTTTAACAAGTAATGCTTAAACTGGAAGTCGCTATGCTTTAATATGTACCTGCAGCTCAGCTTCATAATGGTGATATCATTAGTATATAGTAGCATCAAAACTTTTAGCTTGTGGTCCAACAACATAGTAATTGATTGGAACGGCTTTTGCTCTACCTTATGTCCCCTTCCTTTTTAGAGAGCACTGTTGCATCAGCCTATCCCAGGATAGTTGAAGAAGGGAAGGCCACACTACAAGGTTGGAGGAGGTCCACTCTCACAAGTTGGAGAAGTTGGTCCAGTCATACGAGTTGGGCAAATTGGCCCATTCTTGAGAGTTGGGAAAGGTGGTCCACTATTGTGAGTTGGAATAGGTGCTCCAACTTGTGAGTGTGGCCAAGTTTCTAGTGTTGTAGAAGACTGTCCATTATCACGAGTTGGGAAAGGTGGTCAATCTCGCGAGTTGGAAAAGTTGGTCCAGGTTTGAGAGTTATAGAGTTACATAGTTAATACGGTTGAAAAAAGAAGTGTCCATAAAGTTCTAACAAGGGTCAGGGTTGGGGAAAGTTATTTATTTTTTTTTTTTGTGATAACAGCTAATAGAAACTGCTCCTATTATTTTCTTCTAAATAAGCATCTAATTCTTTTTTTTTAAGCTGTCAGCTATTGATGCTGCAACCAGCTTCTGTGGGAGGCTATTCCACAGATTTACAGTTCTGATGGTATACATTGTCGCCTCCGGAGATTGAATATTTTTGTATAGGCCATTTATATATTTATGAAAGTTAACCATGTCCTCCCCTAGGCGTCTCCTCTCAAGACGAAATATATTTAATTCCTGTAATCTTATTTCATAACTAAGATTATTTATTCCTCATATTAGTTTGGTGGCTCTCCTCTGCACCCTTACTATAATCAACACATCCTTTTTCCTTCTGTCCAGGCTTCTACTCACCTATTCATAGAGCCCAATCAGGTTAGTCTGGCAGCTTCTGTCCTTAGAAAAACTGTGCTGGTCATCACTTATAATATTATGGATAGTTACATATTCGTGTATGTAGTCTCTTAAGAGCCCCTCAAGCAATTTTCTCACAATGGATGTTAAAACTTACCGGTCTGTAATTACCTGGAGAAGTCCTAGAACCCTTTTTTAAAATGGGCACCACATTTGCCTTGCGCCAATCCTATGGCACTATACCATTTGTTAGTGGTGATGAGATAACTGTGCTTCTTTAAGAACTCTTGGGTGAAGTCCATCCGGTCTTGTAGTCTTATTCACATTTAAATTATTTAGTGTTCCTGGATATTATGCATGTTTAGCCTGTTGAGTATTATACTAGAGGTATTGCGATCCAGCGGTATTTTCTGTCTTTGCGCCTTGCGCCATTTAACAGCTCCACCTTTTCGTCATCCCCAGTGATTGATTCCCCATCACCATTAGTTAGGGCCCCTACCTGTTCTGATTTAGTTTTCTTTGAATAAACTGGGATTTTCCTCCGCCGAAGCCACACCCTGCGGCACCTTTTGAGAGAGCCAATTGGCACGTGGGGCGACCCGAAAGTATAGCCAGCATCAGTTCTCTCAGCTACCACATCGGCTGGAAGGGATTCCGGATGGAGGAAAGCGGTGGCAGCGCAGTGGCATCTCACTGGAAGCCCAACTGCCAGCAGCAGTAGAAATCCTCTGTTTTCATCCCTGTAGAGGTCCGTGATCTCTGGAAAAGGAATCCAGGCACAGGCAGTGTATCACCCAGCCTTAACACCTTGTGCAAAATGCTACAGGAAAAGCCGGTAATTTAAAATTCTGTTATATATTTTGCTGTTTATGCTGGTATCCTGGGGGTATGTATACATAACTTAGGTATTCTGTCCTTTTCTAGTCTAATCCACCCAAAGTAAAGGATAAGGATAGAGACAAGGAACCCCCCAAAAGAGTAGCCCAAGGATCCTAAACCCATTAGACGCTGTGAATACTGTAGCATTGCACTTCCGGATACCTGGCAGAAGTCTGTCTGTCAGACATACTTACAATTAAGAATGGGAGAGGAGACTTCGGCTATGTACAGGGAAATGTTAGCCATGAGAAATGAAATGGCCTCGAAGGTCTATAAAACTTTTTGGTCGCACTCAGTGAAATCAACTGCTGGCACACTTGTCCCTCAGCCAGTGCAGTTAATGCAGGATCCTAGACCAATAGTATCCCTTACTGCTTCTATTCCTTCTGCAGAGACCTGCGGTCCTAGCCCAGTTCAATTTGAAACTGGGTCAGAGATAAGACTCTCTCAATGAGGGTATACAGTTGGATAAAAGGGGCGAGGGGCCTCCGGTTCCTCTGGACCCTTGCCAGAGGACCTGGCAGGTTTATTAGACAACATTTATGATACATGGGGAATCAAGAGTGAGGATAAGCCCTTACCCATCCAGGATACCATGTATAAGGAACAATTAAGTACAAATGGAAGTACCCAGAGAGGAAAAAAATGTATGCTGGGCTCCCGTAGACATAAATTTCCCTTTCAGGACCAGGACATGCACGACTGTCCAAAATTAGATGCACCACTGGGTAAGATCTGTAGAGCGGCAGACTTAAGTTTGAGCATATGAGGGCTATGCATGATCCAATGGATCGTAGGACAGAGGGCATCCTGAAAAAAGCTTGGGATGAGTAGAAAAAATTTCTACTCTTCTCAATAGGTCCCAAGACATCGTGCTCCTGACCTTGCCTGCTATGGCAGGAGCAGAAGATCTCACACTATTAGATGTGAGAAGAGCTCTAATTATTTGGAGAGATCTAGAGAGTGGCAAATAGAACAGCTTTTAATATGTTTCAGTGGCAAGAGAAGAGGCCTAGCTGCCTCTAAATCCACTATTTCCAGGTGGATACAACAGACTATTGTGCAGGCTTACAAATCCAGATGTGTTGCTCCTCCACAGATTTTAGCACATTCAACGAGAGCTAAGTCAGCTTCCTGGGCAGAGAGCACAGGTGCCTCCTATAGAAGAGATCTGTAAAACAGCAATGTGGTCTTCACCCCATACCTTACTCAAACACTATAGGCTGGACTACCTTTCTGCAAAACATCAGTCCTTTGGTAGAAGGGCCTTACTAGCAGCTTCCCGCCCCTAAGGTATAATTACATGCTAATCCTCTCTTATGTGTCCTCCTGAAGGACGAAAGGAGAAAATCCCGATTAGACTTATCGGTAAAGTTTTTTCCTTTCAGGACGACCCCTTAGTTCCCTCCCATTGTCCTACGGTATATCTTTTGTTACTTGGTTAAGACTGAGGTGGAGGGGGAAGGGGTGGGTTTTTAACCTCTCTTCAGTTTGAGTTTCCTCCCAGGGGGTGGGATCTCTCTCTCTCTCTCTCTCTCTCGTCCTAAAGAACTCATAGAAAAAAACACTACCAGTAAGTCTAACGGGGATTTTTTTTTCTCACCAAAAATGTGTGACAGAAAAATTCTCACTGTGCGGAATCAGAGTGGGTTTTTATATGTATGTGTGTGCAGAATTGCCGCTGCTTGTAGCTTCTTTTTTTTTACTTTCTGTGGAAGCCGTAGGCAGAATGCATAATGGTGCGTCCAGCCTGTTTGCAGTGATGTAAGGCAAGGCTCATATACTTCCTCTCACATACGTAGTCCCTGATATTTGCTTGGAATTCCTCGCCCAATCCTATAAATGGTGGCAGACGTGCACATTGCAACAGTAAAAATGTCACTTTTAGAACCTCCACAGTGGCCAAATAAAACACAGGTGAGGTCGTATAACCACAGCAGCATTAACACCTCGTAATTTAAATTCCTGTTTGGGATGCCCTTTCCAAGCATAATGGCAAAAGCACAAAACCAAACCATCTGATGTCTTCTGGTGGTCCAACTTTTTTTTTTTTAGACCTTTCTTTGCTTCTGCCAGAAATTCATCTGTTTTTAGTTCTTCAGTGCTACCCTAGACAGACTTGCACGCCAGAAGTCTGCGAGTTCTGCGGGCGATACTAATGACTCAAGTTTTCCCCCCACAGTCTGCTACGCTAAGACGTTAAGAATCAAAGCAGAACTGGAGCCTAATGGGCTTTTAATCAGCTCTTTGAGTCTGCTGCCGATCGCTATTTTTGTAGGATTACAAACGTAAAACATATTTATGTATTTACTCGATACAAATAGTAATAAGCCACGCTCGGCGCTCTGAATGGTAAACATCTGGGGTCTTCCCAGCTAAGTGAATTAGTGTCTATATATCGAAGTTAACAATGTTGTCCTTTGTTTTAGGTATCTAAACCACGTACGAGCAGCTTCCCCACAGGATCTGGCTGGAGGCTACAATTCCTCTCTGGCGTGCCACAGGGCACTGCAGGACGCCTTCAGTGGGCTTTTCTGGCTGCCACATTAGCTGGCATTCCCTGGTCTAGCTCTGGCATGTGACCAG
The DNA here is from genome assembly GCA_027917425.1 of Gastrophryne carolinensis. Classification (NCBI taxonomy): domain Eukaryota; kingdom Metazoa; phylum Chordata; class Amphibia; order Anura; family Microhylidae; genus Gastrophryne; species Gastrophryne carolinensis. The sequence goes on from CM051244.1 coordinate 54,002,401, forward strand.
CAGCTAACACGAGCCAATCTGGTGAAATTACTGCCATCTGCCGCCATACCTGGCTCCATAAAGACAGCTGTGTTCCACCAATGTTTTTCTTTTCTTTCCCCGAGACAGAACGGCCTTAAAGCCAATTTTTTTTTCCTGGTCCTGAGAGCAACTGAAACAACACGCCTGATGGAAGAAATGAATAATTCCATTGATATCATCGGGATTTCGCTCCGAAGTTGTAAATTTTCTGTTTATTTTTAAATAAAGCCAACTTTTATTAGTTTGCGGTTTTCCGCTTTCTACGAAGCTTTGTTGAATAAATATGGCCAGCGCGTAGCATTGCTTTATCGCAAATTAGTCCGGAGGTTCAGATCTTTATCGGCAAGGAAAAAAAATAAGGTGCACCTGTGCTTTCCGCTCACATTTATTATTGGACAGGTTTATTGAATTTCAAATGGCTGAAATCCATTTCACTGATTGAAAATAAATTGATAAGGCAGGTGCTCACACCACAGAATAATTCATGGATTGGCCAGTGATTGCTCAAAACCATCAGGAATATATGGATTCCATGCATTCAATTTGTCAGATCCAACCTTTCACCTACCCCCTATTTCCAGATAACCTTTAAAGTAAATCTATCACCAGGGAGGCTTAGGATGACATTAGGAATTTTTGGGGCCCCCATAACCTAGATTTGATCACTGGGCCCCTGGCCTCAAAGGACCAGGCTTGCCCTAGTGTTCAGATATAGAAAAATGTTCAAACAAGCAAAGTTCTGGAGTCCATAAGCCAAAGTCTGACTCTATTTGACCAGCCCCGACTCCTTCATAAATGGCCAATAATTAGTAATAGATTTCCTGTACTAAAATGGTAACATGGGGCTTTTTTCTCACCATTCTATAGGCATCAGGGCTTCTTATATAGATCATAAAGCATATTTGTTGGAATGCAATTTTTGAACAAATAACTCAAAAGGGACAGTCCTGGTTAAATTGGACCGAAACCCAGGATTTTGACTATACTGGGTTTTGGTCCTTCCCCCTGTGTGAAACCCCCCAGATTGCCGAGCGCAACTCACCTCTTCCCGATCCTACAACACATGCGCGGTTGCTCATCCAATCAGCGCGCTCTGAGCCGCTGATGTCACTTCAGCTAAGGTCAGCAGCTCAGAGCACGCTGGCGGTGGCATACCCCGCTTTCTGCTAACAAGGAGAGTGCCAGCCGGCCATTCACAATTGCCTGGCAAGGGCGGGCGCCCTGCTAGAGGGATAGCGGGGATGCGGCTCGCTCATGTGCCGTTTGACCGGGAAGCAAGGTAAGTGAATGGGGCGACCTGGGGGGGGGGGGGGGGGGTTCACACGGGGGCATCCTGATGTTGGATGCCCCAGGAGAGGGGATCTTATAGATTCCTGGGCCGATCATGCTGGGTTTTGGCCTACTTTAAAGGGTTAAATTAGCAACTTTCTACTTGCCCCCATAAACACTGTTAGCGGTGGCAGCTTTCATTCACCAACACTTTATATTCCAGTATAAAACCCTGCAGAACTTCCTCCGTTCTGCTGACTCCTCTTTCTTGGTCCTCAAAATGAATTCACATCGGAAAGGTGAGGGGAAGTCGCACTGAAAAATGTATGGATGAAGTCCACCTCTGCTGCTCAAGAGGCCCAGTAGGAGTTCACTAGGCCTTATAAAAAAATATAAATCGGGCTGAAAAAAAGATGTAGCCCCTCACATTCAGCATGGAGATGGCAAAAACAAATTTCATATGTCATTTTAAAGGTCTATACTTATCTTTTGTCCCCCACAGCTTCTCCGTGCACCACCAGTATCTTTAAACTTACCAATGAGGGGGAACAAGTGATTCCATCCTCCATCAATATGGCTTTACGTCCCCTAACATTTCTACTCCAATGATTAAAATAGAGGGGCGTGCTGAACCTGCTTTGGAACACCCTCTCCATTGCAATAAGTAAAGTAGGCTTGTGGGTTTGTAAACAAGGCTCTACGAGAGAACCCCCCAGCACTGGAAGACTGAATTGCTGGCTCGCCCACCATTGGTATGAAGATGACGGCACTGCAAGGAGGAGTTGTGTGGGAACACCAGACTTGCACGGAGAAGCGGTAGGGGAGTAAAGATTTTCTGCCTAAACAATCCCTTTCCATTCCTGTAAGTTTCAGGCAATGTAACTAAAGGCCTTGGGGCAGCATGAAGGTCCTGATTATAAAGGAACAGGGGAGATTGAAAAAAAAATATATCCCCACTAGAACATCCGGCTGCTGCTTACACTGACTGTTATAAACAAAGGCCCGAAAACGTAGAATTTTTGAATTAAGGTTTCTAAACTTCCTATGAAAGTTACATTCATTATACAATATTAGAGATTTTCAGTATATTTTTTTCTGACTCCATGGCCCTGCAAACAAGGGCCCCAGCCATCACAGTGTAAGGAGAGGGGTCTAGATCACATACAGGCTGTGTAGAGTCTGTGCCCTCCTGTAACCTATATGTAATAGCTGGGCCTCTAGTTTGAATTGGGCCCAAGTATTCAGGCTATATGGGAAACTAAGAGGCTGATTTAATACTAGCGGCACGTATTGCCATGTGAACGTCTGTATAGCTGCGCTTAGCCGCTGTAAGTGGGTGTCTGGCGCTATAACCTAGCTTAACGGGCGGACAAGTGGTGCTGTACTATGCTGTTCAGCATTGATGAATGATGTGTGGTGGGAGCTGTCGAAGCTTCTCCCTGATTCACTGCAGAGCCAATGGAGAACGCTAGGTGGTATCCCGTGGTCAGTGCTGAAGTCTACACCACATCTAACAAGAGGACAACGCTGCAGCGAACGATAGCGCCAGTTAAGTGCGTCCGGCACTCAGCGCTGAAGCCCATATTCAAGGAAAAACTACACACAACCAGGGTTGGCGCTCTAAAAGCTGGGCGCTGTAGTGTAGAGCACCAGACGCTGTGTGATAAAAGTCTGTTTCTCAACACATATCCACCAGCACCAGAGCGAAAACATACAGAATGACATTGTTTTAACACTGTGACAATGACACTGCAATGGTCGACCTGCACATACAATTCTGCATAAAAAATAATTAAAAAACCTATAAAAGTGTTATAGTGCCCAAAAAATGTAAAGTTTACTTTATCAAAACACTATTGAAACCCCATTGAAATGTATGGGAGAGTGGTACAGAGTGACAGGTACTACATGGCGCTGCTGAACCTAGAGCACTGGCACTTTACGCTGAGCTCTGCTAGTGATACATGCGACGCTACATGACACTGTTAGAGGCGCTCACCAGACTTTCTTAAATGTGGTTTTCAAATACAGTGCCCAGCAATCACCCAATGATACATGGCACTACCTGGCGTTAGCGTTTTGTAAATAGCCCCCTAAATGTTTGAATTTATACCTCCCCCATAACCTTATCAAACTATGGGCCCAACTATCACATATAGGTAGGCACCCTTAGGTCCGTTTGGCTGCGTCAGTGGGCAGCTGACGCTGCTGCTAAGAAGTCCCTCCTGGGCTCCCCTTTACGGGACTACATCTCTTTGGGGAACGTCTTGATGTTTTGACCAAGGATGGTCTGCTCCCTCAGCGTAGGAAGCATTCTTGGCCCTTTTGGGGGTGCTCCTCATTTCGTCCTTCCCATGGGGGGGGCCCGGAGCTGCCTTCGCAGGTAGCCTTGGGGACGCGGCATATCCCAGGGTCGCCCCGGTCTCTCCTGGGGTGCTAAGCCCAAGCCCCCTCCGGCATGAAGGAGGCGCCCTCACCCATCCGGGTGGGGGGACGGCTCTGGCTCTTTGCTCACGTCTGGAGACAACGGTGGATCCAGGAGGTGGTGTCCTCCGGTTACAAGATTCCTCCAGTCCCGAATCTCCCAAAATCCTGTGACGGCGCAGGGCCTGAGGTTGGCCGTCCAACATCTTCTATCGTCCGGAGTGGTTTGTCCTGTGCCTCTTCCGGAACTTTTTTTTCATGTACGTCCACCGCGTAAACCTCTGCCGCCGGTGTGGGATTTGAACTTGGTGCTGTCGGCTCTCCAGGGTCCCCCGTTTGAGCCGTTGAACAGTGCTGCACTGCCCATTATGACTCTTAAGGTAGTCTTTTTGGTGGCTATCACTTCCGTACGTCGTGTTTCTGAGCTGGCAGCGCTCTCTATTAAGCCTCCTTATTTTGAACGCCATCAGGATAAGGTGGTATTCCGTCTCAAGCCAGAATTCTTACCCAAGGTCATTTCTGCCTTTCATCTGAATGAGGACATTATCTTGCCGTCCTTATGTCCTGCGCCTTCTAATTCTAAGGAATGAAATCTTCATTCTCTGGATGTGGTTAGAGCGCTCAAATTCTATTTGACCGCCACTGCTTCCTTTCGTAAGTCGGATTCTCTGTTTGTCCTTCCTACTGGACCGAGGAAGGGTTTGCCTCCGGTCAAGTCCACTATCAGCAAGTAGATACAACAGGTGGTGGGGCAAGCTTACGCTGCCAAGGGGAAGGAGCCCCCTTTTCGTGTTACAGCTCATTCCACTAGAGCTATTGGTGCTTCTTGGGCTTTTCAGCACCAGGCGTCTGAACAATTTTGTAAGGCCGCTACTTGGTCTTCTGTTCATACTTTTTCTAAGTTTTACAAGGTTGATGTTAGGGCCTCAGCTGACGCTGTTTTTGGTCGCAAGGTGCTTCAGGCGGTAGTGTCTTAAACTGCCTGCTGTCGCTCACTGGGGATCCCACCCTTTTGTTCTTGGACACTGCTGTTGGATGTCCCAATCGTTAAGAATTGAACTGAGGCAAGCCATGCTGTACACAAGGAAAAATACAATTCTGTGATTACTCACCTGTAGAATTGTTTTTACTGTGTACAGCACGGCTTGCCTCATCCCTCCCTTGTTATCATCATCCCATTTGCCTTTTTATGGTGATGTTCTTGAGTGAGGATTATCTTAGTGGGCTGTGTTTTTGTTAACATGGTCTTGCCTCCCGGCTTCTTGTTTACTGCTTTCAAAAAAACTGGGGTTCTCTGGGTTATTCCTGCCCTTTATATGGGACTGGAGAAGCCCCCTAGTCTTTCTGCAGTCAACTGCGCCACCTTGTGCTGGATTACCCAAATGTTATGAATTGAACTGAGGCAAGCCGTGCTGTACACAGTAAAAACAATTCTACAGGTGAGTAATCAAAGAATTGTATTTTTGTCTTGCTAGATATATGAAGGTATACAAAACAAATGCTAAGGAAGCTACTCGTCGCTTTTCAGAGAGGAATTATAAAGCCAAAACTGAGGCCCTACATACATGTTAAAGTAGAATTCTAGCCTAAAAACACAATCTCTCCTGATGCAGGATGGGCGGCACAGAGGCGAAGGATGCGATTTGTGTCCCTCAGCAACCACACAAAGACAAAAAGTAGTATCAACAGTTTCCGTGTGCACAGAGACCCAGTGCAACACAATTATTTCAGTGAGGCAAGGATTTTAAAGCAGAACAAAAATACAATTCTGTGAAACTCACCTGTAGAATTGTTTTTGAATATATCCAGTCCAGGTCGTCCCAGAAGAAATGGCATGTGGGTATTCCGCCCCCAGGGGGGCGCTCGACTGCAAGATTAAAAGCTATCGCTCTTCCCAGCCTCCTATAAAAGCAGGTGTCTCACTATGATTTCCCAGTGGTTAAAAAGCAGTAAGAAAAAGAGACAGGCCAGGAGGCCAAGAAACCATGTTACTTCACATAGCTTCAGCATGTACCCTCTCCAACAAAAAAAACTTAAGGACAACGGTCTAATATAATAATGTTAATCACCATAACAGGCAAACAAGAGATAATGAAACAAGGGTGGGGTGGGATGACCTGAAATAGATATATTCAAAAACAATTCTACAGGTGAGTTTCACAGAATTGTATTTTTCCCTATATCCAGTCCAAGTCGTCCCAGAGTGATGACATGTGGGACATCCAAAAGCAGTGTCCATTAGGGCGGGATCCCCAGTGCGGAACAGCATGTAGTTCATTTCACTACCGCCTGAAGCACCTTTCGGCCAAAGACAGCATCAGCTGAGGCCCTAACATCAACCTTGTAAAACTTGGTAAAGGTATGAACTGAAGGCCTTACAAACTTGTTCAACAGATGCCTGGTGCTGAAAAGCCCAAGAGGCACCAATACCTCTGGTAGAATGAGCGAAAAGGGGGTTCCTTCCCTTTGGCAGAATATGCTTGCACCACAGCCTGTCTGATCCACCTAGTAAGAGTGGACTTGTCTGGACTTGACTGGTGGCAAGCCCTTCCTTCTGTTAGGACAAAGAGCAAATCCGATTTCCTGAAGAATTCAGTCGCAACCAGGTAATACTTAACGGCTCTGACCACATCCAAGGCATGGAGGGTCCTTTCCGTAGAATTAGTCGGTGCTGGACACAAGGAAGGCAAGACCACTTCCTCATTAAGATGAAAGTGAGAAACGACCTTGGGGGGGGGGGGAACCATAAGCAGACCAGCTCCTCAGGAAAGGGATACCGCCTGTCCAGGCCCTTAGGCACTGACGGTAGCTTGTTAGGCCTTTTCCATTCCTTGAAAATCATATTAGAAAAATGGGCCTGCTCAGGAAAGACTTGCCTCTGTCTCTCAGGCTGAAACAAATCACCCTGCTTCCTCTTAGCCACTCTTGGAGGGACAATGTGCAACGTCTCAAAAACGGCAGCCAGCAACTTCTCCGTATCATCAGGGAGCCACGTAGCCTCGTCCAAGGAAGAACCAGGCCCGCTGTCATAGCCAGCAGAATAATCCACAGTGGAAATGGAGTCCTCCTGCAACTCGCCTTCCCCCACGGAGCCCAGACCTCCAAAAAAAAATCAACATCATCCCAGTAAACGGACTCTTCTTACTGGCCTTCTTAGGGGCCGTTCGCGAGATCTGTCTCTCGAGACTGGCCACCCAGTATGCCAGATCAACATGGGACCCCCTGCTGGCTTCCCTCTCACTGGGGGCTGAGTGTAGCAGCGGGGGTTCTGGAGAGGCCGCAGGCAATGAAGGGCTAGGGGTAGCTACGCCCGCCCGGTCATGCTCCAAAAGGACGCTCCTGGCGCAAGTGGTACAAACAGTGCTGAATCCGCCCAGAGGGCTTGCACTGCACATGGGGCAGAGCTTCACCCGCCCAGATGGGGCCCCTAGCTCACTATCCCCAGAAGCCTCCATTATGGTGATTAAAATAATTGGCATGCAGGTTACAAGGCACTGACGGCCCAAACCCAATAAGCTATCTGAATAGTCCCTCTTTTGTGATCCCTCTTAATAGGGAAAAGGTGCGGGGGACAGGGAGGAACCACAACCCTCAGTCTATCAAAGGGCCCACCTAGAAGACACAAGCAAAAAAGTGGCCATCAGTATCCCACAGCGCATGCGCAATACAAGCAAAACAATAGAAATTAGCAAGAGGGACTAACGGCAGCGCTCAGCAGCTCGGAGGACTCCCAGGCAGCGTGGCAGGCAGCACAAGATGGCGCAGAGCCAGCAGCTCGGCGCGTTCCTCGAGGGGCGGGCCGCACTGCAGTGACGCGATAAGTGTCATCATGCGGCCCCGCCCCCCGACGGCACGAACAGAGCGCCCACCGCAAAATGGAGGACGAAGCCATCGCAGCAGAAAAACACAGGGCGGCCCGCGGAGGGGCCCCCGTACAAGCCCGTGCGGCGTGCACACGCGGCTGCACCTGCACAGCCAGGAGAGCTTCGGCCTCAGACAAAAAACCCCCGCTTAGCGGCGCCATTCCCCCTCACAGCGTAGCAGCCAGAGATGGAGGAGAGAGAGGAGCAGGACAACCCGAGGGAGCGAGGGGGGTATGTACAAAAATACAATTCTGTGAGTACTCACCTGTAGAATTGATTTTGTAGTATACAGCACGTCCTGTTTCACTAATATTCTTTATGCTTAGGATATCCGCCACATGGTGGCTCAGTGGACTGCAGAAGAGACTTGTGGCATCTCCCGGCCCTATAAAAGGACATGAACCTCCCACAAATTCCCAGTGTTACAAAGCAGTTAGACAAGAAGCCGGGAGAATAATAATGAAGGAAAAACCCCAACCTGAATCTGAACAAATCACCATACAGAGGTAACCAAGAATAATGATAACAAGGGAGGGGTGAAACAGGACGTGCTGTATACTACAAAATCAATTCTACAGGTGAGTACTCACAGAATTGTATTTTTCCAAGTATACAGCACGTCCTGTTTCACTAATATTCTTTACGCTTGGGACGTCCAAAAGCAGTGTCCGTAAAGTAGGGTGGGATCCCCAAGAACAACGGCAGGCAGTTCAAACCACTGCCGCCTAAAGAACCTTGCGGCCAAAAGCAGCATCAGCTGAGGCCCTAACATCAACCTTGTAAAAAGTATGAACAGAAGATCAAGAAGCCTGGTGCTGAAAGACCCAAGAGGCCCCAATAGCACGAGTGAAATGAGCAGTAAGGCGGAAGGGAGGATCCTTCCCCTTAGCAGAATAGGCTTGCACCACCGCCTGATGAATCCACTTGCTGATAGTGGACTTAGCCGGAGGCAAATCCTTCCTAGGACCAGAAGAAGAACAAAAAGAGCATTAGTTTTGCTGAAAGATTCAGTAGCTACCAAGTAAAACTTCAGAACCCTGACCACATCTAAAGAATGCAGAGTCCTCTCCTTGGAATTAGCAGGATTAGGACACAAGGAAGGCAAGACAATGTCCTGATTGAGATGAAAAGCAGACACAACCTTAGGCAAGAAATCTGGTTTAAACCGAAACACCACCTTGTCCTGGTGTCACTCAAAATAAGGAGGTTTGATGGAGAGTGCCGCCAACTCAGAAACACGCCTGACAGAAGTAATAGCCACCAAAAAGGCTACCTTAAGAGTCAAGATGGGCAAAGCGGCCTCACGGAGAGGCTCAAAAGGACAACACTGCAGAGCAGATAACACCAGATTCAAATCCCAAACTGGTAACATAGGTTTACATGGCAGACGCACATGAGAAACCCCCTGGAAAAAAGTCTTAACCAAAACGGTGACTGGCAAAAGATCTGTGGAATAAAAATTGCCAGAGCTGAAACATGACCTTTGAGGGTACTAAGTTGAAGGCCCAAATCCAAACCATGTTGCAAGAATTCCAGAATCCTGGGAACAGAAAACACCCGACAGGGAAGAGATTTGGACTCACACCAGGCAATGTAAGCATGCCAGACCCTGTAATAGATAGATAATAAAGGACGAGGACTTCTTCCGAGCCTGAATCATGGTATCAACAACAGAGGCAGGCAAACCCTTTTCCATCAAGATGGCGGTTTTAGCAGCCAAGCCGTCGAAGCCAGCGTTTGTAAATTGGGGTGGCGTAGCTGCCCCTGAGTGAGCAGATCTGGATCCTTGGGCAGGACGTACTGATCTACTGTCAACTGCACGATGTCTGCGAACCACACCCTTTTTGGCCAACAGGGGGCCACCAGAATGGTTGGCACCCCTTCCTGGGCTACCTTGCGCAGCACCCTGCCCAACAGAGGCAACGGAGGGAACACATAGAGGAGCCAAAACCCCTTCCAAGGCATTGCCAGCGCATCCGTGGCAAAGGCCAGAGGATCCTGTGACAGAGAGACAAAGAATGGAAGTTTGTGATTGTGACGTGAAGCAAACAGATCCACATCCGGCAGACACCAGCGGTGGCACAGGGAGTGAAACACCCTGTTGCTGAGGGACCACTCCCCCAGCCGAGACATCCCCCTGCTCAAAGAGTCTGCCTCCAGGTTCTCCACCATCGGGAAGTAAACTGCCGAGATGCAGAGGACATTCTCCTCCACCCAGGACAGTATCAGGGACACTTCCTTGAGGGCTCGCTTGCTCCGAGTCCCTCCCTGATGATTGATGTAGGTGACCGCCGTCTGGTTGTCCAATCGGATCTGAACCGCCCGACCCCGAAAGTGTGGGGTCAACTGGGAAAGGACCAACCTTATCGCCTGCAGTTCCAGAATGTTGATGGGGGGCATGGGCCTCCTGAGGGCCCCACTGACCCTGGAACTTCAGAAACTTCCAACCCCCCCCCCCCCCCCCAACATGTCAGACTGGCATCTGTGGTGACTCCCAGCACGGAGGCAGAAAGGTCCTGCCCACTAGGAGATATTTGAATCCAGCCACCACGAGAGGGACTGACTGACCAGAGGGGACAGAACAAATGTCTGATCCCAGGGACACAGGGTCCCGATCCCAAACTGACAAGAGGTGCAACTGAAGAGGTCTCATGTGAAACTGAGCATAGGGAACCGCCTCGAAGCATGACACTATCAGGCCCACCAGCTGCATCCCTTGCCGAATGGAGGGATGAGGGCAGGAAATCAGAGACCGTGCCTGCATCTGCAGGCTCTCCACCTTCAGCTGAGGCAGAAAAACCTTGACCTGAGATGTATCCAGTCATGCCCAGAAAGGACGTCACCAAGGACGGAGACAGAGAAGACTTGGGGTAGTTGATCACCCAACCGAAGGACTCGAGCGTGGAGACCACCATCGGGGTATCCAGCTCGGCTTGATGGAAGGACTGAGATGTAATCAGAATGTCGTCCAGATAAGGAAGGATGCGAACACCCTGAGATCTCAACAGAGCCATCACCCCTGCCAGCACCTTGGTGAAGACCCGAGGGGCTGAGGTAAGACCGAACGGTAAGGCCACAAATTGGTAGTGCTGATCCTCCAGAGCGAACCTGAGAAATCTCTGATGACCTGGAAAGATAGGAACATGAAGATAGGCATCTTTGATTTCCACAGAAGTCATGAAGTCACCCGGGCGCAAGGTACTGCGCAGAGTCTCCATGCGAAAATGCTTGAACCTGACAAATTTGTTGAGTCGCTTCAAATCCAGGATGGGCCTCAGGGACCCATCCTTTTTGGTGACAGTGAACAGATTGGAATAGAAACTTCTGCCCCTTTCCTGAAAGTGCACCAGGCAAATGACCCCCAAATCCAAAAGGCCTTGGACCGCAAGTTGCAAGCCCTGAGCTGACAAGGGATTTTGAACCATCCGGGATCTGATGAATCTTGGGGGCTGCCCGGCTGCAAACTCTATCTTGTACCCGGAGGACACCACCTCCTGAATCCACCGGACTGAGACGCGCAGTCTCCAAACATGAGCAAAGAGCCGCAACCGTCCCCCCACCCGGATGGGTGAGGGCGCCTCCTCATGTCTGAGCGGGCTTGGGGGAAGATTTGGACTTGGGACCCCATGAGAGACCGGGGCGACCACGGCCATTACCCCAGCCCCAAGGGTCTCTACATGCCCCCGCAAATGGTGCACCCCGACCGGACCTGGGAGCACGGAAGGAGGGGAGGGAAGAACCAGCCCCCCGAAAGGGCCGCGGCTGCCTCCTGCGTTGAGGCAGCCTAACATCCTTGGCAAACAGATACAGATGCTCCCCAAAGAGCCATAGCCCAGTAAAGGGAAAACCAGTAAGAGCCTTCTTAGCAGCATTATCAGCCGTCCACTGACGCAGCCAAACAGAGCGGCTTATAGCCATCAAAAGGGCAGCAGTCTTACCACACATCCTGACCGCATCATCCAGAAAGAATAAATGCCACAAATTCATAGCAAAGCAGGAGGGATCTATACTCCTCCCCCCTATTGACATCTGAGGCATTATCCAGAAGGCACTTGAGTAGCCCTTTAAGAGCAAGAGCCGTGGTGGCAGAAGCGCACACAGGGCGCAGCGCAGTCCCTGCACAAGCAAATGCGTGATAGGCAAGCTGATCAACACGCCGGTCCTCACCATCCCTCAGAGTAGAAGTGACCGAGGTATTGGACAACCCAAGCACGGGAGCATCCACCTCGGGGGGACACGACCAGCGCTTAACCATATCAGCAGGAAATGGATGCCTCCTGTCCCAACTCTTAGGCACCATGGGCAATCTGCTAGGACGTTCCCACTCCTTGAGCACCAAATTATTGAAGTGGGTCTGCTCAGGGAACTCCAAGCGTTGTTTAACAGTGTGAAAAAGCTCACCCTGCTGCCTTTTAGCCGGGACAGGAGGTGTAATACACAGTACTTCAAAAATGTGAGTCAACAGCCTGTCCGAATCCTCAGGAGACCATGGGTCTTCTCCAAAAGGAGACCCAGTACCACCATAAACCTCCTTCTGCTCCTCAGAGGACTCAGAATCAGAGAAAAGTTCCCCCTCTTCTAGGGGGTAAAAGCCAGGGAAAGAAAACTGTCCCTCATCCTCCTCAGGAAAAAGGGAAACAATTCGCTGTGCCCGCGATACAACCCCCCCCCCCCTAAGCGAACTTGTGCATGTCTCCCCCATACACTCTATGCCAAGAGGAAGGGGGGACTGACGTGAGCAAAATGCTGCAGCCGGCACCCCTTCATGCCTGAGGGGGCTTGGGAGAAGGCTTAGGCTTGGAGCCCCAGGATGAGCCAGGGCGTCCACGTCCTCTGCCCCTACCCCAGAAATCTCCTCGGGCACCAGTAAAGGAGACCCCCCTCCCCTGTCTGGATCCACGGTAGGGGAAAGAAAAGGAGTCTGGGCCCCGAAAGGGCCAAGACTGCCTCCTGCGCTGGGGTAACCTGCCTCCCTTAGCAAACAGGTCCAGGCGGTCCCCAAATAGGCGCAGCCCTTTAAAGGGAAAACCAGTGAGAGCCTTCTTGGCAGCGGTGTCAGCTGCCCACTGGCGCAGCCAAACCGAGTGGCGTATAGCCACCACCAGGGCAGAGGCTCTGCCACACATCCTAATGGTATCATCCAAGGCAGAGAGGACATAACAAAAACCTCACAACGAGAGTGCATTAAACTCTTCACTAGACACATCATCAGGAGCACCGTCTAAGCAGGGTCCTAATAGCCACCGCTGTAATGGCAGAGGCACAAACCGGGCACAGCGCCGTCCCCACACAGGCAAAGGCATGGGACACCAGCTGATCAATACGCCAGTCCTCACTATCCCGCAGTGTAGTAGAATCAGGGGAATGCATGACAGAGGTGGTAGACAACCCTAGGACTGGGGCATCCACCTCTAGAGGGGATGACCAACGCTTCACCACATCAGAAGGAAAGGGATACCTCTTATCCCAACTCTTAGGGATGCCCCAATAGCCCGCTAGGGAAGTGGGAGTAATTAGCACACTAGGCCTCACAAGTTTAATAACTAAATAGAGCGGGTAGGGTCGGGAGTTTGACCCGCCTGAAAGACATAAGCGAAGAGAACCCCATAGGCGACATGCATAAATGACATTAGGGTAAAATAAAACCGCCCGCGAGGGCACTCACGGACCGCAGTAGGTAGGCGCCAGCCACACAGCAGACATAATCCAGAAAAAATGGCGCCGAGTATACCTCGAGGGGCGGGGTGCGGAGACAGTGACGCGGAACGCGCCATCCGCAGGCCCCACCCCCCCCTAGGAGCGCGAAGCAGCACACGTGACAAGCAGCCAAAGAAGGCGCAGCAGCGCCTGAGGTAATGCCGCCGCCAACCGCGGAACGCAGTGGAAGCGCGCGCGGCGGCATATTCAAACCGCAACCAGTGCAACCAAGCTTGCAACATAGGACAGCCCATACTGACCACTAGGGGGTGTGAATTGGCAAGAATCATATCGTTATACATGTGATTCACAAGACGATATATCGCATTTTGTTTTATAAAAAAAAAAAAATTTACATGGGGGGGAAACCATTTTTGATTGGAATTTTAAGGGTTAAAAACCCTAAAAAAAATGACGCAGGGTCCCCCCTTACCCAGAATAACCAGCCCGAGACCAGCAATGCAGGGTTTGTAGAACAGGATGCAATGGCCACCTTTGGTGGCCCTCCGCCCTTCAGGCAACAAGCCCGCATAGTCTCCGTGGGCCTGGGCCCCCCTCTGCGCCCTGAGCTTTGGGGAAGCAGAAGACAGGTGCGTTGATTGCAGGAGGGGGGAGGCAGGGGATCAAAGGATCGCCTGCCTCTCTCCTCCTCTGGCCAGTGATCATAGAATCTGACTGAATTGCCGAGCCGGGATGACGCCTGCGGGGGTGAGTCAGGAAGGCAGGGGGGAGAGAGCCTGTTGGGGTCTCTCCTGAAGAGCCCGGGGGGGGGGGGGGGGAATCGGTGAGACCCCCCCCCCCCCCCGGGGTGAAGAGGAGAGTTTTTCTTTTTAACTTTTCTTTTACTATAGCGGGGGCGGAGTCAGAATCTATACGAGGGAGAAGAAATCGATTCAAGTATTGCGATACATGAACGAATTGATTTATTCTTAGTATACAGTACGTCCTGCTCCAGATAAGATTCTTTACTCTTGGGTATTACTCCGCCAGATGGCACTGGACTGCAGAGACTGCGAAATTGGCTCCTCCCGGCCCCTCAAATACCCGGGACCTCCCACAAATCCCCAGATCTTCTCTGCAGTCTGGACTGCGAAGGACAAGAAAATGGCTCTCTCTTCTCGCAGGTGAGCGGGGCTATTAGCCTGCGGCCCTGTAGGACTATTCCCACCCATTCCATTATTTATGTGCCTCCCAGCTTTGGCTGCGCTGGTGCGGGTGATGATAGGCAGCACATCTGTCAGGTGCTAAGGAGCGCTGCTTCACCACAATCCCCCACCAAAGGGTAGGCGGTATAGGTATATGGTGAGCCTCTATGGGATGCCCCTCCCGCACTATTGCCCCTGTCTATCGGTGGGCCCTACGTTAAGTGGCCGCTGCCCTCCCTCGCTCTCCCTTGTAGCTCTCCAAGGGTGAAAGGACCTCAAACTTCTTTGACTGGATGTCCTTTTTTTGTAGGAGACAACTGTGGACAAGTTAAAGCTATGCTCCCTTTAAAAGTCTTAGTCCAGATCCCAAATAGGGTTCTTCCCAGAGGGGACTACAATAGAAAACAACCAGTGATTCTTAACCTCGTTTTTCGAAGATACAAAAAAAGGTGATTTTGAAGCATTTCAATGATCACCATCCATTAACCTGATTTCTCAACCGCTTTCATAGAGATGCAGATAGGAATCCTCATCTCACTACCCCTGAGGAATGATCTGCATGCACTGCTTCTATAGACCCTGCAGTGTTTGTAGTATCAGGTGCCCCCCCCCCCCCCCCCAAAGACATGTCAGTAACCTTTTATACAGAAAATGGGAGTCCTTTTGTGAGCTGCGATGGACAGAGAAGCTGCTAATAGTAGCCAGACATGACTGGGAGGCATCTAAAAGCTGGCTTTAAATGGGTGCACATACCTCCCAGGAATAACGATGGAGAAGCTATGCTCCCCACTTAGCCACGCTTGTTGGGCGCTGCCAGGTGGTATCGGCTTTCTGGCAGGCTGCAATGTGATGCTCCAATCAGAAGCATTGCTTGCATGGCGGCCTAAGAGTAAATACTGTCATGGTTTCTTAAGCAGTGCGTCTAAAATCATTACTGACATAGCTGCAAACTGTGTGTGTTACTTTATGTCAGTGATGCGGCTGGAAATAAATCTTTGCAGCTATGTCAGTAACACAAGCTGGAAGAGCCTTCAAATCGCTAGCGGCAGTAACTTCTAAGCCACCGGCCATGAACTCTCATTTTAGAAAATCTGCTCCACCTACACTACGGGGTTAATTAAGAAGGGATAGCGCCAGGTAGCGTCTGGTGAATGCCGGGCGCTGTACGCAAAACCACATTTAAGAAAGCTAATCTGGTGAGCACCTCTAACAGCACCACGTAGCGTCACATGTATTACTACAGGCGGCTCAGTGTATAGCGCCGGTGCTCTAGGTTCCAGAGCGGCAGGTATTACCTTTCACTCAGTGTCGCTCTCCCATATATTTCAATGGGCTTTCATTTTCTTGTGTTTAAACAGCGTGTTTGGCAATTTTTGTTTTTTGCTCAAATCATTGTGTGACCTCTCCTGGCTGCAAACAAACATTTTTATACTTTTTTTGACTTTTTATATTGATATGCAGAATTATCATTACAGGTCTGGCACTAAAGTGTTATTGTCCCAGTGTTATAACAATGTCATTCCATGCGTTTTCGCTTTGTTACTGGTGGATATGTGTTCAAAAACTTTAATCACACAGCGCCTGACGCTCTATGCTACAGCGCCCACGCTGGGTGTGTGTGTAGTATGGTGTGGAGCGCCAAGTGCCAGATGTACTGAGCTAGAGCTACCTATCACTCGCTGCAGCGTTGTCCTCTTGTGGTGTAGTCTTGGGCGCTTTGACCCACTCGGCACACCACCTAGCGTTCTCTATTGGCTCTGCAGTGAATCAGGGAGAGTGCTTCTACAGCACCCACATATCACATTCATCAATGCCGGCCAGGTTACCACAGTGACCACAACGCTAGGTTACAGCCCCCCGAAACCCGCTTACAGCATCTAATAGCGGTTGCTCAAAGCGCCGCTATACAGACACTCATCGGGGCAATAGGGGAATAGGTGGGTGCGCTAATCAGGTGGTTGTGACCTCTGACAGCTGGGGATTAGGAAAGGACAAGGGCTATGATAAAGGAAAAGGGAAGCTTCTACACTCAAATTTGTATTGAAAAACATTTGACAATTAAAATAGACCAAACCCTGGATTCTAACTACCCCAGGGATCCCCCTGATTTGCTTACCTCACAGTCAATCCCACGGCACATGCACAGGCTTCTCCAATCCGTGATCTAAACAGTGAATATCAATGAACAGAATAGAGTGCAGTTTGTAATCTGAAAGCGGCTCAGGCCTGGTGTAGGTGCATCAGCTGGAGGGGTGACACTGCAGCCTGTAAACAAGGCAAACCACGGAAGTCTTAATGACTCTAGGGCAGGTGATCAGTCCTCTGTAGTAATTTGAAGCAACTGTGCAAGTAAGATATAAACAGACCGATTCATTACTAGCGCCAGGTCCCGGCAGATGAGCGTCTGTACAGCAGCACTAACAGCGACCGCTAGTGGTCGCTCTGATTGGCCGTGAGTCGCTATTACAGAGCGCCTCAGTCGCTGTAGTAACATTGCCGGCAGTGATGAATTTGATGTGCGAGTCGCTATAACATCAGTACAGAGCTATATGGGAGTGAACGGTAGCGACTGGTCAGTGTGAGCGACTCAAACCATATTCATCAAAAAAACATCCTCACACAGCACCGGTGCTCAAAATTGTGTCACTGTAGCCCAGAGCGCCAGAAGCTGTGTGATTAAAGTCTGTTATTGAACACATATCCACCAGTAACAAAGCTAAAACACATGGAATGACAGTGTTATTACATTGTGACATTAACACTTTAATACTAGACCAATAATGACAATTCTGCATAAAAAAAAATAAAAAATAAAAAAGTTTTCAAAAATGTATTTAAATAGGTCAGGAGAGGTCACACAATGATTTGATACAAAACAAAAAAACATTTTTTAAAAGAAAACCCTGTTTAAAGAGAAGAAAAGGAACGTCTATTGAAATGTATGGGAGAGCGTCGGGTAATACCAGGCGCTCTGCAAGGCAGGGCGCCGCCGGGAACCGCTAAACTATCTGTGATGAATCGGTTGCTACATGTCGCTGTAAGGCGCTCACCAGAATCGCCTTCATAAATATGGTATTGCGTGCCGCGGCCGGCGTTCACCTGACGATACCTGCCGCTTACAAGGCACTATCTGTAGCTATCCCTTGATGAATAAAGCCCAAAGTATACTCGCCCTTTTCACTTCCACCTAATTTAGTGCTTTAAAAAATACAACTCTGTGAAGTACTCACCTGTAGAGTTGATATTATACGCATACAGCACGTCCTGCTCCCGAATAGTAATAACATGTGGGTAATCCTCCGCCTCAGGCGCCGTGCACTGCAGACATGTAGAAAACAAGCTCCTCCCGGCCCTACATATACCGAAGGACCTCCCACAAATCCCCAGCATTGAAAAGCAGTGAGAAGAGAAGCCGGAAGGAACAAACCACCCAGAAGAACTGGTAATAATATCTAATGATAACAATCACCATACGGGGGATCCAGAACAAGTGAAACCAGGGTGGGGTGGAGCAGGACGTGCTGTATGCATATAATATCAACTCTACAGGTGAGTACTTCACAGAGTTGTATTATTCTAAGCATACAGCACGTCCTGCTCCCAAATAGTAATAACGTGGGACATCCAATAGCAGTGTCCATAAGCAGGGTGGGATCCCCAGGAAAAAACAAGGCACAGCGGACAGTAAAGGCGCTGTCACCTGCAAAACTTGCAACAGGCATGACATGAGCAAAGGCTCTAACGTCAATCTCATAACAAGACCATGAAGGAATGAACAGAGACAGGCCATAAGTCTAGCAACTGAATCAACAGAAAAAAACCTGGTGCTGAAGGGCCAGTGGTACCCAAGCACCAATATAAACGGAATAAAAAGCAAAAGGGAAGATTCTTTCCCCTGAAAAGGAACATAGGTCAGTGTAATGACCCAACCAGCTCACAGGCAAGGAAGCCTCGTGGCAAAACTTGTAACACCCCCTAAGGGAAACAGAACAGGTCACCCGACCAAGGCGGGAATACAGACCCCTAATTATCAGGAAGCCAAAGCTTCACTCAGGATCAGGGGACATCCAGAAGGAATAATCCAAAGGGCGCCATGGCGCTGGAAGTAGATATCAGGCGCATACATAAAGAGGCACCTGCAGACTCCAAGAGCATCCGTCCCCCTACGAGCCATGAAAGCCCACATGGGGAGAATTGCAACACCTGTAGAGGGGATGTAGGCCCTCATATTAGTATCATTAAGAATAAAGTCCATAGCTAGACTAAGGGACTAAGCAAAGATCCTACAGACCACCTGGACCGGAGGCCCAGCGTAAGAGAAAACACCCCCAGGCATGGGGTGCCTGTAGCCGTATATATATATATATATATATATATATATATATATACACACATATATATATATATATATATATATATATATATATATCGAGCCAGGGTTAAGTAACCAGATCCATCGTCTCAGGCACATGTCTGACGGAGTCAGGAGGCCCCAGAGAAGCGGGCTGGACTACAGGGCAGCTCAGACAGCATCCAGCAAAAGTCCCCAGGAAATCCGCAGGGTAAAAAATGAAAATTGATCCCCACAGGGACCATGGAACTACTTGGGAGATGCAGCTAAGCAATCCCCAAAAGAATTCCCTACGAGGGCGACAGAACCAGACTCCTGCAGGAAAGGCCAGGACAGAACCTACACCTTCAGAGTCCCCAGATGGGGAGCCAACCCCAAACTTACGTTGTAATGACTTTAAAGGTCCTGGGAACCGAGAACGTCTAACAGGGAAGAGACCAGGGCTCATGCCAATCAATATGGGTTACCACAAAACCCCCATAGACGGAGGAAGGGGAATCTGGGGAGCTAGCTCCCAGCCCCCCCTCATACTAAGTCACCCAGAAGATAAGGCCCGTCACCAAGGGGTGAATGAATCAGCTGTCAATCCCAGACGGGAGACCTTATATTGGGACAAGGAAGAGGCCTGACAAGGGCAGAACCGCGCTCCTGGAAGAGAGCGCACAGGTCAGCAGACTTCAGCAGAGGCATCTGCGAACCACAGCTCCCAAGGCCACCCAGGCCATCCATCTCACGGGACTCTCTATCAGGCCAACCGTGCGCAGAACCCACAAGTAGGGTGATGAAGAGAAGGCATATGAATTAACAAGTCTATGCCTAAAATACTCAGCCCCCATGACCAGAGACAGAAAATTCTGGGACAGAAGAAACAAGGGCAGAGCCCCTGTGTTAGGAGGGAGACCCCACAGAGCCACGCTAGGCTCCCCGGGTGACACCAGGATAGCAGAACCTGCCGCTAAGGGCATCCATTGAAGCGAATACCGCTAAGAAGCAGGGGGAGAAGATCCCCACCCAAGGCAGGATCAGGGACCCTCTAGAGGGAGCATCCTGCCACAATCCTTAGACCAGTAGTAAAACAGGCCATTGTCATTCAACAGACCAGGATTCCCCCAATAAACCGATCGGTCCTAAGGGAGGGGAAGTCCAGCCATATAGAGTCAACGGGGGGGCCCACCATTTCAACAAAACCAGCAGGCAAGATGGACCCTCTAGGGGACCCTACCTGTGATGGTAGAATTGCTAAACCTGCCATAGGCCAACGTGGCCCAGACTGCCTCATAGTGTCGAGGGAGGGAGGAAGGATAATATAGAGGCCATAGCCCCATACTGTTAAGGGCAACCTGTAAGTAAGCCCAAACAACATAGGCCCAGTCCGGCCTGCGCCAATTCTTGAAGGAAAAGCAGGGGCTAGAAGCTCCCTGACAATCACTGAGAGGGACCGCCCAGCAAAAGCCATCCTGTGTCCAGGGGAATTACCTCCTGGAAACACCAGAACGAAAAGGTATATTCCTGGATGGGAGACAGCTGCTGCAGCAGTCCCCTCGCCCAGAAGGGCGAGGGCGCCCCTTCATGCTTGGGAGGTCTTGGCAGATTTGGACTTAGTCCTGCCGGAGGGCCCCGGGTGCTGCCTGCCCGCCCCATGGTGGAAATCCACACCGAACAGCTGGAAGCACACCTCAGATTCGCGTTTGACACTAACGTAGGGAGGTGGAGGGGTGACCCTGCCTCGTGGAGGCCAGAGCGGCCTTCTGCGCAAGGGCACTTTACCCTTTTTACCAAAAAGATCCAAAATGGGCCCCAAACAACCGCCGTCCTCTGAATGGAAGGCAAGTGAGAGTCTTTTTTGTAGCCTCGTCAGCGCCCCACTGTCGCAGCCAGACCAGGCGGCGAATAGCTACCGCAAAGGCTGAGGTTCTAGCACACATCTTAATGGTATCGTCCAGTGCCGATAGAATAAACTTCACAAACGCTTCACAGTCTGATAGCGCATTAAACACCCCCCAAGGGAGGTCCTCAGGGCGGTGATCTAGTATTGTTCTGACAAGAGTCCTGGCGGCCACCGCAGTGATGGCCGCGGCACAAACCGGGCGCAGAGCCGTCCCCGCACACGAGAAGGCATGTGAAGCCAGTCTGTCAATGCGCCGGTCCTCTGCATCCCGAAGGGTACGGTAAAAAGGACCAGCCATGAAAGGGGGGTTTGTGACCCCTATGACCGGTGCGTCCACCACCAGGGGAGCTGACCATAAATTAACCACATCAGGAGGAAAATGTACTTCCATTCCCAGACCCCTGGAACCCCTTTAAGCTTACAAGGCGATTCCCATTCTTGGGATATAAGATTCTGAAAATGTTCCTGTTCTAGGAACTCCAAGCGCGGCGGCGCTGTATGGAAACTCTCCCTCTTAGGCTTGGGGATCTCGCCAGGGGGGGAGATTGACAAAACCTCAAAAATCTTAATAAGGATTTCATCTGTGTCACACAGACCCCAGGAACCGGGCTCAGAATCATCACAACCCCCGGGCATCCCATGCGAGGAGCCCGAGTCTGAGAATAGCTCACCTTCCTCAGAAGGGTCAGGGTCCTGCATACCAGCAGAGTCATCGGTATCGTCAGGAACCGGGGAGCCTGGAGGCGTCAGGGACCGCTTCTTACCAGGGCACATACGCTCCGCCAATCCAGAAAGCATCTGCTCCGCCGTGGGCAACACGCGCGGCACTGATTGCAGGTCATCCCCGCTCGAGTGGGACTCGTCATAAGTGATATTTGGGATCGGGGAGACGGGAGTAAGGAAGGGAGGTTCCTCCGTTAGCAAACCTGCCTGTTCTGCACACTGTCCGCAGACCCGTGCTCTGGGGGCTGGCCACACACTGCACACAGCCAGTCACGTCCCGGAGGGACCCCGGTTACATAATTCTGAAATGCCTCCATATGGTGATTATTAAGCAGTATGACCGCAGGGATTTATGCAATAGGCAACCCTGGATGCCCCAAAAACCCGCTAGTAATGTGGGAGATTTGTAAGGTGGACCCGCTGCAATATATGTTAGGCCGGGGGGAGGCAACGAAGTCTCGGCATCTGAAAGACATAATGGGACAAGAAGGGTGGAGTCAGTGCCATGCGCAGCCTGAAAGACATAGAACCATGCCGCCCCAGAGGGCACTTACATGACCAAGGGAGGAGGCGAACCACACCACGCGCGCGCGAAGATAGAGAAAATGGCGCCAGCGAACCTCGAGGGGTGGGCCAGGTCGGGCTGTGACGCGAGGCGCGTCATGCCAAGTCTCCGCCTCCCCCAAAGAGTGCGAAGCTCTAACCAACGGCAAAACTTAGAACAGCGGAGAATAAGCATACCTCTAAATGCTGACACGCTGTAATGATGCTGCCAAACTAGCAGATTGTTAATGAAAAAGACGGCTCGCGCTGTATAGCGAGGCGCGACACTGACCCCAAGAATAAAGAGCCAAGGTCTAAAAGCGAAGTTAGCACTAGGGCTGCCACACATACCCCCCCCTTCTTTCCCCCCCCCCCCCCCCGAGTTACGGGAGGAAGCGAGGGGGAAGCGGACGGTGTCCATGCACTAAGTCTGTGAGGGGCACGGGCAAGATTGCGGGAGGGGCATCCACTAGAGGCTCACCATCAGCCTGACCGCCTACCCTATGGTGGGGGATTGCGGTGGAGCATGGCTCCGTTCAGCACACCAGGTGCTGCCTACCTTCACCCGACCCGCGCAGCCTAGGCTGGGAGGCATATTTCTTCTGAAGAGGACGGGTGGAAATAGTCCCACAGGACCTTGGGCCGCAAGCCCCGCTCGCCTGCGAGAGCGTGATACTTCATGTCTTTGCAGTTCCAGCACTGCAGAGAAATCTGGGGATTTGTGGGAGGTCCTTCGGTATATGTAGGGCTGGGAGGAGCTTGTTTTCTACATGTCTGCAGTGCACGGCGCCTGAGGCGGAGGATTACCCACATGTTATTACTATTCGGGAGCAGGACGTGCTGTATGCTCAGAATATGAGGGATGCCCAACATATGACAGCTGTAATGCCATTTTAAGGCAGCAGCACTACCGTGTGCCATTACAGGTTTGCGAGGCGGGCTGGAATAGCGAAGTGCTTCAGGCATAACCACTAACCATGGTTATGATTTGAGGGACTTCCAGCTAAAACAGGCCGCATAAGCTGGGAGCAGAGAGAACCAGGAGCAGCTAAGATTGCCAAAAGGTACTTTATGGGGGAAGCCAGATCCAGGAGCAGGTGAGTGGATCTGGGGAGGTTTCCATGGTAGGGCATTCCAATTTGGGAATCTTTTAGACTCCACAGCCTCCAAGGTTCCTGGAAACCTCAGATTATTGGTAAAGGGTCTTAAAGAGGATCAAAATCCATCCTGGAGTCTTCAAGACCCCAGGGCAGGCATATTCGTGCCCCTCTGTGTGAAACCCCCCCCCCCCCCCCCCCCCCCGGTTGCGTGAAAACTCACCTTCGTTCCCGGTCCAACAGCTAATGCGCAAGTAGCGACCATATCCCTGCTATCCCTTTAGCAGGGTGCGTGCCTTCGCCAGGCATTTGTGAATGACTGGCGCGGGCACACTGCCTGTTAATGGGTAGTGGGGGATGCGGCCGCCAGCGAGCTTGGATCCGCTCGCTTTAGACGAGCATCTGGACGAATGGGCTCAAGCGGGTCCGAGCGTGCTGATTGGACGAGCTGCTTTGCATGCGCCATAGGACCAGGAAGGCGACCAGGAGGTTTCACAGAGTGGGGTGCCCCAGGGGAAAAGACCAAAACCCAGAATAGTCAAAATCCTGGGTTTCGCTCCACTTTTAAAGAGCTGTGATCTAATAAGAAGATCCTCTACCCGTAAGGTGCTGTGAACTGGAAACATGTTTTGGATAACTTAAAAAGGACCATGCAGAGTTGTGAACAGGTAAGTGGTCTTAGATTACAGGTAGAAGACCATAAAGAGACGTGATTAGAGAAGTCGTCTTAGATTACTACAGGAAAGGGGTCATAAAGAGGATGTGAACTGGTCAGAAGTCTCTGGTTACTGGGAGAGGATCATGGAAAGTAATGAACTGGTGGGGTAGATGACTGGTAAGGGGCAATAAAATTTATTAACAATAAAAAAAAAAACAGTCCAAAGTAAAACAAAAAGGTTATCTGGAGGTCAGCGCTCCTGTTCAGCTCCATCCTCCTCGCGGCGGAGCCGTTTCATTGCTGGTTCACCTAATGAGGAAGAAAAAATCATTAGCAACACAAATATCACATCAAAATTCTGAAATATACACAAAGCAACTTCACATCATCCAAGTCTGTGTCCAACTCGCTCAATGTGTTTTGTAGATCTCCCCATAGCCGCCTCTATAGCATTACTCCACCTGGGGAGGGGGGCTGTATGTAGACCACCAGATGGTTGGGGAACACTGATCTAAGTAAATGCAACACTGAAAACCAGGTTATTCTGATCCCATGTGGATTTCTTCAACCTTTTAAAGTGGACCAAAACCCAGGATTTTGACTATCCTTGGTTTTGGTCCTTTCCCCCCGATCGGGGGTCCCCGGCTGTGTAAACCCCCCCCCCCCCCAGATTGCCCAAAGAAACTCACCTCATCCCGTTCCTACGGCTCCAAGCTCACTGGCGGCCACATCCCCTGCTTTCCTCTAACAGGGAACGTGCATTTGTGAATGGCCGGCGCGGCCACATGTGCCATTGGTCCAGAAAGAAAGGTAAGTGGATGGTGTGAGGGGGGTGGAATCGAAAGGCTCGGGAATCTTATAGATTTCCCAGACCGATCAAGCTGGGTTGTGGTCCACTTTAAAATAGTACATCCCTTGCTCTTCAAGCCAAGACATCCAACCGTTTGGGAAAAGCTCTCGCCATCACCTACAAGTCATTTGTATTTGTAACAATTGCCTTTTTCTTACCTGATTGTTATAAAGTGAAAAATTTGATTTAAAACTTTTCCCTATTAATGGTATTATATGAAAGGGCATCTATGGGTTAAAAAATAAGTCAATTTCCCTCACAGGACACTTGGGCCTCGAGTTGAAAAAGATTCTTATGGTAGTAAAAAATTCAATTCATGAGAAAAAAGCCTGAGAATGTCCCTGTTACTGAATCACCAGATAGGAAGACAATGAAAGTCAATGGCAGCTTTTACTACAGTGTAGAAAGGAGTAAACTGTTCTCTACTTTTCTTAGGAGTAAAAAAGTGCCATTGACTTTCATTGTTTTTCTAGCTGGTGATTCAGTAACAGTGACATTCTCAGGTGTTTTTCTCATGAATTGAATTTTTTACTACCATGAGAATTTTTTTCAACTCTTATTGAATCGAGGCCTTGATCCAGCCCGGCCTCTGGTCTTTCCAGCCGATTCTACTCTGACGTGTGCATCCTGGCCAATAACACTGAGCTAGGAGCACTCAGCATGGCGCTCATAGGGAGAACGTGGTGTCGCCAGTCTGTGTATAAGAAGCCTCTTATGGGCCAAGCTGAAAAGGACTTTTTATTAGAACTAAAAAATCCCCTTTAGGCAATAAAACTTGATTCAGTTATTTAAAAAAAACACCACCACTGTGCAAAAGCAGCATTGGAACAAACAGTGTCACTACATCCTATGTGATACAGGTCTGACAGACCCAGGACACCCACATCAAGGTAGGCTTCTGGGGGCCACCATAAGCAAATCTCACATTTAGATATGAAGAAAAGACTTTAAAGTGGACCAACACCCAGGATTTCAACTTTCCTAGTTTTGGTAAACTCCCCCGGGGAAACCCCCCAGATCGCTAGTTACAACTCACCTTACCCCGCTCTTACGGCACATGCACGGGCACTCGTCCAATCAGTGCGCTTGGAGCCGCTGAGCTATGAGCGTCAAAGCTCAGCAGGTCCGAGCACGCTGGCGGCCACATCTTGCACTTCCCTCTAACAGGGAGCCCGCGCCCTGCTAGAGAGAAGCGCGAGATGCAGCCCGCGCATGCGCCGTTGGGCCGGGATTCAGGTAAGGTTTGCGGGCGTCCTGTGGGGGTTTCACATAGCAGGGCATCCCGATTTTGGATGCCCCGCACAGAGGAATTGGACCGACCCGGGAATCTTATAGATTCCCGTGCCGATCAGGCAGGGTGTTGGTCCACTTTAAGATACAGGCTTCAAAAGGTCAGATAAAAGGAAGAAAGCCATTGCTAAAAAGGCAAAACTAAAATAAAAAAAAAACTGGCCTGCTGCCACTAAAAAGGTGGTCTTACAGTGGACCCTCCCCCCCAGGGCATCCAATATCGGGAGGCCCCACTGTGTGAAACCTCCCAGGTTGCCCACACACTTACCTTCTTTGCAGGTCCAATGGCGCATGCGCGAGCCGCATCCCAGCTATCCCTCTAGCAAGGTGCATGCCCGCGCCAGGCATTTATAACTGGCCAGCACAGGCACACTCCCTGTTAGAGGGTAGCGGGGGATGACATGTGTGGATCTAAGCGCGCTGATTGGACGAGCGGCCACACATGCCCCATAGGACCAGGAAGAGGTGAATTTGTTTCGGCGACCTGGGAGGTTTCACACAGCGGGGCACCCCCGAACTGGGGGCAAGGACCAATCCTGGGTTTTGGTCCATTTAAAATGACTATGTTTTGCACTATAACATGCACCGGACACACCTAGCATTTAGAGGAGGACTATAAGAAAAATATTCTGAACCAAATTGTGTGCTAAAATACCCCGTCCCGATCACTCCATAGCAGACAGTGTGCAGAATGCTCCATAATCACCCTAAAACAGACAGCTTGCGGGATACCTCCCCTCCATGAAGAAGCAGTGGACAGACCCGATCACCGATTGCCTGCCCACTGCTTGTCCTCAGGATGCCCCCCCTCCACACACGTACGCACGCTCTGGTCCAAGCAGCAGGTGGCTTCCATTGAAAAAAAACGAATGCCAGCTGCAGGCCACGCCCACATGCCCCAAATATGTGTGTGTCTGCACGTGACCGCATGTAAAGAGAGGAAGTGGTGACAGGAGCTCCTGTTACATAAGGTTTCTTTGACATTTACTCCATAAGACGCACATACCTTTTTGGGAAAGGCGCATCTTATGGGGTGAAAAATACGGTAAGCGATAATAGTATTGAATCACAGGGTTTTTTCTACCATTTTTCTAGACCCTGTGAGGAATGAAGAGCTGTTGGGAAGTTTGTGCTGAGCTATAGTGGGAAGTTGAAGCTCATTAGTGCAGACACTTGTCGTTCCTGTACAGTGTGTTCCTGGCAAGACTGCCCGGGACAGAATTAATCTCCCCCCCCGTCACCATAAAACGGCAGCTGCTCTCTATCCTGCCCGGGAAATCCTTGGACGCCGATGAAGGCAAGATATAAACACAATAAATAAAGTCAGAAGTTGTGTGCCAACAGCAATACTACTGAACACCACAGAGTAGAGTGCTTTCTGATACAAAAAATATTTACAGGGCACGTATCAAGAATAATACACTTACCCATTACTCTAAGTGAGTAGGTGGAGCCATGCAAATGTCTTTACAAAAGTCTGTCTAGGTCTGCTTATTCCAGAAGATATCCATATGCATGGGGGGTTCTGGATGAAATAAACTATACTTCCACACATAAACCCAGTGATAAAACAACAGAGATATACGTCTACCCCCATGCAAAACTCATATAATTATATATGTTACTGTCTTTAAGTTTATATAGAACAATCCAACGCATTGTAAGAATTAAGAATACAGTTAAAATAACATTAAAAATTCCATGATTGTATATATCCATTTCATATTTGCATCGACTCTTCCACTATATGAACGCGTTTCGTAAACAATATCTCCTTAATCTTGATCACCATAAAGTGGATAGTTAAGGTCCTCTTTAATTCCATGGCACAATCAATACATATGTAAAATGACAGTGATAATTGTTACCACACGTGGTGCCTGCCCAGCTGCAGTAAGGTATCTCCTTTAAGCAATGCTTGCTCAATGGATATGCTCCGAGCTTGTCACTAGTCCACCCTCAATAGCTTGGGTGCCCCAATAATGTTGTTAAAAAGGGGCTGTGGTCCATCCGGCCCCTCCAACGTACCTCAGACTGGAGGTAGCTAGCTTATCTGGGCTTCTAGCAGTCTGCTCATACCATCTGGTAAGTAACAGAAAAGCTAGCACTCCTTAGTTCATGAACGTTTGTATCATGCAAAAGTCCATTCAATATATACAAATCCATAAATTGGAATGCGCTGTTGCTTGTCAGTAAGTCCAACGTTTCGGGACTTTAATGCCCCTTCATCAGGGACCAACACAGCAAGACAAGATAGCAACAAACAAGGAGAGTGTACAGCCCATAGAGTTTAAATGGTCAAAGGTCAACCAGAAATGACATCATCACTGATGTCAGCGGGTCACTAAACATTTACCCACAATTACTACCTGCATACTTTTCTACTGTTTGACTGTGTTTGTATATTGCTGACAGATGTTTAGTGACCCTCTGACATCACTGATGATGTCATTTCTGGTTGACCTTTGATCATTTAAACCCTATGGGCTGTACACTCTCCTTGTTTGTTGCCATCTTGTCTTGCCATCTTGCCCCTGATGAAGGGGCATTAAAGCCCTGAAACTGACCTACTGACAAGCAACGGCGCATTTCAATTTATAGATTTGTATTTATTGAATGGACTTTTGCATAATACAAGCTTTCATGAACTAAGGAGCGCCGGCTTTTCTGTTACTTCATGGATAAGCGGTGCCACCGCTAGCCATTGCACCCGGACATAATACTTGGTAAGAGTGCCTCTACTGGTACATATTTGCTCATACCATCTGAGCACGGCCTCAATCTGCAGCTCAATTTATGGTGATCAAGTTTAGGGAGAAATTGTTTACGAAACGCGTTCATATAGTGGATAAATCACTGCAAGTATGAAATGGATATATACAATCATGGAATTTTTAGGTTATATTAATAAATTGTATTTTTTTAATTCTTACAATGGTTTTCTATATAAACTTAAAAGACAGTAACATATATAATGATATAAATTTCACATGGGGGATAGACGGATATCTTGTTGTTTATCAACGGGTGGTTAATCAATGTGCGGCAGTACTCTTTAGGTCTTTCCCTCACCAGGTACTCAGAATGCCCATAGAGAACATATCTAGCATACCAGCTCACTTGCAAATTGTGAACGCCTAAGGGATTGACATGTGCATGTATGCCTTAGGACCCTATGACAGGTAAGTTTAAAAGCACCAGAACCAGATGAAACTACTGTGAGGGAGTAAGGAGGAGCATAGACAGTCTTTATATTTTACCCAGACTCTCCCTTTGATTATTTACCATATATAGACACTTTTGGAGGTCCCCAGTATGGCTTTTGGCCGCAATTTTATTTAAAAGCGAATAGTTTTAGCTTTCAAACCGGATCCCCTGGAATGCTGCTGACAGGGGATTTCCATGCACTTAACTCCCACAGCAGCCCACAGGGTGCCACACCGCCCCTATTCCAAACTTACCGTTTCCACACTTTAGTCACGCCAACAGTCAATGGGGTTTGCCTGGTGAGTAGGTGCACACTTACTCTGCAAATCCTGCTTGTTGCTAGAAGAGGCTCTTTAAAAGAACAGGCTTGATAGCTGGGGGGATGGGGGGTAAACCAAATCTATAAACCTGCAATACTGGGAGTGCTGTACCTTCCTTAATCAGCACCAGTTGACTTCAAGGCAGTAACTGACCTTTCAGGAAATGGTCTTCACACACTTTCCTGCACTGTACTTACCCGAGTCGGCATGGTTTGCAAAAAGCACCTTGGCAGGCAACTCAAAGCTGATACACATCATCTCCTTATTGGGGGCGACGTTGCGAACAAGATGAACTGAGCAATTGTCCAGCACGCTTCCTATATAAGCCTCTGCCCTGTCCTTAATGTTCTTCTGTGGGTTGTCGTCTTTGGAGAAGCCGTAGCAATGTACAGTGGGTAACATGGCCTCACTGCAAGGCTTCTCCTCCAGAAGGTGCTCGAAGGCATCAAGAAATTCCACAGCCATAGCCGGAAGGTTCATCACTATATGGATCCGATGCTTCTTCTCTGCAGTGAAATTCTTGATGTATTCTGGAAGTTTACTCTTAACAACAGTCCTGATAAACTCTCGTCCATCAAGGTTGGAGCCCTGGACCTTCTTGTCCACCTTATTTAGCTTGCAGTTGTGGAGGAGCCATTTGTAAGATTCTGGGTTCAGGTCATTGGCATACACAATACAATTCCTTTTAGCGGCGGGGATAGCGAAGGGCCCTACACCCGCAAACACATCGAACACCACATCTCCGCTCTTTAGAAGTCCCGTTATTCTGTCATGCTCTGTACCAAGCCGGGAATTCCAGTAGACTTTGGAGAAATCAAACTCGTATGTGACTCCATTTTCTTTCACCTAAAAAGACAGTTTTATGTCACTGCAAAAATCTAAATGGGGTATTTATGGGATGCTGAAAAAGCCAATTGACTAATCTAAGTAGAACAACATAAAACAATATTGATATAAATTCAGTAGGTATGTAAAATGTAAGGACACCTCAGATTCTGAAAGTTTATATCTAAAAATATAAAATAAGTTAACCCCAAAAGCTTGTCAAATTGTTTGCCAATCAGGGGTCCAGGCGTTGAATTTAGGACTACTTTAAAGACTGGTTGCCTGGCTCCAAAGTATAACAGGGCCAGCTGTTTTGCGGGCTTGCTGCCCTCACAATGCCTGTTTTACCTACAAAAGGTGTCACCAGAAATCAGGGTGCAAACCTTTCACTTACATATTGTAAACAGACAATTGTTAGGCCATTGTGTCATGCTTGGTAAAGTCCTAAAATGTTTACCGTTTTTAAACTGAAGAAATGGCTGAGAGTTTGCAGTTTCACCTTATGATTTCTCTTCCAAAGCAAGTGGGTGTGGCCTTTGACTTGATAATCAGTATAATGGGTGGTGTCTGTAAGAATTTGCTTCAGACACCCTGGCTGTGCTCCTTCCCTCTCCTTTTATTGCTAGACGAAACTGGAGCCACATCCCATATGCGCATGCACACGCGCACACTTCCAAATGTCCATGGGTGCACTCCCGGGGCAACTGGCTGGGCAGGGTAGGTAGATGGGTAGGTGGTCAGGTAGTTAGGAGGGACTGGTCAGCTGTCAGCACCCCCCTTCCCCGTAAAGGGAAAAGGAAAGAAAGCAAATGTGAAACCCAGCAGTCATTACTGTCTAAATGTCTCCTACATTTTTGATTCTTCAGTGAAGAATAAATAAAAGAAAAAAAAAACTGCAACATCCTAACATTTGGAGTGCCCTGCTGCACACCCCTGCCCAGATCACCACCTCTGGACCAGTACAGCTCCACCACTGGTGTAAAACTTACCAAAGTGGCGAACAAGCGCCATTTGTTTTCTCCAGTCCGAGATGGTGGCTGAGATCGACCCCCCACCTCGGTACCGCCCCCTCCATTGCAATCGATGAAGCAGGGGTGTTGGGGGGCATAAACATAAACAGACTCCACAACGGCAGTCAACTTGAATCAGAGAAGATCGACAGGGCGCTCATCCTCTGCTCTCAATAAGTTTTACACCAGCGGATTTGGGTGGTGGAGCTGCACCGGACAAGTATAGCTATTTTAGTTTTGCCTGGACGATCCCTTTAATGGCTGCAAGAGATCACATGATTCGAGGGAGCACTGAAGTGGTGGGGCCGGCTTGCCATGCTCCTGTGCTGCAAGGATCAGAGACAGTCAGTTTTTTTCACATAACTTCCTGTTTAAAAATCTATAGCGGGTAACTCTCAATTTAGCCCTGATATTCTATTTTCCCACTTCCCAACTCTTCCTTCTGGCCTCGAAGAGTCGCAGGCATGCAAGTGAATGTTCCCCCTGAAGCCTAGCAGAAAAAACTCCAACCACTGCCAATCCAAAACCATATGTGTTATAGGAAGGGGGAAACTGGAGGGTCATCCTGCCTCTATGAACATTCACCAAGCTGAGATTTTAAAATGCAGAGCTTGGGGCAACTGGCTGCTGTTTATGTGTGGACACCAGAAGCTGTCTAGGTTCGCCATTGCGACCTCCCCGTTGTAAATAATGGGCCTTTATGGAAAATGTATATTGTTACTAATTTTGGTCATTTATTAAATAAAGGGATATACAGCAAAATAGTTCATGGCATGACATCAGTGGGAAGCTGCCTAGAATACCAGCAGGCCTAGGGCAGGAATCGTATTCAAAGTAGATAGTATCAGCATTCTGAGACAATAAAATCCGTTTCATTCTAACAAACAACAAAGAAACAAACAAAGCAGGTTGGGACAAGGTTAGAGGAGCCAGACTAGGAAGACCAGGGTATATATTGGGTATATATTTGAGGGAGGAGAGAAAAGGAAAAAAAAAAAAAAAAAAAAAAAAGAAGGCTGCCAGCTTGACAGTTGGCCGGTGAGTTCCTGTTTCAGGAAGGTAATACTCTTAATGTTGCCTTAATCCCTGTATATATGTATGCCAATCATTTAACTCTGATTGTGTGTTGTATTTTGTTGTCAGACTGCATTGTTATTTCACCCACAATATATATCTCTATATTTACTATTTGTCTCAGTGTCCTTCGTTTATACCAGAGGTCCAAAGAATCTACAGTCTTTTGCGTGTATCCGTTGTGTTATCATTGGCCAGATATTAATAATAGGTATATATTTGTTCGCCTATTTTAGTCGAGCTGGGCAGAATAAATATATCTAAAATATTTTAGTTATTACATTAATTGGACGAGCCATTCAGGGGTATTAAATTGTTTACACCATGACTCCTGTGTTGGGTGTCTAATCCTCCCTTTCTGAAGCTGTAGTTAGGGGACACATCACTGATCTCTCCCCCCTGCTGTCAGAGCACTAGGTTTCCCATAGCATCTCATATGCCTGGAATAGCTGGAACTGTGTGTGTACCATATGAGTCTCCATGTGCAGTGGTCACTTTATTATGAAAGATTTTAACGCTGCACTTATATATCATCATAGTTTGTGGGAGGTTTAACCCCTGCACAGTCATGTTGGATTATGCCGTTACATCCTGCCCCTTTCTGCAGCACATTCCCCCGGCTTTCTTGTGTGTAAATACAGCAGTACCATTATAGTGTAAGGAATTAAACCACCCGCTAGATCTATTCTTTTATATGTTCCTGTATTCCAATGACCTCCCGTCACAAGCTCTAAAATGTGGATAGCTGAGCTGCCATGCTGCACATTTTCCATAGTATCAGGCGGGGAGATGTCATGTGACGGGAGGTCACACAATGAAGACTTACTTTAGTGATCATTTTTTCCTCGCCAGCCAGTACTTCCATCTGAAAGTTGCGATAAGTTGAGTCAATAATGTTGGTTTTATTAACAACAGAGCTGAGGCCGGGATTTTTATCCAGAATGACCTGACCTGTAAAAAGAGAAGTGACAACGAGTCCATTATCAATGAGGAAGATGAACATGCTCCTGTCATTAAATTAGATCAACTCTCTTTAAGGCCGACCCCCCCCCCCCTTCCCAGAGCCACGTTTGCATTCTTTGTGTTCCCTAAACCTGAAGGTTCAGTGAATGTGGCAGCAGTAGGGAATGAGGACCCACCTATCTGCTCCACAATAATGAACAAGCTGAGAGCTCTGCATAGGCGGCGATGAAGAAGCTGAGAGCCAATCAGCATGGCTCAGTGCCACACCCACAGAGCATTTCACAAGCCAGATACTGTATTAGGGACACACTCTCATCCCTCTAACAGTGCACAACACAGGCACAGCAGTGCTTAATGGGAGGACGTGGGTTTCCAATTATACTCTGAGCCAGGTCGCCAAATTCAACCCCTGCGGTCATCAATTGGGGTGGCACAAACCCCACATCCTTGTTCTACTGGAAGAAACAGAATCCAGCACAACTGGGGAAGAAGGTATGTAAAACGTAACTTTTAAAAGAGATGCTAAAACTGTGGCTCTCCTGGATAAGTGTTGGCCCATCGCCCGGAAACAATGTGTTATGGGAATAATCCCCTTAATCATGCTGCCATTTACTGGTACGGGTAGCTGCTGGAGCACCCAACGTCTACCGGAACTTCTGTAGCCTAAGCATTGTAAGAAAAGTTCATAGAATTGCTCTATGGTCCAAACCACAAAAAGTGATCCCCCTTTTTATTTATCATCAAGTAAAAAGATTGTGCCAGTACTGAAGGAGGCACTTAGGATATACCCAGTAAATAGTTCTTGTATATGTGGTGTGACCTCTTTGTTGTGGGAGCTCCCCAAACCTTTATTTACACAGCAACCTTCAATAAAGTTTCTGCTGGCATGGCAGAGGGTGGTAAAAAAGTCTTAAAGGAGCCACAGCACTCAACCCTGTTAGCTTGCAGACCAACCTAAAATCTGTCTCTAAACTTGGTTAAAAACAGAGGACTCGGTCACACACATCTGCAGAAGTATGCTTAAGCTGCACCACTACGCCAAAGTGCCTCTGTGGGGTGCAGTCCTAACTCTAATCTCAGAGCCCCATTTGGGACATACAATGCAATAGATAAATTGCACCCCACAGAGGGACCATGGCGCTGGTGGTGCAGCTTAAGCATACTTCTGCAGATGTGTGTGACCGAGTCCTCTGTTTTTAACCAAGTTTAGAGACAGATTTTAGGTTGGTCTGCAAGCTAACAGGGTTGAGTGCTGTGGCTCCTTTAAAGTGGACCAACACCCAGGATTTTGACTATCCTGGGTCTTGGTCCACTTCGGTGGGGCACCCCCGATCGGGGTGCCCCGCTGTGTGAAACCCCCCCTAACCCCCCGAAAAACTCACCTCTCCCCGCTCCCAGCGCCGACGTACAAGCGAGGATCAGGAACGTCTAAGCGGCTGCCGCCGCCGCCTCCCTCGCGTCACTTTTGACGCGCGCGCGCCCGCGGCGGCCATTCGCAGACGGCCGGCGCGGGCGCGCGCACGCCTACAGGAGCGCGAGGGAGGAAGATAAGGTAAGGAGTTTGGGGTGTTTGGGGGGGTTTCACCCCGCGGGAC
The DNA here is from genome assembly GCA_027917425.1 of Gastrophryne carolinensis. Lineage (NCBI taxonomy): Eukaryota > Metazoa > Chordata > Amphibia > Anura > Microhylidae > Gastrophryne > Gastrophryne carolinensis. Next base: position 54,037,214 of record CM051244.1, read on the forward strand.
ATCCCGATCTCGGATGTCCCGCGGGGTGGGGGGTGATCGGCCCGGGAATCTTATAGATTCCCGGGCCGATCACCCGTGGGTGTTGGTCCACTTTAAGACTTTTGTATCCTAATTGCCCTGCTAACGTGCACCTCCCAGGTTAGTTATAAAATGGTCTGAGCGGCTGCCACCCCTCCTTTATGGCAGAGGGTGGTCCTAGTATAACCCACGTGTGCCCCAGGCTGCAGTTCACGATGTACTTGAGTCAAACAAAGCGAAACTTGCCTGGTGTGCATGGATTCAAAAAGATTTCATGAGAAAAATCCTGACCACAGCTTTGCTTTTTGAAGTGGTGCACTTGCAATTTCGATTTGGGATGCCTGGCAGTGGAATTTGCTATGGACACCTCTCTGCCTGTGCTATATACTCACTGTCAGCAGTGACCTCTGCTTTCTCTACCCTGTGAGTCACTGTCTGAGCAGGAATTGCCAAACAAACCTGAAGGAAGGTGAGGATATAGTACGAACAGACAGGTGTCACTGCAGGCCATCCCAAATTAGAAAGCCCCTCGGGAAGATTGCAAGTGGAGCAAAACGCTATTCGGCGTTTTAGTGCACTTTAGAGGGGAACTTTGGAGGCCCTGGAGTAAGCCCCAGAGCCATCTGAGACTCCTTTTCCCAATTCAGAATGCCCCATGTTACCCGTTCCCCTTACGTGCCCTTGGAGCTGCGGCCTCATCCCCGCTCACCTCTAGCTGTGCGCATACCTGCGACAGGATTTTTTGAATGGGCGGCATGGACACGACCACAGCTATAAAGTGAGTGGGGTTGCGGCCGCAATTGCATCCTGAGTTTGGGGGGAGGGAAAAAAAAAAAAAAAATATATATATATATATATATATATATATATATATTCTTATAGATTCCTAGGCTGATCGGTGTGGGTTTTGGTCCACTTAAAGGCCGAAGACATAAGCGACCCGAGGAATTAATCCAAAACTTACCAATCAGATTCTTATATTGAAGCTGATGATCCCGCAGGTTCATGTGAGCTATGTGCCCCACACGACTGAAGCTAGTAGTGACATCCTGACCTTTAGGTAAAACTGCCTTCAGGATCTCATCAGTCTTAAAATTGTCATAAGTCATTTGCAGCTCAGCCTGAGAAATCTGAGGGCTAATTTGAAACTTCTTGAAGAATTTGTGGTCCTGTTCATCAAAGGCATCCTCCGATGTGACCAGGAAAGGGTCCAGCACAACACTTTTATGGACCTCATCCTCGGGGTAATCAATAATTCTCTTCAGTTTTGGCCTTTGGATCAGTTTGTGTTTCAGACCCTTCATGACGTCATTGAGCACCTCCTTCTTTACCTTGATGACAGGGACTTGTATAGATTTGGTAAAGGCTTCTCGGTCAAGTGTTGTCATCCCGCGTACGCTGGAATGTGGACTGAAGAGTCCAACTTGCTCAGAGTCCTCAGTTTCTGCCATGTTGGATAAGGTGCTGCTCTTACGGAATGGGCAATATGAGCTCTTGGCAACGCACCATCGATATGGTTTCTGTGGAGCTTTAGTCAAGGTAGCAAAAGCATAATCATTTAGACAATTTGGCAGGCGATATAAATGGTTAATAATCCTGAAAAAAAAACATTTTGAGTTTTTATTGGTCTGGTGGGCAGAGGGATATAGGATTATTTTGATATTTTACAGACAAATCACAAATATACAGTTTCCATAAATGTGCCAGCACATAAGCACCTGCATAGCCTACCACAGAGCGGTCAACGTCACTAGTCTAATTATGTAAAGAAAGTACCATCACTGCTTAAATTACTGCATAAATCATATGACATTTCAAACGATCTACATTACAAAGTTTATTTTCAGTTTGAGGTTATTTAAAGCAGACGGAAACCTATGGGTGTTTAATGGCTTAGTGCCCTGCTGGTCCTCATTATTTGCATTTACTGAGCCTCCCTATACATAGTACCGATATATATTTTGCACATATACAGCACATACTGTAAAAGCAAACTTTAGTCACCAACTGGCCTTCTAACCAAACACGTACCTTGGCAAATTTCTAGGAACGATTGGCTAGTGAATAGTGATTTTCCTATGCTTGGAAATGTATACAGTAAATGAGCCAAGGGGACACGTGACTACTTTCCTTTTCTTAGTTCTGTATTTATGCTGTTTTCTATCCTTCAGATTTGGAGTGAAACCAAACCCACCCGGTCCGGCCCCGGAATCTAAAACATTACATGGGATGCTTCGCTGTGCAAAACCCTCCAGTACACCAGTAGTCACTCACCTTTCCTGAGTCCAACGGCGCATGTGCATGCTCTCGTCCAATGAGAGCCGTTTGCCTTGACTACATCATTCGGCTCTCATTGTTTTCAATGGGAGCAGGTGTGACTGCACCTTCGGGCTGTGCACAATTTGGGATGCCCCCAGGGACGGAACTAAACCCGGGAAGGACAAATTCCTGGGTCTTGTTCCGCTTTAACATGGCATTTTTTTTTTTTTTTTTGCAGGGCCTTCCACTGCCCCCGGCCAAAAGTAAAAGGTGTTTTCACCGCCTAGGCCGTGCCCACTTGCCATTGCCCATCATTATTTGGCTGATCTCATAAATGCTGGCCACATCCCCAGCTTCCCTGTACACTGGGAAGCCTTTTCATCCTTAGCCAAATGGCTTAATGGGAGTGCACCTCAGCTAGAGGGAAACCAGGGATGCGACTGCTGTCAAACATAGCATTGTGGGAGCCACTGTTAAAGGTGTGCTTACCAGTGACACATGGGTTTTACACAGCTGGACATGCCGATCTTGAATGCCCTGGTGACAGGCTAACGTAAGGCTTTACAGTGACCAAATGACCAAAACCCACTGAACTTGTGGAATGCATTTGGCTAAAGCTCCTGCCGATACTCTCTTCTTAGGATGTAGAACTAAAAATGGATATTTTCACGTATCAGTGTCACGTACCAGTGTCCTGGAACACTTTTTTTTTGCTGTCCCTCTCTGTGAGATGGCAGGAGATTGCAGCCATTGCATAAGTGTGGCAATTACAGTGGCAATGAATGGAGGAGGCGGAGCTTTACAGCTAAAACAGGCAGCATTATCTGGAATTAGAGTGAAGCGGGTTTTGGTCTGCTTTAATTCAGAAAAGTTATTGAAATAGATTTTTGCTGTCTTTCGAAATCTCTGAAAATGTTATGTTCTTGTATTATAGGCTATAGAAAAAACATTTCACCAATATATTTTATTAAAAAAAATCTTTAGCTGTGTAACTTTTTCCCACCTGAAAGTCAGAAAAGTGATTTCTGAGTCAGCATGGTCAATGGTTTGCACAGAACTGGCACAGATTGCACAGTGCATCGCAATCCCTCAACTGTCATTAAACTGGACCTTCACTCTGAATAAGAGTCTATCTTATATGTTTCCCCCACGCTGTACATACAGATTGCCTACATTAAAAATCATCCTACCTGCATCGCCTGCATTTTCTGAGAGTTTAAACATCCAAGATGGCGGCCCATGGAGGTGCAGGCTGCCTGCAAACAGGACTGTGCTGCTCTGCATTGTGGGATTGCTGACCTTTTCCTGACCCCAGCTCTGATCTGTTTGTGCAAAGCACAGCTGTAACCCCGCCCCCTCTCCTAAGTATGTGATGCTACTGAGCCAAGATGGCGGCACCTAAACAGAGTTGCAGGCCAGTAAGGGAAAGAATAAAAAGTAATTGACCAAAAAACTGTAAATATATTACTTTTAGGTGCTGGGGAATCGTTTTTTTAAGGGCTTGGGCTTTTCAATAAATGATGCTGAAGGTCCGCTTTAATGCCAGTTCTGTGCATATCATTTACAGCAATCTCTGCTGACTCAGTAAGTTCCGTGACTTTCAAGTGGGCAAAAAAGTATAGAAGGAAAGAATTTGTAAAAATTATAATGTTGAAATGTTTTATTCCTACTGTCTATAATATATAAACATAATAGACAAAAAAAAAAATGCCTGAAGTATATTGTAGGCTGAGCTGGTCCAATTTTTGTGCCTTTAACTCAATGATGTTATAGAGCAGTTTCCAGGGGGTATAATTTGCAGCCGGACACACTATTGCCAGCAAGAGCCTATTGGCAAACTCTCTCCCGGGAAACCATTTCCGAAAGTCTGACCACAGAAATGACAGATGGCCAGTTAGATGTTTTCCCTGGGGTACTAATCTGGGTTTGTTATTTAGACGAGGACCCAGTCACACCGGTCCTGGAGTCTAAAAATACCATTTTGTGAATACTCACCTGTAAAATGGGTATTATAAGTATGTCACACACCCCGCTTCAGATATTAAATCATTAGACTTGGGTTATACTCACCACTAGGTGGCACTGTTGCAGAGAAGTCCAGAAAACAACAAGCCCCTCCCGGTCTATACATACCTGGTACCTCCCAACAATTCCCCAGTATTCAAACAGCAATAAGACAAGGTACCAGGAAAAAAACAATGGTAACCCTCAACTGTAAATAAAAAACTTCACCATATAAAGAACCAGGATACCAAAAAGGGCGGGTGAAGCGGGGTGTGTGACATACTTATAATACCCATTTTACAGTATTCACAAAATGGTATTATTCTAAGTATGTCACTCACCCCGCTTCAGATATTAAATCATTAGACTTGGGACATCCAACAGCAGTGTCCAAAAAAGGGCGGGTATCCAAACCAGGCAATAATGCAGAATCTCAAACCACTGCAGCCTGCAGAACCTTGCGGCCAAAAACAGCATCCGCTGAGGCCCGCACATCAACCTTATAAAACTTAGAAAAAGTGTGAACCGAAGACCAAGTAGCAGCCTTACAAACTTGATCAACAGAAGCCTGGCGCTGAAAAGCCCAGGACGCTCCAACAGCACGAGTAGAATGAGCAGTAACACGAAAAGGGGGATCCTTCCCTTTGGCAGAATAGGCCCCAACAACCGCCTGACGAATCCACTTGCTAATGGAAGACTTAGCCGGAGCCAAGCCCTTCCTAAGCCCACAGGGCACCACGAAAAAAGCATCAGTCTTACGAAAAGGAGAAGTGGTACACAAATAGCACTTAACACAACGCACCAGGGTGGATAAAAATCTATGTTTTTTTTTTAAAAAATCAAAAAAATCGGATTTTTTTGATTTAAATCGGATTTTTTTTCAATAAACTGCTTTTTGAGGAAAATATTTTACCATCCAAAGGTTCTTCCATCATGAGATAAAGCTGAGTTGTTTAACTCAGTAGAATAAAGGCTGTATATGTGTAACATTCACAATGCCATGCTCTTCCAGAGGTTTCTGTAGGATTAGTGGGCAGTTTCTCTCCTATATTATCACAGACGCTCGCTTTACTTACGCAGTTCTCAAAACTGAATTTGACTCCGCAGAGGTCCCAGCCTCTTCTTCACAGCAAAAATGTTACAACATGAACAGAGTTGAGAAAAAGACCTTAATCCTATTGTTCTACAAACCTATGACTAGTGAGCTACAGAGGACAGCAGGGACAGTAGTATTTAAGTTTTTCATGTGTCGGCTGGGCTGACAGTCTAAGTTTCTTAAAATATATATATATTTTGTTTAGCCAAATTAGTTAACAAAACATGGATGTTTGTTTAAGCAAATAACTTATGCTGTAATGTTGTTATTGTTTCAGTTGAATAAATCTATTTAAATTGTTATTAAGGTCAGGATTATTTTTCTCCTTTCCTAAGTACAACAGAACAGTGGTGTCCAAATATGAATGATTAACCCATTAAACTGGGGAGAAAAAAGTAATATAAAAAGTGATTCTAAAAATCTTCATCTACTTGCATGTTAAAATAGCAAGAACTAGTTTAGGTAGAAACTTTGATTTAAATCACTGATTTAAATCAAGCCTTACTGTCTAGTGATTTAAATCGTGATTTAAATCAGTTAGATTTAAATCAAATCCACCCTGCAACGCACCACATCCAAACAATGCAAAGCGCGCTCTTTGTTCTTCCTTCCTTGTGTCCTAAGCCTAGGAATGACAATGTCCTGGTTAAGATGAAAAGCCGAGACCACTTTAGGAAGAAAATCTGGTTTGAAACGAAAAACCACTTTGTCCTGATGTTTCTCAAAATAAGGAGCCTGAATCGACAAGGCTGCCAACTCCGAAACATGCCGGACCGAAGTGATGGCCACCAGAAAAGCAACCTTCTGAGTCAGAGTAGACAGAGCAATATCCTGCAAAGGCTCAAAGGGAGGAGCCTGAAGAGCAGAGAGAACCAAATTCAAATCCCAAACAGGGAGCAAAGGCTTCCTAGGAGGCCGCAGATGCGAAACCACCTGGAAAAAAGTCTTGACCAAAGGATGGAGTGCAAATGACATCTGAAGGGGCAGGTTTCTGCTTTGTCTATCTTTTTTTCAAAGTACTCAGCTGAGGACCCCACCGCCCCCGGAACCGAAGATCCTTCCAGAAACCTCCCCATCCTGACAAACTGACGTCCGTGGTGACAGTTTCCCAAAGCGGGGTCAGAAACGACCTGCCCTTCAGGAGATTGTCCAAGACCATCCACCACAGTAGAGACTGCCGAACCCGGGGGGACATCCGGAAGGACCGATCCAAAGACCGCGGTCGCCGGCCCCAAGACGCCAACAGATGAAGCTGAAGCGTCCGCGTGTGAAACTGCGCAAAGGGAACTGCCTCGAAAGAAGCCACCATCAGCCCCACCAGTCTCATCCGTAGACGGATGGACGGGCGAGGATTGGAAAGAAGAAGCTGAGCCAATTCCTGAATCAAAAGAACCTTGGCCTGAGGTAGAAAAACTCTGTGCTGGCAAGAGTCCAAGGACATCCCCAGAAAGCTCACCACCCTGGCCGGAACCAGAGAGGACTTGGGGTAGTTGATCACCCAGCCGAACCTCTCCAGAGTGGACACCACCGTGCTGGTGTCCCCTTCCGCTTGACTGAAGGAAGGAGCCATGATGAGAAGATCGTCCAGATAAGGCACAATGTGAATCCCCTGAGCTCTGAGCAGGGCCATCACGCCCGCCAACACCTTGGTGAACACTCTCGGAGCCGAGGTTAGGCCGAATGGAAGAGCCACAAACTGAAAATGCCGATCCTCCACCACAAAGCGAAGAAACCTCTGGTGAGCCGGAAAGATCGGAATGTGAAGGTATGCATCCTTGATGTCTATGGACGTCATAAAGTCCCCCTGCCGAAGCGAATTGATCGCAGACCGCAGAGTTTCCATGCGAAACTTCCGGGGACGAACAAACAGGTTGAGAAACTTCAAATCCAGGATGGGACGGAACGACCCATCCTATTTGGGTACTGTGAAGAGATTGGAATAATACCCTCGCCCCACCTCCGAAGGAGGGACCGGGCAGATGACTGCCATTTCCAGAAGATTCCTTACCGCCGCCAGGAGCCCCTGCGCGGCCAAAGGATCTGAAGGGACACGAGACCTGAAAAACCTTGGAGGAGGGCGGGACTCAAACTCCAGCTTGTAACCGGCCGACACCACCTCCCGGATCCATCTGTCCGAGACCTCCTGGTCCCACACCCGGGAGAAGAGTCGCAGCTGTCCCCCCACCCGTAAGGGTGAGGGCGCCCCCTCATTGCTGAGCGGGCTTGGCAGCTGGTTTGGGCTTGGCGCCCCAGACGTGAACGGGATGGCCACGGCCTTTACCTCTATTCCAGCTGGCACCCCTGGAAGCCCGCACCCCTGCCGGCTCTGGCTCCCCGAAAGGAAGAATTGAAGGGGGCCGCCCCCCGAAAGGTGCGACGAAATTTCTTGCGCTGAGGTAACTTACCTCCCCTGGCAACAGAATCCAGCTTCTCACCGAAAAGTCTTAAACCCAGAAAGGGAAGAGCCGTGAGCGATCTCTTGGAATTAAAATCAGCAGTCCACTGCCTCAACCACACTGAGCGGCGGAAAGCTACCAACAGAGCCGTTGCCCTGCCACACATCAACATGGCATCATCCTGAGCGGCAAGAATAAATGACACGAAGGATTCACAACGCTTAAGGGCAAGAAACTCATCACAAGTAGGATCAAGATCCACACATAAATCCCTGACGATAGACCTAACCGCCAACAATAAAAGTGCCGAAGCACAAACAGGCCTCAAAACCGAACCCGCACAGACAAACCCATGACGGGCCAGCTGATCAATCCGGCGATCCTCGCCGTCCTTAAGAGAAGTCGTGTCAAGAGAATGCAAAACCGCCGTATTCGATAGTCCCAAAACCGGAGCATCAACCTCGGGAGGGATAGACCAACGCTTCACCAAGTCCGCCGGAAAGGGATACTTTCTATCCCAGCTAGGCGGCACCCCAACGAGACGCGTAGGTTGCTCCCATTCCTTAAGGACAACCTCCTCGAAATGCTGTTGACTGGGAAACTCCAAACGCGGCTTGGACACTCCAAAAAGCTGACCCTTTGGCCGAGGAGCAACTTCAGGAGGGTCCAAATCCAAAACCTCAAACATTTGGGCCAGAATGGAAGACGTGTCGGGAACCGACCCGGCGGCCTGGTCACCTTCAGCACCCAGCGACTGCTGAACCTCAGGATCCTCTAATTCCTCAATAAGCTCACCCTCTTCAAGGGGACGATCCGACCAATCCAGAGCCTCAACAACCTCATCATCTGAGTCCATCGGAGGCGGAGACAAGTGTTTCCGCTTAGCCGAAGCCTTCTGGGCCACCACAGCGGAAAACATCTTCTCGAGGCTGGCCAACCTGGCGCATACCTCGGATTGCGAATCCCCACCCATGACAACGTCACACAGGGTCCGGAACAGGCGAGGAGGGGGAAGGAGATGGTACGGCCGACGAAGGACCGGGCACCGGGGTGCCGGACTGGCGCTCAATGTTCCGCTGTGCACATGGAATGCAAATAATAACATCATCCCCTGGGAGCGGAGTCCCACACCCCCCGCACACCCTGGACTGCCCCGAAGGACCGTTTCCGGAATCTTTGGTAGCCTCCATATGGTGAATTTATGGTAATCGCAACAACCAGGGATTTACGCAATATGCGACCCGGGATGCCCCTTAACGTCTTTAATTAAATATGGAAATTTGCAAAAATGCCAATAAGGGGAGGGAAAGTACAAAAACCCCACTAGCCAGGTATCTAAGACCGGGAGAGCCCCGCAGCGTGGGATCCCAGGATCTGAAAAAGAAGACAACAGTCACACCAAGCACATAGACAAAGCACAATAACATGAACCTATAAAAATAAATATATATATACACATATACATATATATATGTATATGCATAATCCATACACATATGGTTAACATGTGAAAGAGACCTAATAGGAACACAGGGCCGGGGCATCCCAAATCCGGATCACCAGGCCGGATAACCGCAATTGCCCCATAACATAGGGTCTAGCGGAGGAGCTAATCTCCTAGGCACTTTGAGTGCCATCTACCCTTGCCCGGCCTACAGCCTAGGCTGGGAGGCTACAATATATAATAAAGGGGCTAAAAAAGAAAGGCCGGGCAGAAATAGACCATGGGGGGGCCGGGGTGTCACCCTGGCTACCTGCAAGCAGGAGACTTCTTTCTTCTGTCTTGTCGCCACCTTGCAGAGAAGAACACCGGGGAATTGTTGGGAGGTACCAGGTATGTATAGACCGGGAGGGGCTTGTTGTTTTCTGGACTTCTCTGCAACAGTGCCACCTAGCGGTGAGTATAACCCAAGTCTAATGATTTAATATCTGAAGCGGGGTGTGTGACATACTTAGAATAGATAGGATGTCCCGCTGTGTGAAGCCCCTGGGATCAGAAATCTATACCACGATGCATGTGCAATTCATGTGACATCATACCCATATTCATAGCAGGCACCCATGCCAACATGTATGAAAAGATTGTCTAGCATTGGGGAGTTCTGAAAAAAAGCCTGTGCATGTGCTGTGGTAGTGTGAATCAAGGCAAGTCAATAAGCTTTTTTTGGGGGGGGAAATTCTTCCTTTACATTTAACCCATCGATGCAGCTTGCGTACACATGCTTGTAGCAGTGGGCTGCCCTCATTACGGCACCCGGGGAGCACTTCAACCATGTCCCGTCTTGGAATCGAAGGCCGATTCCTTACCTCTAGGACACAACTGCCCCGTCACACACAGGGGAATCTGTAAAGCAGACCAAAACCAATGAGTAAAAATCCTGGCTTTAGGTGCACTTTAAAGCAGACCTAAATCCTCCACTTTGATATGCCATGGATGATTCTGGCCCAAAGGGACAGGATACTAACCTTTAACCGGACAGCCTGGCACAGTTGGAAAAGAAAGGCAGCGGCCATTCTGGAGCTTCCTTTCCCAGCATCTCAGCCATGCTGCTGCCTGGATACATCTGAGATAACTGACAATGCACAGTAACAAGAAGCCCAGCAGCACAGGTGGCCTGCAAATGCATGAGCCGCCATTTTGGTTCTAAAATTTACTACAGCAGGATTGAGAAAATGAATTTTTATGAGCAGCAATTTAAATTACCCTGGGGAGGGATGCATATGAGCACTGTTTGTTGTGCTTGGTTTAGGTAATTTTTGACTGATGGTCTACTTTAAAGCAAATTTGCCCCCCCCCCCCCATACCTCGGGCACTGCTGTTGGCTTGGCAGTGGCCCGGTTTCCAATTAAAACCGGGCTTTTCTACCGCCAAAGCCATGCCCTGCGGCACTTTTGAGGTCGCTGATTGGCTGGATTCAAAGGCGCCATCATGTTGAGGTGCAACCGGTTGGCACGCTGTTTGGGTGAGAGCTCGCTCCAGCTGCCAGCCATTCAGAAAGGCTGTGTGGCAATGATGTCATTGCCACATCAATGTAATGACTGATCACCTGCCAACTTACAGAGAGGGAGAGCAACAGAATCAGTGTCCCAGGATGATTCAAAAAGTGAAAATATCCATTTCTAGTTCCACACCGTAAGGGGAGTATCGGCAGGGGTTTGGCCAAAGGCATTTCACAAGTTCAATGGGTTTTGGTCCGCCTTAAGGACCTGCTGTATGAACCCCCAGGATTGCCAATAAACTCACCTCTACTGGCAGCTCCCACGATGCTGTGTTTGCCGGTGGCCGCATCCCTGTAGCACGCTCCTGCATCCAGCCATTCAGATGGTGATGTCCCAAATAAACAGGGGGCCGAGGATGTGGCCAGCCGGCTGGCGCATGTCTTGAGATCAGCCATCAGAATGGGGAAAAGGGTTTTGTTCTGTTTTAAAGTGGATCAACACCCAGGATTTTCACTATCGTGGGTTTTGGTCCACTTCCCGCTATGTGAAACCCCCCAGAACGCCCGATAAAACTCACCTCACCCCGCTCCTACGGCGCATGCACAGCTGCTTGTCCAATCAGCGCGCTTGGAGCTGCTGTGGTATGCGCGTCCAAACGACGTACAACCACAGCAGCTCCGAGCACGCTGGCGGGCGCATCTCGTGCTTCCCTCTAACAGGGAGCGCGCCCGCGCCGGCCATTCCCAAATGCTAGAGAGGAGCGCGAGATGCGGCCGTGGCCCGCGCATGCGCCGTTGGACCGGGAGTAAGGTAAGGTGAATGGGGCGTCCTGGGAGGTTTCACACAGTGGGGCATCCCGATTTTGGATGCCCTGCAGGGAGGGATCAGATCACCTGAGAATCTTATAGATCAAGGAGGGTGTTGGTCCACTTTAAGATTGGGCTGTAACCAACTTCCCATTCCCACGCTACCTAGTGTCCCACATGACCACCTGCAGCCAATCAGGTTCAGGAATTAACTTGCACACTGCAATATGTAAGCCAATCCAGCCTGGAATCCTGAATCTGGGTGCCACACTGTGTGAAACGCCCCAGGGCGCTGGTTGTAACTCACCTTTCCCCAGTCCAACAGCGTATGTGCGGGCTCCTGTCCAATCAGAGCCCTTTGCTGTGTTTACATCCTTCCGCAAAGAGCTCTGATTGAATGAGACATGCGCCATTGGACCAAGGAGGAATAAGGGTTACTGGGCATTCTGGGGGGGGGGGTTCACACAGCCAATTTGGGATGCCTCAGGGGCACATAACATAACCCCGGAAAGTCAAATTCCCAGGATTTGTTCAGCTTTAAAGTAGAGCAACATACTTTTTTTTACTAAAATAAAATTATTCAGAAAACATGCAATAAAATAATGAGGTGTCATCTCCCTCAGAGAATGGCAGAGAGCCATGACAGGGCTCTAACCCTCCCCTGCTGTATCCACAATAAGGAGGGTAAATGTGCCCCACAGAATCCCGCCTTGACAGCTATGGGGAGCGCAGAGCATGCCGGGAGCATTCCCCCATTGCAGAGACCGAGTCACCGGCTGTCACCCTCACCTCATGCTTCTCCGCCATGCTGGAGCCGCGTCATCACTCTGCGACTATGGGCAGTGAGTGCAGCCGAATGACATCAGCAGCGCGCGCCTCACGTGAGCCGCTGTAAACAAGAAGCCGGCTGAAGGAGCTGCCAGTTACTCCCAGCCAGTGCTGGAGGGCAGTTGCCACTATTTAGCCCAGTATGCCCTCACCCCGCTACAGCAGCCTTAATGCCGAGTATGGACACAGGGTGTCATCTCAGGAGGAGAGCAGCCCTCTTCTGGGGGAGCAGGTGAGTACTATTCTCCTTTATGTGGACTGTTTACCTTAAAGCGGACCAGTAAAAATGTCTATGCCTCTGGTGTATCCCAGATTGGGATGTCTCTACAGTTAGTTTCACTCTCCAGGGTGTCGTTTCTCACTGGCAGAGTATCCCCAATCAGTAAGTCCAAGGGAGAGGCAATTGGGAAGCCCTGGAGTGGGTTTCACAGAATGGGGCTTCCCGATTCAGTATGTCCAGGGGAGAGGCAATTGAGGAGCCTTGGAGTGGGTTTCACAAATCGGGGCATCTTGATTCAGTATGTCCAAGGGAGAGAAAATTGAGGAGCCCTGGAGTGGGTTTCACAAAGCGGGGCATCCCGAATCAGTATGTCCAGGGGAGAGGCAATTGAGGAGCCCTGGAGTGGGTTTCACAAAGTGGGGCTTCCCGGTTCAGTATGTCCAGGGGAGAGGCAATTGAGGAGCCCTGGAGTAGGTTTCACAAAGCGGGGCATCCCGATTCATTATGTCCAGGGGAGAGGCAATTGAGGAGCCCTGGAGTAGGTTTCACAAAGCGGGCCATCCCGATTCAGTATGTCCAGGGGAGAGGCAATTGAGGAGCCCTGGAGTGGGTTTCACAAAGCGGGGCATCCCGATTCAGAATGCCCCAGGGAGAGGCAATTGGGGAGCCATCGAGCGGGTTTCACAAAACAGGGCATCCCGATTCAGTATGTCCAGGGGAGAGGCAATTGAGGAGCCCTGGGTGGGTTTCACAAATCGGGGCATCTTGATTCAGTATGTCCAAGGGGAGAGGAAATTGAGGAGCCCTGGAGTAGGTTTCACAAAGCGGGGCATCCCGATTCAGTATGTCCAGGGGAGAGGCAATTGAGGAGCCCTGGAGTGGGTTGCACAAAACGGGGCATCCCGATTCAGGATGTCCAGGGGAGAGGCAATTGAGGAGCCATAGAGTGGGTTTCACAAAGCAGGGCATTCCGATTCAGTATGTCCAGGAGAGAGGCAATTGAGGAGCCCTGGGTGGGTTTCACACACCGCAGGGCATCCAGAATCAGGATGCCCAGGGAGACAGCACGCTAGTGTATGTTGCTAACAGTAACACATTGTTGAAGGAGATTTTATTTCTTTTAAAACATAACAGTTTCAAACACACAGAAAATATTGAAAATAACAGATATGCTTAGCACATTGAAGACATCCTTTTGACATACAATAATGAAATGTTTTGAAAATGCCATCAAAAGTGGAATGCCATTTGCATCCCAAATCGGGATGCCCCGCTGTGTGGACCCTCAATTTTTATGCATGGCAAATGGTGCTGATTGTACGAGAGCCTTCACATGCGCTGTGTGACCAGGGAAAGTTACGTTTTTGCGAGTGATTCGGGGGGGTCACACATAGAGGGGCATCCCAAATCTGGATGCCCCGGGGGCAAGAATTAAAACCTGGGATAGTGAAAATTCTGTTTTTTTTTTTGTTTTTTTTTTACTTTAACTCCCTGCACTCCTGTGCCAAGATCCCGGCATTCCAATGCCTACTGGTTAATGTAGTGACGGGCAAGTTTATTCCTCATCCGCCATTTAGGCCACTAAGAATTCTATTACATCTCTATTATATCTCAAATTCTTCTTCCAACACCTGTAATTAAAGTGGACCAAAACCTGGGATTTTTTGACTATCCTGGGTCTTGGCCTTTGCCCCCAGGGCACTCTGATTAGGGATGTCCCGCTATGTGAACCCCCCCCCCCCCCCCAGGTCGCCCAGTCTAACTCACCTTTCCCCGGTCCTATGGTGCATACTTGGTCATATCCGCTCACGCCCACTCCTCTTAGACTCTGCTCCAGCCGAGTCCAGCATAGTCTAACCTACCGGAGGCATGTCCCAAATGCCTGGAGCGGACAGGCACCCTGGTAAACGTATAGCAGGCCACGGCTGCTGCTTGCACATGCGCAACTGAACTGGGGGAGAAGGTGAGTTTACTTGGTGATTTTGGGGGGTTTCATACATTGGGGCATCCTGAATCTGGATCCCCGGGGGTAGGGAATCGGGCACACATCCTGTTGGCTAGACTATCCTGGACTTGGCTGGAGCAGAGTCTTAGAGCAGAGGGGTAAGCGGATACGAACATGCTGATTGGACGAGAGGCCGTGCATAAGCCATAGGACTGGGGAAAGGTGAGTTAGACTGGGCGACCTGGGTGATTTCACATAGCAGGCATCCCAGATCAGGGTGCCCCGGGGGGCAAAGACTTAAACGGGGGATAGTCAAAATCCCAGGTTTTGGGCCACTTTAATTATTAAAGGTATTGGAAGAAGGATTTGAGATTTTATAGATTCCAGGGTCGTCAGCTATGGATATATATATATAAGAGGGCTTACATGTCAGAGATGTCCTGGTATGAATGTGTGAACATTTGCTCAGGATATCTGTAAAGTTAGGCAGAAACTTTGAGCTTCTCCTCCTTCCTTTTTTTTTTTTTTTATGACCCACAAGTCACATGAGGCAAAGGGTTTTGCAAGCTCGTCAGCTTATTGTTGTCGACAAGCGATGTTACCTTTTGTCTTGATGTTGACGTTTTTCGTTTTTTTTTTTTTGTTCCCCTGCCTGAGTCTGGCTGTAGCAAAGATACAAGAAGTCCTGATCACTTACAGATGAGGTGAATGACATGGTCAGGTGACATTCTTTACTGTCACTCGTCTGTGGTGAAGGTGCTTTAGCCCTGTTCCTGGAGGTTAATTTACCGCCCAAATACCTGGCGTGACACTGTGACTTGTAACACTGCAGCAGTAATGACGTTGTGTCCTGATTTCTTTCTGCATAGCTTCCAGGCTGTGAGGCTGCTCGTGACCTGCCCAAGCGAGTCAGAGCTGGGGGTTAGATACTAGGCAGCCTAGAGAGGTGCCATCTGGTCACCCAATTACCACGTGCATTCAAAATGCTGGGCTAAGGTATTTTCTTGTGGGCTAAACCCTATCCTGCATCTATGGTCTTCATCATTGTCACCCTGTCAAGTGCTGAGTGTATTTTATCATATAATCCTGCCCATAAGATGTCAACTTCAGACCTCACCTGACCATGTATTTTCCTGAAAGCAACCTTACATAATGTAACTGCCACAGTGGCTTCCTAAAGAGTAACAAACCCCCGCATTTTCACTATCCAGGGTTTTGTTTCTTGGGATGCCCCTCTGTTAGAAATGCCCCAGAAGGCCCGATACAAACTCACCTTTCCTGTGCATATTAATACTAGTCAGACAGCAGCGACACGGGTGTTCTGAATCTGATCTACATAGGCTGGGCGTGGGAGCCGCCAGAGCAGTTTACTTTACCTGAGACCCAGCGGGGGTTCACACAGTGGGTCTTCCAGATTTGGGATGCCCCAGGGTAAGGCCAGCCCCAGAGCCGGCCAGGTTGGTTTTCTTTTGTGCCACTCTAAGCTTAGCTTTTCTTAAATGCTATCGCACATTTGCATGGGCCACCGGACAATCACAGCCTCATGTTCCATTTAGGTTTTGCTTTTCCTTTCAGAGGGGCAAGCAAAGAGCCATTAGCCGCTCCTCCCTGCACCCATGCCAGCCATTCAGAAATGCTTGGCACAGGTACGCACCTCACATAGAGGTATAGCGGTATGTGGTTGCAGCCCACGTATGCACCTTGGGGGTTGCTTGGTGAAGTGAGTTTACTGGTGATTCTGGGAGGGTTGCACACATCTGGGCATCCCAATTTAGGAGACCACCAGCCCTAGAGTTTTGATAAACTGTAGGCTGATGGTTGCTCCTCCTTAAAGGGATATTCCAGGTAAAGGCTTATACTTGTCTGTTTTCTGCTTGGCCCTTACTGGCTGTGGATCATTCATCAGCACTTTGTATTCCCTGATAAACCCTATAGAACTTGTTCCTGCTGTCTCATCTTCTCAGTCTCTAAAATAAAAAAAAAAAAAAACTTCTGAGAGGACTAATGGCCTGTTTAGAAATCTCTAAAGCGACGACAATTTGGAAGAGCCGCTGCGATGAATGAGAATTGGTTAATCTGTCGCCCATCGTATCGTTTCGACTGACCAAAACTTTCTCGTTCCTCGCTTGATGGTTGGATTGTGTAAACAGAAGTTGCCCTCAAATAATGTGTTTTGCTATAAGAACAAGCATTTGCATTAGCAACTGATTGACCAACTAATTTTTGGCGACAGAACACAGTCGCTCAGTCGTAGAAGATTTGTATGGTCGCACGCTAAGCGAACAGAAAATGCATCTACTCATGTAAACCCAGCATAAGACATTGAGACATGCATGTGTGAGTCATCCTCTGCTACCAGGGAGGCTCTGCAGAAGGAAGAGCTCACTAAGATATACTAGGCAATATAAAGAAGACTGAATAAAAGATGCCCCTCGCATCCAGCAAGGAGAGAGCAGAAAGAAGGCTCATATAATCTTTTGCCTGGATTGTCTCTTTAAAGCAAAAAAAACATCTATTGTCTCATACAGACTGGGGGGAGGCTTACTTAGGGTTCAGTTATAATCCCATTGATGGTGTTATACAGATAATGATGATGCCCAATGGCTCTGCTCTTCTTAGTTTTACTCATGTTTGCCCTCCCTAGATTATAGAGGGATCCGCATGGGGGAGGAGGTTAAACCACGGAACTCTGTTGGCCCTGGACTCTTTTAGACCACAGGGCCTCCAAAGTTCTTACTTTAAAATTGACCAAAACCCACAACGATCTGCCCAGGAATCCTTTGCCCCCCTGTGTGACCCCCCCCCCCCCAGGTTGCCCATACACTTACATTCTTTCCCGGTCCAACGGCACATGTGCGAGCTGCGGCTGCATCCCCGCTATCCCTCTAGCAGAGCGAGTGCCCGCACCATGCATTTTTAAATGGCCAGCAGGGGCACGCTCCCTGTTACAGGACAGCGGGGGATGCATGCTGATTGGACGAGTGGCAGCGCATGCACTGTAGGACGGAGAAGAGGTGAATTTGTTTCGGCGACCTGGGGTGTCCCTGGGGCAAGGACCAAAACCTAGGATAGTCAAAATCCTGGGTTTTGGTCCACTTTAAATATGAATGTCATGCATAATGCTGTACTTAGATTGCACTTTAATTTTGGGTGCTGCATGCTTGTTTGCACGATCACAGCCCATAATCAAAGGGTGGTGAGCCTTTGGGGATAAAGTGAGAGGTTGCCATGCGGAATAAAGGATCAAAGGACCGGGCAGCAGGGTTCACACTGAAGACCTCACGCAAAGATGACAGAAATAATTTCACTGGGCTTTCGTGCCTTCACAAGTCAGAACTTTGACGACAGTTAGCCAGACCTAGAACAGGTACTTTAACCCCTTAACAGTCTCTGAGGTAAAAATTACCTCATGAAAGCATCACTTGTCTCCCTCTATCAACAGGGACAGCGGTAAACTTCTGGGTGTCCCTGGAAATAGTGTGAGGTCCAGCAGCAGGGAGTAGTAAGGCTCATCTGTCTGCTAACGCAGAACTGTGTGCTCCAAATGTTGGGGTGTTAAAGGGGTCATCACCAATGAGGAGTATCAGAGGAAGACTAGGGAGAGCCAATGCTACCACAAACTTTAGTGGGGGGGCCTCTGACTGGATGTGCTGCCAATGCATGTGCCCAGTAGGTGGATTGGGGTTCCATACCCCTACAGAGTCTTTTGCTGCTAAGATGTGAGAGTTGTATCACGTTGTTACTTGTGACCTAATGGATAGATGTGCCAGGTTTACCCCTTTTTGTTTCTACCTTGCAGAGAGCACATCTGCAGACCACTCCTGGGGCCTCATTTGGATTCTCTGTTTTCAATCTAATGAATGCCATTATGGGAAGCGGAATCCTTGGTTTATCCTTTGCCATGGCAAACACAGGAATCATTGGGTTCAGGTATGTAAATCTGTGTTACATGCAGCGTAAATGAGCTCCACCGCAAAACAATTTAATGTGACTAACTATTAATCCATATTAACATGCTAGATGGTGAGAGGATGGATTCACTCCCCAACTGAAGAAAAATTCAACCCAGCGTCGGATTCTCTTTTACTATTAGGGATTAAATCAAGGGGTGACAGGTTTTGAGCGTACAATTTCACTTTTACAGGGAATAACTGCTGACCTGTAATTGCTTGTCTACTGTCCGAAACAGCAGCATTAGCCACTTTAACGTCTGCCCAAAGCATTGTATGATTCAATGGCTCAAAGGATGAGAGCTTACTGGTTGGAGGTCTGAAGAACCAATGACTAAGAGCGAGTATAGCGGAAGTCCAAAGACAGGCCAGAGGTCGACACCGGGAAGTCAGAGATCGCAGCGGTACAGAGGGATGAGGCAGCTCGAGGTCAGGGTACAAAGCAGAGGTAGGAGAGCGGCCGTGCTCGGCGCCGCCCGAGCCGCTGCTCTGCGCCGCCGCCGCACAGAGACAGCTGTGACCGGCCGCCTGGAGACGGCGCTGGAACAGAGTCCAGGTAAGCAGTTACTGACACTACCCCCCCCCCCCCTTCACGAGGGGCCTCCGGACCCTTACCAGGTTTCCCTGGATTGTCACGATGGAATCTTTCAACAAGAATCCTAGCGTGCACGTCTTTCGCTGCAACCCAGCACCTCTCCTCAGGACCGTAACCAACCCAGTCAACCAAATATTGTAACGAGTTACGGATCTTACGCGAGTCTAAAATCTTGTTAACCTCATATTCCGGTTCGTTATCAACTAGGATTGGTGATTGGGATGAAAGTTTTACATTCTTAGCTGGTTTTAGCAGCGACACATGAAACGAGTTTGGGATTCTCATAGTTTGAGGAAGTTGGACCTTAAAGGTTACATTGTTCAATTTCCGAATAATGGGAAAAGGCCCAATAAACTTGGGACCCAACCTACTGGAAGGTTGCCGGAGAGCAATGTTCTTAGTGGAAACCCAAACGAGGTCCCCAACCTGAAGGGCGGGTTCCTGAGATCTGCGGCGGTCGGCGAATCTTTTATAACTTAAAACAGTCGTTTTCAAAGTCTCCTGGACGCGGGCCCAGATGTCTTTCCGTTCTTGGAGCCACTCTTCCAATGCCAGTAAATCGGAAGGTGACCCTGAGAGGGAAGAACCTCTGGGATTTTTCCCCAAGTTGCAGAAGAATGGGGACACCTTAGTACTTTCACTTGCCGCATTATTGTACGCGAATTCTGCAAAATCAATGAATTCTGACCATTGCTCTTGAGCGTCAGAAATGTAACACCTTAAGTACTGTTCCAGACTTTGGTTCTTTCAGTCTGCCCATTGGTCTGGGGATGGTACGCCGACGACAAAGATATCTGAATCCCCAACCGCGAACAGAAATTCTTCCAAAAACGCGAAGTAAATTGTACACCCTGATCAGAAATTATACTAGGCGGTATGCCATGGATACGGAAAATATGCGAGATAAATAATCGCGAAAGCTCAGGAGCCGACGGTAGTTTAGGCAATGGAATAAAATGTGCCATCTTACTAAAACGGTCAACGACCACCCAAATCACAGTGTTCCCATGTGATGGTGGCAAATCAACTATGAAGTCCATAGAGATATGAGTCCATGGTTCTTTAGGAATCTCTAATGGAACCAAACACCCACTAGGGACCTTGTGTACCCCTTTACTTCGCGCGCAAACAGTACATGCATCGATAAAGGTAGATATATCGCACCGCATAGTAGGCCACCATACATGGCGTCGGGCTAAAATTAACGTCTTTCGATTTCCCAGATGACCAGCAGTTTTAGCATCATGAAATTCGCGGATTACATCAGGACGCAGGTGCAGCGGAACAAACTGACATCCCAAAGGTACATCTACAGGAGATTCATTTTGAAATAGCGCCAGGGTATTAGAAAGATCAGGAAGCAATGCCCTCACCACACAGCCCAAAGGCAAAATTGGTTCACCCATGTCCCCCCTATCTATGCATTCCCCAAACATGCGGGAGAGGGCATCTGCCTTATTATTTTTAACTCCTGGCTTATATGTGATTTATGAAATTAAACCGTGAGAAAAACAATGCCCAACGTGCCTGACGAGAATTCAGTCTCTTAGCTGAATTGATGTACTCGAGGTTTTTGTGATCAGTATAGACCGTGATCGAATGCAATGAACCCTCCAACCAGTGACGCCATTCGTCAAAGGCCAGTTTAACTGCCAATAATTCTCTGTTTCCTACATCGTAGTTTTGCTCCGCGGTGCTAAATTTCCGCGAAAAGTAAGCGCAAGGATGTAGACACTCAGGATGACCGGAGTATTGTGATAAAACTGCCCCCACACCCAACTTGGAAGCATCAACTTCAATGATAAAAGGCTTATTTATATCAGGATGAAATAACACAGGCGCCTAGGCGAAAGCCCGTTTTAAAGTCGGGAAGGCCTCGCAGATGGACGGAGACCAGTTTGCAGTAAAGGCGCCCTTACGGGTAAGGTTAGTAAGAGGTGTCACAACATGGGAAAAGCCCCTGATAAAGCGTCGGTAGAAGTAGATCTTTCTATGTTTTGGGTTGAACCCAATCCCGCACCGCTGAAACCTTCACCGCATCCATCTCTAGACCCTGGTTAGAAATTACATACCCCAAGAAGGGGACAGTGGTGACCTCGAACATGCATTTAGAAATCTTGGCATATAATTTATTCTCTCTTAGTCTTAAGTACCAACTTTACATGACGTGTATGTTCCAACAAAGAATCAGAAAAAAATGAGAATATCATCTAAGTAAATGACTATGAATCTACCTAAAATAATC
Organism: Gastrophryne carolinensis; assembly: GCA_027917425.1. Lineage (NCBI taxonomy): Eukaryota > Metazoa > Chordata > Amphibia > Anura > Microhylidae > Gastrophryne > Gastrophryne carolinensis. The sequence goes on from CM051244.1 coordinate 54,058,516, forward strand.
GCGGAACACATCATTTACAAAGTCTTGGAAGATGGCTGGCGCGTTACAAAGGCCAAAGGGCATGACCAGATACTCGTAATGGCCGTCTTTTACAGTAAATGCCGTTTTCCACTCATCCCCCTGCCGGATACGAATCAAATTGTAGGCCCCCTTTAAATCTAACTTGGAAAAAATCAGAGCACCGACAACTTGATTGAATAAATCCCCAATCAAGGGAAGGGGATACCGTTTTTTTACAGTAATTTTATTCAGGGCCCTGTAGTCAATACAAGGCCTCAAACCGCCATCTTTTTTCTCGACAAAAAAGAAGCCAGCCCCCGCAGGAGACGTTGACGGGTGGATAAACCCCTTGCTGAAATTTTCAGCGATGTAATCCCTCATTGCTTGCTCCTCAGGCCGGGTAAGGTTGTAAATTTTCCTTCTAGGGGGAATAGTCCCAGGGAGCAAGTCAATGGGGCAGTCATAAGCCCGATGTGGGGGAAGAGTATCTGCGGACTGTCAGCCCAACCCGCGTATGGCTGAGGTAACCCCTGGGGCAGCATCTGGAAGGTAGATAAGCAATGACTTTTACAGAAGTTACTCCACTTAATCAATTCCCCAGCCTGCCAGTCTAAAGTGGGGTTGTGGAGTTGTAACCAGGGGTATCCCAAAACCACTGGAGTTTCTGGGCAATCAAACACAAAAAATTCTATGAACTCTGAGTGGGAGGACCCAACGACTAGATTAAGAGGTGGGGTCTTAGTATTGACCGGACCCCCCTGAATGGCCTTCCCATTAATGGCCAGAACCTGCAGCAATTTCCCAAGGGGTACCAATGGGATCCCCAAAATGGAGATCAAGCTCCTATCCAGAAAGTTGCCCGCAGCTCTACTGTCAATAAAAGTGGAAACTGACTGCCTAGAGGAGCCCCAGGAAAGGTCTACAGGGATTAGCATTTTATTCAGGCGAAAGGATATTGGGAGGGGGTTTACAGAGTGTGGCATCCCAGTTCAAGATGCCCCAGGGGGAGGGAATCAGCCAGTCCTGGAATCTCACAGGATCCCGATCATCTCTCACTACTAAAAGTGGCTCTCATAGTCTAAAAGGTTGGTGATCCCTGCCTTAAGTTGACTGATGTGGCTGTATGGCAGCATCTAAAGCATTTTTCAAAAGTGATTAAAAGTGGCATCAAGGCAACAGGATTCCTCCTGGGCGATTGCTGCTACTGAAGGAAGTCGAGTGACGAGTTGCACAAGTGCATTAAAAAATTTAAAATACAGTAAAATACAGACACAATAGTTTATTACATTCAGAGAGAAATTGAGTACATAGACATTTCCTGGGGATGTCACCTGATCATTCTAAAGCTATGTGAAATGTATAAAACAAATACACTATTTTGGGTAGGAACTTCTCTGTGCCATAGATGGTTCCAGAGGTTTTCAAGCTCAACCAGAAAAGTATGAGCTGCTTTTCACTGCTCTTTTTGCGTACTAAAGCCATTTTCGCATGCAAATGTAATTTTTGCACATTACAACGTCCATTTCACTGGATGAATTTATTTAGTCAGCTGCTCTGAATCTGTCGAAGTTACTATGTTTTTCACATGAGATTTAATTTTTCTACCAAAACATGTTTTTTTCTATGTTTGCTGAATGAAATCCATTGACTTTGTTGTGAATAAACCACAAAAACGCCCGTCCTTTCTCCGACAGCTTAGGAAATAAGGTTTTGGCTAAAATTGTATTGACCACCTTCTGTAATGTGATCATTGAATCCATTACAACTGTTTCCATCCCTGTTTGGTTTGAAAATGCCACAATCAAGTATAAACTAGCGCGAACAGCTGGCAAGCAAAAACTATTATGAATACTATGAGGCTGGTTTCACACCAGCACGAATCCGCTAACATTGTGCTTGGGCCTTTGGGTAGGTGAAAATAAAGGCTAATATATATTATAATATTATAAATAGCTATATAAATCCTTCCACTCCCTCTGTTGCAGTTTTCATTGAAATTCAATACAAAAAATAAAATCTTTGGCTAGATCTGCTATACATGCAGTGCTACTGCCGTGTGTCATGACTCTCCTCAAAGGGGCCCACTGGGACTTCATTGCCAAAGGGCCCGCGAAAACCTGAAGCCAGACCAGATGAAAGCAGATGCTGACTGTATTTGTTAGATTTGTTCTGTGTCTTGCCCCTGACTTTTGCCTGTAAAAATGTCTTGTATGTACATATATATGCGGTACTTATGTACTTGGCGGAATAAATTGTAAGTCTCTTGCATTTTCTTAAAAAGTAAATGTAATCACATGCTCTTTTTTATTTATTTAGTATTCTGTTGTTGATCGTTGCACTGTTGGCTGCTTACTCGATTCACTTGCTGCTCCGTTTATGTATTCAGACAGGTAAGTTCCTGATCCTTTCACGAACCTATTTGATCATTACAGATTCTGGCTGCTTTTTTCTACTATTTCAAAAACTGCTGCAAGTTTTTGTGCATTATTAAAGTGGTCCAAAACCCAGCACAATCGGCCCAGGAATATACAAGTTTCCTGGGCCGATCGATTCCCTCCACCACGGAGCATCCAAAATCGGGATGCCCCGCTGTGTGAAACCCCCCAGGTCGTCACATTCACTTACTTTCTTTCCTGGTCCAACGGCACATGTGCGAGCCGCATCCTAGATATCCCTCTAGCAGGGCGCGTGCCCGCACCAGGCATTTCTTAATGGCCGGCGCGGGCGCGCTCCCTGTTAGAGAGTAGCGGGGGATGCAGCCTCCAGTGCGCTCGGAGCCGACGGACGGCGTGACATCAGCGGATCCGAGAGTGTTAGTTGGCCGAGTGGCTGCACATGCATCGTAGGACAGGGATATGGTGAGTTGGTTTCAGCAACCTGGGGAGTTTCACATAGCCATGCCCTGGGGGCATGGACCAAAACCCGGAATAGTCAAAATCCTGGGTTTTGGTCCACTTTAACAAGGTAGTTGCTATGCTTAAAATGGACCAAAACCCAGTTCATGTTGCAGACTCTTGAATGTAGCATTTACATTTTACATGGGAGCACTGCCGGTCTGGGATAACATAACAACAATTACTACTGATCTTTACTGAAAGCATGATGGATGAAAGCATGTACATATGTCAGCAATACACCTTTATTCCTATATAAAGCCAAAAGTGGACCTAGAGTCTAAAAGAATATAGCTTTGACTAAATCTTTTACTTCTTGGGCATCCTGGTTTGGGTGTAAAACCCTGCCAGTCAGCCTGTAATACATACCTTGCAAATGATCTCACACCCCGCATGCTGCGTTTTGCCCGCAATGCAACTGCATAGATGTCTATGGGCGCTACAGGTAAAGCACATGTATTGCCCTTTTAACTGGTGGGTTGCGGTGCGATCCATGCCTCCTGATCCACGCTGCTGGTCCCTGCCGCTGTCCTCCATCCTCCAGGCACTGCTGTAGATAGCTTTTTTGGGGCCTATAGTCCTCTGCATCTGACAGTCCTCTCACATCTGTGCAGGGGGACAGGAAACAACAGGGCAGTGCACCGTACCACACCAGAGGTACAGCACACTTGTGTGCAGTGCTGCGCTGGGTCTATGTGTCTAAGCCTGGTTGTTGGGGGGGGGGGTGCATTTAATATTCTACTATTTTTCTAGTAGATCTTCTATAAGGCTCAATTAAAGTTAATTATCAGCTAAAAGACAAAATCTGAAATGCTGGGAATGACTGTACAGAATATCTACTGCAGAAATATGGGGTTTGGCCCCCCACATGACCAATGGGGTTTATCATGCATGCCATTCTGGATAACTGAGCGGGATGCACCTGCCATAGCACTGACAAGATGTCAGGAATGGTAGCTTCAATCCTTTATAGCAGTCATAGAAGGTCCAAAAATAAATACAAAAATTTACCTATTTGCCCCCTGGCTGGGGGGGGGAGCGGACTCACAGCCCCAAGCTGTGGGAAAGCAGCCCCCGTTTGTTTACATCCCAGAGGGTACCAGGAAGCAGGCAAGTTTTGTGCCCCCCATCCCCTTTTGCACAACTGGCCAGCCAGCGGCCGGCACTGGAATCGGCTCAAAAGCTGTGCCAGCAGGCCTTGGACTCTATTATACTCCCGGGCTGGCCGCTAGCCTGCCCCTGGAACATGTAAAAACAGGATGCCTGCTATGTGAAAAATTTGCCTGCTGACTAAATCCCTGCGGGCAGAAGCCCCTTTTAGCACCGCATGCTCTGGTGCTAGTAGCATTCGTATCAGCCTTAGTGTGCATTATTCTTTTTTTGATTGACAGCGTAGGACATCCCTTGTCCCATCACAGGAGTCTACAGTGGATTCGGGGGCGTGGGGCATCACTTGCTCCATCACAGGAGTCTACAGCAGATATGGGGGTGTGGGGCATCACTTGCTCCATCACAGGAGTCTACAGCAGATATGGGGGTGTGGGGCATCACTTGCTCCATCACAGGAGTCTACAGCAGATATGGGGGTGTGGGGCATCACTTGCTCCATCACAGGAGTCTACAGCAGATATGGGGGCGTGGGGCATCACTTATCCCATCATGGGAGTCTACAGCAGATACAGGGGGTGGGGGGTATTCAATAAGTTATCTACCTGTTGCCATGACCTTTCCAGCTGACTTGTGCACATTCAATTTTTTCTTTGGAGTTTGTGACCTTTTGTGCTTCAATCGCATGAGCTCTTATTTGGCTTCAGGATCATGGCGGTGGACTCATGCTTTATCACCCGTAACAGTTTAAGAATAGAAGTCTTCTGGATTTCCTCTAAGCAGGTCTAAATTCTCTTGGTTGAATCGATGGCATCATGTTTTTTGCTCAGGGATCAACATATGTGGCTCTTCCCAGGAGCTGATCTAAACACAGGCATTGACGATTTTCCGAAATCATTGTCTCCATTTTACGACGCATTTTCTTCTGAAGATGCTTCAACAGGTTGCCATGAATGGATTCCCTAACCTAACCCACTCGATTCCCTAACCTATTTAAACTGCTTGGCCCAACACTCTAAAGTGCTGTTTGGTAGTAGGAAGGTGCATCATCATCCTATACAGCAATCATCCATTTATGCATTTTCTTCAGCCTTTTATTCCTTCTCTGTGAGGAATTTAATTCCAATATGAAGTTAAAAAGCCCTTACTTTATTAGCAGCCCTGGAACTGCACTTGCCATCCTCACTTCCACTGTTTTCATTAGCGTGAACAGCTACTATGTGTGTTGCATGTCTAGACATGTCTCAACCTGCAAAGACAGCTCTCTTACAGTGACAGATCTTACTGGGGTAGATAACTTATTGAACACCCCCCATAATGTGTTATCTGTGGTGGACACTCATATGTACGCTACATGAAGATGCTTCCAGCTTCGGAGCTGAAAGGGCTTCACTCAGATTGGCTCAGCCATATCTAGACCCTTCATGACAATTGTGTTTGGTCCAAGTCTTCAAGGACCCCAACACACCTACTTCTGCTCCCCATGAGCCCTGAATTTAGAAGATCTCCACATATTCTTTATGGAGTGCTGTATGAAGGGGCATCAGAATACTGCTACACACTGCAGTGCCCTATGCCTCCTACTGGAGAAGGTGCAGCTGCTGCACATAGTCCCTCTATAATGCCATCACTGATGACGGAAGTGGTTAGGTAAGTTTAATGTCCTTGTGGACTAGATGCTTTGCTGGACACCATTCCAGAAATGTCGTCGTAAAGCCTTAAACCGGACCTTCAGCTTTTTTGAATGAAAAACCCAAACCCTTAAAAGACTATTCCCCAGCATATGTATATTTTATTTTATTCATCACATTTTAGTCATTTACTTATTATTCTTTCCCCCACTGGGCTGCAACTCTGTTCAGGACTCTAGGATACGGGTGCCGCCATCTTGCCTCAGAAGCATCACATCTTCAGGAGAGCAGAGGGGTGAAAAGTACAGGGGCGGTTTGTAGCTGTGCTCTGCACAAACAGAGAAGAGCAGAGCTGGGGTCAGGAATAGGACAGCAATCCTAGAATGCAGAGCAGCACAATTAGAAGGCACTTTCTGTCTGCAAGCAGCCTGAGATTTCATGGGCCGCCATCTTGGCTGTTAAGAGGCTTCAAAAACGCACTAGGTGCAGGTAGAATGATCTTTAATGTGGGCAATCTGTATTTACGGGGTGGGGGAAACATACAAGATAGGCTCTTATTGAAGATTGCTATACCAACTATATGTAAAATTTACGCTTGGTATTAAAAGTGGTACAAAAAACTTTTTTTTTTATTTTTTTGTATTGCCTAAGGTAATGTGTGTAGAGCGATGTGACTTGATTGTTGATCAATTAGTGGATTTTTTAGTAAATCTTTCTTATTCACAGCCGTTACATCATATGAAGATCTGGGCCTCTTGGCATTTGGATCACCTGGAAAGGTATATGTTTGTGTGTGTTTTTATTTTTTTGATTATCCTAATAGCTGAAATCAAATCAAAAGTTCTGGAAACATATTTTCCCCATATCCTGCCCTACTTACAACCAAGTAATTTTCCCTGACCGTTTAGTATTAGAAAAACAAGTTTGCATTTTCCCTCAACGGTGTATTTAGAATGTTCTATATAATTAGAGAATAACATAAATGATAATGTTTTTTCCAGTAAGAACCTCAATACACAGATGTAATTTGTGACTAGAGAAAGCTCCATTATTTGGTCCCATTGTAAAGCAAATAGCCGCAGTATTTTATTTTCAGCCACTGACATCAGTCTTTCTGTGTTGCCAGATGTAATTACTGATTTCTTTTATGTTATTTGTCTGTTTAGATCATTGTGGCAAGCACCATTCTGATTCAGAATATTGGAGGTAAGGGCTACAATTGGAAGGAACAAATGAAAGGGGCAGGAAAGCTAAAATATGCATTACCTCTTGGAACTGCTAATGACGTAAACAAAATGTGAAGGTTGCTATAGGAGTGCAAACTGTGATGGATATAAAATTATGTCCTTATAACTTGCGGTTGAAGATACATTTTATTATTTGAGAAAAAACAGGCAACAGTATTGCATTTAAGGTCCTATAATGTGCTTGACCCTAATATTCTTTATAGAAAAAGTTAGTGGTTTCCTAGTAGGCTGGTAGGTTCATTTTTTTTATTAGGTTTGGGGTGGTTCCTGTATGTATTTGTGTAGTAGTAGGGGACTATTTAGCAGGGCCGGCTCCAGGTTTATGTAGGCCCTCGGACGGACGTCTCAGTGGGCCCCTTTGCAGCAGAAAGCTGAGCTGCTTGCCCTCCAACCCCCTATTGGAGCTGTTTTTTTAGTTTGGCTCCACATGAATGGGCCGAGTATTGAGGAAGAGGGATGGACAAAATGGGAAGGGCAGGAATGGATGGATGGAGAGATAGCTGGGAGGAAGAGGGATGGATGGCCAAAATAAAAAGGACAGGAATGGCCGGGGTAGAGCTGGTGTTTGGGGGGGGGTAGATGGGCAGAGCTGGAAGAAAGATGGATAGACTGGCAGAGCTGAAAGGAAGAGGGGTAGATGGGCAAAGCTTGGAGGACAGGGATGGAGAGGCGTAGAGCTGAGAGGATGGGGCAGAGCTGAGGGTGGATGGGAAAGAATTGAGGGGACAGGCTTGTGGGGCAGAGCATAGGGGACATGGATGAATGGGCCAGAACTGGAGGGACATGGATGGATGGATGAGCTGAGTGGATAGGGAAAGATGGGTCAGTGCTCAAGGGATAGAGATGGATGGGTCAGGGCTCGGGACAGGGATGGATGGGACAGAGGTGACATACAACCAATGGAGCAGAGCTGAGGAGACAGGGATGAATCGAGCAGAGAGAGAAAAAGGAAGTGTGTGCAGTTCTTTAACCACATTGTGCCAGCAGTCAGTGGGGTGCATCGGCAGCTGACCGGGCTTGCCGGGTGCTGACGCCGGCCCTGCTCCTTCAGTCATCAAGAAGGGGGGCTTTAACAAGGCCACTCCAAATAAATTAATTAGAATCTAATATTCTTAGTATACAGTACATCCTGCTCCAAATCTAATACTTACAGTTGGGATATACTCCGCCAGATGGCGCTGGACTGCAGAGACATCGAAAATAGGCCCCTCCCGGCCCCTCAAATACCCAGGGACCTCCCACAAATCCCCAGAATTTCTCTGCAGTCTGGCTGCAAAGGACGAGAAATTGGCTCTCTACTCGCAGGTTGGCGGGGTTATTAACCTGCGACCCTGTAGGACTATTCCCACCCGTTCCACTAGTAGGACTATTCCCACCCGTTCCACTAGTAATATGCCTCCCAGCCTTGGCTGCGCTGGTTGGGTGAAGGTAGGCAGCACCGCCGTTGGTGCTTAGGAGCGCTACTCCACCGCAATCCCCCACCAAAGGATAGGCGGTTCAGGCTTATGGTTAGCATCTATGGGATGCCCCTCCCGCACTATTGCCCCTTGCCCCTGCCTATCGGTGGGCTCTATTTAAGTGGCCGCCGTCCCCCCTCATCCTCCTTGTAGTCTTCGGGGGGAAAAACGGTGGGGGGGAGAGGGGGGGGTTATGTGTGTAGATATGTATGTTATGCAGTCTCTGGTATACCGACGCCATCTTTTCTGACTTGGTTGGCCTATGCGTGACAGACTCCTACCTACCGCGGTCCGTAAGTGCCCTCGCGGGCGGCTTTATCTGCTTCACTTTTGTTACGATGTACTTAAAGTCTTGTCTGCTTATGTCTTTCAGACGGGACGAACCCTTCTTGGCTTCTCCCGGCCCTGTTTTTAGTATATTACTTGTAGGCCTTGTGAAAATTATACTCCCACGTCCCTAGCGGGTTATTGGGGCATCCAGGGTTGCTATATAGCGTTATTCCCTATCGGTGTATAGCGCCGCTATAATCACCATATGGAGGCATCCCAGGATAATGTTACCGGGGTCCCTTTGGGACAAGACCGGCAGTGTGTAGTGTGTGGGCAGCCTCATGCTGACGCTGACAAGGCGCGGGTCTGTGTGCCCTGTGCTCAGCAGGTGCTTGCATTGCAATCTGGCCTGCCAGTGGCTGCACCTCGTTTCACTTCACCTACTCCCCCAAGCTTAAACCTCACTCCTACTGAGTTGCATACTAGTGGGGATTCTCAGCCTGATGTGTCTTCTAGACTGGCTACTGTTGAACAGATTATTGCGAAGTCTTTAGCACGTAAGGCCCCTGCTAAGAAGCGGCTTTTGACGCCTAATGTCACTGTTTTCCCTATGGGAACTGAGGAGTTTTGGAATCTGCGTGGCTATACCCCGTCTGATGAAGGGGAGCTCTTTTCTGATTCAGGCTCATCTGATGAGAGACCAAGGGGTCATGACGATTCTGGCTCTGATCCCTGGGCCCCGGATGACACTGACAGATTATTGACCCAGATTTTTGAGGTTCTGTCTATCTCTCTTCTCTCCCTGTTGAGGCTCCCAGGCAAAGAGGGGAGCTTTTCCATTAAGCAAGATCACGTTTAGAATTTCCCGAGCTGGCACATTTCCATAACCTTGTGCTCAAGGAATGGGAGCGCCCCAGTAAACTTCCCGGGGTTCCAAAGAGTTGGGATAGGAAGTATCCCTTTCCTGCTGAGGTGGTTAAATGTTGGTCATCCCCCCCCCCCCCCCCCCCCTGAGGTGGATGCCCTGATCCTAGGGCTATCTAACACCTCTGTCATGCATTCCCCTGATTCTACTACCTGCGGGATGCCGAAGACCGGCGTATTGATCAGCTGGCATCCCATGCCTTTGAATTATGCGGGGATGGCGCTGCGCCCAGTCTGTGCCTCTGCCATTACTGCTGTGGCCACTAGAACCCTTATCAGAAATGCTTGATAGTGCCCCTGATGATTTGCCTTGTGAGGTTTTTAATACACTCTCCAGTTGTGATGTTTTTGTAAATTTTGTCCTCTCAGCATTGGATGACACCATCAGAATGTGTGCCAGAACTTCTGCTCTCGTGGTGGCTATACGCCGCTCGGTTTGGCTGCGCCAGTGGGCTGCTGACAACGCTGCCAAGAAGGCCCTCACTGGGTTTCCCTTTAAAGGACTGCGTCTGTTTGGAGACCGCCTGGACCTTTTTGCTAAGGGAGGCAGGTTACCCCAGCGCAGGCGGCAACCTCGGGCCCGGGGAGACTTCTGGGGTAGGGGCAGAGGACGTGGACGTCCTGGCTCCTCCTGGGGTCCCAAAGCTAAATCCTCTCCCAAGCCCCCTCAGGCATGATGGGGTGCCCTCACTCATCCGGGTGGGGGCACGGCTGCAGCACTTCGCTTACGTCTGGAGGCTTCAGGAGGTAGTGTCCTCCGGTTACAAGTTGGAGTTTGCTGCCGATCCCCCCTTACAAGATTCATCAGATCCCGGGTCCTCAGGACCCTGTGTCAGCAGTGCAAGGACTCCTGGAGCTGGGGGTCATCTGCCAGGTCCCTTTAAGAGAAAAAGGCAAGGGCTTTTATTCCAACCTATTCACAGTACCCAAAAAGGATGGTTCTGTCAGGCCCATCCTGGACTTAAAGATTCTCAACAAGTTTGTCAGGGGCAGGCGCTTTCGCATGGAGACTCTGCGCTCTGCCATCAGTTCCCTGCGCCAAGGGGATTTCATGACCTCTGTGGACATCAAAGATGCTTACCTTCATATTCCTGTGTTCCCAGGTCATCAAAGGTTCCTCAGGTTCGCTCTGATGGATCAACACTACCAATTTGTGGCCTTGCCCTTCGGCAGGGAGGAATAGGGAGGAATCCATATTGACTGAATTCCCCCCTGCTTGTGCTCATGGCAATTTATATGAACAAAAGGGGGTGGGAGCAGCTCAATCCCTCTTATTTATACGAGATTGTTCCTTCATACAAGATTATTCTTATTATATATCCTCTTATCATCCAAAATTATTATTATTATATATCCTCTTATCATACAAAAATATCATTATTATAATTCAGGGCCTGGGAACTAACCCAGTTTAACCCTCTCATCATCAATCTCATCTGATTATTCAGCACCAAACATGTCTAGATATGTGGAAAGCACAAGCAGGGAGGAATTCAACTAATATGGATTTCTCCCTGTGAAGTGTTCTAAAGGGAGGCTGGCTGCTTCCCAGGTGAGTAGCTCTCAGATATTTGTCTGCATTGCATAGAAACATAGACATAGAAGGTTGACGGCAGAAGGAGACCATACGGTCCATCTAGTCTGCCCTTATGTGTATACTGTATGTACTCTTTATCTTAGGATAGATGTGTGCTTATCCCAGGCATGTTTAAATTCAGTGACTGTTGATGTTTCAACTACCTCTGCTGGAAGTTTGTTCCAAGCACCTACTACTCTTTCTGTAAAATAATATTTTCTAACATTGCTCCTGATCTTCCCCCCGACTAGCTTCAGGTTGTGCCCCCTTGTTCTATCGTTAAGTTTCTTCTTAAAAACACTTCCCTCCTGAACCTTATTCAATCCTTTCACATATTTAAAGGTCTCAATCATGTCCCCCCTCTCCCTTCTTTCCTCCAGACTGTACAAATTAAGTTCTTTAAGTCTCTCCTGATAAGTTTTAAGTTTAAGTCCTTCCACCATTTTTGTTGCCCGCCTTTGGACACGTTCTATTTGAATAATGTCTTTTTGCAGGTAAGGTCTCCAGAACTGCACACAGTATTCTAGCTGTGGCCTTACCAGGGCTCTATACAGCGGCATCACAACCTCCCTCTTCCTACTGGTGATGCCTCGAGCTATGCAGCCGAGCATCCTGCTTGCTTTTCCCACTGCCTGGCTACACTGTCCACTCATCTTGCAGCTATCAGTAATCAGTATCCCTAAATCTCTCTCCTCCAAGGTCTTGGCTAACACAGTGCTGCCCATACGGTACTCAGAGCAGGGATTCCTTCTACCCAAGTGCATGATTTTACATTTAGAGACATTAAACTCTAGTTTCCACAGTTTTGACCATCTATCCAGTAAAGCTAAATCATTTTCCATGTTGCAGACACCTCCAGGAATATCCACCCTATTACTAACCTTTGTATCATCAGCAAACAGACAAACTTTTCCTACCAAGCCTTCTCCTATGTCACTTACAAATATATTAAAAAGAATGGGGCCCAGGACAGAGCCCTGCGGCACACCACTTGTAACTCGCCTTTGTTCAGATTGCACGCCATTTACAACAACGCTCTGATACCGATCCCTCAGCCAACTGGAAATCCACTGAACTATCCAGGGATTGAGTCCTACCTTCAATAACTTATCTATGAGCTCCTTATGTGGTACAGTGTCAAAGGCTTTGCTAAAATCCAGATAGGCGATATCCACAGCACCACCTTCATCTAACACTTTAGTGACATTGTCAAAGAAATCAATAAGATTGGTCTGACATGATCTGCCCTCAGTAAAGCCGTGCTGTTTTGGGTCCAATAGGTCATTAATTTTTAGATGGGAAATTATCTGTTTTTTTAAGAGTGTTTCCATTAATTTGACCACTATAGATGTTAAACTAACTGGCCTGTAATTACTGGCTTCTTCTCTACTCCCCTTTTTATGGATTGGTATGACATTGGCCATTCTCCAATCATCTGGAACCTCACCAGTTGAAAGGGAATGGTTAAGTAAATCAGTTAGAGGGGCTGCAATCACAAACCTAAGTTCCCTTAGAACTCTGGGGTGGATTCCATCTGGACCCATTGCCTTACTTACCTTTAGATGTGCCAGCTCGGCTAAGACATCAGCCTCCAGAAACTCCGGAGCTGTACTCTCCCAGCTGGATGTTGTGCTATGACCATGCCTGCTACTATCTGAAAATACCGAACAAAAGTAGCTATTCAGATGGTCAGCCACAGCCTTATCTCCGTCAATATATTTATTTTCCCTATTTCTAATTTTTGAGACTGCATTGTTTTTCTTCTTTCTGTCACCAATATATCGGAAAAAGGTTTTATCTCCCCTCTTCATAGATTTGGCCATTTCTTCCTCCTTTTGCCCTTTAGCAGTCCTTATAATCAGTTTTGCTTCCCTCTGTTTAATTTTATACGCCTCTCTGTCAGCTACACTTCCACTTACTTTATACTTCTTATAGGCAGACTTCTTATCTTTTATGATAGTGCTGACTTCCCTAGTAAACCATAATGGTTTCTTCTTCCTTTTATTCTTGCTAGTTTGTTTCACATATTGCTTAGTTGCCTTTAAGATGGCCATTTTTAATAGTGACCACTGGGCACTCACTTCTGCTACTCTGTTCCACTCGCCTAATTTTCTTTCTACATACTCCGCCATTTCCTTGAAGTTTGTCTTCCTAAAGTCTAGCACTTTGGTTCTGGTGTGTGATTGCACAATGTCTGTTTTTATTCTGAACCATAAGCATTGATGGTCACTGGAACCCAGATTTTCTTCAACCCTGACCTCGGACACCAGATCCCCATTGGTCAGAACTAAGTCCAGAATGTTATCTCCTCTAGTTGGCAATGTCACAAGTTGTTTTAGAGACACTCCATTAAGTGCCTCTAATATAGTCCTGCTCTTGCATGCCGATGCACTTGGGATATTCCAGTCCACATCAGGCATGTTGAAGTCACCTGTAATTACAACGTCCCTCTTCTCTGCCATTCCACTGATTGCATGTCCCAACTTTGGGGACTCAGAATTAAGAGTAGGGACCACACTAAACACAGAGTGCCTTGCCGGGGCAGTGTGGCTTCCACATGTATCTGCAGATATATGCAACCAAATCTCTGTCTTTCCACATAGCTAGACATGTTTGTTGCTTGATATTTAGTTGATGAGAGGGTTAAACTGGGCGGTAAATTAGTTCCCAGGCCCTGAATAATAATGTTGATAATTTCGTATAAATAGTGATTGAGCTGCTCCCACCCCCCTTTGTTACTTTGATTAAAGCTAGGAAGAAGTCTTCCTCTTCCATTTATTACAGGGTTTGGCGTGCCTACATTAACTGGTGTGAGTCTCAGTCTCTTCCCTGTCGTGTGTTCTCTATTCCCAGGATTCTGGAGTTCCTGCAGCATGGGTTGGAGATGGGTCTCCAACTCAGTACTCTGAATGGTCAGGTTTCTGCCCTGGCTATTTTTTTCCAGAAGTCCTTTGCTCAGCACCGTCTGATCAGGACTTTTTTCCAGGGGGTCACTCATGTGCGTCCCCCACGAAAACCTATGGTGCCTGTTTGGGATTTGAACTTGGTTCTGTCAGCCTTGCAGGGTGCTCCCTTTGAACCTGTGCAGGATGCTGCCTTGGCCATTCTTACGCTCAAGGTTGTGCTTCTGTCAGGCGTGTGTCTGAGTGGACTGCGCTGTCCACCAGGACAAGGTGGTGTTTCGTTTCAAACCTGACTTTCTGCCTAAGGTAGTGTCTGCCTTTCATTTGAATCAGGATATTGTTCTTCCTTTTTTGTGCCCTAATCCTAGCAATGCTAAGGAGAGAGTTTTGCACTCTTTGGATGTGGTTAGATGTCTGAAGTACTATCTGGTGGCTACTGCACCTTTCAGGAAAACTGATGCTCTTTTTGTGGTCCCTTCTGGTCCTAGGAAGGGTTTGGCTCCTGCCAAGTCTATTATCAGCAAGTGGATTCATCAGGCTGTGATTCAGGCCTGCTGCTGATTTATCTTGGGGATCCCACCCTACTTTATGGACACTGCTATTGGATGTCCCAACTGTAAGTATTAGATTTGGAGCAGGACGTACTGTATACTAAGAATAATACAATTCTGTGATTACTCGCCTACATATACAGTACGTCCTGCTCCAACCCACCCTTGGTTTGCATTTTCTTGGATCCCCTGTATGGTGATTGTTATCATTGTTATAGTTGATAGTTTGGATTGTTTAATTCTCCCCTTAACTGCTTTTCAATGCTGGGGATTTGTGGGGCTGGGAGGAGCCTATTTTCGATGTCTCTGCAGTCCAGCGCCATCTGGCGGAGTATATCTCAACTGTAAGTATTAGATTTGAAGCAGGACGTACTGTATACTCATAATACCAATTCTACAGGTGAGTAATCACAGAATTGTATTATTTTACACTGCTCCCACAGAGGTGAGGCAGACACCCTGTGTTTGGACACAGGCTTTAACTAGCAGCCTACTGACATTCCCAACTGGTCCTCCAGTGCACATCTGAGCATCCACCACTGTTAAGGCACATCAGCCATCAACGCTCACATGATGTGTCCCTTGCTGCCAATCAACAAGAGAGCCTAGAAAAAAGCAAGAATACAAAATGCAAATAAGAAAACACAATAGGAAATGTAAAGACCAATTTGTACACCAGCTTTTACACACAACAATTCTCCGGTGAACAATGATCATCTAAAAATACAAAAAGAAATGTGGGACTAGTAGATTCCTCAATAGAATAATATGTTATTAATATAGTTATTCTATTAAAGAGTCTTAATAGCTCCACATTTCTTTTTGGATTTTTATACAAGGCAGCAGGGACAGGCACCAAGGCCAGCACAGGAACAGACTTTTTCTTTAATTTTTGTTTTCTTGTGACATTTGGCTTCATGATGTGTCTGCAGTAACAAAAACATGGTTACCAAAGAGGTGTCACTGCTACAGAAACACTTTTTTATGCTGGCCACCACTAACTGGTATCGATGACCCCCAGCTGACTGCAAAAAAAAGCGTTAAAATGTCCTTAAAGAGGAACAAATCCTGGGGCATCCAAAAGCGGTGTGTGAAACCCCCCAGATCGCCCATACAAACGCGCTTTTACCCGGTCCTACAGCACCAGCACTGGCTCTTGTCTAATCAAAGCCATTTGTCATGCATATGTAATGTTCGGCAAACAGCTCTGTTTGTGGCAATCGGGTGCTAAAACGGATGCACCCCCTTCATCAGGCGCACTCCTGTCCCCCACTTATCTGACTGGCTTGGGGGCAAGAGCGCACACACAGTGCAGTGATGGAGGGGATGTGGCCGTTCTGATCCATCGGTGAGGGAGCGAGGAAGCAGGTGAGTTTTGTGGTCTGCCTGGGGGGGGGGGGGGGTTTACACAGTGTGGCATCCCGATTTGAGGAAGGCCAGTGGCCAGCCCTGAAATCTTTTTGGATGCCAGGGCCAGCATCATTGGGTTTTGTTTCACTTTAACCCTCTCGTACAATCCAAAACTACCATACACATGTTGACTGTTTTTCTAACTTTAGTTTTCCGGGGGTAAATGTGAACAAAATAAAAAATACTTGGAACCATCATGTGTATTCAAATGTCTGAATTGTAGGGTTCTTTATGATGTTGACTAATGAGAGGTAATTGGTCTAGAGGAGCTGTTGATTCAGAGCCAGGTGAGAAAACTCACTCCTTTTTTAGGAGTGATGACTACCATTCACTTTCTTTATCTACCGGGTGTACATCTTTAGCTGGTGTCGAATGAGGGGGTCATTGGCCTAGAGTAGCCTTTTGGGGTTGATTAAGAGCCAGGTGAGAAAGCACACTCCTTTTAGGACTACCATTCACTTTCACTATTGGCCTTGGGGCTGATTCAACAACCCTGTGTACATTTTTACCTGGTATCTGCCCCAAGGAAGACAATGAAAGAGAACGACAGCATTATCTCCTAAAAAGTAGTGAGCTCTGAATCTACCCCAATGTGATGCTTTAGGGCTTCTCCCAAGATGGGTAGGTGGTATCGCCAAAGATTTTTTTTAACTGGTCACCAATTGGTTCATGACTCTATTAGGGTAGGATAAAACAGTTGCATTTATTTTCCAAGTGTACAGCATGGCCTGTTTCATTTCAATCATTACTTCTGGGTATTCCGCCACAAGTGGTGCAGTTGACTGCAGAAGACCTGTGGCTCCTCCCGGCCGTATAAAAATCTTTCAACCAGCTTCCGGATCCTCTTGCCTCCCAGCCTCGGCTGACAAATTGGGTGATGGTAGGGGAGCACCTGGGTCGCAGACCCTATGCACTGAAGGGTAGCCGGCCATAGGCGTTTGAGCTTATAGAGGGATGGGAGAGACCTTGCTGACTGTGCGTCACTGTGTTTGGCATGAGTTGTGCTTTTACTTGGGGTTTTTTTTATTGTCCCAGGCTTTGGCGCTTCCCTAGCCCTTCCCTTCATGGAGGGGAGGGCCCCTTCCCTCCCGCTCCGTTCCGCTGCTGCTCGCCTCTCCCTCTTCTCCCCTCTCCCCGGCGTGGCCGTTGGGGGGGGCGGAGGAGAGGGGGAGGTGGTAGTCGGGTGGCAGCGCGCGGTTTTGCCTTTTTCGCCGCCGCCGCGGGCGTACTATGCTCCGCAGCGGGAGGCGCTATAACTGTGCTGCGGCCTTCTCTGAGGTGAGGGCCGTTTTGGTGCTGGCCAGTGTAAGAACGGTGCTCGTGTGTCGCTGTGGACCATCCTGTGCTGCGGCCAGTGATCTTAGGCGTGTGCTGGGCTCTTCCTGCATCCGTGGTCTGACTGTCGCTGTGTGAGCACGGCGCTCGCTTGCTATTGGTCCGTGAGTTCCCTGCGGGGGTTTTACTGTTGGGCATGTGCTGCGGGATACTCATGGCTTCTCATGCTCATGTCTTTTAGGGGATAGCAGCTTGTGGCTCCTCCTGGTCCGATACTCTCCCTCGCTCCCCCCTCCACCTGTCCCGGCTCTGTGGGGCATCCCTTGGGGGCATCCCAGGTGGACTTTGATTTAGCCATTATTCCTGATGGGCTGACTGTGCCCTATTTTGATAATCGCCATACGGAGGCTTCTGGGGATAGCGAGCTTGGGGGCACCTCGGGGCAGCCTCGGCTGTGTGACATGTGCGGGGCATCCCCTTTGAGTGGTTGAGCGCGGTTTGTGTGCCATGCGCCCAAAGTATTATTGCGGATCAGGCTGGGCCGAGCGCTTCTCTTTCCAGTCCTGCGTTCCCTACGGCGTCCCCTACTCCTCCGTGCCTGCATTTAGCCCCCAGTGGGGGGGATACTAGCAGGGGGTCGCAATCAGATCTGGCGCTGCGCGTGGCCAGTATCGAGCGGCAGTTGGCCCGACCGGCGGCGGGCAAGGCCTCTAGCAAGAAGCGGCACCCTGACGCTGCGTTGTCCCTATTTGCTGAGGAGGATGAGGGCCTTATGGCGGCCGTGACTCGCCGGAGGAGGGGGAGCTTTTCCGTGACTCGGACTCCTCTGGGGATCGTCAGGACGGTTACGATAGTGACCTAGGGTCCTCCTCTGATGAGGATACCTGGCTCCCGGATGATACCGATAGACTCTTGTCGTCAGTTTTCGATACATTACACATTGCCCCCCCTAAGGCGGCGAAGAAGAAGCAGGGCGAGCTTTTCCGCCCTGGCAAGCAACGCTTGGAGTTCCTTGAACAGGGCCATTTCTCAAATATGGTTCTTAAGGAGTGGGAACGTCCTAATAGGTTACCCTCGGTGCCCAAGGGGTTGGATAGAAGGTATCCTTTTTCGGCTGATTTGGTTAAGCGCTGGTCGTGCCCTCCTGAGGTGGACGCTCCGGTCCTAGGGCTATCTAACACTTTGGTCATGCCATCCCCCGACACTACCACGCTGCGTGATAGCGCGGACCGGCGTATGGATCAGTTGGGTTGTCATGCCTTTACCTTTGTGGGGTCCGGTTTGCGCCCGGTCTGCGCCGCGGCCATTGTGGCTTTAGCCATTAAAAAGGTCAGGTGTCTTGCTGAGGGCGCCAGGTCTGGTAAGAACAGGGAGGATTATAAGGACCTCTTGCTTTGCGCTGATTTTATTGCATTTGTGCTAGCTGCCATGGACGATGCCGGTGGTAGGGCCTCGGCCCTGTTGGTGGCTATGTGTCGGTCAATTTGGTTGCGTCAGTGGGCTGCTGACACTGCCGCTAAGAAGTCTCTCGCTGGGCTTCCTTCACGGGTCCCCGTCTTTTTAGTGAGCGTCTAGATGTTCTGGCCAAGGATGGTAAGCTCCCCCAGCGTAGAAAGCAGACTTGGCCCTTGGCCCTGGTGTCCTACGGTTACAAGATAGAGTTTGCAGCCTGGCCGCCCCCAAGATTCCTCCAATGTCTTCTGGCGTCAGGAGTCATTTGTCAGGTACCTCTTCAGGAACATGGTTGGGGGTACTTCTCCAACCTGTTCACGGTGCCCAAGAAGGACGGCTCCCTGAGGCCCATCCTGGACTTAAAGGGCCTCAACAAGTTTGTCAGGTTCAAGCACTTTCGCATGGAGACACTACGTTCGGCCGTAAGTTCTCTTCGGCCGGGCGACTTCATGACCACGGTGGACATCAAGGATGCCTATCTTCACATGCCGATCTTCCTAGGTCACCAGAGGTTCCTGAGGTTTGCTCTGGGGGATCAACACTACCAGTTTGTGGCCTTGCCGTTCGGTATCACCTCGGCTCCTCTGGTTTTCACCAAGGTGCTGGCTGGCGTCATGGCTCTCCTGAGGAATCGGGGCATTTGCATCCTTCCTTACCTGGACGACATTCTGATTGCTGCCCAGTCTCTTCATCAGGCCGAGAGGGATACTCAGGTGGTGACTTCCACTCTCGAGTCCTTCGGCTGGGTGATCAATTATCCCAAGTCTTCAGTATCTCCGTCTTTGGCGAGGTCCTTCCTGGGCATGACGCTGGATACTTCTCAGGTCAAGGTATTTCTCCCTCAGCAGAAGGTGGAGGGCATTCAGGTGCAGGCACGGGCCCTGCTTGCGTGTCCTCACCCCTCCATTCAGCAGGGGATGCAGTTGGTGGGCCTCATGGTGTCCTGTTTCGAGGCGGTTCCCTTTGCTCAGTTTCACATGAGACCTCTTCAGTTACATCTCTTGTCGGTTTGGGATCGGAATCAGGAGTCCCTGGATCAGGAATTTGCTCTGTCCCCTCCGGTCAGACAGTCTCTATCCTGGTGGCTGGACTCGAGGAATCTTCTGGTGGGCAGGTCCTTTCGGCCTCTGCGCTGGGAGATTGTCACCATGGATGCCAGTCTGACCGGCTGGGGGGGGAGTTTGGCAGTCTCTGAAACTCCGGGGTCGGTGGGGCCCCCAGGAGGCCCACGCACCCATCAATATCCTAGAGCTGCGGGCGATCAGGTTGGTCCTCTCCCAGTTGACCCCCCCACCTTCGGGGGTTGTGCTGTACATGTCCGCTCGGACAATCAGACGGCGGTTGCCTACATCAACCATCAGGGAGGGACTCGGAGCAAGCGAGCCCTCAAGGAAGTGTCCCTGATCTTGTCTTGGGTGGAGGAGATTGTTCCCTGCATTTCGGCGGTTTACATCCCGGGGGTGGAGAACCAGGAGGCGGACTCCCTGAGCAGGGGGATGTCTCGGCTGGGAGAATGGTCCCTCAGCCACAGGATCTTTCTCGCCCTGTGTCGCCGCTGGGGTCAGCCGGACGTGGACCTGTTTGCGTCCCGTCACAATCACAAGCTTCCAAAGTTTGTCTCAATGTCACAGGACCCTCTGGCCTTTGCCACAGACGCGCTAGCAATTCCATGGACGGAGTTTCGGCTCCTTTATGTATTCCCTCCCTCTCCTCTGCGGGGTCGGGTGTTGCGCAAGATTGCTCAGAAGGGGGTGTAGGCCATTCTGGTGGCCCCCCGCTGGCCGAGGAGGGTGTGGTTCGCGGACGTCGTACAGTTGCCAGTAGATCGGTTCGTCCTGTCTGACGATCCAGAGCTTCTCATGCAGGGACAGCTGCGCCATCCCAATTTACAAATGCTGGCTTTAATGGCTTGGCTGCTGAAACCTCCATCTTGATGGGCAAGGGTTTGCCAGCCTCTGTCATCGATACCTTGATTCAGGCTCGGAAGAAATCCTCGTCTTTATATCTACAACAGGGTCTGGCATGCTTACATTGCTTGAATTCTCCATTCCCAGGATTCTGGAGTTTTTACAGCAGGGTCTGGAATCGGGTCTACAACTTAGTACCCTCAAAGGACAGGTTTCGGCTCTGGCAATTTTTTTCCAAAGATCCTTTGCCAATCACAGGCTTGTTAAGACCTTCTTCCTGGGAGTTACTCATGTGCGTCCGCCGCGTAAGCCTCTGCTACCGGTTTGGGACTTAAACTTGGTGTTGTCTGCTCTACAGGGTCCCCCTTTTGAGCCCTTGTGCAATGCTGCGCTGTCCATAATGACTCTTAAGGTGGCCTTTTTGGTCGCTATTACTTCGGTGCGTCGAGTCTCTGAGCTGGCGGCGCTTTCCATGAAACCTCTTATTTTGAGTGGCATCAGGATAAGGTGGTATTCCGTCTTAACCCGGAATTTTTGCCTAAGGTTGTATCTACCTTTCATCTCAATGAGGACATTGTTTTACCTTCTTATTGTCCTGCCCCTGCTAATTCCAAGGAACGGAACCTTCATTCTCTGGATGTGGTCAAGGCGCTTATTTGGTCGCCACTGAGCCTTTTAGGAAGTCTGATTCTCTTTTTGTTCTTCCTTCCGGTCCTAGGAAGGGCTTGCCTCCAGCCAAATCTACTATCAGCAAGTGGATTAGAAAAGTGGTGGTGCGAGCTTATTCTGCCAAAGGGAAGGAACCTCCCTTCCGCGTTACTGCTCACTCTACTAGGGCTATTGGTGCCTCTTGGGCGTTTCAGCGCCAGGCTTCTGTTGAACAAGTTTGTAAGGCCGCTACGTGGTCTTCTGTTCATACATTTTCTAAGTTTTACAAGGTTGATGTTAGGGCCTCAGCTGATGCTGTTTTTGGCCGCAAGGTGCTTCAGGCGGTGGTGGTCTGAACTGCCTGCCGTTACTCATTGGGGATCCCACCCTACTTTACGGACACTGCTATTAGGTGTCCCAGAAGTAATGATTGAAATGAAACAGGCCATGCTATACACTTGGAAAAATACAATTCTGTGATTACTCATCTGTAGAATTGATTTTACTGCGTACAGCAGCCTGTTTCATCCCTCCCTTGTTATCGTTGTCCTTGGTTGCCTCTTTTTGGTGATTTTGTTTTAGAGTTAGCCTTTTTGGGGCTGTGTATGCTTTTATCATGGTTTATCTCCCGGCTTCTTGCATAACTGCTTGTCAACACTGGGGGTCTATGAGTGATTCCTGGCTTTTTATACGGCTGGGAGGAGCCACAAGTCTTCTGCAGTCAACTGCACCACCTTGTGGCGGAGTACCCAAAAGTAATGATTGAAATAAAACCGGCCGTGCTGTACACAGTAAAATCAATTCTACAGATGAGTAATCACAGAGATTTGGTAACTATTTTTTGAGTCACAGAAATTTGGTAACTGGCCACCGGTTGGTACATGACTCTATTGGGGTAGGATAAAACAATTGTATCTTTTTTTGAGTTTCAGAGATTTGGTAACTGGCCACCGGTTGGTACATGGCTCTATTAAGGTAGGATAAAACAATTGTATCTTTTTTTGAGTTTCAGAGATTTGGTAACTGGCCATCGGTTGGTACATAGCTCTATTAGGGTAGGATAAAACAACTGTATTTTTTGAGTGGCTATGATGGAACCAAC
This sequence comes from Gastrophryne carolinensis, assembly GCA_027917425.1. Taxonomy (NCBI): domain Eukaryota; kingdom Metazoa; phylum Chordata; class Amphibia; order Anura; family Microhylidae; genus Gastrophryne; species Gastrophryne carolinensis. Next base: position 54,080,870 of record CM051244.1, read on the forward strand.
AGGCTCTCTGCGCCAGAATTTTGGCACCATTATTGAGAATGGTTCTAGAAGACCTGCTCCAATTTGGGTTGGGCTACTTTCTCAGCTTAGCCTTGGCTGCCTTTTACTGCACATAAATATAGAGTAGCTTGCTGATAGATTTATGAGAGATTGTTTGGAATATATAAAGGAATTCCGGGATGATCTTCCTTTTTTAAAATAGTAATCCTCTGAAACCATGATCGTTAGCAGCCCTGTTTTGGCCAAATCAGAGAGACTCTGAGGCTCCAAGAGCAAATTCTGCAGACTTTGTAGTTCCTATGAATACTTGAAACAACAAGGAAGCCAACACCTCCATGCCTGGCACATTTCTGTTCCTGGCTCCTTGTGGATGGAGACGGAGCAGGCAACTCTCCAGACCATGCTGTATTCCATTTGTTACACTTTATAATCACATAGTTTTAGATTTTTACTGTATACAGTGGTGTGTCTGTGCCTTCGTCAAGAAACCTCATTCTGATGTTGTGGGCATAGTAAGTGGAATCATATGAGTCTTTTCATATGTTTATCTCCCTATCTTGGCATGGCAGAGGTCTGGCAAGGATAGGTGCTCCTCTCAAAGTAGTTGTGTAGGCAAAAAAAAATAAATGCTGTCTGCCTTCACAGTCAGCACTTTAGACTCCTGATATGTTTGCATATCCTTCAAGTAAGCTATAGCTAAACCCTGGATGTTGCCTGCTTTCAGTTTCTACTAAGTGAAACTATGAGGGATATAAAACCTGAATATGTTCATCCTTGCTAAACAAATATATAATACACGCAAGCAGTAAGAAAAACTGAAGGCAAACCTACCAGAACATCTGAACTATCAGAATCGCTTGTGTTCTGGCTTTTAACAGGGTTTTAATTATTATTTATTGGCGAATTTTTAACACAACTACATCCCAATCATTATAAGATGTTTGTTTTGTTATTTTGATTTTCTTGGAACTAAATGATTTCAGTTTCTTTTTCAATAGTAGTAGTACAGGTTGTGGGTCACAATGAAGGTTGAAAAAAGTTCTGAAATGTTTCTTCTTGCTCTTATTTTTTTTTTTTTACATGATAAATACCAGACATATTAGGGTTATGTAGACATTTGTAGGTTCTGTACATAGAAAATGTCCACTTTTTTCCAAATTTTTTTCACTATCATTGGTGTTGCTCCTTCACAGGGGCATGCTTATTTTGGATAATCTACTGTGTGTACCACCTGGGATCACTCAAAACCTTTTTTTTCTTGTTCCCATGGTGCATGCCAATAAGTGGCTTGCGATCGATTCAGATTTTCTTTACTGCTTGGCATCCGCTTCAAGAGGAAATTGTATTTACTTTGGGGGTTGTGAGGTAGGCTGGGATCAGGTACTTCACCATCCCCCTTAGAGTTCTAATTCAATGTCTTTTGTTTTCCCCATATGATCATGAACTACAACAGATTAATTAGGCTACAGTTGGTCATTAAGCCCTCTTTGTATTTTGGCTAGCCATACAATGTCACTCCAATACAGCGCAGTCATGTTCAGCAATAAAAAGTAGTAGAAGGTTCCAAGATCTTGCTTATACACAGTGAAATCTGCAGAGGGAAGGCATGCCCTTATTTTGTACTTCTTTACCCCAATGGAATGTCAAAGTTCAAGCCTCTTTGAAAAAAATGTAACTGACAAGTCCAAATACTTCTGTCCAAATGTTAGGTCCTCTATGAATCTGTTTTGCCTCAGCATGTCATACCTGATGTGCTGTGAGAGAAGGGAATATACAGCTATGATGCCTTGGGGGGGGGGGGGTTCTCTGTTTGTGTGGGTATGCCTTTACAATGCTCCTCATCCCCTTTAAGAATTACAGTCCCCTACAACCCCATTGCCCCTTACAACCCCCACACACATTTGCGTCATGAATAGTGCCTCGGATCTATATAATATAAAATATATATACACAATTGATGGGTTGTAGAACAATACATTTTGAAGGGGACATTACAATGAGAAGCAAATATTAAAATGAATATTCAATAGGGATAACATGGGGTTAAGGGTAAGTGTGCCTGTAAGTTTCAGAATGGGTACACTAGAGGAGATTGGTGGTTGAAAAGTGGGAGGGATTCCCTGAACCAGAGTTATTGGATGGAGGGGGTTTGAGAGTATGTAGTGGTCTAGGATAGAGTGGAAGTAGGTGGTAAGCTCAGGGTTGAGTTATTAGAAGGAGAGGTCTGGAAGTAGGTAGTGGGCTTGGATTGAAAGATTGGAAGGAGGGGGCCGGAAGTAGGTAGTAGACTGGGTTTGAGTTATTGGAAGGAGAGGGCTTGGGAGTAGGTAGTAGGCTAGGATGGAGTAATTGAAAGGAGGGGGCTTTGGAGTAGGTGGCAGGCTAGGATTGGGTGATTGTAAGCAGGAGGTATACTGGGAGGTGAGACCTTGGGAGTAGATAGTAGGCTAGGATTAAAGTGGACCAACACCCAGGGGTGATCGGCCCGGGAATCTATAAGATTCCCGGGCCGATCACCTCCCTCACCGCGGGACATCTGAGATCGGGATGTCCCGCGGTGAGGGACCCCCCCCCCCCCCCAAAAGCCCCAAAAAACTCCGCTTGTGAATGGCCGGCGCGGGCGCGCGCACTGTCAAAGGGCCGTGCGGGAGGCGGCGGCGGACGCGCTGTCTTGTCCGCCGCTGTCACCCGCTTGTCCGTGGCTACGTGGGAGCGTGGTGAGGTGAGTTTTGGGGGGTTTCTGGGGGGTTTTACACAGCTACACATAACTAATCGGGGTGCCCCCCTGAAGTGGACCAAAACCCAGGATAGTCAAAATCCTGGGTGTTGGTCCACTTTAAGTGATTGGAAGGAGAGGGCTGGAAGTAGGTAGTAGGCTAGGATGGAGTAATTGAAAGGAGGGGGCTTTGGAGTAGGTGGCAGGCTAGGATTGGGTGATTGTAAGCAGGAGGTATGCTGGGAGGTGAGACCTTGGGAGTAGATAGTAGGCTAGGATTAAGTGATTGGAAGGAGAGGGCTGGAAGTAGGTTGTAGGCAAGGATTCCGTTATTGAAAGGAGGGGGCTTGGAAGTAGGTAGTAGGCTAGGATTGAGTTAGGAAGAAAAGAGCTTGGGAATAGGTGGTAGGCTATGATTGAGCTATAGGAAGAAGAGGGCTTGGGTGTATGTAGTAGGTTAGGACTGAGTGACTGGAAGGAGAGGGATGGAAATAGGTAATAGGCTAGAATTGATGCTGAAGGTCCAGCCTGTTTTTGACATTCAGTCTATTTTACACGTATAGATGTCTTTTAACTTCTTTCTTTATGTTAGGCAACTCATACCCCTTTTTACTTGGAGGAACAACCACAATTTTTTCCAGCACTGGAGTCTAAAAAACTAAAAGGCTGACCAGGTACCCCTGGGGCATCCCTATATAGCGTGGCCCACTGTGTAAACCTCCCTGCGAGCCCAGGAAAGGTGAGCGCTGCCCCACAAGCGCTCACCTTTCCTGGGCTCCCACCGCGTGACCACAGCCAGACATTCAGATTTGGGGTGATTCAGTGGGGGGGGGGGGGATTGCATTCTAAATTGGATGGGGCAAGAACCAAACCCCAGTATACTAACAATCCTGTGTTTGGAGTGCATGTCCAGTCTCTAATAAGCATTCTGAGGCAGGAGGGAGGATTTACAAAAAAAAAATAGCCTTACCACACTCCAAAACTGTCACCGGGAGCGGCCGCACAGAGCAGCACTAGGGGTCTATGGGGCCACGCACAAAGAAATCCACTATGGCCACACCTGAGAGAGGCAATTTTCTTTGTAACCCTCTCCTTTATAAACCCCATGTTTATGAAGAGACTGGACTTTTTTATAACTGCCCTGTTCATTAACCCTCACCTCTCTGATTTCAGCTACTAAAAATGTCAGCTACTAAAAATGGCTTTACAGGTGTGTTTGGCTTCTTAAGTGTGTTGCTTTACATACTTGTATTACTCTTTTGCATGCTTTACAGAACTGTAACAAATACTTGTTAATGTGGTTTAAATAGCGCCATCTTTTTTTCCATGGTGCTGTACAGTGAATCTCGCCAAAATGCACACACAGATACATTGTGTACATTTGAATTATGCAGAGCACCAGCCAGATATACTCGGCATTCACAATGGCTTCCAGCGTGAGTCCTGTCTCCTAAAGCAAAGTATGTGTAAATTCAGCAGTCCTAGCGATCTAGGATTAGATGTTCCTGTCCATTTAATTTGATTGCCACTTCGTAATAACTGATCTACAGCCTACATGCTGCTGGCTTCAGCCATGCCAGGGTTTAAAATAGGCTTCTTTTCAGAGCACATGTCCGCCCCCCCCCCCCCTCCCAATAACGTCATAGTGTGCGCATACACTGCTGGGCAAACTGTTCCCTTCTAATTGCTCTTTAAAGAACAGACAGATGTTTTATACATTCCCGGATTTGGAATGTTTGTACTGTTTTATGTATTGTGTGTTATTATTGTTGCATGTATTTATACACAATCCTTTTTTTTTTTTTTTTGTGCTAGTGCATTGGCCTTGAATCGTACAGGGTTCTCGCTGACACACGAACACCTGATTAAAAGAAGGGTTGATTAAAGTTTTAAAAATGATACAGAATATTTACCCTTTAGCATTTCGGCTTTATGGCAGCCACAGATTCTCATCAGCTTCACCCTTTACTAATCTGGTTCATCTAAAAGTATGCAAGCACCGCCTGGTGAACTCCATTATCTTCTGGCAATCCCATGGAGAATGTGAATAGGGAGAGAGCATGGCCCAGTAGCTGATGCCGCTGCTGCACACTGATGTACAGTACAGGTCTACTTGGAAAAGTTCTTTTAAAAGCCCTGTCTGGCCAAAATAAAAAAAACCTGCATGTGTCCTACCTAGCAGCAGTTGGTTCTCCTTCCAAACTTCGTGTTCCACATATTTAAAAGCATCCACGCATGTATACAAATATTCTAAAAGAAATAATATCATGGCGCATTTCGGGCGTTCTTTCAAAATTTACCAGTCCTAAATACATAGGTGGACAGAACTCCACTCGCCATGTAATTTGTGGCGGGAACATGCGAACATGCTACAGGGATTGTTATTTGAAAATGGTGCATTTTGAGGTATCGGACCCTGAGGCAGCTACTAAATGGGGGGGGGAAATCGGTATAGAAGGTTTTTATTTTGGTCCGATATGTAAACCCACAGCAGCTCCAGCCAGGTCTGACACTCGGTTTCTGAAGAATGAGCATGTGCCTCAGAATTCCTTGGAGGTCCACCAATGTTTGCTGTTTGTCATGGATCTGCCCCCTGTTTCAGTCCGTGTCTGTGCTTCCTCACTTTCATAGAGGGACAAACCAGGCACTGCCTTGTCACACTGATTTGTTGCAGTAAATGAAGGGAACATGCACAGTTGCATGAGGGGTGGAGGGAGGGCACATGGACATTGGGAGACCCACATGGGACCAGCTTTATGGGGAGAGTAGTAATGAATTCGTCTTAGATGAGCTTGGTAAAGCATAATTGTAGGTCTGTTTAAGTTATTAACTAATCAAACAATTCATAATTCAGATTCAAATAAGCCTGAGGCCCCAGGTACAAAGTATGGCAAAGTACCAGGAGTTAAATTTACAATGAAATCAATGTAAAACTACACCAAAAGGTGCAATAATATCAATGTTCTCTTTTAGTAGAAATAAGGTACATCATTCTGTAAACTTTGGGGGCGGGGGGTCAATTGTACACTTTTGTGATCTATAGGATCAGGATACTGTTAATTTGTGTCTTCAGAGGTACAACAAGATTGACCATAAGCTCCATCTGAGTAAAAATTCCCACCCACCACTTCCTAGTACCCAAGTCTAAATTGATGGGTATAAAGCCCATGTTCTATAATCTCTAAAGATCATGTTTCTGTGTATGCTTTATACTGTTGGTATGTTAAACAGTACAGTCTCTATATGTAGAAGCATAGAGTGGTACTTGGCTTGTAGGGAATAATAGCCAGGACCTTCTAATAACCATTCTAATCATGAAGTGGGTTAAAAGCAAATGGCCCGGACTGATTGTCGCTTGGAGTCAATCATGAGAATAATTTATTCAGTGTAAGTAAACCTGCAAATTGGCTTAAAGTAGACCAAAACCCAGGATTTTGACTATCCTGGGTTTTGGTCCTTCCCACCCCTGGGCACCCCGATTGGGGTGGCCCCGCTATGTGAAACCCCCCAGATCTACTGAAAAACCTAGCTAACACTTGTTAAGAACATGGACTGTTAGTTAACATAGATTGCCATGAATGTAGAAGCGAGGTAGCCACGTCAAGGCCGTCCAATTAGTACCCTGTCCCTAACATTACTAAGTTTAAAAGTTTGTGCAGACATTGCTATTTCTTTACTTGTGTGGGCACAAGCAATGCGATACATGAATCAGCCTGTCTAAAGGCATTGCAATAACTTAACTTGCTCGCACACACACAATGAAAAATGCTTTACTTGCCTGCACAGTGTTACAGTTCAAAAAGGGGGTTTTTAGGTAGAGGCCAATTGGACTCCCTGTTACATTGGGAGAGCTACAATCCAGCAGATCTGGCCACTGACCTGCAAATGCAACAGCAAAAAGAAAAAAAGGATGTGCTCATCCAGTCAATATATAGCAGTCAAGAGGGGCTAGAGGGGTGTTGTCACACCCCTCTAGCCCCTCTTGACTGCTATATATTGACTTATATATTGACTGGATGAGCACATCCTATTTTTCCTGGATCAGGATGCCCTGGGGGGAAGGAACAGATCAGGCCAGGAATCTTATAGATTCCCAGGCCGATCAGGCTCAGTTTCAGTTCACTTTAAACCTCGGTGTTAATTCATACAGAAACACAGAAGTGTCCACCAACTAGGTGTAGAAGATGTTAGATATACCTCGACAATGTTCATTCTTCACCCCTTTACAGATGCGTAATATATGCTTTATACACAAAACCGTCACACCGGTCTAGGGTCTATTACTAGCCACCTGAGGAAGCCCAATATTTTAGCTGTGGGCGAAATACAGTCATATCTAACATCTTCTACACCTAGTTGGTGGATGCTATGAACTTTCTTTCTGTAAAAAAATAATAAAGCAATACTAAGGTTTAGGCTAATTTGTACATGCAATGTGATGTACTAATTATCACATTTACTTACGCTGAATAAGTTATTCTTATGATTGACTCCAAGCTACGATCCGTCTAGGCATTTGCTTTTAACCCACTTCATGATTCTAATTAGGTGGAACTGATTGTGGTTGCATTACCCTTGGATACTGTTTTGTACTATATGCATCACTTTGATTATCACAACAAAATATTTTATACTTCTAATATCCACTCTTGTATTTGCAAGACAAAAGTTAAAAAATTAATAGCAGTAGCTGACCTTTCATTAAGTGGCTCCAGTGATCAGTTTCCTCTTCTGTCTCCTTTGTGAAGAAAATCAGTTCCTAATTCATCTTTCAGTCCCCCCCCCCCCCCCCCCCCGATGACTTGGTACATCAATCAACCTTCAGTGGACCAAGAACAAAAACGCCCCCCACTCCCTGCCTAGACGTCCTGATTGGCTGCCCCTCTCTGCAGCTCTGAAACCCTACTCTCCTCCCTCTTCTCACAGTGTGCTTACATCACATCGCTGTTGCCACACCCATTGTTTCTCTTCATTTATCTCTCTGCATCTCCAATGCTCTAATACTTTTAAAGATAACTTAGGGTCTGAACGGTTTGACGTTTAGGACAGTGCAACGTGTAGCCTGAGACAACGGGATAACAATGAGGCTTGCCCTTAGTATAACTTTAACTTTGCTATTACTGCTAGAAGCTTGGCGGTGTAGGGATACATTTTCTTAACAAGTTTTCATACCCTTTTCATATATAAGGATATCCTTGTTTTTCCTACTGTATAAGTTATGTCATATGCTTTTGTTACGACAATTATCATGAAACCCCCATAAAAACAAGCTACTAAGGTATTATATGATAGGCTACAAAGAAAATATTTGACTAATATACTTGATTAAAAAATAAATCTTCCTCTCTCTTTTGTCACCACTTTGAAGTTAGAATGAAGTCATCAACAAGTGGCAGTGCAGCCTAACAGGGGAGGGGGTAAAAAAAAGTCTTACAGAGGAACAACACCTGAGAATTCTACTGTCCCGGGGACTGGTGCTCTCAGATGGGGCATCCTCCTGTTTCCCGTGAAAACTCGCCATCCACGACGCTGGCACGGTCGAAACTGAGCTGCCTGAGCTGAAGGGAACGAAGTGCACTGCCAGCCACATACTCTCTCTGTTTCTAGCTGTGAGCGTGCCTGCGTCGCCCATTCAGAAAGGACTGACGTGGGTACACACAAACCTAGAGGTGAGCGGGAATGTGGCCGCGGTGCAGAGAAGCAGGTAAGTGGAACGAGCCACCTGTGGGGTTTCCCAATTCAAGATGCCCCAAGGGGTGGGGATAGGATGGTCCAGGAGTCTTTTGGACTCCAGGGCCTCCAAAGTTCTCTTTTTAAGACCAATCGATCACAAGCCCTGTTCCCTAAGTTTCAGTTGCGTGCCTGCCATTTGCTGACACAAATGGTTAATTCCTGATTTGATTTAAATGAAGCAAGAAAAGGGGATCGATCCGCACTCCTTAAAACTTAAAGCATTTATTTGAAAAAGGATAAAATCCAAAACTCCATATTCTCACAGCAGTATAAAAGCAATACAGGACCCTGGCACATGAAAGTATGCCAATCTCGCTAACGCGTTTCGGACGCACAAAATAGGTCCTTAGTCATAGATACAGATGGCATAACCACATACAATAATATATAGTGTGTAACATAATGCACTTACCCTCCATCAGCTGCAGATCGCGAACGCGAGTCCCCCCTGCGCACGCCGCCTCCGCCGCCGGCGGGGTAGAATGACGTCATGCGTAGAGCAGCGCCAGACTCCACCAATGGCAGGCTTAGAAGCGGCAGCCAATCAAGACGCAGGAGGGAAATACGTTGTGAGCACCGTTGCTAAGCAGCGTTATAAACAATGTACAACAGCGGGGAGGGAGAGACCAATACAATAAAACAACTTCAGAGACAAAGGCAGAGAACAGCCCTATTGCCAAATAAAATATTACATGAAAAATGCGAGCAATCCTGGGCATAGGTCCATACTCGTTATACATAAGTTTAGATAATCATATGCAAAAGGCAAAACGGGCAAATGGCTGTGTATGATGCGCCCATTGACGGATATAATAATACACAGGACTATGCCTGGAGGTAGCACGATAAGAAAAAATATAATCAAAATAGAAGGACTTAACAGTCCATACACAGTGTCATAAACACCAAAAATTACTATAAAGATGTAACTTTATGAATTGTATTCCGACACCAGAGCCAATAACAGAATAATAGTATGGGGCATGAAGACTACCCTAGCCAACACTGGTAATGATACTACTGAGGTCACATCTAGGTGACCTCAGCGAGTGTGTCCTAACATTGGGGCATGCAAAATATGTAATTAATAATATAGTGTATAGATGACCTAAACTAGTGTAAAGCATACCATTAAAGAGGACACACATCAACTTATAATGAAAGAGAGATCCCATTTATGGTTAAGGCCATGTGGGAAACGTGTATTAAGAGTGAAAATCCAAAATGCCTCCCTCATAAGCAATTTCCTATGGATATCACCCCCCCTGGGCCCCATGGATACCCTTTCTAGGGCTGTCACTCTAATCGCGGGGTTACTACCAGCATGACATTGATTGAAATGTTTGGCCACATTAGAGTTCTTAATCAATTCTGGTTTGCCAATACCATACACATGCTCTGTGATACGGGTTTTCAATTTACGTGTGGTACAGCCTACATATTGTATTTGACAATACATGCAGGTAATGAGATAAACCACCATCTTTGTATTGCAGTTAAGCAGAGTTTTGATTGGAAAACTTTTGCCATTACTGGTAGACGTGAAACTATTGCCCTTAGCCACAAACCTACATAGGCCGCAGCGAGGGCCACCACATGGGAAAAATCCCCTAGTAGCCAACCATGTCTTACAGTCTCCCTTGTGTGTTTGAAAAAAACTGGGTGACAAGGTATTAGATAGGCTCGGGGACTTACGGCTGACCAATCGCACCCCCTCATCTAGTGTGTCTCTAAGGAGGGGGTCCGCTTTCAAGATGGGTAAATTGTTTCGGATTATCTTACAGATCTCCTTGAACTCCAGGGTGAATGGGGTGCTAAATGTCACCCCTCTAAATGAGGAAGAAGAGCCTTTCCTTATTTGTGGTTTCTTGTCATCCCCTAGGATGCTGGTCCTGATTGAAGAGGGTTTGTCACTTGGAGTCCTTTCACCTAGATTAGCCGATAGGCTTAAGGTCTTGTACCCTGTTGTACCATTGTTCCACCACCTGCCAAAGATACACAAGCAAGATTTTCCACCCAAAGGCAGACCCATTGTGGCCGGCATTGGGGGTCTCCATGAACCATTGGGTAGGTGGTTGGACACAATGCTGCAACCATTGGTACAGAGATTGCCGGGTTTTCTACGGGATACTGGCCACCTGATACGCCTCCTATCCAGTACACCTTGGGAGCCGGATCTTACCTTATGTACTATGGATGTTACATCCCTGTACTCGTCAATCCCCCAAAATCTAGCTATTGAGGCGTTGAGGTTTCACCTCACTCACTATTCAGAATATGAACCAAATTTGTGTGCCTTCATTATCATGACAACTGAGTATCTTTTACAGCACAATTATTTTGCATTTGACGGGATCTTCTATTTACAGATCCGTGGAGCATCTATGGGGGCGCCATTTTCACCTTCCCTGGCCAACCTGTATATGGGGTGGTGGGAACACCACTCCATATACAGCGATAATAACACATGGCTGTCTAATATTATGGCATATTTTAGGTATATTGATGACCTGTTACTCATATGGCGGGGAACTGAGCACGACCTTACTGACTTTACGGATTACTGTAATAACAATCATCTGAATTTAGAGTTTACAGCTCATAGGCATAAGTGCGAATTAGAATTTCTAGACTTAAAAATAACATTAGATACTGCCAATGAGGGCTACCGGACGTCCACGTTCCGTAAACCGACAGCTGGCAACAATATACTCCGTGCCTCAAGTTGCCATCCGGCTCATACGATTAAATCTATCCCGGTAGGGGAAATGGTACGGAGTCGGAAGAATTGTTCCAGCGTGGAATCCTTTTTAGAGGAGTCTATTGAAATTCAATCCAGACTAGCGAGTCGGGGATACCCCCAGTGGATGCTTACAAGAGCTAGGGATATTGCCCTTAGGAGGCCGAGGACCAGCATCCTAGGGGATGACAAGAAACCACAAATAAGGAAAGGCTCTTCTTCCTCATTTAGAGGGGTGACATTTAGCACCCCATTCACCCTGGAGTTCAAGGAGATCTGTAAGATAATCCGAAACAATTTACCCATCTTGAAAGCGGACCCCCTCCTTAGAGACACACTAGATGAGGGGGTGCGATTGGTCAGCCGTAAGTCCCCGAGCCTATCTAATACCTTGTCACCCAGTTTTTTTCAAACACACAAGGGAGACTGTAAGACATGGTTGGCTACTAGGGGATTTTTCCCATGTGGTGGCCCTCGCTGCGGCCTATGTAGGTTTGTGGCTAAGGGCAATAGTTTCACGTCTACCAGTAATGGCAAAAGTTTTCCAATCAAAACTCTGCTTAACTGCAATACAAAGATGGTGGTTTATCTCATTACCTGCATGTATTGTCAAATACAATATGTAGGCTGTACCACACGTAAATTGAAAACCCGTATCACAGAGCATGTGTATGGTATTGGCAAACCAGAATTGATTAAGAACTCTAATGTGGCCAAACATTTCAATCAATGTCATGCTGGTAGTAACCCCGCGATTAGAGTGACAGCCCTAGAAAGGGTATCCATGGGGCCCAGGGGGGGTGATATCCATAGGAAATTGCTTATGAGGGAGGCATTTTGGATTTTCACTCTTAATACACGTTTCCCACATGGCCTTAACCATAAATGGGATCTCTCTTTCATTATAAGTTGATGTGTGTCCTCTTTAATGGTATGCTTTACACTAGTTTAGGTCATCTATACACTATATTATTAATTACATATTTTGCATGCCCCAATGTTAGGACACACTCGCTGAGGTCACCTAGATGTGACCTCAGTAGTATCATTACCAGTGTTGGCTAGGGTAGTCTTCATGCCCCATACTATTATTCTGTTATTGGCTCTGGTGTCGGAATACAATTCATAAAGTTACATCTTTATAGTAATTTTTGGTGTTTATGACACTGTGTATGGACTGTTAAGTCCTTCTATTTTGATTATATTTTTTCTTATCGTGCTACCTCCAGGCATAGTCCTGTGTATTATTATATCCGTCAATGGGCGCATCATACACAGCCATTTGCCCGTTTTGCCTTTTGCATATGATTATCTAAACTTATGTATAACGAGTATGGACCTATGCCCAGGATTGCTCGCATTTTTCATGTAATATTTTATTTGGCAATAGGGCTGTTCTCTGCCTTTGTCTCTGAAGTTGTTTTATTGTATTGGTCTCTCCCTCCCCGCTGTTGTACATTGTTTATAACGCTGCTTAGCAACGGTGCTCACGACGTATTTCCCTCCTGCGTCTTGATTGGCTGCCGCTTCTAAGCCTGCCATTGGTGGAGTCTGGCGCTGCTCTACGCATGACGTCATTCTACCCCGCCGGCGGCGGAGGCGGCGTGCGCAGGGGGGACTCGCGTTCGCGATCTGCAGCTGATGGAGGGTAAGTGCATTATGTTACACACTATATATTATTGTATGTGGTTATGCCATCTGTATCTATGACTAAGGACCTATTTTGTGCGTCCGAAACGCGTTAGCGAGATTGGCATACTTTCATGTGCCAGGGTCCTGTATTGCTTTTATACTGCTGTGAGAATATGGAGTTTTGGATTTTATCCTTTTTCAAATAAATGCTTTAAGTTTTAAGGAGTGCGGATCGATCCCCTTTTCTTGCTTCATTTGATGTTTATGGGGCTTGGACAGCCTCGGATCCTGCACCCGTTTCCAGTGTGCCTTGCATCTCCTTCTTCCTTTGCCGTTTCCTGATTTGATTTAGGTTTCTTATAGGCTATTATAACTGCAAAGCATGTGTTGCAGTGGCTTTACTTATGGAAGTCTGTCTGGCATGGAGTTCTTTGGCATAGGACTCCCCCCCCCCCCCCCCCCATAGTGATCATGCATGAATGGGCACCCTTTCCAGGATCTCATAATGCCCCCCCCCCCCCCAAACACATTCGTGCATATACACAAACATTAACAATCAAAGAATGATTCGATGCAGATGAAGGCAACATCATAGAATTATGAGGGGTGGGGTATGTAAGAAGAATGGAGAGAATGTGAAAGGGGGGTAAGCGGGAGAGGGAAGTAGGCTTAATATAGTTGGCCAAAAGGGACCACCCCACCTTATTCATGGGTACCAGATAAAGAGCATAGTATTTACATGGCTAAGAACCAGACTATACCTATTATTATTCTATTTAAATGGGCAGAGACATGCAAATCTTCTCCTTGTGATATCCGAAGCATCCAGAGAGATTTGGCTGGGCATGCAGTGCTATCGGGGAAAAATGTCCCAATTATAAAAATCCATATAAATATGCTGGATGGCGGGAGGAGTGGTCACTTATACTCCCCAACATCAAGAAATATCCAGCCAGGCTTGTTTTTTCTTTCTTTTAATGGAAGGAAGAGGAAATCAGGGTGGCTGACTCTGTCACTCCTGATAGATTAAACCAGTAACCCCTGAATTTTATTCCTGCCATGAGCACAAGCTTGTCCGGAGTTTTATTCAGTTCGGATATATAAGAGACCCCTCCTCTCATTTGCTGACGTGTTTATATGAATTTTTAATATTACACAATTTTGTGAAAGTGCTCCTTTTAAAGAGGAACATCGGACCTAAAATAAAAAGGGACCGATTACTGTGCTTTAGCTGTGCTCGTCAAGGTCCCACGACGATCTCACAGCTCAGCAAAGTCTTGCAGGATTTCGGGCAGCTCCATTGCATCCCATTCATAGGCACTGCGCAGGTGCAAGATCAGGGGCCATGCGCAGTGCCTGATGGAATGCAAAATAGTGCTGTCTGTCAGGAGGTCATCCGGAATCCGGACCCAGAAGATGGATGCCCTGGTCAAGGTGAGTAAAAATTGCCCAAAGGTAAAACCAGAGGGGGGCAGCAGATCGATGAGGTTTGGGGGAGGTTTCAACTTCCCCCAATGTTCCTTTTTAAAAAGATTGATGGATTGAGCACAGAAAAGGGAGAACGACTAAAGTAAGGTGGATGAGAGTTGAGGCTGTGCAAAATAGAGGGCATCCCAATTCACTGTGCCCAGTTTGCCCACTACAACTCATCTTTTCCATGCTCCAACGGTACATGCATGGCTCTCGTCCAGTGAGGGCCGTCTGCCATAACTATGTCATTCGCCAGACGGCTCTCGTTGACTTGAATGGGGACTGTCCGCTGTCACATCCCCGGCTTATCTGAAAGGCTGGGGCAGGAGCGCATGCACAACGCTGGGGATGCGGCAGTGTGCCATTCAACACAATCAGAGCCCTTTGCTGAAAGGGCTTTTATTGAACGAGAGCCCACAGGTGCGCCGTTGGCGCGTGGAAAGGTGAGTTTTTATGGGTACCCTGGAGGGTTTCACACTGTGGGGCATCTCAATTTGGGACCACCTAAAAGCCAGGGGTCTAATCAATTAGATTCCAGGCAATACAAAAGATTGGGATGACGTTCCTCAGCTTACACACCCTAAATGGCGGTCATGTGACCTGCTTGTGATACTGTTACTATATGGGGAGACTGTGTTTCTTGCAGGATCTCAGACCCTCATGCTTACAAGGGTTAATAAAGAAACCCTTGCCTACCCCTACCCTGTGTGTGATTATATATATATATGAACTATACATAGATGTAAAATAATATTTGACAGTAAGTTGATTAATACACATAACTATGTACTGGCAGGATTCTTTCTTCCTTATCTAATTTACCGTACACACTTTGCTATGGCTTTGGGTTTTAGTTTGTCTGTAAATCGGTAATAATAATAATGACAGCATCTTTTAAACCATGCTGTTGTCATCCCCCTATCCTCAGGCGCTGGCCACAGAAACTTGATACTTCGCATTGGAAATGCACTTGCGTCTCTGATGAAAGATCAGGAAAGATGTGCTGCTCGCCAGCCGATGCAGCCTGTGCCATCCCATTAGAGGTGAAGCCACACTGCCATCTGCTGGCCACATAATATCTGCTTTGCAGCTGACCGAATGGACGTCCCTTTTTTTCTTCCAATAGATATATCATTACATTTAGTGTACCTACATTTTATTAGCACTGTTGAATAAATGATGTGTAAGTTATCATTCCCAAAAATGTTAAATCTTTTCCAAAACCAACAAAATTAACCATTTAAAGTTCAACGCTCAGGCAGTCTTGAAGTTATCAGATGTTGTTTTAAGGCACAAACTGTTGGGTGCCTTAATATTTTTAAACTGTGAAGCTATGGCTAGTTGATGCCTATATTTAGTAGCACTGAATTATAGTATATCTCCAACACTTATCGTATTAGTGCTTATAGTGGCCACTGTGTGCTTTATAGTGGCCATTGTGTGCTTACGCACACATGGAATGTTACCTCCGCATATTCCCATCCGTGCACTTGTGAACACACATGAATGACACTCAGTGTGTTAATCACTTTTGTGTAGTCATGGACATGGTGTATCCACTAAGTGAAGTGCACATGTGTCCAGAGGGGTGAGCTGCCCTAAACTCGGCACCCGGGGAGCAATTGGGGGTTAGGTGCCTTGCTCAAGGGCACTTCAGTCATGTTCCATGGCTGGGAATTGAACCTTCCGGTAACGAGGCTAATTACCTACCTAGGCCATGACTGCCCGCCAGATACCAGTTAACCTGAGAGTATAATTTAATCGGGGGGGGGGGGGGGGGGCCCACATGGATACAAGTAAATATACCCCATACAAATAATGGGGTCGATTCAGAGCCAGGGGAGAAAACAACTGCTATTCACTTATTGTCTACTGGGTGTAAATATTCACCTGGGTCTGAATCCGCTCTAAGGTAGACAATGAAAGTGGCAACTTTCTCTCCCAAAAAAAAAGAGAGCGTTTTCTCCCCTGGATTTGAATCGACCCCTTTGTCCATGATTGATGTTAAGCTGTTCCATATTAAATATTTCTCAAACCTGTATACTTCACACCTGGACTTCAGCTCTGCAGAAGGACTTCCAAAATCCTGATCTATTTGTAGAAAATTTTTGGCAAAAGTCAAAGATGGACTTCCTTGACCTCACAGAGAAGCTAGCAAAGCTAAACAGTTGATGTAGTGTGATGAAGGCCTAAATGGAATATGCCAGTCATAGTCAGTGCCTAAACACCCAACAGGGTTGAAAGTCTGCCTTTCACACCATTCTTGTTAGGATCGGCCCCAGAGGAGATATTCTCTGTGTCTGTCTAGTGGAAACCCCCTTGGGAGAAAAGAACTAGGATTTCCCCTGATTTTTTTCTGCTTACAGGGGCACCTTAAGGTTTGTAGAGATTTGGTTAACTGAGTTTGTGGCTGTCTCTAGGGGAGGGTGAGCAGGGTGACCCCCCCCCCCGCACGAAGGTCATTTGGGGCTCTTTTATCTCCGATATCTTGTTTTCTGAAGATGAGTCAGGGCCACTGTTAGTGGTGCAGGCCATAAGACGGGCCCCTCATTCCTTCATATTGGGCTCAGTCATGGGGAGGGGGTGCTGCCTGCTCCTATGGCACATACTGGTATAATACAGCAGCAGCACTATAGGATGGCAGAGGAAGGGGCAGAACGTTTTCCTATACGCACGGAGCACAATGTTCCTAGAAACTGCCCTAGGCTATAATAAAGAGGAGGCCTTTCACCCAACCCCTGGGCTTTAAGTGACAGAATGGAATCTGAATTTGGTCCTGTTATAGCTGAAGTTTGTTTTACGGGGCAAACACTTTGGCATTCTGGTTGACTTCCATTGTTAGGGCGTTCACAAATTCTGGCAGTGGTCTTGATCGTGTTGAGACAAAGGATAAGGTATTTTACATTTAAAGCTCCAATTTTCCAATGAAGATTTTTTTATCCCTGTCGATATGGGTCCGATTAAACTTCTTTTACATTGTATAGTTTGAAAAGGAATGACCTGGGATGACCATCATTAGTGTTAAGACAACAGGGGGTTTACATAAACTGACCTTTTTGGGGCCCTCAAAGTGGGACAGTGTAAACCAGTTTGTGGTTGATGGGCATGGTAGGGGTGGGGTTTAGCATGTGGCTTAATAATGGGTCACATGCTCTAGAAGGATGTGGTCCATAAAAGATGTTGGTGATTGAGCCAGTGCTTAGAAGTCCATGCATTCCACTACCACCATTCAACCAAAGAGTCAGAGCAGTTGTAAACCACCCGACATTCTGCACTTGGTGGGCAGTCTTTCCAATATCAGCAAAGTGGGAAATAAGAGTGTTTGGAGGGACAGTGGACCTCAAAGTGGGACTGTGCAGCCAAAAAGTGCGACATCTGGTTAATTTAGATTTACATGATCCCCTGCCTGGAGGACCTGGTCATGATGGCAGTTTCTTTTGCCTAGGTTCACTCCAGACCCCTGCAACTTTAAGGTTCTGTTTGCTTTAGGTCTGTCTCCCTTGTGTCTAGATCAAACTATTGTGTTATCTGTTCATGTCCAGCTCTTTCTGCTTAGGAGGCAAACCCACTATCTCTTGTTCAGCTATTCCTACCCCTCTTCTTGATAATAGTGATTCTGGACGCCAGCCTTCTGGACTGTGAAGCAGCCCTGGATCAATAAACTGTACAAGGACAATTGTCCAGGAGGAGAAGAAACCTCGTAACAACATCCAGCAGGTAGCCGGGTTCTTGGATTACCAAAGGGCTGAAATCTTTTTCTGATTTTAAATCATGTTTCCTATAAAGATTTGCAGTCAAACAACATTTCCTGGACAGACTGGTTAGTCCTTCTCAACCCAGACATACATAAGGTTTTGCTTGCAGATAGGCTTAATCTGAAATGTTCAGCTTTTTTGAATTTTGATTGAGTTTGCCTATAATATTTCTTAAAGAGAAATAACACATCTGATTTTGGCTTTTCAGGGTGTTCTCAATGCGGGGCATCCCAAATTGGGATGCGCTTATTGGCTGAGCGACCCGCTCACTTTCACTCAGCTCCGCTGACGGCTAAGCAGTCGAAGCTGCTGGCCGCATTCTCCACTAACCTCCTGGCAATGTCATGCCTGCACCTCCCATTCAGAAAGGCCGGGCACGCACGGCTAGAGTTGAGCAAGGATGCGGCCGCAACGCAGAGACACGATGTGGGCTCCGGAAGAAGGTGAGTGTTCTGAAGGGTTTCATTCACTGGTGCATCCCAATTCAAGATGCCCCAAGGACTAGAACTCTGAAGGCCCTGGAGTTTTTTTAGACACCAGGACCTCCCATTTTCCTTTTTCAAAGAAGCTCTATTACAAAATAATAGTCTAATAAAAATCAATCTAAACCTGCTAAATTTCAGGAGGAGACCAAACCCTTGCAAAGCTTTTTTCCTTTAACTGGAAGAAAGAGTAGTAGTAGATTGCTAAACTCTTACTACCTATCCCAGAATAATGGCTTATAGCCATTGCAATTCATTTGATGTGAGTAGATGCTTTTCCCCATCAAGTATCTATGCATACCCATTATGCAATGCTATGAGCGAAAATTAGAATTGTTTCCCACAATCTAGTTTAAGGGACAAGCAGTTGGAGGGGACTTCTCGTCTCTCTAAAAAGTAATTTTTCCTCCAGTAATGGTTCATTCAAAATCCCGTCACCCTAGACTTTTTTCCTCCAATAATGGTTCATTCAAAATCCCTTCACTCAAGACTTTTTTTCCTCCAGTAATGGTCCATTCAAAATCCTGTCACCCTAGACTTTTTTCCTCCAATAATGGTTCATTCAAAATCCCTTCACTCAAGACTTTTTTTCCTCCAGTAATGGTCCATTCAAAATCCTGTCACCCTAGACTTTTTTCCTCCAATAATGGTTCATTCAAAATCCCTTCACTCTAGACTTTTTTCCTCCAATAATGGTTCATTCAAAATCCCTTCACCCTAGACTTTTTTTCCTCCAGTAAATAAAAACAAAAAGGGGTGGTTTTTAACCACAAGGTGTTATGTGAACCCGTCTCTTGCTATCCAAAATACCCCCACTTTAGAATATTTTTGCAGTGGAGCTCTTTAACTTCTTTCTACAAAATGTTATTTCACTATATTGACCCTTTACCCTTTGCAAAGTGATTCTTGCTGAATTTTTAATAAATGAGTGTGTCTGTTGGTGAAACAGATCTCTTTCAGAGCTATAACCTCTTGCACATATATTATGGTGAATATAGGAAGTCTATTATTAAGCAGACAGTGAAAGAATTTGACACTTTCTGTCTTCACCAGCCATGCCCTGCAAACATTTATTATAGAAATGAAAGACTCCCAACGCTTCAGGATAAACACGTAACTTCCTCCCATAGTGCATCTGTTTGTTTAGTGTTCCCTAATTAATCCTTAAAGTAGTTGACAGCCTCCCCCCAAGTGCTG
Organism: Gastrophryne carolinensis; assembly: GCA_027917425.1. Taxonomy (NCBI): domain Eukaryota; kingdom Metazoa; phylum Chordata; class Amphibia; order Anura; family Microhylidae; genus Gastrophryne; species Gastrophryne carolinensis. The sequence goes on from CM051244.1 coordinate 54,100,595, forward strand.
AAAGTCCAATTGTCCCTTTAATACAGTGTAAACATGGCTCCCTTCTCAGTGCAGGGATTTAAAGGGGATTTTTTTTCTCTTTTCTAAGCTGCAGTTGTTTTTTCAAACCGTATAAACACTAAAGATCAGCTGATAAAAAAACTGAGCTAACCAAGCATCCCCTCTGCACCCAATATTCTATTTTAATTGGGATTTCCCATTATAGGGTTCTTCTTAATAAATATTGGCTTTAGATGAATATAGTCTAATAATAAGAAAAAATACCGTTTTGGACTTTCATTCCATATATACCACAGACTAGACAAGACTTTACCGTTTCCCTGATTGAAAATAGTTTGATTCATTTGGTCTAGTTTTCCAGGTGTTGGTAAAAAGTTTAGTGTATGCCCAGTTCTATGCAAATTTTAAGGCAACAAAACTATAATGACGCAGACTTCACCCTGAGCAGTGGGCTAGGAAACCACTGAATGCGCGAGTTCTAGTTGACGCCACTCCGCTGCACCAGCAGGTTTGCAAATCTCTTTACAGGGAAGAGTTTTTATTCATTTGCACATAATTAATTTTGATCTATGTGATTTAGAGATATAATTTAGTCACAGGGCAGTGTTTTTATAATCCTTTTATAATCCCATTATAACTTGCACTTTATATTATATTGATGTGGTCAGGAACAGTCATGTGTAAAATTATGCAGAAATTATGCACAAACCTGCCTATGTTAATATAAAGTGCAGACAGTAAAGATCAACTTCAATTACACTAGATCAACTCAATGGTCCAAGAAATTCAACAATACATAATAAACCACTCCTAGAAAAAGACCAGTCCTATAGAAAAAAAAAAACATAATTTGACATTCAAAACCCATATGCAAATCTCACACAAAAATATATAATCGATATCAAATCACTGAACAATAATCCTAGCAGTCAAGTCTCCTACCGCCTGACAGAATCCAGAGCTTTCTGACCGTTTTCTTTTGTAGTTAGGATTACGGATTAGCACTTTTTGTGTGAGGCTGTGTGATTCTATTGGCCGTAATAATGACACAGACCATAATAGCATGGAATGATTGTCCATTTCAAAGACTGGAATAACAACATTCAAAATGTTAGTCCTTTAATTCATTGCTTTTGTTACTACTTTCAGAATTGACACCCCTTTTTTCCAAGTATACAGCACGTCCTGTTCCAGTAAATTCCTTACACTTGGGTTATTCCGCCACAAGGCGCAGTGGACTGCAGAAAGACTTGTGGCCACTCCTGGCCCCATAAATAGCCAAGTACCTCCCACCAATTTCCAGTGTTTCTCTGCAGTCTGGACTGCGAAGATAGAAGATGGCTCTATTGCGCAGGGAGTGGGGCTTTTCAAGCCTAGGGCCCTGCAGGCTTAATTCCACCCATTCTGGACCCACTGCCTCCCAGCCTCGGCTGACGGTTCAGGTGAAGGTAGGACAGCACTAGGGTCAGGTGCTGAAGGAGCTCTGCTCCGGGCCGCAAGACCCTGTACCAAAGGGTAGCCGGCGACAGGCTTTCTATGGTGAGCCTCATTGGGATGCCCCAGCCTCAAACCTTGGGTACTTGTTCCTTTCACCCGTCTCCCCTCCCCCCTAGAAGGTTGTGCGCAACCCCTTTGTTGTGGGCCGCTTAGTGTCAGGGGGCACCTGGGGGGTCTGTGATTTGTGTGTGTGTTATTTTATTGTTGGTGTGTGTACGGGCTGTTGTACGGTGCTCCGCGGTGGTTGGCGCTATGTATTTTTTGTTACTGTCACGTCATTTTGTCGCCTCATCCTTGCGGTGCTGCGACATGGTCTGGCTGTGTCTTACCTCTCTGAGTGATCTGTCCGCTTGGTCCGTGAGTCCCTTATGGGGTTTTTATATTGCTTTACTCTGTATGCACTGGGGATGTTTATTTTGTACCTATTGTGTCTTGCAGGCGGGTCACCTTTGACTGTGGTTCTCCCGGCCCTGCCCCTTACCATTCTCCCACCTTCCCTAGCGGGCTTTGGGGGGCATCCCAAAAAGGGTGGCTATTGCTAGCTGTGTCCCTGTACTGGCCGTTACGCCTGTATCTAAATCACCATATGGAGGCTTCCGGGGACAATGTGCTTGGGGTTCCTTCTGGACAAGCCCAGCTGTGTGTTGCGTGTGGGGTTTCCCCTGTTAGTGACGGTGTCAGGGTGTGTTTGACCTGCGCCCAGCATGTACTTGCATGGCAGCCTGGGTCCTCTGCTACGGGTCCCCATGCTGCGCCCCTTTCTGCTTCGCCTACCCCCCCCCACGCTTGCATCTGACTCCCAGTGAGCACACTAGCGGGGAGTCTCAATGTGACTTGGCTTCACGGGTGGCCAGTATTGAAAAGCATATTGCTGGGTCAGCCCCGCGTAAGGCTTCTGCTAAGAAGCTGCATTTATCTCCCACTGCTTCCCTCTTTCCTGTGGAGGATGAGGGACTTTACTCATTTTCTGGCTATTACCCCCTCGAGGAGGGGGAATTATTCTCTGATTCAGAATCCTCTGAGGAGCAGTCTAAGTTATATGGTGGTACCGGGTCTCCTTTTGGAGAAGAACCATGGTCCTCAGATGACACTGACAGGTTATTGACATTTTTGAAGTGCTTTGTATTTCCCCTCCTGCCATGGCTCTACAGCAGCAGGGTGAGCTTTTCCATTCTGTCAAACCACGCTTGGAGTTCCCTGAACAGAATCACTTTAATAATCTGGTGCTCAGAGTGGGAACGCCCTAGTAAGCTACCTGGGGTGCCCAAGAGTTGGGACAGGAGGTATCCTTTTCCCGCTGATGTGATTAAGCGTTGCTAATGTCCCCCGAGGTGAACGCGCCCGTCCTAGGGTTGTCTAACACATCAGTCATGCATTCACCTAACACTACTACCCTGCGGGATGGTGAGGACCGGCGCTTGGACCAGCTGTCCTGTCATGCTTTTGCTTGTGTGGGGACTGCACTGCGCCCCGGTTTGTGCCTCTGTCATAACGGCTATTGCTAATAAAGGGCTGCTTAAGTGTCTCATAGATGGGGCCTCTGATGACGCGGGAGGTGAGGATTATAGATCTCTCCTACTTTGCTATGAATTTATTGCATATATCCTTTCTGTCATGGATGATGCTATTAGAATGTGTGGTAGGACTTCTGCCCTGTTGGTGGCTATACGATGCTCTGTATTGCTACGTCAGTGGGTGGCTGATAATGCTGCTATAAAGGCCCTCGCTGGCTTTCCCTTTAAGAGGCTGCGGCTGTTTGGTGAACGCTTGGACCTATTTGCCAGGGGTGGTAGGCTGCCTCAATGTAGGAGGCTGTCTCGGCCCTTTCGGGGGACCGGTGATTCTCTCCCCTCTTTCTGTGCTTCCAGGGCTGCTCGAGGAGTTTCCTTTGCTGGGGCATGCGGAGACTATTGGGGCATGGGTAGAGGACGAGGCCATCCCGGGCCCTCATGGGGTCCCAAGCCCAAATCCTCCCCCAGGCCCCCTCAAGCATGAGGAGGCGCCCTCACCCATCCCGGTGGGGGGATGGCTTCGGCTCTTTGCTCACTTCTTGAGGCTACGTGTTGCAGACAGATGGATTCAGAAGGTGGTGTCCTCCGGATACAAGATAGAGTTTGCAGCCTGGCCGCCTCCAAGATTTATCAGATCCCGGATGGTTCAAAACCCCCTGTCAGCTCAGGGCTTGGGGATTGCAGTCCGAAACCTTTTGGAGTTGGGGGTCATCTGCCCTGTGCCTCTCAGGGAAAGGGGCAGAGGCTTCTACTCCAATCTATTCACTGTTCCCAAAAAGGATGGGTCCCTTAGGCTCATCCTGGATTTAAAGCACCTCAACAAGTTTGTCAGATTCAAGCATTTTCGCATGGAGACCCTACGCTCAGCAGTCGGTTCTCGCCCAATTGACCCCACACCTTTGGGACGGGCTGTTCAGATCCACTCGGACAACCAGACGGCGGTTGCCTACATCAATCATCAGGGAGAGACCCCGGAGCAAGAGGGCCCTCAAGGAAGTGTCTCTGATACTGTCATGGGCGGAGGAGAATTGTCCCTGCATCTCGGCAGTGTATATCCCGGGGGTGGAAAATCTGGAAGCGGACTCCCTGAGCAGGGGGACTTCTCGTTTGGGAGAGTGGTCCCTCAGCAGCAAGGTGTTTCGCTGTGCCACCGCTGGCGTCAGCCGGATGTGGATCTGTTTGCGTCCCGTCACAATCACAAGCTTCCAGTCTTTGTCTCTTGGCCTCCCGTTGACCAAGAAGGGTGTGGTTCGCAGACATCGTGCAGTTGGCAGTAGATCAATACGTCCTGCCCAAGGTTCCAGACCTGCTCACTCAGGGGCAGCTACGCTATCCCAATTTACAAATGCTGGCTTTGACGGCCTGGCTGCTAAGACCTCCATCTTGATGGATAAGGGGCTGCCTGCCTCTGCTGCCACTACCATGATTCAGGCTAGTCCTCGTCATTTATCTACTATAGGGTATGGCATGCTTACATTGCCTGGTGTGAGTCTAAATCTCTTCCCTGTCGGGTGTTTTCTATTCCCAGGATCCTGGAATTCTTGCAGCATGGTTTGGATTTAGACCTTCAACTTGGTACTCTCAAGGGACATGTTTCAGCCTTGGCTATTTTCTTCCAAAGATCTTTTGCCAGCCATCGTTTGGTTAAGACTTTTTTTTCCAGGGGGTTACTCATGTGCGCCCGCCACGTAAGCCTATGTTACCAGTCTGGGATTTGAATTTGGTTTTATCTGCTTTGCAGGGTCCTCCTTTTGAGCTTCTACGTGAGGCTGCTTTGCCTATTTTCTGTTTCAATCTTTTTATTGTTATTTTTTGGTATATAGGTTGTCAGTATGACATATTGTACTTTTACAAATAGAAAGGATACAGAATACAAGTTGTCATTCTTAATCCGCTGTCTCATACATGTATATCATTTTCAATGAATTGCTAAGGCACATTTTAAGTTATTATAAGGCATCCAAGGCTTAGTTGATGCTTTGCCTATTTTGACTCTTAAGGTAGCCTTTTTGGTGGCTATCACTTGTTAGGCGTGTTTCTGAGTTGGCGGCGCTTTCCATTAAACCTCCTTACTTTGAGCGACACCAGGACAAGGTGGTGTTTCGGTATAAGCCAGATTTCCTGCCTAAGGTTGTGTCTGCATTTCATCTCAATTGGGACATTGTTTTGCCTTCATTGTGTCCGTCAGGGTTCTGAAGTTTTATTTGGTAGCTACTGAATCTTTCAGGAAGACTGATGCTCTTTTTGTTCTCCCTTCTGGACCTAGGAAGGGTTTGCCTCCGGCTAAACTCACTATCAGCAAGTGGATCCGTCAGGCAGTGGTGCAAGCCTATTCTGCTAAGGGGAAGGAGACTCCTTTCCGCCTTACTGCTCATTCCATTCGTGCTATTGGTGCCTTTTGGGCCTTTCAGCACCAGGCTTCTGTTGAACAAGTTTGTAAGGCCGCAACTTGGTCTTCTGTTCATACTTTTTCCAAGTTTTACAAGGTTGATGTTAGGGCCTCAGCTGATGCTGCTTTTGGCCGCAAGGTTCTTCAGGTGGCAGTGCTTTAAACTGCCCGCCGTTGCTCTTTGGGGATCCCACCCTACCTTACAGACACTGCTTTTGGATGTCCCAAGTGTAAGGAATTTACTGGAACAGGACGTGCTGTATACTTGGAAAAATACAATTCTGTGAGTACTCACCTGTAGAATTGATTTTATAGTATACATCACGTCCTGTTCCACCCCACCCTTGTTATCATTTTTCTTGATTACCTCTGTATGGTGATTGTTCAAAAGTTTATTGGGGTTCTTAACCATTTTTTTTGATTCTCCCGACTTCTTGTATAACTGCTTGTCAACACTGGAAATTGGTGGGAGGTACTTTGCTATTTATGGGGCCGGGAGTGGCCACAAGTCTTTCTGCAGTCCACTGTGCCACCTTGTGGCGGAAAACACAAGTGTAAGGAATTTACTGGAACGGGACGTGCTGTATACTATAAAATCAATTCTACAGGTGAGTACTCACAGAATTGTATTTTATGCTTGTCCCCCCACCTTACAACCTTAAAATGTTCATTCAGTCTTTCAAACTTGAGGTTAGTATTCTCAAGGCATGATGGTTTATCACCGGATCATGGCTGTCATTGTGGTGGTGTTTGCACAGTCTCACTCTAGATTCCTGCTACTAGAAGTTCTATTGGTTTAGGGACTACCCCACATCCCCATCCCTCAGCTGCTCATGTCAAGTCCTTTCTGCTCCGGTGTACTTGGTTATTTATTTCTAATGAATTCATCTTAATAGTGACAATGGACACCTTCTGGACTGTTGAACAGTCCTTTACAGATAACTTGCCCAAAAACACTGAGAGAAACATCCTGGAGCTCAGGGCAATCAGGTAGGTGAATCCTTTTTGCCTACTTTTCTGAGGTCCAATATAGGTACAGTCAGGGGGAAGACTGGCCATAGGGAGACCCAGGAGAATTCCCATTGGCTGGTAAAATCCCGGGCGGAATTTTGGCCCCAGTCCACCATTGAGTACAGTCAAACACATGTTCCTCTGCCTCATAGATGAAAATCAAGTTTAGATCCTATTTTTATCCTAAAAGCGTGTATATTAATAAAAACTGATTGGGTAGTTCTTGTTATTCAAATAAACAAAAATGGTGTTGGTTAGAGATGAGCTTAAAGTTGACCAAAACTGTTCCTAGAGTCTATAAGACTCTAGGTCCAGTTATTTACCCACCCAAAGGGCATCCTTATTTCAGATGTGTGCTTCCACCGTGTGAAACCCTGCCAGTTGCCCTTATTTATATTTTATTTTTTTCTAATTTATGTGCAAGTTCAAAAAAGCTGCTTGGAGGAGAGCAGTGCCTGCTACAGGATCGGTGGTGAGGCTTGTAAAATAGGACACAGACAAGGGTTTACACATCAGGGCATCCCGATTTGGACCCCGGGGGGGTTACAGATCCAAACTTTGGGATAGTGAAAATTCTGGGTTTTAGTCCACTTAAATTTAAATTTTTTTTAGTTAAATGATCATTACATTATATTCTAGTGCTTTTTGACATGTGGCAGGGTGTTAGATTGCAAAATGTTACACACCACAATAAAACATAAATAAAAAAAAAAAAGCTTTTATTAGGCCTAACCCCAACATGTAAAGCCAAGTCCATGCTAATAAGAAATTTCCCCAACCCCAGGAAATGCCCTTCACTTTCTGGTTAATGCTTCCTCTCCTGGAAGTAATTAGCCCCCAGGCTGGTGGTCCTTAAATCTGCTAGCCATGAGTACTCTTCTGCTTTCTGCAATGCAAAGAGAGCTGCTTCATGTGACAGCCATACAGGTTTGATTAACATCAATAGAGTGTTCAGGAGGACGAGTGGCTACTGTGCAGGTTTCAAATAGTTCCTGAATCAAGAGAGCAGGAACTTAAGGTGGACCTTCACCTTGAAAACAAAAAAATAAGTCTACCCCCCTAAAACTTGACAGTCTTGACTGGCATTTTCCTCTCCCTTGATCGGCCTGGACAGTAATGTCAACTCTGGATGCATAAATATATTGACCTTCTAGTTATTTATCAGCAGAGTAAATGTACGAGTTACCAACTAAAAGGAATAATTGACCAGTTAGGGTTTATAAAATAAGTAAATTGGAGGCAATAGCCAGGTCTTCTGGGTGTATTTAAAGTGTTCCTGCAGCCCCAACCCTTCTCCCCCACAACACAGCCCATTATCTAACAGTGCTGGTTTATCTTCTCCAAATGCCGCAGGACACTTTTCCCACCCATTATGCTGATTATTATGCAGCATCGCAGATCCAATGACCACACCCACTTCAGAATAGAAATTTATGACGTGAAACTGTAAACCTCGACATCTCAGTAATTTTTTATTCAATTGAAAAACACAAAACAATTTAGGACAGAGCCAAATGTAGCCCAATGCAATGGTGTAACAGTTACCTTTGCCTGCTGTAGCACTTTAAAGCCTAGTGTGATGTGTCCATGCTGTACTGATCCCAACTAATAGTGCAGGGGTATTTGACTTAGTACTGGGGCAACACTTAGTGGTGACAGGGGGGTCCCTCTGCATCAGAAACCATAGATTTCCCCATTATAAGAAAGAGAAAAAAAGGTTAGGCCCTTGCCAAATTTGGCACTCCACTCCCCTACCAGAAGCTTATTATTATTATTATTATTATTATTATTATTATTATTCTTTCCACCGCTAGGCTTTATCTCTGTTCAAGATTCTAGAATACGGGTGCCGCCATCTTGCTTCAGATCCATCACATATTGAAGAGAGAAGAGGGGTGAAAGAGGGGAAGGGTTATAGCTATGCTTTGCACAGACGGAACAGAGCTGGGGTCAGGAAAAGGACAGCAATCCCAGAATGCAGAGCGGCATAGTCAGGAGATACTTCCTGTCTGCAGGCAGCCTGAGACTCCATATGCCGCCATGTAGGATGTTAAAAGTTTTAAAAAACGCAAAAGGTGCAGGTAGGATGATTTATATGTGGGCAATTTGTATGTAGTGGGTGGGGGGAAACATACAAGATAGGCTCTTATTCAGGGTGAAGGTCCGCTTTAAGCAGGACAACATTAGCTACCCTTGACATTCCCTTATAGAAATACGCTCATCCTTGCAGCCAGCTCTTAATGCTTAAAGGAGCATGGTCAAGTCCAAAAGTGGGTTAAACCATAGCTGGGCAGGAACATCGAACATTTGAGATAAGACTACATTGTTAATATAAAGAAATCCAATTGAAACAAACTAGAAAAAACTATCCAGAGGGATACTCCTGCTCAGATTAAAACAGTGTCCCCTAGCCCTGGGAAAGCATAACCATTCCTACCTGTTATATTCTAGTCCAGTGGTACTCAACTGGCGGACCAGGGTCCGAATGTGGACCTCTGCGCCAGATTTCTGGACCCATGCCCTGACAGCCCTGCACTCCGTTGCTTCTATGTTGCCATGCTCAGAGCTACCCCCTTGAGCAGCGATTTAGTGCTTAGTCTCCCTGCCAGTGTCATGGCTCCCTGGCACCTAGCATTGCAATATGAAGTACTGCACGGGTAAGAAGTGACATTGCAAGATACACACAAACTTTGATTCTTGGTCTCTTTGCCCCATCCAATCCTGTCCCGCTGCCCCAGCTCAGCCTCATCCATTCCTGTTCCCCCAGCTTGGCCCCATCAGTCCTATCCCCATCTATCCCTGTCCCCCCAGCTCTGCCCCATCCATCCCAGCCTTTTTTAGTTTTGCCTGTGGAATTTATAACCCCCTTCTAGTGCATGGATTTCTAATTATCCACCCCCCCCCCCTCCCCCGCGCAACAGCCCCCTTCTCCCTTTTGGACATTTACCTCTCACCGGATGCCTGTATGTGGACTGTATATGGTATAAGTTGTTGAGTACTTTAAAGTGCTAGTCAATACTGTTAACCAAAATTAACTTATCTCATATGAGCACTGCTGTGTCTAGATTCAGATTCTTTGCCAAAAGGCCCAGATAATGGTAACTTCATAATAATACTGCATTGGTATATAGAGATGAAGAGCATCAAGCTACACACTGTATCACAACCTCAAGCATATTTTACATATTTCATTAAAAAGACAAACAACGTTTGAAATGGAAAAACCTGGTCATGAGAACTTGGTGTGGCGTCTGCCCTGGCATTGACTTTATCATGTGTATACTGTGGTGTAACGTGATATTATTTTCCTAGTAGAAGTGGGGAGGTAGGGACACTGCTGGATATGACTATGCGAAGATTCTCCCTTATGGAAAACATTTTGCACCAGACTAATTTATAGATATTTCTTTCTAACGTGACCTCGTCAACTGTTATTACTTAACCTTACAGCAGGTACTGGGCTTTTAATATTCATACGAGTCACATTTTCTATGAAGCTGGTTTCAGGGTTTCTTCCTTTAATTTAGAGAACTTTGGCGTCGTGAATGTTGCTGCTGTGAAAACATAATTAATATTCTTTTTGGTAAGGGTGATATGTAATTGGATCTCTGCCTTTTCCTTAAAAAGGAAACACTAAATTCAACGTATAACTAGCACCAAGTGTTTCCTACTCTCTGAAAACCATAGTTTGCTCCTCTTTTCCAGCTAGCCCTGGTGGAGACATATTGGGGTTGATTCAGAGCCAGGTAAGATTTCTCAATGTTTTTTTACTATAGAAAATTGCCATTGACTTTCATTGTCACCTGGCTCTGAATCAGCCCTAAGGTAGACAATGAAAGTCAATGGCAGATTTCTCTCCTATAGTAAGAGTGAGAATTCTCACCTGGCTCTGAATCAGTCCTAAGGTAGACAATGAAAGTCAATTGCAGATTTCTCTCCTATAGTAAGAGTGAGAATTCTCACCTGGCTCTGAATCAGTCCTAAGGTATACAATGAAAGTCAATGGCAGATTTCTCTCCTATAATAAGAGTGAGAATTCTCACCTGGCTCTGAATCAGTCCTAAGGTAGACAATGAAAGTCAATGGCAGATTTCTCTCCTATAATAAGAGTGAGAATTCTCACCTGGCTCTGAATCAGTCCTAAGGTAGACAATGAAAGTCAATGGCAGATTTCTCTCCTATAATAAGAGTGAGAATTCTCACCTGGCTCTGAATCAGTCCTAAGGTAGACAATGAAAGTCAATGGCAGATTTCTCTCCTATAATAAGAGTGAGAATTCTCACCTGGCTCTGAGCTAGTCCTAAGGTAGACAATGAAAGTCAATGGCAGATTTCTCTCCTATAATAAGAGTGAGAATTCTCACCTGGCTCTGAATCAGTCCTAAGGTAGACAATGAAAGTCAATGGCAGATTTCTCTCCTATAGTAAGAGTGAGAATTCTCACCTGGCTCTGAATCAGTCCTAAGGTAGACAATGAAAGTCAGTGGCAGATTTCTCTCCTATAATAAGAGTGAGAATTCTCACCTGGCTCTGAATCAGTCCTAAGGTAGACAATGAAAGTCAATGGCAGATTTCTCTCCTATAATAAGAGTGAGAATTCTCACCTGGCTCTGAATCAGTCCTAAGGTAGACAATGAAAGTCAATGGCAGATTTCTCTCCTATAATAAGAGTGAGAATTCTCACCTGGCTCTGAATCAACCCCATAATGGCTGTCAGCAGTGTGACCCCGCAACTCAGGAGAATGGGCGAGTGCTTCTCATTGGCTGATTCCCCTGAGCCAGTGGGTTGCCACCATAATATCAAGAGTAGTAACCAGAACACCATAGTATAATTTGTGCTAATTTAATAAATAATTTCTTGTGGGTACATCGGTGGCAACAATGATAATAAAGTCCAAAATAAGACAAGTTAGCTTAGGCCATACAATAGCTGAAATATAAATAGTGGCACACAGCCACACACAGAATCAAAAGAGAGAGATATGCTTCCATGGAGAGACAGGGAGGACTGTGTGCACCCAACGTTTCAGGCCGAAACCTTTCCTCAGGGGGCAGAGATTTTATATTTAAAGAGGAATAACACAAAAATGTCACTTTTCCGTGTGTTGTTCCTCTGTGCAGCGGCATCCCTGATTGGGATGCCACGCTGTGTCTACCCCTCCAGGTCGCCCCTTTCCCTCACCTTCCCTCCGCTCCCACGGCACAGACAGAGCGCCACAGCTAGAATACTGTGTGTAGTTCTGGAGACCTTACCTGCAAAAATACATTATTCAAATAGAACTGGTCCAAAGGCAGGCAACAAAAATTGTAGTAGGACTTAAACCGGACCAACAGCCTGGCACAGTTGGAAAAGAAAGGTAGTGGCAATTTTGGAGCTTCCTCTATCAGTATCTCAGCCATGCTGCTGCCTGGATTCAACTGACATAACTGACAATGCACAGTAACAGGAAGCCCAGCAGCACTTCCTGTTTGCAAGTGGCCTGCAGGAGGTAGAGAAAGGTAAATTAATTTTTATGTGCAGCAATCTAAACTGCCCCGAGGAGGGACGCATATGAGCACTGTTTGTTGTGTTAGTCTGGTTAAAAAAACGGACCTTCAGCATCGTTTAATGAAAAGCCCTAACTCTTAAAATATATTAATTTTAGATTATAATTTTTTTAAGTTAAAAGTTTAATCGCTTACTTTTTATTCTTTCCCCCGCTGGGCTTCAACTCTGTTCAGGAGCCTAGGATGCAAGCGCTGACATCTTGCCTCAGAAGCATCACATACTGAGGTGAGAAGAGGGTGAAAAGTACAGGGGGGTGGGTTATAGCTGAGAAGAGCTGGGGTCAGGAAAAAGACAGCAGTTCCAGAATGCAGAGCGGCACAGTCAGAAGACACTTCCTGTCTGTAGGCAGCCTGAGACTCCATGGGCCACCATCTTGGATGTTAAAAAGCTCAGAAAAATGCCCTAGGTGCATTTTGGATGATTTTTAATGTGGGCATCTGTATGTACAGGGTGTGGGAAATATATAAGATGGGCTCTTATTCGGGGTGAAGGTCCGGGTTATTAATTTTTGACTGTTGGTCCTCTTTAAACGTAAAATCAGGAGATACTTAAACCGGACCAACACCCGTTTTTACTTTAACGGGTGTTGGTCCCGCTGTATAGTGATGCTAAGAAGCTTGCAGCAAACCACACACAAGGCTTGTAATACTCGCCTTCATTACAGGCCAGCGGCGAGAACCGACCCACGACTGGCCACCGGGGCAGTCAGGTAGGCAGGTCCTGCTGGTGGCTGGCGCAGAGGACGCAACTGCATCCCCTGCCCACCTTGCAGACATGGCATGCCTACGCCACCCACTCAGAAAGGCCAGGCACTCAAGTGAACATGGCTAGAGGAGAGCTGGGATGCGGTGAGGGCTCCAGGAGAAGGTGAGTGAAACTGGCGATTGGGGGGTTTCACACAGCAGGGCATGTCAATTTGTAATGCCTCTAGCAACATAACACCCATAACTAATTAACTTCAGTTGTCCATTTTGTGGCAATTATATTTGGGTTGTGCGATACTGAGATACACAAATTAAACATAAAATAAAACCCGCAGATGTGTAGTCATAATAGAGTGGGTTTTGCTGAAGAGCTATGAGTCAAGTCTCTTTAAAAAAAGGTGAAGGCTGCATTAACATGCTGGCTCAGAATCTCCTTTATAATTGAATCATGATGCAGCTACAAAAGCCTACAAAGGTCAATAAGGCTAGAGAATCACCCCTGCAGGCTATTTGCATTGACGTATTCAAATGGATTTGTGGTCACCTTCTCATTGGCTGATCCTCCTGATGCCAGGGCTAACTTCATGAAATTGAAAGGGGGGCAAAATGTCTACTCTGTGCTGCAGGAAATTGAGTGGAGGTGCATGGGACAGGCAGCGGTGGGCTGTTTTCTGCCTTATTATTTCCATTGTCTCTTTAATTGTGAATGGGGGGCACATAATGCAGCTGTCAAGGAAAGACAACTTTTTAAAGTGGAACAAAGCCCAGGATTTTGACTATCCTAGGTTTTGGTCTTTGCCCCTCCCCCATCCCGAGCACCCCTGTCGGGATTCTACACTGTGTGAAACCCCTCAAGTCGGCCGATTTCACTCACCCTTCCTCGGACCTACGGCGCATTTACAGCCTCTCGTCCATTTGGTGCGCTTGGATCTTCTCCAGTCCCTTCGCCCTAGAGCTTGTCTAAGGCAAGCGGATCCGAGTGTGCTGACGGCCGAACCCCCTGCTACCCTTTAACAGGGAGCGTGCCCACGCCAGCCTTTTTCAAATGCCTGACACGTGCCTTGCTAAGGGGATAGCGGGGATGTGGCCTCTGCTTGCACATGCCCTGTTGGACGGAGAATGAAGAGTTTTCAGGGGGCTTGGGGGGTTTTACACAGCGGGGCATCCCGAATCTGGATGCTCCAGGTGGAGCAATTATGCCTGCCTGGAGTCTTGGTTTTGGTCCACCTTAACAATGAAGCAGTTGGTTTCTATGGCTGAGCAACTTCACCCAATAGCAAGTGTTAGCCAGCCCTCACAAAGCTCAGATGTAAATCCCATCCAACACCTACAGGATAAATTTACCCTGTTTATGTTCTTGTGCCTCAATACAAGCAAATTGTGGAGCATGTTGCAGCAGCAAGGGGGGAACCAACTGTGCTTTTAAAGTGGACCAAAACCCACACTGATCAGCCCAGGAATCTATAATATTCCCGGATCAATCGATTCCCTTCCTCCGGAGCATCCAAAATCGGGATGCTCTGCTGTGTGAAACCCCCCAGGTCGCCCTATACACTTATCTTGTTTCCCGGTCCAACGCCACATGCACGAGCTGCGGCCGCATCCACGCTATCCCTCTAGCAAGGCGCATGCCTGTGCTAGACGACGTGATGTCAGCGGCTCCGAGCGATAGTCAAAATCCTGGGTTTTGGTCCACAAACAGCTTTTAAATAGAAATGTTCAAATCTTGGCTTTAGTTTCTGGAGCAACGCTGGGGGGGCGTGTCATGGTGCAGCTTTATGAGTTGTGCACTCACTCTCCTATGGTCAGAGACTGCTTTGAGACCTCTGTGGCTTGTCATGCTCGCTCACACTGAGAACCGCGGGACAGAGTAGCAGTTAGACTATGTTTTTTTGTGGCGGAATGAAATTGAAGGCAAACTTTGGAGCCCTACTACGGTTGCTACCCAGTGCTGCTGAAAATGGAGGAGAGGCACATGGAGCAAGTGTCAACTGAGCTGCTTGATTGTTGCCCTTTTTAGAGCTACAGGGGTTGGCAATAGGAACATAGAAGGTTGACTATAGAAAAAAAACATGTGGTCTATTTAGTCTGCTTTAAGAAGTAATGATGTATATAGATCTGTGTCTAGCCTAAGCCTGTATAAAAGCACTTACTATTGATTTTTCCAACTACCTTTGCTGGAAGTTTGTTCTAAGCATCTACTACTGTTTTAGTAAAGTATTATTTATCAGGTTGTCCATATCTGTTTTGTCATGTTGCTTTCTTAAAAATACTTTTTTCCTGAACCCTATTAGACCTTCAGAGCTTTCAATCATACACCCCCTTCTTTCTTTGCTTCAAGCTGTACAAGTGAAAGCAAAACTTTGATCGGCCCTGGAATCTAAAAGATTCCAGGGCCCTGCCCCGGTCTTCCCCCCCAGGGGCATCCTGAAACGGGATAACCTGCCAGAACTCGCCTGTTTCCTGGCGCCTTAAGCAATGTATACATCCAGAGACTGCATCCCTGCATCTTCGGGCTGTGAGCACGCTCCCGTCCCCAGCCACTCAAGACTCAAGACCGGCTGGGGGCAGGAGCATACGCTAGCTGCCGAGCTCTGCGTGTAAACGGAGCCATATTGCCAAGCATTACATATGCACAGCAAATGGCTCTGATTGGACAAGAGCCCCCGGGGTACGGCACAAAGCCTGGCATAGTCAAAATCCCGCTTTTGTTCTGCTTTAAACCAGACCTTCAGCGTCATTTAATGAAAAGCCCAAACCCCCAAAAATCCCCCAGCATCTAAAATTAATATATTTTAAATTTTTTTGTCATTTTTATACTTTCCACAATTGGGCTTAAACTCTGTTCACGACTCTAGGATACGGGCGCCACCATCTTGGGTTAGACGCATCACATATTGAGGTGAGGGGGGCAAAAGTACAGGGGAGGCTGGGTTATAGCTGTGCTTTGCACAGAGCAGAGCTGGGGGTCAGGAAAAGTACAACAATCCCAGAATGCAGAGCAGCACAGTCAGAAGACACTTCTGACACAGACACAGCCTGGGACTCCATGTGCCGCCATCTTGGATGTTTAAGGGCTCATAAAATGCAGTAGATGCAGGTAGGATGATTTTTAATGTGAGCAATCTGTATGTACAGGATGGGTGAAACCTATAAGATAAGCTCTTATTTAGGCTGAAGGTCCGATTTGACTAATTAGTTTCTATCTGACTAATGTATTCTTGTATGTATGGTCTCTAGAAGTGAGCACGGTATTCTTGTTGTGGTCTCAAATACAGGATTACAAACTCCCTCTTCGTACTGGGGAGGCCTCGAGCTATGCAGCTGAGCATCCTGCTTGCTTTTCTCACTGCCTGGCTACGCTGTTGGAAATTGGTAGCCCAGCTCCTTTTCTTCTGAACCACTGGTTAACAGACCTGCTCATACGATGCTAAGATATGATAAGCAGACTAACGCGACTAAACGATTTAATGAATGTGCAGCAGCCCAAGATATATTTATTACATCGCTTTATAATGTACACATTGCAGATTGTTCATCCTTTACAATTATTACATTAATATGTGTTCATCTGTTTGCAGCCATGTCTTCATATCTGTTCATTATCAAGTCTGAGCTACCCGCTGCTATTGCAGGGTTCTTGTCTGAAGACCACAGTGGGTGAGTTTTGGCTAAAAGTCCCCAAGAAATTGACTGTAACTGGACCCCCGGTAATCTTTGCATTGTAGCATGGGGAAAGCCAACTAATGTAATGAGTAATTAATGTAACTAATGCAGATTTATGAAAATTGCAGATATTACCTTTTCCTGAGAGCCAAACCCAGGAGCCTATATTGACTCTGCTAGTCTATGAGCAAGGTCAGAGTTCTCATTCTACTTCCGTAATAAAGGCCCCTCTGCTGCTGAGGTTTGTATTATTAGAAGTTGTGGGAGACAAAATAAAATATAGCAGTAGTTCACTGTAGTTCAACCAGCATTTATCATCCCAAAGAATGTGCCAGGCATCCCCTTTAAAGTGGACCAAAACCCAGGATTTTGACTATCCTGGGTTTTGGTCCTTGCCACCGGTCCCTTCATCTAAGCCCCTGTCTAAGGCGAGCGGCTCCGAGCACGCTGACGGCCGCATCCCATTCACAAATGCCTGGCAGGGGCACGCGCCCTGCCTGGGGCAGGTTAGTGGCCATCATTGGAATCTTAGATTTCAGGGCCAGTCTGCTTTAAAGTGGACCAATGCACATTTTGTGTTCCTCAATTAAAGTGATATTTCAGGCATAGCCAATTGTTAGCCCACTGCGTCGGGCTACATTTGGCACAATCCTAAACTGTTTTCGGTTTTTAAATTGAAGAAGAAATGGCCGAGATATCATAGGTTTACCCCATGATATCATAGGTTTCCCCCATGATTTCTCTTCTGAAGCATGTGGGCATGGCCCTTGGAGCTGTGATGTGCTCAGTAGGAGAAGGCTGGGTGGGGAGGAAGAAGGCGTCATCTGGGCTTGAATAACAGCTGTGCCATTCGAGCCATCATTACAGAGGGGGCATGTTCTGGACTAGCTCCTTGAGGTAGTATTGGTGGCCCACATCAGCGTGATGGCACTGGAAGGGCAAATAAGGGCACAGAGCTGAGAGGAGGCACAGCGCCAGAGGAGCGCTTGGCAAGGTTAGATGCTGTTTATTTGTTTTAATCTTTTGCCAGAAACATCCCTTTAACCCTTTAAGTGCCAGCCTTCCTAGAATTTCTGTCACCCTTTGTTGCCAGAACACGTTTCACTATTTTGCGCTACACATGTTAAACCTTGATTTTTGAAAAGATTTCCAGGGATTTTCCAGGAAAATTATATATTGTTTTTTTAAGCAGAGTCTGAGATTCAATATGCAATGTCTTGTTTGGCCTTTTTTACGTGGATTCTCAATACTTTTGGGTTAAATATGTGCAAAAAAAGAAAAAAATATCTATTTTTTGCAATTTGTAGTTTATTTTGTAATAAAAAATGTAAGTTTGTCAATAAAATCTTATTGCGTGTGAAACCCCAATTTTTCCCATTCACAGCGGTACCACATATGTATTGCTAGACACCCTTTCCTGCCCAGAAGACTCCCCCAAACTGAAACAGCGCTTTAGGAGATTTTCAGATAAAATACAACTATGCTACGCGCTAAGCGCACCTTGCAGTTTTTCCAGAAGAACAACCCTTTACATTTGAAATACCCCCTATAAACTATATTTTCTCTGGAAGTACACACCTCAAGCTTTCTAGGCGTACCAGGCTTGTTGACATGGGTGCGGTTTTCTGGAAGTAATACCTCAATCAATTCTTTGGTTGCACAGAGTTTCCCTAAAAAAGAAGAATCAAAGCCACATTTTCCTAAAAAAAACTATATGCAAACAAGAAAAAACATGTAATATCTGAAAAAGCAACATCCCCTGAACAGAACGGTACCCAACATGCATAGGTACTGTCAAAGTAAAGCATGCGCATAACGGTAATTTTACTTGAAATTTTCAGCTCTGCTGACAAAGTGCGCACCTTGCAATTTTTCAACCAAAACAACCCTTTACATTTGGAATATCCCCCATAAACTATTCCCTGAAAGTATATGTTAAGCTTTCTAAGCGTACTGAGCTTGTTGTAGTGGGCTCATCTTTCTGGAAGTTATCCCTTGAAGAATTCTTAGGTTGCACAGGGTTTCCCTAAAAAAAAATTATTAAAAAGTAGAATAAAAAACATTTTTTCCTAAAATATCAATATGCAAACAAGAAAAAACAAGCTAAATCTGAAAGCGCAAGGTCCCCCTAGCAGAACAATACCCAACATGCATAGGCACTGTTAACCCTTTTAATTGCCAGCCTACTTGCAGTTTTGTCATCCTCTGTTGACAGGTAATTTTTCCCCATTTTGCGCCATGTTTAACCATGATTTTTGCTGGAATTTCCAGAAAAATTATATACATATTTTTTGCAGCAGAGTTTAGGCTTTAATATGAAATGTCTTGTTTGTAATTTTTCTACTCTTTTTTTTAAATATTTTTGGGTAAAAAAATAAATATTTTTTAGACAATTGTCTCCTTTATTTTAAATAAAACATTTGTTTTATTAATGAAAACCATATTGCATGGAATAGCCCCATTTCTCACGATTACAACGGTACCAAATATGTATCGGTAGCCCCCCCCCCCCATTCTTGCCCTGGAGACCCCCCAAACTGAAAAAAGCACTTTATAACATTTACAAATAAAATACTACTACTATCCACACTATAAACATAAGGGGTTAATTAAAAAAAAAATGACATAGAATCCCCCCTCCCAGGAGGGGGACCCCATTTTTTGGGGAATTTTAAGGGTTAGGGTTAGGCTAACCCTAACCCTTAAAAATCCAAAAAAAAAATGACGTAGTGTCCCCCTTACCTGTCATACCCAGCACGGGACCAGCTATGGGGGCT
Organism: Gastrophryne carolinensis; assembly: GCA_027917425.1. NCBI lineage: Eukaryota > Metazoa > Chordata > Amphibia > Anura > Microhylidae > Gastrophryne > Gastrophryne carolinensis. Next base: position 54,119,697 of record CM051244.1, read on the forward strand.
TGTAGGAACAGAGTGGAGGGGCCAGCTTTTGTGGCCCCTGCAGCCTACAAGCCCACATACCCTGTGTGGGCCCGGGCTCTTCTGCCCCCCCCCGGGCTTTGGGGAGGCAGGTAATTGGGGTGCCCGGGGTTAATGGCAAGTCACCCGCTAGCCGCAGGTGACTTGCCAGCCCCCAGCCTTGTGAACTGGTATAGGGGTCTCATGGACCCTGTCAGAAACCGCTTACCTGGTCCCCGGCGCCCAGCTCAGCCTCGCCCCCCGCTCTCTCCTCCAGTAGATGTGCTCGGGCGCGAGCACGTGCCTGTTATGCTCTCCGGCGGCGCTGTTCTGTGCGCGCCCGCCGGAGGATCAATTAAAGTGCCAATGAGCCCTAGGGGATTAGGACATCGCCCTCCTCAGTTGTCCAGCCAATCAGCCATTGTATCCTACGTGCACCAATCAGTACACTGTTTCCCTCAGTCCTGTTCTATAAAGGCAATTCCTCCTCAGTGGTGAATGGCCTGTGATAGCGCTCAGTACCCTGTGTTACCTTGTCTTGTGAAGTTTAGCCCGTTGCCGATTTGATTGTTCCGACCACTCTCAATCCTGAATCCTTGTTGCCGACCTCTGCCTGAATTGACGCCTCTCGATCTTGAATCCTTGTTGCCGACCTCTGCCTGAATTGACGCCTCTCGATCCTGAATTCTAGTTGCCGACCTTGCCTGTACCCCGACTACGTCCTGCCTGACCTTTGGTGCCGCTACGATCCCTGCCTTCCTGTTGCCGACCTCTGACTTGTTTCTGGACTCCCGTCACTCACGCTCTAGCTATTGGTTCTCCAGACCTCCCACATATAAGCTTGCATCCTTTGAGCCATTAAGTCCTGGGGGCAACCAATCCCGGGTAGGCGTTCTTGCGTCCCGGCAAGCGGGGGCTCCTACAGGTGAAGCTGGCTGCGGAGATTGGGGGTTGTAAGCTCATCAAGAGGTCTGGAGTTACCCCCAAGCGTGACAGACCCCTTACCAATTCACAAGGGGTTAAATGTAAAAATAAAGACACTGACACAGATAAGATAAAAAATGACATTTATTTTTTTTTTCTACTCACCTCCGATGTCCCGATCATGTCCCACGATGTCTCAGCTGCTCAGATGACAGCTGTTGGAGATGAGCTGGTAACCAGCCCTCCTCCTCCGATCTCCAACAGCAACTGAGCTTCGGGTCTCGGCTGCCGGGTGACAGGTGTCGAGTCACCGATGATGTCACCCGGGCGGGGCTAGCAGTCCCGGCTCAGGAAGTGGCGGGAGGGGGAATTTCTTACCCTCTCTTTACCATGGAAGAGCCCCCCCCCCCCCCCCGTGGAGAGGAGACCCGCGGGAGGCAGCGCAGGTGAGTAAATGTCATTAGCGGCCAAAGCGGGGGGGGGGGGGCGCTATTTCGGTTTAAAGTCAGCTACGGGAGTCTCACGTAGATGGCACTAGAAGGGTTAAACGATTCTTTGTATTGTGCCAAAAAAGGGGGGTTGCAAGTAAATTGGCTTGAATGGGCTAAATGAACCTTTTTGCCTGAAGTATCTCTTTAAAGTGGACCAAAACCTGTGATTTTTCACTATCCCAGGTTTTGGTCCACTTTACAGAGGAATTATCGGGGAACAAAACCCAACGTAGCTGGCGCTGGCCTTCCTCTAAGACGCTTGGGGGCAACGAACAAAACCCGGGTATTCCGCTTTAAGTTGCATAAAGTGCATGTAGTGTATTTTTTTTTTTTCTGTTTTTGCTCAAACCATATACAAAAGTAAGCTTGTTCTTTTATTTAGTTTTTAACATATTTTAATAACTTTGAACTTGAAGTAACGGGATAAAGGTTAGAATGTCTGAGCTGTGTGTGTGTGTTTTTTTTTTTTTTCCAAATGAAATATGATGCTTATTAGCTGCCAATGCATAAGGAAAATGTACCTTTGTGCCTCCGTAGGGCTTGGTATCTTGATGGCAGACTGGTCCTAATAATCACATCGGTGTGCATTGTCCTTCCACTGGCATTACTTCCTAAAATAGGTAAGACCAACAAAAATAACATTCCAAAATCCCCTTAATGGGCTGGCAGCGGATGGCAGAGGAACAGGGGCCCCTTACAAAGCAAAGGGGCTTTTTTTTTCCATTTGGGATATTTTAATTTGTTTCAGCCAGAGGGCCTGGCTTGTTAAGCCATTTCTTGGGCTGCAGTAGTATGTTGTCTGTTATACAAAAATAAAATCTTTACAGGAGAACATTAAAGGGCAGTCCTCACTTATGGCATTCCATTAGCTACAAAGCTCGTCCTAATTCAGCCCCGCTAAAACGACGTGAATGATCTGTGACAGGCTCTGGGCCGGCTGTTATTCTGAGGTTTAAGCTCCAGATACCACACACTGTATAATAAAACATACCAGAAATGTAAACCCTTAGCCCTGCATTAAGATCAGGTTCCATATAAATTGCTTTTTATTTTACTGTTATTTTACAGGCTTTCTTGGCTACACAAGTAGTTTGTCATTTTTCTTTATGGTCTACTTTGCCATCATGGTAAGTTCTTAAAATAACTTATTCTACATTTTCTTTTTTTTTCTTTTTTCCAGGGCGCTTAAGTGGCCAAAATGACTTATTCCCTTTTCGCTTCTTTAATAAGTCTGCTATGAACGAAACCTATTTCTTTCACTTTACCTAATGTATTTTTATCACCTCCACCTGAATCCTGTGTTTTAGGTCACGGTGGTTACAAAAGAGAAATAATGTGCACAAATGAATTTTCATAATGCACTTTTAGGAAGTCTTTATATTTTATGTATCCATGGAGAAAAATATAATTTTAAACCTTGTAGGAGAATGAAAGGAAAGGAGCTGACTTTGGCTAAGCCCAACTTTTTCACCTATTAAATAAAACTTGCTGCACTCTGTTGATGGTGAGAATCTATGAACCGCCTTGTGGAGTATTCTAGAGAGTATTCAGTTAGTGTGTTGTGATTTGGTTTATTATTTTAGAGTCAAATAAATTGTCTACTAAGTAAGTACTGTTGAGTAATATAGATTTTTTTACAAGTCAGACACCTCCCTGTGCCAGTATGTTTAGTTGATATGTTCTGCTTTAGTCTGCCATGAGTGTCCAATGCATCTCTACACTACTGCCTCCTGGGGCAGCTTAAACTGCCTGGCCCAGGGCCGGCTCCAATTTTGTGGCCTAGTAAAAGCTGTAAAACTGCATATTAATTAAATCAAATCCGCATCATTTTCTGGGCCCTATGCAAACCAATACATCGGGCCGTGACCCTTATCCTTGGGCCAACTCAAATCTTTGGTAGAACAATGGCAAGAAATCCTCATCATGAGCTCATCATGGATGTCTCCTTTGTGTTCCAAGATTTACTTATTAGACAAATTTATTGGTTTCTTATGGCAGCAGATCGGTTTTTATTCAGGGTCACCTGGCCAGCTACCAAATTTAGGTCAGTTAGAAATCCTTAGTTCTAACAAGTTACTTCAAATCTTTTTTTTTTTCTTTCTTGAAAGAAAATTTTTTTTTCATTAGCTCTGTTTCCCCTCTTTCCTATTGACTAAAATCAGTCTAATGTTTAAATTGGATCCAAACCCAGGATTTTGCCTATCCCGGTTTTTGGTCACACCCCTGCTTTTTGGTGTGTGTGTGTGTGTGTGAAACACTCTGGATTGCCGGTATTTTTACCTTTCTGGGAATGCCCCTGAGCCATTGCTTTGAGGTTTCCTAGTTGTGTAAATGAACAAGCAGCTGGTAAACCTGAATGGTAGGATAGCTGTGTGCCTCTCTCTGGCCGCCCCCCTTCGGCGAGCAGCAGTTGGATCCCGGATATACGACTATCAACCAGCATGTGTGCCGTGGGATTCACCACGGCAATCCTGGTGGTTTTATGCATCAGTTCATGCCTAGTTGGGATGTCCTACATATAGGGAATCTAGTGGCCCTAGTTCTAGACCCTAGGAAAACTTTTGGTCAACATCTCTATTCTTCAGTGTGGCCTAGATTCATCATCTTTGCGATTCAACTGGAAACAAGTCTCACAGCAGACAATATATGTTAGTAATTAAAGGAGCCCAGGGTTCTGTTTTTTGCCAGCCTCATGTGTGAAACTCACATGTAGTCATGTGGTCCTACCTTTTTAAAGTAGACATTTAAAAGAACTATTAAAATTCACTGAACACAGGGGGGTATCTCAAGCTGCATAAACATAGGAAAAAATTATCATACATCATAAAGAATTTTTTTTTTCAAAAACTTGTTTCCAATTGGTACGTGACAGTTTCCTGCTCCTCCATTTGCATAAAGAGGAATCAAATGTAAAACAGGGGGGAAGGGGTAGTTAGGTGAAAGTCACCTTTTAGAATGGGGTGATATCTGTATGCTCAGACCCGTCGGTAAAGATTAAAGGCTGTGCATGTGTCCCTAAAGGATGCCACTAGATTTCTTCATTCCTTGGGGAATGACAGTATTGACACTAATAAGGACTTTCGTGACATGAGTGGCACACAGGATAAGTAAATTTGTCATTTCAAGGTGATTGAGTGACAAGTACTTGAGAGTGACATAGAGATATAGACATCAGAAGCGCTGACAACAATGACTCACACTGCTGCTACTTCTGCTAGGACAAATGCTTTATATGGAGCTTTAATAGACACTTTTTTTTTTCATTTGCTATTATTGATGCAGTTGTCTTTTAAGAAGCTGTCAGAGAATATTCCCAGGAAAAGTAATGTCTTAAGACGAGTTGAACTATTCTGCTTTTATAGCTGTTCCCTGAGCCCATGGGAGCATCGGCCTTCTACTCAAAGCAAATTAAGAGACTGTCCTTTCAATGTTTTTAAATGTAGAATAGGACATTGAAAAACCCGCCCTTCTATGCTTTTCTGCAGCTGTGTTTGTAACCCTCCTCTTGCCATCTAGAATGTTTTTGTATAATGTTTTTATTTTTAGACCATACCTCCCCTCCAAAGTGGACCCAAACCCATTTCCTTGCTTAGGGGTGCAGGAGCAGCTGTGGCATAGTTTCATGTTCTCTGGCACAATGTGATTGTGTATGTTTTTGGAGCCTTAGTGGACTTTCCCAAAGACGTCAGAACAGAGCCTGGCAGAAGGCACAAGACTCTCCACTGCTGCTCCTGCACCGCCTATCCACAGCGGCATAGGCGCCATAAATCTCAGTGAGAGTGCTCAGTACACAGGCCAAGCCCTACCTTCTACCCGATATCTTATACTGGCGCTGCAGGTGAGCGATCAGCAATGCTGGAGTGGGTGGCAAGTAAGTGGGGAGTCTTGTCCCCTCTAGTATGGTTGTATTTTTTTTTTTACATTCTTGGACATCCCCAAAGACCCCAAAACAGAGTGTGCCAGAGGGCACTAGACTCCAAGCTTGCCTTCCACCCACAGTGCTAGTATGAGAAGCCAGGTAGGAGGTTGGGCTCGGCCTCTGTACTATGTGCTCCCATTGAGAATATACGGGCCAAGCCCACCCTCCTACCCGACTTATACCGGCGTTGCGGATGAGCAGTGCGGTCTCGTCCCCTCAGCAACAAGCTGATAGGAGGACTTTTGGAAAATGGGCTTTCCTTTTTAATGCGCTGTTTTATGGTTTTGCGTGTATATGTCCGTGTTGTGATGACTTTAACACACCTAACTGTTTTCATTGAGGGGCTTAATTTTGCATGAGCAGGCTGAACCTTCCTGCCTCCTTACCCTGTGAGCCAGGACCCCAGACTCTCCTCTTTATGATCCACTAATGTGACTTTTTTGTAATTGTTTTTCTATTTTACTAGAATTGTTGGAGGTTAATAAATTGATGTCATTTTACTACATAGTGAATTTAGTAGTGTGACAGGTGGTAGCCAGCGTGTGTAGTATGGTGGTGTGTTGTAGTAGATCACTTTGTTTCAGTAAAAGCCTCTGCCCCGTTTATGGTGTAGACACACCATTGTATGCTACCATGCTTCCAATCTTGTGAATTACTTCTCCAATCCACACTTGGTTTGCTTGATTCTTCTGGAGCTTACATAGTTCTCCCCCTCCTCAAAAATGTTTCGGGGAGAGGGCTGGATTCATGACTCTTCTTTTTTGGCATGTGGGGGGGGGGGCAAGGGCTTAAAATAATGTGCACTTCTGCTCCTTCTTTTTAGTTCGTTCTAGGAGTGGCCTCCATTTAACCTTTTATGTAGTAGGTATGCTATTGTATATTACTTACACACTGAAAACCTTAAAGTTGGCTTGCACCTACAACAACGAACGACAACGCACAATCTGCTTTAGCTGGCCGCTAAAGAGGTGATGGGGGGGCATCCATAGCTGAAAGGAATTTAGAAATATCTGGGATAATCTTGGGGATACATGCTGTAGCATTTTCATTTTTTAGTATTTATATTATGGTATGTTTTACATACTTAATCTGCCTTGTTTTGCTTTCTTTCTTTCAGGTTGTGATTAAAAAATGGTCAATACCTTGCCCGCTGCCTCTAAATCACACCACAGTGTATATGACGGTAATGACTATAATACATTACAAGCTGAATACTAGGCCTGGCCATGATGCTATAACTGAGCCTAGTTCCTACTGCAAAAGCTGTTCCTATTAACAGAACCGGATTCTTCCAAAGTTTAAGGCCCCTTTTTACATGTAATTGCAACTACCAGCCCCACGCACGATCAAAAGGGTCTTGTATCCATAGACCATACAGTTGGCTTTTGGTCATGTGGAAAACCCCTTACGCCCTTCAGCATTAATTAGTGCTCGGCCAGCAGTGCCCCCAAAAGTGAGCACCCCTTAAAGGTAGCACGTTGATGCTTATGTCACTGGGCTTGCCTGCGCTCATGGTACCTAGAAAAGGGTCTTGGTAATTAGGAGATAGAATTCCACCAAGCCACCAATTGCTTGCGATTCTCTTCCCTCTGAACTAGTAAAGGAGTCTGCTGTTCTTTATCTTGGTCCCCAGAATTCATGTTAATAGAAGCCATCTTCTGGCTTTATCGCAGTGTCCTCATGTTTACATAAAGCTTTGCTGTACTCCAAAAGTGAAGTACAGGTCCCCATCTCTTGCACCAGACTCCTAGCCAGGAACCGAACATCCTGCTGCAGGGAGAGTGTTACAGCACCATGAAACCAAGGAGAGCCAGAAAAACACAGGCTCCTGGGTATGAGTTCCTCCTTGCAGATACTGTGGATTACCTCCAACCCCTTATATTTTTGCAGAATATAAGCAGCTATGCAAGCTCAAAATCATAACTGACTGCAAGTGGACTCACACATTTGTAGTCAGGTCAGATCAGTGTTTATCCAGTTCTGATTAGAACAATCAGAATACATTATCTAAATTATATATTATTTTGTTTTTTAGGATGCTAAAAATTATATTTTTTCTTTAGATCTCCAACGGCTCAGAATGTAAAGCTAAACTTTTTGAATTTTCCATTGAGGTAAGTCAGTAAGAATAATTAAAACATATTAGAATACTCAACAATTTTTTCAAACCCAAATTTGGCAGCAATCTGTTGCTGGCTCACTCTCATATTGGCATTGGGCTGTACACATTTGGAAGGTAGTAGTCTCATACAGCAAATTTCTGCAAAAGAATAATAGGCAGCTGTTCACCACCTTGCAATTCTGGTGTGGGGGGGGTGGGGGGTAGATATGCATACAGCAAATTGGTACAACAGAATAATAGGCAGCTTTTCATCACCTTGTAATTCTGGTAGGGAGGTGGTAGACATGCATACAGCAAATTGGCACAATACAATAATAGGTGGGTATTTGCTGCCTTACAATTCTGGTGGGGAGGTGGTAGATGAGTATACAGCAAATTGACACAATAGAATAATAATTGTTCGCTTCCTTGCAATTCTGGTAGGGAGGTGGTAGACAGGCATAAAGGAAATTGGCTTTAAAGAATAACCGGTAGCTGTTGGCCCCCTTGCAATTTTTGGTAGGGTGGAACAAGGAACACCCCATCAGACTTCAGCCTATGTTTTTACTAAAGAAGTGTTAGAAGACGGTAAGAACAAAAAGCTTGGGCGGGCAGTGGTGAAACCACAGAGTTTTTGTATAAGAGATAGATGTGTTGGGACATTTTATCCATTCACGGGTTTCGCTTAAAATAGACCTCAACCAAGATGCTTTACTCTACCTCCTTCTTCCTTTACTAGCATTCAGGCTTAGGAAAGCCTTAACGTTTTTAGTGTAAAACCAAATGTTTACTGGTCTGTAGCCTTTTCCAGTGAATCTCCAGGTGCTTTGGTCACTCATCCATTATTAGCCTGACTCCCAGAATCCGGAATGTGTTACTAAGACAAAAAATTGCAAGGAGGTAGGCTACTATTTTTCTTTCTAATATAGGTATTGGCAGATTCTGTCTTCAGCATACGATTACTGAGCCAAAGTGGCGCTACATTAGTCAGGTCAGGCACTTGAGCAGTTTCCTTATGTGTTGCTGTGATGGAGCAGAAGCAGTCGCAGACAAAGAAATGTGATCAGTGCAGCCAACTCTCATAGATCTTCTTAAGAGGTCCTTGGTATAACAATGATGATGTACTGATATGATGGTAGAAAGGCTCTCTGATCCTTTGAACTTCAAAAGCTGGCACCATCCAAAGGGATAATAGCCCCCCAGAGAGATTTGATTTTCACCTGGCTTGACTGATGGTGGGATTTAAAATGTTGGGGACATTTAAAAATGTAATCCATGAATGCTTGTTCTCGTCAAGCCTGATTTAACCTCTGTCTTTTCCAGCAGTGTTAGGTTACAAACACAACACACTGAAGTGGCTCTCTATAGTTATTATCTGGGATACGGCTACCTGTACATCACAACAGCACACAACGTGTCACGCAGGATACAATGAGCGTGAAATCGGTTGTTTGGCATTCTTTGGCTTGTTTATCTTATTTTCTATTGTTTTTTTAATCGCTATTAGGGGAGGAGCAAACTAATTATGTAAAAAAAAAATTTAAATGTATAAATTAACATCTCTAAATAGGTTGTGCAGTTTGCAAAGCATAAAGGATATGTATTTTTAAAAAGGCTATATTTTTACTTTAGGGTGGAGTAGTTGGGTTTTCATGATTCTTCTCATTTTTTTTTTTGCTGCCCAGAGTAAGAGATCTGAAACTAAAAACTATTTAAGAAAAATTATGGAGAGGAATAATATAGAATATTAGTGGTAAATAGCCACAGAGATGTATACTGTATAGAAAAAATACTTAAAGCAGAACAAAACCCAGGAATTTGGCTTTCCCGGGTTTTGCTACAGTGCCCCGGGGCATCCTGGATGGCCGTGCATGCTCCCGCCTTAGTCTATCTGAATGACCAGGGCGCGCACACACCACCGGGGATGCAGGGGTTTCGTTTGCCGAATGACAGTGGTGGCAGGCTGATCTCATTGGACAAGAGCTTGCACGTGTGCTGTTGGAGCAGGGAAAGTGTTCACGGGTGCCCGGGGGACAGCCTGCGGCTGCGCTCCTTTCCGCTTTAAAAGGGTTATAGTACAGAATAGTAAAATTGTATGTACCCACAGAGATGTACACTTAAAGGGACATTCCAGGCAAAGAGTTACATTTTCAAAGCATGATATCCAGCACAGCTTACTTATCAATAAAACATAGTCCATTTATTCAAGATATTAAAATCTCTCAAAATTCTATCCAGATGATCCAGGCCACAGAAAAACATAAACAAAAGGACCCATCTCTCAGTTGTTATGCATTTTAGGCATGAGGCCCTTAATCATACAACTTGAAATCACTCACATCACCATTTAAATAAATCAAGACACTTGTGTTACCAGGTATCCTCCCCCTCCCATGATTCTAACCATTCGGTGGGCCGCAAGAGCGCATCCTCCTTCCAAAACGCCGAACCAGGTTGACTACAAGGCTAGGGTGTTGTTTTTCCAGTTCTCATGTCTGTGCTGTCACCAGAGATGTGGTGTTTCTATGGGGGCACCTTGTTTCCCCTTCCTTTTCAACCCGTTTGGGTTGGTGGGAGGATTGCCACATCTGTGGCAACCGATTCCAAAACTGGAACTATTTCTATGGTCGATATAGCAACGATTTGGTTCTAATTTGGTCTGGTCCCCTGGATGAAATCTCACCATTTGTAGAATATCTAAATTGTAACAATATGAATTTAGAATTATATGGCACCAGGAAGAACTACCTTATTTAGTCTTACAACTTATGGTAAAAAATAGACATAGCTATACCAAAACACATAGAAAAGACAGTGCTTGGAATTTCATTTTACACGCCAGGAGCGCCCACCCAGTGCACAAAATTAAAGCAGTGCCAGTGGGTGAGCTCCTGCGTGCGAAAAGGAACTACTCTGACCCTACATTTCAGTAAGGAAACAGACAATGGTAAAGAATCAGCTGACATGTAGAAAGTAGAACAAGAAAAGGCCTAATATATTCATCTAAAAAAACGTACAAGATTCCCGACCTTCTAACCGTGTACAACCCTTGACATTTATCACCTCATATAGCCAAGAGTTTTTAAAGATATCAATACAATTTTTTGTAAGAATTTGGTCTTGTTAGAGGAGGGCATGAAACTCAAACGCATTTGCCTCTCAAGGTTAGAACTGTTTCAGGAAAATCACCTAAGCAACAACCTTAGTGACCGATACAATAAAACAAAGACATGTGGTTTACTTGTAAAGGTAACTACAAATGTGGAGAGATTAGTATTAGATGTGGAACATTTATGATAATAGGTTCTAAATTTGAGTATTTTGCTACCACAAAGAAATTTAAGATCAAGTCAATTTTTACTGCAATAGTAAAAATGTAGTGTACCTAATTTCATGGGTATTATGCAAGGTACAATACATTGGATGCACTACAAGACCCTTCAAGGTTACATTATCTGAACACCTGAAGGGACCTAATAATACACAACATGAGGAAGAAGAGAAAATGTTGCATGACAATCATGAAGGCTCCACTGGGAGCCTGCAAGCTTCGGTCATCGATCAGGCCCAACTAGGAATCACAGGCGACAAAGATCATTGGAAGCTAAATGGATTTTCCGTATGGGCACTAGATATCCCAGAGGGTTAAATTATAGACATGATTTTACTTTATTCACTAATGCATAACATTGGGCTAACTTTCGGCCCTCAGGTTTAGGCCTGCCAAATTCATTCTCTCTCTCTCATATATAATGGATTTTATCGGTTAACGATATTGACTGTAGTCTGTATAGTAATGTTAAGAATACAGTTCTTGTCCAATTCACGACTCCCCAATCTCTGGGCCGATAGCGGGCCGCACTCGCCTAGCTTGTCCGGGGCCCTTGGGTTCACCTGATGTGGCAGCAAGTTGCCTCCTGGACTGCCTTCCTCCGATTGGCAGATGCCCCTGGGAGACAAAGTCAATCAATGGCTCCTACTCTCATTCCTTAGCCGCATCGTCAACCGTCACTGTCATTGGGGGGTTGTCAGAGGTGGGGAAAGTGCTTAATTCTATCTGGCCTGCGTTGGATAATCGCTGACATGACTTTGCACATGCTGAGCCATATAGTCCACCTGGCTTGGCAGTTTGGAAACAGGGTTGTGCTTCTGCTCCTGCAGCCCACCACCGGTAAGAGGAATCATGGAAGGAGCAGGGTACATGGAGTAACACAGGAGGGTCTTAATTTATTTAAATGGTGATGTAAGTGATTTCAAATTGTATGATTAAGGGCCTAAAACGCATAACAACTGAGAGATGGGTCCTTTTGCTTATGGTTTTATATGGCTTGGCTCATTTGCATCGAATTTTGATATATTTTAATATCTTGAATAAACGGACTATGCTTTATTGATAAGTGAGCTGTGCCAGGTATCATGCTTTGAGGATTTGCATATGTATTGCGGCTAGACACACTTTTCTATACATTTTCTATACACTGAATGGATCCACTGGCCTTCCTCTGGGGCATCCTAATTCGGGATGCCCCACTGTGTGAAACCAGAAAACCCATATTTGGGCTCCCCATTGCCAAGTTTTGTGTGCTGTTTGCCAAGTGTTGATTGGACGATTGCGGTTTCACATAATGGGGCATCCTACAATGGGGAAGCAGGGATTAGAACCTTGTACTACAGTTATTTAATTATTAGCTGGGAAGAAATTATTTATCTTCATTATTAGAGAAAGGACCTGGTTTGGGGTCTGTAAAAACACCACCACAAAAAATTTAACTTTGAATTAATATTGTTTTTTCCACCCTCCATGATACAAGCATGTTGCCTGAAACCTTCTTTTGTCTCCCTCTACTTGTAGAGCGCATTTGCATTGCCCACCATGGCATTCTCATTTCTGTGCCATACATCTGTTTTGCCCATTTACTCTGAGCTGAGAAGGTAGGATTTATTCACACGTTTAGCTACTGTTGTTTTATTCATTGTTCTTTCCTTCGGTACGTTGCCATGATGTAAAATGTAGCCCATGTATGCTACCGATTTTTAATTTTAAGTAATTTGTAATGTCTGGCTAAAGGTATAGCGAAGCGCAGCCATGGCCAGTGCAGATGCTGTTGGATTGGCTGTCAGGTAAGTGGTTTTGGCGATCCAGGGGTAGTCTCCAGGGTCACTTTTGGTCCACTTTAATTGGCTAGCCCTAAAGTCTTTTAGACTCCATGGCCAACCAAATACGTGGTTGGCCCTCTTTCCAGGATGGGATAGGGTTCTCTGCCTTAGTTGACCTTATGCAGCCACTTTTCACCGTCCCATGCGGGCTGGGCCGGCTTAACATCATCCTACATGCATGCCTACATGCAGGCATGCCAGACAGCTCAGCCTGGTTTCCTGTTGCATATGCCAAAGGGGACTAAAAGACTTAAAAGCGGACCAACAGTCGAAAATTACTTAAACCAGTCCGACACAACAAATTGCTCATATACATCCCTCCCCAGGGCAATTGAAATTGCTATACATACAAATTAATTTACCTTTTTCTAACTCCTGCTGCAGTATATTTTAGAAACCAAATGGCTGCTCATGCATTTGCCAGTTCACCAGTTGCCCTAAAAAAAAAAAGGGGGGGGGGTTTGTTATGAGAATGAGCGACTGCATTAGCGACTGATTGACCAATAAATCTTCTGATCACAGTTGCTCAATCGCAAAAGATTTCTATGGTCCTTGCTTGTTTGATGAGCTAACAGCCAATTGAAGTGCTCGTATAAACCCAGCATTTGTCTCGTTTGTCCTATCCACCACCAATTTACAGCAAGCATCCAGTTTTTTTATGTTGACCATTATCGTTGACAGCCCATCGAAGAGTCGGATGCAGAATGTGTCAAACCTCGGAATATCCCTCAGCTTCCTCATCTACTTCATTTCTGCTCTGTTTGGCTACCTCACTTTTTATGGTAAACTCAGACATTGTAATTTAATAGTATTTTTTTTTTTATCAAGTAGGTGTTAATCATTGAATAGAACTAGGAGTTTCCTTGGGGCCAGCTCCATGAGGGACACAAAACCACCAACTTTCCTGTAACCGAACCAAAAGTAAAAATGTACTCTTTGATCTGTTTGGTAGGGTGCATATAGATCATCCTATTTGGGATACCCCACATGCAGAATCACTATATAACCCCCTGACCGATCCACATTCATGGCTGGCACACAGCACTATAGACACATGGAGGAGTAGCCCCTATTCCTTACATCGTCCCACCAGCAGACTATCTCATGCCAAATGTGTCTGTAGCGCTCAATGCCAGCAAGGGGGTATGTGGCCCAGGAGGCTATGTGTGCTTTAAAACTCCATCCTGCAAACTGTTTTAATATTTATTAGATGGGAGGCCTAACTATCTAAATGGTCAGCTGTGTTTTTGGTACTTGACTGCAAGCCTGTCCTCTTTTCACTGGCAACCTGTGGACCGAACTTCCACCCCCCTGTGTCAGTTACAGTGTCTGTAGTCTACCCACTTGTTTGGTTCCCCCTTCTCTCTTATTCGTTGAGGGTGGTCTGATGATGTGTCAGTGGCCTGCCATGCAAATCATCCTACTCCCATAGGGAAGACACATTAGGACACTTTGTAGGAGAGAAAACTGCCATTCACTTGCATTGTCTACCTTGGGGCTGATTCAGCGTCAGGTAAATTTACATCCAGTTGCTGAATCACTCCCAAGATTGAATCTGCATTTTCTCTCCTCAAAAGTAGTAGAGATTTCTCACCTGGTGCTGAATCATCCCTATTGTGTACGTTGCCCACTGACTTCTGCCATGTTTCTTGGGGACTGTGTAGAATAAATGGACCAATTGTGACCCTCTATGATTGTAAAACTAGTATTTGTTGATCTGTACCAACTGGAATATGTTGTTATACATGTTTTCATAGATAAAGTAGAATCTGAATTGCTTCAAGGCTACAGCAGGTTTCTCCCCAATGATGTCCTCATCATGACTGTCAGGCTGGCCATTCTGCTTGCTGTTCTCCTAACGGTACCGCTTATACATTTTCCTGTAAGTACATCAAGTTTAATTGCTTTACTGGTTTAAATGTAGATAAACATTGATGCATAAGTGTCCACTTATGCATCAATCAAATTAATGAAAAAGAAATACACTAAGATAGTGGCGGACTGGAGAAAAAATCAGCCCTGGATTTTACCAGCCCCTGCCTGGCTCAAGACATCCCTGCTAAGGCCCCACAACCATGATGCTGGGGCTGTAACATTGGGGGCTGGGGTTCCTTGGCTTGTGGGGACAGTGGGGCTGAGTACAAGGGGCTGAAATGGAGATTAAGGCGGCAGGGATTGAATGTGGGTGTTACAAGCAGCAGCCCAACTGACCCCAAAGCAGTGTGGGCCACCGGGCATTGTCCCGGGTCTACCCATGGCCAGTCCACCCCTGCGCTAAGACCGTGGGCCAGGAAGATGTTGCTGGAAAAAGTGTATAATACATTCACTCTAATGCCTCTCTTTTCTTTAGGCTAGAAAAGCTGTCATGATGATGCTGTTCTCCAATTATCCCTTTTCCTATGTCCGTCATATAGTGGTCACATTGCTTCTGAATATAGTTATCGTGCTTCTTGCGATATATGTGCCCGATATACGAAACGTGTTTGGCGTAGTTGGTAAGTACTTGGCACAACCATAATTTGAAAGCAAAAACTATGTACCGATATGTATATAATATTCATACTTGTGAATATAGCAATAATACAGCATGCAAATCCCCTAAAATTACCTACAAACCTAACCTAAACCTATTACCTAAATGTAAAAAAATACTATTAAAATAAATGCTTAAACCGGACCAACACCCGTTTTTACCTTAACGGGTATTGGTCTGGCTGTGTGGTCATTGTAAGAAGTGAGGGGGGGCATCCAGAATGCTGGAGCCCCCCTCGCAGCAAACCGCATATATAGCTTGTTTTACTCGCCTTCATAACGAGCCAGCGGAGAGAACGGAGTCCCGCGATTAGCCGCCGGGCGGTCACGTGGGCAGGTCCTGCCGGTGGCCGGCACAGAGGAGACCACTGCGCCCACATGACCGCCCGGCAGCCAATCGCGGGACTGCCTCCCAGCTTCGGCTGACCGGGTCGGTGAAGGTAGGATGAACGCCGGGGTCAGGCGTCGACAGAGCTAGGCTCTGGGCCGCAGACCCTGCCTAAAGGGTAGCCGGCCATAGGCTAATGGTGAGCCTATTATAGGGGGGAGAGGAACCACTTATTCCCATCGGGCTTATGCCCTCCCTGCCCCACAAGCTTTATTAGTTTTTTGTGCTGGTGTGCTTTTTTCTGACTGGACTCTTAGTGTTGGTGTGTTTCTTGTGCTTTTTACTTTACCTCACGTACTTGCCCTCCTCGCTCCCTCGTTGCTCCTGCTCTCTCCCCTCTCCCTCATGCTGTCGCGCTGCGAGAGGGGGGACGATTACGGCGACAACGCTGCACAGGCGGAGATCGCTGGAGCTGCGGTCTCCGCCGCTGAGTGCGCACGTGCGGCCAGGCCGGGTCTTCTGCTGTGCTCCCCTGCGGGCCTCTTGCTCTCCAGGGCCCTCCGCCATCTTTGGGGGCGGGCACGATTTTTCGGCGTCTCGGGGGGGGGGGGTCTGGGCGTCACTACTGTGCGGCCCGCCCCGCAAGGAACGTCTGCTGGCTGCCTGATCCGCACCATCTTCTCCTCCTGCACACTGCTGTCGTCCTCTGCCGCCTGTAAGCGGTGTCGTGAGTCCCTCTTTTTGTTGTCCTTATTATGCGCTGGGCATGTGCTGTGGGATGCTTATGTGTTCCCATTGTGTCTTCCAGGTGGGCCCCTTGATATTCAGGGTTGTGGTTCCTCTTTATTTCGGCCTTGCTAGTCGCTCTTCGCCACTCGCTCTGGTTGCGGCAGTGGTCGGCTGATGCCACAGCTAAAAGGTCGCTCACTAGTATCCCCTTGTGGGTCACATGCTGTTTGGGGAGCGGACCTCCTGGTCAAGGATGGGAGACTCCCTCAGCGGCGAAGGCCTGCTCGGCCCTTTCGGAGTTCATCTGCCCATCACTCCTTTCGAGGTGGAAGAGGCGCTTCATTTTCAGGGTCCCGCAGAGACTCCTCAGGTTTGTCAGGGTCAGACATTTCCCCATGGAGACCTTACGGTCCGCAGTGAGCTCGCTTCGACCCGGCGACTTCTTGACCACGGTGGACATCAAGGATGCTTACCTGCACATCCCGATATTCCAGGGGCATCAGAAGTTCCTGAGGTTTGCGCTGGAGGATCAGCATTACCAGTTTGTGGCCCTGCCATTCGGGATATCCTCAGCTCCCCGTGTGTTCACCAAGGTGCTGGCGGGCATCATGGCTATCCTGAGAATCCAGGGCATCCGCGTGCTGCCTTATTTGGACGATTTGCTGATTGCAGCTCAGTCTCTTCATCAGGCCGAGAGCGACACCCGGACGGTGTTGTCCATTCTCAAGGATTTCGGTTGGGTAGTCAATTACCCCAAGTCTTCAATCACTCCCTCTATGGTGAGGTCTTTTCTGGGCATGATGCTGGACACATCTCAGGCCAAGGTTTTCCTGCCACAACAGAAAGTGGAGGGTCTTCAGACGCAGGTGCATGCCTTGCTGTCTTGCCAACTTCCATCCGTCCATCTGGGGATGAAACTGGTGGGCCTGATGGTGTCATGATTCGAGGCAGTGCCCTTTGCTCAGTTCCACATGAGACCTCTTCAATTAAATCTCTTGACCGGTTGGGATCGGATGCAGGAGTCACTGGAACAGGATTTTTCACTGTCTTCCCCCGGCCTGGGCAGTCCCTTTTGTGGTGGCTGGACTCCAGAAATCTGCTGGTAGGCAAGTCATTTCTGCCTCCATGGTGGGAGATTGTCACCACGGATGCCAGCATGACCTGCTGGGGAGGCTTTTGGCTGACGCACAAGATCCAGGGTCAGTGGGGGCCGCAGGAGGCCCACTTACCCATAAATATCTTGGAATTGAGAGCGATCCGGTTGGTGCTTCTTCACTTGACTCCCCATTTAAGGGGTCGTGCGATCCAGGTCCGCTCGGACAATCAGGCGGCTGTTGCCTACATAAATCACCAAGGCTCGGAGCAAGCGAGCCCTCAAGGAGGTCACCCTGATTCTGACCTGGACAGAGGAGAATGTTCCCTGCATCTTGGCAGTTTACATTCCTGGGATAGAGAACCAGGAGGCCGACTCCCTGAGCAGGAGTGCCTCACGCCTGGGGGAATGGTCCCTCAGCAACAAGATCTTTCACACTCTTTGTCTCCGCTGGGGTCAGCCGGACGTGGACCTATTTGCGTCCAGACACAATCACAAGCTCCCGAGATTCATATCCCTGTCGAGAGATCCTCTGGCCTTTGCCACAGACGCTCTGGCGATTCCTTGGAGGGAGTTCAGGCTCCTTTATGTGTTCCCTCCGTTTCCACTCCTGGGCCGAGTGCTGCGCAAGATAGCCCAGGAGGGGGTACCAACCATCCTGGTGGTTCCTCGCTGGCCGAGGCGGAGTTGGTTCGCGGACATAATTCAGATGTCAGTCGATCGCTACGTCATGCCCGACGACCCAGGGCTTCTCACGCAGGGGTCGCTGCAGCACCCCAATTTACAGACGCTGGCTTTGATAGCCTGGCTATTGAAACCTCAATCCTGACGGAGAAGGGGCTATCTGCCACGGTTGTTCAGACCATGATTCAGACGCGGAAGAAGTCTTCCTCCATGATATACTACAGAGTTTGGCATGCCTACATTGCCTGGTGCGAATCCAAGAGTTTTCCTTGCCGCACTTTCTCTATCTCTAGGATTTTGGAGTTTTTACAACACGGCTTAGAATTGGGTCTCCCTCACCTCTCACCCTCAAGGGCCAGGTCTCGGCCTTGACCATCTTTTTCCAAAGATCCTTTGCCAATCCTAGACTGATCAAGACTTTTTTCCAAGGAGTTACCCATGTACGTCCACCGCGTAAGCCTGTACTACCGGTGTGGGACTTGAATTTGGTGCTTTCTGCTCTACAGGGTCCTCCCTTTGAGCCTTTGTGCGATGCTGCATTGCCTATTTTGACCCTAAAAGTGGTCTTTTTGGTAGCTATCACCTCGGTGCGTCGCGTGTCAGAATTGGCCGCTCTTTGTATGAAGCCTCCTTATTTTGAATAGCATAAGGATAAGGTGGTGTTTCTCTTTAAACCTGATTTTTTTTGCCTAAGGTCGTTTCTCCTTTTCATCTTAATGAGGAAGTGGTCTTGCCCTCCTTGTTTCCTGCACCGACTAATTATAAGGAAAGGACCCTCCATGCCTTGGATGTGGTCAGAGCCATTAAGAATTACCTGGTTGCGATTGAATCCTTCAGGAAATCGGATTTGCTCTTTGTCCTAACAGAGGGCTCTAGGAATGGTTTGCCATCTGCCAAGTCCACGCTCAGTAAGTGGATCAGACAGGCGGTGGTGCAAGCATATTCTGCCAAGGGGAAGGATCCCCCTTTTCGTATTACAGCTCATTCTACTAGAGCTATTGGTGCGTCCTGGGCCTGTCAGCACCCGGCCTCTATGGAACAAGTTTGTAAGGCCGCCTTGGTCTTCTGTTCATACCTTTACCAAGTTTTACAAGGTTGATGTTAGGGCCTTAGCTGATGCTGTCTTTGGCCGGAAGGTGCTTTAGGCAGTATTGAAATGAACTACATGCTGTTCCGCACTGGGGATCCCGCCCTATATGGACACTGCTTTTGGATGTCCCAACTGTCATCACTTCTGGGACGACCTGGACTGGATCTAGTGAAAAATACAATTCTGTGAAACTCACCTGTAGAATTGTTTTTGAATATATCCAGTCCAGGTCGTCCCACCCCGCCCTTGTTTTCATTATCTCTTGTTTGCCTGTTATGATGATTACCATTTTTATATTAGACCGTTGACTTTGTTTTTTGTTGGAGAGAGTACATGCTGAAGCTATGTGAAATAACATGGTTTCTTGGCCTCCCGGCCTGTCTCCTTCTTACTGCTGTTTAACCACTGGGGAATCATAGAGAGACACCTGGTTTTATAGGGGGCCGGGCAGAGCTACAGCTTTTGATCCTGCGCCACCTAGCGGTGGATTACCCAACTGTCATCACTTCTGGGACGACCTGGACTGGATATATTCAAAAACAATTCTACAGATAAGTTTCACAGAATTGTATTTTTCTGCCACTAACACTATTGCACTCACTGGCAAATGTGGACCCTCAGCACATAAAAGGTCAATTTAAATTATTGTATTTTTTTTTTTTTTTTTAATTCCGGTGTCGTCCTCAACATTATTCTCCCCCTTCGGATGTATATACATCCATGCTGTACAGTTATAGTCTGGCCATATAAGTAATAAAACCCAATATACTGTAGCTGTTTACCAATGATCAAAAATATGCTAAGAAGATTAAAGTGGGCCTAAAATTGACCTAAACCATGTACCTGCTGTGTGAAACCTGATTTTCTTACCTGTCCAACAAGCCCGCAGTGCATGTGCGGCTGGCGTCAGCATCACACGCATCTTTCCCGGGCTGGCGTGGCCATGTACAGCCGAGAGATGCATTGAGTGGCACACGCTTATTGCGGGTGCAGCTACAATTCTAGTCAGCTTCTCCAGCTGCACTTTAATATTTCCAGCCAGAGAAGCTGCCGGAGGAGAGTGGCACCTGCACCGTGGGCTTGTTGGAAAGGTAAGAAAAAGTTGTTGACTGGCAGGGGTCCCCAAATCGGGATGCCCCAGGGGAGATGGACCAAAACCTGTGATAGTGAAAATCACGAGTTTTTATCCACTTTGAGACTTTCAGGTGCATTACTGATTAATAATATTCAACCCACCAGACCTGCCTGCCAGTGGCGGTCCACTATGATACTGTGCAATTGCTGGATTGTGACCTGCTAATTCTAGCTTAGCCCACAGCATCCAACATACACAAAAGTATCCTACAAAAACCAGGCCTCATCCTCGGTACATCCAGTTTATGAAGCACTGCAATGAGCTGCCTAATATTCACTTACTGACTACAAAGGTCACTTTTATGTGAGAGAAATATATCCATAACATCTCTAGTTTGTAACCAATACCTATATTGTAAAATTAGATGTGATGGATCTTGGTGTATTTTCATCTCCCTCTTGATTGGTATCCTTATAGTCTTAAAATCACAACATCCAAGATCTTGGGAGTATAATGACTTGGTTTTGTAAATAAGCAGTGTAAGTTCCTGCCTATCTGTATAGTCCTTATATTTGCAAAGCTCTGATCAATAACTTGCAATGAGGTTTATAAACCTTAGTGTCATGTACCTACTGTATATTATTATTTATTATAATGAACTATTACGTCATCTAACATCTATGTGTCTCTATAGGATCTACAACTTCGACATGTCTGTTTTTTTGTGTTTCCTGGATTGTTTTACTTGAAGCTTAGTTTTGAAGACCTTGTAAGCCGCCAGAAACTTGGGGTTTGTGTCCATTCTTTTATTTCTTTTTCACTTTTAAGCAGTTTAAGATGATCAATTCTCCACCTATATTTGAGGTCCTTGCTGGGCCCCAGTGTATTGAAAGAACAGTATGTTTGCCTTTGAGACTTCATCTGGCATATACCCATTGGGGTTAGAGAGAGCTGTTAAGTCCCCACCCCACAACCAGGTGGCATCTATGTCTAATGTGTCAGAATACCCCATGTTCTTTAAAGTGTTTAGAGTGGACCACGTCCCTGCCCTTACCATTTTAAATCCTTCCCTAGATTCCTCCCCTGTGCAAGCTTAGCCATATGCTTGCCTCGATTTGGGATTCCATGGCACAGACCTGAATGTCTGCAACCAAGGGGGTGCAGGAAACTGTGATCCTGTGGGATGCTTTTTTACTAAAGGATCCCAGAACGAGTTAACTAAAACCACCAATGAATGACCTGCCAATGGATTTTATAAAATAGGTGTTGGATGGCTGTAACTGATGAATATGAGGGGGTTAAAGTGTTAAATGTCAGGGCTCCCAGGTGAAGGGCAATCAACCCACCCCCTGCCCAGTTCCTATTTGAATAATAAAATAAAAATTGGACTCACGCGACCAGCAATGGCTAGCCATCCCCCCACCTTCCACGGCAACCCCTGGATAACAGACTGCTTATTCAGCCAATCGCTGCAGCAGCGACACAGCTGGTATGCATTGATTGGCTGACTAAGCAATCCGTTATCCAATGGCCACGCCCTACATAATGGGTATGGGGGTGCATTGTGATGGTATTCGGGGGGGGGGCATACAGATTGCTTGAGCCTCCTTGCACAAAGCCCCCCCGCAGTTCTTATGGAACCTTGATCCCCTGGTAAATGTGGCCCCATGATTGGCCATTTGCAGTCACGTGGGCCAACCTAAACAGGTGGCTGGAGAAGGAGAAAGCAACCCTGGCCACAGCCAGTCGTGGGGCGACTTTTCGCCGGCTGATCAAGGTTCAGATAATGTTTTTTTTTTTTCGGGGGGGGGTCTATGTGCACAGGCTTTCTAAAATCTGGATGCCCCCCAAGACTTGCAACAATGGGGCTCCATGCCCATTATGTAGACTTAACACCCAGGAGCCATGACATACACTTTAACCCCCTCATATACATCAGCCATCCAATACCTATTTTTCATTGGTGGTTCAGTGGAGATTGGGGTCTGGCTGTACTGCCTGCTTTTTTTTTTTTTTTTTTTTTATTTACTCATTGGTCAACTGACATCACACACACACACACACACACACACACACACACACACACACACTGGGGAGTGCAGCGTCTGAACATTTGGAAAGATGGAGTCCTTTACAAGAAATACATTTTAAAAGCTATTTTGAGCTGGGAAGCCTTTTCCAGTTTGCCCCACTACCAAGTAATGCTTTATAGGAATAACCCCTGACAGTGGCATCAGATGGTGCTGGATGGAGTTGGCCGTCACAACCTGATATCTGCTGGGTTGGGAATGACTGGTCTCATTTCATAACAGTAAATGGACAGATAGTCGAATACCCCACAAACCACCTCCTAACTGTCTGCTGACGCATTTCACAGGTCCGATTGTTCATGGAACAAACCATCAGATCCCACATGAATGGGCAGTTTAAGCAATGCTGATCCCTTAGGAACCAATATGTTTATGCACATACAGTTTGGTCTCGCCTAATAGCTGCCAACAACCTGTTTTTCCTGAGCTGACAGTGGGGAAATCCTTTCAACCTGATGGCTGAATGACGGGCTGTTCTCAGAGTGAAAATTGATTCCTTCCACAAGTACTAATTTGTGTTTGTTTTTCCTTGTGTTCCCAGGCCTGTGGCTTGCTTGTTCTCGGTATTTGTATTGGTGCCTGCAGTTTAACACTAATTACCGTGAACATGGCTTACAATGAATGAGAGAATCACGCTGGAGTTTGAAGAGAATTTACAGCCAAGGATATCCAGTTTCAGGAGGAAATTGCTTGAGAAATCATTTGTGTTAAGAGCACACTACTCCTTTGCCCTTTGGATCCTGTGGAAAAATAAAATTGCTCATTGGCTGGAACAGAGGGGCAAAAATAAACATTTGCTAAAGGGAGGTGCTAGAGATAAATCTGGTGCTAAATATTATGCCACATGACCAAAGGTTACAATAGTCTTGGAGGGCTGCCTGATTACGTCTTTAATTACTGAGGTCTGTAAATTATATTGAGCAGGAGGATAATTATTTGGTAATCAAAGGGGCGTGCTGACAGCTCTACACTTACATCCAACATACCAAAGGAGCTTCCAAGCTGTTTGCCGATTAGTCTGCCATCAAACAATCGAACCTACAGTACCTCTCCCTATATGGGGATTTTAAATGCATGGTTTTAAAAGCTGTACACTAAAACTTGTACACTATGGAAAAAAATGTTAATTATTGATCACCCAAAGGCTTTCTCCCACTGAATTATATGGACTGTAGTGGTCCCATTTCAGCTCTCCCTGGCCGAAGTCTGTGTTTGACAGTTTGTCGTTGATTGACAGGGGGGTAATTGGAGAGTTGCGACTGCACTGGGGCCTAGAAGGTCTGAGGTGGACCCATCATTGTTGAACCTCACCTTATTTATCATATTTGTGCTCACGTGGCATCCTTTAGAGAAAGGAAGGAGCATTTATCTCCTCTTTTCAATTTTTAGTTGTCTAGCTGCATCCATTTGAGTCAAAAACAGAAAAAAAGTTCTGAGTATGAGCCATGATGGACCTCATTTAATGTTCACACCAGGGCACCATCACATTTAGTCATGCCATTGGTGATTGGCTTCACTTAAAGCGGACCAACACCCAGGATTTTGACTATCCTGGGTTTTGGTCCACTTCAGTGGGGCACCCTGATCGGGGGTGCCCCGCTGTGTGAAACCCCCCAGAAAGCCCCAAAAACTCACCTCTCCCCGCTCCCACGTGACCACTGCTGCCAATCCCCGCCAACGGAAAAGCGAGGTCCGTCGACAGACAAGCGAGCGCGCCCGCCGCCTCCCGCGCCTCACTCTTACAGGGAGCGCGCCCGCGCCGGCCATTCGCAAACGGCCTACGCGGGTGTGCGCCCTGCTAGAGGGATGCGCGAGCGGCGGCGCCGCTGGATCGAGGAGCAGGTAGGGTTTTCGGGGCTTTCTGGGGGGTTTCACACAGCGGGGCACCCCAGATGCTGATCGGCCAGGTAATCTTATAGATTCCCGGGCCGATCAGCATCGGGTGTTGGTCCACTTTAAAGCGGACCTTCGGCATCATTTAATGAAAAGCCCTTAAAAAAAAAACTATTCCCCAGTATCTAAAATTAATATATTTTACATTTTTAATCAATTACTTTTTATTCTTTCTCCCACTGAATTCTATGGACTACAGTGGTCCCATTTCAGCTCACCCCGGCCAAACTCTGTGTTTGACTGTTTGTCATTGATTGGCAGGGGGGTGATTTAAGAGGTGCGACTGCACCGGGGCCTAGAAGGTCTGAGGAGCCCCATCTTTGTTTATCCTCCACCTTATTTATCATATTTGTGCTCACTTGGCATTATTTAGAAAGGAAGCAGCATTTATCTCCTCTTTTTAATTTTTAATTGTCTAGTTGCATCCAATTGAGTCAAAAACAAAAACAAGTTTGAGTATGAGCCATGATGGGCCTCATTTAATGTTCACACCAGGGCACTATCGCATTTAGTCATGCCACTGGTGATTGGCTTCACTTAAAGCGGACCTTCAGCATCATTTAATGAAAAGCCCAAACCCTTAAAAAAAAACTATTCCCCAACATCTAAAATTAATATATTTTACATTTTTAATCAATTACTTTTTATTCTTTCTCCCACTGGCCTGCAACTCTGTTCAGCACTCTAGGATACGGGCGCCAGTATTCGCATACTGAGGAGAGGGGGCAAAAGTGCAGAAGGGGGCGGGGTTATAGTTGTGCTTTGCACAGATAGAGCAGAGCTGGGGTCACGAAAAGCAGCACAGTCAGAAGGCACTTCCTGTTTACAGGCAGCCTGAAACTCAATGAGATGCCATCTTAGATGTTTAAAGACTTAGAATATGCACTAGGTGCAGGTAGGATGATTTTTATTGTGAGCAATCTGTATGTACAGGGTGGAGGAAACATAAGATAGGCTCTTATTCAGGGTAAAGGTCCGGTTTAAGCATTCACCTCTGATACCGTACTAAAGTCAGGCGTGCAAGGTTAGTTTTAGAGGAGATAGCGCCAAAATGGGACTACTTCAGCCCCCAGGACTCCTTGGGATACAGCCTACGGGTGATCAGGTAGGTTTTTTTTTTCCTTTTCTTTTATTTGGCTGAACAAAGCCTTTAAACCAGAATTAAAGACTTAACAAATAGCAAGTAGTTTCCATAGAGGGTATCCTCCCCACTGTGTAAAGCTAAAGAGCCCAAGATTGTGTTAACATGCTCACCCCTTCCTTGTTCAGTGCGGTTGCTCAATGGGGAATTATGCACAGCAGTGGCAACCCTGCTTCCCACCACCTGATCGGTTTGCAATGGTCACGTGCAAGGCCACGCGTAGACGGTAGCAAGGAGGCAGCTTCTGTGTTAAATGCTGCTTTTTACATCCATGCTCCAACATGTAAGGGATTCACTCTATCTTTAGCGTTGCACAGCAGGGTATCCCAAATCAGGATGTCCCCTAGGAAAATATTTTGCAGTTTGGTTTGCTTAGCGTCTTTGTTTTTTTTTTTAATTGGCTGGGCAATCCCTTTTTTGCTTTTAGTTCCTAACGCCCTGTAAAATGATGGAGACAATCACACCTGCTTGTATATAGCGCAATTTTAGATGTAGATTCTATCCCTTCCACTGTAATGAACCGAAACTGTAACACAGTGGGACGTGGTTATACTCACCTTGGCAGCGATCCTATGCCATATGAGTGGGATCTTGTCCAATCGGCATTCTATGCCGTGCGGGAGGAGCGCATACTTAATAAGGATGATTTGGGGGGGGGGGGTAGAGGAACACAATCCATATAAATGAGTTGATCTTCTTTTTTTAAAAAAAAAGTGCATTTTCATGGACTTTTCCAAAAGACACCAGGAACTTCTGTGTACAGAGGCCCCCATTGGGGCTCTGTCTGAAACAGGACCGTAGACTCATTAGTATGCACAGAATGCATCAGTGATTGGATAAGAGCCCACACAAGTACTGTTGGAACATTGATATGTTCAAGGGGTAATACGTGGGGTTGGTTGTCCCCGGTGTGTGGACCAAAAGCCGGGATAGTGAAAAGTGAGTATTGGTCCACATTAAGAGATTTGCCTAGGGGCATCCCGATTTGGGATGACCCGCAGTGTGAAACCTCTTGGTTTCCCAGTAAACGCCCCCTGAACATTGACTGACAGCTGCGACAAAGCTTTGCCGCACCTCACAGCATCCCCACTCCCCTTTCCTGCACAACCCCCTAGTGGGCAGAGTGTGGATGTTGAGGCACATGCAGTGTGGAGCCAAGGATCAGGATGAATATACAGTGGAAAACGGGGGGTTTTCACACTGCAAAACATCCCTAATCGGGATGCTCCAGGACAAGAAATAACCCGACCCCAGACTCAAGTCGGGACGAGACAGGTTTTGGATCTAATTTTAGTTTTTTTTTTTTTTTACTACTTGCACAATTGTAGTCATGCAGCTATTCATGGCCTATGTACTGTAGCATAAAAGCATAAATTCTGGAATTGGTGCAATATTCTGCAACAATTCAAAACAAGTGGGACATGATGGGACTTGTAGTTCCAGCTCTGCTAGAGGTTCGCACATTGTAAGTTGTGTTCTAGCCAGACAATTAATTGTATCAGGGATTATTCTGTCACACATTTCTTAGCTTTACATTTGGTTTACATGTCAAATTATTATTCTATTAATATTGTATATGGCATTGTGTTTTATATAGCTGTACTAATTTACAGTATTACAAAGTTAAATCGCATTCAGAAAGCATCTGACCGACCAGTCATGTCTTTACATCCTCTAGCTTATGGCCAAAGAACCTATAAGGGAGCAGCGAGTAGTCACTGGGGGAGTTAACCCCTTTGTGATCATGCAGGTGCCATCACTAGATGATTTCTGCCAATTGCCCCCAAGAAAGGTAGCGGAGTGGCTTTCCCAGGGGCTATACATGGCTGTATGCCTTTTTACATACTATACAATGAATAAACATGCAATTGTATGTTTATTTTCTAAAGAATGAGGTTTGAGGAAATGGATGCTACATGTACTTTCATCAGGATGTGGCCAAAGTCTATCCCCACTGGTTTGGGGGTCTATAAATATGGAATTTGGTTTCCCCTGTATGCAATCCGCTATGGAAAAACCCAGGTCACAATGGCTATGGAAATAGTAATTGTGGACATAGTAGTCAGTTCTAAGCATTCTATATGGTGATATGATTGTACGTAGTAAAAAATAGCCAACAAATTAATACCATGGTATTAAACCCATAGTTCCACAGGCACTAGTTCTGGTAATGCTTTCCATATTTAAAGGGAAACTATTTCGTGTTTAGTCATTATACTAAAAAAGGGCATTTACCAAATCATATCTGGCACAGTCCACCAGGAGAGTGTATATCTCCTCCCCCTCCTGGAAACACAGCACAACACCAGATAACAATTAAAGGCAAGAATGGCAGGGGCCACAGGGGTGCTGCAGATTTGTCGTCATCCATGGTGAAGGGCATAGGAGCCCAGGGTCAACCGCGGCTTACCAGCAGGCCCACGGCTAAGGATGGCCCACACCAACCCTCACCACTCAGACGCACCACTGACATTTGGCCAGCTTCCGTCCGTGTATCTGTGCTGTCTCCCAGCCACCTGAAGAGACCCACCACTGCAGGAGCATTGGCCCATACCTACCCCGGAGCCCTGGTAGTGGTTCTCTAACCCTATCAAGGACTCCAATATATCCAATAAACTCTTCTTTGCTCCTTGCTAAAACACAAACCGAACTGAGGTTCAGTGGGGTTGGAGGGGCTTTTAATTGTAAATCTGGTTTGTGTTTTCGGCAGAGGGAGGAGACACACACTCTCCTGGTAAACGTCCTAGGTTATTCTTGGAACGAAAGTTACCAGTAAGTTGACCAAGGTTGGCCACCTTGTATTTTTAGAAAAATTATTTTAGACAACAGTGGGATGCCTCCGCTGGAGAGGAAATGCACCCAAGTTGAGTTGATACCTTTTTGTCCTCTTAGCTGTTTATGCTTTGGCTTTCGGAGGTCCTTTTACACCCTATTATACACATACGGGAAGGAAATTGAGGCTATTGAAAAAAATAGGCTCTTTCACATTTTTCCTGCAATGTAATCGCAACAGTGGCCATAAAAAAACACTGCAGGTAAATCACATGTATTGTTCTTTACTTGCATTCCATTGTGGTAAAGCTAAAGGGCCCAGATACTCGCCTCCACCACCTTTTGTCCCCCACACCTCTTCTGACTGTTTTAAAAGTTACCGATAATGGAGAACGAGCACCGCGTCTGTCTCAAATCTCCACCTCCTTTACATGCCCACTCCATGCTTTGCAATAAAGGGGGTATTCCAAGGCGGGCCGTACTGGGTGGGGAGTGTGTCCCCATTTTGATAGAGGCCATCATGTCTGTCGGTGCTAGATGCCAGGGTGCTCGTTTTCTAGTAATTTGTACGTTTTAATACTGCAGAGCAGGACAGAGGAGCTGCAGAGGACAGAAGGCAAGTATAGTTTTGTTTTCCTTTTTGGCTTGAATTTTACAGATGCTAATTAACCAGCCTATGCAACCTAAATAAAATAAACTACACTTACCTGCAAACAGTCCACAAGACTTGTGGGATTAAGCCTGAAGGTTGGCAGGTAAGTGTATTTTTCTATTTTTGTTTCAAGTTGCCTACACAGGGACTTTAACGTGCTGCTAACTTGGTCGGGGGAGCATTTTGTCTGTGTTGTAAAACATAAAAAAAATAAAAGAACCATGAGATAAACCAGCGCTGACAAATAACTGACAGGCAGGCAAGGTGGATTTCCTCAGCCTGACCTCACAACATATATACATGCAGTTCTTTGCTATATAAGGGACCCGTTTTTTTGTACTTTTTAAAAATCTTTTTAAATAGTTTTTTACTTTTTGTTTTTTTTGCCATTAAACATGATTGCCTTTCCTGGTTTGGAGGAGAACATTCAATAAGTAATCATTTTAGTTCTTTAGTTTGTGCTGCTATGAACTCCTCCTTTTGGGGGTCGTGTGGTTCCAGCCTTCCCCGTTTAGAGCCTTCTGCTGCAGAACATTTATGTAAGGTTTGTATGAGCTGGAAATCCTATTCAAGACTGTACCAGTCATGTTTCTCTAGGCACTCTATGATGAGACATTACCTTTCATTGGAGAGTCCCAAAAAAATAATGCCTGGGGTTGGCCCTTATTACTTAGTAACACAGCAGAAGTGCCTATATGAACTGAGTTTGCAAGGTATACAGTATGTGTATGTGTGTGTGTGGGGGGGGGGGGGTTACTTCTAATGTGCCTTTTGAATTCTGTTTTTATAAGACTCAATTTCCAACTTTGTACTTTATTAATTCCTTAATGTGCAAATTAGGCAGTGCTGTACATGTGGTTAGTGTTAAAGGGCATCTGTGGGTGCAGCCATAAATATAATAGCTCAGTGTAAGTGCATCATTGAGGTCAACTACATAAAAGGGGTAGATTACATTTTGAGCTTATATTATTAGGCCAGCATTTCCTCCACTTCTGATCTATGCTTGAGAACCCAGCAACACAATCTATGTGCATTAATGCAGAAAGGGGGCAGATATGGTAAACCAAGAGCTGTGTATTTGCTGTGCACATAACCAAGCAGAAAGTGGGGCTTTCCAGTCAAAACTCTGGTCTTATCAAACCTTGACGGAGGTCTGTAGGAGCAGATGGCGTCCGCTAGGGAAGAAGTTCAAACGCTTAATCTAACTCTTTTTTGTGCTAGAACTAAGATAAGTATTTTTGGCTGAGCCCACAGATGCCCTTTACCAGGTTATATCTTACATACACATGTTCACTGTAGAAATAATTTAGATAAAATGTTTTTGTTAAATTCTTGTTTATGATTTTTTTGTAATGTATGTACATTTCAAATTAAAATCCTTATTTCAAAACAAAATCCTTTTGTCAAGAGATGTTCACTTGTATTTGCTACAAAGAATAGTCCCTCAATGAGTTTGCCGGTATATATAACCCTGTGGGTTGGGCAATTACAGAATACAGGTAACGAGGACCTGTTAGAAAACCTAGTAAGGCACATTACCAAATACAGTCTTGAAAAAGTATTCGTATCCCTCGTATTTTTCCACATTTATAAACATTACAACCACAAACTTGAGTTTTATTGAGATTTTATATGATACTGCAACGCAAAGTAGCTATTTGTGAAGTGTAAAGAAATTGATATATACTTATTTCAAATTCAATTATTTTAATAAAATAAAATTAATAAAATAAATAAATGTAAAGTATGGGGTGGGCATATGTATTCAGACCTTTCATCATTTAAATCATTCAATTGTAGCTTTGGTTGTGTGTTTAGGGTCCTTTTGGCATGACAATGACCCGTAAACATTGTCCAAAGTCGAAGGTGAACCTATGCCCCAGTCTCAAATCTTTTGCAGCTTCTGAAAGGTTTTACTCCAGGATTGCCCTGTATTTAGCCCCATCCATCTTTCCTCAACTCTGCTTCCCAGTCCCTGCTGAGGAAAACCCCAGAACATGATGCTGCCACCACCATGTTTGACGATGGGGATGGTGTATTCAGGGTGAAGTGCAGCGTTAGCTTTCCTCCACACAAAGCGTTTGCAATCTATGCCAAAGAGATCAACTTTGGTCTCATCTGACCTGAGCACCTCTTTCCACATGCTTGCTGTGTCCCTACATAGACTGAGGCAAACATACAGGACTTCTAATGGCTTTTTTTTTCAAAAATGCCACTCTTCCATAAAGGCCATCTTTGTGGAGTACACAACTAATAGTCCTGTGGACAGATTCTGTCACCTGAGCTGTGTATCTTTGCTGTTCCTCTAAAGCGACCCTGGGCCTCTTGGTTGCTTCTTTAATTAGTGTTCTCCTTGCCTGGGCTGGCTGTTTAGGTGGACAGTCACGTCTTGGTAGGTTTGCGGTTGTGCCATACTCCATGTCCAGTTACTGGTGATGAATTAAACAGTGCTCTGTGAGATGTACAGAGCTTGGGTTATTTTATATAACCTAACCCTACAATACACTTCACCACGTCCCTGAGCTGTCTTCTGGGATGTTCCTTGGTTTTCACAGTGTTGTTTGATCACCTATAGTTATACTGAGGATAAATGACATGGAAAGAACCTACTATAATGTGTGCATTAATTCTATATCTAATCTATATCCTCATTAAACTGAAATATTTCCTGGCCGGCCACTGGCCTTCGCCTGGAGCATTCCAGCATCCTGCAAAACTCATCTGTTCCTAGCTCCCTTGCCAATGTAGGCATCGGATGGTTGCAATTCCTGTCATCTTTCAGCTGTGTGGATGCTCCCAGCCCAGCCATTCAGATAGGCTGGGGCCAGAGGGGGATGTAGCCATACTGCCTCTTGCTTGCCATAGATAGACATTTGTCGAACATTACATATGCATGGCAAATGGCTCTGATTGGACGAGAGCCCACACATGCACTGTAGGACTGAGGAAAGGTGAGTTTGTATGGGCAATCTAGGGGGTTTCAAAAACAGGGTGTAAGGCACAAATCCAGCGAAAGTCAAAATCCTTGGTTGTGTTATGCTTTTAGGTGATTCAAAGAAGCATCAGGTTGTATTGCCCTCCCTTTTGATGCCCCCCCCCCCATCTTCTGCCTTCTCATAGTCCTAGTTCTTGGTTACTGTAAACAATTTGATGACACAATCACCACTCTGCTCACCCTTCCACTATAAGCGGGACCACATCTTGCTCTGGCCGAACTTTGCCTGGATTTGTTCTCTTACAAAGGAGCAGCAACATTGGGTCCGTAGCCCACAACAGCGCAAGTCTTGTGTTTATTTGTCTGTAAATGACTAATTGTGGTGAAGGGGAATGCATGACCTTGTGGTTAAGACAGCGGCTGATGAAGAAATATTTTCCAGGAGAAATAAAGAATATTTGACATTTGACATGGCTTGTTTTGGTTTATGTCATGTTTTCCATTCACTCAGTCTAGATATTTGGCTTTTTACCTAAAATAATGTATTAAAAACATAAGCGACAGTGTTATCTAATGGAAACGTGTCTTGTTTAGACATGGTGGTGAAGCAAGTTTGTTAAATAAAAGAGCACCCTAATAATTCTCTCAAGATGAGAAGTGACTGGAGAATGCACATACTAGTGATGCAAATGTTTGAAAGCAGGTCGTGTAAGCTGTGATATTCTGATTGAATGATGAATAAGGATAACTAATTAAACCGTATGACATGCCTATTCTCTTTGAAATGTTAGAGGTTGAGATGGTGCAGCCATTATTGTAGCAAAAAAATAATAAAAATAACACATTAGAATTGATTTAGTACAGCTACATATGGCGCTAAGTTGCATCTAGGAAGAAAAACATGAGAAAAATCATTTTCTCTCAAAAAACTTGACTACAAATACGGTGCTAAATCAACCCCATTTTGATTGAGACCATTTCTGTGGGGATATGCTTCTATTTAGACACAAAAGCATAAGCAAGGTCAACCTATTTAACAGCTGAAGGTATTTATAGTGGACCGAGATCCCGGACCTAGAGTCTGAAAAACTTTAAGGCTGGGTGAAACATTGCCCTAGGGGTGTCATGATCTGCTGATTCAAGGTCAATGTTGGAAGTGGGCAGTAGAGGTTTTAGCCCAGGTATAAGCAGAGTTGAGATGATTTTGCAATTCATCGGTGAAGCCAAAAGGAGCCTGGTCTATGTAAGGCATCCAATCTCAAGAATACAGAAAGCAGCTCACTCAGAAGACCAGCCGGCAATTTGTTGGCTTCTTGGCAAAAAATTGAATAGGCAATTTCACACAGGTGCCAAAGCCAAGGTAGTACCAGCGAGTTGACCCGTGCACTGCTGGTATACAATGTCACTGTGCCTGTGACCTAATTTTGGCTCATGTACTTTGGCCTGTTGGGACCACAACTGACAGCACCTTGTACCTTTAAATAAACCAACATTGCGTCTTTAGAGATTTTTTTTGCTCCTCGTCAAGATCATCTGAAAGCTATACAGCCACATATTGGATCCAAGGAGCATCGCATTTGTGCAATGTAACACGAAGAACATGAACGTGCATGCATGGATTGCAATGTGAGTCTGCAGGCAGCCACTTGGCACAAAGCCTGACGTCGTGTATTGAGATTCCTGCTGTTTGGAATTATCTATGTTCAGGAAGTGCTGGTTTGTCTTTGGATTCTTCTGCCCCTGGAACCACTGTGACTAGTGAACCTGTGTTCTTCTGTGATTCTGAACAGGCTGGTTCTTCTCAACTTTGATTCCTAGACTTTTGTACTGACTCTCTGTATTGGAAATTGGCTTACCCTTTGACCTATGAACCTGTGCAGTCTGCCCCTGATTCTGGCCTGCTGAATCATCCCAAAACCTGAGCTGCCTGCCTTGGACCTTTTGCATTGTTTCTGGCTATGATTATATTGTGTTGCCATGCAAGTTGTAGTTGCATGGCAACATTTTGCCATGTGATACCTAGATCTTCCAGGTGGATGGCCTGCAATGTTGCTGCAGCCCAATCTTATAGATTCTGGGACCTGGTTCGCTAAGCTTTTAAGTGCCTTGTGACTGCTATTGGCATTGCGCTGGAGGCACTTCCAGTTGTCATAGGGGTTGTCTGTAATTACCATGTTTTGGCCCCTCTGCACAAAGCCAGACAGGTGCATCCTGACAATCCTATTGGTAAAAAAAAAAAAGAAAAATAATTATCCCAATTAATCAAAAAGGCCTGACTACGAGTTAAGTTTAGAAATTGTAGCGAATACATTAGGTTTTCACTTGATAGTTCATGTCTCCTATGTACATCTGTAAATGTGGAGCGATGCTAGTTGTGGAATGCTCTTCTTTTCCCAATTCGGTAAACACATTAGGAGGATCTAGTAATGTATAAACCATTTATATGTTTTGGCAGTTTAAAGTAGCTTTGACAAGTTCTTGGCTTTCCACATCTACAGATTCACTCGACGTTTATGTCCCCCCTCCCCCTCGGCTCATAACATGGAATAATATATTCCAGACGAAGCTCTGTTTGGGGACCTCTCTCCAGACAAAAAAAATAGTGGTTTGTACATTCAGAAATTATGAAGAAGTCTGCGTTTCCAAAAGGAAAAAAAAATCAGTGACAACATTCTTTCATCAAGAATTATTTTCGGAGTCTATCATAGGTTCATTTTTAATCCAATGCAAATATTATTCTTCTCTATCTAAATCGCTCAGGTCATTTCTATGAATAATGGAAAAATAAGAAGCACATGCTTTGGAGATTTGGCTAGAGCCACAGCTTTGACTCAAGGGTGCATTTACCCCCTGGGGGTACTTTGAGGCATATGGGCTACGGATTGGTATGTTGGCTGAGGTTGTTGTTGGGGTTAATGCGGCACCCTTCAGTGACTATGCCAAACGCCTATTTTACCACAACCCCTTTTACCGCTAATCACTATTATTTTTGCTTAAAGGATTGGAACAGTAAATGGTGCACTACTAGATGCAACTGCAGAGATTATGTTAACAGTTTTTTTTTAGTGCAAAGGCAGTCTGCCTTTTTTTATTTCAGTACATTTTCATTTAAAATGTATCATTTATCAAATTAAATCATCAAACCAGTACACGATAGGCATAACATTTAGAGCATCGGTCAGGTTAGGTAACATGCAGCCATCACATCTTACAATTATGAATGGAGGTGGCTATCATCGGAATATTCTTGAAAATGTAAAAATATAAATACTCACCACTGTCGTCTGCATAAACTATGGGTTTACCTATCTACCTATTTACCAAAACAACCCCCCCATATTTAGTTCAAACTGTGTTGAAGTAAGGTAAAAGTAGAGAGAACAAAAAGAATAGAACAAAGAACCAACAAGAGAAGATCTGTCTCCCTGCCCTCCCCCCTCCAGATTTATAATGTCCCTCCATGGACCCCACATTTGTAGATTTTATCAAAAAAACTGGCATCTTTTTAAAGGGTAATACCACTTTCAATTGAATTTTTGAACGTGTATATTTTTGTGTGGCAAAATTATGTCTTAAAGGTGCTGAGCTGATCTAGCATTTTCTAATTTTATTTTTTTCTAATGTTAGCAAATGTGTGTTTAATGAAAGCAATTTTCATCTGTTGCTATTGGCAGCGTACACCAAGTGCAGAATTGGTGTACGTTGCCAATAGCAACAGACTGCAGATGGTTGTACAGAACATAGCAGCAGTGTTCTGTGTGTACAGGCCTCGCTTCTCTCCTCTTAGTGTGTGGTGCCAATAGCAACCGATTGCAGGTAGTGATAACTGCTTCCATAATATATACATTTGCTAAAATAGGAAAAACATAAAAAGCACTAGATCAGATCAGCACCCTGGGCACATAATTTTGGCACAATAAATCTACACTTTTAAAAAATCCATCAAAAGTGGACTTACCCTTTAAGTAGGACCTCCAGGACATCGCTATAATGAGCATGGCCGCCATGCAGGGATAAAATTGGAATTTGGCCTGTGCGAAAAAATGCATAGAAACATTGCTTTTATTTTGCATTTTAGGAAATGGTATATCCTAAAACGGTTGAGCTGAGACATATGAATTACTGAGAGACTAAGGACCTCCCCAACTAGGCTATTTATTAGTGAGTTAGGGAGATTTAGATACCCATAGCCATGTGGCTATTATGTCCTAAACTTGATTCCAAAATATCACTGTATATAATTTTCAGACATATCCACCGATTGTGGATAAAATCCATGATTTGACTAGGGTAGAGATTTTAGGTATATGCCAGCCTACCTAAACCTGCTTAGAACCATATACTGCCTATTCCTAAAAAAGCATGAAAGAAAGTTTACTATCTGTTTTTATAGGATAGGTACAACCCTCAAAATGAATCCATGACAGTATTGTGATTCTTACCTGTGTTGCATAACCTTTGGATGAGCTGAGATTGACCTTATTACGATTCATCGTCTTAGGGAATCTGTTATGATTTTTGAAGGTGTTTAACTAGAGCTTCATGGATTAAGGAGGTATTCGTATTCACTGGATTCAAGGGGGTATTTTGGTGTAGTGGGAATAAGGCAACCAGTCTAGAGGTGAGAAAGTACAGTCCTGTTGATTAGAATAAGAATTGTACGTTTTCCACATGGTTCCCATAATGTGCTTTTTTTTCTTTCTTTGTTGTTATTTGACAGGGTGGGCAAGGGATTAAAGTAGACCAACACCCTTTGTGGCGGGAATTCAGCCCGGTGCTCACATGGGCAGTGACAGTGCCACAATTGTCTGCCTGGTGCTCACATGGGCAGGACATTTAGTGGCCAAAACGTCACTGCCTACGGACACCCTGGAGGGGTTACGTGCGGGGGAGGCTTTAGCATTCTGGATGCTTCCCCATACTGTCATTCTAGCTGCTGTGCTGGCAACCACCAACACCCTCTCCGCAGAAGGTGTGTGTCCGCTTTGGGGATATTTTCTCTCATTAAAGACAGGAAGTGCACAAAAATCATGGGTGCCATTGTTACTGAACTAGGGTAATTGGCACAAAATGGTCCCTGTCGAATAACATTCCCGTGTTTGAGGCTACATACTCACAATGGGGCTTGAAATAGTTGCTGACAACAGATTTCTTTCAATCTGAGTGCCTTGGATGGGATACTAAGGTTTCCAATTTGATCCATTGAGCCATGTAGTTTAACCCATAAGAACTGGTGTGGGATGGACCCGATCACTCCTTTACCCATTCCACCCCCCCCCCCCCCCATTTCTTTTCCTTCTCCTCTCCTCTGTTTTACTATCTCTGTGTAATTGTGTCTTTCTCCTTCCTCCCATGTTTTCTTGCAAAAGTCGATAGGCAAGGACACATAATGATATGAGGAGACTTTGTATACCGTAAATATATCAGAGATTTATTAACAATCACAGACTAGGGCCTTGATTGATCAACAGCTGAAAAAATTCTCATAGTAGTAAAAAACTAATTTAATGAGAAAAAAACCTGAGAATATCAATGTTGAAGAATCACCAGATAAGAAGACAATGAAAGTCAATGGCACTTTTTTACTCCTGAGAAAAGTAGTGAACTTCACTTACACTGTAGTAAAAAGTGCCATTGACTTTCATTGTCTTCCTATCTAGTGATTCATCAACAGTGACATTCTCAGGCTTTTTTTTTCTCATGAATTGAATTTTTTACTACCATTAGAATTTTTTTCAACTCCTGATGAATCAAGGCCAATGCTTGAGACTTAAATGCTTGGTGGCAAAAATCCCGAACTCTTCTGTATCCAAGTTAATGTTCTTTTTTTTTTTTTTTTTTTTTTTTTTTTTTAAGCAGCTTTGATCTTTATTTTCTAACTTCTGAAGTTGTTCGATTGCAGACTCCAGCCCAGGTCTAACATCATGAAACCCAAACAGGCATATCACCCGTAGGTGTGAGCACACATTTTCCAGCTAAATGCTACAGGAAAAATGTTTATTTTTTGACGCCTCAACAGAACTACAAAAGTACGGTGGACTTTATAGTCCTGGAGGGATTTGGATAGAGATCTTGTGTTCTAAGTTATAGTCTCAAATAGAGAGCTTTAAAACGTTAATTGCACGTTCACCCTTACACATCGATGCCTTGCTAACCATCAGAGACCTGCCTGTAAATCATTTGCAATTTTATATATCTTTTCTGTTTTTATCAGCAGGGGCTGAAGGATGTAAAGTGCGGCAAGTACAAAAAACTGAAGGGGGGAAAAAGCTCTTATAAGTCCTTTTTTTGGGGGTGGGGAATTTTGAAGGGAACCATATAAATGTCCATGAAATGTTTGTCCCACCTGCAACTCAAAGCATGCTCTTAAATGGGCTCTTGGGGGTTCTAAAAACCTCAGGAAATTTTCTCTTTGTAGTCTGATCATTCCTTTTCAGAATTACAAGCAGTGTTTTGTAGAATGTACATTTCGTATATAATAGTCTCTCTGCATGGAAAGATTCTTGTCCTTTTTTTTTTTTCTTTTTTTAAACGGTAGTCCAATCTAGTCGAGCAGTATTCCTTAGAGTCCAAACAAGGTCTAGGTTCATTAAATAGCTTTTGAAGATGGGTTTTATGATCCTTTCTATACAAGGCTGGAGAAGGTATAATTCTTTTTCACGAGGGCAGCCTTTCAATGAGGTCAAAGCTCTCCACTGGCAGAGTCCAGTTAAATGAATGTTCTGTGTCTACAGTTCCTTTGGGAGAGACATTTTTCGAAGGTTACAGCTGAAGTTTCCCTTGAATTCACAGGAAAGATGTGGAATTATAGACTTAGTGAAGGGTTGACAGCTTAATGCAGTGATTGCAGTTGGCCAGGGTTAAGAGAGAGGTTGATGAGTTTAGCTTTAGAGAAAAAAATTCTCATCCCATTTTTCCACCCTAAAGAACACCGTAATCACTTGTCGTGCAGACATAATTGTATGTAAGGTATGAGCCATATGTTTAAGCTGAGCTTGTCGTCTCTTGTTATTTTTGGTCTTCCTAAATCAGCAGCCAGGGCATAGCTAACTACAGAGTCATTTTCTTTCTGTCATTTGCCCACTTTGTGCTGAATTTATGTTTTAGAGAGTTGCATTTTATTTTGGTATCTTACCAAAAATGTTTCAAGAGTTCTTGAAAATATGCTTGGACTACTATAATTAAAAAACAAAAAAAAAGATTGGCCTGTAGTCATTTGTAACCTTCAGCTCCCATTCCAACATCATGAATCTATCTTGTGTTTCCTGCTGTTGAAAAATAAAAGTAGCTGGTGACATCACAAATGAACTTCGAAGTTGGACTAAGAACTGAAATAGAACGGCCAAGAGGTAGTGTTTGCTATAAGGTCAAGCTGTTTGTTCTTAAAGTTGTCATTGAGAACGTTCCCTAGTTTCCGGGGAACAATCTCTGGTTGTAAATATTTGTGCTTGGTTATATTTATATATTCCTGAATTTAATTGTTTGTTTCGCGTTCAGTAATTAATTTACTATACTTACAAGTTCTTTTCATGTTTCCATATGAGGTTTATCTATATTTTGGCAAGACAGCACTTTGATTGCATTGGACTTAATCCAACATATAAATCTGCAAATATATTAATGTGTCTTATTTTGGGCATTTTACTTCTCATCCAAAAACTGCAAAAAAACAGGATAGATGTCACGAATGAAAATTTGTAAATTAGATTTTAATTGATCCACCAAAATAAACCAAAATGAACAAAGGGGGAGTGGCAGCTGCTCAGACCATTTTATAACTAACCTGGGAGGTGCACGTTAGCAGGGCAATTAGGTTACTAAAGACTTAAAGGAGCCGCAGCACTCAACCCTGTTAGCTTGCAGACCAACCTATAATCTGTCTCTAAATCTGGTAAAAACAGAGGCTCGGTCACACACATCTGCAGAAGTATGCTAAGCTGCACCACCATGCCAAGGTGCCTCTATGGGTGCAGTGACAGTCCTAACTCATCTCTGAGAGCCCCATTTGGGACATACAATGCAAGAGATAAAACGGGAGCAGCCCACCTGAGGCTGCCCCAAACCTCATGTGCAAGCCATGGGGTGGAAGGGTCAAGACCTTGCAATACAGCCTAGACCCCACACCCCATGTGCTTGCACAAATTCAAAATGAACAAAGGGGGAGTGGCAGCTGCTCAGACCATTTTATAACTAACCTGGGAGGTGCAAGTCAGCAGGGTTGAGTGCTGTGGCTCCTTTAAGTCTTTAGTAACCTAATTGCCCTGCTGACTTGCACCTCCCAGGTTAGTTATAAAATGGTCTGAGCAGCTGCCACTCCCCCTTTGTTCATTTTGAATTTGTGCAAGCACATGGGGTGTGGGGTCTAGGCTGTATTGCAAGGTCTTGAATTGATCCCACATTGCATCCCTGGCATTTCTTCTACCAATGCTCGCACTAGTGTCAGCAAATATCTGAATGGCTGGTGGAGTCTGCACGCAGTAGGGGAAAGCAGCCAGCATTAGCCACCCAGCAAAACCATTCATTTTGTATATATTTTCACACATTAATTTTCCCCAAAAACTATTCTGATTGTATGAAAGCCATTGGGGCATGGAGCGAGGTAATCCCAGGGGCTTCACACACAGCGGCATTCTAAACCAGGATGTCTCTGTGTGTTAACCAAAACACAGGAGGGTAAATATCCAGTTTTGTTCTGCTTTAAAATCCCCCACCCTTCTACTCCATGTTAGAAACTGCCAAGTGGCGCTATAAATAGCTGCCTCTACCAGGCTCATGTTATATGAAAAGTTATTTCCCCCTCTCTTGCTAACATACCCCTACGATCATATTTATTACAATTTCCTGTTTTTGTAGTTGCCTCCAGACCACAAGGATCTTCTTGTATATATGCCATTTAAGCAAGGCTAAATTAACAGGATGCTCATGGGGCTCCAGCACTGTGGCTTGGCTCGGACTGACCTGATTCTTTGTCTTTACATTGTAATGTTGCTCACTGTGTATTTGCGCCTCACAATACAGCAGGCTTGAAAACCTATAGATGTTTCTATAGATTCCTTAAGCATTATTGTATAGGGACCTCCACCACACTTAATCTGGCTATGAAATTATGCACATTACTAACTAGTGTTGGGTGAACCCATAGAAGCTTGGATTCCGCAAGCTTGGACGAGCTTTGTACAAAAGCTTGGTTTGGGTATCCAAACAGAATCCCAATTTGAAGGCCGAAAAAGGGCTGTAAAATGGGGATGATAAGGGGTAGAGTGCTGGAAATTTGTGGTAACACCAGGGCAATTGCTCTGCACAAACTGGGGTAAGGACAGTACTAATCTCATGTATCCTTTATTTTAAAAAAATAATCTGCCCCATAACAAGCTGTGTGACAGAACCCCCCCCCATCATCCCATAGCAGACTGTGACAGAGCCCCCCTATCACCCCCATAGCAGACTGTGTGACAGAACCCATAGAAGGCTGTGTGAGAGAGCCTCCTATCACCCCATAGCAGACTTTCTAACAGAATTTCCCCCATCTAACACAAAGCAGACTGTGTGGAAAAACCCTCTGTCATCCCAAAGCAGAAAATGTGGCCCTCCGTGTGAGCTACCTGGGCATTGTAGTCTGAGACAACTTGCGGCCATCCCCCATTGCAGCCTAGCCCTGTCTATGACACACCTACTCCCTTTTCTGAGTGGTTGGGGCGAGATGGTCGGCCTGTTGGCCAACTTGATTGGCTAAGTGGAGGGCTAGAAGCTGGTTCAGTAGCCCATCAACCAGATTTAATCATGGGCCCGAATGCCGAACCATGACCACAGGCCTCTGACTGAACTCTGTATTTGGTTCAGGTTCGCCCAACACTATTAATAACAAATCTGAATCTGGAAAAAAATACAAGAGGAACCCGGCAACACATGGACCACAGTTTTAACCTTCCTACTCTTGGACCACAAAAAACAGGTCATACTGTCTTTAGACCTATAAGACAAAGATGGGCTTTCCATTTTTGTCCCCCACAATGCAAATCAGTTCTGAGCCAACGGTCAGTTAAGCAGTAGGCCCTTCATTTTGGCTTGGATATTATAAAGGGGGGGGGGGGGGATTACTAGCATCCTTTGCATAATGGTTTAAACTTTATAGATTCTACACAGGATTTAAAGGAGATCTTGAAGTGACAGTGGGATCAGTGGGAAGCGATCCTGTAACAAATCAGCAGAGTTGAAGCTTAGGAAGTGACACGTGGGGTTAAAGTTTTTCAGGTCTTCTGTGGCTATTGGTGTCTAATTTGTAAATCTGTTGTAGCAATGTTTATGGCTATAGACAAGAAATCTTCAGAAAACACCCTGAACTGATTCTCCTGCTTTGTACGGCAAGTTGACAGTTCCAATCTGACAAACGGATCCACTTGTAATATTACATACCACAAAGCAGACCAAGAACTTCAATATAAATGTCTACATGTGGAGTTCCAGATGTGTGTATGGGTTTAATAAAAGTCATCTGTGTTTAACAAGGATGTTCCTGGCCATAAGAAGAAGCTAATATGCAACTTGAACATCAACTGTTTCCTGTAGACCATGTTAGTAACTTGAGTTTTTATCATTCCACATGATTGCCATGGAGACCGGGGATGCTCGGGGACACTCATTCTGCTGTAATGCTTCCCTCATTCTGACAACATAATGACCTGCAAACCACAAGAGATACAACAAATGTGTAACTGGACACATACAGCACGTTATCATTTTTATACCAGGATAGTGAGCTGTTTGCTACGGACTTTTATAGAGACAACTACTTTCAATCAGTCATAACCTCTGCCATTCCCCATTCCCTCAGTGGCCCTGCAATTGAAAGGTTGATTACTAGTGAAAGTGCCACAGAGGTAAAAGGGTGTCATTATTAGTACATCACATGTCCCCCATTAAATTATGCACTAGAAGCAGAACCCCCCCTGGTTGTCCGATCTGACTCACCCTTCCCTGGTTCTACAGCGCATACGCATTCCTCCTGTCCAATCAGCTCACTGAAATCCGTTCCCACCCCTTAGGCTCGATTCAGAGAGACAAAAAAAAACCTTCCGTTTTAGTGCCGATGTCGTATTATTTTCAAATGTTCCCGCTCTTGTATGAATGTGCGAGCGATTCTATGCATGCATTGTAAACCTTCTGTAAAGTTTCCGTCCGTTCGTATGCCAGAGTACGAGTACGAGGATGTCATTTTCCAGCTTGACTTTTCTGTTTCATTTTCTCAGGTAACAACTAGGGATGAGCGAATCGGTTCTAACGAACCTGAATTCGCTCCGAATTTCAGGGAAAATTCGATTCAGCACGAACCCGAATTTTTAGTCGTTCGTGCTGACCGAATTTTCCCTGAAATTTAAAAAACAAAATGCCGGCATGGTGGGTGCGGGGAGGCCGGCATCAGAGGACAGCTGACAGCGCAGCCGGCCTCCCCGCTCCCACCATGCCGGCATTTTTTTTTACATTTCAGGGCTTGGTGGGAGCGGGGAGGCCGGCTTTCGCCGCCCGCTGACAGCGCAGCCGGCCTCCCCGCTCCCACCAGAGATGAGCGATTCGCTAAAGTTCGATTCGGACGAACCCGAATTTCTTTGAGAAATTCGGCGAATCGCCCGAATCGAATTTTTGAGAAGTTCGCTCATCTCTAGTAACAACGTAGGCTTTTGTTTTTGCCCTTTTCCCATCGTCTCCTTGCACGAATCCTTTACGTTTCCAGATAGATTCTGTTTCCCTTTTACAAAAAATAATCGTCCAGACGGAAATACTTACGATCTTGCGCCTGCGCACTACAAACTTAACTCATTAAAGTGCTCGCCTACATATTTTGGACCCTTAAAGCTCACCCCAACCCCTTTGCGCTATCCTCCAGCTTCCCTTTTGGACCCTTAAAGCTCACCCCAACCCCTTAGCGCTATCCTCCAGCTTCCCTTTTGGACCCTTAAAGCTCACCCCAACCCCTTAGCGCTATCCTCCAGCTTCCCTTTGGGAACATTAAAGCTCACCCCAACCCCTTAGCGCTATCCT
Organism: Gastrophryne carolinensis; assembly: GCA_027917425.1. Taxonomy (NCBI): domain Eukaryota; kingdom Metazoa; phylum Chordata; class Amphibia; order Anura; family Microhylidae; genus Gastrophryne; species Gastrophryne carolinensis. The sequence continues at coordinate 54,163,336 of CM051244.1, forward strand.
CCAGCTTCCCTTTTGGACCCTTAAAGCTCACCTCAACCCCTTAGCGCTATCCTCCAGCTTCCCTTTTGGACCCTTACAACTTACCCAAACCACTTAGCGGTTATGTTTTTCTTCCATTTTATGTCCCTAAAACTTACCCAAACCACTTTGCGGTTATGTTCTTCTTCCATTTTAGGCCCCTAAAACTTACCCAAACCACTTCCTGTTCATCTGAATCTTCATCTCTAAATATTTTTAGAAACCTTTGTTTGTTGTTAATGTATTTGTGTAAAAAAATGACACTGAAACTTTTTTTTTTCTTTTAATTTGAAGGCCATTTTTTGGTGCCATTTGTAAAATATTTTAGTTTTCCAAATTTTTAAAAATTTAAAAACCACATAAAATTTAAAAAATGTAAAACTTTATAAAATGTTAAACTATTTACATTAATAAAAACAGTGACAGGACCCAGAACACTATTCTTCTGTTGTCCCCAACGAGTCACGCAGCAGCTGCATATTGGCCACCAACTCAAGGACCCTTCGATTCATTTCTTCCACTCTTGCCCGTGTGGTCCCTGTATAAAACTGATACAAAAACATAATTTTGCGCCAAATACATGTTTCTCACCTGTGGATGGAATGTTTTTTAGTTGCCAACCTAAATAAACTCGACATATGTCAGTCTGCTAAGTCATTACTCTAAGTAAGTGGGCAGAGGTCATTCTCCAAAGTCATTACCTAAAGGAAGCAGCCGCAGATCAGTCTGCTAAGTCATTACTCTAAGAAAGTGGGCGGAGGTCATTCTGGGAAGTCATTACTCTGAGGAAGTGGGCAGAGGTCATTCTGCTAATGACATTGACTCTGCCTTTATGAATCTTGGTGATCATGTCACTTAACACATACTGCAAAGAATGACATTACAACTTACTTGGTTGGTGGCCGACGGATGCTTCGTTGGGGACAGCCCTACGTCCTGGGCCCTGCCACTGTTGTGAGGTAGAGGCTGTCGAGACATGGCAAATAGGGTCACTTATAATGTCTTAGTCAACAGTAATCAAATGTCAATTTCAATGTGTGTGTCACATTACTCACCTTCTCCCTGTGCCTCCTGGGTGAGATCTGCTGCAACCTCCACATTTTCACCCGCTCCAGAAGCATCTACAAAAACAGATTAAGGGACTTAGCTTTGTAGTAAATAGCATGTATATGTGTGTGCGGTTACATGAAGAGTCACATACCAGAGGCTCCCGCATGTGTCGCTGGGTACGACTCCCTGCCCACGCCGTGCCGCCCCTCCTCTGTGGAAAGGTCCAAGGGCTGGTCGGAGGACCCAACAGAGGAGGGGAAGGACCGTCGCACTGGAGATCCACCACCTTCACTTCCAGCTGCAGATTCATGCAGCACTGGTCGGCCTGTGTGCTTCCGGTGCGGCGGATTCCGTAATCCATTTCCAGCACTACAAAAGAAATACAATTCAAAATCAATGCCTACCTTCTGCATCAAACAAGGGAAGGTAAACCTGCACAGCGTGAATTCAGTAACATATGTCCAAACTGGATGCTGGCTAAAGTGGACCCAAACACCCAAAAATAGGGCAAATATATATGTTTAAAGAAAGGGCCTACCAGCTCAGACCCAAGGGTCCACACATATAGCCGCTCAACAGAACCATCAAAACAAATGTTTGAAATATTATCCCAAAGCTTTATTCTCTATAAATCTAAGCATAAAAACAATTAAAAACAAAGTTGCTAGAAATGGAGATGTTGGACTAATTAAGTTGTAATCCTACTGATATATAGCCAATTACAAATTTAAGCATATATATATTAATTGTTAATAAAGGGCCATATTATAGCCCAAAGAATAAAAGGTCAAATATATTTATGCCCAGGAGTTTCATAAGAATTGTGCAAGTGATACTGTTATAGTGCATATAAAGTCAAAAAAGAAAGAAAGTATCTGCTATAGATATGTCCATATAAAAAGACAATTAGATGAATATCAATGCTCAATAGAGTCAGTATAAAAAAAAGTGCTAAGTGCATAAAAGTGCAGGTGCTGAAAGTGCAAGTGCAAAAAGAAATGAAGCTCCAGGGCATATGCAATATAAGCCTGCCAAAATGTCAGCCAAACAGAATCACAGTCACAAACATTTGTTGAATATCAATGAAAACAAAGATCGATCTACATTACTGCATGATCAATATATGAGTCCTACTCCAGTATCTAGCATGTCACCACCACTGACGCGTTGCGTGGCAACTCCAATCTGCCACTTCCTCAGAGTGTGGTTTGTGTCCATCTGCCCCCCTTTAAATAGTCCCATATCTGGTGTCCTGCCCAGTACTGAAGGGATTTCCCGCCAGAATGAACTAAGGGCGGAAGTATGTGTGTGCAGACACAGATGGCTCCACTTGGTGTGTGGGCAAAAATGACGCTCGTTCATCACGCATGTCAACATGCTATCAAGTTGCAGGAATCAAAAATTAAAAATTAAAGATTACCGGCTGTCCGAGTCATCCCGCCGGCTCAGGCGGCCTCCCGCTGCCGCTGAATCGCGCTACCGTGCTACTCCACCGTGCCACCGTCAATCCAGTGCGGTGCAGCCCGGAGTGCGCACAGTGTGCATGCGCGGTGGTGCCGGGGACGCGCGCGTGCATGGCAAGAGACGCGCGCGCGCGCGCCACCCTCCGGCAGACGGCACAGGCTCCGGAATATGCAAATGTCAAAACTGTCATAGGCCTGCTGCCAATTGCAGGCAGCCATCTGTGTCTCCAGACAAATCCCCGGCCATCCACTCTGACTATCCCTGTACTCAGGGGACACCCCGGGGCATTCAAAAACAAGGCGGTTGTGTGCGGTTACATGAAGAGTCACATACCAGAGGCTCCCGCATGCGTCGCTGGGTACGACTCCCTGCCCACACTGTGCCGCCCCTCCTCTGTGGAAAGGTCCAGGGGCTGGTCGGAGGACCCAACAGAGGAGGGGAAGGACCGTCGCACTGGAGATCCACCACCTTCACTTCCAGCTGCAGATTCATGCAGCACTGGTCGACCTGTGCGCTTCCGGGTGCGGCGGATTTCTGTAATCCATTTCCAGCACTACAAAAGAAATACAATTCAAAATCAATGCCTACCTTCTGCATCAGTTACATCTAGCATGCAATCGCTATGTACTTACTAGGGAAATGGAGTCCGAAAAACCGCCGCATCCGGGGCATGTGCAGCCGTTTCAGGTACGACCAATGCTGCATGATCTGCGTGTGGGTGAAGGTGGTGTCCGTCTGATGGTGGATTCTGGAAACTATCTCCAGGGCGACGGTGCGCTTCTCAAAAGAGTTGGGCAGGTAGTCGTACCTGCGCTCCAGCATGGTCTACAAAACACAAAAAAAAACAAGGTTTGATTTAAAACAGCATACAAATATCTGTGAACAATTGATCATTTGACTAAATTACATTAACAGACACATTTGTAGCCTAATACAATCCTTGAAGCTGGCCTCACTTCAGTGTGAGCCCTCACTTCAGTTTGGCACGGAGTTTGATACACTTTTTAAAACAACCGTTTGTTCATGCGCTTCCTTAAGGGCTAGGCATGCATTTACATGGCAAATCAAAGGCATTAAAAGACACTTACAAGCATGATGATCTCTTGTTGGCGGGTGAAGATCGTGGGAGCCATCTTGCCTCTTGTCTGCAGCAGATAAGTAATGCCCCAGCGGTTTCCGGGTTCCGCACGGCCGGACAAACGGCCGTACGCACGCGTACGAGAACGCGTAAATGTCAGACCCCGGCATTAGTATTTAAAGGGGCCTGGAGCCACAGCTCATTCTCTTTCAGAGTCTCTTCATGATGCCAGCAAAAAAAAAAATGCAGCAAAGGCCAAAGCAGCCAAGGAAGCCAGCCGGAAAAGTGTGAGGAGGCTTCAGCAGGCCCCACCACTCGCTCCAAAATGCCTAAGGCGAAGCGGCCGGGAACCCGCAGTGGGCAGGCGAAGGCGACCACAAAGGCACCCACAAGCCCAAAAACAAAGGAGCCAGCGCAAAAGAAGAAGGACCAGGCCAGCAAATACACAAGTACGGCCCATAAAAAGCACACCAAGAGGGTGAGAAGCCCCAGCCCCCAAAGGTCACCATCACCCCAGCCACGTGGGAAAAGCTCACAGGCCAAGAGGCCAAGCCACCGGACCCGAAGCACCAGAAGCCAGAGCTCAGCATCACCCCAGCCACATGGGAAAAGCTCTCAGGCCACGTGGCCTAGCCACCGGGCCCGAAGCCCCAGCAGCCAGAGCTCAGCATCACCCCAGCCACGTGGGAAAAGCTCTCAGGCCAAGAGGCCAAGACACCGGGCCCGAAGCCCCAGCAGCCAGAGCTCAGCATCACCCCAGCCACCTGCATCAACCTCCCAGGGCCATGAAAGTGTGAAGGGGCCACAGAGGCACAGGCCAAGAAGCCCAACATCATCCACCACACCCTCTCCTCCTTGCCCACATTTGGCACTGGCACAGGTGGAAATGCAGGCAGAATATGCCACAGCTATGCCTGCTAGTTCAGTGGCCACTCAGGAAAGAACCCTGTCAGGGATTTTCCAGTGGGGAAATCCCATTTGTAAAAAGTGACCAGAAATTGAGACTGTGAGACAGAAATGGATATGGGGCAAACCGTGTTTAATAGTGAAAAAACAGTGGTAACTAAACAACAGTGGTAACTACACATCAAACACACTACATTTAAACGGTGTACAAATCACAAAGGGGAACATATATGTGTAAGGGAACTATACATATATACAAGTGAGATTAACACGCTCTGGCTGAACAATACACATACAGGTGAAACCAACACGCTCTGGCTGTACATACACAAGATGGAGTCCGGCAACAAGCATGCATAAGGATCAAAGAAAAGTCCAAATTCCAAGGTGGAAACACGGCTGGGATAGGGGGAGCAAACACAAGAGCTGAGGCAGGAGTCCTGGGTGCAAGGTTCAGATTTCAGAGTACCTGGGATCTAGGTACAGCATTCTGGGATAAAGATGACATAACAAAATGCTAATCCGCTGCCTGAATGGGCCGATCAGCTTATATAGGCTGAGGAGTTACAGGTGCTGGCTGATTGCCAGCAGCTCTGCAGGACAGAGCCATCTCCTGGTGGATCAGCACAATGCAGGGGAAGTTCCAGAGAAAGAGCCAGCCAGCAGTATTGACCAGCAGCACACTCAGAAGCCTAAGGAGGAACTCCAACCCTGACATTACCCCCCCTCAAAAAAAGCGGGCACCGAACGCTTTAAATAACACCACTGGAGATGCTTCAATCAGCATACGAGAAAAAATCCAGAAAGGTAGCATGGGATCAGACATATGATCTGGATGGGTAAAATTGGCAAACATCCCATGAGAGGCAGGCCGGACAGGAACCAAGCAGGCAGAAATCCAGACAGGGGCGATGCAGGCAGAAATCCAGACAGGGGCGATGCAGGCAGAAATCCAGACAGGGGCGATGCAGGCAGAAATCCAGACAGGGGCGATGCAGGCGACTCACACCCGGGGAGCTGGCAGGCAGGAAGCTCACACCCGGGGAGCTGGCAGGCGGGAAGCTCACGCCCGGGGAGCTGGCAGGCGGGAAGCTCACACCCGGGGAGCTGGCAGGCGGGAAGCTCACACCCGGGGAGCTGGCAGGCGAGAAGCTCACACCCGGGGAGCTGGCAGGTGAGAAGCTCACACCCGGGGAGCTGGCAGGCGGGAAGCTCACACCCGGGGAGCTGGCAGGCGGGAAGCGGCCCCGAAGCAGGGGAAGACCCAGCAGGTGCGGGCCCCGAAGCAGGCGAAGATCCAGCAGGTGCGGGCCCCGAAGCTGGTGAAGACCCAGCAGGTGCGGGCCCCGAAGCAGGCGAAGACCCAGCAGGTGCGGGCCCCGAAGCAGGCAAAGACTCAGCAGGTGCGGGCCCCGAAGCAGGCGAAGACTCAGCAGGTGCGGGCCCCGAAGCAGGCGAAGACTCAGCAGGTGCGGGCCCCGAAGCAGGCGAAGACTCAGCAGGTGCGGGCCCCGAAGCAGGCAAAGACTCAGCAGGTGCGGGCCCCGAAGCAGGCAAAGACTCAGCAGGTGCGGGCCCTGAAGCAGGCGAAGACTCTGCAGGTACGGCAGTCCCTCCAGGAACAAAATCAAGAAAGCAATGGCCAGGGGGACCGGGACCTTCACGGCAGCGCCCAGGGGGACCGGGACCTTCACGGCAGCGCCCAGGGGGACCGGGACCTTCACGGCAGCGCCCAGGGGGACCGGGACCTTCACGGCAGCGCCCAGGGGGACCGGGACCTTCACGGCAGCGCCCAGGGGGACCGGGACCTTCACGGCAGTGCCCAGGGGGACCGGGACCTTCACGGCAGTGCCCAGGGGGACCGGGACCTTCACGGCAGCGCCCAGGGGGACCGGGACCTTCACGGCAGTGCCCAGGGGGACTGGGACCTTCACGGCAGCGCCCAGGGGGACCGGGACCTTCACGGCAGCGCCCAGGGGACAGGACCTTCACGGCAGCGCTCAGGGGGACCGGGACCTTCAAGATCCAGGTTCTTAAGACAGTAACCTGTGCCCTTGAAACCTTTAAAATCAGCGCCTGGGTAACCAAATTCAGACCTTCCTGTGACTTTAGGAAACCCTTCCAGATCTCCTTGAGCCAGCGGGACATTGAAAAAATCCCCATTTGCAACCCGAGGTGTTTCAAAACCACGAGCACGTGGGGAATCTTCATGGCCTTCTCTAGGATTACCCGAAAGATGGTGATCGGGTTCGGGCTTAGGGCAGATATTACTGGCGCCCTCAGGAGGGCCCGCCGGTACAGAGGCAACAACTGGGCACGCCGGTACGGAGGCAACAACTGGGCACGCCGGTACGGAGGCAACAACTGGATCGGGCAAGGCAGGCACTGGCATCAATGGCTCAGTCAAGGCAGGCACTGGCATCAGAGGCTCGGGCAAGGCAGGCACTGGCATCAGAGGCTCGGGCAAGGCAGGCACTGGCATCAGAGGCTCGGGCAAGGCAGGCACTGGCATCAGAGGCTCGGGCAAGGCAGGCACTGGCATCAGAGGCTCGGGCAAGGCAGGAGAACCAACCTCAGGCGCTCCTACCTCAGGTGAACTAGGAGAGAACTCGACAGGAGATATAGATTGACAAACAGACATTAAGCCGGGCTTACAAACAGGTACAGGTTCAAACTCATAGGCAGAGAATGTGACAGGCTCAAAGACAGACATTGGGTCAGGGTCACAGACCGATTTAGAAGCAGACTCACAGCCAGGTTCAGGCATGGGCTCACAGTGAGGTTCAGGTTTAATCACTAGGGTTACTGGTTATTGGGGTCACCGGCATGGTTTGATGATAAACAGCAGACGGAAGCACCCTAGTGGACTGAACGGAGGACAGAACAGATGGATGGTGGTCATCCTCTGAAACAGATATATCAACCCCGGCATCAGACCCACTGTCATCCTCATCCTCCACGTTAGACTCAGAGGCAATAGATTTGGCTGAAGTTTCCAATTTCTGGGCTGAACAAAGTGCAGTCAGATTCAGGTCAGCCTCAGGAATACATAAGTAAGATGTGGCAATAAATTTAAGGAACTCTACAAAATTCTCACTGAGGTGTTTACTATGATTTAGCCACGCTTCAGCCCAGAAAAACAAATCATCTTTGAAAAGAAAATAGGCCACTTGACGACTCCAGGTTGTCATAGGAGACTGCTGGATGTAAGGCTCCTGTATTAACTTTAAAGCAGCCTGGAGAAACTGGGGGAAGGTAGCCAGAGTAAGCTCCTTATAACAAGGAGGAGGAACAAAGACATACCTATCTGTGGGACAGTCAGTGTCAATAGCAACTGCTGTCCTTGTGGACATCTTGGAACTTATACTAGACTTGCGTACGCTAGGAATCTCAATATGGATAGATTGAATCATTCTGACCTACCCAGGCGAGAAACTTCCCTGGGCATGCAGGGTGGTGAACTGACCAAAAACAAATAGACAAGGACAGACAACCTGCCTGTGCCACCAAGGAGGCAAAACCTCCGACCACGAGGGGCGTAGGTGATCCGGCACTTGAGTAGCCCGTAATCCACCCACTTCTTCGACAGAGCTTCTAAAGGTTAAGTTGCACAGGCCCCAGGTAATCCCGTGGTGGTCACAGACTTGGGGAAGGGAAACACAGGAGAGACATATACAAGACAAACAAAGAACTGGGCCCCAGTACAGACCAAGACAGGGCTGGGCCCCAATACAGACCAAGACGGGGCTGGGCCCCAATACAGATCAAGACGGGGCTGGGCCCCAATACAGACCAAGACGGGGCTGGGCCCCAATACAGACCAAGACGGGGCTGGGCCCCAATACAGACCAGAAGGCTTTAAGCCCAAATTTCAAAACAAGAAGGCCGGGGGCCCAACTAAGACTAGAGGAACTACAAGACCCAGGACAGACAGCATTACAGACTCTATGAAAAGCAAAATCTAGTGCTGGCACTAAGACCCTGCACAACAAATCCAAATCAGTCTTTACAGTCTCCTGGTCTATGGGATTAGCATTCTGTCAGGGATTTTCCAGCTGAGAAATCCCAATTGTAAAAAGTGACCAGAAATTGAGACTGTGAGGCAGAAATGGATATGGGGCAAACCGTGTTTAATAGTGAAAAAACAGTGGTAACTAAACAACAGTGGTAACTACACATCAAACACACTATAATCAAACGGTGTACAAATCACAAAGGGGAACATATATGTGTAACGGAACTACACATATATACAAGTGAGATTAACACGCTCTGGCTGAACAATACACATACAGGTGAAACCAACACGCTCTGGCTGTACATACACAAGATGGAGTCCGGCAACAAGCATGCATAAGGTTTAAAGAGAAGTCCAAATTCCAAGGTGGAAACACGGCTGGGATAGGGGGAGCAAACACAAGAGCTGAGGCAGGAGTCCTGGGTGCAAGGTTCAGATTTCAGAGTACCTGGGATCTAGGTACAGCATTCTGGGATAAAGATGACATAACAAAATGCTAATCCGCTGCCTGAATTGGCTGATCAGCTTATATAGGCTGAGGAGTTACAGGTGCTGGCTGATTGCCAGCAGCTCTGCAGGACAGAGCCATCTCCTGGTGGATCAGCACAATGCAGGGGAAGTTCCAGAGAAAGAGCCAGCCAGCAGTATTGACCAGCAGCACGCTCAGAAGCCTAAGGAGGAACTCCAACCCTGACAAACCCCAAGTCCATATCCAAGTCCAGTCCAATCAGAAGCCAGCCACCTGTCCTACATTTCTCCCCGACACAGCCAGCCCAGAATGTCCCTCCATTTGCAGCCAACCACTGATGAGCCACAACGTCAAGCAACAGGGTGCACATTGCGCCGAGGCCACTTGAGTGGCAGGTTTGGTGAGGCCCAAACTCTGGCATTGGCTAGTGGCCTCACCTTGTATTATGATGAGCTATATGGGCGCAGATCCAAAGCTACAAGCAAGCAGCGAAAAGCCGAGATTTTGGAGCCAGACAGGTCAATGCAGTGGGGGAAGAGCTCAAAGATGTGGAGCAGATACAAAGGAAAATATCGGAAAGTATGCAGCATGGAAGAATGAAAATAAACAGCGTAATTACAGGTACATATATACTTTGTGGATTTTGCTTCATCTTGTATTGGAAACATTTATCTAAATGTGCGCAACTCTCTTTTTCAGCTTACAAACTGGCGGCGGATTCCCCACAAAACTGCAATTTACCCGAGCTGAGGAGATGGTGCTGGGACTGCTACATCCTGTGGCCTTAGAGGGACACTCGGCCCGACAGGACACTGACATCCCTAATATTCCTGCCGGTTAGTAATGTTACTGTGTATGTGAAATGTGATCTGCGTGTAAAATTACGCACAAACCCATATATTAGCACTATTAGCACACTATTGAGATTAGCAAAGGACTGCCTGTTATGTATTTTGAGAAAATTACATACAACACTTCCATCTTTATCTGTAGCCAATTTGGGTTGGAGCTGTGCTTTGCTCCGAATGACTTGATGTGGGGTGCTTGAACGTTTGACATGCATGTTTATTTTGGTTAAGGAGACCAATGTGTATTACTTCTTGACTAATACATCTAACAGATAATGACATTCATAGTCAAGTTTAACTTGGTCCGTTGGGGGGTTTGCCATTCATGCATGGGCCTGTGTTTTAGTGAACCATATGTGTTAATACACATCACCAATGCCTAGTTGTGTGTTAACATGCCTTCTTTTCCCCAATGCAGCCCAGCATCATCCCTCAGGTAGTGGGGAATCCTCTGCCAGTTTGAACATGCCGTCTACTTCCGTGCTGCCTCGGACCCAGGATCCGATATATACGGTAAGTGTCTTTATATGATGTTGCTTATGCATGTGCCTTGCCATGTTTCTTTTTGTGGAATTACATATGTAGTCCCTAAACTGATCCTTTTTTTTTTACATGTCCTAACAGACCCACACACTGATGGAGGAAATGCAGGAGCTGGAGGAAGATGGAGCCTTCATGGAACCTTCAGAACACCTCCCCCTGGGACAGAATCTGCAACTGTCCCAACATGTTTCTACAACAAATGCTCAGCAGCAGAGTGAAGCTGGCAGCATGCTGCCAGCCCACCGTGGGTAGCATGCAGAGACTGAGTTTACAGTCCCCAGTGTTACCTCTGCTGCTGAGGATTTGCCAAGCAGACCTGTGGCTGTTGGTGGACCTAGAGGCACATCATCTGCACGCCCCCAAACCCGGGGAATTGGGAGGCGTAGTCGACTACGTCGCCCACTTGCCCAGGGGAGGGGTGCGCAGATGATGGAGTCAGCATGGCACCATGAGAGGCGGCTATTTCGCCTCCAAAATCAACAAAACCACGAACATCTTCATGGCCAATTAGAAACCTTAAACAACACATTAAACTCCATGCTGACTGAATTTAGGTCCAACAACAGCCACATGGCCACCTTATCCAATTATTACAGTGGCATGCTTGAGGAAGTTCGAAATAGCAACAGCCACATGGCCACCTTAACTGCCAATCTCAGTGCCATGATGGCTGAATTTCGAACTTCTATAGAAACATGTTGGAACAGTTGCAGATGCCACACAGGCCCAGGTGAGGGCCCACCTCCAAGGGCCCCAACCTGGGTTTTATAGGCATCCCCCATTTTAAGGCCTGTTTGGCCTGTATCTGCTCCACATCTTTGATCTACATCCCCACTGTATTGACCTGTCTGGTGAGCCCTACCAATATACCCTTTTGGTATGGCTTTGCTTGTTTGCTTTGGATTTGCTCCCATATAGCTCATTAGAGTGCTGAGGTAGCCCACTAGCCAATGCCGGAGGTGAAGCCTCAATGAACCTGCCACTCAAGCTGTTGCGCTGCATGCTTGTAGCGCATGACATTGGTTCTGGCTCCTCCTGTTTGTAGGCATGATTGTGGGACATTCTGGGCTGGCAAACTACTACCTTGACCCCTGGCTGAGATTGAACTGGACGTGGATTGGGACTGGGGGTTCTTGTTTGGGTGTCACACTGAATAACAGGTGTAGATGTGGCATAGGTTTGGCTGCTTTACACCTGTGCCTGTGGCAAATGTGGCCAAGCAGGAGAGGGTGTGTCTGTGGGCCTATTTGTTGGATGCATAATGTGGACATGGCAATGCTTGTGACCTATGTTTGTAACATTTTAATTTGTCCTTAACTTTGCACAGGAGTGGCTTACTTTAAAACTCCTTCCTCTGGGCAATTGATTTGGATAAACTTTCATTTGTGTTTTGCCCATGTTTTTGATGCAACTATGGAAGTGACCATCAAATGCAATGTTTGCTTCTGAAATAAACTACATAAAATTGTAATTAACCTGTTGTGGACTAAGTTTATGCCTTTAAGTTTTGGCTGAATAAAGCTGAGTTAAAGTAGGCAGTAACACATTTGTAACATGCCAAAAAACCCAAATGACAATCATGTGTGAGGTTGTTTAAAATTATTTCTTTACTGTTTGTAAAAGTAACAAACAAACATAGAAACACAAAGGGCCAAAAACAGAATTAGCCAAGAAAAAAAGGACAAAACAAACAAAGGAACACCAAATTAAGCAAAATGTGTGGCTATTAAATTCGACCGCACGGCTTGGGCAGACGCACTCGGTGGGCCACGATAGTCCTCCTCTGGGTCATCGGTGGGTGGAGAGGGGGGCACATCCCCATACCGGGGGACACGCTGCAATATAGCAAAATTATGCAACACTGCACAGGCCATTATAATATCTATGACCTTTTTGGGGTCATACTGAAGTGCTCCCCCGGTATGGTCCAAGCATTGGAAGCGGGTCTTCAACAGGCCAAACGCCCTCGCCACCACGGCCCTGGTCTTCCTGTGCGCCCTATTATATGCCTCCTCGGCTGCATTATGGGGCCGGAGGACGGGCGTCAACAGCCACGGAAGAAGTGGATAGCCGGAATCACCTGCCAAAATGTATGATAAAAAACATAAATTACACATTCCTCAATAAATGGAATCCCCTAAACGGGCCATCAACATTAATAAGAGCCTAGGTCACATTTGCTTCACAGCATGAGCATACATAGTGTACAGGCCCTTCCAAAAATAAAAAAAACATCAAATAGATGTTTGAAAAAATTAAACATCCAAGATGGCGGGTGAGGGCCAATCAGCCAGACTGCTAACAGGTATTGGTTTCGGACTGTGCTGCTCAGCATTCTTGGATGTCTTAACTTTTCAAAACCCTGTAGCTGCTTGGTGTGAGTACAAACCAGCTCTAACCCGCCCCCTGCACTTTATCCCGCTCTCTTCTACTCAGTAAGTGTAATGCATCTACTCAAAGATGGCGCAGACCCTAGGAAAAATTCAAGGACATAATTTAAGCAGAGTGGAAGACTCATTATTACTTTAATCTAAATTCCATTTCTGCAGTTTGCTAATGCAGGACTAACATTTGGCAAGGCTTGGTTGCTTGAAAAATCTAATGGTTAAGGTCGTGTTTCACAGGTAAACAAGGTGTTCAAAAAGGCATAGTTTCATACATAGGACACAAATTAAATTCCTAGCCATACATATTAAAAAAAAGGACGTTATTGGCGGCAACTTACCAAGGAGCCATCCACTGGAAAATTCCCCAGACTCAAACCGACCGTATAATCCAGATCTGCAAAGAATGTAGGCATCATGGGATGAGCCTGGGAACCCGGCGAGCAGACTAAGGAACCGCATGTCCAGGGCCACCACTGCTTGGACATTCATTGAGTGGCCCATTTTGCGGTTCCTGGGATAAAAAAAAACAACAAAAACATTATAAAGGGGACGCAAACTAGGGGAACACTAACTCATCACACCCTAAGCAAATGCTGTGGGCAAATTAAATTAGCAATAAACAAGTACATAAGTATTTTGGCTTGCCAAAAAACAATATGTATGTTTAAAAAAGGAAAGATTAACTTTCCCGGGTCTATTTCAGGTACACATAAAAATTTTTCCTTGGTGAACACATGTGACATTTATATGCAACTAAATACGGTCCATGGTTCCACAGGGACTTTTTAAAAGGAGGGAATACTTAAAAGGAGGGATACATAAAATGTTGGGAAAATTCCAAGGAGGGATAAATTACAGGGAGGGAATAATTACAAGGAGGTAATAGTTTAAAGTAGTAAATAATTCCATGGAGGGATTACTTCCACGGAGGGAATATTTACAAGTAGGTAAAAATACAAGGAGGGATTAATTACAAGGAGTGATTATGTAAATGGAGGGGTAAATTACACGGAGGGAATAAAAAAAATAAGGGAAGTATTTGCAACTTACAAGGAGGGATTAATTCGAAGAAGGGACATTTGACAAGGAGGGTATTTTGGAATTTTGAAGGACATTAAAACAAAAACAAAAAAAAAGGACTGATTGAACCTGCCTGTAGATATACTCGTCGACTGCCGGAGGGACAAGGGCAACGTGGGTGCAGTCAATTGCACCCATGACGTTGGGCATGTCGGCGATGTTATAAAATGCCAGCTTAATCGCGTTACCATGTCATCAGGATAACAAATAAATTTGCGAGTAATGGTAGCCATGCCTTCCAAAAACTTGGATAGCGCGTGGCTCAAAGTAAGCTGGGAGATCCCCACGGAGAGGGCACCCAGCCTCTGGAACGAGCCGTTCGCCAAAAATTGCAGGCAGCCAAGCATCTTGGTCATACCTGAAATTGCTTGCCCCTTCCTTGTGGTGCGGGCTAAACATGGCCGCAGCTCACTATACAATTTATGGAGGGAAGCGTGATTAAGTCTGGTGAGCTCGAACAACTCAACGTCATGCATGCCATTGATGTGCATGCGTCGCCGCCGGTGCAATCTGGTCTCAGCCCTCCGGACAATGGAGTCGTCCATAGCTGCTAGTCTCGAGGTCAAAATGGTCCCGTAAGGGGATCGCAAAGGAAATGGATTTATAGGGTGGTGGTCCGTCGGCAATCAGCTTTCTGAATGAGACGCAAGCCCATAGCAATAACGTAAGTTATCTGAACAAACAAAAAATATCAGATTTGGTTTGGAAAATGACCCGAACTAACGGAAATGTTCAGATTTGCTTTCGTTCATCGAAAGCGCATATACGCATTTGCCCGAACGTTCGTACGAATGAAAAATGATTGAAAAAAAGCAAAAAAATTACAAACACCCACCAAAACTTTCACAGACAGCTACGGAAGTCCAGACGAATGTGTCTCTGAATCGAGCCTCTTGTCAAGTCAAGTGGATCAGAGCCATTGGTGGCCACATCTCCTGCTACCCTCTGGCAGGGATTTACGCATGTGCCATTGGACCGGGAAAGAAGGTGACTTCCTGGACAAACCTGGGGATTTCACACAGCAGGGCATGACAATTCTGGATACCCTGGGCAGAGGGAATCTAGCGGCTCTGGAATCTTAGATTCTAGGACCATTGGCGCGTGGGTTTTGGTCCACCTAAAATTATGATCAGCACCCATAGTCCCTCTGTATTTGGGGGCTTGCAGCTCTATGCACCTGGCAGCCTTATGCCAAAGAAACACTATACATTTAGGACATCAGCATCTGCTGGGTCAGTCTAACATGTTCTTCACCTACGTCACTACATCCCTCTACCTCGTTCAGTGGGTTTTGGGAGTCAGATGGTTATTCAAATCTCAATTCCCAGGGAAATATTCCTCAGGTCCAACATCAATTAACACCTAACCAGAATGGTCTGTTTTCATTTGCAGACTAGAGAAACCTGCTCAACCCTCAGGCTACGGCTGCCTAAGCCAACCTGACTTGAGCACCTGTTATGTTGTTTCAAACAAGTTTGTATCAGGCTGAGAATAATACTAGTGTTCTAGGAACCAGAGAGCAAGCTTGTGGATTTTCCATTTAATGCCAGTGAGGTAGTACATGGGAACCAGGTGTATCAGTATTCTCTGTTGGAAGCAGTATTGTGCTGTTCCGTGTTGTAATAGTAGAAAGTTTTCTAAGCTGGGTTTTCTTCTATTCTCCCTTATCAATAGTAGCAGTTAAACAGGGGATTTTAATCACCACCTCTGTCTGTATAGTGAAAAAGTAGGATCCTCATTAGATTGTTGATAACAGGAGCCTAACTGTTTTCTTATTAACTGCCTCTGAAACCACTGAAAAAAAAACAAAAAACAAAAGGATATCCCTATACTTGGAGTTACCCATTGTAAGGCAAAATGCAAAAGGTGTAAGTGGAATCATCTACTAGAACGTGATGTGAGAATTAAGTAATAGCACACCTAATACAGGTAATTGAGTAGAAGTGGCGGGTGCTATCCAGTCACAGGCTATTTCCACTCTAGCCTATTGTAAAATTAGAAAGCCACAAACATAATTGAAAGGATGCACACCACTATTCGTTATAAGTTTGCAAATAAAAAGTATATTGAAACTTTAGTGTCCAGACATTATACATGTCCATCAATATCCATCATATAAAAAAGGATACATTGAGAAGTTCGTTGGGGAACAACAGCTGTGCATAACCTCAGGATTAAAGTGCACCTTTCCAAAAAAGGACAGAACATATAATAATATAGCAAGTAACTGTAGCCAATAATACAATATGCTAGGTACAATTGTTTACCGTCAGACTATTATAATAGGTGTCACTTAGAGTGATCGCTGTCTTGAGGAAAGGGACAAGGGCCATGAAACGTTGCCTATCACAGTGCGATCCGTTCTGACTTATCCACGGGTATATAATTTATTATCTGTACTGCTTATTTATGAATCTGTCTTGGATTTATTTGACCACTGCACTGTTTAATCTTTCTAAATGAGCGAACTGGATAATCTTATGGGGAAGTTTATTGGATACCTCTTTGCTTTGAGCTGCATTTGATATTGTGTACTTTAGAATCATTATGCATTCCTTAACTATACCCCCATAGCCAGATCATCTGCATAACCTTCAGGAGGACCTTAAGTGACACCTATTATAATAGTCTCACAGTAAACAATTGTACCTAGCATATTGTATTATTGGCTAAAATTACTTGCTACATTATTATATGTTCTGTCCTTTTTAGGAAAGGTACACTTTAATCCAGAGGTTATACACAGCTGTTGTTCCACCGAACTTGGTCTCCATGTATCCTTTTTTTATATGATGGATATTGATGGATATGTATAATGTCTGGACACTATAGTTTCAATATACTTTTTATTTGCAAACTTATAACAAATAGTGTGGCGTGCATCCTTTTAATTGTATTTTGTGAATCATCTACTAAAAGAAAAAAGTTTTAGGAATAGAAAAAGTAGACCATAGCTGGAGGTTCAGGATTTGGAAGTGCTACCAAGGGTGGTGGTTGTATTGCTTAGATAATGGATAGACAATAAAGTCCATTCTGCTGGGAATGCAAGATCCTGGTTGGTGATTAAACAGAACACTGAGAAGCCACACTCATTTATTTATTATTTTCTTTACGCTCTGTGGGGACTACTTAGTACCATTTTTAACTGGGAATTCTATACCAAAAGCTAATCAAACTGGAGCTGATATAATCAATAATTAGGGTAAATTGTTATTTATGAGATTGGCCTGTTTAAATAGTATATGCACATTTTTTTTTTTTTTTTTTTAAGATGTGAGTGATAAAACACTGTGAAAAAACGTGCCACCCAAAGAGAAAAGTGCAAAACCCCTGAAAAACACTTTGGGGTACCTATTCTAGGCCCATCTCAAAAGAGAAAGAGCCCCTTTCCCCTACTCTCCCGGAGGATGAACCCCCTGACAGTACAAGGGTACATCTCCCTCCCGAAGGAGAAGAGGGAACTTGGTCCTCAGGTACTACCCGAAGGATTCCCTGTGGACCACTGGCTGGATCCCTTAGCGTAAGGCTTTCCCTGGCGGTTGCCCGACCAGGGACTAGCTTGCTTCGGCACCAGGGTTTCCTTGGCTGGCCATTAAGAGCTTCCTGGTACTAGCCTGGGCCTCAAGGGGGATCCACTGGGCAGGGTTTCTGAGGCTAGGCCAAAAGGCTTATGACCTCTTCCACCCCCGATCTTAGGGACAGGGACCATAAGGGTCCAGGCACCCACAACAAGAACAAGACACATATGCACATGGTTCCTTGATTCCTGAGAAGCCACATTTGTTTTCATGTTTGGAGGACAAAACAGAGTTGCAAACCCAGTATGTGGAGAGACCCAAGTTAGGCTTAATATAGGGGGGGGTAAAGAAACCAAAATACCCTCTATTCAGAGGTAACGGAAAAGAGGCGCTTCCCTAAAACAAAAAGTATTTATACAGTACCCAACAAAAGGACAAATAGCATTGCCCATCAATCCTTGCAGCAGGCGGAGCTATGCAAATAATCTCTTTATATCCCTGAGTGTTTGGAAGCATCATTTGTGGAGGAGGGTGGAGGAGGAGATAAGGTGCAATGCCAGTGACTAACAAAGAAGTAGCAATATTACCTTTTTTGCTGTAACTTATTGAGTGTATTTTGTTTGTAGCAGCAGGAAATTGCTTCAGTTTGAAAATGAAAGGTGTTTTTAGCACTTCTGTCTTTAAGCCAATTTAAAGAAAAGCTTTGGTGAATTTTGTAAATACGCATAATAAAATAAAACCTGATTCTCAATGAATGCAAAGTATTCTTAGCTCACCAAATAGCGGAGCTTTGATTAGGAATGTTCAACACCTCCAGTGGTGCAGATGGTCTTCCATAAACAAAAAGCTTAGCCAATTAGTTTGCCACCTCCCCAGCTGCCCATAAGAGATAAACACACAATTACTGCCCTAAAATCAACACAAAACACTGACTTTTTAAATCAAGTATTTCGTTTAGTTGCTGCACATGGCTTACGGTGACCTAATCCTGTTTGTCTGCTGTACCACCAATAGTGCACCCAGTGTTCCAAAAAGTATAAAAAGCTGTTAACTAATTATGGAATGTTATTCTTAAAATGTTTTCTTATTCTTAGTATATTACTTACTAATCCACAGAAAGGTTTTTTTTTTTTTCAAATACAGACTGCCAGCATATATGAAGCATATAGCCCCAACAGACCTTATAAATATAGGTAGAGTGGTTCGTATAGATTCATGGATGGTCCAGAAAACTGGGCCAAAGTTCTGCTTGGCTTTATTTAAACTTACCTGAACGACATTGATTCCCCTAGATCAAAATATCAAAGTATTCATTTGTTTAAAGCTTTTGTATTAAAATGGACCAAAACCCAGGATTTTGACTGTCCTGGGTTTTGGTCCCTTCCCCTGGGGGAACCCCCATGAAACCCCCCAGATCACCCCCCGGCTCATGTGCGGCAGCTCATCCAAGCAGTGCACTCGGAGCCACTGAGCAATGCATGTCTGAGCGACGTCTTAGCAGGGTGGCTCCATGCGTGCTCGCGGCCGCATCCCCGCTTCCCTCTAACAGGGAGCATGCCCACGTCGGCCATTCACAAATGGCAAGACCCAGTGGCGGAAGGGAATAGTGGGGATGTGGCCGCGCCCCGCGCATGCGCCTTTGAACCAGGAGGTAAGGTAACTGTAGCGGGCGACCTGGGGGGTTTCACACACCGATTTTGGATGCCCCGGGAGGAGGGAATCGAATCGTACGGCCCGGGAATTTCATAGATTCCAGAGCCGATCCCGCTGGGTTTTGGTCCACTTTAAATCAACTATTTAATTTCATGCCTCTTATTGTTCCTATCAACCCTGATAACTGCCAAAATAAAAATTAGACCACCATAAGATACAACTATGGAGTGATTGTTGTGCAACAGGGAAAAAGGTATTCCAGACACAGGAAAACAGGAAAAAGGCTTCTAGATTTCTCCCATTGAAAAAACAGACTGGTCTGAGTGTTTTGGCTTGCACTAGATTAGCTGGCTGCCAAATACCCCTGCATCCTCTCTAACATTAAGGTTAGATTTAAACGTTTAGTAGGTAAAGAAAAATAGGTGCTTTCTTACAATAGGAAGTATTTGCACAGTGCCCAACACAAGGAATAATAGAATTACCCATCACTCCTTGCCATGGGCGGGGCTATGTAAATAATCTCTTTACATCTCGGAGCCATCCAAAACAGAAGCTGCTGAGTGTGTAATGCCAATACAAGATCTCCAGGAAGGAGAAGTAAGCCATAGTTAGATAGATAAAACTAATTGGGCAGCTGCCCCCTCCATTGTGCCGCCCTGGTCATATACTATTGCGTGTCTATTTGTAAATTGGAAAGAGCACTCTTCTTCATTGGTAAAAATACAACAATGGCCTAAATGTATCGCTCCCACAGATTAATGACATAACGGTTAGTGGAATTGATACAATTATACTATATTAAGGTATGTGCTTTTGTTTTGGGGAACTTTGTGACATGTTCTGCTAAATAGATTGCCCAGGCTAAGTGTAAAAACAAATGATTGTTTGCTTGCCTGGTATGATGCTTGTGTGTGCAGGGGAGGGTAGCTGCTCCCTGTTCTGCTTGTCAGTTCCACCTCTTAGTACTAAATTAGTAAATTAATAAATATAATTCAAGGCTGGGCTACAGGAAAAGGTCTAAATCTAAACACCAACTGCTTTATACAGCAGTACAACAGCATGAATCTTCTGCAAAATCCGCAAATAACGATTTGTTTTTACTCTTAGTTGGGACAACCCCTCTAAGAACCCTATAACTCCAGTTAAAATGATACCAACAAATACTTCTGAAGTATAAAACGTTAATCTACAGCAAAGTGGTAACTTTACTCCCTCCCCCTTTTCTTTTTTTTTTTTCTTTCTTTCACCATGTTACTGTAATCTGGCCAAGAGCTGTTGCTGATCCGCTAAAAATGCGTTCAATTCCTCAGATGCTGAGTGGTGGATTAGGGGAAGGAGAGATTGACCAGCGCAGCTGAGGAGGAAGATTACAAACATGTTTTGCTAAACGAGCCCGTCACATGAGGGATGAGTTCATTAAAGCATCATACTAAAGATAGAGGCGCTGACAGCATGAATTAGGATTTTTGTTTTTGCAACAATGTTAGCTGGCCGGATCTCCTTGGCTGGCTAAAGTGTATTTCAGAGAAATTCAAATGAAATAAGTAATTTTTTTGCTTGTTATGAGTAATAAAATACGGCTGTTCAGGATTGTATATATTCTGCTCTTTAAATGATGAAAGCATTATGCGGTTTCTACTTTTTGTGCACCTCTCTAGAATACAAACTATAAGTCCTATACCCACATTTTTCCATTACAGCAACTCCCTCTCTGTACAAAAAATAGAAATACAATACAACATTATAATAAGCTAGGACCATATTATGATACATCATAAAATCTACTTTCAAAAATAAAAAGAGAATGAGGAAAAGAAAAAAGCCATGAGCTAAAGGAATACCCTGAGTGTATAAATGATCTGTCTAGGTATGTAGAAAGATCCTTTTCAATCAAGGCTCCCAAATTGAAATACATATACTATGTTCCCTCGAAAATAGGGAGCTAGAGGTACCCACACCAGTCACCACAGTCATTTTCAACAGAAAGATGATTTCCAGGAAATTAGAGCAATGCCCTGTTTATCTGATGTGAATTGCACAATGCAATTGTTTCCTAATGTAGCTTTCAATGGATTTATTGAACAGTAAACAAATTGCCCAATCAGTTGTTAACTTGGGACCAGAACCTCTTCATTCTGGGGCACTCTCATCAAGTGTTCCTAAGAAATCTCAGACAGAGATATCCATAGAACCAATTCACTGGGTACCCTGTAACCCTTTTAGCTATGTTCTCCAGCAACAGCAACCACTGCATTTACAATGTAATGTTTGCTTCCACCACAATTACACATCCTTAACTTTTAAATAAAGTATCTCACATCTTTCGCCATCAGTCAAAAGTTAAAGAGAATCTGAACCTAGTCTGATGTGCCCATACCAGTATTCTGGTGGCCAACCTCCATACAAGTACCGTAATATTAAATTTATGGATATGGATTCTTTACTAGAATGGAGAAAACTTAACCTTATTATCCACCTTAACATGAACTTTATTTGTTTTGTCAGAGCTGGGAGAGTAGTAAAGATTTCCCCCCTTATTATATGATTCTTCGGTGTCCAATCTCAAAGTATACTAATAAATTACATTTGTGTGGGGCTTGGTAGAGTACAGCTCTGGGTCAGGATTAGGATCCGGATTTGATGTGAATAAGAAGCCACCATGAACTCACAAATGCAGGCACAATTAAGATTCTTTTGTTCTAATAAACCCTTTCAAACGTTCTGTGCTCAATTGCAGGTATAAATAAAAAGCAACAGTTGGTTGCTGGTAGGCAGGGCCAGCACCAGCACAGGGCAAACCTGGGCAGTTTCCAGGGCCCCTGGCATCTTCAGGGGCCACTTAGGCTCACACTTGCCTATAGTATTATTTTACAGTGGACCCAAACCACTGAATTCGGGGTGTTGGGTGCAGACCTACTTATGGCTGGCCTCAGCAACAACGGAGAAGATGGCATGGAATGGAGGGCAGTGATGGAAGCTCAGAAGGTGGTGAGAACCAGGTTACGACTGACAGCAATGATAGAGTTGTAGTGGCAGCGAAGCAAGCAGTAAGGGCTGAAGGGTGCTTGGTGGCAGTAGAGAATGCAACAAGGACTAGAGAACGATTGGTGGCTATAGGGAAGGCAACAAGGACTCGGGGACCATTGGTGGGTATAGGGAAGGCAATAAGGACTGGAGGGTGGTTGGTGGCTATAGGGAAGACAATAAGGACTGGAGGACGATCAGCAGCAGGAGATGATCCATTTATGGCAGTGGAGCTGTAAGGTCGCATCATGTGACACACTACTTTGGGGCCCACTATAACTCTCTTGCCCTAGGGCTCACACAAACCGGGAGCCGGCCCTGCTGGTAGGGGTTGAGTGTTGCGATGCAGATGCATGTCTGCTTCACCAGGCTTGTTTGGGTCGAATGTTGGGCCCAAGAAGAGCACTGGATTTTTGATCTGGGATATATTGCTTTCTACAAAGCTTTACATGCGCTTTACCTTTAAGTTCTGGCATTTTGATTAGGTTAATAACTTATGACTACAATTTATATTATATAATGTACCTTTCCAAAGTTTTTGTTACTGTCTAAAGTAGTTGATGCATTAAAGTTAGGCAATGGTGTTGGAGCTCCCCTGTTTGCGGGCCCAGGGGTACAGTATTCCCAAATATAAAAGCAACTAATAAAACCATCAGATGCTTTGCATTTTCTTTTGGCAGCTTGCGTTTTATGCCTGCAATAACATCTCCTGCTGGGATAAGCATTCAATCTTAGGTAGGCTCGTTGGTCGGAGGGGAAAAATATATATTATGGCCCGTAATGGCAGCGGGATTCCTTTGTAGTCTATAATTTAAATGGTGTACTAATTGCTACCTTCAACATGTGAAATTCTGGGCTTTGAAAATGGAAAGCTCACACGGCATTTTCACTTTGAAAGGGGCACAGTCATAAACAATCTGTGACAAATTTACATTTACATAAAAAAGGTAAAGTTTTCTGAGTTTTAGTCATATTAGTCATATTAGTTTATATATCTATTAAATACTTAATGTTCAGGTATATTGATCTGGTACTTAAAGAGGAACACCAAAGAATTTGGCTTTTTTGGGTATTCTTCCTCTTTGGCTATTGGGATGCCCCACTGTGTGTACCTCCCCACCTTTAACTCACCTTTTTCTTTGTTCCCAAGGCCCATGCGCAGGCCGCTCAGCCAATCACCGGCACTCCTTCATTCAGATTTCCTTTGCTACACTGACATTAGTACAGAAAGGAAGTGGAGTGAGCACCACTGGCAGCATCCCAGCTCCCACCTCTAGCTGTAAACGTGCCAATGCTGGCCATTCAGAAAGGCCTGGTGTGGGTGCGTGCCTAGCTGGAACTATGCTGGAGATGCAGCAAGGGCTCATGGAAGTTGGATTGTGCAATCTGGGGGATTCCACACAGCAGGGAATCCCAGTTCAGGATAAAAAGGTAGACAAACCCGCCCATGGAAGAGTCTTATAGATGCAAGTGGAGTGTTGTTCCTCTTCAACAATCCACCAGTTGGAGGATAGTAATTTGTATTTAAAGATCCCATTCTCCCTATATATATTAATCTGTGAAACCTCGTACCCTGATGTCAACTCTTTTTTCAGGCTTGTTATTCTGTTCAGTTCCTTACTTTCAATTATTTTTTGGCTCCTAATTTCATAGTACTTTGAAATAAAAAAAAATGAAATCATAGTACCCTGTACAAAAATGAAAATCCTGTATTAAAAAAAGCTTTGACTTATTGCTCAAAAATATGATATATATTTGTTCATTGGAAGTTACATTGGAATTACATTGAAAGTTCTAATGGCCAATTTTAGGCAAGGTTTTTTCCTGCATATCTAGTGTCAGGTGCTGGCAGGTGAAATCACTAGGCACCAGGTGATTGTGGGAATCTTCCGGTTTAGGCACTAGGACACGGGAAACTGCGGACGTTAGCAAAGAGATTAATACATCCTCAGGGCAATATCGATCCTTGATAACTAGTGAAGAGTATTGATAAGTCTCAGGGCAAATAGAGGCAGGCATGAGCTGCAGAGAAGACCAGGCATACAGGTGTAGACAGAGACAACCTGCCTGTGCCACCTGGGAGGCAACAGACCAATAACCTGTGGTAGGGAAGTTTCAGTATCCTTAGGTGGGTATGTAACAGTCCCAGATCTTGCCCTGATGGTGGAAATCCAACGGGCAACAGAAGGATTAGCACCAATACAGAGAATAGGAGGCCTAATGCTCAACCACAAAATAGGAAGCTGCAACGACAGAGAGCACCTGGACACTCAGGAGACAAAACCCCAAGGCACCAACAAGGAAGTTCAAAAGGAACTTTTTAAGGAAATGCCAGGGAAAAGGTAACAAACACCTGTGAGTGGGAGAATTACACCAAACAGACAACTAAGGGAAAGCACACAATGACTAGACATGTGCATACCAACAGAGGTGGCACACAGAGCATTTTGGATTAAGACCAAAACAACCTTGTAATTTTTTAAAACGCAATTCTAGCCTCTAGCTTTTATTTATGTGTACTGTTTGATACCTCTGTAAAGTATATACTTTCTTACATATTTTCTGATGTGTGACCTTCTCCTGGTTGAACCATTAGTGGCAGAATGTGTATCGTATTAAAACAGAGAGCTGCGTGTGACCTTTAAGTCACAAATAATTGGAGGAAATTATTACATTTTGTGTTCAATACTTTTATTGAAGAGCAGTTACACATTCCAGAGAATGTGAATACTTCCGTTGCATGCAGAAACAATAAAAGTAAATATCTGAAATATACAATTTAATGACTTTAGTCAATGTTATAGTTCCCGTTTTTCCACTTTTATTTGTTGCCTCTGGCTGACATAGCAATATGGTGTCTTGTTGAGTTGACGATGAAAAAAAAAGGTATGAACCATTTGCTTCAATTATTTACAAGTCTGTGTTGTACGACTGTAGTACCATAATACATCTACATACCTGTGGTACTCCTCTTTATTGTGGCTATCCTTTCCCCTAAAGTAGATAATAAGTATAGACAACTGGGTGATCTCTAGCAGGCAGCCTTGCCCAGTACCAAGTGGCCTGACCAAAATACCTTTATACTTGTTTAGTGTGGGTGGGTAACCCAAGTAGTGAAAATGTTTTTAGCAATTTCTTCCCTCCTAAACTCCATTCTAGAAAGTTGAGTTTTTCTAGGAAAATGTTTAGAAAAATGGGGTTCTGGGGTTATCCAGTTTTGCAGTATTACTTTCTTGGCCATAGGATGAGAGCCACCCCACCCATGGTCCAATTGGATTGTACCAAAGAGTGCCCTGATGAGTAGAGTTGTCCTTTAGGATTTGTCCTCTGCATTTTTAATGATTTTGTTTCCATCTTCTGTCCTAGTTCCTTTTATTTGAGCTTTATCTATTGGCTTGGACCATTCTCTTACCCCTATTTTTAAGCATGACTGGTTTGGATTTTACTGCCACCAAAGAAGAAGCTTGTGTATTAAACCTGTGGCCATTCTACAGTTTATACCTGTGAAGCACCAATAGGTCAGGTTTTGTGGATCTCCATATAGCTGTTCCATTGCTCTGTTGCTGCACCAATGACTTCACCTGTGCACCTGGGTGGAGATCTGCAAAACATGACCTGTTTGTGGCTCATGAGGAGAGGTTTGGGAAGCACTGGTCTCTACCAACATTTTAAGACCCTGGGGGACTGCTGGAGTTTCTTTAAGGGCACACCCATGCCTTCTTTTTAGTTAAACTGTACTTTCAGCATCATTAAATGAAAAGCCCAACCCTTTAAAAAACTATTCCCCAGCATCTAAAATTAATATATTTTACGTTTTTTGGTAACTTGCTTATTATTCTTTCCCCCAAAGGGCTGCAACTCTGTTCAGGACCATCACATACTGAAGAGAGGAGAGAAGTCAAAAGTACAGGGGGCAGGATATAGCTGTTCTTTGCACCGACAGAGCAAAGCTGGGGTCAGGAAAAAGATAGCAATCCCACAATGCAGAGCAGCACAGTCAAGACACTTTCTGTTTGCAGGCAGCCTAAGACTCTATGGGCCGCCATCTTGGATGTTTAAAGGCTCAGAAATTGCAGTCGATGGAGGTAAGATAAGACTCTTATTCAGGGTGAAGGTCCGGTTTAATTTATTTACTTTTATATTGCTTTGGTTCTATAGCGCCACCTTTGGTCTGTCTTCTAACATTGTCTTCTAGCATCTTATTTACCGGTAACCTGTTCCATCCCTCTCTTCTCATGTGGCACATCATCTGGTAGCTGTTCTCCAGGTTCCTATTTTCGACCTCTGGTTTGACTCCTGCATTGATAGCTCTGTTGCTTATGTCTGGTTTGGTACCTGTTTATACCAAAAAGGAAAGTTTGTGCATTACATCATGGGATTGTTCTGCAGTCAAGGTTCAGCCCCATAATTTGGGGCTGTGATGAACTTTTGGTACCTTGGGGTCTACTGGATCCTAGCCTTTGCTTGCCTTCTAATTGCAGTGATGTTAGGTTTTATATGTTATTCCCCAACACCTAGTAACTTATTGCCTTAAACCCAACATCTGAGTCTTGAGAGCATGTTTTATTCACTGACCTGTAGCCTCGATGCAGCTAAGGATTCACCAAGGTGCATAATACGTTGTGTTAAGTTGAACTCAGTTAGGGTTGCATTTGTCAAATATGTCTTCCCAGTCTATTTTATTGTTGTATTACATAAAGAATATAGCAGTGCTTCTATTAATCTGGTTTCATTTTACTGTGTGAAGAAAATTACGATATAAAAATCTGACTTAACACAAGTACCAGAAGTTTTAGCAGAAGTTTGACAGATGAGAGGTTATGGGGTTACGTTTTGAAACGGCTTTCCTAATAGATGTAGAGATTTGGTGAAGACTTATCATGCCGAGACATTTTTGTTTGATTGCCAGATCCTGTTTCTCATAATTATAACCATCTTGTGTTTGAGTGGATGTATTGTCAAGAAGTCATTGTCAATATAGAGAACTTGAGATTACATTCTTTTTGCAGTTTTTACTATGAGGTCACCAGGATGGAACTTTGTAGACATGAAAATAACTCTCTCCAGTATAGGGAAGCTGGTGCCGGGAAAGCTGAACTCCCAAAGGTGCCTCATTTAAATGATCACTTGCTCTGGATTTTTTTTTAATTGTTCATCTTTATAGTCTAGCTCTCTGTGTTTTTTTAGTTTTAAGTTAGTTATGATTGGACTCTCAGAAACCAGGAAGATTATGAGCACTGAACCAGCCAGAAGGTGACAGCACAGAATACGGGGTTACTCTTGGTGATACACCTCTGGCTGCTGAGACGTTCGTGTTTTTTTTTTTTGCATCCATAGAGAGGAAGTGAAGCTGATCTGTCAAAAAGCTTAAATTAGTCCAAAGGTCTATTTTGATTATTAGTCTGATTTAAGCTTTTTGACAGATTAGCAGAGCAGTTTTCCTAAGTGGCTCTCCAATTTGGGATACCTCTCATTTGGAACCGCTACTAAACCCTGAGTTTCACTTTCTGAGCTGCTCATTTAGCCCAGTTCCTGTCTTGCCATCACTATCCTTTCCATTCTTGAAGCCTATATGCCCCACTTTAGCTCTGATTTGCAGTAATCTATTGACCTCCAGGACCCACCACACATTTTCTTGACCACTTGGCTTCTTCAGTTTCCCTCCACTGACATACCTGCAATTATCATGGGAGACTTTTAAACCCCCTCTTTAGGCAAACACTAACCTTTTCCTCCTTTTTCCCCTTGGGAACAGTAAATAATAAACCACTTCAAAGCACCAGAAAATCTGATTATGTAAATATCTCATGTAATCTAGACAAAATCCAATTTCTTTGCTTCAATTTCTAGGTCATGGATGAGTTGGGAAGGGCATGACATGGTGCAGCTTTATGAGCATAACCTGCTACGGTCAGAAACAGCTGTGGAACCACTGTGGCTTGCCACCCTTGCTCCCACTGAGAGAACCAAGGGACAAGCTGGCAAAGTAGGACCACTTTTTTGTGTGTAAGAATAACATTGAAAAAAGGGCAATCTTTGGAGTCCTGCTACTGCTTCTACCCTGCACTGCAGGAAATGGAAAAGAGGCACATGGGACATTAGGTGTGCTGCTTGCTATTGTTGCCACTGGGTTTAGAGTCCCTTTAACATACCTATCAACACTGACAGTCCTGCTGCTACCAGACTACTTATACTATCCTCTTCTTCTGGCCTTCCACAGTGGTTGTCTGCTTGCACCCATAATGGTGACCAGACTTTAGAACTTCTGCTACCCACACACAAGGAACCTCGCACATAAAACTACACTTGCTAGATCTTTATTTACTCGCTGACCTTTTTAAACCTCTCCACACCCTGTCCTAATTCACCAGCGCAAAACTTGCACTACCACAACACCTTAACTACAGCCCTGGACTCTATTGCGTCCCCCTCACTTATGGCCACCCTAAGTGCACAAACCACTATGGCTCAATAGACTGAAATGGCACTCCCGAGTCATTGAACAGCGCTGGTGGAAAATGAAATCCACTGAGGCTTTGCTGCTATACAAACAAGCCATTCAGGAACTTTACTTCTGTCATATTCACACAGGCCCAGATTCCCAAACAACTGTTCAAAATGTTTAACTCTCTTCTTCGCCCACTACCTCCTCCTCCCAAAAAGCACATTCTTCACTAACAACATTGTCTACAGGAGTTTAACCCCTCAACCCACTTGACTCCCCCATTGGCTTTCCCTCACCCACTTCACTCTGTTATCAGAACAATGACTGTCCTCCTTCATCTTGCCTTCTAAGCCCTATTTCATCCCACAACTGTCCTTGTCTCTCACTCTGGTTCTCACAACCTCTCTCTCATCAATCACCTTTCTTTCACTAGTCAAATATGCCGTCTTAACCTCAATACTCAAAAAATCCTCCCTGGACCCAGTTACCAACCAATTTCACTGCTTCCTTTTTCATCTGAACTTCTGGAACAGAATTAGCTTTCTATATCTCTGCTAAATCCTTACTAGATGCTCTTCAATCTGGATCCTGCTCCAGCCACTTTACTAGAACCACCCTCACCAAAGCAACTAACGATCTATTAAGAGCCAAATCTAAAGGCCACTACTCTATCCTTATCCTCCTTGACCTATCCTCTACTTTCAGTTCTGTAGGCCATCCTCTTCTACTCCCCATTCTGGCCTCACTGGGAATTCATGGCCCTTCTGTTACCTCTCTGATCACACATTTAGAGGAGTGCTGCTCCTGTGTCACTCCCTCGACTGGCTGCCATTTTCTGTGAGAATTACATGTAAAATCCTAACTTTAACTTAACAAAGCATGCTGCAATCGGGCGGTACCTACAATTCTTCTCTTATCATCAAATACTAACACAGATGCAATGTCATTTTCCCAGGAAATCCTGCTGTCCTCAAACCTAATCACCTCCTCCCACTCCCACCTTCATGACCTCACATGCATTGTCCCATTAATCTGAAATACCCTCTCCTACACAATTCCCCACTACACAAGCCTTCAGGCCTTTAAAGTGGACCAAAACCCTCACAGCACAAAAAGAGTCCAGGACCGGCCGCTGAACTTTTACTGTGGAAACCATAATTGGGATGTCCCAATGTGTAAACCCCTCCCCCCTGGTTGCACACTAAGCTCACCTTTATTGGCGTACTCAGGACGTTGTTGCTGACCAAACCCCCAGCATTTCTTAAGCTGAAGCACACCCAGTCATTCAGATAGGCAGGGGGTGGAAGCACTACCTAGACAAGGGGAAGTCGGGCATCTGGCCAGAGCACATCATTTGGCATTTTTGAGATTAGCCAGTCGAGAGATACCTATATCCAGGGCTGGATTAAGTGTGATGGAGACCCCTGGGCACAAAATCTGGCGGAGGCCCCAGATACAGTATTTTTTTCCTTTAAAATAATAGTCCAGCCAAGTAACTGATTGGTGGTTGTCTGGCACTCGCCTACTTACTGGAACGTCAGATCGAGTCCCTTGTGCCACCCTTGTGCTGCTCGGGAACTCCTGCTTTGCCATTCTGGGGGTAGTCGAGGGGTAGTGTAGTCACCCGACTGGTCCAGCAGAAAACCCCTGCATTGAGCTGCCAGCGGCTGTGCTTGGTGGCTTAAGTGCAGTGAGCGACCACCGATTGACAGCTCCGCACGCACCAGTCACTGCAGCATTGCTGACGGCTTTGTTGCTCTAGACTCTCCGTCCTGCCCTGTGGTGGCTTTGCCTGCCCAGGCGTGGGGGGCCCCCTATTGCTGCCGATAGCTTTATTACTGGCCCTGGGCCTCGTCAGACCAAAGACTAAAAAGCCTTCTGAACCAGACCATAACCCAAAGGTTGGTAGAGGCCCCCTTTGCAGGGCAAGTGGTGGAGGACCTGGGGTGCGCGCCCCTTGCACCCCCTTCATAATCCGGCCCTGCCTATACCTCTGATGCTAGGGCGGACATAGGGCGTACTTGTTACTGGTGGGAGGGGTCTACTGAGGCTCCTTTACAGTGAACTAAAAAATGCAAATTGGACCATCCTGGGTTTTGGTCTATATCCCTGGTGGCCTCCTAATTTGGGATACCTAATTTGGGATACCCTGCTGTTTTAAACCCCCTGGGGTTTCCTGTATACTGAACTCGACAGCGATTCCATGGCATCCCTTGTCGATTCCATGGCGTCCCTATGCCATGCGTATTAATGCACGGCATAGATCTCTGTTTGACAAAAGAGCCCAACATAGAGTACAGAGTACATTCCTGGTCTCCCTGAGGCTGGTACCTCAGCTGATGAGATGCTGGGAAAACGGCCTGTACACATGCCATGGGATTGCCAGAAAGTTGAGTGTACAGACCATTCCAAGGGGTTTCACACAACAGGGTTTTGTTCCACTTTAAGTGTTGCCATACATTTTTTTTTTAAACTAGAATATCCAAGCCATTGACCCTGAAAGTAGCTGTAATACTCATGCACCCATTTTACATTATTATTATTATTGTGTATTTATATAGCGCCATCATCTTCCGTAGCGCTTTACAAGGTATGATTACAGACAAGGTAAAACATATCTACAGGGAACATTACAAAATTAAATGCCACAAGGTTTAAACCACGTGTTGTGAGCACAGGAGACAATAGGAAGGAGAGCCCTGCCCTTGCGAGCTTACAGTCTAAAGGATGGGGGTGGATACAAAGGGTAGGGATCACAAGTGGTAGAGCTTGAGTTGGGCTGCATGTGCCTTGTGAAGGTTATAGGCGTTGCTTAAGCCAGGTCATATGCTTGTCTGAAGAAGTGAGTTTTGAGGCCACTTTTAAAGGCTCGGAGTGATGGAAAGTGACGGATTGAGTGGGGAAGTGCATTCCAGAGAAGTGGGGAGGCACGGGAGATGTCTTGAAGGCGGGAGTGCGAGGAGGCAACCAAGGAGGAGGACAGGAGAATGTTAGAGGCAGAGCTGAGGTTGCGCTTGGGTTGGTAACGCTGGATGTGAGATGAAATGTAGGAAGGGGCCTGGTTAGAGAGAGCATGCCTCTTTTTACATGCCTCTCTTTGTTGCCTACAAGCTTTATTCAGTTATTGAGTTGTGCACCAGGGAAATGAAAGGCGCGATTCAGCGGCATTAGCTGAGAACTTATGCCGCTGCAGACAGAAATGTTCTGTTGACGGCTCAGTATATTATTTCAGGGATCATTTGAATTTTATTTGGTGTCTGAACCCCCTCCGGCATTTCATGCCTGCTAATGCTTTTTCTTCCCGTCAATGGTGTTTTTTCATTTGCCTGAAATATCTATTGTTATTTTACTTCTTTACATGGAAAATGTGTTCACCTGCTGCTGAGGCTGCACGACAGGCAAACACCCCAAACATCTGTATTCTGTCACTTGTGTGTGTACCCCACCTCAGTTTTACTCAATGCAGTTCCTCCTCACCCCAGACCACTTTGGTGTTTATTCCTGCTGCCAGTCAAAAAGAATCAGGCTCCCTCGCTGACTGGCTCTACTCATAAGCTTATCTGTGATAGATGAACATTCTGGGCCCTAAATTAGGACTAAATAACCTAAAAAAACACATAGCTATTATATTATAAGATATATATATATATATATATATATATATATATATATATATATATATATATGTGACGGGTGAATACCATGGTCAACACTACACTTACGGCCTTATTCATGAAGGGATAGCGTCAGGTAGTGCCTTGTAAATGACAGGTAGCGTCAGGTAGCGGCAAGTGAACGCCGGACACGGCACGCAATTACACATTTATCAAGCAGATTCTGGTGACCGACTGGGATAACGCCATGTAGCGTCCGATTCATCGTTTTCACAGCCTCAGCATACAGCGCCGGCATTCAGCCTTGCAGAGCGCCACGTATTGCCTCTCGCTACCTGGCGCTCTCCCATACATTTCTATGGACGTTCTTTTATTTCTCTTTAAGCAGGGTTTTTTTATTTATTTATTTATTTTTTAATCTCAAATAATGTTGTGACCTCTCCTGGCATAGAAAAAGCCATTTTTGTAAATATTTTTCATGTTTTATATATTTATGCAGAATTGACATTACAGGTCTGGCATTAATGTGTTCATGTTACAATGTTATTTCAATGTAATCCCATATGTTTTCGCTTTGTTACTGGGGGAAGCATTTTTGAGCGCCAGTGGTGTGTGAGGCTGTTTTTTTTATGAATATGGTGTGAGTCGGTCGCACTGACCAGTCGCTACCATTCGCTCCCATACAGCGCTGTACTGCTCATATAGCGACTCCCCACAAGGTATTCATCAATGCTGCACAGCGACTGAGTCGCTCTGAACTAGTGACCCATGGCCGAGCACAGCGACTACTAGCGGGCGCTCTGAAATGCCTGCTACAGACGCTCATCTGTCGCTACCTGCCGCTAGTAATGAATCCGCCTGCCCGGAAACATTAAATCCCTGTGGGATAGGCCCTGATAGTGATAGGAACTTTAATAATAGTTAAATACAGAACTTAGGTGCCATTGCATCATGAATTCACATGATGGCAGTGTTACCTAAGGAATAAACTTAGGCCCTTATTTAACAAGGGATAGCGCCAGGTAGCGAATGGTGAGCGAACGGTAATGACGCTCACCGCCACGAGAACGCCGGCTCCCCTCCGCAATCACACATTTATGAAGCCGATCTTGCTTAGCGACTGACAGAGCGCCAGATAGCGAATCATTCATCATTATCCCAGCCTCACCCCACAGCGCCAGCGAGCGATCTTGAACAGCGACAGGTATGACCTCTCGCTACCTGGCGCTCTCCAATGCATTTCAATGGAGCTAACTTTAAATATTCATAATTAATTGCTCTATTTTTTTTTTTTTAATGTCAAAAATTCTGTGACCACTTCTGCAATGTAAGATTTTTTTTTTTAAAGCTAAAAAAAAAAAAAAAAAAAAATTTGTGCAGAATTGATATTACAGGTCTGATATTAATGTATTCATATTACAAAATGTTTTGAAAAACATGCTTTTTTTTTTCTAAAAATATGGTTGTTTGGGGGTTAAAATACTACTTTTAACCCATCGCCGCCAGCGCTCTGGGGTTTAAACAAGCATTTCACAGCGCGAGAATTTTTGGAGCGTGATTTGTTAATGAATATACTGGGAGCCGTTCGCTATGGCCGCTCGCTGTCATGCGCTCCCATACAGCGCGGAACCTGTCAAACAGCGACTCCTAACCCGTATTCAACATTACCACACACCGACTGAGTCGCTGTCAACAACCGAACAACGGCCAAGCACAGCGAATACTAGCGGGCGCTGTGAAAATAATGCTACTGTCGCTCATCTGTCGCTACCTGGCGCTATTAATGAATCAGCCTGCCAGTCAATATTAGTCTAGAATACCCCTTAACTTAGATGAATAATCCAGGTGGCATTAGCAACATTACCTGCCCTGCTATTGGTTGGGCCTAGCAACATAGTTGGGTAAGGCAACATTTCAGAGGTTATATAAGGGAGAACCTCACCTTTCTAGAGTGTTCTTCTAAGTACTGCTTATGTTTGAAGAGGGGAAGTGTTGATGTAGTGGGGGAGCTGAGCAACAGTGAGGCAAAGAGCCTGAGATTGGAACTGAAAGCTGTAAAGACTGTTTGCTGTAACCAATGGATATTGCTTGTACTGAATATGCTGTTTGATGATGGAAGCCCTCATATTAAGACCCTGTTGCTTGCACCAAGGAGTGTCATGTTTTATTGAACCAGTAAGTGCACCTCCACCCCACACATGCCACACCGACCATAGTCGCCCTACCCTAGGTCCAAGAACCCCCCTCGCTCCTCAGAGCGTGTGCCATTTGCCAGACACGCGCACGCTACATATATATATATTGTATACCATATTTTTCACCCTACAGGGATGCAACTGCTGGGTCACACACAGCTGAAGTGAGCCAAGTGATGCCCTGCAGCTGGTCTACCTCCAGTTTAGGAATCTTAGGAGCTGGAAATCAGATATAAGGAGCAGGAGATGGGATTTTGGGAGCAAGCAACAGGTTTTGAGGAGCAGGATCTTGAGAATTGAAGCAGGACACCATGGCTGTACCTTCTAATAGAAGCACATTGTGTAAATGTGGTTGGGTACGTTGAAGCAAGTATTAAGTTGTCAAGAGGTTACATCACATGCAAGCTGTGTGGCTGCCAAAGCCCTGGAACTAACCTAGATGTGACACTAAGAAAAATGTTCGAAATCTGATGAGATCTCTTGCTGAACTGGCTGATTCCTGATCAGATACATTGGTACATCCCAGGTCAGCATCTTACATTCATGAATATTATTAAAACATTTGACATAGACCTGTTTAGAAACAAGGGTCACATATTTAGTGGCACTTTACCTTTGTGGAAACTTTATGGACACTTGTGGTATGGGCTGTTGCAATTCCATTTCCATCACATATTTTCTTTGACCATGGCTCTGTAATCACATTTATTTTACAGACCTTGAAATCCTCCGTGTATTTATTTTATACATCCCTGCGTGCATGAAGCAGAAATGTGTAATTTAAGTTATGCCGTGGTGAAACAGCCGCCTCATGCCACGTATCTTGCGGTGTGAGGAGTGACTTGAATCCATTTGTCTGGTGTGAGCTGACACATATATAATTGGCCCGCAGCAGATATAACTTGTGTTCTGCTGGACTAAATCTTCCCTGAAGAAACAAAGCGTATGAAATTTCAGATTGCATTTAGGTATAACGACAGGATACATGGAGTTATGTGTTACAGGTCTCAAAATCCCCAACAAGAGCGGGATCAGGAGTCCTATCACTGTTCATTAGGGGGAATTTCTTATATCTCGGAATACATCAAAGCCAGTATGAATTATTATCTAATCTAAGCTAGAATTCATTTCAGCAAGGATTTTTTCTCCCTCACTCATGCATTATTGGCAAGATTTATTTTGTTTAAAGAAGAAATGCCCATGTAACCTCATTCAGGCCTGGCATTATTCATTTCACCATGTTATGATAAAGAATGATGTCCTGGCTCTGCTAAAAGTGTACACTGTATATAGGCTTGTATTTGAGTTTTTAGCTTAGAACCTCAAAGGATTACTGCCTTTGTGTCTTGACTGTTGGAATAAATCATTTGTAGTAATTTTTATTTAAAGTGGTCTGTGTATTTGTGTGGCCCATGCTGGAGTGGAAGCGAAGGATACTGCACCAGGGGATTCTGGAAGGGTGAGAATAAAAAGATTAAGGGTGAGAATAAAAAGAATAAAATTTCAGCTTTTTAGAGACACCATCTCCTTAGGATTCTGTGGTGCCTTTGTGGACCGAGCACCTATTTTAGGAGAAAAATGGCATGTTTCTGACAAACATGCCATTTTGGACATGGTGGAAAAGTCAGATTTCACACTTAAACAAACATAAGTCGACGTTTTGGGGTCATGTAAGACCCTTTCCTCAGGACCAGGAACAAGCAACCAGATGGCCGGTGGTCTTGGTTGTGGTCTTGGCGGATACTTTATCTGGACACCTTTACTTTGGAAGGCAGATTACTTTGATCATCTATCCAGTTCCTTATCCACAAGTGGCCATAATGGTTCGGGGCGTCGGTGAGAACTATCTGTCTAAATACTGTATGTTTTCTAAGACATGCCGTTGTTTTAATATGTTTGTTAGTGCATAATTGGAATTAGTAATAAAACTTGCTACCGTATATTTCAAACGTGAGTGCATAGATTTCTTTATCTGTTTTTTTACATGCTAAATCTTGTGGAGTCGCTTTTTTTAGCTCCTGTGTTTGGAAGTATCAGTTTTTACATACGCTCAGGTTGAGCACAATCTGGAATCATTGGAGAGTTAATTTATGTTGGCATCTAAGTCATTGCTTCAGCACTTCTGGTAAGTCTGGTAAGAGTAAATTGAAAAATTGGAGGGCACGTGTACGTCATTGAAAGTGCATGCACCTCAGGATCACCTTCAGATCTGGATTTTGAACTTGTTCTTAAGACTCATTGTTTTTGCTCTGTGCTTTTATTAGACATTTAAACAACCAGATGCCCCACAGTGAATCACTTTATAATGGACAAGGACCAATCAAAAGCTGCCAGTACAGCCTGAGGTTCCCACCTGACGTTATCAGTGACATCAATGCTATCCAAATCTGAGTTGTATATCCTTAATGGAAACATACATCAACTTTTATTAAGCACATTCTGGTGCTTCAGGGCTCCAGCATCCCGCAACCCCCCCCTTTTCAGGAAAACCGGGTTCCAGGGGGAAGGCTCTGGATCTGAACAGCACCGCCACTCATCACAGTGGCAACCGGTTGCTAGGCAACCAAGAGACACCATCTCCTTAGGATTCTGTGGTGCCTCTGTGGACTGAGCACCTATTTCTACATATTGGTTATAAAATTATGGTAAGAGCGTAGCTCTTAGTGATGATCTGTGATGTTTGCACAATAAGAAACCGATAAAAAAGTATGACAAGTAAATGTCAAGAAAAAAAAGAAAAGGGACAAATATGGGTAGGGGGCTCATTGCATAGCTTTGAGGGATATTTTTCAACCCATCACAGCATCAAATAGTTACAAATAAGCCCTAAAATTGGCCCTCAGCGTATCCCATCCTTATCAGGAAAAAGGGTTGCATGTCAGCTAGAAATTCCAGGAAGATGTCTGAAATTGCGTGAGCATACTCATTTTCTTTGCTCTCTCATTGAGGTGGGGGGAAATGTATGCATCACACCTTGCATGTCCTGTCAGTGAACCCTATTGGTCACTATAGTTACTGTACTTTGTTGGGATGTCCGCTGTAGGGTATATGTGGTGGTATGTCTAGGTGGTGTTTTCTTAGTATCTTAGTAACAGTCATAGCCTAGCAGATAAAGAAGGTGCCTTGTGACAGGAGGGATGCATGGTTCAATTCCTGGCTGGGATATGACTGAAGGCACCTAACCACCAACTGCTTCCTGGGTGCTGTACTTACAACAGCTAGCCGCTCCGGTCTTGTGTGAACACACTGTTTACTGGTGTGATTCACTGGGGGGATTGTTTTTTGTGGAGAAGTTTAAGGGTTTAGAGAGTCAGATAGTGGGGTGCTGGTGAATCAGAGCTATGAAGAACCTGTCAGTGAGAGTGGAACCACTCTAAGAAAATACTGTCACCGTATCTAGACCAAGTGAGAAATGTGGTTAGCTAGAACATGGGCACTGTAGAGTTCTGAGCATTTTTCTAAGCCTGTGGGAGTAACTGTAGTATTGCCAATGAGCATTAGAAAGCAGGGACTAAATGGTTAAGCAGGAGTCAGGGCTTCGGAATGTCCTAGGTCTAGTCCAGAGTTTACAAATGCTCACCGGCCAGCCCATGTCCAGCTTGCAACATCCCCGTCAAGCTGACGCAAGAGAGGTAAGTTTTAAATTGTTGGGTGCTAAATTGGAGAGGCAGGGGGGCTTGGCAAGCCAGGTTCGAGGATTTTTATTAACTCTCCAAGACCTGTAATGTTCTTCTTTAGCATCTAGCTATGCTTTTTTAGAGGAACATCGGAGGCCCTGCAGTCTAAAAGACTCCAGGGCTGTCCGAGTTCCACTCCTTGAGGCATCCCGAATTGAGATTCGCCACTGTGTCAAACCCCCACTCCTCAATCACCAGTTTCACACACCTTCTCCTTGAGCAGAGTCTGTGCACTCTGATCACAGCCCCACTCACCTCCGTGCCTGGCCTTTCTGAGGGGGCGACGTGGGCACGCCATGGCTTCAAGGTGGGCAGGGGATGCTGCTGGTGGTGCTGCTCGGGTGCTTCAGCGGTCAGCGGTGCCAAAGGGAGCGGAGTGACAGCAAGTGCACTGATTGGCTGAGCGCACCGCTCAATCAGCGCACTCACCCATGTCTTCGCTGTGGAAGCGGAATGAGGGTGAGTGAAACGCGGTGACCTGAGGGGGTACACATAGTGGGGCATCCCAGTTCAGGATGGCACTGCAAAGAGAAACAGCACAATTACTGTGTGTTGTTCCTCTTCAAATTTGTGGATTAATAGATCCACAGTCATTTTTTCTTTGTTGGTATATATACATTTGATTTTATGCAAAGCTCCTTGTTCTTTAGGGACACCAATGGCTCACAATAAAAATTGAGATAAATCTTCCCAAATGGGAAAACACCAGTAGAAGGCTGAAAATTCTTTTGACTTATAACTACTCTGTCTAAACTTGCAATACAAAGTATTACCCGGAGTTCCTATTCAGTGATTTGCTGAAAATGTTGCACCTCACCTGGAGTGCTCCTATGATGAGGAGGACTTTTTATTTTTTTATACATTTTCTTTGCTATACTTTTTTCTTGACTGGTCTTCCCTATACACTGGGGACATTAGCCATCATGCTATAAATCCATCATGTTCAAAGTTCATTTTGTTTAGATGCCATCAACGGAGCTGACCATGTTTTTACAGATGAACCATCTCACATTAAGAAAGGACAACCCAGCATGTAGCAAAGCCGGTTCAGAAGGCGCCCTGCGACTCTAATGCATTATTCTTTAGTAACAGTTGTCGGCAGTGATGTAGTCTGCGGCTCGGTCAAAGGACAGCCGGGATGTCCTTAGAGAAGCTTTGATGATTGTCATGGTGAGAAAGCAAAGATGAAATATTGCCATCACTTTAACCTCAGTGGTTGCAGCCATTAAGTCTTCAATGCTGTTACCACATGTTTTGGAGACATTGTCTGCCATGGTTTATTCTTTTTAATAGAGACACACCAACCATGACAATAGAATTCAGGTTATTTGGAACTGTGAAAGCAAAACACTTGCACTAAAAAAAAAATCCTTTACAGACTCAGAAGATCACAGATGGGGCTATATTCTCCATTAAGAACCCACTGGGAACAATTTCAATTACCACCCTTTTTCTGATTTTTGATGTTAGTTCTGGCATCACAAGCTTTCTGTTCTTTACAACTTAAATTTCCGAGGACTCCAGAAGTTACCCTTTTCCATCTGATCTGCGACATCCTGGACCTGAAGTAATCTGTGGCCTCCCCAAGGACGTTTTTCCAATTAGGCAACCTGCAACTCAAGACCGGAAATATACCTGTTGCCTGCTTGTGTCCAAATCTACAATTTACTCAAAAGTGTCCATATAAGAACGTGACATTAGGACCATGAAATCCTGATCACAATCCTGGCTTGGATCTGCACTCTACTTGTACCCGGCCTATAATATACTGTAGTAAATCAGCACCAAGGACCCAAAGGGGCCTATTTACATGTATATGATTTTTGTGCATCTTCACGTTGTGTTGTGGTGCAGTTCAGGGGCAAAAAAACATTCTTTCTTTCAAACACCACATGCAGCAGAGGCAGTCTAACATCAGCCCAGTAGAAGTCTATGGCAGTACAAAGCAAACATATGCAATTTCAGTTTACTGTGTTTTACATGAGATGTTAAATTAAAAATATTAGTAAGGAGTGGGATCCCACCCTCCCAGGATTTCCAAACCAGAGCGCCACGCATAAAGACAGGTATTCCCATGGCTCAGAAGCTTGGCTGGCCTACAGCCAGGGTGGTACACCAGCTCCAATGCCCTAGGCCTAGGCATCCCTGGAACAACACTGGCCCATGTAGATGGGCAGCAGCTTCTTTAACAGTCCCAGTGCCCAGGAAGGGGTGTGAGGATTTGGGTGGGGATATCACAAAGTACCCCAGGTTGTTTCTCACTCTCATCCTTTTACCTCTTAATAGATCACTGGTAGTATTTTAAGTAAAAACACAACTCCCCCTCTCCAAGAAATGAAGAAGTCTTCTTGCTTGATCCCATCATCGTCCCACATAATCGCTGTGTCTTCTGGGCTTGATTGTTATCTTTTCCTAGAAGTCTTCAGGACAGCCCTTACTACACTACACGGTCCTCTGGTTGCTTCTTATTACTGGCCATAGACTAAGGACTGGGGGGAAAGGGTCAGGGCGTTTATAACTTGTCTCAGTGTAGCCCTCACACATCTGATGTTTGATGAGGACTGCAGGGAGTAGGTTCTTCTGGGCCCAGGGTGCTCCAAGTATGTCTGCTGGGTCACTACCACAGGAGATGTTAGTACTTACTGTGCGACTTGGAAAGATGGTAGACCTCTTTATTGATCCCAATGGGAGACATCAAAACATGGCACATCCTCATATATCTGTTTGGTTACACTTCCTTCTGTCCCTTCCGCAATCAAAGGTTCAACCAACAGGTCTTACTCCCCAAGGAGGATTCTCCAGGGCTTCCTTTCCATCTTAGTGGATCTGTCACACTCTCCGACAGAGTCTGGTTTCACATCTGCTACTCTACAATTCAAGTGGTTTGGACCTGTGCCTCCCTATATAACCTCTAGCTACCTTCCAGAACATTCCAACACATGTTTGGCCACATGCCAAACATGTGATAGGCTGTTCTCTAAACCCTCAAACCAATTACTATACTCCTGGTATTACTATGCTTCTACCAAGCATCCTGCTAGGACTATTAACTCTTTATACCTTACCCTCTAGAACAGGGGTCCATATACAGGCATCTGGGGAGAGGTCAAAGGTCCGGGCGGGGGGCTGTTGTGGGGGTTGGATAGTTAGAAATCCCTGCACTGGGCTATTCCACAGGAAAAACTATAAAAAGGCTGGGATGGATGGGGCAGAGCTGGGGGGCAGGAATTGATGGGGCTGAGCTGGGGGGATGGAGATGGATGGGGCCAAGATGGTTGGACGAGATGGTAGGACAGGCATAGGTGGGGCTAAGATGAGGCAGCAGGACAGTATTGGATGAGGCAAAGAGACCAAGAAACAAAGTTTGTGTGTACCTTGCAATGCCACTTGGCAGGGAGACTAAGCACTACATCACCAATCAAGGGGGCAGCGCTGAGCACAGCAACACAGAAGCAACTGAGTGCACAGCAGTCAGGGCAGGGGTCCGGAAATCTGGAGCTAAGGTCCGCATTCGGACCTCGGTCTGCCAGTTGAGTACTGCTGCTCTAGAACAATCTCCATTCAAGTCTATGACCCAGTGATTGTCTATGGCCTAGTCTCACTGCTGCCATCTTGAGTCTAAACAAGGGTACTACAATGTTTATATAATTTAATGGTTAGAAACCAAAAACGGTTTAATGTCTGATTAACTCTATGTACGTGGGTTTCTTATTAACTAACTGACATGTTTCTATTCACACCCAGGCCCCTACATCAATCAGTGTTTACTCTCTAGGAGAAGCTTCTCTGATACTGGCAAGTCCAACTGAGAACATAAAAAATATTTTGGGGGGAAAGGAGATAACAGTTGTTTCATACAACCATGGGGCACACTAGAGCCGCTAACATATCAGATAATGTATCACTGGTAAATGTTCCATTTGAACAAGCATAACCATAAATCCCTCCCTTATGTTCCCCTCAGCTCCACTGGTGAGGTTGTGCTGTCCCAAACCGTCCTGAGGTGTCCAAGTGTATCCCACCATCTTGTACAAAGGGATCATGCCTGGTTCATCCTCTCTGTTGTGAATAGAGCATGGCATGCATTTGCTTGCAAATTGTGGCCAAGGAATCTACAGCTCATGCATGTCGAAGCATTTGAGATCTGGTGTTAGGGACCACGTGGAAGCAGCTGTGGAGGAGAAGAGGTAAGTATTTATAATTTGTTTTGTTTGTCTTTAGAGGCCATTTAATATCTGAGCACAGTCCGTCTGGTTTAGAGGCCACTAAATACTTATGCATCCCCTTCACTGAAGCAGCGCCCAGCATAACCACTTTTCTAATTATTTTCCTATTTTGATATTTATTTTCCGGATTTTTTACAGTCCTGCCTGGAACTTTATGTTAGTGACACCATGTGACCTGGCCATGCGGTCACAGTGACAATGACTCCCTGACTAGCTACACACAGACCATAATATTGCACCAGAGTTACAG
The DNA here is from genome assembly GCA_027917425.1 of Gastrophryne carolinensis. Classification (NCBI taxonomy): domain Eukaryota; kingdom Metazoa; phylum Chordata; class Amphibia; order Anura; family Microhylidae; genus Gastrophryne; species Gastrophryne carolinensis. Next base: position 54,205,799 of record CM051244.1, read on the forward strand.
TTCACCCAAATAAATATCTTGGTGAATAAGAGGCCATGGCTGATCCTTGTAATGTATTTCATAATGTAATGACCCAGGAATGGGAAGGAATGTTTTGAAACAAGGTTATTGATAAGTCAGTAAAATGTTATCAGTCTCTGATAAAATTATACATATATTTCAAATAACCCTGTGTCTTGTTGGCACCGCTGAAATAAGACAGGCTGGGGGGCATCCATAATGCTGCCCAATATTCTTACCTTACCTGGGAATACAGCACTGTGATTGGTCACCAGCAATCACGCGGGTAGAGAGTGCATTCTGGCCACCAGAAAGCCCAATCCATGTGAGTGCCGATGGCCAATCACGGCACTGTATTCCCGGCAAGGATCATGACTAAGATAGGAATATTGGGCATTTTGGCCCGCATGGGTGTTGGTCCACTTTTATCCAACCTAACAATTTATTACTTTATAGCTGAAGCATGTGGGGAGGGGGTTCTCTATTGCAAGCTCAGGGGACTTCCCAAAGTGGGTCTCCGAAGTCACTCCCAGGATACAAGCTGGACTAACACAGTTTTTTCTTTAAAGGGTGTTGGTCCCGCTGTTGGTTAAAGTCGGACGAGCGGCCACGCATGTGTCGTAGGACCGCGGAGAGGTGAGTTGGCATTGATGATCTGGGGGGTTTCACACAGCGCCCCCTCCCCCGATCGGGGTGCCCAGGGGGAAAGACCAAAACCCAGCATAGTCAAAATCCTGGGTTTTTGTCCACTTTAATAACAACGAGCTCTGGGGGCATCCAGGACGCAACTATGGCCCACGTGACCACCCAGCGGCCAATCGTGGGGCTCCTTTCCCGGGGGGGGTTATGTGCGAGGGGGGGCTTAAGCATTCTGGATGCCCCCCCCCCCCGAGCTTGTTGTTATTAACTGACAGCGGGACCAACACCCGTTAAAGAAAAAACAGGTGTTGATCCGGTTTAATGAAAAAGCCACCTTATTTATTGTAGGCTTGTAAAAGTCATGTACACTTCCTTTTTTCTCAGCAGTCACCATCTTACAGCAGTTTCTTTGGTTCAGCACTAGTTGCCAGTATGACTCTCACAGGTGCCTGCAGTACTTTCTGGTCCCCTTTGAAGGATTCTGAGGCCTTGGCTCCACCTGCTTCCAGACAGACTCTGCTGCTTGTACCAACCTCTCTCATCTCCTAGTCACTACAATAATGAGATTGGAATCCCCCCCCTCTAACCCATGGCTCTACTTCATGAATTACATTAATTTAAACAACTAAAGGGATCCCTAAATACCTTCTGCTAGTCTAAACAATGTATCTATCAATTCCCACTATTTCCTATACTCTATCCTATTAAGCAGTAATAGCCTTTCAGAATTACATCTCATTTCTTATTCTGCACTGCCATCTAGTGGAGATGTTTTGCAACTACAGCTCAGAGTATGAAATATCCTTCCAAAGAATTCTCACCATGTTCAACTGATCACAACTTACTTCATGAGGTCTATCCTAAGAACAATACCAACTCTCCTCATCATTAATATGAGTGGTGTGCACAGAGCTATTTACTCACAGACTGAATCAGTAGTCAGATAAAACGCCATAAAACGCCAGGTCCAGTTAGATTCCCATAATAGTGATCATGCTAATATAGAAAGAAAAAACCCTTTTACCCGGAATCCAGCCTCCAACATTGTTGGTGTTGCAGCTAGTGGCACAGAACGCCGGCCACCATCTTCCCTGAATTCTCGGCCGGTCGCTGGGAGTGGCGGCACACGCTGGGAGAAGCAGCACACGCTCTCGCCCACCCAATTACAGGGGCTGGATTCAGTGGGAAGGTGAGTGTCTTTTTTTATTTGTTTTATTAACAGTATCGCTATTTGGAGGGGGAAGTATGGGGGTTATGTTTTTTTTTTTTTTAGGAAGGGGCTGGAATGTAAAAATACACTTTCCGGATCTCCCGCTGTCAGTACCGCGATGGGCACCACTCCCTCCTCCTCTGCCGCCCCGAAGCTGGACATCGCTGTGCGGGAGGGGAGTATGGCACACCCCCGTCACAGGAATTATGGCACATCCATCTCCTATTAACTTCAATGGAGAGAGGCGGCAGGTGTTGAGCGTCGAGGTGCGGAGGAGGAGGGAGCGATGCCTGGTGCGGGACTGACAGCGGGCGATCCAGTAAGTGTCTTTTATTAATAAAGTAAGACTTTAAAGAGCCACTCCAGCCCCTTAAAGGGAAAAAAATAACCCTGCCCTGCCCCACCCCAAATAGAAATCATGCTAATGTAATAAAAGAAAAGAAAGACACTCACCTTCACCCCGAATCCAGCCCCCGATGTCAGCAGTGCTGCAGCTGGCGGCACCATCATCTTCCAGGAAGTACCAGCTGGCCAAATAGAAATACTGCTAAGAAAAGAAACCTTCACCTTAACCCTGAATCCAGCCCCTATGATTGGAGCGGCCAGCAGCGTGTGCGATGCAGAGAGGGACAATCCCAGCGGCCGAATGGGACTTCCGGGAAGATGGCGGCGGACGTTCTGTGCCGCCAGCTGCAGCACCATCCACATTTTTGTTTTTTTTCAGGAAGGGGTTGGAGCTGCTCTTTAAAGGCTGTCCAATCAGCTCCATTCATATTGTCAGTGCTTAGGCCTCAGTTCTGACCCAGTCAATCAGCACCGGCGCCCCAATGCTTCCCGTCATTGGCCATCTCCCTAATATAGTCTACCATGGCCCACTTCCATGTCGCCCATTACAGAATTGCTTCAAGGTATCCTTCAGATTTCAGATAAACAGTTTAGAGGTGCCCTGCTGGAAATCATGATAAGATCACATAAAGCGGAATAAAAACCCACCAGCGACTGGCCTAGAATCTATAAGATTCCAGGGCTGGCTGCTGGCTTTTCTCTGAATCTCTCCCAAATTGGGATGCCCCGCTGTGTGAAACTCCCCCAGTACGCCAATAACAACTCACCTTTCCACACTCCAATGAGAGCCGCCTGTTGTGACTATGGCCCTTATTCATCAAGCGATAGCGCCAGGTAGTGTCCGACGAGCGCCAGGTAGCGGCAGCTAACGGCGACTACCGACTCAAGTACGCCCGGCGGCGGTCACAAGGACGCATTTATCAAGCAAAATGAGGCTAGCGCCGGCGAGAGCGACGGCTAGCGCGGCATTCATCATGAAGCTGCCTGGACCGAACAGCGCCGCTGCAAATTCCCTCACAGCGCCAGGTATGAGCTGTCGCTCCCTGGTGATGTCCAATGCTTTTCAATGGAGCAATCTATAATTATTCATAATTAATTGGTATTAATTTTTTTTTTTTTTTTTTAATGTCAAAAAATCGGAGACCACTTCTGCAATGTTAGGATTTTTTTTTAAGTAAAAAAAAAAATTAAAAAAAATATGTGCAGAATTGATCTAACAGGTCTGAGATTAATGTATTCATATTACAAAATGATTCTAAAAACATGTATAATGTTACATTCAAAAAATATGGTTGTTTAGTGGTTAAAAACTAGTTAATACACATCGCCGCAAGTGCTCTGGGGTTTAAACAAGGAATGGACAGCGACAGCACATTCGGAGCGTGATTTGTTGATGAATATGAAGCTAGCCGTTCGCTCTGGCCATTCGTTGTCAGGCGCTCACATACAACGCTGGACCTGTGAAACAGCGACCCCCCAGCCCGTATTCAACATTACCGCACACCGACTGAGTCGCTGTCATCAAGCTAATGCCGGCCAAGCACAGCGAATACTGGCTGGCGCTGAAAAAATCACGCTACAGTCGCTCATCTGTCGCTACCTGGCGCTATTGATGAATCGGCCTCCCCGTCATTTGACAGGTGGCTCTCATTGTTCTGAAAGGGAAGTGCGCTCAGCCCCAGCCATTCAGATAGTTTCTCTATTCAAGTCAATGAGAGCCGCCACCGAATGATGTAGTCACAGCAGGTGACAAGGGTTTGCTGCTGTTGGGTCGCAGAAGAGAATTTAGGTAGGAAATGATCAGGGTATGTATTAGGATTTTAGTGGTGTTAGGTGTGAGGAAAGGACAGTGGGGGGGGGGGCAGTGACTGAAAGTGAGGCATGAATGAGGAGTCCAGTATAAAATAACATTGTGTTTGGGGAGATGCAGTGACTGTGAGTTCAATGGCAGATATTGGTGTGCTATGACGGGAGCAGAATTAGATGATGGGAGAATGACAAGCTCTGTTTCATCCATGTTCCGTTTGAGGGGCGATGACATATTAAAGAAGGCTTATTACTCTTGAATATTTCATATGTCCCAGCAGGCAAAATATTAGAGCAAGTCATCATCTAATCCTAATCGTCATCATCATCATCATATCCTCATGCCCTGCTCATGGTGGCAGTAGAGAGAATCAGCAGCAGGGATGATAGCTGGCAGTAGAATTAATCAGCAGCAGGGATGATAGCTGGCAGTAGAGAGAATCAGCAGGATGACAGCTGACAGTAGAAAGAAGCAGCAGCAGGGATGACAGCAGGCAATAGAGAGAAGCAGCAGAGAGGACAGCAGGCAATAGAGAATCAGTATTGGGAATGGCAGCTGACAGTAGAGATAATCAGCAGTATGGATGACAGCTGACAATAGAGAGAATCAGCAGTAGGGATGATAGTTGGCAGTAGAATGAAGCAGGAGCAGGGATAATAGCAGACTATAGAGAGAATCAGCAGTAGGGATGATAGCTGACTATGTAACAAATCAGCAGTAGGGATGACAGCTGGCAGTAAAAAGAATCAGCAGTAGGAATGATAGCTGATTATGGAACGAATCAGCAGCAGGGATGACAGTTGGCAGTAGAATGAAGCAGCAGCAGGGATAATAGCTGACTATGTAACAAATCAGCAGTATGGATGACAGCTGGCAGTGGAAAGAATCAGCAGCAGGGATGATAGCTGACTATGGAGCGAATCAGCAGTAGGGATGACAGCTGACTATGGAACGAATCAGCAGCAGGGAAGACAGTTGGCAGTAGAAAGAATCAGCAGTAGGGATGATAGCTGACTATGGAACGAATCAGCAGCAGGGATGACAGTTGGCAGTAGAATGAAGCAGCAGCAGGGATAAGAGCTAGCAACAGAGAGAATCAGCAGTAGGGATGACAGTTGGCAGTAGAATGAAGCAGCAGCAGGGATAATAGCTGACTATGGAGAGAATCAGCAGTAGGGATGACAGCTGGCAGTAGAAAGAATCAGCAGCAGGGATAAGAGCTAGCAACAGAGAGAATCAGCAGTAGGGATGACAGTTGGCAGTAGAATGAAGCAGCAGCAGGGATAATAGCTGACTATGGAGAGAATCAGCAGCAGGGATGGCAGTTGGCAGTAGAATGAAGCAGCAGCAGGGATAATAGCTGACTATGGAGAGAATCAGCAGCAGGGATGATAGTTGGCAGTAGAATAAAGCAGCAGCAGGGATAATAGCTGACTATGGAGAGAATCATCAGTAGGGATGACAGCTGGTAGTAGAAAGAATCAGCAGCAGGGATAGGAGCTAGCAACAGAGAGAATCAGCAGCAAGGAGGACATCTGGCAATAGAGAGAAGCAGCAGAGAGGACAGCTGGCAGTAGAGAGAAGCAGCATTGGGGATAATGGCTGACAGTAGAGAGAAGTAGTATTGGGGAAGACAACTGGCGGCAGAGAGAGACAGCAGCAGAGATGAGAGTTGGCAGTAGAATGAAGCAGCAGCAGGGATAATAGCTGACTATAGAGAGAATCAGCAGCAGGGATGACAGTTGGCAGTAGAATGAAGCAGCAGCAGGGATAATAGCTGACTATGGAGAGAATCAACAGCAGGGATGACAGCTGGCAGTAGAATGAAGCAGCAGCAGGGATAGTAGCTGACTATGGAGAGAATCAGCAGTAGTGATGACAGCTTGTAGTAGAAAGAATCAGCAGCAGGGATAGGAGCTAGCAAGGAGGACAGCTGGCAGTAGAGAGAAGCAGCAGAGAGGACAGCTGGCAGTAGAGAGAAGCAGCAGAAAGGACAGCTGGCATTAGAGAGAAGCAGCAGAGAGGACAGCTGGCAGTAGAGAGAAGCAGCAGAGAGGACAGCTGGCAGTAGAGAGAAGCAGCAGCAGGGATAGGAGCTAGCAAGGAGGACAGCTGGCAGTAGAGAGAAGCAGCAGAAATGACAGCTGGCATTAGAGAGAAGCAACAGAGAGGACAGCTGGCAGTAGAGAGAAGCAGCAGAGAGGACAGCTGGCAGTAGAGAGAAGCAGCAGCAGGGATATGAGCTAGCAAGGAGGACATCTGGCAATAGAGAGAAGCAGCAGAAAGGACAGCTGGCATTAGAGAGAAGCAGCAGAGAGGAAAGCTGGCAGTAGAGAGAAGCAGCAGAGAGGACAGCTGGCAGTAGAGAGAAGCAGCAGAGATGACAGCTGACAGTAGAGAGAAGCAGCATTGGGGATAATGGCTGACAGTAGAGAGAAGTAGTACTGGGGATGACAACTGGCGGCAGAGAGAGACAGCAGAAGAGATGAGAGTTGACAGTAGAGATAAACTGCTGAGAGAAGAGGATGCCATTGAGAAGAGAAGAGGAGTGGGCCAGATGACAGTTGGCTCAGAGGTTATTTCACATGTAAATCTTAGATCTGTTCAGATTAATTTTAACAAGTGACAAGACCGCTCTCTCCACTCCATGGATTTAAATAAAACTGTTGCCCGGCCGTCATGCTGTTTCTTTCATGTGCACTGAATCCATCTGAAGTTTCATATCTTTTATTAGAAAAACAAACCACAATTTATTGATCTTTATTCTAGGCCATGTTTTCACATGTAAATGAGCTTGGCTTGCTGGCGTGTCATGTTCCTCTATTGCCAGGTTATGTAAATACAGTTTTGGGTGGTTTTTATTACTGATAATATTAGATTACTTGTAACTGTCATTAAACAGGTCACTTTGACCCAGACTACCCACTAATAATAATAATCTGGTGTGCCCATAATAAATTAACAAGGACCCTGAAATCAAGCAGCTCCTATTTAACATGTCATCATTCTTCTTTTATATAGGAGAGAAGAGGGGTTTGAAGCTAAAATATGCACATTGAAGGGTTGAGGTCTTTTCCTTTTCTAGACTTTATAATGTTCATTTTATAATGGTTATTTTGCAAAATGTGCTGTATTTTGTGAAATAGAGAAAAGTCAAGCAATGACTCCTGCAGTGCAGTCACTTATGTACTGACATAGGTATGAGCAGGGTTGGGGCCTGCAAAGGGGCCTCCACCAACCTTTGGGTTATGGTCTGGTCCAGGAGGCTTTTCAGTCTTTGGTCTGACAGGCCATCAACAAAGCTATCGGTGGCAGAGACTCGATCTGACGTCCCAGTAAGTAGGTGGGTGCCAGATAACAACCAATCAGTTACTTGGCAGGACTATTATTTTAAAGGAAAAAAAAATACTGTATCTGGGGCTTCGACCACCAGATTTTGTGGCCAGGGGCCTCCACCACATTTAATCCGGCCCTGGGTATGAGACAGATAGTTGGTGAGGAGCACCAAAGTTCAGGGGTGTTATTATCTCTCAGTCAAAGTACTGCCTAGAGCCCCCCGAGTGCTACCCTAATGAGCAAGTCTCATCATGCCACACAAAGCCTCGGTGGCATGTTTGTCTGTTATCCTTGAGAAAGGGACCCTGTATGGACCCAAACATTGGCTTGTTTTACAATAAACAACAACCTTCACAAGACAGCACAGTGTCTGGAGCCATTGGTTGTGTAGTGTTCCCCTCTACTCATCTAATGAGACTAGTTGAGGTATATGCCTCAGATACCAGTGTAGGGATGGGCAGAAGGATGTGGGGGAATGGGTAGCAGTAATGGCATGACATGAAACATTACACAGAGGCACCTTGGTGCTTGGTGTTTCAGCTTTAGGATAGTTCTTCAGATTTGTGGCAACCAAGGGAGATTATAGGATCAGTTGCAATGTAACAGGGTTGAGTGCTGTGGCTCCTTTAAGATTTGTGTATTGTAATTGCCCTGCTAATGTGCACCTCCCAGGTGAGATTTAAACTGGTCTGAGCATTGGCCACCCTTCCTTTGTATTTATTGATTCTGTGCAAACACATTGGGTGGGAGGTCTCAGGCTGTATGGGGGTGGCTTTCAACCCTTCCCATGTGTTGCATTCAATATATAGGGCAACCTCAAGAAAGCTGGTCCCAATTTTTCTATTGAATTGTATGTCCCAATGGGGGCTCTCCATACGATGTCAATCAGACACACAATCTCCCAGATCAGAGTTAGGACTGCATCTACACAGAGGCACCTTGGCCATTGGTGGTGCAGCTTTAGCATACTTCTGCAGATGTGTGCAACCAAAACCTCTGTTTTTATCAGATTTAGAGACAGATCCTACGGCTGGTTGCTAGGATGGGGTTGAGCTTCTTTAAGATTTGAGCATTCAAATTGCCCTGTTCAAGTGCACCTCCCAGATTAGTTATAAATTGGTTTGAGCAGCTTCCACTCCTCCTTTGTAGTGTTGGACTTTGCACGGGCCCTTAAAACTGACAATTTTTTTTGCCTACAAAGTGAGAAAGCTTTAACCAGTTTGTGGGTGATGTGAATGGCAGGCATTTGAGGAACACATTTCCCCAGCATTCTATGCTACTCAAGTGTATAATGTGTAGCCATCCCTGGTCACATTCTCCAGGGATCTTTGGTCCATGAAAGATGTTGGTGATTGAGCCAATCCATGCATCCCACTACCAGTCAGATCAGTTGTGAACCAACCAGACATCCAAGGTCCTGCATCCCATGTGACAGTCTTCCCCATAATGTCAATAAAGTGGAAGTGTAAGTGTAAGTTTACCTAGAATTTTCAGGGGGACAAAACACCTCAAAGTTGGACTGCCCATCCATAAGTAGGACATCTTGTCAGTTTACCCCATGGCACTCCCAGGCACTGCAATGCAATGTTTTACTAAAAATTACTCGGGGAGGCGCCGTCTGTGGCTTCTAAAAGTTCCTAGGGCAAGCGGACCAAAACCCACTGATCCTTTGAAATACATTTGGCCAAAGCCCCTACCTATACTTCCTTCTTGGGGTGTAGAACTAGAAATAGATATTTTCACCCTTCAAAAAGTCGGTGACATCATTGCCACACACAACAGTGGCAATAAATGGAGGAGGCGGAGCTTTACAGCTGAGGAGGGGCGCCATTATCTGGGATTAGAGTGATGCAGGAGCAGTGAAAATTGGCAAAAGGTGCTCTACATGGGGGTAGCAATTCAGGGGGTGCTAGTTAAAAATATGGGTTTTGGTCAACTTTAAAGTCACCAAATGAGCTGGTAAATAAACCCCAGACACTGTACCATTTAGGGGACAAAAGTTAGCAATCACTGACCCTTTATTTTATCTGCCTACCACGGCCCAGCAGACAGGCTTCTGGTGGCTGGTGGCTGCCCCATTATGTCCCATATGAAGCCAATTAGACTGGAACCTCTGCTCTTTTCTGCTGAAATCCTGCCTATCGTAAGATTTCAGGGGGATCCCGAAGCTGGAGCCAGACGCCCGCCCCTCCATCTTACATTCGAGAAGTGCTGTGTGAGTGAGTGAAGTAAAAGGAGCGAGCTAACAGATCTACTAGACAGACATACTTGGACATGAGCAGATGCAGTAGCGGCACACACATCAGGGGCACCTGGGAGAAAAAAATGATGGAACACTGCTTCTGCTGGACTGCTAATCTAGAGACAGCAGGGGGCAGAAGAAATCCCAAATATGCTGCAAGTGGGCCATTTTTATTCTTCGGGGTCTGGGCTACTGTGACTAATGGGGATGTTTTTTTTTCCAATTTGGTTGGAATTCCACTTTAATTATGGCCCTGGAACTAACAGTGATTTAGTGACAGGTGGGCAGTACTCTATGTGCTGTAAACATTTGGTCAGGAAATGCAATGCTTGGGGGGTTCTGCAGTTTTGCAGCCAGCATAGAGACTAGGTTCACCCCTATGTGCACGTCATGCCTATAATGTTCTCTCTTTCCTGAATTACATCTTCAACTTTTGCATTATTCTGGCATAGGGAACAATTAGAGTGAATGGAGTGAGTGTGGCCAGTCATGGACATGAGTGGGGGGGGGGGGGGTGTTTGACCATTGGTCCCCTATGACCTCCACAGAGCAATGGATGACTGAGCAACCCAGGGTTTCTGCATCTGGTAAGTTTTTTTCAAACCCAAGAAAGGTGGAAGCATTGCAGGGGAAAAAGGCAAGTATGAATTATGTTTTTCCCATTTGAACGCTACGATAGAAGCAGCTCTCCAGGCAAACCCACCATCTTCCCACCTTCTCTTTGCGATGTGATCATCTGCTCCGTGCTGCTCGGTCAATCCCACAACACAAGCAGTGTTCTTGGACCGATACTTCTTTCAGCACTTGGGGTGGATGCTCCCGGTAAAGCTACTTGTCATCCAATGACATTGCAGTGGTGACACCACTCACTTGTTCAGTGGTCCAGTGAAAGGCCACCATCAGGACAGGACAGATAATATTTCAGTAGGCGGACTGGCTATAAAGGAGGAGGTGCAGCCAGGTGGTTGTGATGGCAGCTCTTCCCTTACCCTTCCTGGCTGCCACACTATCTCTACCATTCCAGCTGGTTCAGATCAAATTAGGGGCCCAGATGGCACATATAGGTTATGGCGGGCCTACACTTATATGCAGCCTTTATTGTGTCTTTGCACCCCATAACTTATAATGCGATGTCTGGGCCCCTGGTTTTAACTTTCAGGTTCCTAATCTGAATTTTGAGGAGAACCGATAGATACTCAGTACAAACTAGGGGCCAGGCCATCACATAAAGTTTATGAGGTGGGCCCAGACATTGTGATTGTATGATGCTCAAAAAATTCCTGATGGTAGCCCTGGTTTAGTGACACCTTTCTTGTCCCATGATATTTCCATTACTTGTTGCCAATCTTTGCAGCAGGTCACGGACTAGAAAAATAACTTTACATTGGATCTAGTTCTTTTCTGCCCAATATTAAAACCGCTTTTAACCGAGCAGAGCTTTGAGGCACATTCCTTTATATTGCAGTACAATCCACACTTGTGCTGCTGTGCATTAGCTGCCTGTTCTATATCAAACCATTCCCATAATTACAGACTAGATGAACCACCCAGGCCTTCTTTCTGCCTGTCTCCTATTATTCTACTTTTACCAACTGGTTGAGATGTTCCAGGTCCCTGCGAACATTTCCTGCTTAATATTAGACTCATTTTTTTCAGCAATAATCTGCAAAAGTTAACAGAAAGCAGCCGAGGTACAAAGCCATGTGTGACATGGGATGTGTTCAATATAGTGAAACTCACCGGGATCTCACAGTCCGACTATTCGGATTTATCTTCCAAATCTAGCTTCTAATCATGATGATTAATTAAAAGCACATTTTTGCATTAAATCTAAACATGCAGGAGGCTGCTTCTAGTTATAATGCTCTAAAGTCATAAATTTACTACTTCTTTTAAATTATTATTATTATTGTCTGGGCAAGTAAAAAAAGATACTTAATATTACCCTTTTAATATGTTCTCCCCTACAGCTGGGTGTCCTAATTCAGCACTATAAAACTTTCTGGTTCCCGAAACCTCTGGCTTGAATAGTCACCCCACACATCAGTTACAGTCCCCACAGCACCCCCGCTATATTCATTGCAATGGAGGGGGTATGTCAGGCTCTTGCATGTCCTCTCCATTGCATTAGACATACTCTGTATGTAGTCTGTGGGCAGGGCTTCTTTGAGAATGGACATTCAATGATGAATATATAAAAAGAAATGAAAGAGGTTAACAGAGAGGAAAAAGGGGAGGGAATGGTCGCTGTATCCTGAAACAGGTACCAGGGGGTCTAAACTGTCCAGGACCATTATCCTCTATCATGAGATAAGGCTGTCAACTCCTCCAATTCCTTTGTATAGACAATCTCTCCAATCCAGTCGTTGAACGAGGGTGAGTATTCTAGTTTCCAGAATCTGGGAATCAGCAATTTAGCTGCATTGACCTGGTGGATCAATAATGATTTCTTGTATTTTGCGATACTAAAACTATTATGATGATGCAACAATATAAAAGCTGGGCATTTTGGAATCTGGAAGCTCGTAATCTCTGTCATTATTGGGATATCATTTCAGAATATTCGTATCTTAGGGCAAGTCCAGAAAATATGAAAGAGAGTATCCTCCTCTTTTTTTGCATCGCCAACACAAAGAGGAAATTTCAGGGTAAATTGTAGCTAACCATTTTGGGGTATAATACCATCTAGTTAAGCATTTGTAGTTCATTACCTGAGTTTGGACTGAGATAAATATCTTCCCCTCCCAAGGTTTAGGGGGAAGCGATTGGGTGGCAGATCTTGATTATCGATTTCTGGAATTAATGGTGATGACCAAGGGGAGAGATGCTTCATATTTCTAACCTTTTCCCAAATTATAAGAGTTTCTTAGATTAACCCTTTCGCTGCCAGCCTACCTGCAGCATTTGCCACTCCCTGTTGCCAGACTGAGTTTGACTGTTTTGCGCTACACATGTTCAACTGTCATTTTCGAAGGGATTTCCAGGGATTTCCCAGGAAAATTATATATTGTTTTTTTCAACAGAGTCTGGGCTTTAACATGAAATGTCTTGTTTGTGTTTTTTAGGTGTATTCTCAACATTTTTGGGTGAAATGTGTGAAAAAAAATAAAAAAAATATATTTTTTTACAATTTGTAGAGTTTTTTTGTAATAAAAAATGTAAGTTTGTCAATAAAATCTTATTGCGTGAGAAACCCCAATTTCTCCCGCTTACAGCGATACCACATATGTATAGGTAGACACCCTTTCCTGCCCAGAAGCCTTTTATAGCTGCTGGATGACAAATGGTTAATTAAAAAAAAAAATGACATAGGGTCCCCCTTCCCGGGGAGGGGGACCCCATTTTTTTTTGGATTTTTAAGGGTTAAAAACCCTTAAAAATCCCAAAAAAAAAATGACGTGGGGTCCCCCTTACCCAAAGTAACCAGCCCGGGACCAGCTATGGGGGCTTGTAGGCACAGAGTGGGGGGGCCAGCTTTGGTGGCCCCCCCACCCTGCAGCCTACGAGCCCACATAGCCTATGTGGGCCCGGGCTCTTCTGCCCCCCCCTGGCCTTTGGGGAGGCAGGTAATGGGGGTGCGGGGGTTAATGGCAATGCCACCCCCCCAGCCATGTGAACTGGTATAAGGGGTCTCATGGACCCCTTACCAGCTCACAAAGGGTTAACTGTAAAAAAAAAAACACCACACAATAAAAAAAAGTATTTTATTAAAAAAAAATAATTTTTTTTTACTGTACTTACCTTCGATTGCAAGCTCTTGTCCCTCGCCGCTCAGCTGACAGATGCCGGTGATCGGTACAGGAGAAGGAGGAGGCAGGAGATCAGAGGATCTCCTGCCACCTCCTTACCCTGTGCCGATCACCGGCATCTGAGAAGTTGAGAAGGGTGAAGCCAGATATCGGGGGCCGGGATGACGTCATAAGCCCCGCCCCCAAGGGGGCGGGGCTTAGCGGCAAGATGGCGGCCGCCATCGAGGATCAAAGGGGAGAGAGCCTCTCAGGCTCTCTCCTGAAGATCGGTAAGTCCTGGGGGGGGATCGGAGGCCCCCCAGGTGAAGAGGAGGGACAGCGGGAGCCAGCGCACATGGAGGTAAGTGAATGTCATTTTTATTTTTTTTTTTTTTTTACAGTTAGCAGCTGCTGCTGCAGAAGCGGGGGGGGGGGGGGCGGCCTATTCCGGGGGCTCTCCTGCACCAAATTAAAGGGGAGACCCGGCCGGATCCAACAAGGGGTCAGGTGAGTATTTTTTATTTTTATTTTTTAAACTAGAAGCGATCAAAGTCAAGCACGTAACACCTACGGGCTTGGCACTTAAGGCCCAGCCAAGCCAGCACGTAGGTGTTACGTGCTTGGCACTGAAAGGGTTAAAGGATGGGTGCCCACTGCACTGAGTCTCTAACTGACCTGGGGAGATCTTTTAATGGTGTATCGATGAAGCTTGCCTCCAGCGCTACCCATTTCTTCTAACTTCCATCTGGCCCAGATTGAGATTCTCTGTAAATGTGTTGCTTGCCAGTATTGTAGCAATTTGGAAACTGCTCTTTGACTTGGGGAGTTGAAGAAGATAGATCCTCAGTCTGGGCTTTTTGTTCCCCCAAATGAACTTATTAAGCAGAGAGTTCAAGTTTCTGAAGAAGCTAGCCAGTATGTGACAGGGGAGTGTCTTAAACAGGTAGAGGAGCCTCGGCAGTATCGTAATTTTTATTGATATTCATACGGCTTGCCCATGTGAAGGTTGGTAAATCCTAATTCCAAAAGTCCAGTCTTATTCTGTTTAGAATTGGTATGAAATTATGGCGGAAGATATCTTCCAGGTTATCTGGAATCTTTGTCTCTAAATAGGTCAAGGTGAAAGAGGACCACCTGAAGGGAAAGTAGCTTTTTAAATCTGTGATCACTGAGTGTGGTTGTCCCACGCTTAAGGCTTCTGACTTGTCAAATGTATCTTAAAGTGAACCAAAACCCACAGAGATCGCCCAGGAATCTATAAGGCCGATGGATTCCCTCGTCCTGTGCTGCGTAAAAACCCCCAGGTCACCCATAACGCATGCACAAGCGGCGGGCGCATCCCCACTTTCCCTTTAGCAGGGCGCGTGCATTTCTGAATGACCCGTGTGGGCACGCTCCCTGTTAAAGGGAAACAGGAGATACGGATGCCAGTGCTGATTGGATGAGGGGCCATGCATGCTGTAGGACCAGGAAGAGGTGAGTTTCTTCGCGCAATCTGGAGGGTTTCACACATTGGGGCATCCGCGATCAGGGTGTCCCGGGGGCAAGGACCAAAACCCAGGATAGTCAAAATCTGGGGGGTTGGTCCACTTTAAAGTTAGAAAGCTTGCCAAATTTTTCAAACAGTGAGAGTCCAACAGTGGGGTGGGAAATGTATAACAACAGGTCATCTGCATAAGCCACTACTTTATGGTTTAAGTGTTGGAGCTTTTTTACTTACATTTCTTGGTGCATCAAACTCCGGTGCCCCTCTGATCCCACTGTGCATTTTGCAGGGCATCACCATCTTTAAAGTCTGTAGACTCCCCGCAAATACTGTGCAACCCTCCAATCTTTTGACAAAGCAAGGATTTTGCATAGGCTGCAATGAAACTAGGAACAAAAAATGGTGAGATTTGAAGAGCGGCTAGTGGAGAGGTAGGAAGCCTTTAAGTGACAGGTTAATCTCAGCCACCCATGTGGGATGAGGCAGACAGGTAAACTATGGCCTCCAGAAGGAGGGAAATGGCAGGTCCCACTACCAAACCTCAATGCCATTCCATAGAAATCCAGGTGCGGAGTAAAACACTTTAATTGTTGCCGAACAGTGTGTTGCCTTCCTGGGGCAAGAGTACGGCATGTAGCGGAGCGGGCTGACAGATTGTTAGGAGGGGCTGGCGTGAACCCAGCGGTCATGGTGCATATTGGCACAAATGACATAGGAAGAAGTAGGTGGAAGGTCCTTAAAAATGATTTCAGGGACTTAGGCCGTAAGCTTAAGGCAAGGACCTCAACTGTAGTATTCTCAGAAATACTACCAGTACCAAGAGCCACACCAGAGAGGCATCGGGAGATAAGAGAGGTAAACAGGTGGCTCAAAAATTGGAGTAAAAAGGGGGAGGGTGCATCTGTTCTGGGGGAGAGAATGGCTAAAAGGTTAGAGGAGTGTTTAAACTAAGCACTGGGGGGGGGGGGGGGAAGGGTAATAGCAGTTACAAAGGGGAAGTTAGGAAAGAAAGTGACAGTGGGTGTAGACATGAAACTGGGGGTGGAGAGGGGGGAGGGGTTAGCACATCTAGCAGGAATAAGGGCAATATACAAAATTATCAAAATTGTCATAAGCATTTGAAATGCATGCTTACAAATGCTAGAAGCTTGACTAATAAAATGGATGAACTAGAACTGATAATAACAGAAGAGCAATATGACATAGTGGGGGTAACAGAGACCTGGCTGGATGAAAGCTATGACTGGGCAGTAAATTTACAGGGATACTGTGTGTTTAGGAGGGACCGTAACAAACGCAAAGGGGGTGGAGTCTGCTTAATGGTAAAATCCTCTCTACAGCCTGCTCTGCGGGAGGATATATGTGAGGGGAATGACCATGTGGAGTCTGTATGGGTAGAAATACATGGAGGGAGAAACAAAAATAAAATACTGATGGGGGTTTGCTATAAACCTCCAGATATATCCGAATCCATAGAAAATATGATGCTAAGGCAAATAGATATAGCCGCTAAACTAAATGAGGTAGTGATTATGGGGGACTTTAACTAACCAGATATAGACTGGGATGCTGAAACATGTGTTTCGCATAAAAGTAATAGTTTTTTATCTAAAACAAAAGATGGCTACCTTTCCCAACAAGTACATGCTCCAACAAGGGGGAAAGCCATATTGGACCAAATACTAAGCAATGTACCAGACAAAGTAATAAAGGTACAGGTTGGGGAACACCTTGGAAGCAGTGATCATAATATCATTAATTTCCAATTAGCAGTCACTAAGGTGCCTTATCAAGGAGCCACAAAAACGCGGGACTTCAAAAAGGCAAAGTTTGACCAACTTAGAGATGCCCTAAATGGCATTAACTGGGAAAATGTCCTTAAAAACAAAAGCATTCAAAGGAATACTTTCATTGTGACAGATATATACCTTACAGGAATAAAACTATTAGACACACATGTAAACCGATGTGGCTAAATAAAAAGGTTAAGGGGGCAATAAACAACAACAAAAAAGGCATTTAAACGTTAAAAGCAGGAAGGTACACCCTCGGATTGGGTCACTGTTACTAGTGGAGTACCACAAGGGTCAGTTCTGGGACCAATTCTCTTCAATATATATATAAATGACATTGGGTATGGATTAAACAGTAAAGTATCAATCTTTGCAGATGATACTAAGCTGAGTAAAGTAATTAAAACAAAAGAGGACAGCAGGCAGCTACAAAGAGATTTAGATAAATTGGAAGCATAGGCAGTTAAATGGCAAATGAAGTTTAACACAGAAAAATGTAAGGTTATGCACATGGGAAGAAGAAATATGTGTCATGATTACACACTAAATAAAGAAACACTTGGTAAAACAATAATAAAGAAACACTTGGTAAAACAACAATGGAAAGGACCTAGGGGTTTTAGTTGACAATAAGCTCAACTGTAGTAATCAATGCCAGGCAGCTGCTGCCAAGGCAAATAGGATCATGGGGTGCATCAGGAGGGGCATAGGTGCTCATGACCAGAGCATCATTTTACCTCTGTACAAGTCACTGGTCAGACCCCATATGGAGTACTGTGTACAGTTCTGGGCACCTGTGCTTAAGAAGGACATATCAGAACTGGAGCATGTTCAAAGAAGGGCAACAGAGTTAATAAAAGGAGTGCGGGGCTAGAGTACCCGGAAAGATTGTCCAAGTTAGGTTTATTTAGTCTAGAAAAAAGACGATTGAGGGGTGATTTAATAACTATGTATAAATATATTCGGGGTCAATACAAAGATCTGTCCCACAATCTATTTATACCCCGGAGTGTAACCATAACCCGGGGGCATCCACTAAGGTTAGAGGAAAGCTGCTTTCTCCACCGACATAGGAGGGGATTCTTCTCTGTAAGAGCAGTGAGACTATGGAACTCGCTGCCAGAGGAGGTAGTAATGATGGATACAGTAAAAACGTTCAAAAACGGCCTTGATGCCTTCCTGGCATGTAATAACATTTCCAGCTATGGCTACTAGACCACTGGAAGGAGTTAAACAGGCTGAACTGGATGGACTAAAGTCTTTATTCAGCCTTACATACTATGTTACTATGTAATTAATGGCTTCAATGCTCTGAATGCACTAAAACAAATGTTATTTGCTAGATCTCTTATCTCACCCAGCTTAGCATCTCACCCAGCTTCTGGAAGAGATAAACACTCCTTCCACTGTTCCCTGCTGCTGGCCTACAGTGGACATAAAGATAGACTGTCTTTGTGTATGTTGTGCTGTGCATGGCTTTGCAAACATTAAAGCAGCTCGGAAGTATGGACACGGCAAGCAATTTGACTTAATTATTTTTAAACAGAGGATAATCCCAAATCAGGATGCTGTGGCGGGGGGGGGGGGGGGAGTTAAGCGAGCTTACTGAGGGTAAGCCCTTTTAACCCCACAGCAGCCAGTGGGACAGTACCACAGCTCTGGGGAGCCAATCATCACACTGGTGTTCATACCCCACCTACAGATGTAACAGCTTTCTGTGGTGCCCATAGCACGGCATTGTGCAGGTTGGAAAACCAGACTGGATTTTCTATTAGTACTATCCCAACATTTTCAGGCAAAGGGAGAAAACATATGTAGGACTGCTTTTGGGGGGGGGGGGGGGTGATGGTTAACACCCCGCTTAAGACAGGCTATGGTGCTAACCTGTTAGTATCAAAGAGAAGCTGATCCTTCGCTAAGTGGAAGAGTGGGTTAAATGTTTGGTGTTGCACTGTCTCCACCCAGAGTAGGACCCTTGCATCCAATAGGGAACAACTTTCTGGGAAATAGATCAAGTTTTCTTAGCAAAACAATACATTTGGAGCAGAGGGACTTCTGCTTCCAGCAACCATTTACCTAAGTCACTCACTGACACAGTCAAGTAAACAGCACTAGGAACTTTATGTAGCAAAGGTTAACTTGCAAGTATAAATGAACCATATAAAAAGAAGAGGAGGTAACGAACAGATAACCGTTCACCTACCTATAAATGGACCATACAGAGTTTAACAACACAATGAAACACCCAGCTGGGGCTTTAGCTACTCTGTGCACATATACCCGAGTATATACATAGCCTATAGATAAATTCCTCCTCCAGTAAAAGGTCGGCACCGGATGCAAGCTGCAGGGGCCCTGATGTTGACTCAAAGAGGTGATTCATTCTTGACACACAGAAGTCAATGAGGAGATATTCAGCAACAGTTGAAGCCTCTCCACAGGGCACACAGCAGCTGTAAACGCAGGAGAATAGTGTAGCAGTTTTGAAAGTGATTCAGGTTTCACTTAGAGGCTGTATATGTAGGTTGCAGCAACTGATATCATCTTAATCTCTCAGTATAGTTGGCAAAAATGCAAAAAGTCCATCTGCTGGGGTTAGGGGCAAGTCCCCAAAGGTAGCCTTTACCCATTGTGGCTCCACTGGGCAAAAGATGTCTCTACAAACAGATGTTTCCATTTAAGATCGATGACATGTTAGGAAACCTCGATTCTTGTGAGCAACTCTTCTATTTTCAGTTTGTTCTGTTTTGCAGTTCTCATCACAGTTACAATTTAAACTGACCTCTCTGCAGTGCTTCTATAAGGAAACGCAAAATACCAAACCTTAGACAAGCTGACAAACATTTCCATCACATTGCCAACTTAAATTCCAAAAGTTTGGACAAATGTAGCTTGTGAGTTTTAAATTGAATTTTCCTTAATCATATCAAGAGAGTGAGACCTTCCAGCACTGCCAATATACAGTTTGGCTCCAATCTAAGTTTCTGTTACATTTCGCTGCCTTTGTCCGTGATAAACCAAGGCATATGTTCACTTTTCCATGCTTTTATTCTGGAAAAAATAAAATCTGTTTCTGCAATGAATTAAAACGTGTATGTGTTCTTACAGGATACTATGCCAGCAAAATGAACAATAAAATACATTACTAGACTGACTTGAAGAAATTAAATATCTGGTGACCTTGATGGGGAAAGCAGCTGAGGCACCCAGGAATTTAGGTACCCTACTGTAACCCATGTTTCCATCTTGCAGAGCTTTATGTCCTTAGCATTACACTCGTTACTTGGCCCATCACTGTAAAATATAAAGATATACACAGAAATTAAACAGCTTAAAGTGGACCTTTGACTATCCTGGGTTTTAGTCCTTTACCCCAGGGCACTCCGATTGGTGGTGGCCCGCTGCGTAAAACCCCCCAGATCGCCTAGCCCAACTCACCTCTTTCCGGTCCCACAGCGCATGGTGCTCGCCCAATCAGTGTGCTCAGAGCCGCTGACGTCACATCGTCTAAGTCTTTGTCTAAGCCAGCGGCTTCGAGCACGCTGGCAGACGCATCCCCCCGCTTCCCTCTTTAACAGGGAGTGTGCCCGCGACGGCCATTCACAAATGCCTGCCGCGGCCTGCGTCCTCCTAGAGGGATAGCGGGGATGCAGCTTGCGCATACGCCGTTGGATTGGGAAACAAGGTAAGTGTATGAGGTGACCTGGGGGGTTTCACACAGCGGGGCATCCCGATTTTGGGTGGGTTTTGGTCCACTTTAATAATCAATCATTGCGGCAATCACTCCTGTTGGCTGTTGTTTTGATAACTTGACTGACTGCTGGTGATACATATGTGAGGGAATCGAACATGTGGAGTCTGTATGAGTAGAAATACATGGAGGGGAAAAACAAAAATAAAATACTGATATTTGCTACAAGTTTCCGAATGTAACAGAATTTACAATTTCATGTAGAAACCTGTTCTCGCCCCCTTTTTCCCCATCACCATTTTTAACAAGTTTTTGTGAGAATTTTTAATTCTTGGTGTGCTTTTTTGCAAAAACTCCAAGCGAAAGTTCGCTCCTTGTTTTTTATGTGGAAATTCGGACAAGATACATTTTTTCTCGATGGCAGCTCTTCAGTCGGCTTCAGTCGGAATTGATAAAAATCATGCTACTCAAGCTGGCATGATTTTTAACAATGAAAATGACATCCAGCATTATTAATTTAGTTATTTTTTGTTAGATTTGTTGAAAATTTTGTTGGACAAGTTTTCATTGATAAAAGTTTTAGCATTGAAAATGACAGCGGGCTTTTTAAATAAAAATAATTTAGATGCAACAAAAGCCCAACTGGAGCCATTCTGAAATTTCCCCCATGTGACTAAATATGTCACAGTAGGGGAGCTGCATGTAGGGGGTTTTCTCGAGTAATCATAACACACACAGTTTGACCGACTTGGAGATGTCCTAAACTGCATTTGAGTGGGAAAATGTTCACAAAATCAAAAGCACAGACACTAAATGGGATACTTTAAAATACATCTTTAATGTTAATTGTGATAGATATACACCTTACAAGAATAAAAATGAAAAAAAAAAACAAGAGTAAACCTATGACTTTAAAGTGGACCAACACCCAGGATTTTGACTATCCTGGGTTTTGGTCCACTTCGGTGGGGCACCCCGATCGGGGGTGCCCCGCTGTGTGAAACCCCCCAGAAAGCCCCAAAAGCTCACCTCTCCCCGCTCCCACGTGACCGCTGCAGCCAATCCCCGCCGGCGGAAAAGCGGGAGGCAGCGACGGACAAGAGAGCGCGCCCACCGGCACCTCTTGTGCGTCACTCTTACAGGACGCGCGCCGGCCATTCACGCGTGGGTGCGCGTCCTGCTAGAGGGACGCGCGGGAGGCGGCGGCAGGCGCCGCTGGATCGAGGAGCAGGTAGGGATTCAGGGGTTTCTGGGGGGTTTCACACAGACACAGACACCCGATCGGGGTGTCCCACAGTCAGGGAGCTGATCGGTCCGGGAATCTTATAGATTCCCAGGCCGATCATGGGAGGGTGTTGGTCCACTTTAAACACGGTCAGATGTGCAATAAACAATACGCATTTAATTGTTTGAAGCAAGAAGGCAAGCTTTACATAATTATAAAGAACAGAATAAATTATACAAACAACAGATAAAGGTGGCAAAGCAGAAGACGGAAAGACTAATTGCCAAAGAGGGTAAAACTAACCCCAAATGTTCTTAAGATACATAAGCAGTAAAAGATACAAACCTGAAAGTTTTCCCCCCTGAAAAGTAAGGTGAGTGCAACTATAGAGAGGAACGCAGATAAAGCCAATTTCATAGACTTTATCTTTGCTTATATATTTATATATATTATATATATATATAATATATATATATATATAATATTATATATTATATATAATATATTTATATTGCTTGATATTTACAGATGAACGTAATATGCCAAGTGAAATTGAAAAGAGAAATAACCCAAACATTCCATTAAATTACATCTATCTAACCAAGGAAGAAAGGCAGCAATGCCTCAAACAGATCAAAATAGACAAATCCCCAGGTCCAGATGGTATACATCTCCATGTTTTAAGGGAATTATATACAGTAATATATAAGCCATTCTTTTTAATATTTATAGATTCAATGATGATGGGGATGTTCAACAGGATTGGCACCTTAGTAAATGTGGTGCCAATATTTTAAAAAAGGGTATAAAGGGGAACCTGGGAACTGTAGACTTGAAAGTTTAACATCTGTGGTGGACAAGCTGTTTGAAGGTTTTCTAAGAGATGCTATCCTGGAGTATCTTGGTGAAAATTACCTTTTCTAATTATTACTCCTTTTTAGCATGGCAGAGGAGGTAGAACACATTAAAAGCGTACAAATGGCCTGGATGCCTTCCTTACATGTAATAATAATTATGGGCTATGGCTACTAGACCACTGGAAGGAGATTTTCTTTTATATAGAGGCTAACCTGGATGGACTTAACCCTTTAAGTGCCAGCCTACCTGGAGTTTTTGTCATCCTTTGTTGCCAGACTATTTTGCACTTTTTTGTGCTCCCCATGTTCAAATGTGATTTTTGAAGGGATTTCCCAGGAAAGCGATATATTGTTTTTTTCAGCATAGTCTGGGCTTTAACGTGAAATGTCTTGTTTGTCATTTTTTAGGTGTATTCTCAATATTTTTGGGTGAAATATGTGCAAAAAAAAATACAGTTACAGCAGTACCACATATGTATAGGTAGATGCCCTTTCCTGCCCAGGAGACTCCCCCAAACTGAAACAGCGCTTTAGGGGATTTGCAGATAAAATACAACTGCGCTATGCGCACCTTGCAGATTTTCCAGGAAAACAACCCTTTACATTTGAAATACCCACAACAAAGTATATATTCTCTGGAAGTACACACCTCAAGCTTTCTAGGTGTACCAGGCTTGTTGATGTGGCTATAGTTTTCTAGAAGTAATCCCTCAATGTAGTTGCAAAGAGTTTCTCTAAAAAAAGGATAAAAAAGCAGAATCAAAGCCACATTTTCCTAAAAAAAACTATATGCAAACAAGAAAAAACAAGTGCAATCTGAAAAAGCAACTTCTTCCGAACAGAACGATACCCAACATGCATAGCTACTGTCAAGGAAAGCATGTGTGTACGGTAATTTTTTACTTGAAAATTTCAGCTCTGCAGACAAAGTGCGACCAAAACAACCTTTTACATTTGGAATATACCCCATAAACCATATATTCCCTGAAAGTACACATGTTAAGCTTTCTAAGGGTACCCAGCTTGTTGTAGTGGGCTCATCTTTCTGGAATTAATCTCTCAAAGAATTCTTTGGTTGCGCAAGGTTTCCCTAAAAAATGTATACAAAAACTGAATAAAAAACACCTTTTCCTAAAATATAAATATGCAAACAAGAAAAAACAAGCTAAGTCTGAAAGCGCAAGGTCCCCTGAACAGAACAATACCCAACATGCCGAGGTAATTTAAACCCTTTTAATTGCCAGCCTACTTGAGATTTTGTCACCCTCTGTTGACAGGTCATTTTTTCCCATTTTGCGCCATGTTTTGCGCCATTTTTGCTGGAATTTTCAGGAAAATTATATATATGTTTTTTTGCAGCAGAGTTTATCCTCCCAGGGGGGGACCCCATTTTTACCAGCCCGGGACCAGCAATGCAGGGCTTGTAGGAACAGGGCGCAGGGGCCAGCTTTTGTGGCCCCTGCCCTGCAGGCTACAAGCCCGCATAGCCTGTGGCCATGGGCTTTTCTGCCCCCCCTGGGCTTTGGAGAGGCAGGTAATGGGGTGCTGGGGGTTAATGGCAAGTCACCCGCTAGCCGCAGGTGACTTGCCAGCCCCCAGCCTTGTGAAATGGTATAGGGGTCTTATGGACCCCTTACCAGTTCACAATGGGTTAAACGTAAAAAATAAACACACCACACACAAAGAGAAAAAAAAAATATATTTTTTTAATACTTACCTCCGATCCATCCTGGAGCACTGTGTCCCTCGGCAATCACTGGCTTCTGCTCACCTGCTGGAAGCCCTTTATAGCTGCTGGGTGACAGAACATAATGGGTTAATTATAAAAAAACACATAGGGTCCCCCCTCCTGGTAAAAAACCCTTAAAAATCCCCAAAAAAATGTACATGGGGTCCCCCTTACCCGAAGTAACCAGCCCAAGACCAGCTATGCAGTCACCGGCCATCACCGCCATTCGAAGAGGTGAGCCTGCTGAGCCCAGGGGCGGGGGGGATCGGACCCCCCCTGGTGTAGAGAGGAGCCAGGCGGAGGGATCGGGCAGGCAGGTGAGTGACTGTCATTTTTTTTTAATTATTTTACAGGCGCAGTGTCAGCGGGGAAAATGGGGGGGCGGCCGGTTTTGGGCCCCCTCTTGAAGACGGAGGAGGGGGGGGGGATCAGATGCCCCCCCAGGAAGAGGGGACCCCCAGCTTTACATCGATACCAGTGGTACGTTTTTTTTTCTATTTTTACACTAGCAAGGGGAAATGCCAAGCTCGTAGTTTCCACATGGTCGGCACTTAACGGTAGGAGAAGCAACCACGTAGAAACTACGTGCTTGGCATTTAAAGGGTTAAACCAGACCAACAGTCTGGCACAGTTGGAAAAAACTCCCCCAAACTCACTTGCCCCATCTGCACGCATGATACTGAAGCATTGTCAGCACTTACATTGGCCCCTGCATCCACGCAAAGCTGAAACGCCACCTCACCAATTTTCTAGTTGTAGAGCCCATTTTGGAGCTTTCTTTGCCAGTATCTCAGCCATGCTGCTGCCTGGATTCAACTGACATAACTGACAATGCACTGTACCAAGAAACCCAGCAGCACTTCCTGTTTGCAGGCGGCCTGCAAATACATGAGCCACCATTTTGTTTCTAAAATTTACCACAGCTGGAGTTAGAAAAAGGTAAATTAATTTTTATTCACTTTATCAATTAATTTTCACTCACCTGGGTTTTGGCCCATGTTACATTCTACATACCATAGAGGCAGTGCAAGCACTCTGGGCCCATGGAATGTATGCCAGACACCAGCATCCTTACCTAGCCATCCATGGCGTCTTCTTCCTCATTGTCTCTGTGCGCCCACCGCACACCTCTCACGACGCCGCACGGGTGCCGCCATTTTCATCACCAGTGCATTCCGCTGCCTCTCCTTTGAGCACTGCCACCTCCATCGCCAATGTGAGTGCTCCGCTGCCTCGCCCGCCGCTGAACATGCATTGGGGCTATGGGGCTCCGGTCCAGTCCATCGGTGCTCTGGATCTGGTCGCTATAGCATAGAGCGCCAGACGCTGTGTGATTAAAGTCTGTTTTTGAATACATATCCACCAGTAACAAAGCGAAAACACATGGAATTACATTGTTGTCACATTGTAACATTAATACTTTAATGCCAGACCTGTAATGACAATTCTCATATAAATATAAAAAAAAACAAAGTTTTCAAAAATGACTCTTTCTAGGCCAGGAGAGGTGACACAATTATTTGAGCAAAAATAAAACAATTAAACACACAAAACCCCGTTTAAACAGAAGAAAAGGAACGTCCATTAAAATGTATGGGAGAGCGACAGGTAATACCTGGCGCTCTGGAAGCCAGAGCTCCGGCACTATACGCTGAGCTGCCTGTAATGATGAATCAGACGCTACATGGCGCTGTTAGAGTCGCTCACCAGAATCACCTTCATAAATGTGGTATTGCGTACAGCGTCCGGGGTTCACCAGACGATGCCTGACGCTTACAAGGCACTACCTGCCGCTAACCCTTGATGAATAAACCCCATAGTTTATTCAAAACTATTTAAACATATTATTTGGGCCAGTGCAGCCATTAGCTCTTTCATTACCATCAAATATTAAGCAATAAGTACACAAAGACACATTTATCTCTAACTAGGAATGAAACATAATAAGCCTACATAACAACTTGTGAAATCTGTTGAAAATAGGCTGCAGCCTGTGGAAAACCTGCTGGTGATCTGCATCTCACACATCACATGAAAATGAAGTGTAACCGTTTACCACTTACCACTAACATTTTTCTCTTTCTTGCTCCACTTTTATTGATTTCCTATAAAGTTTGCTGACAGTTTCACTTTTTCTGCACCTAAGCCAAACATTTTACTATTGTTTATATGAACGAAGTCTACCAAAGGACGGTCATTTACCTTCAGACCTCCAGCCTATTTCTGAGGGCAATTTAGTTTATTTGGTTGCCTAATTGGCTTATTTGTAGCTATAACTATTTTTCTTTGTTTCAAAATGTTAAAAAAAAAAAAAAAGAAATGATGACAG
The DNA here is from genome assembly GCA_027917425.1 of Gastrophryne carolinensis. Lineage (NCBI taxonomy): Eukaryota > Metazoa > Chordata > Amphibia > Anura > Microhylidae > Gastrophryne > Gastrophryne carolinensis. The sequence goes on from CM051244.1 coordinate 54,232,216, forward strand.
ATTTTTCTCAGACCACTGAACTAGAGCTCAATGAGATGTATTCTTGTTACAGTTCAAGTTTGCGTTTTACTTCTGTATATTTGTGTTTGTTGTTTTGTTTATAACATTCCTGAATCCTGCCTTTGTAGCCACCTTTTATATAATTAGCCAGTCAAAAACTTGAAAAAGTCTACAGACACGGAAAATGTCACTTACGAAACTATGGCACCAGTGGTGCTGCTTGCCTTTTCATTTCTGGGATCTGTCAACACACTCATTTAGGCCAATTATGAAGCAAAAGGGAAATGCCGAAATATATATTTCCCTTCATTTTTCCACTTTGGATTCCTGTTTTAGGTCTTTATGTGTGAGGTGGCACTGGTGAGACTCATTGCTGATTGGCCAATGCAGGACTTTTGATATCTACCAAACATTGCCATTTAGCGTATTTATTTTCCGATACTACAGCAGACATAGGGGTCCATTCAGCAACATTTATATAAAGTACACTGTAGATAAAGAATAAAATAGTAGCTCCTAGTAGACCGTACCAGGCCTGATCATCGACAGCAGTGATTCTCAACCTTTCTACGCCAAGTACCCTCCAGCAGCAAGAAGCTCCAAACACGGACCCCTTTGGGGTCATTAATTAGAAATTATGCCAAATAAGTAGGCCATGGGCCGTGTGGCACTTTTAAAGCAAGAAGAGATTAGGTTTCGCTTGTAAAATAAGATTCCAGACCAGTGAGACACCTCCTGAAGATTTGCGTTGGAACACTGTTGTGTACCCCCTGGGGTACGTGTACCATAGATTGAGAAACAGTGATCTACAGTACATTTAGGTCAACGGGGAGGGGAAGCCGATTCATTAATAGCGGTAGGTAGCGACAGTTGAGCGACTGTAGCGGCATTTTCAGAGCGCCCGCTAGTAGTCGCTGTGCTTGGCCGTTGTTCGGTAGTTGATAGCGACTCAGTCGGTTTGCCGTAATGTTGAAAATTGGGTGAGGAGTCGCTATTTGACAGGTTCCACGCTGTATGGGAGCGCATGATAGCGACTGGCCCTAGCGACCGGCTCCCACCATATTCATTAACAAATCACGCTCAAAAAATTCTCGCGCTGTAAAATGCATGTTTAAACCCCAGAGCGCTGGCGGCGATGGGTTAAAAGTAGTTTTTTTAACCCCCAAACAACCATATTTTTTTAAACCAAAAAAAAAAAGTTTTTAAAATAATTTAGTAATATGAATACATTAATATCAGACCTGTAATATCAATTCTGTACAATTTTTTTTTTTTAACCTTAAAAAAATTATCTAAAATGGCAGAAGTGGTCACAGAATTTTTCACATTTAAAAAAAAAAAAAAAAAATTATTAACAATTAATTATGAATATTTAAAGATTGTTCCATTGAAATGCATTGGAGAGCGCCAGGTAGCGAGAGGTCATACCTGTCGCTGTTCAAGGTCGGACGCTGGCGCTGTGGGCTGAGGCTGGAATAATGATGAATGAGTGGCTATATGGCGCTATCTCAGTCGGTAAGCAGGATCGGCTTGATAAATGTGTGATTGTGGTGGGGAGCCGGCGTTCTCGTGACGGGGCCCGTCATTAGCGGCCGCTCACCAGTCGCTATTCCTTCATAAATAAAGGCCTAAGAACATAAGCCCAGGAAGACAAGTGGCTTCTAGAATTCCCAGTACTATTCTTATGCATTGGAGTCATTTAGAATCTACATGGCTACTTTTCTGGCTGTTAACCGCCAGCCACATAGATGCTACGTTCCTGGCATTTTCCCCCATTTGGAGTTTTATCTTCTAAAAACTAAGTGAGTTTTCTCACCAGGCTCTGAATCGACCGCATTGACTTTCATTGTTTACCAGGTGTGAATCAACCCCAGGGTAGACAATGAAAATCAGTAGCAGTTTTCTCTCCTAAAAAGGGAGTGAGAATTCTCACCTGGCTCTGAATTGATCCTATTGTTTTCCTTGGGGCTGATTCAGAGCCAGGTGAAAATGTACACGTTATAGACAATGAAAGTGAAAGGCAATTTTCTCTCCTAAAGTTCTGAATCAACCTCAAAGTTCTCCCTGTAGCAACATCAGCTCTCACTACTCTGTAATTAGAAATTCTGTATATGACTATAATTGCCCAAAATGGTAAAAAGGAAGTTAAGTGGGAAATGGGAAATGGAATGGATAATAGACAGTCTGGTCTATAATGTAAATGAAATCTCATTATCTAATAGGAAAGGGACCACGAATGTCAAAATGGGGTCACAATCCTTAATGGGGATTGTCTGGGTAATATTGTAGCTAGAGGGGTCTTGAATACTAGAGAGGGGATTAGAGTGGCTAACAGGGAGGCTGTCTAAGCTTTTTGGCAGTGGCCATGTCTGCAAGCATAAATGGCGTATCTGGAAAAATCTCTTTTGTTCTAGAAGGAATTGCTACTGTCAGAATTCATCATTCTATAAAATTCCAAAGTCTTTCAGTCATCTTCTCATAAACTCCGTATTCCCTGGCAGAGCACTGCTGTCTCTTCTCCTGATGCATGATAATCCTGGCTGGACGGTTCCTCGGGGACACGGTGTAATGTGTAACATAACTGGGCTGGGGTGTAACGTCATCGCGAGCGTGATCGAAATGTCTAAGGTCAGAAAATCGAGTCATTTATCAGAACAATATGAGAGGAGTCAATTAAAGGCCTTACATGTGTCAACAAACAGTGCTCCCTGCTAATATGGAGCTGTACTTCATCTGTACTCTCTGGAGCACTAACTTTTTTTTTTTTGCAAAGAAAACACTTAAAACTAGTTTCTTTAACTTTTGAAACATATATTACATTGGCCCTTATTTAACAAGGGATAGCGCCAGGTAGCGAATGGTGAGCGAACGGTAATGACGGTCACCGCCACGAGTACGCCGGCTCCCCTCCGCAATCACACATTTATCAAGTCGATCCTGCTTAGCGACTGACAGAGCGCCAGATAGCGAATCATTCATCATTATTCCAGCCTCACCCCACAGCGCCAGCGATCGACCTTGAACAGCAACAGGTATGACCTCTCGCTACCTGGCGCTCTCCAATGCATTTCAATGGAGCAATCTTTAAATATTCTTAATTAATTGCTGTTAATGTTTTTTTTTTTTTTTTTTAAATGTCAAAAATTCTGTGACCACTTCTGCAATGTTAGATATTTTTTTTATGGTTTAAAAAAATAAAAATTTGTGCAGAATTGATATTACAGGTCTGATATTAATGATATTAATGTATTCCCAAAAATATGGTTGTTTGGGGGTTAAAAAACTACTTTTAACCCATCGCCGCCAGCGCTCTGGGGTTTAAACAAGCTTTTCACAGCGTGAGAATTTTTTGAGCGTGATTTGTTAATGAATATGCTGGGAGCCGTTCGCTATGGCCGTTCGCTGTCATGCGCTCCCATACAGCGCGGAACCTGTCAAACAGCGACTCCTAACCCCGTATTCAACATTACCGCACACCAACTGAGTCGCTGTCAACAACCGAACAACGGCCAAGCACAGCGAATTCTAGCGGGCGCTGTGAAAATAACGCTACTGTCGCTCATCTGTCGCTACCTGGCGCTATTAATGAATCGGCCTCCTTGTCTCCCTAAAGTAATGGTGGTAAGACCCCTCAACCCTTTAACTGCCACACCAAGAAAGAGTAGTAGACCAATAGAAGGTGCCAGTTGCTGAACTGTGCATGGTGGCTTTCAGTCCTCCATTGCATGGAGATCTAGGGGTTTATTCATCAAGGGATAGCACCAGGTAGTGCCTTATAAGTGGTAGGCAGCGTCTGGTGAACGCTGGGCGCTGTAGGCAATACCACATTTATTTAAGCAATTCTGGTGAGCGCCTCTAACAGCGCCATGTAGTGTCCGATTTATCATCACAGACAGCTCAGCATATTCTGCCGGCACTCTGGCTTCCAGAACGCCAGGAATTACCTGTCAATGCACGTTCCTTTTTTTCTCTATAAACAGGGTTTTCTTTTAATTTTTTTTCTCTCAAATAATTGTGTCACCTCTCCTGGCTAGAAAGAGTCATTTTTGAAAACTTTTTGGATTTTAAATATTTTTATACAGAATTGTCATTACAGGTCTGGCATTAAAATGTTCATGTTACAATATTATAACTGTCATGATTAAGAGCCTTTGCTCGAAACGCGTAGACGCGGCGTCTGCTCTTCATATGCGTATCATGTTTTACTTGCTGTAATGGCTTTTTACCACGGCTTTCAATAAAGGATGGATGATTTTACTAACCAAACTACGTGGCTGGCGCTCTTTTGCTAGGAATATTATAACAATGCCATTCCATATGTTTTCGCTCTGTTACTGGTCGATATGTGTTCAAAAACAGACTTTAATCACACAGCGTCTGGCGCTCTGGGCTACAGCGACTCAATTTTGACCGCCGGCGCTGTGTGAGGATGTTTTCTTGATGAATATGGTTTGAGTCGCTCCCACTGACCAGTTGCTACTGTTCACTCCCATATAGCTCTGTACTGGTGTTATAGCGACTGTCATACATCCAATTCATCAATGCCGGCCAGGTTACTACAGCGACTGAAGCGCTCTGTAATAGCGACCACTAGCGGCCGTTTTTAGCGCTGTTGTACAGACGCTCATCTGCCGATACCTGGCACTAGTAATGAATCATCCTGCCCATAGGGAAAGAGTGAGTATGACTTATTTCAGGGCAATGGAATGGGGGTGTTTAGAGTGCTGAGGAGAAGCCTGTCTCTCAGCATTAAAAAGGATGTGGGTCAGCTTTAAAGTAGTTTACCAATTAGTAATAGAAATACAGAAGACTGGACTACCATGTTCCTTTTTAGTCTGAGCATCATTCATCTTTCTTCACCCAGTAGCTCTTTATTTCTGGTGATTTACCATATGCAGTTTACTTTTCACCATTTTTCTGGGGGGTCGGAGCAGAAATGGTTTGGCCATGAAAGATTGGCAGGAAAGAAAATTATCACTAAGGACAGCAAGTGTAAATACAGCCCTGTTTACCTAAATATCAAGGCTGGATTATGAGGGGGGAGCAAGGAGCACATGCCCCGGGGATTCCACCACTTGCCCTGAATAGGGGGCCTCCACCAACCTTTGGTCCAGGAGGCTTTTCAGCCTTTGGTCTGATGGGCCACGGGGCCAGCTGCAAAACTGTCAGGGGCAGTGGGAACCCCTTGTGCTTGGGCAAGCCTTCTTTTCTGTTTAGCCACCTGCAGCCCAAGTCACCACAGGGCAGGACAGAGAGTCTAGAGCAAAGCAGCCATTAGAAACGCTATGATTTTTTACTAATTTGTGGAAAATGTATCTATGACATCATACAAGCCCCTATGCCCTTTGGCATAGGTCTGGTGCTCTTACAGGGGTGCTCAGGGCGAAAAAAAAGAGCTAGCCGAATTTGACCAATTTTCTTTCAAATTTGGGTTTCGGATAACTAAACTGAACTCCTGTTTCCACTTCTGTTCTCTCTTTTTTTCCTCAACTTTGTATGTTAGTCTGCTCAAATATATATGATGTTTATGTTTTAGGAATCATGGCAATTTGATAACGCCAAGACATAATGGTGATAAATAACTTTCAGTAATACAGTAGTCCTGTACCTTATGTAGTGATCATGATGCGGGTTATAGGATGTTCTATAGATTGAGTAGAAATATGTAGCAGAAAGTGATCTTTGTTAATATATTATAAATGAATTGGCTGGATAGTTGTAAATATATGTATTATATAGTATTATAGAGTGTACACAATATGTCATTGTTGTTGTGTTAGTCTATAGATGCGCTCTTGCATTCCTTACTACTCACCTGTCCCGTCCCTTGTCCCGCGCCTCTCATCCGCTGGGTGGCTTTTGCCTGTACTTCACCAGTCACGCCGGAACGCATACGCTTCTGAGTGTCTGGAGCGCACCCGACTCACTGACGCGCTTCCGGCCGGCGCGCGTCACGTGGGTCGGGCCAGGATGACGCACTTCCTCCATCTATCGCGTCTCCAATTTGGCTGGCGGCTGCTGAGCGCGGGGCGGCGGAACAGGGCTTTGTATTTAGGGAGGAAGGTTGAGAATAGATGAGTGCTGCTTTTGTCCTGGAGAAGTGACGCGCTGCCGTCACGCAACGCGTCAACAGCGCACGCGGGGGGGGGGGGGTCGAGCTTTATGGCCGTGGTGATAGGTGAGTTATTCTTTTGTATTGGTATCTGCGGTTTTGTCTCCTGGCTGTCCTCTTTACTAAATTTAGCACTGTATGCACATAGCACTTTAGACGTTTATTGGCACAGATACGAGGGATTGTTATAATTAGTTTATTAAATAGGTTAGCACCAGGTTATTTTTCAGCCAGATTACAAACAGCAGAGGATCAGTGATTATATGTGAAATACTTCACGGTACAAAGCTGTTACCATCTTAGGGGTTGATAGAAGTGGTATTCTTCCTCTTCCCCATTTCCCCCCCCCCCTTTTTCCTTTTCACAGGTTGTGTGTTTATGTATTTTAATAAGTTTTTAATCTGTCTCTATATGTGTACATAGATTTTTGGATTAATAAAGGAATCAATGAATTATTTTTATATTATCGGAGTAGTGCTATTTTTTCTTGAAGTTAGTTTTTGAGGGATAGTGGGGTCGCTCTTTCTTTTGTATAGTTGAATGGTGCATTTGTACCTCTACCTTCATATGAGCACACTCTTTTTTGTATATCAGCTGGTGCGGTTTACTTACTATTAGAGATGAGCGAACTTTTGAAAAATTCGATTCGACTGATTCGCCGAATTTTCCGACAAAAATCGTTTCGACCCGAATTTATTCTCGACGAATCGCTATTAAAAACGGCTATTTCTGAGCCTCCTAGAGCCTCAATAGGGTTGTAAACCATTCTGCCTTGCTGTAACACGCATATGATGCGTGCTGGGTTAGTTAAATAATACTTTGAATAAATATCACATGCAGATCAGAGGCATCGCTAATAGAATCGCAGAGCGGCACAATCGCAGAGAGTTGAAGTGGCATCCCTATGAGGGGCAGGAGCCCAAACATTGCTTTAAAGAGACACTGGAGTTGGCAGCAGCAGGAGCCCAAAAATTGGATGAATCACACCCTGGAGTTGCAAGCAGCAGCAGGAGCCCAAACATTGGCTGAAAGAGACACTGGAGTTGGCTGCAGGAGCCCAAAAATTGAATGAATCACACCCTGGAGTTTCAAGCAGCAGCAGCAGCAGCAGGAGCCCAAACATAGCTTGAAAGAGACACTGGAGTTGGCTGCAGGAGCCCAAAGATTGGATGAATCACACCCTGGAGTTGCAAGCAGAAGCAGCAGGAGCCCAAACATAGCTTGAAAGAGACACTGGGGTTGGCAACAGGAGCCCAAAATTGGATGAATCACACCCTGGAGTTGGCAGAAGCAGCAGCAGCAGGAGCCCAAACATTACTTTAAAGAGACACTGTGGTTGGCAGCAGGAGCCCAAAATTGGATGAATCACACCCTGGAGTTGGCAGCAGCAGCAGGAGCCCAAACGTTACTTTAAAGAGACACTGGGGTTGGCTTCAGGAGCCCAAAAATTGGATGAATCACACCCTGGAGTTGCAAGCAGCAGCAGGAGCCCAAATATTACTTTAAAGAGACACTGGAGTTGGCAGCAGGAGCCCAAAAATTGGATGAATCACACCCTGGAGTTGGCAGCAGCAGCAGGAGCTCAAACATTACTTTAAAGAGACACTGGAGTTGGCAGCAGGAGCCCAAAAATTGGATGAATCACACCCTGGAGTTGGCAGCAGCAGGAGCCCAAACATTACTTTAAAGAGACACTGGGGTTGGCTTCAGGAGCCCAAAAATTGGATGAATCACACCCTGGAGTTGGCAGCAGCAGCAGCAGCAGCAGCAGCAGCAGGAGCCCAAACATTACTTTAAAGAGACACGGGGGTTGGCTTCAGGAGCCCAAAAATTGGATGAATCACACCCTGGAGTTGGCAGCAGCAGCAGGAGCCCAAATATTACTTTAAAGAGACACTGGGGTTGGCTTCAGGAGCCCAAAAATTGGACGAATCACACCCTGGAATTGGCAGCAGCAGCAGCAGCAGGAGCCCAAACATTACTTTAAAGAGACACTGGAGTTGGCAGCAGGAGCCCAAAAATTGGATGCATCACACCCTGGAGTTGGCAACAGCAGCAGCAGCAGCAGGAGCCCAAACATTACTTTAAAGAGACACTGGGGTTGGCTTCAGGAGCCCAATAATTGGATGAATCACACCCTGGAGTTGGCAGCAGCAGCAGGAGCCCAAACATTACTTTAAAGAGACACTGGGGTTGGCTTCAGGAGCCCAAAAATTGGATGAATCACACCCTGGAGTTGGCAGCAGCAGCAGCAGGAGCCCAAACATTACTTTAAAGAGACACTGGGGTTGGCTTCAGGAGCCCAAAAATTGGATGAATCACACCCTGGAGTTGGCAGTAGCAGCAGCAGGAGCCCAAATATTACTTTAAAGAGACACTGGAGTTGGCAGCAGCAGGAGCCCAAAAATTGGATGCATCACACCCTGGAGTTGGCAGCAGCAGCAGCAGCAGCAGGAGCCCAAACATTACTTTAAAGAGACACTGGGGTTGGCTTCAGGAGCCCAATAATTGGATGAATCACACCCTGGAGTTGGCAGCAGCAGCAGCAGCAGCAGGAGCCCAAATATTACTTTAAAGAGACACTGGGGTTGGCAGCAGGAGCCCAAAAATTGGATAAATCACACCCTGGAGTTGGCAGCAGCAGCAGCAGCAGCAGCAGGAGCCCAAACATTACTTTAAAGAGACACTGGGGTTGGCTTCAGGAGCCCAATAATTGGATGAATCACACCCTGGAGTTGGCAGCAGCAGCAGGAGCCCAAACATTACTTTAAAGAGACACTGGGGTTGGCTTCAGGAGCCCAAAAATTGGATGAATCACACCCTGGAGTTGGCAGCAGCAGCAGCAGGAGCCCAAATATTACTTTAAAGAGACACTGGAGTTGGCTTCAGGAGCCCAAAAATTGGATAAATCACACCCTGGAGTTGGCAGCAGCAGCAGCAGCAGGAGCCCAAACATTACTTTAAAGAGACACTGGGGTTGGCTTCAGGAGCCCAAAATTTGGATGTATCACACCCTGGAGTTGGCAGCAGCAGCAGCAGCAGCAGGAGCCCAAACATTACTTTAAAGAGACACTGGGGTTGGCTTCAGGAGCCCAAAAATTGGATGACTCACACCCTGGAGTTGGCAGCAGCAGCAGCAGGAGCCCAAATATTACTTTAAAGAGACACTGGAGTTGGCTTCAGGAGCCCAAAAATTGGATGAATCACACCCTGGAGTTGGCAGCAGCAGCAGCAGGAGCCCAAATATTACTTTAAGGAGACACTGGAGTTGGCAGCAGGAGCCCAAAAATTGGATGAATCACACCCTGGAGTTGGCAGCAGCAGCAGCAGCAGCAGGAGCCCAAACATTACTTTAAAGAGACACTGGGGTTGGCTTCAGGAGCCCAAAAATTGGATGAATCACACCCTGGAGTTGGCAGCAGCAGCAGCAGCAGCAGGAGCCCAAACATTACTTTAAAGAGACACTGGGGTTGGCTTCAGGAGCCCAAAAATTGGATGAATCACACCCTGGAGTTGCAAGCAGCAGCAGCAGGAGCCCAAACATTACTTTAAAGAGACACTGGGGTTGGCTTCAGGAGCCCAAAAATTGGATGAATCACACCCTGGAGTTGGCAGCAGCAGCAGCAGCAGGAGGCCAAACATTGGCTGAAAGGCACACCCTGAAGTTGGCATCAGCAGGAGGCCAAAAATTGGTTGGAAGGCACACCCTGAAGTTGGCATCAGCAGGAGCCCAAAAATTGTCCTAAAGACATAAATATGTTTTGCACCATTTGGAAAGTGTTAAACGTGGCACCATGCTGAATCATGCATCAGGCATTGGTGGGTGGAAATCCTGGCTGATCCATCCCTGATTCATTTTGACAAAGGTGAGTCTCTCCACATTTTTAGTTGACAGACGAGTTCTCCTCGCCGTAAACAGCTTTTCCAGGGCAAACTCTGCTAGTTGCGGCCACAAATCAAGTTTGGCTGCCCAGAAGTCCAGCGGATCCTCAAGGTGTGTTGGCATGGTCATGTCAAAGTATGAAATGACCTGCTGGTTCAGGTCCTGCTCCAGGTCTTCCTGCTGCTCATGAGTAGCCTCACTATGCGGGTGTAGAAAGCTACTCATTAGCGACTGAAGACTGAGGCTGCTGCTGATGGAGCTGCTGCTGCTGCTCCTGCCAACCCCCCCAGCAGCCATGGCAGTGGAAGGTGAGCGCAGAGGTCCCCTCGAGTCAGACCTGCGAGAGTATGGACCATGGCGCAGATAGGCATCGGCCAACTGCCTACGTAGAATGTCTTTGTAGTAGTTCAGTTTGTCCTCCCTCTCGGTGGGTTTAAAAAATGCCCCCATTTTGTGCCGGAAGCGAGGGTCCAATAAGGTGGACAGCCAGAAGTCATCCCGCCGACAGATGGAAACAATTCTGGGGTCACTACGCAAGCACGTGAGCATGCTTCCTGCCATTTGCGCAAGTAACTCGGATGGACTACCTGTCTCCATCTCCACTGCATACTGCCACGGTGTGTCCGCTGACTAGATAAACCAGCCATTTCGCCAAGCCTAAACTGTGTTTCGCTGGGCAACTCCTCCTCCTCTTCCTCCTCCTCCTCCAGTTCAGCTCCAACGGGGTTCATGTGGCCGTAAGATGTAAACGCCATGTCTCCAGTGCCCTGACCAGCCATGGTTTCCAACATGTGCTGTAGTACATGAAGCAGTGGAATCACGTCGTTCATCCCGTAATCCTGCCGACTGACAAATAAAGTGGCTTCCTCAAAGGGCCTGAGCAAACGGCAGGTGTCACGTATGAGCTGCCACTGGTTGACATTGAAGTTACACAGGGGAGTCCCCCTATCTGCTTGGATCATCAGGAAATCCGTGATGGCTTTTCTCTGTTCATATAATCGGTCCAACATGTGAAGGGTGGAATTCCAACGGGTGGAAACATCGCAAATCAGACTATGTTGGGGGATACGCTGTAGCTCAAGAAGGGTGTGTTTGGCGGTGTATGAGTGGCTGAAGTGCATGCAAAGTTTCCTTGAAGTTGTTAGGATGTCTTGCAGATGGGGGGAACACTTCAGAAACCGCTTGACAACCAGATTGAAGACGTGAGCCATGCAGGGGGCATGGGTCAGGCTTCCTTGGCGCAGCGCAGACAAAATGTTCTTCCCATTGTCGGTAACCATGATTCCCATTCTAAGTTTTCTTGGAGTAAGCCATGTTTGGATTTCCTGATGAATAAATTTAAGGAGTTCCTCCCCTGTCTGACTCCTTTCGCCAAGACAAACCATGTGAAGCACTGCGTGACACCTCCGTGCCCTGCACACATGGTAGACTGGAGGGGTACTGAGACTTGAGCCTACAGTGGAGGGTGAGGAGATGGAGGAGGATGAGGAGGCCGAGTCGCACAGTGTCACAGGCCCAACGGGCAGGGAGCGCGGAGGCCGAAGCGGTGTGACCTTTCCAAGTTGCTGCTGCTGCTGCAAAGGGACCACATTCACCCAGTGGGCCGTAAACAACATGTACTGTCCCTGACCGTAGTTACAGCTCCAGACGTCGCCGCTGCCATGCACTTTGCTACACACCGACAGGCTCAAGGACTGGCCCACCTTATGTTCAACAAAATTGTGCAGCGCTGGTACTGCCTTCTTGGCAAAGAAATGACGGCTTGGGACTCTCCACCTCAGCTCGGCACAAGCCATCAGTTCTCTGAAAGGTGCAGAGTCCACCACCTGAAAAGGGAGCGACTGCAGCACCAGCAACTTGGACAGGAGCACATTCAGCTTCTGCGCCGTAGGATGAGTGGGTGCATACTGCTGTCTCTTGGACATGGCTTTGCTGATGGATTGCTGGCGGGATGCATGACTTGGAGGAGGAGGAGGAGGAGGAGCAGGAGCGACAGAGGATGGGTATGATGCACAGCTGCCTTCGGCTGAGGTGCTGGAGCCTTGGCTGGCAGAAATTGGGAGCGGCATGCCACTCGGTGAGGAAGTAGTCTGGCCCACCTCTCCGGAGCCTAGGTTCTCCCAGGCCGCTTTATGGTGACGCTGCATATGTTGACGCAGGGCCGTGGTGCCAACATTTGGGCCCTGGCCACGCTTCACCTTCTGCCTACATATCTTGCATGTGGCCATGTTACCCTCCTGTGGATGCTTCAGGAAAAACTGCCACACTGCCGAGTAGCTACTTTTCCCAACAACAGGCCTCACTGATTCGCTGCTATTGTCGCCAACTCCAGGAACCCCTGCCCCACTACCTCCCGATAAGGTAGCCTGCCGCGCAGCAGGTGCTCTACCCCGGCCCCGGCCCTGTTTGGCTCCAGGCTTTACAATTGTGCCCCCATGCTGCCTGCCAACCATGCTGCTAACACCTTGCTGCCTGAGCTGCTGACTCCGGGGCAACCTGCGCCCCTCTTCTCCTGATGATGACGATGAAGCCCCTTCATCACCCGGCTCCCAAGTGCGATCGGCTTCATCGTCATCATCATTATCACCGAGTTGTGGCTGTACGTCACTGATGTTCGTGGATTCATCAACAGTGTCTGGCGCAGGAGCTGGAACGCTCGCAGCACCCACGACACTGTCCACATCACTATTTGTCTGCCTAGCTAAAGAAGCCACCTCCATTTCTTGGCTGGGCAGTAGCTGCTGACTGTCCTCTATCTGATCGTCCTCCTCACTAAAGAGTGGAGCTGAACCCAAAGCATAGGATACGTCGCTGGGGGAGGGAACGGCGTAGGACAGAGGCAATGGGAGGACAGGGACTGCTCTCGGGGCATGCCAACTCAGGGTTGTGTCAGAGGAACCTACCGACCCTAGACTGGGGTTCTCAGACGTAAGTTGTGATGATGTTGTTGATGAGCGCGTTAACCAATCTACCACGGCAGATGCATTACTGGTGGAGACACGACCGCTAGCAGATACTGGCAGACCAGGTCTCTCACCGTGACTCCTGCTGCCACTCGCCCCTAGTCTGCTGCGACCTCTGCCTGCTGAATCTTGGCCTCTGCCACTCCTCTTTGAACATCCTGGCATTTGTCTGCCTGACATTTTTATGTATTTCCTTATTTAGTATAAACAGATAGGGTTCAATGTGCAGTTTTGCGGTGCCCTGCGGCCTGGTTTATTAAAAGCAGTCAAAAACAAATGGGATGCCCCCACAGCAGACCTGAGATCAGTATATATGCACAGCAACAGTGTCTAAGCAGGCTCAAACAGGCCAAATTACTTTAAATAACTGTGCAGCTTACAGTAAACACAGAGGCTAATGGTATGTTACAGAATGGGATGCCCCAAACAGACTTGAGATCAGTATATATGCACACAGCAACAGTGTGTAAGCAGGCTCATACAGCCCAAATTACTTTAAATAACTGTGCAGCTTACAGTAAATGTAGAGGCTAATGGTATGTTACAGAATGGGATGCCCACAGCAGACTTGAGATCAGTATATATGCACACAGCAACAGTGTGTAAGCAGGCTGAAACAGCCCAAATTACTTTAAATAACTGTGCAGCTTACAGTGAATGCAGAGGCTAATGGTATGTTACAGAATGGGATGCCCCAAAGCTGACTCGAGATCAGTATATATGCACACAGCAACAGTGTGTAAGCAGGCTGAAACAGGCCAAATTACTTTAAATAACTGTGCAGCTTACAGTGAATGCAGAGGCTAATGGTATGTTACAGAATGGGATGCCCACAGCAGACTTGAGATCAGTATATATGCACACAGCAACAGTGTGTAAGCAGGCTCATACAGTCCAAATTACTTTAAATAACTGTGCAGCTTACAGTAAATGCAGAGGCTAATGGTATTTTACAGAATGGGATGCCCACAGCAGACTTGAGATCAGTATATATGCACACAGCAACAGTGTGTAAGCAGGCTGAAACAGGCCAAATTACTTTAAATAACTGTGCAGCTTACAGTGAATGCAGAGGCTAATGGTATGTTACAGAATGGGATGCCCCAAAGCTGACTTGAGATCAGAATATTCGCACACAGCAACAGTGTGTAAGCAGGCTGAAACAGGCCAAATTACTTTAAATAACTGTGCAACTTACAGTAAATGCAGAGGCTAATGGTATGTTACAGAATGGGATGCCCACAGCAGACTTGAGATCAGTATATATGCACACAGCAACAGTGTGTAAGCAGGCTGAAACAGGCCAGATTACTTTAAATAACTGTGCAGCTTACAGTGAATGCAGAGGCTAATGGTATGTTACAGAATGGGATGCCCGCACAGCAGACCTGAGATCAGTATATATGCACACAGCAACAGTGTGTAAGCAGGCTCATACAGGCCAAATTAATTTAAATAACTGTGCAGCTTACAGTATGCAGAGGCTAATGGTATGTTACAGAATGGGATGCCCACAGCAGACTTCAGATCAGTATATATGCACACAGCAACAGTGTGTAAGCAGGCTGAAACAGCCCAAATTACTTTAAATAACTGTGCAGCTTACAGTGAATGCAGAGGCTAATGGTATGTTACAGAATGGGATGCCCGCACAGCAGACCTGAGATCAGTATATATGCACACAGCAACAGTGTGTAAGCAGGCTGAAACAGCCCAAATTACTTTAAATAACTGTGCAGCTTACAGTGAATGCAGAGGCTAATGGTATGTTACAGAATGGGATGCCCGCACAGCAGACCTGAGATCAGTATATATGCACACAGCAACAGTGTGTAAGCAGGCTGAAACCGGCCAAATTACTTTAAATAACTGTGCAGCTTACAGTAAATGCAGAGGCTAATGGTATGTTACAGAATGGGATGCCCACAGCAGACTTGAGATCAGTATATATGCACACAGCAACAGTGTGCAAGCAGGCTGAAACAGGCCAAATTACTTTAAATAACTGTGCAGCTTACAGTGAATGCAGAGGCTAATGGTATGTTACAGAATGGGATGCCCGCACAGCAGACCTGAGATCAGTATATATGCACACAGCAACAGTGTGTAAGCAGGCTGAAACAGGCCAAATTACTTTAAATAACTGTGCAGCTTACAGTGAATGCAGAGGCTAATGGTATGTTACAGAATGGGATGCCCACAGCAGACGTGAGATCAGTATATATGCACACAGCAACAATGTGTAAGCAGGCTGAAACAGCCCAAATTACTTTAAATAACTGTGCAGCTTACAGTGAATGCAGAGGCTAATGGTATGTTACAGAATGGGATGCCCGCACAGCAGACCTGAGATCAGTATATATGCACACAGCAACAGTGTGTAAGCAGGCTGAAACAGGCCAAATTACTTTAAATAACTGTGCAGCTTACAGTAAATGCAGAGGCTAATGGTATGTTACAGAATGGGATGCCCACAGCAGACTTGAGATCAGTATATATGCACACAGCAACAGTGTGTAAGCAGGCTGAAACAGCCCAAATTACTTTAAATAACTGTGCAGCTTACAGTGAATGCAGAGGCTAATGGTATGTTACAGAATGGGATGCCCCAAAGCTGACTTGAGATCAGTATATGCACACAGCAACAGTGTGTAAGCAGGCTGAAACCGGCCAAATTACTTTAAATAACTATGCAGCTTACAGTAAATGCAGAGGCCAATGGTATGTTACAGAATGGGATGCCCACAGCAGACTTGAGATCAGTGTATATGCACACAGCAACAGTGTGTAAGCAGGCTGAAACAGGCCAAATTACTTTAAATAACTGTGCAGCTTACAGTGAATGCAGAGGCTAATGGTATGTTACAGAATGGGATGCCCCAAAGCTGACTTGAGATCAGTATATATGCACACAGCAACAGTGTGTAAGCAGGCTGAAACAGGCCAAATTACTTTAAATAACTGTGCAGCTTACAGTGAATGCAGAGGCTAATGGTATGTTACAGAATGGGATGCCCCAAAGCTGACTTGAGATCAGTATATATGCACACAGCAACCGTGTGTAAACAGGCTGAAACAGGCCAAATTACTTTAAATAACTGTGCAGCTTACAGTAAATGCAGAGACTAATGGTATGTTACAGAATGGGATGCCCACAGCAGACTTGAGATCAGTATATCTGCACACAGCAACAGTGTGTAAGCAGGCTGAAACAGGTCAAATTACTTTAAATAACTGTGCAGCTTACAGTGAATGCAGAGGCTAATGGTATGTTACAGAATGGGATGCCCCAAAGCTGACTTGAGATCAGTATATATGCACACAGCAACAGTGTGTAAGCAGGCTGAAACAGCCCAAATTACTTTAAATAACTGTGCAGCTTACAGTGAATGCAGAGTCTAATGGTATGTTACAGAATGGGATGCCCCAAAGCTGACTTGAGATCAGTATATATGCACACAGCAACAGTGTGTAAGCAGGCTGAAACAGGCCAAATTACTTTAAATAACTGTGCAGCTTACAGTAAATGCAGAGGCTAATGGTATGTTACAGAATGGGATGCCCACAGCAGACTTGAGATCAGTATATATGCACACAGCAACAGTGTGTAAGCAGGCTGAAACAGCCCACATTACTTTAAATAACTGTGCAGCTTACAGTAAATGCAGAGGCTAATGGTATGTTACAGAATGGGATGCCCACAGCAGACTTGAGATCAGTATATATGCACACAGCAACAGTGTGTAAGCAGGCCGAATCAGGCCAAATTACTTTAAATAACTGTGCAGCTTACAGTAAATGCAGAGGCTAATGGTATGTTACAGAATGGGATGCCCACAGCAGACTTGAGATCTGTATATATGCACACAGCAACAGTGTGTAAGCAGGCTGAAACAGCCCAAATTACTTTAAATAACTGTGTAGCTTACAGTGAATGCAGAGGCTAATGGTATGTTACAGAATGGGATGCCCCAAAGCTGACTTGAGATCAGTATATATGCACACAGCAACAGTGTGTAAGCAGGCTCATACAGCCCAAATTACTTTAAATAACTGTGCAGCTTACAGTAAATGCAGAGGCTAATGGTATGTTACAGAATGGGATGCCCCAAAGCTGACTTGAGATCAGTATATAGACACACAGCAACAGTGTGTAAGCAGGCTGAAACAGGCCAAATTACTTTAAATAACTGTGCAGCTTACAGTGAATGCAGAGGCTAATGGTATGTTACAGAATGGGATGCCCCAAAGCTGACTTGAGATCAGTATATATGCACACAGCAACAGTGTGTAAGCAGGCTGAAACAGGCCAAATTACTTTAAATAACTGTGCAGCTTACAGTAAATGCAGAGGCTAATTGTATGTTACAGAATGGGATGCCCACAGCAGACTTGAGATCAGTATATATGCACACAGCAACAGTGTGTAAGCAGGCTGAAACAGCCCAAATTACTTTAAATAACTGTGCAGCTTACAGTGAATGCAGAGGCTAATGGTATGTTACAGAATGGGATGCCCCAAAGCTGACTTGAGATCAGTATATATGCACACAGCAACAGTGTGTAAGCAGGCTGAAACAGGCCAAATTACTTTAAATAACTGTGAAGCTTACAGTAAATGCAGAGGCTAATGGTATGTTACAGAATGGGATGCCCACAGCAGACTTGAGATCAGTATATATGCACACAGCAACAGTGTGTAAGCAGGCTGAAACAGGCCAAATTACTTTAAATAACTGTGCAGCTTACAGTGAATGCAGAGGCTAATGGTATGTTACAGAATGGGATGCCCCAAAGCTGACTTGAGATCAGTATATATGCACACAGCAACAGTGTGTAAGCAGGCTCATACAGCCCAAATTACTTTAAATAACTGTGCAGCTTACAGTAAATGCAGAGGCTAATGGTATGTTGCAGAATGGGATGCCCACAGCAGACTTGAGATCAGTATATATGCACACAGCAACAGTGTGTAAGCAGGCTGAAACAGGCCAAATTACTTTAAATAACTGTGCAGCTTACAGTGAATGCAGAGGCTAATGGTATGTTACAGAATGGGATGCCCCAAAGCTGACTTGAGATCAGTATATAGGCACACAGCAACAGTGTGTAAGCAGGCTGAAACAGGCCAAATTACTTTAAATAACTGTGCAGCTTACAGTAAATGCAGAGGCTAATGGTATGTTACAGAATGGGATGCCCACAGCAGACTTGAGATCAGTATATATGCACACAGCAACAGTGTGTAAGCAGGCTGAAACAGGCCAAATTACTTTAAATAACTGTGCAGCTTACAGTGAATGCAGAGGCTAATGGTATGTTACAGAATGGGATGCCCCAAAGCTGACTTGAGATCAGTATATATGCACACAGCAACAGTGTGTAAGCAGGCTCATACAGCCCAAATTACTTTAAATAACTGTGCAGCTTACAGTAAATGCAGAGGCTAATGGTATGTTACAGAATGGGATGCCCACAGCAGACTTGAGATCAGTATATATGCACACAGCAACAGTGTGTAAGCAGGCTGAAACAGGCCAAATTACTTTAAATAACTGTGCAGCTTACAGTAAATGCAGAGACTAATGGTATGTTACAGAATGGGATGCCCACAGCAGACTTGAGATCAGTATATATGCACACAGCAACAGTGTGTAAGCAGGCTGGAACAGGCCAAATTACTTTAAATAACTGTGCAGCTTACAGTAAATGCAGAGGCTAATGGTATGTTACAGAATGGGATGCCCACAGCAGACTTGAGATCAGTATATATGCACCCAGCAACAGTGTGTAAGCTTGCTGAAACAGCCCAAATTACTTTAAATAACTGTGCAGCTTACAGTTAATGCAGAGGCTAATGGTATGTTACAGAATGGGATGCCCACAGCAGACTTGAGATCAGTATATATGCACAGCAACAGTGTCTTAGCAGGCTAAAACTGTCCAAATTACTTTAAATAACTGTGCAGCTTAGAGGAGATACAGAGGCTAATGAGATTTTACAAAATGGTAATGTTCCCACAGCAGACTTGAGATCAGTTCAGTATATATGCACACAGTAAAAGTGTATAAGCAGCCTGAAAACGCTAACAAAGCCAGTCAGCCAGCCAGTAACACTCAGGCTGGATGAAAAAAAAAAAAATCTCCCTGTGACTGCCTCCGATTTTTCCTAACTTTAGGATATGATGAAATTGCTTAGAGATTTTCTTCTGGTATTTTTTATATATTTTTTGCTTAGGTAGGTAGGATTTTTATGGGCACTCCTGCTGGATGTAATTACATGTTTGTAGATTTTAAATGTAGGTGATTGTCTTGTATGTTGTATGTGGATGTTTTATACAGCTATGGATTAATAAATCTATTTTTGAGTAACTATTAGTGTCTTTTATGAGTAGCAGATAGCTGGTGCCCTCTAGTACCTGTTCCCTTTGGGTGGTTCACTGGTACCACCAACTTTGTTTGTTCATCAAGATGTCCGCCACCTTAAATAGCGCTGTGACGTCACCGGGCTTGCTGGCTGCTGACAGGCTGCATGTGACTGCCCCAGCATGCACTGGAGCGGGGTAGATGTCTGGACATGTCCCGTCCGCTATCTTAGAATGCCTGTAATGTAAATTAATGGATGTTAATGGAAGCACGGGGAAATTCGGATTCGATCCAAATCACATTTTTCATGAAATTCGGATCGAATCTGGGTTCGTCCGGATCGATTCGCTCATCCCTACTTACTATATAAACTGAACTAGCAAAATCTGGGTCAAAGTTTAACTTTAACCAGAACCCAAACAGCAGCACTACTTGTGTGGTTGTCCAATTGCCCTTGAGGAAATTGAGGCAGTGAAGCACTTGTCAATTTATAAAGGCATGGAGATTCATAAAGGCAAAATTGTTACCCAAATAAGATGAAGAGATTCTTCATACTAATAAACTCGTGTAGACCCCTTTACCCCCACTACCAGGGCATCACATGTTGGGATGATTGTTTACTAGAATTCCCCTAGGAAACCAGAAAATCTAGCTAAATAGAACTAGATAAATAGAAATGCCTATTGTGCAGGCTTGTGGATAGTGGTGGAAGATGCACCAGCCACTGTAGAAGTGGACTGAAGGTCTACTTTAGGGATCTAGTTGGTGAAGCATTATCATTCATAATGATAACCTTTGTATGATGATGGTATGGTTGATTTAAGACCTAAAAAAGGTCCCTGTTTTTCTTTGTTGCACCAAAGCCCCATAGCCTTAGGTTAGCCTTCTGAGTGGTGCCACATAAATCAATAATAATAATGGTTCTTCTTACGCCTGCCATTCCAGTAATATTTCAGGTTTGCAGCAGACGAGCGGTGGCACCAGCTTTTATTGGCGTTGTCATTGTGCGTCAGCTCCTGACGGCAGATCGGCAGAAGTGCTCTACCATATGGAGCAGTACTGCCTTGCGCGGCTCAGAGTCGGCTTTAGATACTATTTGCTTAAATGTCTGAGAATCTGCCATGTTGATAAATTCCAGTAGCAGCTGCTGGAACACATCAACACATAAAGATATCAGATGCTCGGGCCAGCAGAAGCCCTCATGACAGGCCGAGTCCCCACAGAGAGGCCATAAAACAACGTATAAAAAGAAAGCGTGAGTAATCACCAGCGCAGAGCCATAACATGAAAAATGCCTGGCCCATGTGAGCGCTCGGGAAAGCAGTGCAGCGGGAACTGGGGCAACTAGTGATCCAAAACTTTACATGTATCAAGATCATTGACACTATTAGGAATTTGCAGCCCCATTGTCAGTAACCGCCTTTAATCAACTTTTTTTGGCACATAATGGGGGGAGGTTCTTGAGGGAAATATTACTTACTTAAATACTCTGCATTAAAAAAATACTGCCAAGATTTCCTTATGCTTGAGGGAATAAAAAAGGAGTGACAGGTCTTTGGATGTACTATTCCATTTTTATTTGGGGGGGGGGGGGGGGGGCTGCTCTCCTAAACCAACCTGTGCTTGGATATTGGCTTATTGCTACTCCAGTTCTTCTGATGTGTGAAGATGCTTTTACCCATTATGCAAGTAACCCTAATTTGAGATTTCGCCGGGGTGTGAAATCCCCCAGGTGGCCCCATTAAAACTCACATCTCCCTGGTCCTATGGCGCATGCCCGGGCTTTCGACCAATCAGCGCTTATCATTTTTTGCTAACATTCAGCTAAGTGGCTAGCTAAAAAAATGCCTAGAAGAGCAAAGAGTGTTGGCGGCTGCATCCCCGCTAGCCTCTAACAGGGTGCATGCCTGCACCAGGCATTGACAAATGGCTGGTGCGGGTATGTGCTTGGCTAAAGCAGGGCCAGCGCCAGCTCCCGGTAAGGCGGGGCAGCTGCCGGGGCCCACTGACAGGGCCGGCCTTTGGGGTGTGTGATGGTGCTTGACCGGTGGCGGACTGGGAGGTGCCCATATCTCCGGTGCGAGGTGGCTGATGACCGATGTGGCGGTGCCACTTCTTTTCCAACACTATGCAGTAATAGGTTTCCGCTGCTGCCTGCACGATCCCACAGTGCATTTGAGTCACAAGTTTGAGGAAAGCAATGAACGACCAGGGGAGGGGGAGTTCACACACATGGGCATACAAAATTAGGACAATCTAGATTCATACTGTATAGACTCCGAGGTCAGATTTAAAGGGCGCTTCAACGTAGATCAAAATTAGAGTTTTGGTCTAAATAGCATGATCCTTAGGGGGCATCCAGATTTGGGACGTCACTCGGTGATGTGATGCGACCACAAAGGGGCCCACTGAGACCATGCAGTCCAAGCCCACATAGACCTGGAGCCGGCCCTGGGCCAAAGGTATAGTATATACAGTGTATATATAACTATAGTGTATAGTTTACAGTAGCTGCTGCCCACGCAAGTGTCGTTGGAACGAGAAGTTTTTGCAGGGGTCTCGGGTGGGGCTTCACACAACGGGGCTTCCTGAATACATATTTATATATGTGTGTGTGGGTGGGCAGGAAAGTTTCCTCTGACCCAGGGCTCCTGCTGGCTCTCGGATTTTGGAATATGGCTCAAGTCAATGCTAGATCATTCTGATTTGTGAAAATGTATGTAGGTATGCATGTATGGCGAATGACTTCCAGGGTTGTGTAAAGCCAGAATTCATGTACATGCATTAACTGCAGCCCAATAATTGCCCCCAAAGAGCCTTGTTAGATTTCACCCTCTCTATACAGTGTAGGCAGACTGGGAGAGGAACGGATGAAATCATCTCAGCCTTGCCCAATTATCCAGCCACAGAAATGGTATGAAGTGCAATAGCCGAATAGTCGTGTTCAGAAGCGTTGTCCAGGAAAGGACTGTAATAAAAATGAGAACAATACAATTATTGTATTTGCATACAGAGCCATATGCATAGGAGGTTATTACACCAAAATTCATCGGGTGAATACAAACATATGCTTTGTGCTCAAAATTGCAAAGTGAAAAATGTGCATTTGAGTATAATTCCAGATGTGTTCCCATTCCGCATTAATACAATGGCTTATTTTTACCACCTTGTGACATGTTTGTCGGAGGTTCGGGTTTCAGGTACACATAGAAAAAAGAAAAAAATGGGAGATCAGCTTTTCCTTCTAGAAGACTTTCCTGCTGTAATTGCACATTCTCCAGTAATGATCACTGAAGGCAAACCTAACTTTTCAGGGCGGGAAAGAGGGACAATTGTTAAATTAAGCCACGCCCCCTGATTGAGGGATCGATAGGAGATGTTGTAACAGTTACAACAATACAATGATTTTGAATAGGCAAAAAAATCATTTATTGCACCAGATCTGCATGTTACACCTCAAAGACGAACAAATGAGGGACAGGCAGGGCCATATTTACCATTAGGCATCTGTAGGTACGTGCCTAGGGGTGCATGGCCGCTAGGGGGTGCATTTTTAAATTGTAAAATTAATGTGACCAGGGCTGGTCGCCTTTCACAGAGGCTGCTTACAGCCTGCAGTTTGGTCTTTTCAGTTTCGTCCCACTGGGGGCAGGGATGTGACCTAAGTCTTACAAGGAAGAGAGCCTAGGCAGTAAGGACATCATTTGGCCTCCATGCGACTGCTTGTCTCTCTGTCCTTACACCTGTGTTCACTAAACTAGTAGGTGCTACTGATTTTTTGTGGAAGGGGGCATCTGCCAAGCTGGAGCTTGCAGTTCTCCAGGCCTATAGCTGGTGAGCAGCTGGGCCATGTAGTTCCCTGGGGTTGGAGAGGAGTAGCAGCTGGCTCTTTGGTACCCTGGGGGCAACTGGGCCTTGTAGTTCCCCCTTAATCAGCTGGGTCTTGCAGTTCCCCGGGACTGGGGAGGGGAAGCAACTAGGTCTAGTTCCCCTAGGGGCAACTGGGCCTTGTATTTCCTCCAGGGGCAGCTGGACCTTGTAGTTCCTCCAGGGTCAGCTGGGCTATGTAGTTCATCCAGGGTACTGGAGGGGAAGCAGCTGGGCCTTGTTGTTCCCCCAGGGGCAGCTGGGGTTTGTAGTTCCTCCTTGGGCAGCTTGGCCTTGTTGTTCTCCAGGGCACTGGGGGGAGGGGGGTGTCAGCACTGAAAGTGCCTAGGGCAGCATGAACCCTAAATACAGCTCTGGGGACATGGACTCAAAAGAGGGACAGTCCTTCCAAATGAGGGACAGTTGGAAGGTATGCTGAAGGCAAAAAATGAAAGTCCAGCTTACTGTTTAAGCTCAATAATGAAATTAAGGGGGTTATTTAAGAAATGCTAAGACCATGTAGTGCCAGATGAGTGTCAGGTTAGTGACAGGCCCCAGTGAAAATAATTGTATTTATCAAGTCAAAAATCCTGAGCGCCAGGTAGTATCCCATCTATCAACAGCACCAGACATGGGATAAGTGCCGCCGCTGAGTTCCCTACAGTACCACATAGGACCACACACTCACCCTGCACTGTGTGGCCTTATCCCATACATTTCAATGAACTGAGATAGTTATAAATATTTAAGCTTTTTTTTGGGCTGGTGCATGTGCCACAGGATCCCTGGGCTGGTTGGGATTATATTTGGATGAATTCTTTGTACTTTTGTGTTGCGCTGCAAACTTGTGTTTTGGGCCATGAGAAAGCTATGTCATGTATTGATAGTGTCCCTAATACAAATTCAATTTTTATTTTTAAACACAAAATATTCCAGGACCCTAAAAAAATAAAAGTTGGGATTCCAACGGGCGCTGTGTGCCTGAAATCCTGAATTTGTATGTATTTTGTATGTATTTTTTTAATAAATATATTCAACTTGCAGCGCTCCCGGCTGGCGCTAGGTGTCACTAGCGTATAGGCATATAAAAGTCGTGCGCTGCAAACACTGTCTGGCCGGGTGCGCTACAGCTCTCTGACAAGGCGCTCAAGTGCCACCTGCACCGATAATAATTAATTAGCCTCTAATTTTCATTTTCTTGGCTATTTATGTTGTGTTTTTATTTTGCTGTTTTAACTAGTGCTCCCATAGTAGCCATGTGTGATTAAAATGAAAGCTCTTAATGAAATCCTATTGTAGGCAAGGTTTATTATAGTAATAAATAATAACCTACCCCTTGATAATAATAAAATAAAGAGACTGTAAGTCCAAAGGCAATAATAAGGCAGCAAGCAACTCACCTGATGCCTTTCTCATGTGCCTCTCCTCCATTTCCTGCAGCGTGGGGTAGAAGCCGTAGCTGGGCTCCATGGTTTACTCCTCCTTACAATTCAATTTCTCCAGGGCCAAGCAAAAAGTAGGGCTCTCATCACGGCAAACCAAATTCATTGACCACAACACAGCACACACTTCATTCAAAGCCACACCACGACATGGCCTTCCCAGCTCAACCACACCAAGGGGGTTATTTAAGAAGGGATAGCGTCAGGTAGTGGCTGGTTAATGAGAGGTAGCGACAGGTAGCGACAGGTGAACGCAGGACACGGCACGCAATTACACATTTATCAAGCAGAATCTGTTGATCGACTGGGATTGCGCCATGTAGCGTCTGATTCAACATTATCCCAGCCTCAGTGTACAGCGCCAGCGTTCAGCCTTGCACAGCGCCAGGTATGACCTCTCGCTACCTGTCGCTGTCCCATACATTTCAATGGACAATCCTTTTCTTCTCTTTAAATGGGGTTTTTGTTTTTTTGTTTTTTTTAAAAATCGAAAATAATGTTGTGACCTCTTCTGGCATTGAATAAGCAGTTTTTTTCACAAATTTTTAATTTTTTATATATTTCGGCAGAAATGACATTACAGGTCTGCCATTAAAGTGTTCATGTTACAATGTTGTTACAATGTAATTCCATATGTTTTCGCTTTGTTACTAGTGGATACATGCTGAAAAACAGACTTTGAACACAAAGCCTTCGGCGCTCTGGGCATCAGATAAGCAATTTTCAGTGCCAGAGTTGTGTGAGGCTGTTTTTTGCTGAATATGGTGTGAGTCGGTCGCACTGACCAGTCACTAACATGCGCTCTCATACAGCGCTGTACTGGTCAAATAGCGACTCCTCACAATGTATTCATCATTACTGCACAGCGACTGAGTCGCTATAAACTAGCGACCCACGGCCGAGCACAGTGACTACTAGCGGGCGCTCTGAAAATGCCTGCTACAGACGCTCATCTGTCGCTCCCTGGCGTTAGTGATGAATCAGCCTGCAAAAAATTCAGGTGAAGAAAGAGGCTACACCTAGAATACATAAGGCATGTATTTAGAGTCAGAGATTTGTATGATTATAATAATAATTTTTAATTTGTGTAGTGCCATCATCGTCTGTAGTGCTGTACAAGGTATAATTACAGACAAGGTAAAACATACAGTACAGAGACCATTACAAACTAGATGCTACAAAGCTCAGACCAAATGTTGTGAGAAGAGAAGACGATAGGAAAAAGAGCCCTGCCCCTGCGAGCCTTATTTTATATTACATTATTTCCAGGGGGAATAAGGTGGGAGAAAGTTAGTGTGTGTCTGGACAAGGGACTTTGAAGGCCTTATTTATGAATAGCACTGTTTAGCATCTTCCTGGTGGCCATAGCGTCAATTTTGTAGTGCGCTGCACAGCGTATTTATTCATTTTTGGAACCCTGAAGAAATTGGTGTATTTTTGGGGCACTGGACTGCATTTCATCATTACAGTGACAAGATATCACTGCTGGGGACAAATTGCGTTTAGGCTGCGTTTTAGCTGTTGTCCAAATTACATTTGGCGACATCTAGGTCCTGTGTTTACATTATTGACAAGTCACAATGTTCTGTACAAAAAAGGGGGTAATATTAATTATAAGCATAAAATACTAAAATTTAGTTCTCCCCATTGTGCTTTATGGGATCTTTTTTGTTTTTTTAAAGTGGATTAAAACCCAGTGCGATCGGCCTGGGAACCTATAAGATTGATGCCCGGGACATCCAAAAATGGGATTCCCCCCTGTGAATCCCCCCCAGGACACCCCTTTTACTTACCTCGCTCCCCGGTCCAACGGCGCATGCGTGAGCCGCCACCCCATCTCCGCTCTGCATACTCATAGCAGCTATTGAGAAATGCCTGGTGCGGGCATGTGCATCAACCAGAAGGAAGTCAGTGGGAATCTTGGTGAGGTGAGTATACTAGACAATCTTGAGCATTTCACTCAAAGGGACATCAGGATTTGGAAAGGGAATCAGTGGGCCCTTGAGTCTTGAAGCTCCCTGGGGACCAGGACCCCTGTCTCATCCCGAGGTCTTGGCCTGTAGGAACTTCAAATGCGCCAAACTTCCCCCTTCTGCCTTTTAAAGTGGACCGTCACCCTCCCGTGATCGGCCCGGGAATCTATAAGATTCCCGGGCGATCACCTCCCTCCCCGCGGGACATCCGAGATCGGGATGTCCTGCGGGGTGAAACCCCCCCAAACACCCCAAATCCCCTTACCTTGTCTTCGGCGGCGGCCGGCCGCCGCCGCCTCCCTCGCGCCCCTCTAGACGTGCGCGTGCCCGCGCCGGCCGTCTGTGAATGCCCCGCGCGGGGCGCGCGCGCGTCAAGAGTGATGCGCGGGAAGCGGCAGCGGAGGAACCGCTTGTCCGAGGCTATCAAAAGGCTCGTCCGTCGGCGCTGGGAGCGGGGAGAGGTGAGTTTTTCGGGGGGTTCGGGGGGGTTTCACACAGCGGGGCACCCCGATCGGGGGTGCCCAACCGAAGTGGACCAAGACCCAGGAAAGTCAAAATCCTGGGTGTTGGTCCACTTTAAATGTTGGTGCTCTGTCTACAAGAGGACTATCATAGGGCATAGTATGCAGCCATTTCCTGATCACTTTAGAGTTAGGGGCGTGGCATGGGCATCACCAGGGGCATGGCATAATTGCAAAATCATTTTGGCGTCCTCTTCCTCCTCCTTTCCCATTTTAAAAAGTTGAAAGGATATGCTTCTCATGAGGTGCCACACCTCTTCCAGGACCATCCCCTGCCCAAATGACCCCCCCCCCCGAGCAAAATCCTGGGTGTGCCACTGGATACAATAAATGAACAATGTGAGAGGTAAGAGGAGAGCCATTGAACTGCAAGAATTCCAAGGTAGGGTATTATTCGGAGTGTAAAGTGATGGTTGACAGTATCGAAAATAGATAACAGCTCCTAAATTTGGCTCTCGACCATTTTTTCTGTGCTCAGTGGAACTCTCAAGGAGAGAAAGGTTGGGGATATACCTGAGATTGGGCACGGTACAAAGCAACTTTTTGCAAAAAAGGTTGCTAATTTCTTTTAGATTTGACATGGTAAGGGTTAGATTTATTTTTTATATTAACCTCCATTGGGGAACATAATCTTCATCTCCAGTTTTCAAAAACTGTGGAAAAAATGTAATCCAACAAGAAACTTCCAGTGCCCACAAACAGGAAATGAACAAATACCAAAACCCGCAACTCCATTCCAGGCAAAAGCTTCCCTACAATGGTGTAGACCACTTTAGCACTGCTCCTAATATTAAAGCCTAAATGGTTCTTTCTCATTATATTTAGAACCATTTAGCTTTACATAGATTTCAATAAGGAAGTGACCTGTGGCCTTGGTCAGTGATCCCCACAGAGTTTCTCAAGCTTCCAACCACCTGTGGAACACCTGGGGCTATGCCAAGGCACCGAAACAATGGACAAGGTTTCTTATCCTTTTGGTCTATTCGTTAAGTGTTTGTGGTTTAATAGACATGAGCATGAAACCTTTCATTAAAAGTAATAGCCGGTACAAGATAACTAAGTGGATATTTACTAGTATATAAGCTAATTATTAGTTTTCTTTTTGGCTCGGTAAACAGGTATGCTAATAACCGTGATAGTCATTTTAGAATTAGAACATGCAAGAAGCAATGATCACACAGGGGCCATAATGTAAATGTCATAGACACAATAAAACATTAATGTTTAAGAGAAAAATAAACAGCATGTTATCTACAATCAATCAAGGAATAGGCTGCTAGCTTGTGAAAATGTCCTATTTGATCTGACAGTATGTTGTTATCAGTTCCTGTGTCAGGACAAAGTGAGACATAAAATGTGCATGAATAATAAGACCATACAGTATTGTATTACAATTTAGTATATTGACGTTCCCCATCAGAACTCAGAACTCTCAAGTTTTCAACTGGTGGTGTCCTCTGAAAAAAAAATCCCTCATATTAAGCAAATTAAAAGCTAAATGGGTTATCACCCAAAAGAAGAAAATTGTGTAACAACAGTTCCCTTGGGAATATTTGGAACTGATATTCTAGAGAACGTGGGCATCCTCCTAAGAGGTGATCAAATATTTTTTGTTTAAAGTCCAATGGGTTGTAGTAATAATAATAAAACAAATGCACATGTTCTGAAGCGGGGGCTGGCTCGAGCACCAGTCAGGCAGCCCTCTACAACCCAGGACCAACCTACCAGCAACCAGAGCAAAGCCAACAGCAGCCAGTACCTACTGACGCCACTCAGTGCCAGCCTGACAAATGGCAACCATGGTCAAGCAGCCAGTAACCAGACCATACTGATGTACACCAGGACCAAGCTAACAGCAACCATGGCCTGATGCCACCCAGGGCCAGACCCCAGCAAATAGACCCCACTGTTGATGAATACAACCAAATTACTAGCAAGCAGGGGCCTTTGAGGCCATCCACAGCCAAACTGCAAGGCCTGCTGACAATGACCAGGGCCAATTTGTTGGCAACCAGACCCCACTGCTGCCAACAACAGCCATGCACCACTAACAAGACTTGCCAGAGCCACTGCCCACCAGGGCTTGCTGACACCTACCATGGTCAAACTGCCACAAACCAAGCCCCACCACTGATGACCAAAGCCAAAACAACAGCAACCAGGCCCCACTGACTATTGACAAGCTGCCAGCAAACTCAGTGACCCACTAGGCAAAGCCACCACCACCATTCAGGCCCATTCACTGTTGAGCTGCTCCATATCACCATCAACCAGGGCTAGTTATCAGGCTTATTTACTCCTGGACGGGTCATCTTTTTAATACTGATAAAGCAGTAATTTAATTATAGGTGAAAAAAAATGTTGGTCAATATTTCCCGCCCTCCCCCTGGCCTGATCCAGGGTGCCACATCTGAGCTATAATGTGTAGTAAATCAAGTAGTCTTACCTTTCAACTATGGTCAAGTAGCAGGCCTCCCCAGTTATTTGTCCACCTGCAACCATGTGAACGCATTGGCCAATTGCAGAGCTCAATTTTGCCGGGGCAACCAAGTTGAAAAGTAGGATAGCTTTCTTTAATGGGGCTAATATTGCGTGGGGAGCACCAGCAAACACCCATTTTGTTCTGGCTTAAGTACTACTGGAACAGATTTTGTTATGATGTTTTTTCATTGCCAGCATCCATCTGTGAAAGTGCAGTTAAACACCTAAATAAATAATAATAGCAAATATAGCCTTGCAGTCTTGTACTATATCACTCAAGAAACAGCTCCATAAATCGACACATGGAAATTATTTCAGATTTGATTTCTGTAACAAATGTTCTTTAATTTACGAGATGGTTATTTATTTAAGCTTTTATCACATGGAAGTGGTTACTACCTGGGAGTCGTACAAGAGGAGAAAATAAGCATTTGTGCTATGGTCAATTTTCTTTTGTTCCTAAATATTATGGGATAAAGTTGTTTTTCTGAGTTAAAGCCACTTGATTGAATAAAACACACAGGCTGGGTTCTTATGGCAATGATTTCATCTCAATGTGTTTCTGATAATGACTGGAGTGTGGTCTGTGCAACTGCTGCAGGCAAATGAGCATAGAAGTAAACGGAGCCTTTCAATGTTGGCTAGTACATATAGTTCAGTGGAGCTAATTATTTTTGGTTATCTTCTACTCTTGTCAAGGCTACAATCTGTAGTCCTTCTACCAGCCAACTCGAACATTAAAATCCTGCATTTAAAATTACCCTCTCCAACTTCCCCTATAAGGGGTCTGCTTATACATTATCTCAGATTTGCATATATGTATGCATGTTTAAAGTGGAGTTGAGCTCCAACTGCTTAAAAAAACGAAAGTCAGGTCATCCATTGGATAAGATCGTGTTTAAAGGGCCTATACTTATTTTCTTTTCTCAATATGTTCTTCATATGTATCAAGGTCTAACCAAAAAGCTACTCACAATGTCCAGCATTTTATCATTGGCATCAGGGCCGGCTATAGGATTTTATTTTGCAAAATAGCGAAATAGAGTCTTAGTGGGCCATAGTACCCATAGGGCCACAGCATGTCATGTCACTCCATAGCTCCTATCAGTCTGCCACCGACCACCTCCAGTCCCCACTGTCTTCTCTACTACAACCAATTGTCTTCTAGTCTTTGCCATCCTCTCTGCTGCCACTAATCATACTCTGGTCCTTGTCACCTCTCCAATGACATCAATCAGCCTTGAGTACTTACGTTTTTTTCATTCCCCAGTCCTCGTTGCCTTCTCCATTGCCACTGAAGGGTCCACCATTGATGCCAAATGATGCCTGGTTCTTTCTGTTGTCTCTTACATACTACTCAGTCTCTGTACATACCTACTTAAATGTACATTAATCTCCTCTTCCCCCTCATAACATGACACACATGGAGTGTCTATAATCCCCATCCCCTATCTCTCCCCTCTTAACTGGGTGAAAAACTTCCAACTTTTTATTTGTCCATCCAGACACTCATCCAGGAGTATACACACCCTCCTTCACCAGACATCCTAACCACCCCCTGTCTATACACCCCACCCTACATCTCCACATGTTTAGAAACCTTACCCAACATTCCCCACAGACTGCCTCGGCCCTCCCCCATACCATCTAAATATTCTCTCATGTCCTCCTAACCCTCTTCTCTCTCCTCTTTCTTGAGAGAGGTTGTATTTCCTATCAAGCTTTTCACCGTACACTTACCTACCCTGTCTTGGCCTACTACCTACTTGGACTGACCTGGTTACTAAAGTCCATGACTAGAATCTGGTGAAAAATAAAGTTTACCCACAGCGGCAGCCACTGTCTTCTACCCTGTTAACCAATGCTGGGGATGGAAATGCATACCTATAGGCCATCAGTGGTCACAAAACTGCTCCTGAAACGTAGACGAGTATGCCATTCAGGCCATTTGGGAGCTTCCTCAGTCCTGCTAAGGTGCAGGGAATCCCCGATCAAAATATAGACCTAAAGTCTAATTAAAGGTCCTATCTCGAGAAGAATTTTTGGTGGTCATTTTTGCCTTAAGTTAACTTTAAGAGTCTAGGTCACAAGGATAAGATTTCTTGATGGGTACCCATGCCTGAGGGTAGCCCTCAAGGGGTTGCAGCACCTTGGTTTCCTTTTACTGGTGGCAAAAACTCCATGGACAAATGCAAGGTAGGAAAATATCACAGTTGCCAATTTCTTTTTTACACAAAGGTTGTGATGGTGAGACAAGCTGGATGTTCCTTAGCTCATATTAGACTGAGCAAAAACCCCTGTAAGTTATGATTTCAGGACAATGTTTTCCTATACTGCCTAACTACAGAAGTAAGAGCAAGCAGTAATCCTCCTCCGGGTGTATCACTTTTAAACAGCTGCAATAATAAGGAAAGGAAAATTATTTCATCTGGCGTTTAAATTCACATACACTTTTGGACTCCTAATCCAGATGATGCGAAAACCAGGTGGACGCGTTTCTGAACTACACATGACATCACCCAGTTGCCATGACCAGACCTTCCATCTCTCTTTACTGTTTCTAATGTATATTATTTAATAGATATAAATAAAACACGTAATGAGAAAAACAACTGAAAATAACTGTTTATTGTTCAGGAGCATTTAGAACTATGATGAAGTTTATACACTTTAAAATCCACAGATTTGTGTGTTAATGTCATCAGCTGGATGAAAATCTTATCAACATGTTTGAGCAAATCTACTGCCAAAATGTTTTTGTAATAGTAATTTGGAAATATTAGAGTTTATTTTTTATCTGAATGCGCTGCCTATTGGGGATCTGCTGTTACCAGAAGGTTTATTGACTAAAATGTGGGTGTCACTAAGATAACAGTTCGATTAGCATAGAAATCCTTTACTTTGTAGAAATATACAACTTACAGTCATCACATTTCATAGCAAATACAGTTTCTATGGGGTGGGGAAAAATACTGTAGTATACGTAACATCCAGTTTGTTCTGCGTGTGCAAATGTAGAGGGGCAATTGGCGACAGGTACTTTTTACTGATTCTGAAGAACAAACGCCCACAATCTTTTAAAAAAGGATCTTTTGTATTGGTGTCGACAATGATATTACAGCAGAGATTGGAAGTATTCCCTCTGTATGGATCCCAAACAGATCTTCCCCAACATGCCCATTAAGTATTCTGTCCCCTTCTGACAAGAAGCCAAAGTTACGAGCCAAACCAACCAACTTCTGTTTCCTATCTCTGGACTGCAACTAAATGTATGTTCTTTTTAAAGTAAACTCATTTCTGGGTGCTCTGCCCATCCCCCCTCACTCACCCGAGCAGTCAGGCGATGGTCGGTTTTTGTAAAAAAATGAGATTTTCCACCGCTGATGCCATAGAGCCCTGGTCAGATCGCCTCTGATCTCAAGGTGCTGGGGACAGGCTTGATGAAGTGCCAGGTGATGCTCAAGCCAGGCTAGTCGCATCCCTGGCTTTCGCGCTGGGTTCGCCCGTTCCTGTGCCCAGCCATTCAGATAGAGAGCCGTCCTGTAAAGAGGAGTATACCAGCGACTCTGGGTGTTTCACACAATGGGTCATCCTGCTATAGGATGCCCCAGGGGCAGACTAGCGGCTAGCTTTTAGATTCCAGTGCCCGGCTTTAAAGCAGATGTTCGGTCATGGGTTAAAAAATTACACCCAACTGACACATCCCCATTACTTTTGACTGGGGATCTGCTTTGCAAGGCAATAATGAGAGGAGAATGCCTGAGTGCCCTCAAGCTTTGGTCCAACTGTCATCAAAGACCCATCATCCTTCACTCATGCCAAAAAGCAAATTTACCTTCTGTACACTAATTTTATTGAAAAATTAGCTAACACTACAAGGACTTTTAGTTGACAAGGACTGCAATTCATATGGAAGCAAAGAAGCTGTGCAGAGGCACTCCCATAACCTTACCAGACATACAAAAGTTTGACTCCATAGCTATTGCTACTCTTTTACTTGTTTGTAGACTAGCAATGTCATGCTTTAATTTTTTTTTTTTTTTTATCTTTCAATATTTTTATTCGTTTCAAAAAGGCAATACAAAGGAAAAGTATAGTCAGCCAACACAGAAATCCTTCCCACGCAGGGGAGGCAAACAACACAGAGAGTACAGCAAGTTTTCGTGATCTAAACCAGTATCAATGTGCAACCTTTCAGTTCAACAATAAAACGATTGATAACATGGTTACAATATGATAAACGCTGAAGTAAGCAATAAGTGCATCGAGATTTGTCAATTTTTATCAGTTCACAGTCGCGCTGTCTCTTGCGCCAGTTATTTACCGTCCTATACAAACCATAAGGGATAAAGAGGGGAAAAGAGGGGGGGAATGGGGGTTGAACAGGGTGAGAGAAGGGGGTAAGGAACAAGGAGGGGGTAGGGTGGGGAGAGGGGGGAGGGAATCCCCGCAGCCCGGTCTGCACCGAACACCTAATGGAGCAAACCCATTGGAGCACTGGGCCAGGTGTACTGTATCCATGGTTCCCAGATGGAGAGAAACTTATCCTGGGTGTCGGCCAGAATGCTCGAAAGCCTCTCGTTAATCAGGAATCCATTCATTCTGGATGACACCTCCGATACCGGGACAATCTGTTTTTTCCAGGCTCTGGCGATGGTCTGCTTCGCCGCCAAGAGCAAGTAAGTGAACAGCTTGCACTGTTTCCTAGTAAGATCTGGAGGTCTACAATGAAGGAGGGCCACCCAGGGATCCTTTTTAATGGTCTTTTGAAACATTCTGCCGGCTATCTTGTGTATATGGGACCAGAAACGGGTTAGCATGGGGCAGGTCCACCAAATATGCATAAAGGTACCTTCAGCATCACAACCTCTAAAGCACGTATTGGCCTGCCCGGGGAACATCTTACCGAGGCGACTAGGCACCAAGTACCAACGAAACAAGACTTTGTAAGCCGTCTCGGTTGTCAGAATGTTCGTGGAGCATGAGGATGTCGCACTCCAGATCTCTTCCCACCCCCTGTCTGATTTACATGGGCCCAGGTCGCTCTCCCATTTCTCCACATAGGTATGAACTCCCGCCCCCATGCTGTTCAACTTGGAGTACAACATGGATATCAATCCCCTATGGAACGGGTCTTCGCTACAGATCTCCTCAAAGGGGGTACACCTTCGAAAGGGTTGCCCCAATCTAGTTAGAGGTGCTAGCCAATGCCTCAACTGTAGATATTGGAAAAAGGCCCTCTGGGGAACGTCAAATTTTCTTCTCAAGGAGTCATACGATAGGAACCCCTCCTCTGTCAAAAGATGAATTATCCTAGTCATCCCATGTTCCCTCCACCAATGATAAGTTGAGCTATTATCCATTCCTGGGGGAAAGGACGGGTTACCCCAGAGATGAGCTAGAGGGGTATGGGGGGACATCAGGGAGGCAGAGTACTTCACTGAGTCCCACACTGAAAGTGAATGTTTCATTAGGGGGCTAAGTGTCTCGGGTCTGGACGCCGGGTCCATCCACAATAGGCCATCTATCGGGGTTGGTGAGCAGTCTGGGAGTTCCAGAAATGTCCAGAGGGGAGGCTTCGAGAGAGAATGCATGGGGGCCAGCTGGGCTATCTGGGCGGCCTTATAATACAAACTAATGTTGGGAACACCAAGCCCACCCAGCGATTTATGGCAAAACATGGTGCGCTTGGGTACTCGCGGACGAGCGCCGGACCAGATAAAAATCAATATTCTCCTCTGCATCGCACGCAATCTGTACATTGGGATTGGTACTGGCAGCGTTCTAAATAGGTATAGGAGTTTAGGGAGGATGGACATTTTAACCGCGTTTATTCGTCCCAGCCAGGAGAGCGAGTGCGACCTCCAAGTCTCGAGTAGTTGTGTTAAAGATTTGAACAAGGGTGGATAGTTAGCCCCGTAAAGATCCTCATATGTCGCCGTAATATGTACTCCCAAGTATTGAAGTGGCTCTGTCGTCCACTTGAAGGAAAAGTTATTCTTAATTTGCATCACCGTCTCTGGGGTCAAGGATATATTAAGGGCCTGGGATTTGTCGCTATTTATAGTTAGACCGGAAATGCGGGCAAATTGATCCAGGGTGGTGTACAGGTTTGGGAGAGAAGTAAGAGGTTGCGAGATCGCCACCACAACGTCGTCCGCAAAAAAGAGGGCCTTATGGTGGACCCCCGCCACTTCCAGTCCCCTAATATTTGGATTTTGCCTTATTGCTGCACCCAGGGGCTCCAGGGCTAAGATGAAAAGGATCGGGGAGAGGGGGCATCCCTGCCTCGTGCCCCCAGAAATCCGAAAGGTCTCGGAGGTGAAACCCGAGTACCGTACTCGTGCTGTTGGATTGTTATAGAGGGCCTTGATCCATTCAATAAATCGTTGCCCAAATCCCCATTTCTTCAGCACCCAGAACAAGTAGTCCCAGGAAATGGTGTCAAAAGCCTTTTGTATATCGAGGGACAACAGAAAAGCTGGGATGTTTCTTGCCCGGGTGTGGTGGACTAAGTGAGCAACCCTCCTGACATTGTCCCCTGCCTGGCGGGAAGGTACAAAACCCACCTGATCTCTGTGCACAAGCTCCTCCAGAAACGTATTCAATCTGGCTGCCAATACTTTGGCCAGCAACTTCACATCCGCGTTGATTAAAGATATGGGTCTGTAGTTAGGTATTTGCAGGCTATCCTTGTCAGGCTTTGGTATCATGCAGATGTCTGCCAACAGGGAGCACGGGCCTAAGGCAGCATCCGCACACAGGGCATTGAAGAGATTGGCCAGGTGGGGTGCCAGGAGGGGGGCAAACTTTTTATAATAAAGATTACTGAAACCATCAGGTCCCGGGGTCTTAGAGGCTTTGGTAGATTTAATGGCCGCTATTATTTCCTGAGGCGTGACTGGGGAATCCATCAAGTCAATATGGTCTTGGGTCACAGGCGGTAGCTCAACACGCTCGAAGAATCTCTCAAGGTCGGCGTTATTGGCCTTTGGGGGAGCCGAGTACAATGTAGATAGAAACCCCCGAAATGCGGCTACAATTTTATCCGGATTGGCCGTTATGGAACCTGAACCAAGCCTAAGTTTCACTGGCCGTTGTTTATCTAAGGCAGTATTTTTCAGTTTCCGGGCCATCATAGTATCCGGTTTGTTGCCCCTAGCATAGAATCTTTGTTTGGCCCAGCGGAGCCGTTTTTCAGCCTGATCATCTAAGAGCGCGTTGAGCTCCGTCCTAAGCCTATCAACGATCTTTTTATGTTTAGAGTTCGGGGCTCTCTTCCACTGTGCCTCTGCTTGCTCGTACTTCGCCGTCAGTTCCTTGAGTCGCTTCTGCCTCTCTCTTTTCCTAAGGGAAGCAATATTTATAATATTACCCCGCATAACAGCTTTCTGAGCCTCCCAGAGGGTGATCGGGGAGCGGACTGAGTCGACGTTCAGGGCAAAATAATCCCTAAGGGCGTCCTGGATCTTCAGGCATATATCCTGAGAGCATAGGAGGGAATCGTTTAATCTCCAGTTGTAAGATCGTTTGGCTGGGACCAGTAGGTCAACCGCCGCCATTACAGGATTATGGTCTGACCAGGTCGAGTTATAGATTTTAGAGTTAATGATTGCCGGGAGTATAGCCTGGGGGACAAAGATGTGGTCTATCCGACAGAAGGATCCATGAGGGTTAGAGTAAAACGTAAAGTCTCTGGTAGTGGGGTTTTTTTCCCTCCAGACATCGCAGAGACCATGTGTGTCCAGAAGATCACCAAAGCCAGTAGTGTGGGGATCTGCCCCCCGTAACGCAGTAGCGGGTTGCCCCGTTCTCTGTCTGTCCATCTTAGGGTTCACAACCATATTTGAGTCTCCACCCATTATTAAGATGCCCTTAGTGTTGTTCTGGACTACCGACAGTAGGTGCTTAAAGAAGCGTGTCTGAAAGGAGTTGGGTGTATAATATGTGACCAGAGTGATATCGATATCGTATAGGGACCCTTGAAGAACCACATATCTGCCCGTCGGATCAATGATTTCTTTACAGCAGATAAAGGGGAGGTTTTTGCTAAAGGCTATCAACACCCCTCTTTTCTTTTCTCTAGCGCATGACATATGGGACACCGGGTATTGGTGGCTTAGATACCTTGGCCTGGAGTGGGTCGAGAACCTTGTCTCTTGCAGGAAGAGTATATCTGCCTTGCAGGACTTGTAATAGTGGAAAGCTTTATTCCTCTTAACGGGGCTGTTAAAGCCCTGGACGTTGTGGGAAATTAATTTAATGTTAAGCCCCGCCATCTAGGTAGAGTCGGTTTTCTAGTGGGAAAAAGAGCAGACCAGGCGCGGGGGGGGGGGGGGAGCGGGGGAGGAGCGGGGGCTTAGGCGGGAGAGGGGGGGGAAGGGGACAGGTAGCAAGAAGGAACGACAAGAAAAAACTTAACATAGTAAACAATTCAAAAACAATGAACAGTTTAAATATACACAAAACAAAAAACAGTAAGGACCTAAGCCCAATAAGACCCTCTGGGTCAAGTAAGACCCAGAAGATTCCTGCCGGGGCAGGAAGCCGTCCAGGCACCGGGGGCAAAAGCATCCCAGTCCGGGACGACTCGTACAGTGTGGGGGGTGATACTTGGAGGCACTGGCCACCACCCCAGTGCAAAAGAGAAACGGCAACCGGATAAGGAACAATACACATTAATACTTAGACCCCGCGAGAGAGAGGGGAGAGATCCGTCTCCCCTTCCGCACGCCTTTCTATCCCAAGTTATGAGGGGAGCAGCCACGCCGCTCGGTGGATCATCGCGCGCCACCGCAGACCGTCCCGGGCACAGGGTCCTAAAGGCCCCGTACCCCGAGGGCCCACGGCAGGCGCCCAACCCCAGCAAGCGGGCGGGGGGCCCCCAGTTTACGCCACCATAACAGAACAGTCTAGAGAGAAATACAACTTTAAACTCGTTGTCATTAGGCATATAACGTTATAAAAGCTGACTTATCAAACCCATATAAACTTAAGGAATTCAGGAGGGGGAGTAGAAGGCGAGATCCAGGGAGATAGAAATATGAAGCCTGCGTTCGGCCAATAGGGCTCACCCAAAATCAGGCGCCCGGGCATGGTTCACCAACTCCGACCCGATCCGGCCCCGAAAGGCCTCAGCCCGGGTCAGAGTCAGAGAGCGGCCGGCGGCCAACTCCCCGATCCCGTCTCCTCCGCGAGCGAACCTTCTCCCAGATGGGCCGCAACGGCTGGCGTCGGGCCTCCCGCTGGGCCGCCCGGTCAGGTGCAGCCACTAGCGGGTCCTTTAAGGGTATGCCCAGCTCCCGTATGAGGTTTTGAAGCTCACCAAGGGAGCCCGCAGCGCATTGTCGGCCCGCGTGGGAGAACATCAGTCTAAAGGGGAACCCCCATCGATACCTGATACCATGTGATTTCAAGATCTCCAGGCCCGGTTTCATCTCCCGTCTCCGCTGGAGCGTCTGGGGGGCAACATCTGGATAAATCTGGTAAGCGTAATTCTGGAAAGAAAGGTGGGTTGCCGCCCTGGAAGCTTCTAGGATGGCCTCTTTTGTACGGTAGAATGTAGGCCTGATGACAATGTCCCTAGGGCGACCGTCCGATCTTTGGGGGCCTAAGGCCCTATGGGCTCTGTCCAATTCCAGGCGTTCAGCCGGCATAGAGGGGAGAAGTTCACGAAGCAGCGCTGTGACTGTGGCGGGAACATCCTCCATGGACTCCGGGAGACCCCGAATCCGGACATTTTCTCTCCTGGATCTGTTTTCAAGGTCTTCCAGCTTTTGTTGAAGTAGGGTCACATCCTCTCGCACTGCTGCGGTGCAAGACTCACCAGAGTCCAGGGCCGTCACTATTTCATCCATTCTTTCCTCCAGTGTGTTGGTCCGGTCACCCAGATCTCTAATGTCGTTGGCGAAGCTGGTGGAAAGCTGGGACACCGCTGCGGCCAACTCTTGTTGTAATAACAGCTTAAATTTGGCCAACAACTGTTCGTCGCGTATAATAGAATCAGCTGGGCAGGGAGACCCCTGGGCACTCCGCGGGTCATCTTCCTGAACATCTTCAATCAAAGGTTGGGAGGAAGCGCTGCTGCCCGGCCTGGGGGTCGTTTCAAATATGAGAGGGAAGTCTCTGCTGCTAGCAAGGGACAAGGGCAATCCTTCATCCATGCCTCCATTGGGGCCAGCCGGACTCAGATGTGGGGGTCCAGCACCTCCATTGCTCCCCCTCGGCAGCGTGCCAGGTTGCGGGGGGTCTGGGATCAGCAGCAGGCGACAGGTGCTGCGGGCTGTGCTGTGGCCATTGATGAGGGGTGGGGGATTGTGATGAGGCAGGCAGGGGCGCAGACTGAGGGCGCAGGGGCGCCTGCAAGGGCGGGAAGTCCGTTCCCGTGTCCCCCCTCCAACCCCCGTCGGTTCCCGAGTCCGGGGGGGGGCCCGATGGACCCGGCAACGGAGCCGTGCTCCCTCCTTCCTCGTGCGGCCGGGGTAATCGTTGCGGCTGCGGGGACCCCCGCCTCCCGCCTACGTGGTCGGGGCTGCCCCCAGCTCCTACCTCCGTCTCCGGCTCCCGCACTGCGCTCCTCGGGACTGGTGAGGCATGGTCCGGCGGGTGAAGCTGACCTCCGTGACGGGTGTCCCGGTCGGCGATCGTGTGGTGGGCGGCCTGGGACTGCCGCCTGAGCTCCGCCATGATGTCTGGCTGGCGGGAGCATGCGGCACCTCTCCTCTCGCCGCCCGTCTTCCTCTCCCTCGTCTTGGCCCCGCTTCTGCCCATCCGAGGACTCAGGCAGGTGATGTGGGGCGAATGCTGGCAGGTGGGTGCTCGCTGCGGCTATGAAAAGGCTACTTTGGGGTGGTTTTGGTGCCTCGAGGTGGCGAGCACTAAGGAGAAGCAGCCATCTTCTCCAGCGTTCGGCCACGCCCCCCCGTCATGCTTTAATTTTGGCTGTATAATGGTGCCAGTCATTTATTTACTTGCACACAAAACAATGAATAATGTTTACCTTGTCTATACATTGCTATAATCCACATACCAATGCCAATGCACAGTCAGTGGCAGCCCCGATTGATAACTGGCAGTCAGTATGTGATAATCTAACAGAAAAACAACCTGACCAGTGACTAAACATAAGTTTGACTAATTCAACAAGTTACTACTTTCTATCGGCAAAAGCAGTTTACAGTTAAAGTGACTCTCTAGGCAAAGTGCATAAACTATCATTCAGCAGCTCACCTCCTAATGACTGCCCTGTCTCTTCCTGTCAGAACACAGCTGCTCCTGGAAGTAGAAACAAGGCAAATATTAATGGCACACCCCTGAACCATAGACCACCAATCATAGGGTTCAACTAGTGGTTTATAGCTCTGCCCTGTTTGTCAAGTAGGGGCATACTAGTATTATGCAGCCTGAGCCATCACAGCTAGCACAGCCTTTCTCCCCTCCTTGTGCCTTCCACGCTCGGCCACAATTCTAATTAGCATATGAGTAGCTGTGCCTAATTAGTGTTCGCACCTATTTTGCATTTTAATCACCACTAAAAGGATGTGGCATCATTTTACCGTTGTAAAAGTCACTGGTCATACCCCATATGAAGTAGTTCTGAGCACCTGTCTTAAGAAGGATATATCAGAACTGGAGCACGTTCAAAGGAGGGCAACTAAGTTAATAAAAGGAGTGCGAAGACTAGAGTACCCTGAGAGATTATCAAAGCTTGAGGGTTGACCTAATAACTATGTATAAATATATTCGGTGTCAGTACAAAGATCTGTCCCACAATCTGTTTATACCCCGAAAGGTAATCATAACCCGAGGGCATCCACTAAGGTTAAAAGAAAGGTGCTTTCTCCACCGACATAGGAAGGGATTCTTCTCTGTAAGAGCAATGAGACTATGAAACTCGCTGCCAGAGGGTGTAGTAATGAAATATACCGTAAAAAAGTGTCCTGGATGCCTTCCTGGCATGTATTAATATTTCCAGCTATGGCTACTAGACCACTGGAAGGAGATAAACAGGCTGAAATGGATAGACTAAAGTCTTTAGTCTGCCTTACATACTATCGTACTATGTTACTATAATTAGACTGTGGATTCGAAATTACTCTGCTGGTGTGTATAAACTGATTCTATCCAATGTATAAGAACACTAGTGATAGTGAAAGAGGGTGGAGCACAGCCGGGGTGTTTGAAGCACAATATTGGGCTATTACAGACCCCGCCTATTATCTTGAATATTATGCAGTATTATGACTCCAAGGGTCATGCCCACTTGCTTTAAAAAAATCATAATGTGAAACTGTAAACCTTGATACCTCAGCCATTTCTTCTTCAATTTAAACATGAAATACAGTTTAGTACAGTGGCAAATGTAGCCCAACACAATGGACTAACAATTGCCTTTGATTGCTGTACCCCTTTAACTGTTCTGAATTTGTATGGCATCTCCTGTATAATTACAGTATAATCACAGCTTTACCTGACCAGCAATAAACTGGTCCCAAATATTTTTGCTGAAATCGGAATTTGGAGAAAACGGTTTCTTCCACCCAAACTTTATAAACTAGGCCAGTCTTTTGAAACCCAATATCCTGACAGGTTTGGCCTGCCTCCCAATAGCTTCTGATTACACACTTTCCAAGTCTTGGCTTCGTTTGGGGGAGGGGACCTTGATTTCTACTTCTGCAATATAGAACAATCTTGGCACTGGTTACCATAAAGACTAAAGTGTTCAGAAACAAACGTGTGTGTTCTGTAGCTGGACTACATATTGCTTTTCACACTGTGTCAGAATAATGGTTGTTTCCATGTTACTGTCGCCTAGTTTGTTTTCTCAGTCAAATAAATCTCGCAGACCTCATCTGTCACTGGCAGTTGTAGTTCTTATGGAAGCCAGTTATGTTTCTTTTAAGTGATTTTTTTTTGTACAAATTATGGTCCTTGTATCAAATTCTTCTTGTGGGTTTGAACACAAAAACTGTCTAAATTGGACCAAATGGAACGAATGCTTCCAAACGTAGCTTAATACGCCATGACTTGTCCTGCATTCTGGAAATTACAGGCTTTTAGGCAGAACAGCATTAACGTCTTTATTCCTGAGATACTAATGGCAAGGTACCAGCTATTTAATACCTTAGATGAACACTCTATGTCTAGCAACACAGATGGAAAATAGATAAGAAGGTTTAAAGGCACAAAACTGTCCAAAATAGAAAAGAGAAAAAAAAAGAATTGTAATCCGTATCAGGATTTCTGCCATGTTTTGCGTTGATATATTCTGATCCTAGAGCAGAAAATGTGGAAATCTGAGCAAATCTGTCATTGTCGCTTACATTTTGTCTTGTAATGCCAAAAGTTAGAGTAATGTTACTGTTTTTATCTACGGATATAAATCATATAGGTAGCACCCATAAACAATGGTTGTTAAAGCATTAGGGTGCCCTTTAAAGTGGACCAAAATCCAGGATTTTGACCTCTTCAACTCTTCCCGGTCCTATGGCGCATGCTAGGCCGCTCGTCCAATCAGATCACTCGGAGCCGCTGCCGTCACGTCGTCTAAGCCTTTGTCTAAGGCAAGTAGCTCTGAGCTCTGACGGCTGCATCCCCCGCTACCCTCTAACATTCACAAATGCATGACGTGAGCACACACCTTGCTAGAGGGATAGGGGGATGCAGCTCGCGCATGCGCCATTCGACCGGGAAAGAAGGTAAGTGTATGGGGCGACCGGGGGGTTTCACACAGCGGGGCATTGCGATTTTAGATGCCCCGGGGGGAGGGAATCGATCAGCCAGGGAATCTTATAGATTCCTGGGCCTATCGTCATGGGTTTTGGTCCACTTTAAGCTCTGCTTACCCAGATAAGCCCTTGGTCTTGTCTATCTGTGATAACCAACTAAAATAAGGGTGACAATATTAATAAGCCATTTGCTCCATGGTTGACGGATGAGTGTACTTTACTGTCATGGGGCCAAAGCTTGCGCCGAACAACCCTGTGTCTGGCATCAAACTTTCATGATAGCTGTATCTAGGACACTATTTCCCCTTGTGAGAACATTAAAGCTGGACAAAATCCACTGAACCTTTGAAAAAAATTTGGCCAATGTCCCTGCCGATACTCCCTTCTTAGGGTGTAGAACTAGAAATGGATGTTTTCTCTTTTGGAATTGTCCCGAAACACTTGATTTTTTTTTGCTTCCCCTCGGTGTGAGATGGCAGGTAATCAGTCATTGCATAGGTGTGGCAATGACATAATTGCCACACAGATCAGTAGCAATAAATGGAGGAGGTGGAACTTTACAGGTACAACAGATGGAATTATCTTGAATTAGTATGAAGCTGGAACAGCAAATA
Source organism: Gastrophryne carolinensis (assembly GCA_027917425.1). Taxonomy (NCBI): domain Eukaryota; kingdom Metazoa; phylum Chordata; class Amphibia; order Anura; family Microhylidae; genus Gastrophryne; species Gastrophryne carolinensis. Next base: position 54,276,165 of record CM051244.1, read on the forward strand.
TGAGCAAAATGTACTTTTAATAGGGGGAGCAATTCAGGGGATGCTTTAAATGGTGCCCTGTCAAAGCTCACACAGTGAACTCTTTGGCCCTATTGCAGTCACACCCCCTGCACCACCTATATTTATGCCCCTGGCCATAGTACTAAAACCATCCTTCCTCTTAGTCACCAGCTGCTGGAGGGAATGAACGTAACTATGTATGTAAGTCAATGGCCTTTGCTGCAGCAGAGTTGTTTACAATATTGATAAAATGTTTTAAGAGCTTTCTCAGCAGTGATGAGTCATTACAACCTAGAAATAAAGCATTATTTTAGGGTAAAGATATTTAGGGTAATATTTGACTGTAGGACTGTTTTTTTTTCAGAAGCAAGGCTGTCACAATTGTGGCAAAATGGCTGCCCCATGCAGTCCAATAGCATAGAATCTGCCTGCTATTCCACAACATCTGGATGAAGTTAAGTGTAGGGGAGCAATTTTCTAAAATTTGAACTTTTTACAGAAGGTCCACTTTAAACAGAGATAGAGAGAACTATTAGAACTATATGTGTTTCATCTATACCGGCTTAGCAGGCCACTTAGCTGCCCTAATCAACTTGTGACACTAAAACCACAATAATGAATAAGATGTCAAAAGATATTAGCCTCGATTCAAAGACACATTCGTCCGGACTTCCGTAGCTGTCTGTGAAAGTTTTAGTGGGTGTTAGTCTGTTTTTTGCTTTTTTTTCGTTCATTTTTCATTCGTACAAACGTTCGGGAAAATGTGTATATGCACTTTCGATGAACGGAAGCAAATGGGAACATTTGCGTTAGTTCGGATCATTTTCCAAACAAAAATCTGATATTTTTCGTTCGTTCAGATAACTTCCGTTGTTGGGATGGGTTTCCGTCTGATTCAGAGAGCTGATTTCCGACGGATCACCACCCTATAAATCCGTTTCATTTCCGATCCACTTACGGGACCTTTGAGGGCTCGGATTGCTATTGTTGAACATGTTTTGCAGCTATGCGGAGTCTGCGCGTCTTTAGCACCAAGGCATTGCATGTATCAGCATGGCCGAGGCCATAAATTGTATAGCAATGCATACCTAAATCAATACATTTCATGTATGCCTTATAGAAGCATTTTAATGCTGACCTTAATTAGTCCTTAGCATGTAAACCATTATTTTCCCACACATCCATATAATTGCTATATTTTTTTAGACTTATGTCCTTTGTGAATTATATTTGGATTGTTGAACTTGAATCTTAATTTGTTGTAGGAGTTATTGTTTTAGTTGGTTACCTTTGCTTTGTGTCATTATTTTATATTTGGTTGCAGGAACCGCAAGATGTGCCACTCACACAACATAAAAGCAGTGTTTGGTCCAGCTATGTGATTCCTCAGTGTTCTTGCAGGGCATCCAGGGTCGTCCCATGATGCTTATATATTGCAGAGCTCCAGCTTATTTTGTCAGTTTGAGTCAGGAGAATTATCTGGTGGATGGCTCCAGGGTAAGTTTGCTCACATTCCATCAATCCATTTTCACTGTATGGCAATGAATATAGTTGATGACTCATGTCTTAACTTATGGCTGTTTTTAGCCCTTGATGACATGTTGAACAATATTGTAGCTTAGAATGTGTATTTTATGTTAGTATTTTTAAATTCTTCCAGGGGATTCTGGATATCCACTCCTGCCCTTGCTCCTGATGCCCGTTCTTTGCCTACAGAATGCGGGCCAGGGGTTCTCTAATCGGGCACTATGCAAAACCCGGGCCGTGGTGGCGAGGGCCCTCTGGCTTTTGAAGTCCAGATTTAGGTGTTTGGACCATACGGGGGGGGGGGGGGGGGCACTGCAGTATGACCCCAACAAGGTTATACCAATATTTTAATTTACGTTTTTTAACAGGAACCACACGTGCTAGAGTGGCACAACTGAGTGTCAGGGTCCTTCAGTTGGTGGGCGAGATGAAGGAGCTGCGCAACTCGTTGGGGACCATAGATGAAGAATAATGTTCTGTGGCCTGCCATTGCTATGTATTTTGTTTTTTATAGTTGTAAAAATGTGAAATTTTCAAAATGTTTTTATATTTTATGATGGAATAAAAAAAAATGTTTCAGTGTCATTTCATTTACAAAATACATTAACACAAAACTAATGCGCCCAGAAATATTTAAATATGAATATTCACATGACCGAGAAGTGATTTGGGTAAGTTTTAGGGGACTAAATTGGAAGAAGAACCTAACCACAAAGTGGTTTGGGTGAGCTTTAAGGGTCCAAAAGGGAAGATGGAGGATAGCGCTAAGTGATTTAGCTAAACATTGTAGTAGAAGTGAGGGTGGCAAATATGTAGGCTAGCACTTTAATGAGTTAAGTTTGTAGTGCGCAGGCGCAAGATCGTAAGGATTTCCGTCTGGACGAATATTTATTGAAAAAGGGAAACAGAATCTAACGGGAAACGTAAAGGATTCGTTGGAGGATACGATGGGAAAAGGGCAAAAACGAAAGCCTACGTTGTAACATGTGAAAATGAAACGGAAAAGTCACGCTGGGAAAAGACACCCTTGTGTTCGTAATCTGCCGTACGAATGGACGGAAATTTTACAGAAGGCTTGCAATGCATGCATAGAATCGCTCGCACACTCATACGAGAGCGGAAACATTTCACAAAAAAAACAGATCAACACTAAGAAGGAAGTTTTTTTTTTGTCTCTCTGAATCGAGCCTATTGTCCTACAATACCAGTAATATATACACTATAGAAAATGGAAATATTTTGTATGTAATGCATGTTAAACAAAGCAAGAATGAGTATGCCAGCAGCTGCATGATTTTTGTAGTGAATAGTCCATGCATGGCTTTAGGACACATGGGAAAATAGTCAAGTTTTTGCCTAGGCAGGAGGAGTGGACTGAAAATAGAGTAAGGTATAGCTTTATAACAGCATGAAAAGTTTCTAATAACATCTAAATGCATTAAAGGGACATTCCAGGCAAAGGATTACATTATCCTGCGTTCTACTTGCCCAATGCTGGCTGTCAGTGCTGCATCTTTCATTTATCAGCACTTTGCATTCCTTGATAAACCCTATAGAACGTGCTCCCTTCTGCTGAATCATTTTTCGCATTATCCCAAATACATTTTGAACGGACTGAGGCATGCATGAATGAGTCCTCCTCTACTGCTGAGAAGGCCCTGCAAAAGGAAGAATCGGAGTGACTGGTTTTGAATGTACCTTACTCAACTCAATGACCTATCCCCAATAGCCAACCTGTGTTGGAATAATAGCTAATTGCTATTGCATTTTTTCTGATGTGTGTGGATGGTTTTACCCATCATGCAATGTTTTGAGCTGATATTTAGAGTGGTTAATGCTTTGTATTGGGCTTCTGAAGGGGTTATGACACATTGGCTCTGGATATTATTGGGCTGTGGGGAGTTGGAGACAATACTTTGCCACGGCTTCTGCTTGTCTTTAAATGTGATTAGTGACTTTTGCTAGATTTACTGCACAGTTATGACACTAGTTGTGTTGTATTTCCTGTGTTCAGTTGCTCTATGGTACTTTTGTCCTGTCTGTGTTAGGCACCATGTAAGGTGACATTCTCTTACTGCATTCATTTTCCAGTAAAGCCAGTTCCTATTACACCACAAATGTATATCTGGATTATGACTCCGCTGCACCCAGCACTCACACTCCGCAACATGGGGGAGGTGGATTCTGCTACATTGCTATATATTCGGCTCCTGGAGGGACGTGCCACACTGTCCATTATTGGGCCATTCTGTGTATTCCAGTGGGGTCTCGATATTGCTAATGTTAAACGTCTTTACATTTTGAGGTTATCCAAGTACACAGTGATGATAGAGGGAGATATATATATATATATATATTTACTGATAAACATATATAATCCTCCACCAGCGAAGGTAGATATACTGAGACGGGTCTTTCAGTTTACACTTTAGTACACTTTAGTACCCTCAAGCAAAATAGATTTGCATGGGAGACTTTAACACAGTGATGTCTCCAGAACTAGACAAGATGACTATTGGGGACAAAAAATACAGTGGTCACTCTGTGCTCTCTGGTTTGGTTGCAGAATTTGGTTGGGTTGAAGCATGGCTATTAAGATACCAACAACTAAGAGAATATACATGCTTCAAGCCCTCTCATCAGTCCCTATCTAGGATAGACTGTCTTTGTAACCTGGATCTGGCCCAATGGTGAAGCAAATATAACATATGCTCAGAGGCATCTCTATCCACCCCTATTACTGACTAATGGGCGGTCCCACTGGGGAGAAAACCTGCTGGAAATTCTATGATTCCAGATCCTAAGCCAGTGCCTGAGCACCTAACCCAGCCCATAGCTATAAATGGAGTAGAACTGTCACAGGCAACTCAATAGGAAACGCTGTAGGCGTTCATGAGAGGGATGTTTAAGTCCATGATTTCTTCTATTAAACAGAACTCCAGAATAGCATAAGAGGTAGAGGCTCACAAACTAAGAGAGTCTGAAGCTTTAATGATGCAATCCCCAACTGAAGGTAATCAGAGAGCACGGAGGCAAGCAGTATGGGTTTATGCTGTGCTGCCTCATGACCAGGCCAAGAAACATCATTTTTTTCTGAGGCAGAGCTTCTTTGAATTTGGTGACCAGTTGGCCAGATTATTGGCACATATGGCCCGAGCGGAGCAAAGCACCCATACCATATTGCCTATCAAAGATCCTGTAACTGGGGAAGAACAAGTCATGTCTAATGACATTGCTAGTAGTTTTTGAGATTTGGATAAAGATTTATATCAATCACAGTCTGGGGCGGAGGAGCGATGGCATCGATTGCGAGTGTGAGGGACTCCGGGTTTGATGGGCTACCAGTGGAGATGTATAAAAGATATGGGGATGTTTTAGCCCTGCGGGTCTTAAAGATGCTAGTGGACGCAGTGGAAAAGGGATCCCCTCAGCGTATGATGTGGTTATAATAGTTCTGTTGAAAGAGGGCAAACATTTAAAGGAATGCACATTGTACAAACCAATTTCACCCATCTCACGTGTTTACATATATCTTTAGACATTAGAAAAGCATTTGATTCTGTTTCATGGCAATATCTATTTCCTCTTGGAAAAGTGGGGCCTTGGCTCTAAATTTATTGGGTATAGTGTGGGCATTATATGCCTCTCCCTCTGCCTTCGTAAAATATAATGGCTTTAAATCCGACAAGTTTCTCCTAGAGGGTCTAGACAAAGTTGAGCCTTGTCTCCCTGTTATTTGCCCTGGCCATTGAGCCTCTGGCTCACACTATCAGGCACTCCCCGCATATATCTGCATTAGAATTTGGGGGTATGCAGCAGAAGCTCTGCCTATTCACTCTATCTATTAGCCGATGACGTGGTCGTACTATTTGTTACAAGCCCGGGGTTCACGCTACACAATTTGCTAGTGTAGTGTTAGACCAGTTTGCTAAGTTTACTGGCTTGCAGGCAAACACTTTGAATTCTAGGGCCCCGAACCTGACATTTCCTAATACTATGTGGGACCTGTTACAACATTTTTATGATTTTTATTGGGAAACCCAGCATCTCAAATGTCTCGAATTAGGCATCTACCTGACTAGCTCATATGACACATTATTGAGTGCAAATTATCCACCTCTTTTTCAAGGACCCCTTTACCAGTAAAAGTGAAAAAAACACACACAGTAAAAAAGTCCTTTCTACTGTTCCACACCATCTGCCACTTCCCCACTGCTCTCCAAAGTCTCCAACGGGGCCGGTCCGAGAGAGAGTTTTTTTTACTTTAGGGACCAGCCAACCAGACTATTGGCACATATGGCCAGAGCAGAGCAAAGCACACATACCATATTGCCCATCAAAGATCCTGCAACTGGGGAAGAACGAGTCATGTCCAAGGACATTGCTAGTTCTTTTTGAGATTTGGATAAAGATTTATATCAATCACAGCCTGGGGCGGAGGAGGCAAACTTGACCTAATACTTGGCAGACATGGACTTTCCAGTGACGAGGTGGAGAGGAGTGATGGCATCGCTGGTGAGTGGGAGGGCCCCCCCGGATTTGATGGGCTACCAGTGGAGGTGTATAAAAGATATGGGAATGTTTAACCCCTCAGGTCTTAAAGTGGACCAACACCCACCGGTGATCGGCCCGGGAATCTATAAGATCACCTCCCTCCCCGCGGGACATCCGAGATCGGGATGTCCCGCGGGGTGAAACCCCCCCAAACACCCCAAACTCCTTACCTTAGCCCCTCGCGCCCCTCTAGACGTGCGCGTGCCCGCGCCGGCCGTCTGTGAATGGCCAGCGCGGGCACGCGCGCGTCAACAGGGACGCGCGGGAGGCGGCGGCGGCGGAGGAGCCGCTTATCCGCGGCTTGTCCGTCGCCGCGGGGAGAGGTGAGTTCGGGGGGTTCGGGGGGGTTTCACACAGCGGGGCACCCCGATCGGGGGTGCCCCACCGAAGTGGACCAAGACCCAGGATAGTCAAAATCCTGGGTGTTGGTCCACTTTAAAGATGCTAGTGGACGCAGTACTTTTTTGTACTGTGCATGTTTTTTTCACTTTTTCTGGTAAAGGGGTCCTTGAAAAAGAGGCAGATAATTTGCACTAAATAATGTGTCATATGAGCTAGTCAGGTAGATGCCTAATTTGAGACATTTGAGACACTGGGTTTCCCAATAAAAAATATAAGATTGTTGTAGCCTGAAGCATTGGTGTAACAATTACCTTTGCCTGCAGTATCACTTTAAGGATTTCGCACAAATCACATGAAAATTCAAATTCGTGCCAAATCGTTTTTTTTCCTGAAATTCGGAGCAAACTCCGGTTCAAATGAATCAAAAACCTTGTCCCTATTTATTTTTTTTTGTATTTATTATACAAAAATATATTTTTCGTTAAGGCCCACGTAACCATTGTCCTTGTAACAACTGTGCTGAAGAGGTTGATGATATATATGCTATTGATGATACACAAATAATATAAATGGCCTGAAACAAAAAAGTAAAACCCTAAGTAACAGCAGAGAGCTTTTTCTGAGATATGAAGTAGACCAACAGCTACACACTGAGGCTTCTCAGGTATGTTTTCTGGAGGATGCCAGACAGCCTAGAGACTACTTCAGCCCTGAAAGGGTCAAAAAGATTCCTCTGCCAAAGCAATGCCGAGCATCTGCTTTGTGTTAGCCCTGATGGAGGGACTACTTTTAAATGCATGACTTACCCCGCCTCTGCTGAGGTGAATGTCACATATCTGAGACTAGGCCAGCATCAGATTTAAACTCGGCTTTCTTCTGAAGCAAATAAAAAGGCCCATTTTAAATCTGAGGTATTTTTATGGGCTAACATTAACAAATAAAATGACAAATGAAAGCATAGCGATTCATTTCTTTTAAAACCCTGAGTAAATCACATCTCAACCTAAATAATATTACCTCAGAAAAGTCAGGCCTCTCGAATGAGGTGTTATTTAGTCAGTGAGGGAGGTAAGACCTCCACACAGAGTTAAGATATCCATCGAGTTCTACTTATAACACTATAATAAAAAAGGAATTGTCAGTAAGAAGCCGAAGACCCGAGACTAAGAGATACTGACTAGACTGTGTTTCCTGTTTCAAGTGTGTCACACCCAAAAAATGCTCCCCTGGAGACGCCATCCCGTAGACATGAATAGTGTAGCAAAAATGCTGGTTCCAGCAGGCCCGCTTCCAATTTCATTACCTGCTACATGTAAATTGAACCTGACTGGAATACGTGAATATGAATGGTAACTTTTGGCATACATTTGTTATGGAGGGTGGGGGATGATTCAGATTCCAGGCTCTTTAGGATTGCTTAACATACTCAAAAAATGTAACATACTGTAACATTTAATGCGATAAATGCCTAAAACCATCAGTTTTGTCATTACTGTCAATAAAAACTTATTATGCATAGTTTATAGAAGAATTACGTGGCCTAACAAAATGGTTTGGAGCACTTTAGCCATTACTTGACTTGTTGCTTTTAATATACAATATTCAAAAAAGTAACCAGAGGCTTCTGTAGACAAATATTTGAATTTTTATGTGTATTTTTTTAAGTTATATTTTGAATCAATCACAGTGATCTATTATCGATTCTTATATTATACTTTCTGTGTTGTTTATTGTTATATGCCACTATACTGTGTGGTTCTTTGCATATTAGATTGAGATGTTTTTGGGACCTGCTCTGGCCCTGGCTGAGGAAGGAGGTTTTCATACCTGGTGAATCCCCGTCATGTGACAGTGTTTCAGTATGGAGGGGAGGGGCATGGAGGGATTAACTGGTGCTATGCCCTAGTGATTGTCCTGGGGCATACATTTGTTATGGAGGGTGGGGGTGTTAGCTTCAGATTTCAGGCTCTTTAGGATTGCTTTACATACTATAAAATGTAATGCTTAAAATTCCTAAAACCATCAGTTTTGTCGTTACTGTCAATAATAAATTATTATGCACATGTTATAGAAGATTTACATGGCATAAGAAAATAGTTTGAAGCACTGTAGCCATTATTTGACTTGTTGCTTTTAATATACTTAGGAGGGGATTTTGTCCCTCACCCTTCCTCTCACTGGGTTGGGCGGGGGGTACAAACGTTGGGGTATTTTAAAATTACAACTTGTTTTCTCTTTTTTGGGGCTTATTATTTTGTTACATGTTTATACATATAACATTCACTTCTATAATGCACCAAATAAAGTAAAATGATACAGCAATAATAAAATAATTCTAGTTTCAACAAATTGTGTCATGAGTATTTAATTTTAGACACCAAAGAGGGGCCTCCACAAAACCCCCAATTGCTCAGGGAAAAAAATGTGCACCACTGTATAATAGAATACCATATACATATTTTATTGATTTCCACACAAGACAATTCATTAAAACTTTAAAACACACATAAAGACAAAAAATATCACTAGAGAGCGCTGGTGGCTCCAATATAATATGTCAAGACTCTATTATATAACCTCCTAATCAAAAAATCCTTGCATACCCCACGTCCCCCCTATTATATAGTGGTGCACATTTTTTTCTCTGAGCAATTGGAGGTTTTGTGGAGGTCCCTCTTTGGTGTCTTGTATTTTTGGTGCTCGGGGGGTTCACACTATTGTTGTATTGTGGTTGGTGCGGCCATTTTTTTTAGTAAGTATTTAATTTTACATTTATTTCTTTGTCTGGTCAGTTTTGTAGCAAGTATTTGGTTTGTAGCAAGAAGTCCACAGTTGTAGCAAGTGGTTTATACCCTTTAGGTGTAGACGCTTTTTGCACGCGAGTGTGCTTCATCAATACACCATTTTAATGTACTACAAAAGATCGACAAATATTTGAATTTTTATGTATATTTTTAAAGTTTTATTTTAAAACAATCACGACGTTCTATTACCAATTCTTATGTTTTCTGTATTGTTTTTTGTTGTACGCCACTTTACTGTGTGGTTCTTTGCATATTAGAATTCTTTTTGGGATCTGCCTTGGTCCTGGCTAAGGAAGGAGGTTTTTATACCTGGTGACTTCCCTTCATGTGACAGTTTTTCAGTATGGAGGGGGTGTAAAACGCTCCTTCCCTGGTGACTGGACATTTCCGCTGGCTGGATAATAGGATTGTCCCCCTGTATCCCACATGCTAACAGTTATGGTAACTTTGACCGCTATTTCTGATAGGACAGAAGCCGCCAACAAAAGCGTAAGTGCCACTGGACATCAAAATGACAGCAACGAGCTTTGGAGGAAAACACGGGGCGAAGGGGTAAGTACGGTTAAAGCGGACAAAAAACAACATTTTTAACTAGCACCCCCTGGATTGCTACACTCATGAATATTAAATTTTGCTTATTTTTTCTTCTCTTGTTTCATTCTGATCCCAGATAATGGCGCCTGTTGTAATTGTAAAGCTCCGCCTCCTCCATTCATTGCCACTGTTGTGTGTGGCAATGATGTCGTTGCCACACTTATGCAATGACTGATCACCTGCCATCTTACAGAGAGGGACAACAAAAAAAAGAGTGTTCCAGGGCGATTTGATAAGCGAAAATATTCATTTCTAGTTCCACATCCTAAAAAGAAAAAAAAATCACATTTTCACAAATGCAGTGTGTTTTGGTCTGCTTTAAATTAGTTTTTATAATTGTTTCTTACTTGAACTCTTTATGAACTGGTAAAGGGTTCAAAGGCATCACTTTACCAGTTCAAAGCATAGGAGCTGCAAGCCACCTGCTGGCCCCCACACCTGGCACTCCTGGACCTGTGCTGAAGGGCATAGTAGCTTGTAACTGGCATAGCTGGGGGCTGGCCATTGGGTCTTCTGGTTGCCAGCCCCTATGCCAGGTGCACCAGGCTTGTTGCCTCGGTGAAAGGGGCTCACACTTTATTTTAGTTTCTATAAAAAAATAAACCAATAGAAAGGGTTCTTACAAGCCTTGTAATCTTTAGCCTGTTGACACAGCAAAAAAAGTACCCAGACATTGCATGGTGACATTCATTTTATGCCGGCAAGTGCCGTATAATGTGCGGGTGTTATACTGAATCACCTAAACTATTCAGTGCATTTGAGCCTTGGTGCTGCAATGTTTCCAGTCTATGCTGCAAAGAGATGATAATTAAGTACATTACCAATATAGAATTGTAATTATTGTACTTACCTTGATACTGCCATTTCCTAATTGTGCAACATTTGCTGTTCAAGTTCTTATTGATCTTAGATTAACAATTTTTTTATTTTTGGTCTAGTCGGAGTTGTGGATTTTTAATATTACACATGATCGCTGTCAGCTAGCTGGGGTTGTTGGTGGCACGCATGACCAGAGTGCGCCCATTATATAAACCCTACTTGCAAGTAAACCAGTGAATAACTGGAATGTAGAAGGGTGACTATTTGGCACACTTTGGCACACTTCTAGGTGATTTTAGCAAATGCGCATCCCAAAGGGCTGATGAATATAGGGCCCTGTTGGCCATGCTGTCCGTTTGCTCTGCTTTTATTTAAAAAAGCTGTTATTCTATGTAATTGTTGGAGATACTGTGCAACAGCTTACAGCTAGTCTCCATATGTGGACTGCATCTGTATTGCTAGGTTAATGCAGTTTTCATCCATGACAGTAGATGGCACTGTTACTTATATGTGTAGTCGTATACATTCTTTGCTGCATGTTGTGTTTGCTGTACATTGAGGTGATACTTTTTTCCTGTCTATGTTATCCAACATGTAAGGTGACCTTCTCTTACTGCACTCATGTTCCAGTAAAGCCAGCTCATGTTACACCACAAATGTCTATCTAGATTTGACCCCAGCACTCAAACTCTGCAACAGTAATTTGTACAGCATATCAGGAAGCTGCAAAGGCTGACTATTTTTTGTTTGACTAGCAACCGTTTTAGCCCTGCAGTACTATGGTATGCTCACAGCATAGCCACAATGATCACATGAGCACATCCATAGGGTCACAATGGATGCAGGATTTGTAACTAAAAAGGAGCTTCCTGCAATCTGGAATACCTTTTCAGGTTGCTCTGTGTTAAAATCATTTTGGCCTGAAAACCTGAAACAGTTTAAAAAACTACGACAAACTCACCTCCTTGCTTGGAGTCCTCCAGAGTTAGTGCTGCATGCCCCTCCCCACTGTCTTTAGCGGGGCAGATGATGTAGATCCTCTGTCTTGAACTTTGCTCCTGCTGCTCATTCCCCCCCCCCCCCCCGCAGCAAGCAGGGGCAATTTATAGGCAGGGAGTGAACCAGCCGCAAAAGTCCTTCATGACCAACTGTAACTCACAGTGACATCAAGAGGAGATTCCTCTGAGGAGTACCAACATGGATATTTATCTCCTCAAATTGGTCAAGATTAGTGATGAGCAAACTCAAGTGTTTTCCACACCCCATTTTTTTCAGGGCAATTGCCCTGTCATTGCCCCCATTTTGCAGCCCTCTACCCCTTACCCCATTACCCCCATATTACAACCATTTTTGGGTCACCAAGGTAGGGTCCTCATTGATTTCAATGGGGTTCGGGTTCAGGACAGGTTTGGGTACCCGAACTTCTACAGGTTTGCGCAACACTAGTCAAGATAAAACCATTTTAGATTTTTTCTGCCCTGTCCAAAACTGGTTAAGATTTGGCTGATGACCTCATAAGACTTGTCTGGTCTTGGCCTGATTTCAGCCATAGGGCAGCTGTTTCAGAAGAAAACAATGATGATTGGTGACAACTGACAAGCCTGGTTAGGAGCAGCTATTTCTATTTATTGTTCCCCTGAACTGATGCCAAATCATCCATTATTAGCCATGTAATGTGAGACCGACTCAGAAATATTAAACGCCTTGAAAACAATGACCAAAGGTGTTCTTGGTCCTTTGTGAGCTTAAAGCAAATTGGACTTTTTAAATTCACACAGGTGCAGAACGATCACCACCAAGGGAGCACAGCTACATCGGAAAATCACTTAGTTTCTTGTCCTCACATAATAAGTAAGGGTATATGTATGAAGCTACAAATCTGACCGCTTCTGTGTAATGACGTGTTAGTCCAGAGTGTGTGACAGCTTGAGTTATATTTACAAAATGCAGCCTATTTGTTCATGGCTTCCTCAGCTTTACCTCCCCATGTGCATGCCACCATCCTAATCCACCCTGTGGCTTTTATTTAGTAAGCCTGGGCCTCAAAGAATCAGGCAGGGGAACATTATTATAAGAGCAAGCAATTTTCAATTTCATGTTCATTTTATGAATACTCTATTAGCTCACCTTGGGCCACATTATTTCTTCTATTGCCAACAATTAACATTTAAAGACCATTGTGCAAGGAGCAGCATAGATAAAATTACCAACAACCAAGAGGCTAAAAGGACAGTTAGTCACAGCCTTTAGAAAATGACATTTTACACGAGGAGCCTGTGATCAGTCCTGGAACATTGTAGACTGGAAGGCACCCCCATGGCTTTTAACATTTCAGAATCAGAACAAGACTTTATTTCTCCAAATACATCAGATTTGGTTTTCACCAAGTACATACATTACATATATACAAGGAATTATTTTGGCAGGTAGGCCCAGTGCTTTACAAACGTGCAAGAGAAAATTTGCGAGAGTATGGGTGAGTGAAGCTAATGGTAAGGTTGAGCAGACGTATCCTATACCAAGCAGCCTTCCAAAGGTGCCAATTTAGAGAGGTCCTAGGTCCAAGAAGTTTAGTAGAATCAATCTGTGTACCCAAGTTAAGGTTAGGTGTTAAAGGAGCACTATCGCAAAATTGTGTAATATTAAAAATCCACATAAACACTTTAGCTAATAAGGGGAGGGGTCACTTATACACCCAAACTGAATAAAACTCCCGCCAAGCTTGTGTTTTTTTCCCTTGGTACAAATAAAATCCTGGGATTGCAGGTTTAGTCTATGAGGGGAGTCTGTCACTCGAGATGCCCTCTTTCTTCTATTAAAATAAAAAAAACAAGCCTGGCTGGATATTTCTCGATACCGGGTGTATAAGTGATCCCTCCTCCCACCATCCAGTATATTTTTATATGGATTTTTATTATTGGGCCATTTTTTCGCGATAGTGCTCCTTTAAGAGATGGGAGGAGGCTGCTTGTATCAAACTTCCCAAATAGCCATCCAAAGGCACCATTTGGAGGAGTTCGAAACCAAGAAGAGAAGCAGAAAATGTCCATGCAAGATAATCGTAGGGGTTGAGAGATGGGAGGGAGACCTTCCAGCACCAGGATATATCTGCTCGGACAGCCATGCAAATGCACCACTTGGACTTCTGGTCTGGTCGGAGTTCTGGTCTATAGTAGGATCATTGGTGTAAACAAGATGAAAGGAGTAAAAAAGTTGCAAAGAGGGAACCAGTGAGCAGGCCAGTTAGGGGGTGCCCTAATGTGTTAATGTTTAAGGAATGTAAAGGGGGGGTAAAGTAATAGGGGGCTAGTCAGGTGATTTCAACCCTTAAAATTATATTTTACATTTTAAACTAATTTAAATTAGTGGTAAGGGATACCTTGCCTTTTTGCCAGACATTAGTAGTTGCTAAATCTGATAGTAGGTCTAAGTTGCCAGTTCACTTGTAACACATATATTGCAGTGGGAAAGCAGTTGTAATATATATATATATATATATATATATATATATATATATATATTGCATAATATGTGTTAAATAGCCTGCTATCTACAGATGTTCCATTGTGGCAACATTTTTCTTGATACTTAAGATGGACCTTTTGTCAAAACATGCTATCAGTGGTGGACGCTCGTAAGGGTACCGGTGAATCATGTAGGATTATAAGGGATTGCGCCTTCAGGTAGGTAAATGTAATTCATTTATTTTTTGTTATTTTTTTATTTCTATTCTGCCTTACCTGACCTTTTAATTCATGAAGCATCATAAGCCTACAGCCAGAGTAAATTAGTGTCATTGCATCATACTAATAAAGTGTTTTCTGATTGATTGCTAAGAGCAGCTGCATGTTCTAAGCCTTTGGATCCCTTGTGTCTCAATTACAGAAAGAAATCTATTGGCGAAAGAGCCAAAGAGCTTCCTGGCCCTCCCCAAAACCTTGAAATTGTGGATGGGTTGTGGATGATCCCAAGTAACCTTGCCTTGTAATAGCCCAAAGTTACCAAAATGGGTGGCTCCTAGCAGGAGCAAGGCAAAATCCGAAACACAGGATACAGGAGAGCAGAAGCTGGAACATTTGCATAAGCAGAAATTGACTGCATTAAACCTTCGAACATTGAGCCTTAAGATGTTTTTTTTTGCACACGTTAAAATGTTAATTTAGCAAAGTAACATTTTTTATTTTACTAAAGCTAACATACACAGAACTTAATCCACTTTTAACTGAGTATTAAACTGGAGGTTCCCCCTTAGCAAAATGGTATAGTTTTTGAGTGAAATAAGGTTCTTCCTGCAGCTCCTTTAAAATGTTTCTATATTATGTTAGAAGTTTCTTTAACAAAACAAATTATTCTGGATACCCCACTGAGTGACTCACCTACCATCAATTCCAGGGCGCATACGTGTGCTGCGAACCCCGCTATACCATAAGCTAGGCACATACCTTTGGCAGGCATTCCATTCAAACAAGCTGAAAGGAAAAACACAGTGAAAGAACAGAGCATATGTACCTGTGCTGTGGGAACGCTAGAAGGGTGATCTGTGGGGATACACACACTGGGGAATCCCAAATCAAGCTGTGCATATTAAGTGGACCAAAATCCAGGTGCAAAATCCAGGTGAGTGCAAAAATCAGAACTCAGCTGCTCCTGGAAGTACAAACAAGGCAAATATTAGTGGTACACCCCCTGAATTTCTTTGCAGTAGACCACCAATAATAGGGCTAAGCTGGTGGTCTAAAGCTCAGCATTATTAGACTTTGGACACTGGGAGAGAGGGAGAACAGCTAGGATGATGAGAATGCCGTCTTACAGAGCCTGCCCATAATGCTGATTATTATGCGGCATCACAGATCCATGGACAACAATATTTTGAAAGTGAAATCATAAAGTGAAAATGTAAACCTTGATATCTCGGCCATTTCTTCTTCAGTTTAAAAACTGAAAACAGTTTAGGATAGTGGCAAACGTAGCCCAACACAATTGTTTAACAATTTTCTTTGCCTTCTGTATCCCTTTTAACTATAGTGATAAAATCCCATACTCGCCTCCTCTTCTTCACGGATGCTACCAGTGTAAGCTACTCTCTTGCTATCCCGCTGCTGACCTAGGGCTACGCTGCACCTCCCTACTTACCTTTCTCCCTCTCTACCTACAGACACGGACTGCCACCAGCCCTGATCCGGTTGGGATGCCCAGGAATCGGGCCAGTAACTAAATCCCATTCCTTTTCCTTCCAGGCACCTGCATCCCTCCTCCCTTCCCGGTCCCACACGTGAAGGTCCCAGAACACCCCACTGAAGCTGCACCCTTTTCCTGCCCAGCCTACCTTGTGTTTTCCCCAATAATGCCTCGTTTTATTTTGCCAAACACTAGTGTAGGTGTTACTTATTACAGCTACAAGCATAGTATTTATTAGGGAACAGTATTTAATAGTTAAAGTGGGCTTTTACCATTACTTTTTTGACCTGAAATTAGACCTGGACTGTCATCTAAATGTTTTTGAATTTTTGATGGGCGCAGAAGCAGCTTCTGTAGCTTTTGTTCATTTAAAGTCTTGTTTGAAGAGCTCTTCTAGTTTATCATCTGGCTTTAAAAGGAACAGGGCTGTCTAATTGCCGCTCTGCTTCTTTTCTCCCTAATTGCCTGGCAATGGTCTGGAACGCGCATTGCATGCAGCCACTGTTTAAGCAGCTCCTATATTCCAAGAGCCAGGTAATCCCCCTGAACAAACTCCGGAGCAATGGCCAAATGTCAACAATTCTCAGACTTCTACCAAATGGTGAGCACTGGAAAAACTCCTTCTATTTATTGTCTGTGAGGGAGACCACTGTGGGGTGAAAACCAGACATCCAGCACTAAAATGTACATTTTCTAGCCTTGTTTCCCTTGTTTACCCATATGTCACTGTCAGACATTGTGGCTGGCATAGACAACCTTTGCCCAAAAACCAAGATCTTTTTTAAGACCTCAATTCAGATCGGGTGCCTTCACTGGGGGGGGGGGGGGGGGGGGGTGCTGTGGTAAATTGAGGCAAACAGTATACACTGGACTTACTTTTCTAAACTTTATTTTTAGCTTTTAGACCCAAGATCAGTTGCATGCTCCTTATTCTGTTGTTGAATCTGTTGGAGGGTCCCAGTCTTACTCTCTATTCTAATCGGCCTCACCAAAGATATGGTAGCACATTAAATCATTAGAGCATTTCTGGGTGTCATTGGGACCAAAAAGTGGAGATCAGCAAAAAATATGTAATTCCTGAAATTGGTTCTCTCTGGTTCCTGTGACATTCATTCTGTTAAACATCCCAACTACTGGGGCATCTCATTCTGGGTTGCCTGCCATTTAAAAGTGAAAAGCAAGCCACAAATTGTGTGTCCTCACTCCCCTACCATGCTTGAGGTCCCCACTCTGCCAGCGACCAGTAGTGTTAATGGGGCAGGTGTGTGCATTCTGGGCATGGTGCTGTGCTTGTCCATCCAGTTACCTCTGGTGGATGTAAGTGCAGCAGTATAACACTGCACTGCATTAAGCCCACACGCATTTCTGGGTGTGCTTAAAAACATTGGGCAAGGAATATCTGGTGAATTGAATCTGGTCCATTGAAATAAGAAATCTGGTTGCCGTTCCTACTTTGAACACTGGATGGGAGTATAAGCCCACAAATGGAGGAGATAATTTAATTTAGACTCTTAAAATGCTGGGGTAGGATAACTCTTTAGTATGAGTGAGGGGCCAAAAAATACATTTAGGGGGACTGCTGGGATTGGTTGGGAGCTTTTTGGAAGGAAACTGCAGGCATCATTGTAGAGAGCAGAGGGACAGACAGGGAGATCCTCCATAGACCACACCCTATGTAAGACTGCTGGTTTGGCTATTAAGGGGAAGACCTGAGTAGCCCAAAAACCCTGTGTAAGATGGCTGGAGAAGCTTCTACTGAGAGGTCTGGGTGTGGCTGTGTGGGTGTGGAAGACGTGGCTGTGGTGCAGCAGAGTTGTGCTCAGGTGCAGAGATCTGAGGTTTATGCTGAGAGAAGAGGGCCCTGGCGGGAAGAAGCTCAGGGGGGTCCTGGCATAATTGTGACGGACGAGGTATGCCTTAGGAGTAAAAAGGTCCTATGTGAGGCTGGGAAGGAGTGATGCAGTACTTAGACTCTGGTAAGGTGTAAAGTAAGGGAAAATGGGGCCCATAATTTTTAATCCACCAGTTCAATTGGACAGAGATCCGCAAGGAAGAGGTAAGTGTCTGTCAGGGCGTACCAGCAACATGGGGGGATCTTTTACGGAGCTGTAGAACAGGACTCTCCCTGCCACAAAGTTGCCAAGGATGGATTATGTCCATTTTAGGGCTGACAGCTTAAATATTAATTCTGGTCTGCAGGGATGTTAGATAAATCTCACGTAAATCTTAGATAACTCATCCATTGCTGGTAAACCCCATAAAAAATAAATGTAATCCCAATCTTCACCAATAGGGCGCATGCAGGTCTGCAGTGTGCAGCCGTTCCAGGGTTCTGCATCGGATGGAGTTCTTGGGGGGGGGGGGGGGGGTAAAAGGTAAGTATCTCTTTATTGCTGGGTTACGTAAAAAAGGTAGTGCAAAGTGTCTCTATTTATTTCTCACAGCGTTCAGGCAGACAGCCAGTCACAAAGGAAAAGTAATTAATTTTTGCCTTTTCAAAATGTTTCCAATTGTTTAAAAAAAGAGGAAATGTATGGCCGGCTGCTGCCTGAAAGATCATTGTAAGACCATTAAAGTTCAGCAAATGGAAACGGAAGTGATAATCCTAGTCTGCTTTATCAATACCTATTGGCTGGAATCAGACTGGAATATTGGCTGGAATCATTAAATGGCTTCAGCAACTTTATTATCTTATAGCAGGAATGCTGTCTTTATATTACGCATACATTGGACAGTATGTTAACCGTTTATACTGTCTGTGACTCCTGTCTGTGAGATTTGTTTTATACCCTTTTTGGACACTTTATTGATCACAGGCCAGCTACTGCGATTGGGTGGTGAAAGGGTGTCCCTCAATTCCCTGTGTTGCTGTAGAACCATCAACCACACATGCAGGACCAAGCTTCCAATGACAGGACTCCTCACATGGAGTAGGTCAATATTTATTTCATTTAAAGAGGACCTAAAAAGGAGTAAAGCCTGTGCAATTGAAGGGTTGCAATGTGATCCACCTGGTAGTCTATAGCAGGGGTTTTCAACATTTTTCAAGTAACACTTTACAATGTCGGTCATCGTTTTTAACAAATAACCATCTTGAAAACACAAAAAATAACTCTTTCAGAAAACATGTAATTTCAGCCACTGGCTACAAGATGGTGCTCCAGTCTCACAGTCCAGATGAGTAAAATGTATTTGCACAGTTGGACAATAGGGTTTTCCTCACATCTCTATCTTTAGGATTTCTTCCCACAGGGGGCAATGGGATCATAGAGGAACTGATGGATGCTGTTCTAATATATGTCCCCAATCTTTCGTTATATCAGTTCTCATTGTTCCTGGACTGCCCTAGATATGTAAACTCGTATCACACCCCTGGCTTTAAGGGTTTCACAGCTTCCAACAGTTTAGCTTTGACTGGTTTCTTGAGGTTCCTTACTTGGCTGCAGGGTGTGAGATTGTCCAGTACTGCTCCAGGGCTTCTCTGCAGGTTATCCTCTCCTTTCACTGTGACACTGTTTTCTGCTCTTATAGCAAGCAAACACTCTTTCGTCTCTGCCTCCATTTCACTCCTTTGTGTTTCCTGTTCTTACATTAAAACTGAACAACACCTTATAGAAGTCTACTGGGCATTGTGCCTGGCATGTAATTTAAACTCCAGATCCGGCCATACACTGCCTGCCCACCTGCTTGATGCCCCCCCCCAACCTCCCAACCTGACAGCATATAAAGTATTTCAAATAAAGAGATCTTACTTTTCACATCGAGCCCCGGAGAGCTTGAGCCCTGTGATTGGCTGCTGCAGTCACATTGTTACTGGCACAGGTCACATGGTTGTCGGCACCAGCATACATAGTGAAGGCTGCTGGCTACCACTTGACAGCGGCAAGTCATGGGGCTTGAATTCTCCAGGGGAACGATGGGGGGGGGGGGGCACCAAGAGGGCGGGCAGTGTGTGGCCAGCCCTGGAGTCTAAATTACGTGCCGGACACAATGCTCCACAGATTCTAGTTTGAGCATGTACATTTATTCATTTCAATTGTGCTGCGCCATCTAGTGCACCTTGTTACCGATGGTCTAGAGTTCTCTATAACATCAGTCTGGTTGGTCCAGAATACTATCCCTTGGTATCAGTCACTTGAAGTAGCAAACTCAGTCAATCAGATCCCAATCCTCAGCAGGCACATATGACTTTAGCAACAGCTTTATATCTATGCTAAGTCACCTTAAAGAGGAGCAACACCCCCTATAAGACTCTTGTGGGATTGCTCTACGTTTTATGGGGTTCCCTGAATTAGGATGCCCTGCTGTTTGAAATCCCCCAGATTGTTTGATCAACTGGCCTCTGTGCCGTGCCTCTGCCGCAGTTGCATTCTTAGTATACCTGTGGTGCGTGGAGCAAGAAGCTAGAGGCAAGGCTGGGAATGCCGCTGCACCATTCAGACTTTTGTAGCATTGCCCAATGTGGCAAAGTAAATCTGAATATAAAGATCGCTTCTGATTGGCTGAGTGGACTACATGGGAACCAGGAAGAGTTTTGAGCGATCTGTGAGTATACACACAGCGGAGCATCCCAGATCGCTCTTCCAGGGAGACTGGGGGTGCGATCCCCATGCTGGAGCTCTGTTCAAAAGAGTTGTTTATGCCTTGCAGTAGTATACACAGCATAAATGCTGATTGCACGACAGCTGCCGTGGCAATAGAGGAAAGACGAGCTTCCCCCATCCTCCCTGGTGTATCCAGTCCAGTACCTGCATCCTTCTCCCATGTGCTCAGTCTGTGGCTTCCTCCCTGTGTATCCAGACCTTTTACAAAGTTTCCAGAATATTTTGTATGTCCAATCTGCCCTGACACCCTTGGCCAAAGTCACAACCCCTTTTGGTGATAGGCTATTGCACAGTTTGCCAACCCCTATTGCCGGCCCTGCCTAGGGGTACTTGAGGAGTGTGCCATTCCAAATCAGGATGCCCCAGAGGAGGGGGATTTAGCAGAACTGTTTTTTTAACTTAAAGTTCATTGTAGCTGATTGAGGACTGATTAGGTGACACGTTTATTGCAAATTTACCTTTGCTGGTCTAACCCATGCCCTGTACTCCATTTTGTCCTCAAAGCCCATTCTCATGCAGCAGAGACGTTGAAGGTGTTAACAGATTTCTAACTCTTTCTAACTTTCTAACTTGATGGCAAGTTCCCTTTGGAATCATGCAAAGTAGAGTTTTTCTTTAAACAGGAAATCTTTAAAACAACAGATGTGTTTTCTCTATGGGCGTGCTGTTAATTGGTGGAACTAGACCAAAGTAAATGGCATATCGCTCCATAAAACATCTTTATATAGAGTTCCAAAAGAGCAGCGTTTTCAGACAGGCCCATTATTGACAGTTCCACCTGGAAAAATGTTAATGTGCAGGAGAAAAAATATGTAAATGGTTTGCAAATCTTGAGTGCAGATCTCTTAAGAATGCTTTCTTTGGAGCGCGGCATGTTTTTTCTTTGGCGTTCATGCTGTGGTCAGCGCCGATCATCAGAATATTCAGCAGAGGCAGTAAGACTTGCGCATTTCCTATAGATTTCCCAAAGGAAGACCTCCCCACCCTCCGCTTTGCCTTCCACAGACCGAGCGTTCAACACAGAGGCTTTTTCCGCTGACTTCAAATAGGCTGCTACTCTTCCCCCAGCGATCCATCTACTGTTCCCATATGTTTCTGATCAGTCCCCATTCTCTGTACGTGAAACACGTCTGCTTCTTCTACTGACTCCTAGGCGGACTCAATTAGATGTCCATTCTGCGATAACATGTCATGATTGTATTCGTGATGAATTAATGAATTAGCTAAACTAATAGAAAAATAGCCAGGGATATTCTAACCGGGATGGGGAAACACAATAATATTATGAAAAGGATAATGGCCCCAACGTGGATATTTATAATGTAACGCAGGATCTTCTCAACACAGTGTGGGGCCATAGGTGAGTATGGAATTTGGGGCCGAAATGTGACATTTATTATACTGTATACTGATGGATTGTGATGTCTCTTGAAGTTTTATGTACACAGTAAATCAAACTGAAAAGACACATCTCCATTAGGTTTAAACTCTCTAAAAAAGTCATCAGTGCTAGTCCAGAGGAAGGCAAACAAAAGGCCCAGGTTGTGATAGAAAGAATGAACTAGACAATTCCCCACTTTCCCCAAAACATACAAACCTCAGCCACTCTCACACAAATTACCCTTATCCTCAGATTTAGTTTATCTATTATTTAAAGAATCAAACAAGACTGTGGACAAGAAGTCCACTCACCCAGGCCCTTTTCTAGTGGTGGTTAATCAAGGCAATCGCCTGGGTTGCAAGCCCATTGTGTATGTGGGGGGGGGGGGGGGGGGGGCTGGGCTTTATCACAACCTTTCTATTTTCCACAAATGGGTCAGGGCTACTGTTAGTGGTGCCGGTTATACCTTAGGCACTCCATCCCTCCATATTGGGCTCAGTCATATGGAGGGGGCACTGTCTGCTGTCAAGGTATATGCACAGCATGGCACATACCAGTATGGGACAGCAGCAGTATTATACTGAGGGTTGTTAGGCCTAGGAACTGCCCTGCACACACCCCTGCTACATTAGAGGCTTTGGATGCCCCACTGAGAGCAGCCAGACCATACTTACCACTACTGAATTCCCTCATATGGTTTGCTATGCTGGGGCACACAGTAATGTGCGAGCCCACTGGGTGAAACTGCTAGGCTGCAGGCAGTCATGTGGGGCAGTGAAATGACAAGGAAAAGTGGAAGTGGCGGGTAGCTGTGATGCAGATTGTATTGGTGTCTGTAGAGAGCTTGCATATAGGTGAGGCATGCCAAATCAGAATTGATCACTCCATACTGTAATAACATTAAAATCATCTTACCAAGGGACCGACCGTCCTATTTCCCAAACCCCCAGCCGGGCAGCCACATCTTTCAGGGAAAAAAACCCTTTTATCTAGCAGCGGCTTCTTGATAAAAGTTTTTTTTCCTGAAACACGTTGCTGCCTGGCTGGGAGCTTGGGGAATGGACGGTCGTCCCTTTGTAAGATGATTTTAATGTTATTACAATAAAAGTTCTGTTTTAATATTTGGAGCACTAGTGCTGAAAGTGTAATGGATGAACTTTGCATTTGCTTGTGTGGGCTTAGCAGCAACCCTGTGTTTTCGTGCACCTAGGTCTCCGAACCTTTGAGATCAGGCCTAATTGAGCTGCATTTCCTTTGGGACATTTTACTATTGATCATCCCACTGTTGATCCCCTTTAATGTAGTCCTCTGGAGGTCTGCTTACCCACCCATCCCATTGTAGGATGCCTCACCATGCTAATAGTTAAACAAAGGCCCAAACTGGACAGAACTACTTACAGGTGCTGGTGGTAGTCGCTCTGATGGCCATTGGCAACCCATCAGATTTGCCAATATGTTAAGCATGTGCAATGTCTGGTGCATCCCATTGACCATATGAGGTCATCTAGGTTGTGAGACCAGCGCAGGAGCATGAGCCCAGTGAGTTGCCTGATTTCAGGCTTCTTTTTACTGTTTGTGTGTCAGGGCCGATCAGACCACCAGTCATTTGGATAGGGGTCCATCCTAAAGGCCATCTCGGGGTGGAGTTTTAATCCTACTAATATTTTCCTTAGCCCCAATACAGACCACCAAACCTGATTCACTGTTCCAAGTTATGTACAGTAGCTGCTCTGTATTTCATATCTTTCCATCCAGTGGTAGCCTAAGGAAAAAATTCAGCCCAGGATTTTACCATCCCCTGGTCAACCCATGACCAGCCTGCAACATCCCTGCTGAAGCCCCCGCTTTACCTCCTGTTCGATTAACAAGTAGGCTTATGGATTAGACTAAAACAATTCAGGTAAAAATCATAGCCAGGGGTTGATATATAGAAAATAAGGAAACAGCTGACCCCATTGGCCGGTGCAGGCTGCATGGAGGAAGACGCTGCATGCTCCAAATCAAAGTTCATAGAGAAAATCCAGCAGGCACAGCCACCAGCTACTAAGAATCCATCTAAAAATTCGAGTTTAATAAATCATTAAAATTACGTGGTATGCAAGCATGAGTGCAGGTGTCTGCAAACGCCACACCTGCACATATGCTCATGCGCCCATTTTCACCATTAAAACCAATGTTTTAAATATTTTTCTCCTGTGAAGGATTAGCGCTTTGCTTCTACCTTAGACTTCTATTGTGGGAAGTACAGCCTGCCCCGCGGGGTGCCTTAATAGTCTGGCACTGGACACTGCCAACTTCATTTTGGATATATGGAGATGGGTCTACGCAGAAGGGGTTGTATCTGGTCATGCTTCTGCTCCTACCGGAACATGATCAAACTTAATGTGGAGTGGTGGAAACGGCAAATAGGAAGATCACAATTAGTATACACAGCAGCTACACACTTATGAGACCACAAAGGAACAGTTGCATTATTGTTTTATTTATTTTATTTTGGAATATGCAGAGATGCCCTTTAAAAATTATATATATATTTAAGCTCAAGTAGAAAAGGGTCTTAATTCCCAATTTAATGGCAAAATATGTGTTAAACTCCCCAGATTCATAGAAAAATGGACCTCCTCATTCCCAATAAATAAAGAGTACCATCTCCCCAAACTTCAAAACTAAGTGTATCACAGCTGTCTTGTAACAGCCAATGCAAAAATCAGACTATTGGTTTCTTGACCAAAGGATTTTTCAACCAATGGTCATGGCCAGATGTGGGCAGATTCCCCTACCCTCAGACCCCAAGGTTCTTGGCAAGAGGGCAGCATAGTCCTCTCTAAGGGTCACACCTGTTACCTGTAACAGCTTTAGGCAGCTTTAGGCAGCTGAGGGCACTTTATGGACTTCAATAAAGCAGGTCCTGAATGAACCTCTAAAAATGTGTGAATTTTTGTGACCCCAAAAAATAGCAACTGTCCTAGATCCTGGCAGACACCAATGGCCAAGAGTGTAAATTGAACCCCACAGACCCTAAAGAGTGTAGGTAAAGGTGGTTTTCAGTTTCACAGTGGACCTACATACACTTTCCTAGGACTGGCATGAAATCCATGTGTGTCACCAGAACTGAGGTTTGGTGACCTAGACTATGAAGTGAAAGAAGGTGGTTCTTAAAGTGGACCAACACCCAGGATTTTGACTATCCTGGGTCTTGGTCCACTTCGGTGGGGCACCCCCGATCGGGGTGCCCCGCTGTGTGAAACCCCCCCGAACCCCCCGAACTCACCTCTCTCCGGGCCGACGGACAAGCCGCGGACAAGCGGCTCCGCCGCCGCTGCCTCCCGCGCGTCCCTCTTGACGCGCGCGTGCCCACGCCGGCCATTCACGGAAGGTAAGGTAAGGAGTTTGGGGTGTTTGGGGGGTTTCACCCCGCGGGACATCCCGATCTCGGATGTCCCGCGGGGAGGGAGGTGATTGGCCCGGGAATCTTATAGATTCCCGGGCCGATCACCGGTGGGTGTTGGTCCACTTTAAGTCTTACAGTGGACCTGTGCCTTCCTTGGAACAGACATCATCAAAACTAAAGTATGATGGCCTAGATACACCTGACAAGTTCCCAGACTAACCTTATAGTGACTGATACTCACTTGTATTGCTATAGTGCCATGGGAGGGGGTTATTTATTCATACAGTGGGCCTACATCTTTCATGGCACAGACAGAAATAACATGGTTATCAACAGAATTATTGGTTGATCCTGACTAGATCCTTCTTCTGAACAAAGTAGACAAGTTCCTGGACCAGCTCTTTAAGGACCAATACACGCTTGCCAGTAATAGAGCTGGGGGTCAGAGGAGGGGGTTCTTTAGTCTTACAGTGGGTCTGCGCCTTCCATGGCACAGACAGAAAATCCATCGGTATTAGCAGAACTGAAGGTTAACGTTCCAGATGTCCTGACAAGTTCATGCTTCTGAAATAGCCCCATAAAGTTGCTGGACAAGTCCAATAGTGAGCAGTACTCACTTGCTAGTTACAACAATAGGTATAGGTCACTATAGAGCTGGGGGTCACAGGAGGGGGTTATTTGGCCCTACACCTTCGCTGGCACAGACAGAAAATCCATTGACTTCAACAGAACTTAAACTGGACCTTCAGCATCATTTAATGAAAAGCCCAAACCCTTTAAAAGACTATTCCCCAGCATCTAAAATTAATGGATTTTACATTTTTAGTCACTTCTGTTCTGTTCTTTGCTCAGACAGAGCAGAGTTGGGGTAAGGAAATGGACAGCAACCCCAGAATGCAGAGCAGCACAGTCAGAAGACCCTTCCTGTTTGCAGGCAGCCTAAGACTCCATGTTCCACCATCTTGAATGTTTAAAGGCTCATAGCATGCAGTAGATGCAGGTAGGATCATTTTTTATGTAAGCAATCTGTATGTACAGGGTGTGGGAAACATATAAGATAGACTCTTATTCAGGGTGAAGGTCCGGTTTAAGGTTGATTATCTTGACTAGTTCCTGCTTCTGAACCAGCCCCGTAGACAAGATTATGGAGTAGACCTATAGGGACCAATACACACTTGTCAGTTACAACAGTAGGTAAGAGTCACTATACGGCCGGGGATCACAGGAGGAGGGTCTTTAGTCATGCAGTGGACATGTTCCTACCCCATATTCACGTGCCAGTTGTAATAGTATGTGTCACTGTAGGGGAACAAAGCATCAGGAGGGACTTCTTTATCTTTCAGTGGGTCCACACCTTCTCAAAGCAAGTGATCAGTTCCTAGTTCTGAAATATTATCCTGCTTTCTTTATGGCCAATTTTCCTCTTTAAATGTAGAAACCACTTCCCATTCTACTCTGAGTTTAGGTCCCCACAGTACAATGAACTCCTATATGATGCTGGCTATTTTCCATCTTAAATCCTTTGGAAGCAAGGGAATACGTTACTTTATTAAGTACACAATCATGTATAATATTAATGTTATATTATTTATTGCTTACAACTCTATTTATTCCTATGTGAAAAAGTAGACACGTTGCAGTGGTAAATCTCCGCGCCCCCAGTGTGCGACTCGGATGAATTTTCAGGTAAGGAAAACTTTGAGGCATCCAGCGATGTGACTCACGCATAGCGTGATTGGTTACACCGGATCTATGGCTTTATTTGTTTTGGCTGTCTGTGTTTCTTTAGGAAGAGAAATCATCAGAATAAAGTACTTCCTCTGTGTATTGTCACAGGAAACACTACTTCTGCACTTTTTCAAATACCACAGCCTCTATTTGAAACATGTACTGGCTTACAATTAAGTGCTAGACTCCCGATAGACCTCGTATAACCCAACCCGCTGAATGGAGGTTACGGCGAGGAATTAATTTTTAAACCCAAAAAAACCTTTTTGCACTGTAAGAAGATATAATTTGTGCATAAGCTTTAAAAAATAAAATAAAATGCAGTTATTTAAAACAGCTGTAAAAGTCTGAAAGCCATGCTGACGGGGTCAGAGGTCAGCTTTAACACCACTCTCGGTGGAACTTTGAAGCTGACATTTTGCAGATTATATGTGTCTCTAAACGCACTGGGCATTGCATATAAATTGAACCAAGAGGCCCCTTATTTGTTCTCTGCTTTTTTTATGAGCCAATAGAGATCTTCTTTGAAGCAGCATAGGCCAGGAAAGAAAAGTTATTTTAATGTTTTAGGGCCATTGAGAGTAAATCAGTGTTAAAATTGTCATGTCCATTCCATAGGCGGAGATGGATTTTTCTGAGCGGTGGTGAAATATACTTTACTAAAACTTTTCACACTGGGAAAACGAAAAACAAATGTGGAAGAAACACTTAAAAAAAAAATTGACTGCAAATGACTGCATAATAATTTTCCTTCGTAGTGGGAACTGTAAAGCATTCAGAAACATACTTAAAATCTAGATTAAAAAAAAGGTTAAAAATTACAAAAATGAAAAAAGTAACTATTGTTGGGCTTCGGATTCAGGTAAATTCGAACAGAATTTAGCAAATTCGATTTGGGCCCTTATTTATGATGGAATAGCGACTGGTGAGCGGCCAGTAATGACGGGCCCCGCCATGAGAACGCCGGCTCCCCACCACAATCACACATTTATCAAGCCAATCCTGCTTAGAGACTGAGGCCCTTATTTATGAAAGAATAGCGCCACGTAGCGCCTGGTGAGCGATCGGTAATGACGGGCCCGCCACGAGAATGCCGGCACCCCACCACAATCACACATTTATCAAGCCAATCCTGCTTAACGACTGAGATAGCGCCATATAGCCACTCATTCATCATCATTCCAGCCTCAGCCCACAGCGCCAGCGTCCGACCTTGAACAGCGACAGGTATGACCTCTCGCTACCTGGCGCTCTCCAATGCATTTCAATGGAACAATCTTTAAATAGTAATTGTTATGATTTTTTTTTTTTTAAACGTGAAAAATTCTGTGACCACTTCTACCATTTTTTTAAGGTAAAAAAAAAAAATGTACAGAATTGATATTACAGGTTTGATATTAATGTATTCATATTACAAAATGATTTAAAAAACTTGTTTTTTTTTTTTTCCAAAAATATGGTTGTTTGGGGGTAAAAAACTACTTTTAACCCATCACCGCCAGCGCTCTGGGGTTTAAACAAGCATTTCACAGCGCGAGAATTTTTTGAGCGTGATTTTTTAATGAATATGGTGGGAGCCGGTCGCTAGGGCCAGTCGCTATCATGCGCTCCCATACAGCGCGGAACCGGCAAATAGCGACTCCTCACCCAATATTCAATATTACGGCAAACCGGCTGAGTCGCTATCAACTATCGAACAACGGCCAAGCACAGCGACTACTAGCGGGCGCTGTGAAAATGCCGCTACAGTCGCTCAACTGTAGCTACCTGCCGCTATTAATGAATCGGCCTCCCCGTTTAGCCAAACCGGAATTTTGATAAAATGTGGGTCAAATTCAAACAGGTCTGTTTTTGTGGTGCAAAAAAAAAAGGTTTTAAAACTAGTAATGTGTCTAAAGATAATAGCAGAGGTCCCCATCAGCTATCTAACATTTTTGAAAGTAGAAGAAAATAGAAGAAACACCCTTTAACTATAGTAAACTTGAAAATTAATGTTAGAGGCCCCCTTTAACAAAATAATGAGTTTTTTTCACTGTGAAAGAATCATTTCACTTTAACTCTTTTTAAAGCATCCTTATGTAAGGCTAGGGACCCTTAAACCAAAACATAAATATATAAAAAAAAGAGGAACAAAACTCAGGACAGCCGGCCCGTAAATCTCTTCGCTTGTCATGCCTATGTACTTCGGCAAATGGCTCTGATTGTTTACAATGGAGAGCGATTCAGGTAGGACCAATTG
Organism: Gastrophryne carolinensis; assembly: GCA_027917425.1. Taxonomy (NCBI): domain Eukaryota; kingdom Metazoa; phylum Chordata; class Amphibia; order Anura; family Microhylidae; genus Gastrophryne; species Gastrophryne carolinensis. Next base: position 54,305,326 of record CM051244.1, read on the forward strand.
GTTTAACAGGCTGATTCATTACTAGCGGCAGGTAGCGACAGTTGAGCGTTTGTAGCAGGAATTTCAGAGCGCCCGCTAGTAGTCGCTGTGCTCGGTCGTGATTCGCTAGTTCTGAGCGCCTGTGCAGCATTGTTGAATACATTGTCGGTGTCGCTATATGAGCAGTACAGAGCAGTATGGGAGCGAATGGTAGCGACTAGTCAGTGCGACCGACTCACACCATATTCATCAAAAAAACTGCCTCACACACCACTGGCGCTCAAAAATACTTCCCCCAGTAACAAAGCGAAAACATAGGGAATTACATTGTAATAACATTGTAACATGAACACATTAAAGTGGAACAACATCCAGGATTTTCACTATCCTGGGTGTTGGTCCACTTCCGCGGGGCACCCCGATCGGGTCCGTCGACGGACAAGGTGAGAGCGCCCACCGCCACCTCTCGCACGTCCCTCTTACAGGTGCGCGCCCTGCTAGTGGGATGCGCGAGAGGCGGCGGCCCGCGCATGCACCGTTGGAACGAGGAACAGGTAGGATTTGAGGGCGTCCTGGGGGGTTTCACACAGCGGGGGGGCCCCGCAGGCAGGGAATCTTATAGATTCCCGGGCCGATCCGCGGTGGGTGTTGGTCCACTTTAATGCCAGACCTGTAATGTCAATTCTGCATAAATGTATAAAAAATGAAAAATATTTTCAAAAATGGCTTTTTCTAGGCCAGGAGAGGTCACAACATTATTTGAGAATAAAAAAAAAATAATAATAAAAAAAAACCCTGCTTAAATAGAAATAAATGAACGTGCATTGAAATGTATGGGAGAGCTACAGGTAGCGAGAGGTGAGACGTGGTGCTCTGCAAGGCTAAACGCCGGCGCTGTACGCTGAGGCTTGGATAATGATGAATAGGACGCTACATGGCGCTATCCCAGTCGCTCAACAGAATCTGCTTGATAAATGTGTAATTGCGTGCCGTGTCCGGCGCTCACCTGTCACTACCTGTCGCTTCCTGTCATTTACAAGGCACTACCTGACGCTATTCCTTCATGAATAAGGGCCTCAGTCCATTTTAAAAAAAAAAACCTGGCGGAAGAAAGAATAATTCTGGTGCCCCATGGGTACCCCGAGAATGACCGCACCTTGTGTGGCCTCTCCGCTCAGAGGTCGGCTCTCCTCCATCCACAATAGTCATAGAGCCAAGGGAGCTTCACAGCAGAGTGGAGGGTTTTAGTTTATTTTGTCAATATTGGAATTATTATTAGCTAGATAAGCTAGCTATTTTAACTAAATTGAACTTTAAATTTAAATAATAATAATAATAATGAATAACAAGATTTAATTTAAATAGGGAAAAATAAGATTGATAGAAATGTATATATATATATATATATATATATGACATAAATAACTATTGTAATATAGCAGCGCTGTGATTGTTACACAGCTGTACAATTTGTAAAAAAAAAGGCTAATATAGGAGGCTAATATTAATAGCAATAAAATAGGCTTAAAGGTAATCTTTCATTAAATGCATATTACCTTATAAATCTTTAAAAACAGCCGTAAGCATAAAATTTTATGTTAGGGACTGTTGTATTCGAGGAGTCAAGTTCTCCACGTATTTAGACTTGTTTTTTCTCTGTCACTTTTTCTCGCCTCTGACTCTACAGGGGAAATCTGAAGAAGTGTTCTACAGTTTTAATCTGTACAACAGCAGGAAATAACAGGTCCCAGTAACTTGCTTATTTACTAATCGTGCAATACATCTCAGCCTAACCTGGTAGTAGAAGGCAAGTGCAATGTGTACAGTATATGGAGTTTCTATCTATCCATTGCCTAGCCATCCTTCTAAATCTAGTAATTAAAGAAGACCTACACTTTTGCTACAAATATCCACCCAAACACATGCAAACTTAAACATCTGGTAGAAATCACATAAAAGTGTATGAAAAAAGGCTGCCCCCTCCCACCACCACACACACCCACACATTATGGATTGCCAGCGTTATGGCAAGGTAATAAATAAAAATCTATCAAATGGCTTGTCTATACACTAACTTGGGCTTAGGGCTTGGGCTTATCATCGTATCATTCTCCCCTTGTGGCCAGGTCCCTACTTAATACAGGGTTAGGTATATTACATGACAAAGGCACATGACTAACCTTTGTTTACATTTGCAAAAAAAAAAAAGCAAATGAACAACATACCATAAAATTATTGAATGCTTTCTTAAAGTGGACCAGCACCCAGGATTTTCACTATCCTGGGTTTTGGTCCACTTCCGTGGGGCACCCCAATTGCGGGTGCCCTGCTGCGTAAAACCCCCCAGAATGGCAGAAAAAACTCACCTCACCCTGCTCCTACTGCGCATGTGAGGGCCTCGTCCAATCAGAGCGCTCAGAGCCGCTGTGGTATGCACGTACAAGGGACGGACAACCACAGCGGCTCCGAGCACGCTGGCGGCCGCATCTCGTGCTTTCCTCTAACAGGGAGCACATTTGTAAACGGCCGGCGCGGGTGCGAGCCCTGCTAGAGAGAAGCGCGAGATGCGGCCGCGACCCGGGCATGCGCTGTTGGAACGGCAGTAAGGTAAGGTGAATGGGGCGTCCTGGGGGGTTTCACACAGCGGGGCATCCCCATTTTGGATGCCTCGCGCGGAGGAATCTGATCGGCCTGGGAATCTTATAGATCTTTTAGACTTTAAGACATCTAACGATAAGGATGTCCTGGTAAATCTAGTCTATGTTCTGGTAAGTCTATCTACATCTCACATGAATTAACTTCCTTCATAAAATTGCTTTCCCTCTTCAGCTGCTCAAAAAAGCCACGCTCTCCCACTTTAAAATCCCACAGCCATCTCATCTCCCTTTTACTCCTTCTCCTTGTTACTGGTAACATTTCCCCAAACCCTGGGCCGCCCTCACCTCTCATCTCCTCTCTGCCTTTTCCCCCAGCACGGACAACCACCCATCACTGCTCTATACCCACAAAGACATGCAATTTATCCAACCGCAGGAAAATCAGTTCCTCCCCACACCTTCCTCCTGCTGTCACCTGCACATTGTGGAATGCATGCTTAAATGACTCGAATACATCCATGACCTATTTATCACGGGGAGGCCGATTCATCAATAGCGCCAGGTAGCGACAGATGAGCGACTGTAGCGTGATTTTTTCAGCGCCAGCCAGTATTCGCTGTGCTTGGCCGGCGTTAGCTTGATGACAGCGACTCAGTCGGTGTGCGGTAATGTTGAATACGGGCTGGGGAGTCGCTGTTTCACAGGTCCAGCGTTTTATGTGAGCGCCTGACAACGAATGGCCAGAGCGAACGGCTAGCTTCATATTCATCAAAAAATCACGCTCCGAATGTGCTGTCGCTGTCCATTCCTTGTTTAAACCCCAGAGCGCTGGCGGCGATCTGTATTAACTAGTTTTTAACCCCTAAACAACCATATTTTTTGAATGCAACATTATACATGTTTTTAGAATCATTTTGTTATATGAATACATTAATCTCAGACCTGTTAGATCAATTCTGCACTTTTTTTTTTTTTTTTTTTGTTTGACTTAAAAATAATTCCTAACATTGCAGAAGTGTTCTCCGATTTTTTGACATTAAAAAAAAAAAAAAAAAAAATAATACCAATTAATTATGATTAATTATAGCTTGCTCCATTGAAATGCATTGGACATCGCCAGGGAGCGACAGCTCATACCTGGCGCTGTGAGGGAATTTGCAGCGGCGCTGTTCGGTCCAGGCGGCTTCATGATGAATGCCGCGCTAGCCGTCGCTCTCGCCGGCGCTAGCCTCATTTTGCTTGATAAATGCGTCATTGTGACCGCCGCGGGCGTACTTGAGTCGGTAGTCGCCGTTAGCTGCCGCTACCTGGCGCTCGTCAGGCACTACCTGGCGCTATCGCTTGATGAATAAGGGCATAACTCTTTCACTCTTTATCGCCATTACAGAAACATGGCTCATCACCTTAGACGGGGAGGCCGATTCATCAATAGCGCCAGGTAGCGACAGATGAGCGACTGAAGTATGGCGCTAAGAGCGCTGCTAGCGTCAGCCGCGGGCGGTAGCGATTCGCTATAGCAGGCCTCCTCAGTCGCTACCTGGCGTTGTTGCGAACAACGCCTACATTGCTGAATATGATGTTGGCCCTCAGCTTTGTAGGCGCTGTCAGTCAGTGTGACCACGCTATTCTACACAGCGCCTGTTAGCTTTGCTGTGTCCTGGCCATCCAGTACCTTCTGAATAAAACACATTGCCACATTTGTTAAAAATTTAAAGAGTTTTTATTTTGTGTTGAAAAGGAAATTAAATTCAACCAGATATTCGAATATAAATGCAAAATAAAACATAATTAAACACATAGCCACAATTTTTTTATTTTTTATTTGTTAAATAAAAAGGAAATACAATTAAACCACCAATGAGAAAGAAAATGAAAAGAAAAACAGAACAGAGAAAAATGGAAAATCGAAAAAGAAAAGAAAAACAGAAATGAGAAAGGAAAATATGAAAAAGAAAAACAGAAATGAGAAAGGCAAATAGAAAAAGAAAATAAAAACAGAAATGAGAAAGGAAAATAGAAAAAGTAAATAAAAACAGAAATGAGAAAGGAAAATAGAAAAAAGAAAATAAGAAATGCGAAAGGAAAATAGAAAAAGAAAAGAAAAGCAGAAATGAGAAAGGAAAATATGAAAAAGAAAAACAGAAATGAGAAAGGCAAATAGAAAAAGAAAATAAAAACAGAAATGAGAAAGGAAAATAGAAAAAGTAAATAAAAACAGAAATGAGAAAGGAAAATAGAAAAAAGAAAATAAGAAATGCGAAAGGAAAATATTAAAAAGAAAATAAGAAATGAGAAAGGCAAATAGAAAAAGAAAATAAAAACAGAAATGAGAAAGGAAAATAGAAAAAGTAAATAAAAACAGAAATGAGAAAGGAAAATAGAAAAAAGAAAAACAGAAATGAGAAAGCAAAATATTAAAAAGAAAATAAGAAATGAGAAAGGCAAATAGAAAAAGAAAATAAAAACAGAAATGAGAAAGGAAAATAGAAAAAGTAAATAAAAACAGAAATGAGAAAGGAAAATATTAAAAAGAAAAATAGAAATGAGAAAGCAAAATATTAAAAAGAAAATAAGAAATGAGAAAGGAAAATAGAAAAAGAAAAGAAAAGCAGAAATGAGAAAGGAAAATATGAAAAAGAAAAACAGAAATGAGAAAGGCAAATAGAAAAAGTAAATAAAAACAGAAATGAGAAAGGCAAATAGAAAAAGTAAATAAAAACAGAAATGAGAAAGGAAAATAGAAAAAAGAAAAACAGAAATGAGAAAGCAAAATATTAAAAAGAAAATAAGAAATGAGAAAGGCAAATAGAAAAAGAAAATAAAAACAGAAATGAGAAAGGAAAATAGAAAAAGTAAATAAAAACAGAAATGAGAAAGGAAAATATTAAAAAGAAAAATAGAAATGAGAAAGCAAAATATTAAAAAGAAAATAAGAAATGAGAAAGGAAAATAGAAAAAGAAAAGAAAAGCAGAAATGAGAAAGGAAAATAGAAAAAAGAAAAACAGAAATGAGAAAGCAAAATATTAAAAAGAAAATAAGAAATGAGAAAGGCAAATAGAAAAAGAAAATAAAAACAGAAATGAGAAAGGAAAATAGAAAAAGTAAATAAAAACAGAAATGAGAAAGGAAAATATTAAAAAGAAAAATAGAAATGAGAAAGCAAAATATTAAAAAGAAAATAAGAAATGAGAAAGGAAAATAGAAAAAGAAAAGAAAAGCAGAAATGAGAAATAATATGAAAATGGAAAAGGGAAATAAAAACATAAATCAGCCAGAAAAATATAATTACTATAGGAAGTCGAATGCCAAGGAAACGTTCACCAGAATTAAACACATAGCCACATGTATCTATATATAGTAGATTTTTAATTCAAATCTACCTAAAATAAAAAATTAACAAAAGAGAAATGGTAAAGTAAAATTAAAACAGAAAGGAAAAAGCAAAGTAAAGTAAAATAAAGTAGGGAAAGTCCAAAATATAGATCACGGTGCCCGTGTTTGTGCCTGAAAAAATAAGAAAAGTGCAGTTAGTATAGATATTTAAAGTAGTATAGTTGTAGCAAATACAAAAATGCATTACTTGATAACCAACATTGGCGTCTTACACCCCCCTTAGAGTGGTTTTGGTCATCTTACACCCCCCCCTTAGAGTGGTTTTGGTCATCTTACACCCCCCCTTAGAGTGGTTTTGGTCATCTTACACCCCCCTTAGAGTGGTTTTGGTCATCTTACACCCCCCCCTTAGAGTGGTTTTGGTCATCTTACACCCCCCTTAGAGTGGTTTTGGTCATCTTACACCCCCCCTTAGAGTGGTTTTGGTCATCTTACACCCCCCTTAGAGTGGTTTTGGTCATCTTACACCCCCCCTTAGAGTGGTTTTGGTCATCTTACACCCCCCTTAGAGTGGTTTTGGTCATCTTACACCCCCCCTTAGAGTGGTTTTGGTCATCTTACACCCCCCTTAGAGTGGTTTTGGTCATCTTACACCCCCCCTTAGAGTGGTTTGGGTCATCTTACACCCCCCTTAGAGTGGTTTTGGTCATCTTACACCCCCCCTTAGAGTGGTTTTGGTCATCTTACACCCCCCTTAGAGTGGTTGGGGTCATCTTACACCCCCCTTAGAGTGGTTTTGGTCATCTTACACCCCCCTTAGAGTGGTTGGGGTCATCTTACACCCCCCTTAGTGTGTTTTTTTGCTCATTTTGATGGGAGGTCAAATACATTTAACCAGTAGTGCAGTACTTGCATTAGAGTGAAGGGTAGTTAGCTTACCGCAAAAAAAGAAGTGATCAGCCTTTCCCTTAGCTCATCGCCAGTCTGGGTGTCCTCACTTCTATCTGCGGGCAGGTTGGGGATTTCTGGCACCAGTGCTGTCTCCTCGGGGGCTTGGATTCGGTGACAAATGCAAATGTTGTGTAGCACACAGCAGGCAAGGATGATCTTGGAAACCTTCTGTGGGCTGTAGAGCATCTCTCCTCCTGGCCGTGCCAAACAGAGAAAGCGTGCTTTCAGCAGGCCGATGGTTCTTTCCACAATGCTTCTGGTCTTGCGATGCGCTGCATTGTAGCGTTCATGGGCAGAGGTCCGTGGGTTCCTGACCGGAGTCATGACCCACGTTCTCTGCCCATATCCCTTGTCCGCTGTTGAAAAAACACAAGGAGAGAGACAGCAATTAGTACTAGTACATGTTTTTTGGTGGTAGTTTGGTTAAAATTGGCTTACTAGGCCACATATTAGCAAAATACATTGACATGGTTAATTTATTACCCAGTAGCCAGCCAGCTGGCATTTCGTTGTTATCAAACTTCCGGCACAGGACTGTCCGCTGCAAGACGTAAGAATCGTGGCATGAGCCGGGGAACCCCGATCTCACCGCCCGCAGCCTCATGTCTGGGTCACAGACCACCATCACATTCATTGAATGGAATTGTTTCCGGTTTCTGTAGGACAGCTCCTGTGCACGGGGAGGGCGGAAAGGGATATGTGTACCATCAACGCACCCTAGCACATTCGGGATCCCTCCCATCAGATAGAAAGCATGTTTTATTTTGGCAACCTCTTCCTCATCCTCAGGAAACCTGATGTAAATTGGGATTAAATCACAAATTGCCAGAACTACCTGGATTAGGATGCGGCTCATAGTAGCCTGGCTTATCCCGCTGAGGAGGGCTGAGGTTGCCTGGAAGGTCCCTCGTGCCAAAATAGTAAGAGTGGCACACAGGCGTACTATGCCTGGAATGGAATGAGTGCGTTTGGTGGATGGCTCGATTTTGGTCTTAATCTGATCATATAGGGACTGTAGTGCAGCACGATTCAGACGGAAGCGGCTCCTGATCTGCTCGTCACTTAAGTCCCATACTGAAAGGCGGATTGCAAAGGAGCGGGGTGCCCTAAGCCTCACAACACCCCGATCCCTTTCCTCCTGCTCTTTCAGCATACACATACATCCATCCACCCAGACACCATACATCACCCTCTTATCCATCACACACACTAAAGATATATACAAAAACAAAAAAAACCAAAAAAAACCACTAACACACAACACACACACAAACAATCACACTCCACACACACCCGCTACAATGCAGCTCACCACAAAACCAGAACTATAGTGGTCCAAACCACCAGCCTGCTGAAAACCAGCTTTCTAAGTTAGGCACAACCAAGAGGGGAGTTGCTGCACAGCCCACAAAAGGCCCCAAAATCAAGCCTCACTTGCTGTATGCTACACAAGATTTGCAGATGCCACCAAAACCAAGCTCCTAAAGAAACAGCACTGATGTCAGAAATCACCCAACAAGCCACAGAGAGTGAGGACAGAAACCAGACAGAGGCTCAAATGAGCTAAGGGAAGCGAGCACAGCACCACACCACAGCCTTTGCCACAGTGTAAGAATAGCAGAAGCTAGAACATTCCTTCCTTTTATACTTCATTTTCTAAAGTGACAGGTCCGCTTTGCCGCCTTTTGCGTCGCTCTGCTATTTCCGGGCGCCAATTAGCCGACCCAGGTGTGCGTAAAACAGAGTGCGCACGCGCACGCTAGTAGCGCTACTAGCGTACTTGAGCCGTAACTTGCGTGCATTAACGGACATGGACCAAAAATCAGGGGTGGACCAATGAAAGGTAAGCTGCTGTTTTTTTAAATAGCCGTTAGCCTAACCACATGTCACAAGGGTTTGAGATACATCAGTCCATTGTTGGATTTGGGTGTGTGTTGTTTGTTTAATGAGGTCTGTAATGAGTTAATTGGCTAACACACATGCTTCTGTCAGTGCAGTGGAGGTGTGCCTAGAAGGAACTGGGCTGTATGTGTGAATCAATTAAGTGGGCTGCTTTTGGATTGGCTGTTAGAGCACATAAAACCTGACCAAGCCTAACAGATTGCGATGCCATTCTGTAGTCTGCATGCGTGCTTGTTGGGTGTGTATTTGTGTGTGTGTGCAGCTACAGGATGGAGCCAAATTCAGGACATCTGCCGGCCACAGCAGGCCCGAGTAGGAGTTTGGTGGGTGCTGTGCGCAGACCTCCCTTAAGGAAAAGGGCACAGCCTGAAGGTGGGGCAGCACCCCAGGCTAAGCGCCCAGGTGCCAAGAGGGAGCCTGAATTTAATTTGGCGGAGAATAATCATCTTGTGCGCCTTACACTTGCTAAATGGGAGCTACTCTTTGGCTCCCAAAGCAAGTCCATAGGCAAACAAGAAAGAAGCAAACTGTGGGATGCCATTGGTGTTGAGCTTAGTAGCACAGCTCAACACCCACGTAGTGGCCCATCCTGCAGGAAACGCTTGTACACTTTGCGAGGGGCCCTTATGAAAAAGATGAATCACGATCTTGATGTGGACAGTGGGTTCATCCAGGCTCCAAAGAGTACCTACAGGCCGTATGAGGAGATGCTGAAGGCCAAAATCCCACTGGCTCGGCTGCAGGGTGTGGATCCTGGGGATGACACCACCGGTTGGAGTGAAGGTACATATTTTCTGGCTTTTATAATAACCTAATGTAAATGTATGTGATTTGGATTTTTACATTCTGAACAACTAACAGTAGGACCTGTGAAGTATTACATTACAGCTCAAACATTTGTAACTTTTCTGTCTGTTGCTTTATGCATAGGTGCACATGCTGCTGTCCGGGATGTGCCTCAGGACACCCAAGCTCCTGCCCTTCCAGCAACCTCAAGGCTACCCCAGTCTGCCATTGAAGGTATTTACCCCTAATTTGGTTGCTGGTTGTTTTGTTAACAAATGGGTGTGGGAGCAGCTCAAACAATCAAGGTTTGCCCTGTTGAGTTTTAATAATATGTGCGTGCGCCCTAATTGCACGCCCACTGTAACACTCACAGCAACTAACTAACAAGGCCCTAACATGTGTAGATATGTAGGACGACAGAGATGTGTAGCCATATATCGGCATATCAATGTGGGAGCCACACTGGGCTTGATTAGTGAATAATAGTGAAAGAGCTGCTCACACACCTTAATGCATGTTGTATTTTGCAACGCACATTAGCTATGGCTCAATGTTGGTTTTATTTTGGCCTAGCTCCCATGCCCTTGGCCCCAGCATCTCCTCCGGATCCCACCTACTCTTTGGATGTCGGTAAGTGCATGTGTTCACCTTGCTTGATCCACTTTTACTCAAGTGCATGTGTCTCATTCTTCTTTTTTCTTGGTAGGCCAAGTGACTGGTTCATCTTTGGACCCCACTTCCGATGTTGCCGGTCAACAGGACCCTGTTGGTGTGTAGAGCAAGACATAATGTATCCTTTATGCTGTTTATGTTACACTGGTTCAATTTGGTTAGTCTACTAAGCTACATGTTAGCTTGGTAAACTTGAAGATGCCTCTTGGGAGTGCTGGTTGCCTCCCCAGGGTCAGTCTAATAGTTTTTTGAGTGATAGCAATGTATTTTTGCAGACATCTTTTTAGCCAAACATTCCCCGTAGTAGTTTGCAGATTATTTACATTTTTTTTTTTTTTTTTTTTTAGTTGACCCGAATATCGGAAGTGGCTGTCCAGAAAGGGCCCCTCAAGTTCCAGCTGCCAGAGATGAGGGTAAGTGGTTTGGCCTTGCTCTAGTCTGTATTTTGCCTCTACTTTTGTGCCACTTGCTTCTGGCAACTTGTGTGTCCACATGTATTTTCAAGGTCCAAGCTCGAGTGAGGACCCCACTCCAGACATCTGGGATATTGCGGGTATGTTTAATTTAAGCAATGTTTCTGATGTGATTTGCAGAAATTAGTGCGTCTTAGTCCTGTAACATACATGTTAACAATCTGAGTTTAACAGAGACCTTTGGTCTAGTGTGTATTTGGGAACTTTTTATAGGTATGGCCTCGATAGCCTAACCAGGTTACATTAGAGTTTGGCCCACAGACCTACTAACCTGATTTTCCTGTTTAGCATATGCCAACTTGCCCGACATCTCGGATGTTGAATTGCCACTCTCTGGCAGCGATACCTCGAGCCTACCTGTGCCGGAGGACACGCAGGTAACATGGCTGATGTAGACGACCTCGAAACACATTGGCATATTTGTGGGTAGTGGAAGAAGCAACATGTCACATTTCCTTTCATTGTTGTTTTGGCAGGAGGCGGAACCAGAACCCCAAGCTGGGACCTCTTCCCAAGTCCCATGTGGCCAAGCTTCAGAGGCTCAGACAAGGGTAAGTTGTATAGTGAGTGTTTATGGTAATTTTTTGGAGGGGCATAACTGCATTGGTTCTGTTTGACTAAAATGTGGTTTACTATTTGTTTAGCCTCAAACCACAGCAACAGGAGGTGTGGCACCAACCAGTGCCGATTTCTACCAGCTAGGGGTCCGGATGCTGGAGGACTACAGTCGCCAACAGCCGCGTGATGGAACTAATGAGCGCATTGCGGCGTTGGAAAATCAGGTGCTGATGTGTCAGCAACAAAATGAGGCCCTGCAGCGCCAGGTGGACCAGTTACGGCAAAACCAACTACAGAACCAGGACCTTGGTCGGCTGGCAAATGTCATAGAGCAATCTGTACAGCGCCAGGAAGAAGCAATACAGCGCCAGGCAGAAGCAATACAGCGGCAGGACCAAACTTTGTTGTTGCTACAACAGCTCATACAACAGCAGTCTATATTTTTTACTGCACTGTTGTCCCCCAACACCGCCCCTAGCAATGACTCCCAACCTCCCCGGCCACCCAGCCAAGAATATTAATTTGTAAACCTTTTTTTATGATTTATGTAAATATATTTTTGAAAACCACCTCTAAATTGTGTTTATCCATACATGTGAAAGCGAACTACACAGTCATGGATGATTTGCTCCATCATCTCTAATATTATGCCACCATTTATGTGCCACATTAGTTAACATTGCTTACTATGGTGTAAACATGTACTGGCTCAAAATGGCTGCCTAATTTTAGACATAATGGTTTTTTGGAATCTAAACCTATGCTGGTCAAGGAACAACACAGTTATTAGTATCAAAAATTGTATTTTGAAAAAATTGGCCCAACACGGCCAACATAGGCCAACAAAGGCAAAAACAATAAAAATGGCAGCCATCCCCCCCACCCTAACGTCTCCGACGCCTCTTCATGGCCAGCAGCATCCCTTTCATCTGTCGGAAGGCCCGCCACAGTCTGCGATGCTGGCGTATACAAGCTGTAGAGATGTGATTAAAAATAATATGTTAGAATTTGATTGTGAACTCAACATACACAGATGTAGCAATGTAATGTCAGTGTTTCTAACTTGCTAACACTCACATTAACATTGTTGAACAATGTGCCCTTAACATTTCAAATTAAAGGTTTAATATTGGCTTGAAAACATGTTAGGACAACATACCTTTACTCTTAAAGTGGACCAACACCCACAATATAGTTTATCATGGGTTTTGGGCCACTTTGTGGTTGCTCACAGATCTGTTTATTCCCTGATGTGTGTATCCACACAGTAATCCATAGCCACTCACCTCTCCATGCTCCAACGTGATTGGCCCAAAAAACGCACGCTAACGTCTATGCAGGGAACAGGAATGTACAATCCTCTTCCGCCGCCTCTTCACGCATGTCACTCTCTGGCTGCTCATGGTGACCCGGCAGCCATTCACAGAGGCCCAGGGCGGACAAATGCACGTCTGGAGTGGTGCGCGGGAGCCAGCGGAAGATAAGTTCCGATAATTAGGGGGTTGTTAGTTGTTGGCAAATTAAATGTTTAATGCACATTAAACACCCTTGGTGTTGGGCCAGGTTAACTCTTGCAAATGTAATAATGTTTATGGCCAAGTAAGGACATTTATGTCTTTAGTCCCAGCCAAACATCAGGGCCTAAGGATGATCCAAGTTTGCCCTATAATGTTATGGGTAAACACCTAATCAGGCCCATTTGGTTGTCTATACGCCACAAATAGTCCGTATGTGTCCGTAACAAGAATGTGAGGCAACTATCAAGGATGGTGACTGGCATGTTGGATTATTGTACAAACACATTTAACCTAGATGTGTGTGAAATTCACACATTGGTAAATTTAAAATGTCTACAGATGTAACTAGAAGACAAAGGTTTCACAAGTATTTACCCATATGAATTTGGATGTACTCACCATCGCAGCTGTGGCGGTGGCCCATGCTGCTGGCCGTCCCTGGAGCTGGTGTGGGGAGGAGGAATTCTGCCTCCGTCTGCGTAGCCACATCTGTCCATAAAAAAACAAAATACAAAACAACATTTAGTGGAGCTATGACACCCGAAGATTTGACATCCATCGGGTTATTGAGTCTTACCTAAAAAAAAAACAGACATGTTTACATACATGTTAAACGATATTTACTATATTCCTGGTCCATTAGTTAATGTGAAGTGTTTATGGTTGACACATGTATCCGTTATGAAAATCGGGCACTAACCTTTACATTGCAATGTAAATGACTCATTACCAATTTAATGGCTAATGTTACCAGTGTGCAACATGTGTTTGGCCTAACTACTTAACGTAAATTAACTATTGCTAGCACACATCATGGTGTGGCCAGAAACATAGGGGTGGTTGCCAGTTGGCTAGCACTGTAGTGTGGTTTGTGATGTTAATGTACATTAGCAAACCAGCTGAGACAATGGACCAGGAAACGTGTCTGTTAAAAGTGGTCCAAGACCCAGGATTGTTAATATTCAGTGTTTTAGTCTACTTTGGCAGAGCTACACAATTTTATTCCGCCACCGCCCCTGCCTTCCGCACATCACTCCTCCAGTGTGTGCGCACGCGCATGCCAGTATGAAACAGAGCGCAGGCGCACACACATCTCGAGTGCCACACAGGAGGCGGGGACAATGGCTTCTGCCACCCCCAAAGAGGGAAGTAGTTTGTGGTGTTTTGTTGGGGGGTGGCCCTGGGTGAGGGATGTGATTGGGCAGGGAAGGCGCGAGAATCCAAGCAATATCATCAATGTTTGTTGGTCCACTTTAAGGAATGACATAAATTCCAAAATGAGATGGCTAACAACATACACTTACCACGACTATGCCCGAGGAGGATTTGACGCCAAAATGCCATGGAGGTGCCGCCTATATGATGCCCTGCAAATTAGAGAGGAATGGCAAGGGCTAAGCACAAATGGTCAGATGAAACCTGTCACAGACTAACAATTAAAACATGTAAACTCACCAGGGGATGAAGCGCCACTTGAAGGCCAGGGAGGGCTCTGAGGAGGAGGCGGGGAGCCTCAGCTCCTCACACTCTGCTCCGAAGATCCACCAGGCAAAGGGCCACCCTCCTCCCTCTCACTCCCTGCTTGAGAGTGGCCCCTTGCCTGGTGAGAGTCCTCAGACTCAGAGTGTGAGGAGCTGAGGCTTGATCCAGCCTGCCCCCCAGCAGCACACTCCTCTGGGGCGTCATCCCCTTCCTCCCCTGGGTCCTCTAAATAGGACCCGCGGGAGGGACCCTCCCCCGATGACTCCCCCGAGTCCGCCTGCCTGGTTCGGGGGAGGAATCCCTTCCCACGTTTCCCCAGGGGAGGACGCTTATCTGTGTGGAGGGGGTGAAAGCAAATAATTAATATAAAGAGCAAAAAAGGACACAGCTTAGCAGATGATTCTGCACAAAGGCAAAAAAGAACATAAGCTTTAACTTACCTGATGCGTAGGCATCATATAGGCGGTACACGCCTTCTGGGTCCCGGCGCTTGAAATCAGACCATTTTTGTTGTATGGCCCGGATGGTCAGGTCGGTCTTGAAGCGCCGGGACACAGTGGCTTTCACCTCCATGGCAAGGCGTTTTTTAGCTCCTCGGGCATAGTCGTATTCGGCCAGGCAGAAGTCCTATGAAAAAAAACAAAAAAATAATAAAAAATAAATACATGACATCAGAACAATGTCATAAACAGTTATGCAGAGACAAGATCAAAGTGGACCCACACCCAGGATTAACATTATTCTGGGTTTGGGTGCACTTTTGTGGGCCACAACTATTGTGGGTGGCCCACTGTCTGCAACCCCCTTGGAAGGCCACAAATACACCGCTGAGGACACTCCCACGTCACTCCGCAAGCCAAACACAGCGCTCCACGCCGGTGTGGTATGCGCATCCAAGGCCGTTGGGAGGTGCATACCAGCTCAGCTGTGTCTGCACGGCAAAGTACGCATGTGGCGTTTGACTCTAACAGGGAGTGCGCCTGCACACAAAATGAAAATATGTATGGCGCAGGGGTACACCCTGCTAGAGGTAAGCGCAATAGGCATCCGCAACTCACGCATGCACAGATGGGACGGGGCAGAGGTAATTTTTATGGCCCTCCAGGGGGGGGGGGCCATCCCAGCAGGACATCCACAATGGGGATGCCCCACGTGGAGTGTTAAATTTGGGCCTGAAAACAATACAAATTCTGCCCCTATCCCCCCTGTGTGTTTTTCAATTTTTAAGCTAAAAATACATAAATAAAATACTCACTTTCACCACCTGGCCATTTACACGGCTATCCACCCGGGTGCGCCTTTGTTTCCTTGGCCCAGGAGGGGAATGGGTGGGAGGGGTGGTATTTGGGGAAGGTGAGGTAGGTGGGGGAGGTGGGGGAGGGGTGGTGGGTCCGGAATCTGAGGAGGAGCTGGGGAGGCGCATTACTCTGCGTTTTGGAGCCATATTGGAAACGCTAAGGAGGAAACAGGAACCGGAAATGACGCAAGCGACATTAGACCAAAGAAAAAAAAACCAAACAAAAATACGCTCCGCGCCCCAGCAACAAGCTATTCTCAGCTATGTGCAAGCTAAGTGGCGGAAAAACTAAAATGACGCTTGAAAACAAGCTAGTGGCATAAGCGCAAGACAGTTTTAGCTTAAGGTGGCGTTGAAACGCAAAGGAGGATCCCGGAACCGGATATGACGCTAGCAACTGTGCTTCAAAATTCAAACACAAACATGCGCGCAACAGGGACAAGCTAATATCAGCTATGTGCAAGCTAAGTGGCGGAAAAACCTTTAAATGACGCTGCAAAACAAGCTATTGGCATAAGCGCTAGACATTTTTACCTTAAGGTGGCGTTGAAACGCAAAGGAGGATCCCGGAACCGGATATGACGCAAGCAACTGTGCTTAAAAATTCTAAAACAAACATGCGCGCAACAGGGACAAGCTAATATCAGCTATGTGCAAGCTAAGTGGCGGAAAAACATTAAAATGACGCTGCAAAACATGCTATTGGCATAAGCGGTAGACATTTTTACCTTAAGGTGGCGTTGAAACGCTAAGGAGGATCCCGGAACCGGATATGACGCAAGCAACTGTGCTTAAAAATTCAAAAACAAACATGCGCGCAACAGGGACAAGCTAATATCAGCTATGTGCACGCTAAGTGGCGGAAAAACATTAAAATGACGCTGCAAAACAAGCTAGGGCCAAAGGCGCCACGAATTATTAGCTGGATTTAGCAGGGGATTCTACATACTGTAATGCATAGGTCCTTCTAAAGCATACACCGTTGTGCTTAAATATACAGATCTTATTCCTTCACAAAGTCATCACACAATCAAACTAGACAACTACCTGAAAATGTGGCACACATGAGAATGCATAACGGGTTGTTATGAGCTGGTACGACTGAATGTTAATCCTGCAATATGTGGCCAGGCACGCTCACAACTACAGTGTATTCATTAACAACGACTGGGGTCGCGGGAAGTGAATTCCTTGCAAATGGCAGAAGGGCACATGTATGAACAGCACAGCGCCGCACAACGCAGCGCAGCGAGGCACAGCGCCGCTCGCGCCGCCACACAGCGAATTAAAACAGCGACTGCACAAACACTGACCAACACAGATTCATCAAGGACAGGGCTGCCGAATAGCTTGGGCGCTGACAATTTCTAAGAGCGAACGTGACCGCCCAACCTGACAGGCTACAAAATAGCTTTACAAGCCCCGTTTGTGTGGAAAACCAGCGATTTTGATGCCAATGAGTTTGGGTGGAGGAGATGCAATTCCCATGTCACTCACAACATTACATTGTGAAAAATAAAAAAAAAATCTAATACATATAAATAACCAGCCAGACTCATAAAACATATCAATATAAACATGTGTTGAATTTTGTACCAAAGAAAAAAACCCCAAAACCACTAAAAACAATCATTGCAGCGTCTGCCATTGAAATGTATGGGAGAGCGGCAGGTAGCGCCAGGTAATACGTGTCGCTGTGAAGGAATTTGCAGCGGCGCTGTTCGGGCCAGCCGGCTTCATGATGAATGCCGCGCTAGCCGTCGCTCTCGCCGGCGCTAGCCTCATTTAGCTTGATAAATGCGTCATTGTGACCGCCGCCGGGCGTACTTGAGTCGGTAGTCGCCGTTAGCTGCCGCTACCTGGCGCTCGTCAGACACTACCTGGCGCTAGCGCTTGATGAATAAGGGCCACAGTCTCACCTGCTGCCCTCTCACATAAGGAACTACAATTAAGCCACACTCCAAGTTCAAATAACAAGTATGGTGGGGGTGTTGGCATCCTTCTCTCCAAAAGTTTCTCTTTTAACCCAATCCCTGCCCTATCCTTCTCCTCTTTTGAAGTCCATTGTGTCCACCCATACTCTCCCAGTCACCTCATTATTGCTATCATTCCCCGGGGACTACTACTCTCTTCCCCAACCACTTTCCCACCTGGCTCCTTAATTTTATGTCCACTGATATCCCTGCAGTACTCACGGGTGACTTCAACATACCAGTCGACACCAACAACCTTGCCGCCGCCAAACTTCTAACGCTCTCCTCTTCCCTTTGCCTCAAACAATGGTCACATACTCAAACTCCTGTTCACTAATCTCTGTTTTTATCTACCCTCTCTTCATCTCCACTCCCCCTTTCTGACCACAACACCGACAGTGTTCTCCCTTCTCACCACTCCTGCTGCAAACAAACCTGCATACTTACACAGGAACCTAAGAAACTCAGACCTTCAATCTGTCTTCATCTCTCTTCACAAATGGCCGGCGCGGGCGCGAGCCCTGCTAGAGAGAAGCGCGAGATGCGGCCGCGACCCGGGCATGCGTCGTTGGAACGGCAGTAAGGTAAGGTGAATGGGGCGTCCTGGGGGGTTTCACACAGCGGGGCATCCCCATTTCGGATGCCTCGCGGGGAGGAATCCTCTTCCCTTTGCCTCAAACAATGATCACATACTCAAACTCCTGTTCACTAATCTCTGTTTTTATCTACCCTCTCTTCATCTCCACTCCCCCTTTCTGACCACAACACTGACAGTGTTCTCCCTTCTCACCACTCCTGCTGCAAACAAACCTGCATACTTACACAGGAACCTAAGAAACTCTCTCCATCTCTCTTCAACCTCCTCAGACAGTCCACTTTCAATGATGCAGACTCTGCAGCCACACGTTACAACCATACACCACACTCTGGCCTTGATTCTGTTGCCCCTCTCCACTGTCTCTTCCCACATCCGAAAAAACAACGGGGGTTCAACACAAACAACGAACCTTTGAAACGGCTCTTTAGAGTCACTAAACCACGATGAAGGAAAACCAAAACCAAGGAGGAATTCTTGGTGTATAAGCAAGCCCTTAAGGAACTCAGAACTACTTCTCATGATAGTGGCACAGGCATGGAATCAAAAATGGCTATTTAACACCTTCAACTCCCTTCTCTCCCCCCCCCCACCTCTCGACTAAGAGCTGAGCAATTTTCTACATTCCCCACTAACTGTATTTACTCCGCTAACTGAAAAAATACTATCCTCCCTTATCTCTAAAGCCCACCTGGCCACTTGCACTCTTGATCCTATTCCATCCCACCTTATCCCCCAACTATCTGCTTCTCTAAATCCAACCTTAGCATCCCTATTTTACCTCTCCCTCTCCTCAGACACATTTCCTTCTTCATACAAACATACAGTCATAACTCCAATTACCAAGAAGCCTTATATTGACCCCTCACCCCTCCTCAGTTACAACCCTATCTCACTGCTCCCTTCCTCATCCAAACTTATTGAACAGCATGTCTGCACAGAACTGGCTCACTAACTGTCCAATTCTTGCTTGATCCCCACCAATCTAGTTTTTGCTCTAATCAGTCTCTCACTAAAGTCACTAATAGTCTACTAATGGCAAAATCTACTCTGTTCTCATTCTTCTTGACCTTGGCCTTTGAAAGTGTTGACCACCCCCACTTCTCAATATTCTTTTTTTCTCTTGGAATACAAGTTGCTGCTCTCTCTTTTGGCTTTACACCTATCCATCTGACCAGTCATTTAGTGTATCATATTCAAACCACGGTTTCCTCCCCCCGGCCACTGAATGTACCACAAGGCCCTGTCCTAGGACTTAGGACTCTTATTCAATCTACACTTATGGTCTTGGCCAGCTTATAACCTCACTAGGCTTCCAATATCAGTACTATGCAGATTACACATAATTATACATATCTGGCCCAAATCTTTTTTCCCTCCTCTTTCACCTTCCTGACTGTCTAACAGGTGTCGCCTCCTTTATGTCATCTCACTCCATTCAAACTGAACATGGACAAAACAGAACTGATCATTTTCCCACCCTCTCCTCTGTAACACCACAACCTCTACTAACAACTGCGCAATAACTGCAACTCAGCTCGGTGCCTTGGAGTCGTTCTAGACTTGGCCCTTTCATTCAAGCCTCGAATTTACTCCCTAGCCACCTCCAACTTAAAAACATTTATCACATCTGCCCCTTCCTCTCACCCAACACCACTAAAATACTAGTACATGCTCTGGTCATATCCAGACTAGACTATTGCAACACTCTGCTTTGTGGCTTACCAACAGACTGGCACCCCTCTCGCTTTTCCAGTGCTTCTCCTCTCTGTCAATCTCTCCACTGGCTGCTAGTCTCATAGAGAATTCAGTTTAAAATTCTAATTCTCACCTACAAAACGCCAGGCTCCTCCTTATATTTAATCTGTAATCCAACATTATGAACCCAGTTGTAGCCTTCACTCGGCCACTGACCTTCTCCTGTCCTCCACCCTTCCTCTCTCACTTCCTCTCACTCACATCTTCAGGACTTCTCATACTCTACCACCCTTTTCTGTAATGCTCTCCCCCATTCAATCTGACACTCCCCAACACTCAAAGCTTGTAAAGCTGTCCTTTAAAACCCACCTGTTCAGACAAGCATAAAATCTGGATAAAGCAGTTCCTCTGCGCACATGACACCAAACGTAATACCTACTACTTGTGACCTATCCCATGCATCTCTGCCCTTTCCTTTAGACTGCAAACTTGAAAGTACAAGGCTCTTCCTCTTATTGTGCCCTATTCCATAGTGTCTGCTTTGTAATTTGTCCCATTTTTTATGCAATTGTCTGTGTACTATATGTCTGTAATTACTACTAAGCACTACGGAAGCAGATGGCGCTATATAAATAAATAAATATTAATAATAAGGAACAATTACTCCTGTATCCAGGGGTGGTGTTTAGGCCTTTGACACAAGTCAAATAACAGTCCAGAGGGACAAATCAAACTAGAGGTCAGAACTGTAAGGCATTTACATCATTTGGAAACACTTTATAATCAATGTTAGCAGAAAATATTTTGTGTTCAGGAAAAGTCATCAACTGGGTGCCTGCATAACTTTAAAGTCCACCGATGAGCCAAACCGAACACTGTTCTAACAATTAGTAAAGGACCTTTAAAAGCCCCACAGGAAATCTATGTGCCCAAAATACCCTAAAAAAAGGGGCTACTGTTGCCCATGAATCTGTCAGAGAAGCAGGAGATGGTATGGGACTGGAATGACACTGGCCCTGTAACATATTGAACTTGATGTCTAGGGTCTAGAAAATTGTGGCCTTTGGCAATGAGTTTTGGGAGGGCAGAAAACATTGCTAGTGCATGTACACTCCTGATTATATTACTATATGTTTTACGCTTACCTCTTTAGTCCTTAAAGTTATCCTATAGCCAGAAAAGATTATGTTTATGTCATCACCTCTGGGCTATCCGCAGCCCAGTGACCCAAAACAGCTTGTGTTTCTAATTTTACTAAAGCCTTTGCCCAATATTCATAACAACAGGGGCATCTCTTGTTGCAGCAATTCTGGGTTGGGGTCTGTTTGGAAAGGGCAGGAAAATAGACTTTCCCTATAACTAGTTAAGTTATGCTTGTCAAGTAAAGCGGTGTTACATCTGATTTGTCTGAATCTATTTGAAAAAATATACAATACAATTCGATTTAGGCAAAGTGTCACAAAACTAATCTTGGAAGATTTGCACATCTTTAGGTGAAGAAAGTCCTTGTCACGGACCGGGTGTGGTGGCACAGGTGTGGATCCGCTGTGACCGTGTTACTGATAGCGAGTGCCGCGTCAGGGGAGCGGAGTCTAAGAGGCCACCGGTATTCACCAGAGCCCGCCGCAAACAGGTTGGTCTTGCAGCAGCGAGTGACCCCCAGGTCGCTACCCCCAACGGCGGCTCAGCCACACAGTCAGCCAAGGTAATGCGTGGTACAAAGGAGGCAGGCAAAAGACGATGTAAAAGTTCAAGCAGAGGTCAGGGCTGGCAGCACAGGTTCAGAGTCGGGGACAGGCAATGGTTGGTACACGGGTGAGCAATACTGAAAACAACAGACTTTCTGCATACAAAGGAAGACCAAGATCCGGCACTGATGGAAAAGGAAGTGCCCCTTAAATAGGGGAAGTGGATGCAGGATTGGATGACCAGGCACCAATCAATGGTGTACAGGCCCTTTAAATTTCAGGAATCCGGTGAGGGCGCCCTCTAGTGGACGGGGGCGTGCGCGCACCAAACCATGTGAGGAAGCAGCACGAGGAGGAGGAAGACGGAAGGAGCGGGTAAGGAGAGGGATTGGGGAGCGCTGCGAGATAGGTGCGCAGCACTCACCAGGGCAGCGGGAGCAGCAACGGAGGTGAGGGGAGTGCTGCGAGATGGGCCCGCAGTGCTCGCCCTAACAGTACCCCTCCCCCTTTGGGTCTCCCCCTCTTCTTGGGACCAAGAAAATCTGAGATGAGACTATGGTCCAGAAAGTTCTCCTCGGTTCTCAAGATCTTTCCTCTGGACCACAGCCTTCCCAATCGACCAAAAAATATCTTTTGCCTTTGGAGACTTTAGAGGCCAGGATCTCTTTCACCGTGAAAACGTCCGCGGTACCAGAAATTGGAGCAGGCTCCAGGATTTTCGGAGGAAAACGATTGCAAATTACTGGCTTCAAAAGAGAGACGTGGAAGGAGTTAGGGATACGAAGAGATGCTGGAAGGTGAAGCTTATAGCAAACCTGATTGATCCATTGCTTGATCTTATAAGGACCCAGGTAGCGGGGACCCAATTTGTAGCTGGGAATTCGGAAGCGGATGTATTTCTCTGCAAGCCACACCTTATCTGCAGGAGAGTAAAGGGGAGGAGTTCTTCTCTTTTTATCAGCGCTAATTTTCATACGAGCGGAAGCTTGAAAAAGAGCAAGTTGGGTCTCTTGCCAGTTGGTGGAAAAATCCTGTTCTTGAGTTCTTCCACGGTGGGTACTTCAGAAGACGTGGACAAAGGCAGTGGCGGAAGAGGATGACGACCGTACACCACAAAGAACGGGGATTTTCTTGTAGATTCAGAATCCTTAAAGTTATATGAGAACTCCGCCCAGGGCAGAAGGTCGACCCAATCATCTAGTTTTTGACCACATGATATATGGGGCTGTTCCCATTGCCTCTCACTGTATGCTGCAGGTGTTATGCCCCTTTTCAAGCGTTTTGGCCTATTACCGCTGGGAGACGCTCCGGTACCCCCTATGGTCCAGTCTGAGCCAGATTTGGCCTGACTGTTAGCAGTTGCTGCTGGTCTTCCCCGCATTCCCTTGGGTGGGAGCAGCCCTTCAGATCATATTGAACTGGATCGGGTTGGCAGCCGATTGCCTTTTCTGTTGTACCGACCTCTGTCATGTTGGGTGTCGGCTGAAACAGCTGATACAAAAATCCCTGGCTGAAGGTGCACGCTATCTTAGAAGGAGGCAGAATTTAATGCTGAGCCCGAGGACCTATCCTGGGCGGCGGCGCTTGCAAGGAGCTAGGGAGTTTTTTTCCTTAAACCTTCCCTGATTGGCAGAGAAGTCTGCTAGCATGTCTGTCTGACCCTGGAGCTTGGGGACCAATCATAGATGCGACACATACACCAGGTAGTGTTGCTGGACACCGATGATTTACTACACGGCCTCTGATAGGCTGTTGCATCCTCGGCTGGCTATTGGACACCCTGGTTAGATCCTGGAGGGTAAGTGCCTCCTTGCAGTATATATTCTGTAATTTCCCCTGGCCCCGCAGCTTTGAAAAAGCTGGTGACCCAGTGAAACGCGTTAGGTGGAAGGTGCGGGAATAATTTTGGAGACCAGATGGACCCGATTTCTTTATCACTAGCGGCCGCAGTGTGAGGGATTGGGGAGACCTTCGTTTTTATTGGATGCGTTTTTTAACAAGGAGTGTTTTGTAAGTGCATTTTATGAAGTATTAAAGAGTGATTCCGCTGTATCTACAGAGTTGCACTAGATGTGTTTCTTTGTTTTTGCTTTCTATATGGCTTGTGCATGGACATTGGCAAGTAACTAAGAAGCAGCTCAAGCTCATTAAAATTTTGGGTGCTCGTAAGCATCAAGTATTCTGTCGGCAGTTTAAATACCCTGGAGTTGGTAAGAGTACCTTCAAGTGGTGGTGGGCACAGAAAAAATTTGGTGCATGCACAGTGGGACTCCATCTGGAAGCTCATTTTGTCAATTGAATGGACTAGAAAACCTATTATTCTGCTCTGTGCCTTTCTGTTGTTGTTTATTGTTAGGCCTTTTTTTGGGGGAATAGAAAAGTCTGGCACGTTGTAGCATTCGTTCTGAGAGTCGTCCTTACCTAAGACCTAAGCGCTGTGTTTTTCCATTATTGTATTTATATCATCCAGATACACTACCACGCAGGAGTAAACCAAGTCCCGGAATATGTCGTTCACGTATTCCTGGAATACGGCGGGTGCATTGCAAAGTCCAAAGGGCATCACTAGGTATTCAAAGTGGCCATCGCGGGTCTTCCGCTCATCGCCCTCATGTATACGTATCAGATTATAGCCCCCTCTCAGGTCGAGTTTAGTGAAGATCCTGGCACCACGAAGTCGATCAAATAATTCAGAAATCAAAGGTAAAGGGTAACGATTTTTGACAGTAATCTTGTTGAGGCCACGGTAGTCAATGCAGGGGTGAAGAGAGACATCTTTCTTGGTCACAAAGAAGATGCCTGAGCCTGCAGGAGAGAAAGATCTCCGTATGAAGCCTCTTTGGAGATTCTCCTGTATATACTCTGACATAGCCTGAGTCTCAGGAGCCGAGAGAGGATAGATTCTGCCACGACGTGGTGTGTTACCCGGCAAGAGGTCGATATGACAATGATGAGATCGATGAGGCGGAAGTACGTCTGCTTGCTTTTTGCAGAAAACATCTGAGAAGACCTGATAAATCGCAGGCAGGCCGAGAAGTGGAGCAGAGGCAGGAACAGGTCTGGCCAGAACGGACTTCAAACACCTCTTGTAGCAGCCTGCACCCCAACTCTTGATATCGCCTGTATTCCAGTCAAGAGTGGGGTCGTGACGTTGAAGCCAGGGTAGGCCAAGGAGAATCTCTAGTGGACAGGGGCGTGTGCGCACCGAACCATGCGAGGAAGCAGCACGAGGAGGAGGAAGACGGCTGGGAGCAGCTGGAGCACGGCCAGCCACCGCGCCGGAAGCCGCGGGCCCGCCGGCAGGAGTGGGTAAGGAGAGGGACCGAGGATCTCTGCGAGATGGGCGCGCAGCTTTTACCAGGGCAGCGGGAGATGCAACGGAGGTGAGGGGAGTGCTGCGAGATGGGCCCGCAGCGCTCGCCCTAACAGTCCTAAAGAGGACCTCCTGTCAAAACCCAGCCTCATTTAAGATGGCCCTATGCACACCAGGCAGCCCTATACCTACCTTTTTAACGTTCACTCCCATGTTCAACAAGCTGGCAGGTGCACACTGATGAGTAAGCCCGCTGGGCCAAGCCAATTGACTGCTGGCAGACACGTGGTTGGCAAGCAAAGTGGAAGTGGTAAGTATTGGTCTTTGGCTACCAAATCAGGGTGCCCATGTGCTGTGAGATTGAGGGGACCTCCAGTCAGTTTTCATTGGAGTAAGATAAAGGGGACCTCCCGTCCCGTTACTGGGGGTCCTTTATAAGGGGTAAAATGCCATTTATTGGCCTCGATTCAGTAAGAGCCTGAGAATGGCACTGTTACTGAATCAGATAAAAAGACACTAAGATCAAGGGGAGCTCCAGTCAGTTTTGAGAGGGGGTCCTCTATAAGGGGTAAAATGCCATTTATTGGCCTCGATTCAGTAAGAGTTGAAACAAATTCTCATGGTAGTAAAAAATTCAATTCATGAGAAAAAAGCCTGAGAATTTCACTGTTACTGAATCACCAGATAAAAAGACCCTAAGATCAAGGGGAGCTCCAGTCAGTTTTGAGAGGGGGTCCTCTATAAGGGGTAAAATGCCATTTATTGTCTTCAAACGCTTTTAGTACATATACCCTTTACGTCAGTTCTTTCAACGCTTGGTTAAAAAAATCCAAGTTTTTACATTAATAGATGGTTATATTAATCATAATGTGTGAAAATAAAAAATAATTTTATTGCAAACCTCTAATCACTTTGAGTAGTCCAATACATTTAATATTACAGTAAAATTACCTCAATATATTATACAGGTTAAATGATTGTTTTAGTGGAATAATAGGGCTTTGAGCACACTAAGCTCTGCCCCGGGGTGTTGGGTTTCACTGTGGGACAGGTTCTATTATTTGTTTTATTGAAAGATTATGGCGATTATATATTTTATGTTACTAGGTGTTTTAAATTGGGCATGTGAGGGACCTACAAGGAACAGACTGCCAGGGAATTTCGCTGCAGGCTTTAGAGCCACCTAATTAATTTTCAAACAAAGCTTTCAGTGGTTCATTTACATTAGACATAATGTAAATCATGAGGAGACAAATGGGGTTAAATTGCTATTGCGGGTTGTGGCACACGGTTTACGGGCGCTTTAAGTACGAGCTGTGCAAATCCCACACAGACAGGGATGGCCTGTTAGACCACACCACTGTTCTTATGGCGAATTCCATTTGATTTAAAGCCTGAACAGAGCAGCATTTGTGCGCTACAATCTATAGTTGTCGTTAAAGGAACAGTCCAGGTTCCTTGGGATGATCTCTTGGTGAAATCATCTTTGTAGCCAAGTTTGTTCTTATGTCCCAGGAACAGCAGGATTTGGACTTACACTTCAAATTGATAAAAACATATTTTTGTTTCTTTACTTTAAGGAATCCTTGGTCCATGCTATATGTCTCAGGTTTGAACGCTCTCGAAATGTTGTTCCTCATGTTCCTGATGTATTTAGAAAGTTATAGGCAGGGGCAGACCGGGATCAGTCTGGGATTTATATAGCCCTTAACCAGCCCATATCCAGTCCACAACATCACTGATGAGCCCCAACCCCAAAGAGTTTCCCTGCCGGTCGACATAAATGATCCATGGCTGAGGCTATAGCATTGCAAAGGTGGATATGGCCACTCTTATATTGATGGTACTGAAGCTTTGGTTGCAAGCTTTGCAGGGGCAAATGATGTGGCAAGGGAAGGTGTATCCCCACAGCCATGATGATGAGGCTTTTGCATTGCAGGGCAGAACATGGCTTTGGGGTGCTACAGTAGGGATTGGTAATACAGGCTAAGGGGGGCTCAGAAGGCAGAAGGGGGTGAATAGAGGCCTTAAAAGCAGCAGCCCTGCAAGCCCAAAAGCAGAGCAGACCACTGCAAATTTCACAATCCTCCGTTTTACCAATCTTCCCTTGTTTTAGGGATATTTCACCCCAACATATACAAAATACGGGATTATGCAATTGTTAGAGGACAACAATTTTGACTTGTGATGTCATTTGCAGGGATGTTTTAAGCAGAATTTGTGCACATCAAGGGGAACATTTCAATATCTCCAGTCCAGTGTGGTCCACCTAAAAGCCCATGTACTGGCAGTATATATAATATCCAAATTTAAGCTGAACCCAATTTGCTCATTGAAATTAAAATTAAAAGAGCTCACTAACCACAGCATCTTCCGCTGATTGGGTTGGCAGAGGAGCCCTTTGTGTTCTGCTTATAGCTTCCATGTAAAGCTTCAGGGCTTGAGTGACCCAGTCCCTGCAGAGCCGCAACCTAAAGCCAAAACACCCCCTAGCATCCCTACTTGAGCTGCCCATTCCAATGAATTCCCTCAGGAAATATACTCACTCTTTCTGATTCCTGGCATTCACACCACCATTGGTGACCAATAGGGTGTGCCAGACATGCACATGTCTTGCATAATTCTGTACATGCCTGTCAAGTAAACCATATTGGCTGCCAGTGTGTGGTGCTGAAGCTCAGACCACACCATTACTACTTAGAGCTTTTAGTGGCTAGAGGGCAGGGGTGCACCTGTAATGAGGTCATGTGAGCAGCCACAGGAAAAATGGAGCCAGACAGCTTCTTGAGTCAAATAAAAGATCCAGTTTTATTTCCTTGTGGTTAAAAGGCCATAACATCAGGCAGCGGTAAAACAGGCATGAGAATAATTAGTCTCCTCGTCAACGCGTTTCGGGCAGCACGCCCTTACTCATGACAACTCATGACATGTGAGCAGCCACACTGCAGGGTAGTAGGCATTGCTCCACCTTTTTTACCCATTTGCTTATCTTATTAGTGGTTCAGTGGAGACTGTAGGAGGTGCAGCTGCTCACTGTCATGTGTATACACTCAGCACCCCTCCCATCACAGGGACAAGCTAGACAGGGGGTGAAGTGCACGTTCTGGTCGGGGGGGCTTACTATAGTTTGCTTTAGGCAGAAGTTCTGGGAGCATGCTGTAGGAAATTTATCTTGTGGTCTGCTTTAACTAAAAAAATACATGATTTGCCTAATATTATATGTCATATCACACCTCTTTCACACATTCACTCTAAACATGATAATTAGTTAGATAGTTAATAAACATTCTAAAATAATTATTTCATGATATTAACAAACAAATTAATACAATTATTTTCTATTATGGTGTTTATTAAATGAGAATGTCCAGCACTGTAAGTATACTTTTTAAGTGTCCCCAAAGTGTTTGGCTCTAATCTTACCATAGGGTGTGTTAAAGGGATTAATGATCTCCCAACTAATTTTCAACTAATTATTCCGAACATGTTGTCAACACGTCCTAAGCAATGAGTTAATGTCCCATACAGTGTCATGGAGGTGCACAGACCAGGACCCTCCCCAGGGGAGGTGACCTTCCCTCACATAACAGCTGCTAGGGTTCATTACCTTAAACCATCATGAAACAAAAATCCTTTTAAGATCTTTCGACTTCTTTAAAGGCAACTAGAGAGGAGAAAAAAAAATCTATAAACTGGTAGCCTGGCCAGTAGGGGATGGAGTAGCTTAGGGCACTATGGGTGGTGACAGATGATATATGGGAAACAGATGGGGGTTCCTTGTTGACTGTGTTAGGCATTGCCTTTGCTGACGAATGACACAGGCAATGTGTCGTAATTAAAGTACAATCATTGTACATGACGGCTGGAACTTTAAGACAAATAAAAACAGAAATGTGGAGCAGCCGCAACTGTAAAGAATACAAGACGTCTTATTGCAAATATCCCAGGCGTAACCTCGCCGGAGGACGGAGGGAGCCACAAGTGGTTAATGGTTTAGGAGGCCTCTGCTGTGAAAGCATGCTAGAGGTCTGCTTCTTCCATTAGGTCGGGATGGCTGGTTTCATTGCAGAGTGTAAACCGCTCTGCGGGGTGCCAAAGGAAGGCCAGTGGAGGCTACGGTGGAAAGGTCGCCGGGGTCAACAACTGCCGATGGATATAGCTGGAGAGACAGGGAATGAAGAGCTTTAGGATTGGTGTGGGAATTATTATTATACCTCTTATTTTACAAAGCTGATCTCTGCAGAGCAGAAGGAAAATCCAAAGAAGTGCAGATTTACATTGTAATTGAACACTAGTTAGGTCAGACAGTGAGCACTTCATACGCGCTACATACATTGTTATTTTTTATGAAATGTTATTTTAAAAAAGTTTTATAATTTTAAAGGGTCTGTCCAGACAAAAGCAAAAAATACCCTACTACTGCTTAGTCCTCCACAGCTGTTCCATCCTACCCCAGCAGTAGAAAACTTAGCAGGTCTTGAGATCCTGTGCCCTGCATGTTTCCCTAGTGACATAGGAGATGCCTGACGCTGTAAATAAAGTTGTTGAAGGGGAAATTGTGATTTTTATCAGCCCCTCCATGCTCCCAAGAACTAGCCAGCTACCCAAACAGCGACCATTTGGGGTTACTGATTTGGCTGCCAAAGCCTATTGGCTACCGTATTAGGGTTGCCTTTGGCCTAGAAATAGGGATTAGGGCTTCCATTCTCTCCTCTGTCCCTGGAAATGCCCAAAACTGGCTGGTGGTTTAGGAGACTAAAGGGTAAAGATTCAATTAAAAGTAGACCACCAGGCAAAAATGGTTTCCTTATGTCCCCATCCCTGATTTGGGAGGCTCCACCAGTTAAAGGTAAGCCAGCAATCATGGAAAATACACCTTCTCAGCGCTCGGCCTTGCTCTTACATTCCCCATTCTGCCAGCGTCTAACAGAGTTTACTGGGTCGTGCAAGCGCTGAGCGATATTTTACTTTTAATTGGTGAGGCATCCCAAATGCTCAGGGGGGGACAGTGCTTTAGGGGGATATCATCTATAGAAGGTTGCTTGTTTTAACCAAGTGATTGTTGCCACTTATATATTCTATATATCAATATTTAGTCTCGTTGCGTGTACAGGAAGTAGAGCTGTGCCCTGTCTTTTATAGCAGTCACACAGTCACAGTCTAGAAGAGTCATTCATTAAAATATGGAGAAATCTCATGCGGGAGAGTGTTCTGTTCTTCACCTCAATACTCATTTAGATACAAACTAAAATATTTATTTATTACTGGGTCGAGTTCTCTGCCTTATTTGGAGAGCATCTCTGTCTTAGATCCTCTTATTCCATGAAGAATGAAGAGCTTCTGCCTATCAACAAATAAAGGCATTCTCCAGCGAAGCTAAAGCAGTTATCCAATCAGGTAGAAAGTAAACTATAATCCTATTGGATATTCAATATAAAGTGGAGGAGGACTGCTTAACTGTTAACTGTTTAGGGATGCCCATGTGTTTGAAGCCTGTTCGTTTCTTTCAACAATCCCAAATTAGGATGCCCTGGAGTCTCATAGATTCTATGGCTGGGATGTAAGGGTTTTTGGCCTGCTCTAAAGCGCTTAGGGCCTCTGATTTGGGATGTGTGAAGCCTACAGGATCACATAAAAACTCCCCATTCCTTTCATCCCACTGCACATGTGCGGGTCGCAATGGCATCCCAAAGATGCTTGTGTCTCCCCCTCCATTCAGCTTGCACATGCACTGCCAGAGTTAAGAATACTGGGTGTTTCTGGAGATTTTACACAGCCGAGCCCCAAAATTGTTATGCCCCCTGGACAAGAATCAAAACCCAGGGGAGTAAAAATCCTGTGTTTTCCTCTTCTTTTAAGGTATTAATCATGGGGGGGGAGTCCAGAGTATGGTTAAATGGCCTGGGGCTCAGTGGCTGGGAATCGCAGGGCCAGAAGACGAAGGCCCCTGGACTTTGTACTTTGGCAAGAAACAGGGCCACTACTTAATGTGGACCCCAACCTGGGTCTTTGATCCTTGCCCCCCCCCCCGGGGCATCCGATTCAGGATGCCCTGCTGTGTGACACGCCCCTAGGACACCCACAAAACGTACCTTTTTTGGTCCTTTTTTGGCATGCGTGGCCTCTCGTACAATCAGCATGCTCATGTCAAATTATCTAAGACTTGAGTAAGAGAAGAGCGGAGCGGGACGGAGGCCGCATCCCCATTTGTGCCATTCACAAATGCCTGGCCGGGGTTCGTGCCCTGCTAAAGTTATAGCTAAAGTCATAGCTTGGACCGGGAAGAATGTGAGTTTACTGGGCAACCTGTGGGTTTTTACACCACAAGGCAGATCGGGCGGTTCTGGAGTCAAGGACAAGAGAAAGGTGAGTTCACTACATTTCAGGTCTGCTTTTGGTCCACTTTAAGGGTTTTGGTCCACTTTGAAAAGGAGCAACCTCTCTGCTTTGGGATGTGTGAAAGGATAACATGAAAACTCACCTTTTGTTTGATCCCATTGCACATCAGGGCCGGCAAAGGGGGCCTCCCCCAACCTTTGGTTTGGTCCAGGAGGCTTTTCAGTCTTTGGTCTGATGGCCGTTGGGCCGGCAACAAAGCTATTGGTGGCAGTGGGGGCCTCCGCGCACCTGGGCAAGCCTTTTTTTGTTTTTGCAAACCTGCAGCCAAAGCCACCACAGGGCAGGATGGAGAGTCTAGAGCAGCAAAGCCGCCGCCAGCAACGCTACAGTGATGGGTGCGTGCAGAGCTGTCACCGCACATAAGCCACCAAGCACAGCCGCTGGCAGCTCAATGCAGGGAACTGTATTCTGCTGGACCAGCTGGGTGACTACACTATCCCCCACCCAGAGTGGCAAAGCAGGAGTTCCCGAGCAGCACGCACCCACACAAGGGACTCGAACTGACGTTCCAGTAAGTAGGCAGGTGCCAGACAACAACCAATCAGTTACTTGGCTTGACTGTTATTATAAAGGGAAAGAAAAAGTGGGGCCACCACCAGATTTTGTGCCCAGGGGCCTCCATCACACTTAATCCGGCCCTGTTGCACATGTGTGAGCCACAGTGGCATCGCAAAATTGCTTGCTGCTACCCCTCCACTTCTATGGCACTCAATGATATGCATGGCATAGAAAGTCTGCACATGGGATACTGGTTACTGGTGGATATGTGTCCAAAAACAGACTTTAATCACACAGCGTCTGGC
The DNA here is from genome assembly GCA_027917425.1 of Gastrophryne carolinensis. Taxonomy (NCBI): domain Eukaryota; kingdom Metazoa; phylum Chordata; class Amphibia; order Anura; family Microhylidae; genus Gastrophryne; species Gastrophryne carolinensis. The sequence continues at coordinate 54,337,343 of CM051244.1, forward strand.
ACTCTATGCTATAGCGACCAGATCCATGTGTGTCTTTTTGTTGAATATGGTGTGAGTCGATGAGAGTCGGACGCACTGAGCTGGCGCAACCTTTCGCTCCCTGCAGCGCTGTACTGGTGTTAGAGCGCCCAACATACATCACATTCATCAATGCCGGCCAGGTTACTACAGCGACTGAGGCACCCTGTTACAGAGCCTGATACCCGCTTAAACCGTCTACTAGCGGTCGCTCTAAGCGCCGCTATACAGACGCTTATCTAACGAAACCTGGTGTTAGTAATAAATAAGCCTCCATGTGGACTGGGGATTGTTTAACGTCCGAAATAGCAGAAGAGAAACTCCTGACCACATGATTGCCATCAGCCATTCAACCCACCCACCTTCTCATCTTCTTAAAAAGGAAAGAGAATGAGGTAAGGCTGTGTCTGCCATTCCATCCACTGTGACAACAGGGAGCAGTGATCCTACCAAAGCTCTGCCAAAGAGGAAGATGCTCAGATAAATCTGCTTCTGGATGTCTACAGATGCCCTTTAATTGTGTGGCCAGTTAATATCAGCTATATCATCAGAGCAAATAGCTGTACAGCTTTCGCTAAAAACAGTTCCAACTTCCAGTAAGTTTTAAAACGTAGAAGAACTTCTTATGGAAAATATTTGACCTTGCACCTGAAGTGAACTTGAATGACTTAACAATGCACCTTCACAACATCATCTTGGTAACCTTACCCTCTATTGTCTCGTACACGACAGCACGTATCACATGACCCATCTGACATCGGATACAAGGTGCTCGCGTCTCAAGGATGGTGTATAAGTGCAGAGGCCATACATAGTTATTTCAAAGCTATATACATTCATATAATTTTGTTTGATTTTTCTAAAAGCATTATCTAGCCTGATAACTGTTTGTTAAAGCCGCTATGGGGATTTACAACTCTACTGGTTAAATAAAGAAACTCCTTTTGGAATTGCTGAGGGCATTCTCCTGTTGGGATAAAAAAATTCTACTGGTTGAATAAAATGAGACTGAATCAAATGAGGAAAACTCCCCAATAAAAGTCTAAGAGGCTGATTTATTAATAGCGACATGTAGCGACAGTTGAGCGACTGTAGCGGTATTTTCACAGCGCTCGCTAGTAGTCACTGTGCTTGGCCGTTGTTCAGTAGTTGATAGCAACTCAGTCGGTGTGGCGTAATGTTGAATACAAGGTTACGAGTCGCTATTTGACAGGTTCAGCGATGTATGGGTGCGCATGATAGCGACTGGTCAGAGCGACCGGCTTCCACCATATTCATTAACAAATCACGCTCAAAAAATTCAAGCGCTGTGAAATGCATGTTTAAACCCCAGAGCGCTGGATGCGATGTGTTAAAAGTAGTTTTTTAACCCCCAAACCACCATATTTTTGGAAACCAAAAAAAAAAGGTATTTTAAATAATTTAGTAATATAAATACATTAATATCAGACCTGTAATATCAATTCTGTACAATTTTTTTCTAAAATGGCAGAAGTGGTCACAGAATTTTTCACATTAAAAAAAAAAAATACATTAATAACAATTAATTATGAATATTTAAAGATTGTTCCACTGAAATGCATTGGAGAGCGCCAGGTAGCGAGAGGTCATACCTGTCGCTGTTCAAGGTCGGACGCTGGCGCTGTGGGCTGAGGCTGGAATAATGATGAATGAGTGGCTATATGGCGCTATCTCAGTCGCTAAGCAGGATTGGCTTGATAAATGTGTGATTGTGGTGGGGAGCCGGCGTTCTCGTGGCGGGGCCCGTCATTAGCGGCCGCTCACCAGTCGCTACCTGTCGCTATTCCTTCATAAATAAGGGCCTAAGAGGCTGATTCACTATTAACGGCAGGTATCAGCAGATAAGCGTCTGTATATCGGCGCTTAGATCGACCGCTAGTAGACGCTGTAAGCAGGTATCGGAGGTGTAACTGAGCGTCTCAGTTTCAGTAGTAACCTGGCCCGTAGTGATTAATGTGATGTATGTTGGGCGCTCTAACACCAGTACATCGCTGCCGGGAGCGAAAGGTAGCGCCAGCTCAGTGCGACCAACTCTCGGCGCTCCACACCATACTTATCAAAAAAGGACACACACACAGCGTTGGCGCTCTAAAGCTGAGCGCTGTAGCACAGAGCGCCAGATGCTGTGTGATTAAATTCTGTTTTTGAACACATATCCACCAGTAACAAAGCAAAAACACATGGAATGACATTGTTTTAACACTGTGACATTAACACTTTAGTGCCAGACCTGTAATGACAATTTTGCATAAAAATATAAAAAGTCAAAAAAGTTTCTAAAAATGTTTGTTTGCAGCCAGGAGACGTCACACAATGATTTGAGCAAAAAAAAAAAATGTCAAACACGCTGTTCAAACACAAGCACATGAACGGCCATTGAAATGTATGGGAGAGCGACACTGAGCGAAAGGTAATAGAAACATAGAAGGTTGACGGCAGAAGGAGACCATACGGTCCATCTAGTCTGCCCTTATGTGTATACTGTATGTACTCTTTATCTTAGGATAGATGTGTGCTTATCCCAGGCATGTTTAAATTCAGTGGCTGTTGATGTTTCAACTACCTCTGCTGGAAGTTTGTTCCAAGCATCTACTACTCTTTCTGTAAAATAATATTTTCTAACATTGCTCCTGATCTTCCCCCCGACTAGCTTCAGGTTGTGCCCCCTTGTTCTATCATTAAGTTTGTTCTTAAAAACACTTCCCTCCTGAACCTTATTCAATCCTTGCACATATTTAAAGGTCTCAATCATGTCCCCCCTCTCCCTTCTTTCCTCCAGACTGTACAAATTAAGTTCTTTAAGTCTCTCCTGATAAGTTTTAAGTTTAACTCCTTCCACCATTTTCGTTGCCCGCCTTTGGACCCGTTCTATTTGAATAATGTCTTTTTGCAGGTAAGGTCTCCAGAACTGCACACAGTATTCTAGCTGTGGCCTCACCAGGGCTCTATACAGCGGCATCACAACCTCCCTCTTCCTACTGGTGATGCCTCGAGCTATGCAGCCGAGCATCCTGCTTGCTTTTCCCACTGCCTGGCTACACTGTCCACTCATCTTGCAGCTATCAGTAATCAGTACCCCTAAATCTCTCTCCTCCGAGGTCCTGGCTAGCACAGTGCTGCCCATACGGTACTCAGAGCAGGGATTCCTTCTACCCAAGTGCATGATTTTACATTTAGAGACATTAAACTCTAGTTTCCACAGTTTTGACCATCTATCCAGTAAAGCTAAATCATTTTCCATGTTGCAGACACCTCCAGGAATATCCACCCTATTACTAACCTTTGTATCATCAGCAAACAGGCAGACTTTTCCTACCAAGCCTTCTCCTATGTCACTTACAAATATATTAAAAAGAATGGGGCCCAGGACAGAGCCTTGCGGCACACCACTTGTAACTCGCCTTTGTTCAGATTGCACGCCATTTACAACAACACTCTGATACCGATCCCTCAGCCAACTGGAAATCCACTGAACTATCCAGGGATTGAGTCCTACCTTCAATAACTTATCTATGAGCTCCTTATGTGGTACAGTGTCAAAGGCTTTGCTAATATCCAGATAGGCGATATCCACAGCACCACCTTCATCTAACACTTTAGTGACATTGTCAAAGAAATCAATAAGGTTGGTCTGACATGATCTGCCCTCAGTAAAGCCATGCTGTTTTGGGTCCAATAGGTCATTAATTTTTAGATGGGAAATTATCTGTTTTTTTAAGAGTGTTTCCATTAATTTGACCACTATAGATGTTAAACTAACTGGCCTGTAATTACTGGCTTCTTCTCTACTCCCCTTTTTATGGATTGGTACGACATTGGACATTCTCCAATCATCCGGAACCTCACCAGTTGAAAGGGAATGGTTAAGTAAATCAGTCGGAGGGGCTGCAATCACAAACCTAAGTTCCCTTAGAACTCTGGGGTGGATGTAATACATGGCTCTCTGGAAGCTAGAACGCCTGCGCTATACACTGAGCCGCCTGTAATAATACATTGGACGCTACATGGCGCTGTTAGAGGCGCTCACCAGATTCGCTTTCATAAATGTTGTTTTGCCTACAGCTCCCGGCGTTCACCAGACGCTGCCTGCCGCTACGAGGCGCTACCTGGCGCTATCCCTTCATGAATAACCCCCTTTATAAATAAGTCTCCCCATCTTCTGTTTTCCATGTTGGCCATGAGCAAACTTGGAAGACTGGCAATGACCTATTGCATTTTGCCCCCAGCCCCACTATTAATGCGGAAGAAAGAACAGGTAAGAAAAAAATTCAGAGGTCTGGGGGAATCAGATTTTTTTTAAATTCCCATTATGGTTTTTAATATTCTAATGGGATTTGAAATAGTAAATGACTAAATTGAGATATAAAACTGTAATGTATATGGCTGACACAGGACAAAACATTTTACTATAAATGGTTGCACTACAAGTGATAAGTACACAACAGAAAGTTTTGTTCTGTTTTCTGTTATTTCCTCCCCTTCAGCTCGGCAAACGCCAGCGCTCGATTTCCTCTTCGGGGAGTTTCATTTTTTCATATGCTGCAAGATAAATCCATTTTTTTTCATAGAGCAGAATTGGCTACTCAAGTTACGGATGGTGTAAGTTTAACTAAACAGAGACACATTAAATTGCTTCATAAAATTACAACAAGTTCTCTCTGTGGGTTCATTCTGATTTTCATTAGCCAGAGCGTGAAGGGTTCCAACTGGAGTAACTGTGGGACAAGGCTGCCACCTAGTGGAACTAGCGGAATTTGTTCTTAAAAACGTTATTTGTACATAGCGGTATTTTTTGTTTTTACAAATGTGCTGATTAATTAAAATATTTGTAAGACGTTATATAAATATTGTTGGCATTGCTACTTCGATTACTTATATCATTGAGGAAAAGAAATTAAAAAAACATTTAGTAAAGTCCTTTTTCCACTGGACTCCGCCGTTTGCCCCTCCGCTGGTGCAGTGGTGGATTTGGGCATTAAAAATGTAAAAAAATGTAGTTTTCTTTTCTGACAAATGGCGGCCACCAGGAAACTGCAGGTGAGAATTTAAAGTGGACCCAGGGGTGATCGGCCCGGGAATCTATAAGATTCCTGGGCCGATCACCTCCCTCACTGCGGGGCATCCGAGATCGGGATGTCCCGCGGGGTGAAACCCCCCCCAAAAGCCCCAAAAAACCTTACCTTATCGGCGACGGATCAGCCGCCGCCGCCGCATCCCGCGCGTCCCTCTAGCAGTGCGCGCGCCCTGTAAGAGGGACGCGCGGGAGGCGGCGGCTTGTCCGTCGCCGAAAAGGTAATTTTTGGGGGGCATTTGGGGGGGTTTCACACAGCGGGGCATCCTGATCTCGGATGCCCCGCTGAAGTGGACCAACACCCAGGATAGTGAAAATCCTGGGTGTTGGTCCACTTTAAAGCACAGAAACCCTCAGGACAGTTAGCGCCATTAAATAAGCCTCATTTTTTATTTTAAATGGATCTCCAGGGCCGGCCACATGAACCCCCCCCCCCCCCGCGTCACCACAAAACTCGCCTTTGCCTGGCTCCCATGGTGATGTAAATAGCGCTGGACGCACCCCCAGCACCTCAGATTAGGCTGATGGCAGGAGCGCTCCCCTGGGTGCGAGCTCTGTGTCTAAACAGAGCTATATGCTATTTATTAATAGGCAATAAAAGCCCACACATGCACTGTGTGACTGGGGAAAGGTAGGTTTTATGGATGATTCAGGGGGTTTCACATGGGGGGGCTTCCCAGATCAGGATGCCAGTGGGCCAAGGATCAATACTGAAAATCCCAGGTTTTATTCCACTTTAAATAGCCAAATGTAACATCAGCTCTGGATAGTAGGCTGCAGTGGAAGATTTCCACTTTAATAGTTAAACTGGACCTTCACCCTGAATAAGAGCCTATCTTATATGTTTCCCCCACGCTGTACATACAGATTGCCCACATTAAAAATCATCATCATCTGCATCTACTGCATTTTATGAGCCTTTTAACATCCAAGATGGCAGCACATGGAGCATCAGGCAGCCTGCAAACATGAAGTGTCTTCTGACTGTGCTGCTCTGCATTCTGGGATTGCTGTCCTTTTCCTGACCCCAGCTCTGCTCTGTCTGAGCAAAGCACAGCTATAACCCCCTGCACTCCCCTCCTCCCCTCAGTATGTGATGCTTCTGAGGCAAGCATCCTAGAGTCCCAAACAGAGTTGCAACCGAGTGGGGGAACGAATAATAAGTGACTAAATATGTAAAATTTTAGCTGATGGGGAAAAGTGTTTGGGGGGTTTGGACTTTTCAATTAATGATGCTGAAGGTCCGGTTTAAAATGATTAGGGCCACCTTAATGCTGTTGTGGTCTGATTACTCTGAGGAGGTGTCAGGAGGAGTTGTTACTAGCACCAAATATTTAAAGGGTAATTACACATTTGATGCCATTTTTTTAGAGTCTCAGGAATATGAGACATTTGGAAGCAATATGCTGATAAGTAAATCACAGGTCTGGTGGCACACGCCTAACACACATGATTATTTAACATTCCAAAGGAGGAAAACAATAAGGCAGAGAACTAAAAACCTGACAAAAAGAGAGTTTTCCTTTCATTTCTCTGGCAACTTTTGACTGTGAATTATAAATGTATAATTAATGTTATTATGTAAAACTTGTTATTAATCTATTTGTGCAGGAGTGCATATTATTACATTAGTTTCTGGACCGTATCCTATAGGATATATATATGTATATGTGAGATTTTGTTTCCAGTATGAAGTAGAAGGGCTCCACTTATGTCTGTTTGTGTTTTAGGCCCTTATTTATGAAGGAATAGCGACAGGTAGCGACTGGTGAGCGGCCGGTAATGACGGGCCCCGCCACGAGAACGCCGGCTCCCCACCACAATCACACATTTATCAAGCCAATCCTGCTTAGCGACTGAGAGCGCCATATAGCGACTCATTCATCATTATTCCAGCCTCAGCCCACAGCGCCAGCGTCCGACCTTGAACAGCGACAGGTATGACCTCTCGCTACCTGGCGCTCTCCAATGCATTTCAATGGAACAATCTTTAAATATTCATAATTAATTGTTAATTTTTTTTTTTTTTTTTTTTTTAATGTGAAAAATTCTGTGACCACTTCTGCCATTTAAGGTAAAAAAAATAAAAAATAAAAATTGTACAGAATTGATATTACAGGTCTGATATTAATGTATTCATATTACAAAATTATTTTTAAAAAATTGTTTTTTTTGGTTTCCAAAAATATGGTTGTTTGGGGGTTAAAAAACTACTTTTAACCCATCGCCGCCAGCGCTCTGGGGTTTAAACATGCATTTTACAGCGCATTTTTTGAGCTTGATTTTTTAATGAATATGGTGGGAGCCGGTCGCTAGGGCCAGTCGCTATCATGCGCTCCCATACAGCGCGGAACCTGTCAAATAGCGACTCCTCACCCAATATTCAACATTACGGCAAACCGACTGAGTCGCTATCAACTACCCAACAACGGCCAAGCACAGCGACTACTAGCGGGCGCTCTGAAAATGCCGCTACAGTCGCTCAACTGTCGCTACCTGCCACTATTAATGAATCGGCCTCCCCGTTTTTTTTTTGTTGTTTTTGGTGCTAGTCCAGCGATCAGAAACTCACTCGATTACTGGGTCCGAGCCCCCCGCCGCAGATGCTGTACAATGCTGATGTGGACGCTGTGTGCCGTCCTAGAGATTTCAGCTTGCTTGGCCTAAACACTCCACCGTGGCCTGTAGCACCTTATTTCCCATCGAGCACATATGGGATGTCATTGGTAATTAATTGCAGTTGGAGCCAGTAGCCAGCGGCGATCTGGGGTTAAAATGGCCCAGGACTTTTCTGGTCACAACGAACCTTCTGCAGTGTGTCCCCATAACACATTAGGGTTGATTCATGGCCCTTCACCAGTGACTTCCTCCTGATTTATGGTCTTCAAAATGGGATGCATATTGTTTTTTGCGCCAACATGCGCATTAGAGTTCGAAAATAGGTGTCACGTTGCTGCAACACACCCCTGGACTCCAAGTCTCCACCTTCAGCTCTGGACAGGGCCTTCTTCCTCGCCACTAAGCCATGTCCCTTGGCGATGTTCTTCCCCCATGCGCTGGCCAACCACAGCAATGTTTTCCCCCATCTTGTGACTGGCCAGTCGGGACAACGACAGCCAGCAATGATGAAGTTTCCCAACCGCGCCGCTCATGACGTCACCACCGTTGCATAGCGTTCACGCATTTTTTTCTTCTATTTATACAGACTTTTACTACTCTATGGTATGCTTTCACTTTCCCCCTGAGGGAGGGCCCGGTAGCAATGATGACGTTTCCCGACCGCGCCGCTCGTGACGTCATCAACACCGCCGCATAGCGTTCACGCATTTTTTTCTACTATTTATACGGACCTTTACTACTCTATGGTATGCTTTCACTTTCCCCCTGAGGGAGGGCCAGGTTGGCCCGTAACGTATCTCTGCATAGTCAGCATGTAAGGAACTTTGCTCTGTTTGATCTACTGCACATAAGGGTTGATTCAGAGCCCCTTTCTCAACATTTTTTTGGAGGTATTACTACCAAACAAAAAAACACACAAAAAAAGAAAACATTTCACATAAACATTCTTGCAGTAAAAAAGGCTTTGCTGAATCAGATGACGTGGAAAAATGGACGAGAAGAGAAATTTTCACACAAAAAAATGATGAGAAAGGGGCTCTGAATCAACCCTATATTCTGTGTCAATAGTGTATTATCCATATGGGTCTGTATTATGCATTATACTGCTGCCCGTGTATCTGTTCTATGTGAAATCTCTTGTGTATGGACTAAAACCCTGGTAAAGCTTGTTACCCACTAAGACCTGAACATAAAGACTTACTAAGACTTGCTACAATACTGCATTAAGGATATATTGTTAGGCCGGACACCTGGATTCACCTGCTACAATCACTACAATTGATTTGCTACCTACGCTATGTACTTGCAAATACCAGCATGTACCACTAACTACTGTATATAGAGAAGGAGGGCGACCTCTGGTGGCTACAGTGCATCATTTCAGATCCTTATGTTACACAGCTTTCTATTCTGTTCAAGTCATGTGAAGCCATAACTCTGTATTGTAATATTCCTTTGTGTTTTTTTAATACATTTTCATTGATGTTTAAGTAGCAATTCAGGTGTGTTATCTGCTTTCTTTAAATTCTGGACCCCTATACTAGTTCACAAGGCTAAAGGGGCTGGCAAGTCACCTGTGGCAAGCGGATGACTTGCCATCAACCACCAGCCCCATTATCTGCCTCCCCAAAGGGGATGGGGGACCCCGTTTTTTAATTTTTAAGGGTTTAAACACTAAAAATAAAAAAGCGTAAGGTTCACGTTAAAAGTTCGGTTCCCACTTGTGACTGTGTAGGCCTAAGCAGTTTCAGAACAGTGAAAAACCATTTCTTATGTGCAATGTTGCACTGGTTTGTGCCATGCTAATTTCTTAAAACCATCTTACCTTTGTACTTGTTACTTGCTGGCCTCTCTGGCATCCTCTCGTAGATTCATCCAATGGGCTGAAAGTGTGGTAATGGAATTCCTGCAATGGTCTTCTGCCTCCAACATGAGCTGTAAAATAAATGTAATGCCTCTAGAAGTGCTTGCTACAGTACATGCGGGTGCAGGACAGGGACAATTTATTCTGGAGAAATTATGGTGCCTGGGCATCTTGTACTGTGACTGAGCATTAGCTAATTAATGCACGGTATATACAAGCTGCATTTACCCCTTTAGGTGCCCGCCTACCTAGATATTTTGTCACGCTCACTCTGTTGCCAGGCCATTTTCACCATTTTGCGCTATACATGTTTAACATGTGTATCTTCTCAGCAAGATTATATATTGTTTTTTTCCACCAGTCTTGGCTTTAACAAAAAATGTCTTGTTTGTCATTTTTGTGTAGTCTCAATATTTTTGGTTGAAATATGTGCAAACATTTTGAAAAATTAAATTTTTTCACATTTTGTAGTTTTTTGTGATAAAAAATGTAAGTTCTTCAATAAAATCATATTGTGTGTAAAAGCCTCATTCCTTTTGGTTACAACGGCATCCCATAGGTATCGGTAGACACCAAGTTCTGCCCAGGAGAAGACACCCTAAACTGAAAAGAGTGCTTCAGGAAATTTTCAAAGAAACAACAACTATACAACTACTATGCGCACCTTTAAGTTTTTCAAGAAAAACAACCCTTTATATTTGAAATCCCAAGAACACACCTCAAGCTTTCTAGGCGTACCAGGCTTGTTGTCGTGAGCACAGTTTTCTGGAAGTAATCCCTCGATGAATTCTTTGGTTGCACAGGGTTTTCCTAAAAAAAAAAATAAAAAGGCAAAATCAAATTCCTTAAAAAAAAACAACACGCAAAGAAGAAAAAAAAGTTAAATTGGGACCAGAAAGGTCCCCTGAACAGAATACGCAACATGCATAGCAACTTTCAAGGGAAGAGACGCCAAATACTGCAAAGTAAAGCATGCACAAAAGGGTAATTTTGCTTAAAAGTTTCAGCTCTGCAGACAAAGTGTGTACCTTGTGATTTTTCAACCAAAACAATCCTTTACATTTGAAATACCCCTCATAAACTAAATATACCCTGAAAGTACACACCTTAAGCTTTTTAGGTGTACCCAGCTTGTTATAGTGGCACATCTTTCTGGAAGTAATCTCTCAATGAATCTCTTGCACAGGGTTTCCCTAAAAAAGAAGAATAAAAGGGCAGAATCAAAACCCCATTTTAATAAAAAAACTATGCAATCAAGAAAAAACAGGGACCCTCGAACAGACCAATACCCAACGTGTACAGGTACTTTCAAAGGTAGGGTTGCCAAACACCCCTACGTAAAGCATGTGCGTAATGGTAATTTTTTTACTTAACAATATCAGCTCTGCAGACTTTTCCCACTTTTTCAACTAAACAACCCTTTACATTTGAAATACCCCACTATTTCCTGAGCTTTCTAGGCATATCCAGCTTGTTGTAGTGGGCTCATCTTTTTGGAAGTAATCCCCCCATTAATGGTTGGGTTGCACAGGGTTTCCCTGAAAATGTATAAAAAAGCAGAATAAAAAAACAAATTTTCCTAAACTATCAATATGCAACCAAGGAATACAAGCTAAATCTGAAAGCGCAAGGTCCCCCAAGCAGAGCAATACCCAACATGCATAGCTACTTTTAACCCCTTAAATGCCAGCCTCCTTGAGTTTTTGTCACCCTCTGTTGACAGGCAATTTTTCATCATTTCACACTTTGTATAACTGTGATTTTTGTAGGAAATTCCAGGAAAATGGAGAATTCTAATTATAACGGTACCTCACACGTATCAGTAGCCTCCCCAAACTGAAAAGAGCTGGGCTTTGGGGGGCAAGTAATGGGGGCCAGAGGGTGGATGACTTGCCAGCCCCTCAAGCCTGGTGAACTGGTATAGGGGTCTTATGGACCCCTTACAAGGGTTACATGAAAAAAGGCACAGAGAATATTTCTTTTTTTTATACTTTATTTTATTTTTTAATACATAACTCTGAGCCATCCCCAAGCACTGTGTCCCTTGCTGTTCACTCTGGCTTCTATTCACACTCCTGCTGTTGGAAGTTGTTTATACTGACTGATTGACAAGACATCAAGGGTTAGTTTTAAAAAAAAATGACATAGGGTTCTTCCTTTCGGGGGACAGTCTTTTTTTCATCTAAATGGTGTGCCCCCCGTTCCCAGAATAACCAGCCCGGGCACCAGCTATGGAGGCTCGTAGACCAGGCTGCGGAGGCCAGTCTTGGTCAATCACGGCCCTGAAAGCTACAAGTCCACATAGACCTGGTGGGCTGCAGGCTCTTATGCCCCCCCCTGAGCTTTGGGGACACAATTATTAGGGGCAGGGGGTTAATGGCAAGTCAAATGACCTTCTGCCTCCAGCATGGAACTTGGCTAATTCTGGAACCACAAAAGTCTACCAAAGAAAGACAGGGGCCAACTGGGTTGGTGGAATTTCTTCAGCTTCTTAATCATGTTCTTGCCTAGGCCCAAGCACTGACTACTGCTGCCCCAGGTTGGGTAAGGGACCACAGACAAAAAAAAGAACACTCCATAAAGAAAGATGAGCCCAACATTGGAATTTTTCTTGTTCTGCTTCCCAATCCATTACAATAAAAAATATGAGTTTGCAGCAGGGCCACAGAGGATCTGCCCATAAAGAAAACAATACAATTACAGAAACAATCATAATAAAAAATATAAGCAATATATTTAATTCAGGAGCTGGATGAAAGCTAGGAGTACATGCTTCGTTCATGGGCACTGATGGAGTAATTCCATCCCAGCCATTAGTTTCTGAAAAGTAGATTCCTACCTCTGAGTATTTTCGTTATCTCCAGCTTAAAAATTTGGTGGAGACCTACACTAAGGATAAAAATTCCCTGAACAACACCACAGCATTTGAGCAACTCTGCACTCTATAGACTTATAATATAATGATGTTTATAGTCCGTGTTCCTTTTGTGGCATCAAGAACTCAAATAAAACTTATGGCTGGATTTAGGCATTAGAGAGTGAAACTGATGTGCATTTTCAGGAGGAAATACAAAGTGCTTGAAAAAAGCTGAAAGTGCAACTGCACCTGAGAGTGTGTGCGTATGTGCCTCATTGTGTGTGCCTGCAAGATGTGTGCACATGTGTGTGTGTGCATGCATGGTTGCAGGTATGTACGGGCGCACCTGTGAGTGCATGTGTTTCTGTGGGTATGCGCACATGCATAGCTGTCTGTGTGTGCACACGTACATGCATGTGCCACTGGGAGTATGTGCATGTGCATCTGGTGGTGCATGAATGTGCATTTAGGGGGAGCAGATGTAAACAATACTAATAATAATAATATTATTAATATTATCTCCTGGCTGGCGCAAGCCAAATGTAAACAATATCAATATGATATACTGAAATATTATATTCAATATCTCCTGAATGGCTCTCCAAATGTAAACAAGAGAATATAATAATAATATTAATATCTCCTGAATGGCTCTTAGCCAAATGTAAACAATTATATATCTCCTGCCTGCCGCTCGGCAAATGTAAACAATATTATAACTAGATACTAATAATATTGTGTATATATTTATCCTGCCCGGCTTGACTAAAATAGGCAACACATATACCAATATTGTCAATATCTGACCAATGATCACGCAATGGATACACACATAAGACTATAAGACTAGGTTCTTTTGACTTCTGGTAAATACAAGAGACACTGAGACGCGTAGTAAATAGAGAGATATATTGTAGTACAAGCAAAACAAAATGGCAAAAGACAATACAATTTACTTTACATGCAACCACAGATATATTAACCCCTAATGGGTGGATTTACAGCACCAATACCATACTGACAGACAATTCACACAAGGAACTTACAATGAATCATGCAGAAAAGAAAAGAGCCACACAAGTTAAATGGACACCCCAATACAGCAATATTCCCTGATAGCACTAACCAGTGTTAGCTATGGCTAAGTTACCTGCCTCAGTGAATCGTTTCCCCCAGCGCTATTCCAGGGCCCTTCTCCTGTACAAGCAGTCTCCGGTCCAAAACCTCCTCCTTCCTTCTGCCTCCCCTCCTAATTATACTAAGAGTGGGCTTCTGGTATTCCTTTGATCTTTTACGACCCTAGTCTTCTTCTAATCTGGCTTCTCAATCTTGTCCCAGCCCTGCTTTATTGTCGCAGGATGCTGTCCTATCTGATTGGAATACAATTCCTGCCCGGCCACCTGTGCATGCTGGTATTGTAAACTATTTGCTGTATATTCCTATACTTAAATATGCAACATTATTAGCAATATTGATTTTCCATAAAGGCCCCTTATTTACACAGACATGCACATCTGAGGGGTGTGTGCACATGCACAGCTGGGGATAAGTGCATGCGAATGGCTCTTGCACTTTTGGTGGTGTGCACATGCCCATTTTGGAGTGCGTGCAAGTGCAAACACCAGGCCGCAGGGCATCCCAAACCTGCATTAGGCAGCCTATCTGTTATACTAAATACGCTTGTTGATCCTTCCTCAGCTGAATCAAAGTATTGTATTTTGAACTGGTTTTTGGTCTGCCTTTAACCAAAAAAACACCAGGCTGCAGGGCATCCCAAACCTACACTAGGCAGCCTATCTGTTATACTAAATACGCTTGTTGATCCTTCCTCAGTTGAATCAAAGTATTGCATTTTGAATTGGTTTTTGGTCTGCTACCAAAACACTAGGCCGCAGTGTATCTCATATTGCCAATTTTCATAGTATCTGGTGCGGAGAAGCAGTCCCTCACTTTATTTAGCTTCTTCTTTCTTTAAGTAAACACATTTTTTATCGTACCTATTGCGCATTTCAAATACATAAAAATGTCAGGCAGACAAGTGCAAGGATGTTCAAAGAGGAGTGGCAGAGGCCAAGATTCAGCAGGCAGAGGTCGCAGCAGACTAGGAGCGAGTGGCAGCAGGAGTCACGGTGAGAGACCTGAACTGCCAGTATCTGCTAGCGGTCATGTCTCCACCAGTAACGCATCTGCCGTGGTAGATTGGTTTACGTGCTTAACGTGATTAACATCATCACAAGTTACATCTGACACCCCCAGTCTAGGGTCGGTAGGTTCCTCTGACACAACCCTGAGTTGGCATGCCCCGAGAGCAGTCCCTGTCCTCCCATTGCCTCTGTCCTACGCCGTTCCCTCCCCAGCGACGTATCCTATGCTTTGGGTTCAGCTCCACTCTTTAGTGAGGAGGACGATCAGATAGAGGTCAGTCAGCAGCTACTGCCCAGCCAAGAAATGGAGGTGGCTTCTTTAGCTAGGCAGACAAATAGTGATGTGGACAGTGTCGTGGGTGTTGCGAGCGTTCCAGCTCCTGCGTCAGACACTGTTGAGGAAACCAAGAACATCAGTGATGTGCAGCCACAACTCGGTGATGATGATGATGATAAAGCCGATCGCACTTGGGAACCGGGTGATGAAGGGGCTTCATCGTCATCATCAGGAGAAGAGGGGCGCAGGTTGCCCCAGAGTCAGCAGCTGAGGCAGCAAGGTGTTAGCAGCATGGTTGGCAGTCAGCATGGGGGCACAATTGTAAAGCCTGGAGCCAAACGCGGCCGGGGCCGGGGTAGAGCACCTGCTGCGCGGCAGGCTACCTTATCGGGAGGTAGTGGAGCAGGGGTTCCTGGAGTTGGCGACAGTAGCAGTGAATCAGTGCGGCCTGTTGGTGGGAAAAGTAGCTACTCGGCAGTGTGGCAGTTTTTCCTGAAGCATCCGCAGGAGGGTAACATGGCCACATGCAAGATATGTAGGCAGAAGGTGAAGCATGGTCAGGGCCCAAATGTTGGCACCTCGGCCCTGCGTCAACATATGATGCGTCACCATAAAGCGGCCTGGGAGAACCGAGGCTCCGAAAAGGTGGTCCAGCCTGCTTCCTCACCAAGTGGCACGCCGCTCCCAATTTCTGCCAGCCAAGGCTCCAGCAACTCAGCCGAAGGCAGCTGTGCGTCATACCCATCCTCTGTCGCTCCTGCTCCTCCTCCTCCAAGTCATGCATCCCGCCAGCAATCCATCAGCGAAGCCATGTCCAAGAGACAGCAGTATGCACCCACTCATCCTACGGCGCAGAAGCTGAATGTGCTCCTGTCCAAGTTCCTGGTGCTGCAGTCGCTCCCTTTTCAGGTGGTGGACTCTGCACCTTTCAGAGAACTGATGGCTTGTGCCGAGCCAAGGTGGAGAGTCCCAAGCCGTCATTTCTTTGCCAAGAAGGCAGTACCAGCGCTGCACACTTTTGTTGAACAGAAGGTGGGCCAGTCCTTTAGCCTGTCGGTGTGTATGGCAGCGCCTACGTCTGGAGCTGTAACTACAGTCAGGGACAGTACATGTCGTTTACGGCCCACTGGGTGAATGTGGTCCCTTTGCAGCAGCAGCAGCAACTTGGACAGGTCACACCGCTTAGGCCTCCGCACTCCCTGCCCCTTGGGCCTGTGACACCATGCGACTCGGCCTCCTCATCCTCCTCATCCTCCTCATCCTCCGCCATCTCCTCACCCTCCACTGTAGGCTCAAGTCTCAGTGCCCCTCCAGGCTACCATGTGTGCAGGGCACGAAGGTGTCACGCTGTGCTCCACATGGTTTGTCTTGGCGAACGGAGTCACACAGGGGAGGAACTGCTTAAATTTCTTCATCAGGAAATCCAAACATGGCTTACTCCAAGACAACTTAAAATGGGAATCATGGTTACCGACAATGGGAAGAACATTTTGTCTGCGCTGCACCAAGGAAGCCTGACCCATGCCCCCTGCATGGCTCACGTCTTCAATCTGGTTCTCAAGCGGTTTCTGATGTGTTCCCCCCATCTGCAAGACATCCTAACAACTTCAAGGAAACTTTGCATGCACTTCAGCCACTCATACACCGCCAAACACACCCTTCTTGAGCTACAGCGTCAGAACGGTAGCCCCCAACATAGTCTGATTTGCGATGTTTCCACCCGTTGGAATTCCACCCTTCACATGTTGGACCGATTATATGAACAGAGAAAAGCCATCACGGATTTCCTGATGATCCAAGCGGATAGGGGGACTCCCCTGTGTAACTTCAATGTCAACCAGTGGCAGTTCATACGTGACACCTGCCATTTGCTCAGGTCCTTTGAGGAAGCTACTTTATTTGTCAGTCGGCAGGATTACGGGATGAACGACGTGATTCCACTGCTTCATGTACTACAGCACATGTTGGAAACCATGGCTGGTCAGGGAAATGGAGACATGGCGTCTACATCTTACGGCCACATGAACCCCGTTGAGCTGAACTGGAGGAGGAGGAGGAAGAGGAGGAGGAGTTTAGGCTTGGCGAAATGGCTGGTTTATCTAGTCAGCGGACAGGAGAGGAGGAGCAGGAGCAGCCAGAGGAGCTAGAGGTTTTTGAAGAAGGCGAGACAGAGGACCCGGACACACCGTGGCAGTATGCAGTGGAGATGAAGACAGGTAGTTCCTCCGAGTCACTTGCGCAAATGGCAGGAAGCATGCTCACGTGCTTGTGTAGTGACCCCAGAATTGTTTCCATTTGTCGGCGGGATGACTTCCGGCTGTCCACCTTATTGGACCCTCGCTTCCGGCACAAAATGGGGGCATTTTTTAAACCCGCCGAGAGGGAGGACAAACTGAACTACTACAAAGACATTCTGCGTAATCAGTTGGCCGATGCCTATCTGCGCCATGGTCCATACTCTCGCAGGTCTGACTCGGGGGGACCTCTGCGCTCACCTTACACTGCCATGGCTGCTGGGGGGTTTGGCAGGAGCAGCAGCAGCAGCTCCATCAGCAGCAGCCTCAGTCTTCAGTCGCTAATGAGTAGCTTTCTACACCCGCATAGTGAGGCTACTCATGAGCAGCAGGAAGACCTGGAGCAGGACCTGAACCAGCAGGTCATGTCATACCTTGACATGACCATGCCAACACACCTTGAGGATCCGCTGGACTTCTGGGCAGCCAAACTTGGCTTGTGGCCGCAACTAGCAGAGTTTGCCCTGGAAAAGCTGTCCTGCCCGGCCAGTAGCGTGCCATCTGAGCGGGTCTTTAGTGCGGCGGGGACCATAGTTATGGCGAGGAGAACTCGTCTGTCAACTAAAAATGTGGAGAGACTCACCTTTGTCAAAATGAATCAGGGATGGATCAGCCAGGATTTCCATCCAACAATGGCTGATGCATGCGACTAGATTCAGCATGGTGCCATGTTTTACACTTTCCAAATGGTGCAAAACATATTTATGTCTTTAGGCCAATTTTTGGGCTCCTGCTGATGCCAACTTCAGGGGGTGCCTTCCAGCCAATTTTTGGGCTCCTGCTGATGCCAACTTCAGGGTGTGCCTTTCAGCCAATTTTTGACCTCCTGCTGCTGCTGCTGCCAACTCCAGGGTGTCTTTCAAGCAATGTTTGGGCTCCTGCTTATGCTGCTGCCAACTCCAGGGTGTACCTTCCAGCTAATGTTTGTGCACCTGCTGCTGCCAACTTCAGGGTGCCTTCCAGCCAATTTCTGGGTTCCTGCTGCTGCTGCCAACTCCAGGGTGTGTCAGTCAATTTTTGGGCTCCTCCAGTGTCTCTTTAAAGCAATGTTTGGGCTCCTGCAGCTGCTGCTGCTGCTTGCAACTCCAGGGTGTGATTCATCCAATTTTTGGGCTCCTGCTGCCAACTCCAGTGTCTCTTTCAAGCTATGTTTGGGCTCCTGCTGCTGCTTGCAACTCCAGGGTGTGATTCATCCAATTTTTGGGCTCCTGAAGCCAACTCTAGTGTGTCTTTTAAGCTATGTTTGGACTGCTGCTGCTGCTGCTTGCAACTCCAGGGTGTGATTCATCCAATTTTTGGGCTCCTGCTGCCAACTCCAGTGTCTCTTTCAAGCTACGTTCGGGCTCCTGCTGCTGCTGCTTGCAACTCCAGGGTGTGATTCATCCAATTTTTGGGCTCCTGCTGCCAACTCCAGTGTCTCTTTCAAGCTATATTTGGGCTGCTACTGCTGCTTGCAACTCCAGGGTGTGATTCATCCAATTTTTGGACTCCTGCTGCCAACTCCAGTGTCTCTTTCAAGCTATGTTTTGGCTGCTGCTGCTGCTTGCAACTCCAGGGTGTGATTCATCCAATTTTTGGACTCCTGCTGCCAACTCCAGTGTCTCTTTCAAGCTATGTTTTGGCTGCTGCTGCTGCTTGCAACTCCAGGGTGTGATTCATCCAATTTTTGGCCTCCTGCTGCCAACTCCAGTGTCTCTTTCAAGCTATGTTTGGGCTCCTGCTGCTGCTGCTGCTTGCAACTCCAGGGTGTGATTCATCCAATTTTTGGGCTCCTGAAGCCAACTCCAGTGTCTCTTTAAAGTAAGGTTTGGGCTCCTGCTGCTACTGCTGCTTGCAACTCCAGGGTGTGATTCATCCAATTTTTGGGCTCCTGCTGCCAACTCCAGTGTGTCTTTCAAGCTATGTTTGGGCTCCTGCAGCTGCTTGCAACTCCAGGGTGTGATTCATCCAATTTTTGGGCTCCTGCTGCCAACTCCAGTGTCTCTTTAAAGCTATGTTTGGGCTGCTGCTGCTGCTTGCAACTCCAGGGTGTGATTCAGCCAATTTTTGGGCTCCTGCTGCCAACTCCAGTGTCTCTTTCAAGCTATGTTTGGGCTCCTGCTGCTGCTTGCAACTCCAGGGTGTGATTCATCCAATTTTTAGGCTCCTGCTGGCAGCTTCAGTGTCTCTTTAAAGCAATGTTTGTGCTCCTGCTGCTGCTTGCAACTCCAGGGTGTGATTCATCCAATTTTTGGGCTCCTGCCGCCAACTCCAGTTTCTCTTTAAAGTAATGTTTGGGCTCCTGCTGCTACTGCTGCTTGCAACTCCAGGGTGTGATTCATCCAATTTTTGGGCTCCTGATGCCAACTCCAGTGTGTCTTTCAAGCTATGTTTGGGCTCCTGCTGCTGCTGCTGCTTGCCACTCCAGGGTGTGATTCATTCAATTTTTGGGCTCCTGCTGCCAGCTCCAGTGTCTCTTTCAAGCTATGATGGGCTGCTGCTGCTGCTGCTTGCAACTCCAGGGTGTGATTCATCCAATTTTTGGGCTCCTGCTGCCAACTCCAGTGTCTCTTTCAAGCAATGTTTGGGCTCCTGCTGCTGCTGCTTGCAACTCCAGGGTGTGATTCATCCAATTTTTGGGCTCCTGAAGCCAACTCCAGTTTCTCTTTAAAGTAATGTTTGGGCTCCTGCTGCTACTGCTGCTTGCAACTCCAGGGTGTGATTCATCCAATTTTTGGGCTCCTGATGCCAACTCCAGTGTGTCTTTCTAGCTATGTTTGGGCTCCTGCTGCTGCTGCTGCTTGCCACTCCAGGGTGTGATTCATTTAATTTTTGGGCTCCTGCTGCCAGCTCCAGTGTCTCTTTCAAGCTATGTTGGGCTGCTGCTGCTGCTGCTTGCAACTCCAGGGTGTGATTCATCCAATTTTTGGGCTCCTGCTGCCAACTCCAGTGTCTCTTTCAAGCAATGTTTGGGCTCCTGCTGCTGCTGCTTGCAACTCCAGGGTGTGATTCATCCAATTTTTGGGCTCCTGCCGCCAACTCCAGTGTCTCTTTCAAGCTATGTTTGGGCTCCTGCTGCTGCTTGCAACTCCAGGGTGTGATTCATCCAATTTTTGGGCTCCTGAAGCCAACTCCAGTGTCTCTTTAAAGTAATGTTTGGGCTCCTGCTGCTACTGCTGCTTGCAACTCCAGGATGTGATTCAGCCAATTTTTGGGCTCCTGCTGCCAACTCCAGTGTCTCTTTCAAGCTATGTTTGGGCTGCTGCTGCTTGCAACTCCAGGGTGTGATTCAGCCAATTTTTGAGCTCCTGCTGCCAACTCCAGTGTCTCTTTAAAGCAATGTTTGGGCTCCTGCTGCTGCTTGCAACTCCAGGGTGTGATTCATCCAATTTTTGGGCTTCTGCTGGCAGCTCCAGTGTCTCTTTAAATCAATGTTTTGCTGCTTGCAACTCCAGGGTGTGATTCATCCAATTTTTGGGCTCCTGAAGCCAACTCCAGTGTCTCTTTAAAGTAATGTTTGGGCTCCTGCTGCTACTGCTGCTTGCAACTCCAGGGTGTGATTCATCCAATTTTTGGGCTCCTGCTGCCAACTCCAGTGTGTCTTTCAAGCTATGTTTGGGCTCCTGCTGCTGCTTGCCACTCCAGGGTGTGATTCATTCAATTTTTGGGCTCCTGCTGTCAACTCCAGTGTCTCTTTCAAGCTATGTTTGGGCTGCTGCTGCTGCTGCTTGCAACTCCAGGGTGCGATTCATCCATTTTTTGGGCTCCTGCTGCCAACTCCAGTGTCTCTTTCAAGCTATGATTGGGCTCCTGCTGCTGCTGCTTGCAACTCCAAGGTGTGATTCATCCAATTTTTGGGCTCCTGCTGCCAACTCCAGTGTCTCTTTCAAGCTATGTTTGGGCTCCTGCTGCTGCTTGCAACTCCAGGGTGTGATTCATCCAATTTTTGGGCTCCTGCTGCCAACTCCAGTGTGTCTTTCAAGCTATGTTTGGGCTGCTGCTGCTGCTTGCAACTCCAGGGTATGATTCAGCCAATTTTGGAGCTCCTGCTGCCAACTCCAGTGTCTCTTTAAAGCAATGTTTGGGCTCCTGCTGCTGCTTGCAACTCCAGGGTGTGATTCATCCAATTTTTGGACTCCTGTTGACAACTCCATTGTCTCTTTAAAGCAATGTTTGTGCTCCTGCTGCTGCTTGCAACTCCAGGGTGTGATTCATCCAATTTTTGGGCTCCTGCTGCCAACTCCAGTGTGTCTTTCAAGCTATGTTTGGGCTCCTGCTGCTGCTGCTGCTTGCAACTCCAGGGTGTGAATCATCCAATTTTTGGGCTCCTGCTGCCAACTCCAGTGTCTCCTTCAAGCTATGTTTGGGCTGCTGCTGCTGCTTGCAACTCCAGGGTGTGATTCATCCAATTTTTGGGCTCCTGCAGCCAACTCCAGTGTCTCTTTCAACCAATGTTTGGGCGGCTGCTGCTGCTTGCAACTCCAGGGTGTGATTCAGCTAATTTTTTGGCTCCTGCTGCTGCCAGCTCCAGGGTGTGTTTTTCAGGCCCTATAGGGGCCCCTCATAGTGATGCCACTTCAACTCTCTGCAATTGTGCCGCTCTGCGATTCAAATAGCGATGCCTCTGATCTGCATGTGATAATTATTTACAGTATTATTTCAATAACCCAGCATGCGTCCTATGCGTGTTACAGCAAGGCAGAATGGTTTACAACCCTAATGAGGCTCTAGGAGGCTCAGAAATTGCCGTTTTTAATAGCGATTCGTCGCGAATAAATTCGGGTCGAACCGATTTTTGTCAGAAAATTTGGCGAATCAGTCGAATCGAATTTTTCAAAAGTTCGCTCATCTTTAATTAAGGCCCTCTGGGTAATCTTATGAAAACCCCGTGGGCCAGTTCAAGTCCGTTTGGGGGATGTGCATGCACATCTGAGGTTGCATGCACACCTAGACAGATATAGAGACCCATGTGTACTGTGGTAAAGTGTATGGGAAAGTGCTGGATGGTGTCTATTTCTCCCTTGCTTTTCTCAATCAGGCACGATCCATGCCGGGTTTTCAGGACCCCAGTCCACATTCCCAGTCTTCTACGATTTTTCCCCTACTCCCAGTTCTTACACAGGTGATGAGGCTAATTACAAGGAAGCCTAATAAAAGGAGTCGATTAGGTTTCCAGTTTGCTGTTGGACAGCCTGGGACGAGGAGCCCAGGCCTTGCTGCTCACAAATATTGACAGTACTGAATTGCAGCCGAAGGACTTTTTGTGTCATCCGATCTTGGAACCTGTGGATTAACAGCCGGGAATTGTATGCCTGAAAAAGGACCTGTTATAACAAGGGCTTGCAGTACGCTGTATTATCCTACCCTGGACATTGCTAGAGCTGGTGAGGTAACCGCTTGCTGTACTGCATTGTATGCTGCATCCTTCTCTGAAGTTAAGAGATTTTGGCTGTTGGAATTTTATTTTCAATAAAATGCTTATGATTTGAATAAGGATTGTCTACAGAGTCATTGCCGTTGGCCCCAGATCCTGACAATTGCTGGAGGATGCAGGCATTGACTGTTGCTAGGGGCAACGTAATGACAAAACGCTGCATTTGAAGATTGTGGACATTTAAAGGCTCATCCAGTACAATGGAGGAGGTGATAAAGCAGCTAATACAGGCTAATCTCCTGCATGAGCGGGCCCTGGTACAACAGCAGCAGGACATGGCAAACCAGCAGGAGACAAACGGCCTGTTAATGGAGCAGACTGCTGCCCTCAGAGAGACTGTTATGGCTAAAATCTCACAACCGGAGAGAAGCCCAGCTGAGACTGGTGGTGCAAGGAGGACCGTTCAGCGGGTCTTGCAAAAGATGACTCCTGATGATGATGTCGAGGCCTACCTCACTGTATTCCAGAGAGTGGCTGAGAGAGAGCAGCTGTCAGTTGCAGAGTGGGCAGACGTGATTGCACCCTTCCTGACAGGAGAGCCGCAAAAAGCCTATTATGATCTCGGGGAGCAAGATGTATGGGACTATGCAAAACTAAAGATGGAGATCCTTGCTCGCCTGGGTGTTACGCCAGTGGTTCGGGCCAGGAGAGTTCACAATTGGAGCTTTGCCATTGATAAGCCTGCCTGGTCGCAGATGTATGACTTGATTCATCTGGTACAAAAGTGGCTGGATCCAGAGCGTTCTACACCAGCTCAGATGGTCGAAAAAGTTGTGGTGGACCACTGCTTCAGGACCCTGCCACCAAAGCTATAGTGGTGGGTTGGACAAGGAGACCCTCAGACTGCTGAACAGCTAGTCAACATGGTGGAAAGATTCATAGCGACTGAGGACTACCTCTGGGATGCCCATACAGCACCAGCACCCTCTAAGACCATCAAACCCGTGACATCTATGGGTAAGCGAGTTCCAGCTGGAGATGTGTGGAAGGGTGTAAGAGGGAGCAGGGCTCTAGACTTTGAGCGAGGGCAAAAGACTGATCCTGACCCCCAGAGGCCCCCTAATCCTAGGAAGGACGCCCGGGTAAGGAGGTCCAGTGTTTCCAAGTGCTGAGATTGCCATGAGAGGGGACACATAGCCGCTTATTGCCCCCTTTCCTCTGAGCCCATGGAGTGTGAAGCTAGCCGCCAAAGGCCCCTGTTTGCAGAACCTGCTTGTACCGCCATTCCGCGGTCCGAGACTGAGCCCCATATTTCGATGATGAAACTAAACGACTACTCAGTGAAGGCCCTTTTGGACTCGGGTAGTCTGGTAACCTTGGTACGGGCCAGCCTTGTGGTTGGGAGTTACGTGCCGAATAAAAATGTCAGAGTGCTTTGCATCCACTGGGGTATCGTAGCTTACCCTGTAGCCATGGTTAAAGCGGACCTTCACTCTAAATAAGAGTCTATCTTATATGTTTCCCACACCCTGTACATACAGATTGCTCACATTAAAAATCATCCTACCTGCATCTACTGCATTTTATAAGCCTTTAAACATCCAAGATGGCGGCTTATGGAAGCTGCCATTTTTGCAGGCAGCCTGCAAACAGGAAGTGCCTGCAAACAGGAAGTGACTGTGCTGCTCTGCATTCTGGGACTGCTGACCTTTCCCTGACCCCAGCTCTGCTCTGTCTGAGCAAAGCACAGCTATAACCTGCCCCCCTGTACCTTATCCCACTCTCCTCTCCTCAGTAAGTGAGATGCTTCTGAGTCAAGATGGCGGCGCCCGTATCCTAAATTCCCGAACAGAGTTGCAGCCCAGTGGGGAAAAGTATAATAAATTAGTGACTAAACATGTAAAATATATTAATTTTAGATGCTGAGGAATTGTTTTTTAAGAGTTTGGGCTTTTCACTAAATCATGGTGAAGGTCCGGTTTAAGTTTGAGACCCCCTCTGGAACACTGACCTACGAAGTCGGCGTGGTAAAACGCCTTATGTATGAAGCGGTAATAGGCCGTGTTTTTCCCTTGTTCTGGGAGTTGTGGTAAAGGGGTAACACTTCTGCCGCCAGCGAAGAATCTCCATCAGAACCTGTACCCCTCCCTGTTATTGAGTCGGGTGAAATGTCTAATGGAAACAATAGTCCCAATGAGGGGCCTAGTGAAAATATGGGGTCCCCTGAGTTGTACAGCGATGACTGATTTCCACTACAGGTGTTAGCAGACGAAGATGACGAGACTTCCCTGTCTGGTCAGCGGGGCTTAGACCTAGAAGTGCCTCGGGCAATTTTGGGACTGAGCAATTAAGAGACCCCACTCTGGGGACCGCAAGGGCAAATGTCACGGTAATGAATGGTGTACCTCGGGAACCAGAAGCTGACCAGAAGTTTCCACATTTTGCCATGAATGGGGATCTGGTGTATCGGGTCTCCAAAATTAATGATGAAATTGTGGACCAACGTCTGTGCCTAAAGCATACCGTCGCATGGTGCTGGACATAGCCCATAATCATGTGTTTGGAGGGCATTTGGGGACTAATAAGACCAAAGAAAGAGTTCTCCAAAGGTTCTTTTTGCCTGGGGTATACGAAGAAATAAAAAGGTACTGTGAGTCCTGCCCTACGTGCCAGTTAAGTGCCCCAACACCACATCTCCGGAGCCCCTTGGTGCCACTTCCCATCATTGAGGTTCCCTTTGAGGGAATTGCCATGGATTTGGTGGGGCCCATTGTGAAGTCTGCAAGGGGACACCAATACATCTTAGTGGTGGTAGACTATGCTACACGCTACTCTGAAGCAGTTCCATTAAGAAATATGGCCTCCAAGAGTATTGCTAAGGAACTGTTTCTTATGTTCTCGTGTGTAGGGATTCCGAAAGAAATCCTAACTGACCAGGGCACGTCCTTTATGTCAAAGGTCATGAAGGAGCTGTGCAAGTTATTTAAAATTACTCACCTCAGTGTACCACCCCCAAACAGACAGGTTAGTAGAGAGAAAGAAAGTGGTAGAAAGGGATGGCCGCGGTAAGTCTGTTACCTTACCTCATGTTTTCCATCCGGGAGGTACCCCAGGTGTCTACAGGGTTTTCGCCCTTTGAACTAGTATATGGTCGTCATCCCAGAGGTTTGTTAGATATAGCCAAGGAAACCTGGGAGACTGAGGCCACTCCATACAAAAGTGTTATTGAACATGTGGCCCAGATGCAGGACCGAAAAGACAAAGATTAGCTCGGGAACGCCGGGAAGAGAAAGAAAGGCTAAATGCTGCCAAAGAAAAAGAATTAATTGAAAAGGAAAAGAAAGCTAAATTGCAATATTAGAAACAAATGGAAGAAAAGCAGAAGAAGAGCAGAAACACAAGGATAAGCTGAAGGGGATTCGGGAGCAGATGGTGGCTGCAGATGAACAAAGAGGTCAAACTGGCTCCAGTCCTGTTCCTGTCCTTCCTGCAGCCAGTGGAAAGACGACTAAGCCAGTTATTGATGGCTCATCCCTAAGGACCGAGCAAAGACAGCATTTTCCACCCCAGAAGGCCTGTTTCACTATATGGTTATGCCGTTTGGGTTACATGGGGCCCCTGCTACCTTTCAGAGACTGATGGACATGATCTTGAGACCATATGGTGATTATGCCGCTGTTTTCCTGGATGATGTGGTCATTTTTTCATCTGATTGGAAAAGTCACCTCTGTAAGGTACAGGCCATCCTAGACTCCATCAGTAATGCTGGTTTAACCATTAACCCCTATGAAGTGTGCAGTGGGTCTGGAGGAGGCAAAATACCTGGGTTACATCATTGGCAGAGGGCTGGTTAAACCCCAGATCAATAAGGTGGAGGCGATACAGAACTGGCCCAGACCACTAACAAAAAAACAGGTGAGAGCCTTCCTAGGTATAACCGGCTACTACCGTCAGTTCGTGCCTAATTTCACTTCAATGGCTGCACTGTTAACTGACTTAACAAAGGGTCGTAAGTCAGTAATGGTGGAATGGACCCCAGAGGCAGAAAAGGCTTTTCAAAACCTAAAATCTGCCCTGTGTGAACAGCCCATGCTGGTGTCCCCAGACTTCAGCAAACAGTTTTTGGTAGAGACAGATGCGTCTGACTCAGGTTTGGGTGCAGTTCTATCACAAGAGGTGAATGGGGAAGAACACCCATTATTGTACCTGAGTAGGAAACTGACCCTAGCAGAGAGAAACTACGCTATAGTGGAAAGAGAGTGTCTCGCCATTAAGTGGGTGTTAGAAGCCCTAAAGTATTACCTGTTGGGTAGAGAATTTGTGTTGATGACAGATCATGCTCCGCTGGCCTAGATGAAACAAAATAAGGAGAGAAATGCAAGAGTGACCAGATGGTTTCTCTCCTTTCAAAATGTTAAGTTTAAAGTGTAACATAGGCCGGGGAAGTTACAGGGGAATGCGGATGCTTTGTCCAGAGTCTACTGTATGGTCAGCAGAATTTGTCAGACCGCTGGTCTAAAGAAGAGGTGGGGGTATGTGGTAAAGTTTATGGGAAAGTGCTGGATGGTGTCTATTTCTCCCTTGCTTTTCTCAATCAGGCACGATCCATGCCGGGTTTTCAGGACCCAGTCCACATTCCCAGTCCTCTATGGGTTTTTCCCCTACTCCCAGTTCTTACACAGATGATGAGGCTAATTGCAAGGAAGCCTAATAAAAGGAGCCGATGAGGTTTCCAGTTTGCTGTTGGACAGCCTGGGATGAGGCTCGGATATTGACAGTACTGAATTGCAGCCAAAGTACTTTTTGTGTCATACGATCCTGGATCCGTGGATTAACAGCCGGGACATGCCTGAAAGAAGACTTGCAGTACGCTGTATTATCCTACCCTGGACATTTCAAATTACCTAAGTTAGGGACAGGGAAATAGGACGGAATCCGCACCGGCTAACGATAACAGTAAGCCCTATCACTATACAATATGATAATGCAGTGTGCACGCAAGGAGGACAACCACCCAAATAAAGTGGATACTCTAAGACATATCAGAAAAAAGAGGAGCCCCACAACTCCCCACGTCCCCCAGAAAAAGTGGCACCACTGTATGGAAATTTATACAAAATAGATTTTTATTGACTACAAATATCTACACTACAAGACATGTTAAAAAACACATAACAAACTACAATCCATATAGAAGGGAGGGAGGGGGAGGGGGCAACAAATGGTCACCAGTTGTTATTATGGTCATGCAATATTAATAAATATCACAACCATCACTAAAAAGATGTTCTATGATCCCGGCCAGGTACTATTAAAGTGCAAAAAAACTACTGTAAACATATATCTATCTTAAAGGATTAGATTACTACAAGTGCAAAAATACATGTACCCATCAACAATCAGAAATCCTAATAAATAAGTAAAAAAACTATTAAAAAAACAAGTGTCAGTGCTAAAGTGCATACATATGTACATTCATACTCCTATATAGTGCTAATATGAGGACCCGCCGGGAACAAGCAAAACAAATGTAAATACAAAAATCAATAAATCTTACATGACCAGGGACCAGCACACCACCCCTCCTGAACGTCTACGTGTTACGTGGCGACTCTCCGCGTCACTTCGTCAGGACGACAGTCGTCACGTAACGCATAGACGTTCAGGAGGGGTGGTGTGCTGGTTGTTAATAGTTTTTTAACTTATTTATTAGGATTTCTGATTGTTGATGGGTACATGTATTTTTGCACTTGTAGTAATCTAATCCTTTAAGATAGATATATGGCCGGGATCATAGAGCATCTTTTTAGTGATGGTTGTGATCTTTATTAATATTGCATGACCATAATAGACCATAATAACAACTGGTGACCATTTGTTGCCCCCTCCCCCTCCCTCCCTTCTATATGGATTGTAATTTGTTATGTGTTTTTTAACATGTCTTGTAGTGTAGATATTTGTAGTCAATAAAGATCTATTTTTTATACATTTCCATACAGTGGTGCCGCTTTTTCTGGGGGACGTGGGGAGTTGTGGGGCTCCTCTTTTTTCTGATATGTCTACCCTGGACATTGCTAGAGCTGGTGAGGTAACCGCTTGCTGTACTGCATTGTATGCTGCAACCTTCTCTGAAGTTAAGAGATTTTGGCTGTTGGAATTTTATTTTTAATAAAATGCTTATGATTTGAATAAGAACTGTCTACAGAGTCATTGCCGTTGGCCCCAGATCCTGACAGTACCTAATATACCTAGAGGTATAGAGAGGCCTGATTCGGAGCCTCCTCTAAACCGTGTTGTATATGAGCCGTTTTGTGTATAATACTATTTCTTCCCGTGTGCGTGTAAGCTTACGCATGATTTAAAGCCTTCTTTGGAAACCTTCCGTTTACTGTTCATAGCTGCATACGCCAACGAGGATGGCATTTTCTGCCTCTCATTGCATTCTCTACAGGACGAGGCTAACGTATACGTTATCCCGTAAACCTCGTATTTTACCGTTTTTCAGCGTTTTTGAACGTAGTTTCCCACAAAGAATTTCCGTGTCCCGTTAGATTCTGCATGCATCTTCTTCCCAATATATGTCCAAACGGCATTTTTGAGGGAATCTGCTATGTTTGCATGCATGTACGCATGCACGCAGCTATTACCCTCAATCCTGTCCCTGTCTCAACTATTCTCTCACTCACTTCTACTTCCATACTTACCTTAACTCACTCGCGGTTCCTGTTTTTATGTACTCCCGTCCTTCATGCTTACCTTAACTCACTCACGGTTCCTGTTTTTATGTACTCCCGTCCTTCATGCTTACCTTAACTCACTCGCGGTTCCACTTTAGATGTTCTCCCGTCCTTCATGCTTACCTTAACTCAATCGCGGTTCCTGTTTTTATGTTCTCCCGTCCTTCATGCTTACCTTAACTCACTCGCGGTTCCTGTTTTTATGTTCTCGCGTCCTTTATGCTTACCTTAACTCACATGCGGTTCCTGTTTTTATGTTCCCCCGTCCTTCATGCTTACCTTAACACACTCGTGGTTCCTGTTTTAGATGTTCTCCCGTCCTTCATGCTTACCTTAACTCACTCGTGGTTCCACTTTAGATGTCTTTCCATCCTTCATGCTTACCTTAACTCACTCGCGGTTCCTGTTTTTATGTTCTCCCGTCCTTCATGCTTACCTTAACTCACTCGCGGTTCCACTTTAGATGTTCTCCCGTCCTTCATGCTTACTAGGGATGAGCGAATCGATCCGGACGAACCCGGATTCGATCCGAATTTCAGGAAAAATTTGATTCGGATCGAATCCGAATTTCCCCGCGATTCGATCGCTCGAAGTTTTCCTTTAACATCCATTCATTTACATTACAGGCATTCTAAGATGGCGGACGGGACATGTCCAGACATCAACCCCGCGCCAGTGCAAGCTGGGACAGTCACATGCAGCCTATCAGCAGCCAGCAAGCCCGGTGACGTCACAGCGGTATTTAAGGCCGGCCATCTTGCTTTCCTGCCTCATTTCTCTATTGCATTCGTGAGAGACAGAACGTTGTGTAGCTGAGGGAGAGAGGCAGTTAGACAGGCAGGGACAGACAGAGACAGGCTGGAGACAGGCAGGAGACAGACAGGAGACAGACAGAAAGTCAGTGAAAAAACAGGGAAAGGTAGAAAAATCGGAGGCTGTCACAGGGAGTTTTTTTTTTTTTTTTTCATCCAGCCTGACAGGCTTTGTTAGCGTTTTCAGGCTGCTTATACTAACTAACTGTGCATATATACTGAACTGATCTTAAGTCTGCTGTGAGGCATCCCATTCTGTGACTACAGCAGCCTCTGTTTAAGACCATATAACCATTTGCTCTTATTATAATTGAAATTAGCCTGATAAAGACACTTTTGCTGGGCATAGTACTTCTGGACCCTGCCAGGTGCACTTCTGTTGTGGCATCCCATTCTGTGACTACAGCAGCCTCTGTTTAAGACCATATAACCATTTGCTCTTATTATAATTGAAATTAGCCTGATAAAGACACTTTTGCTGGGCATAGTACTTCTGGACCCTGCCAGGTGCACTTCTGTTGTGGCATCCCATTCTGTGACTACAGCAGCCTCTGTTTAAGACCATATAACCATTTGCTCTTATTATAATTGAAATTAGCCTGATAAAGACACTTTTGCTGGGCATAGTACTTCTGGACCCTGCCAGGTGCACTTCTGTTGTGGCATCCCATTCTGTGACTACAGCAGCCTCTGTTTAAGACCATATAACCATTTGCTCTTATTATAATTGAAATTAGCCTGATAAAGACACTTTTGCTGGGCATAGTACTTCTGGACCCTGCCAGGTGCACTTCTGTTGTGGCATCCCATTCTGTGACTACAGCAGCCTCTGTTTAAGACCATATAACCATTTGCTCTTATTATAATTGAAATTAGCCTGATAAAGACACTTTTGCTGAGCATAGTACTTCTGGACCCTGCCAGGTGCACTTCTGTTGTGGCATCCCATTCTGTGACTACAGCAGCCTCTGTTTAAGACCATATAACCATTTGCTCTTATTATAATTGAAATTAGCCTGATAAAGACACTTTTGCTGGGCATAGTACTTCTGGACCCTGCCAGGTGCACTTCTGTTGTGGCATCCCATTCTGTGACTACAGCAGCCTCTGTTTAAGACCATATAACCATTTGCTCTTATTATAATTGAAATTAGCCTGATAAAGACACTTTTGCTGGGCATAGTACTTCTGGACCCTGCCAGGTGCACTTCTGTTGTGGCATCCCATTCTGTGACTACAGCAGCCTCTGTTTAAGACCATATAACCATTTGCTCTTATTATAATTGAAATTAGCCTGATAAAGACACTTTTGCTGGGCATAGTACTTCTGGACCCTGCCAGGTGCACTTCTGTTGTGGCATCCCATTCTGTGACTACAGCAGCCTCTGTTTAAGACCATATAACCATTTGCTCTTATTATAATTGAAATTAGCCTGATAAAGACACTTTTGCTGGGCATAGTACTTCTGGACCCTGCCAGGTGCACTTCTGTTGTGGCATCCCATTCTGTGACTACAGCAGCCTCTGTTTAAGACCATATAACCATTTGCTCTTATTATAATTGAAATTAGCCTGATAAAGACACTTTTGCTGGGCATAGTACTTCTGGACCCTGCCAGGTGCACTTCTGTTGTGGCATCCCATTCTGTGACTACAGCAGCCTCTGTTTAAGACCATATAACCTTTTGATCTTATTATAATTGAAATTAGCCTGATAAAGACACTTTTGCTGGGCATAGTACTTCTGGACCCTGCCAGGTGCCCTTCTGTTGTGGCATCCCATTCTGTGACTACAGCAGCCTCTGTTTAGGACCATATAACCATTTGCTCTTATTATAATTGAAATTAGCCTGATAAAGACACTTTTGCTGGGCATAGTACTTCTGGACCCTGCCAGGTGCACTTCTGTTGTGGCATCCCATTCTGTGACTACAGCAGCCTCTGTTTAAGACCATATAACCATTTGCTCTTATTATAATTGAAATTAGCCTGATAAAGACACTTTTGCTGGGCATAGTACTTCTGGACCCTGCCAGGTGCACTTCTGTTGTGGCATCCCATTCTGTGACTACAGCAGCCTCTGTTTAAGACCATATAACCATTTGCTCTTATTATAATTGAAATTAGCCTGATAAAGACACTTTTGCTGGGCATAGTACTTCTGGACCCTGCCAGGTGCACTTCTGTTGTGGCATCCCATTCTGTGACTACAGCAGCCTCTGTTTAAGACCATATAAGCATTTGCTCTTATTATAATTGAAATTAGCCTGATAAAGACACTTTTGCTGGGCATAGTACTTCTGGACCCTGCCAGGTGCACTTCTGTTGTGGCATTCCATTCTGTGACTACAGCAGCCTCTGTTTAAGACCATATAACCATTTGATCTTATTATAATTGAAATTAGCCTGATAAAGACACTTGCTGGGCATAGTACTTCTGGACCCTGCCAGGTGCACTTCTGTTGTGGCATCCCATTCTGTGACTACAGCAGCCTCTGTTTAAGACCATATAACCATTTGCTCTTATTATAATTGAAATTAGCCTGATAAAGACACTTTTGCTGGGCATAGTACTTCTAGACCCTGCCAGGTGCACTTCTGTTGTGGCATCCCATTCTGTGACTACAGCAGCCTCTGTTTAAGACCATATAACCATTTGCTCTTATTATAATTGAAATTAGCCTGATAAAGACACTTGCTGGGCATAGTACTTCTGGACCCTGCCAGGTGCACTTCTGTTGTGGCATCCCATTCTGTGACTACAGCAGCCTCTGTTTAAGACCATATAACCATTTGCTCTTATTATAATTGAAATTAGCCTGATAAAGACACTTTTGCTGGGCATAGTACTTCTGGACCCTGCCAGGTGCACTTCTGTTGTGGCATCCCATTCTGTGACTACAGCAGCCTCTGTTTAAGACCATATAACCATTTGCTCTTATTATAATTGAAATTAGCCTGATAAAGACACTTTTGCTGGGCATAGTACTTCTGGACCCTGCCAGGTGCACTTCTGTTGTGGCATCCCATTCTGTGACTACAGCAGCCTCTGTTTAAGACCATATAACCATTTGCTCTTATTATAATTGAAATTAGCCTGATAAAGACACTTGCTGGGCATAGTACTTCTGGACCCTGCCAGGTGCACTTCTGTTGTGGCATCCCATTCTGTGACTACAGCAGCCTCTGTTTAAGACCATATAACCATTTGCTCTTATTATAATTGAAATTAGCCTGATAAAGACACTTTTGCTGGGCATAGTACTTCTGGACCCTGCCAGGTGCACTTCTGTTGTGGCATCCCATTCTGTGACTACAGCAGCCTCTGTTTAAGACCATATAACCATTTGCTCTTATTATAATTGAAATTAGCCTGATAAAGACACTTGCTGGGCATAGTACTTCTGGACCCTGCCAGGTGCACTTCTGTTGTGGCATCCCATTCTGTGACTACAGCAGCCTCTGTTTAAGACCATATAACCATTTGCTCTTATTATAATTGAAATTAGCCTGATAAAGACACTTTTGCTGGGCATAGTACTTCTGGACCCTGCCAGGTGCACTTCTGTTGTGGCATCCCATTCTGTGACTACAGCAGCCTCTGTTTAAGACCATATAACCATTTGCTCTTATTATAATTGAAATTAGCCTGATAAAGACACTTTTGCTGGGCATAGTACTTCTGGGCCCTGCCAGGTGCACTTCTGTTGTGGCATCCCATTCTGTGACTACAGCAGCCTCTGTTTAAGACCATATAACCATTTGCTCTTATTATAATTGAAATTAGCCTGATAAAGACACTTTTGCTGGGCATAGTACTTCTGGACCCTGCCAGGTGCACTTCTGTTGTGGCATTCCATTCTGTGACTACAGCAGCCTCTGTTTAAGACCATATAACCATTTGCTCTTATTATAATTGAAATTAGCCTGATAAAGACACTTTTGCTGGGCATAGTACTTCTGGACCCTGCCAGGTGCACTTCTGTTGTGGCATCCCATTCTGTGACTACAGCAGCCTCTGTTTAAGACCATATAACCATTTGCTCTTATTATAATTGAAATTAGCCTGATAAAGACACTTTTGCTGGGCATAGTACTTCTGGACCCTGCCAGGTGCACTTCTGTTGTGGCATCCCATTCTGTGACTACAGCAGCCTCTGTTTAAGACCATATAACCATTTGCTCTTATTATCATTGAAATTAGCCTGATAAAGACACTTTTGCTGGGCATAGTACTTCTGGACCCTGCCAGGTGCACTTCTGTTGTGGCATCCCATTCTGTGGGTCTCTTTAAAGTAATGTTTGGGCTCCTGCTGCTGCTGCTGCCAACTTCTGCCAACTCCAGGGTGTGATTCATCCAATTTTTGGGCTCCTGAAGCCAACCCCAGGGTCTCTTTAAAGTAATATTTGGGCTCCTGCTGCTGCTGCGGCCAACTCCTGCCAACTCCAGGGTGTGATTCATCCAATTGTTGGGCTCCTGAAGCCAACCCCAGTGTCTCTTTAAAGTAATATTTGGGCTCCTGCTGCTGCTGCTGCCAACTCCAGGGTGTGATTCATCCAATTTTTGGGCTCCTGAAGCCAACCCCAGGGTCTCTTTAAAGTAGTGTTTGGGCTCCTGCTGCTGCTGCCAACTCCAGGGTGTGAATCATCCAATTGTTGGGCTCCTGAAGCCAACCCCAGGGTCTCTTTAAAGTAATATTTGGGCTCCTGCTGCTGCTGCTGTCAACTCCTGCCAACTCCAGGGTGTGATTCATCCAATTGTTGGGCTCCTGAAGCCAACCCCAGGGTCTCTTTAAAGTAATATTTGGGCTCCTGCTGCTGCTGTCAACTCCTGCCAACTCCAGGGTGTGGTTCATCCAATTGTTGGGCTCCTGAAGCCAACCCCAGGGTCTCTTTAAAGTAATGTTTGGGCTCCTGCTGCTGCTGCTGCCAACTTCTGCCAACTCCAGGGTGTGATTCATCCAATTTTTGGGCTCCTGAAGCCAACCCCAGGGTCTCTTTGAAGTAATGTTTGGGCTCCTGCTGCTGCTGCTGTCAACTCCTGCCAACTCCAGGGTGTGATTCATCCAATTGTTGGGCTCCTGAAGCCAACCCCAGGGTCTCTTTGAAGTAATGCTTGGGCTCCTGCTGCTGCTGCTGCCAACTTCTGCCAACTCCAGGGTGTGATTCATCCAATTTTTGGGCTCCTGAAGCCAACCCCAGGGTCTCTTTGAAGTAATGTTTGGGCTCCTGCTGCTGCTGCCAACTTCTGCCAACTCCAGGGTGTGATTCATCCAATTTTTGGGCTCCTGAAGCCAACCCCAGGGTCTCTTTAAAGTAATATTTGGGCTCCTGCTGCTGCTGCTGCCAACTCCAGGGTGTGATTCATCCAATTTTTGGGCTCCTGAAGCCAACCCCAGGGTCTCTTTAAAGTAGTGTTTGGGCTCCTGCTGCTGCTGCCAACTCCAGGGTGTGAATCATCCAATTGTTGGGCTCCTGAAGCCAACCCTAGGGTCTCTTTAAAGTAATATTTGGGCTCCTGCTGCTGCTGCTGTCAACTCCTGCCAACTCCAGGGTGTGCTTCATCCAATTGTTGGGCTCCTGAAGCCAACCCCAGGGTCTCTTTAAAGTAATATTTGGGCTCCTGCTGCTGCTGCTGTCAGCTCCTGCCAACTCCAGGGTGTGATTCATCCAATTTTTGGGCTCCTGAAGCCAACCCCAGGGTCTCTTTGAAGTAATGTTTGGGCTCCTGCTGCTGCTGCTGCCAACTTCTGCCAACTCCAGGGTGTGATTCATCCAATTTTTGGGCTCCTGAAGCCAACCCCAGGGTCTCTTTGAAGTAATGTTTGGGCTCCTGCTGCTGCTGCTGCCAACTTCTGCCAACTCCAGGGTGTGATTCATCCAATTTTTGGGCTCCTGAAGCCAACCCCAGGGTCTCTTTAAAGTAATGTTTGGGCTCCTGCTGCTGCTGCTGCCAACTTCTGCCAACTCCAGGGTGTGATTCATCCAATTTTTGGGCTCCTGAAGCCAACCCCAGGGTCTCTTTAAAGTAATATTTGGGCTCCTGCTGCTGCTGCTGTCAACTCCTGCCAACTCCAGGGTGTGATTCATCCAATTGTTGGGCTCCTGAAGCCAACCCCAGGGTCTCTTTAAAGTAATATTTGGGCTCCTGCTGCTGCTGCTGTCAACTCCTGCCAACTCCAGGGTGTGATTCATCCAATTGTTGGGCTCCTGAAGCCAACCCCAGGGTCTCTTTAAAGTAATGTTTGGGCTCCTGCTGCTGCTGCTGCCAACTTCTGCCAACTCCAGGGTGTGATTCATCCAATTTTTGGGCTCCTGAAGCCAACCCCAGGGTCTCTTTGAAGTAATGTTTGGGCTCCTGCTGCTGCTGCTGTCAACTCCTGCCAACTCCAGGGTGTGATTCATCCAATTGTTGGGCTCCTGAAGCCAACCCCAGGGTCTCTTTGAAGTAATGTTTGGGCTCCTGCTGCTGCTGCTGCCAACTCCTGCCAACTCCAGGGTGTGATTCATCCAATTGTTGGGCTCCTGAAGCCAACCCCAGGGTCTCTTTGAAGTAATGTTTGGGCTCCTGCTGCTGCTGCTGCTGCCAGCTTCTGCCAACTCCAGGGTGTGGATCATCCAATTTTTAGGCTCCTGAAGCCAACCCCAGGGTCTCTTTGAAGTAATGTTTGGGCTCCTGCTGCTGCTGCTGCCAACTTCTGCCAACTCCAGGGTGTGATTCATCCAATTTTTGGGCTCCTGAAGCCAACCCCAGGGTCTCTTTAAAGTAATGTTTGGGCTCCTGCTGCTGCTGCTGCCAACTTCTGCCAACTCCAGGGTGTGATTCATCCAATTTTTGGGCTCCTGAAGCCAACCCCAGGGTCTCTTTAAAGTAATATTTGGGCTCCTGCTGCTGCTGCTGTCAACTCCTGCCAACTCCAGGGTGTGATTCATCCAATTGTTGAGTTCCTGAAGCCAACCCCAGGGTCTCTTTAAAGTAATGTTTGGGCTCCTGCTGCTGCTGCTGCCAACTTCTGCCAACTCCAGGGTGTGATTCATCCAATTTTTAGGCTCCTGAAGCCAACCCCAGGGTCTCTTTGAAGTAATGTTTGGGCTCCTGCTGCTGCTGCTGCCAACTTCTGCCAACTCCAGGGTGTGATTCATCCAATTTTTGGGCTCCTGAAGCCAACCCCAGGGTCTCTTTAAAGTAATGTTTGGGCTCCTGCTGCTGCTGCTGCCAACTTCTGCCAACTCCAGGGTGTGATTCATCCAATTTTTGGGCTCCTGAAGCCAACTCCAGTGTATATTTGGGCTCCTGCTGCTGCTGCTGCCAACTCCAGTGTGTGATTCATCCAATTTTTGGGCTCCTGAAGCCAACTCCAGGGTCTCTTTGAAGTAATATTTGGGCTCCTGCTGCTGCTGCTGCCAACTTCTGCCAACTCTAGGGTGTGAATCATCCAATTTTTGGGCTCCTGAAGCCAACCCCAGGGTCTCTTTAAAGTAATATTTGGGCTCCTGCTGCTGCCAACTCCAGGGTGTGATTCATCCAATTTTTGGGCTCCTGAAGCCAACCCCAGTGTCTCTTTAAAGTAATGTTTGGGCTCCTACTGCTGCTGCCAACTCCAGGGTGTGATTCATCCAATTTTTGGGCTCCTGCTGCTGCCAACTCCAGTGTCTCTTTAAAGCAATGTTTGGGCTCCTGCCCCTCATAGTGATGCCACTTCAACTCTCTTGAATTCAATTGTGCCGCTCTGCGATTCTATTAGCGATGCCTCTGATCTGCATGTGATATTTATTCAAAGTATTATTTAACTTACCCAGCACGCATCCTGTGCGTGTTACAGCAAGGCAGAATGGTTTACAACCCTATTGAGGCTCTAGGAGGCTCAGAAATAGCCGTTTTTAATAGCGATTCGTCGCGAATTTATTCGGGTCGAAACGATTTTTGTCGGAAAATTCGGCGAATCAGTCGAATCGAATTTTTCAAAAGTTCGCTCATCTCTAATGCTTACCTAATGTTCTTCATTCTGTAATTATTTTTGGGATCCTTCGTGATATTTTCTGCTGTATGTGATTTTTTTGGCTGTGGTAAGGGTTAAAAAGTCTTTTGCTTAACATAAAATAATTAAGAAACATGGGTCAATTTAATAACATTTTTTTTTTTTTTAATTATTCTTATTTTTTTTTTCTTTTAAATGTCAAATTTTCAATATTAAAATTTGATTAAACTGTTAAAGGTTTTAATTTTTTTTTTTTTTAAATATAAAACATTAATATTTAAAAAACAAATAAACAAATGTGGCAGGCCCCAGGAATTTAGTCTTCACTGGTCCCCATTGAAGCAGCCAGCTCCTGGATGTCGCCCACCAGCCGATACACTGTCGCAGTCAGCTTTTGGAGTCTCTCCTGTGGTGTTTCTGTGTAAAGGAAGCATTAATTATTTCTAGGCAAATACATGTTTGATAGCTGTGAAATGAAATATTATTGATGTTCCAGCAAAGGCATGAGGCCATAGTTCATTATGCTAATGTATTAGGCTAGGGATCAGGCCTTGTTGTGAGGCATTTCCACTGAAGTTGGATCAGCCTGGAATTTGATTTTCCACTTTGATTTTAGGTATCATTCCACATCCAGACCTCCATGGGACATTTATTTGGATTTACAGTGATTATTTTTATGTTTTATTTTTCATATCACATGCAACTATTTCCATGGAAAACATATCATAATGTGGTTCATATTTCTACTCATGCAAAGATAGAACATTTCTCCATGGATGAGTAAATCATACATTTTAGAAACCTAAAATGGTTCAATTAAAAGGAAAGGCTTTAAAAAAAAGGCTGATAATACGGGGTAAACTTACCATGACCAAAGAAATAGTAACTGCAACCGATTAGAATGTTCATTTTGTTTAAAAGAAGAAACCTTATTGGCAATCAGTGATCTAAGCTATTTGAGAGGGCCTTAGCCCATACATATGTTGTGAGGTTGTGGAGTAGCATGCAAAACAAAAAGTAGCATTACAGTAAATGGCATTTTACCCAAGCAGTCCGCTTGATCCTTGAGCAAAGACCACAACATTCAGCAGTCCTCCACACTAGGTAATATTTGATTCTGGTTTTGATCTGTTTGTTCTGTAAGACCTATGCAAACAAACTGGTCAAACTGATGATTGTATTGAATGTTTATAGTGTAAAGTCTGATCATCCTTAAAAGGAAAGTCCACTTTCAATGGAATTTTTGAAAGTGTACAGTATATTTATGTATGCCAAAATGACATCCTTAATATGCTGAGCTGATCTAGTAGATTTTAAAGCTTCCCAGTGTTAGAAAATGTGTGTTTTATGCAAGCAATTTTCAGTACCTCCAATCTGTTGCTATTGGAAACATATACCAAGTCTGTACACCAAGATGAGAGAAGTTAGCCCTGTACACACAGATCACTGCTGTTGGGCATGTTTAAGGGTTTTAACCCTTGAAAATTAAAAAAAAACTGGGTCCCCCCTGAAGAGGGGAGTCCCTACGCCAATTTTTCTTGTAACCCTTGATAGTGCGGATAGCAGTTATATTTTATGTCATAAATCACTCTTTTCAGTTTGGGGCGTGTCCTGGTCAGAAACGGGGGGCTACCGATAAATATGAGGTAACATTGTAAATGTGATGAATGGGGCTTTACACACAAAAAACTCTGCTTTAAAAAAATATTTATTTTTAGTTTTTACACAAAATTATTATGAAAGCACAGACAACATGACAAACAAGTCACTTCACGTTAAAGCTCAGACTGCCAAAAAAAACTAAATACATTTTCCTGGAAATTCCTTCAAAACTCACAGTTAAACAGAGCATAGAATGGTAAAAAAAATGACCTGTCAACAGAGGGTGAGAAAATCTCAATTGGGCAGGCAGTTAAAATGGTTAAAAGTACCTATGCATGTTGGGTATTGTTCTTTCGGGGGACCTTGCGCTTGTTTGCATATTGATAGTTTGGAAAATTATGGTTTTTAATCTGCTTTTTCATAATTTTTTAGGAAATCCTGTGCAACCAAAGAATTCTTTGAGATATTACTTCCAGAAAGATGAGACCACTATAACAAGCCCCTCTCAGTCACCGCATCAGACGACTCTCAGTCACCGCATCAGGCTGCGGACATGCCATCTCCCAGTGTGTAATTCGAGGTAGCAGAGGTGCAAGGTCAAAAGTTCAAGCCAAGGTCGTAAAAGGGTGTCCAGAGAGCAGAGTAGAGGTCGAGGTTCAATTCTACCAACCTTGCTGGTTTCTTAGAGTGTCTTAGATGAAAGGACCTGATCAGAGTGGGTGAGTCCTCCTTCAGGCTGTAATCCTTCCAGGAATTGAAGACCTCTACCTCTTCTTCTAGAACCTAAGAGTTCCACCTCGTACTCCTCTTCTCCGTCAATATAAACAGGCTCAGGGGGTTTGACCAAGGGTTCTCAAAGATCGGCGTTCTTCAAAAGGGATACATGGAAGACAAGGTCAATCTTTAGCACAAGTTCATAAGCGACCTTGTTTATCCTCCTCTTGAACTTAAAATAACCAATATACCTAGGCATTGGAGGTTCAAGTGAAAGGTTGAAAGGCTGGCGAGTCCATGCACTTCTCGGTCTGGACACAGAAGAGGGTTTCCTGGAGCCTCTGGTGAACAGAAGATAAGCGGGAGCCCAAGTATAAGGTGCCCCTGGCAAAATCCATAAAGTCTAAGATAGCCTCTCAATCCTTCTTCCGGGGAGCTGGAAGAAAATGGGAAGAGAAATATAAGCACCAATGGAAAATAGCACAGGGCCTCTGAAAAAGGGTACAACGTCTCTTACTTTGAGGCTTGATGGGGCAGTCGGCTTAGAAATGTCCTGAAGCTCCACAATAAAGGCACATGTTGTTCGGCCTCTGGCGTTGCCAATCCTTGGGTGTGTCAGGCCAGCTCACAGATCCACACATTGGATCACCAGCAAAACAGGTTCAATGTAAAGAGGCTTGGTGTTTGCTACAGCAGGTAGGTTGCTTATGGGTTTTCCCATCTGCTCACTGTCTTTGGCTTTCAGCTCAGCTCAGTCCAGCTGAGGTGTGTAGTGCTGTCATGTGATTACTGCTATCATGTGTCAGGGAAGGCAGAGGAAACTTCCAACTGCATTGGTTCAGGAACCACAGTTCCAGGAATAGATGGGGTATATCGCTCGGGCACAGCCCCTGGTTTTGGAGAAACCTATTCTGTCATTCAACTTTTACCTTTGGTACCACAGGTCTGCCACTTTATCTCTTTTTGCTTCTTTTCTGTTGCCTAGACTAAGACCCCTCCATGTGGCCTCTTGGTATTGGCTGCTAGGGCAGTGGCCCCTGGAACTAGGATCCCCTTCCAGCAATTCCTCTATTTCTGCTGTACTCCATGTAACCTTCCTTCCACAACAAGCTCCTGATAAATGAAGTGCATGT
The DNA here is from genome assembly GCA_027917425.1 of Gastrophryne carolinensis. Classification (NCBI taxonomy): domain Eukaryota; kingdom Metazoa; phylum Chordata; class Amphibia; order Anura; family Microhylidae; genus Gastrophryne; species Gastrophryne carolinensis. Next base: position 54,378,838 of record CM051244.1, read on the forward strand.
TCCCATCAAGATAAAAAAAAAATCCCACCAACTAGCTCTACCTACATGTGTATATCCACTAGCCAATCAAATCACAATCAATTCCATAATATAACTAGAGGGAATTAAACCGCTTGGCCTTAGACCTACTTTATCTTTCTGCCTTTTTGAACTGGTGAATGAGACCTTTCGGTAGGTAGGAAGTCACTGTGCCCTGTTGCTCTTAGGTGACTTACCAGTACATTGTTTATACCCCCAAGTGCCCCAATTTTTGTGTGACGATGCTGCTTTGGGGCTTTTGTCCCATTGTTCCGCACCACTGGCATGGGTCTCGCACCACTGTGGGGTCACCAGCGATTGTTGCGGCTTCCAGGTAGAGCTGGCAGTGCAGGGCGGAGTGGAAGGTGTCGCCGCTTTGAGGTCACCGCAGCCGGGACTTCCTGGAGGAGTTGTGGAGGATTGTCACAGCGGTTGGGTGCTGCTGCAAGGATCACTGCTGGTGATTGTTGCGGCAGTCACATGCCGCTGTGACCGGGACTGGGGGTGCTGGGTGGAGTTCCCACTATGCCACTCAGGTGTCACTGTAAACATGACTTTTGTGTGGAGCCAGTGGTGCTAGGCATTTGGGTGCTGCTGTGACTGGGACATCTGGGTGGAGCCACTGGTGTTGGGCGATGGCGTCACTGTGAGTGGGACTTCTGGTGCTGTGATGGGTAAGCGACGCAGAGCGAGGTTGTGGGGAAGTGAAAGAGATAATGAGTGACAGAGAGAAATTGTTGCTGTCTATGAGAGAGAGAGTTGTGGGGTTACTTGCCTGCCTCTGTGTTTGTGTGTGGCGGGGGGCTTGCCTGCCTCTGTGTTTGTTGTGTGCAGGAGGGCTTGCATGTGTGCGTGTGTGTGGAGGGGTTGCCTGGTGGTTGCCTTGGGGTTTGCATGTATGCATGCATGCTGGGAGCTTGCCTGCCTGTGTGCAGGGGGTTTGCATGTATGCATGTGTGCGGGGGGGGGGGGCTTGCCAGCATGTGTGTGTGCAGGGGGTGCTTGCCTGCCTCTGTGCATGTGTGCGGCGGGGGGCGCTCGCCTGTGTGTGTTCAGGGAGGCTTGTCTGCCTGTGTGTGTGTGTATGCGGCAGGGGGTACTTGTCTGCCTGTGTGTGTGTGGGGGGACTTGGTTGTCTGTGTGCATGGGGCTTGCTTGTCTGTGGGCTTATGTGTATTAATACTATTATGTCATTCTTGGTGGTGTTTTCCTTTAAGAGCGTGGCTAGGGGCGTGGCTGGGGTGGGGTTTAATGACAAAAAATACTGCGCCATTGGGATGTATGCATTGTTTAATTAGGGTTAATTTAAACAGCAAACCTCAGATTTTTTTCCTGATTCTTTGGAACCAGCATGTTTCTAAACCTGGCTTTGCATGCAAACACAGATCAGTCAATTCTTCCCTAAATATAAGAAGAGTTTTAACAACTGTTTTGGAATGTTATTATCTCTTTCCCTTTTAGTTTTAGATTCTTCTGAACCTCCCTAACCTCACTTTAATGGAATATGTACATCTCCAGCTGAGTGTAAGAGAAAACTAGAAATATTACCTTTCCCCAGTGTAAACTTTGCTCTTCTGTAGAAACCCTTCGCAGAAGAGATCCCTAAGATGATCAGCCAAGAATCACAAAGGAAAGAAACATTTTGTTTTTCAGCCCGAATAGTACTTAGTGAACGGGCAAAAACGCACTACACACGACTGCGCTCCTATTTATTTATGCTGTATTTATACTGAGGAGCCCCAGTTTCAGCCTTGTTCGGAGCAGTGGCCCTAGATGAGCCTGTAATATAAACAATTTTAATTTATGCAGGATATTTTAAATAAAAAGAACAGCTCAAAAGGAGATAAATCAAATGAAAACTAGCTTGGTGACTTCATTCTTAAATAAACAAAAAAGTTGTCTCTATAGTTCCCATAATGTTTATGCTACATCTTCGAAAGTGTCCAAGAGACGGCACTACAGCTCAGTTGACCTTTAGCAAACCTTATAATGGAGGCTGTTCAGAATATTAATTGTTTTTTAGGTAGCGAGAGGTCATGTACCTCATAAGAAGAGAAGAATGTTTGTGTTTTCTGCAACATATCTACTTAATCCTTAATACACTTCCCTCCTTCAAATAACATTATTAAAGAGAGCCATTTCCTACCTAATGGGTGTGGGGTCGGCCCATTGTGGCAGGCTCAGGGACAGGCTGGATCTCCCCGCATTGACCCAGACAACCTCCTGCAATCCTTATCTTCACCTCGATCTTTGGCCAAAATGTTGCCCCGTGATTGGCCATCGGTGCTCACATCTTATTTAGTGTTGAGCAGAATCTCCAGAACATACCTACCCAACGAGTATCTTCAGTTTTCAACTCAAACTGTTCAAAACAGCGCCAATTTACAGCTCAAATAAATACTTTTTTTTTTATAATATGCCCTTTCAACCAAATGGGCACATGCATCCATGTGTCTCTTGCTCCAGGTCCATGTTTCTCTTCCTCTATGCCCATGCGTCTCCTTCTCCATGTCTATGTGTCTCTTGCTCCATGCCCATGTGTCTCTTTCTCTATGCCCACGTGTCTCTTCCTCTATGCCCATGTGTCTCCTTCTCCATGTCTATGTATCTCTTGCTTCATGTCTGTGTGTCTTGCTTCATGCTCATGTGTCTCTTTCTCCTTGCTCATGTGTCTTTCTCCATGCTCATGTGTCTCTTTCTCCATGCTCGTGTGTCTCTTTCTCCATGCTCGTGTGTCTCTTTCTCCATGCTCGTGTGTCTCTTTCTCCATGCTCGTGTGTCTCTTTCTCCATGCTCGTGTGTCTCTTCCTCCATGCCCATGAGTCTCCTCCTTCATGCCCATGTGTCTCTTCCTCCATGCCCATGTGTCTCTTCCTCCATGCCCATGTGTCTCTTCCTCCATGCCCATGTGTCTCTCCTCCATGCCCATGTGTCTCTTCCTCCATGCCCATGTGTCTCTTCCCTCCATGCCCATGTTTCTCCTCCTTCCTGCTATGTGTCTCTTCCTTCATGCCCATGTGTCTCTTCCTTCATGCCCACGTTTCTCTTCCTCCATGCCCACGTTTCTCTTCCTCCATGCCCATGTTTCTTTTCCTCCATGCCCATGTTTCTTTTCCTCCATGCCCATGTTTCTTTTCCTCCATGCCCATGTTTCTTTTCCTCCATGCCCATGTTTCTTTTCCTCCATGCCCATGTTTCTCTTCCTCCATGCCCACACTGTGCGGCATCCCAATTTGGGATGCCCTTAACCCTTTAAGTGCCAGCCTACCTAGAGTTTTTGTCACCCTTTTTTGCCAGACCACTTTTTACTATTTTGAGCTACATATGTTCAACTTTGATTTTTGTGTCTCTTTCTCCATGCTCGTGTGTCTCTTTCTCCATGCTCGTGTGTCTCTTCCTCCATGCCCATGAGTCTCCTCCTTCATGCCCATGTGTCTCTTCCTCCATGCCCATGTGTCTCTTCCTCCATGCCCATGTGTCTCTTCCTCCATGCCCATGTGTCTCTTCCTCCATGCCCATGTTTCTCTTCCTCCATGCCCATGTTTCTCTTCCTCCATGCCCACGTGTCTCTTTCTCTATGCCCACGTGTCTCTTTCTCTATTCCCACATGTCTCTTCCTCTATGCCCATGTGTCTCCTTCTCCATGTCTATGTATCTCTTGCTTCATGTCTGTGTGTCTTGCTTCATGCTCATGTGTCTCTTTCTCCATGCTCGTGTGTCTCTTTCTCCTTGCTCATGTCTCTTTCTCCATGCTCGTGTGTCTCTTTCTCCATGCTTGTGTGTCTTTCTCCATGCTCGTGTGTCTCTTTCTCCATGCTCGTGTGTCTCTTTCTCCATGCTCGTGTGTCTCTTTCTCCATGCTCGTGTGTCTCTTTCTCCATGCTCGTGTGTCTCTTCTCCATGCTCGTGTGTCTCCTCCTTCATGCCCATGTGTCTCCTCCTTCATGCCCATGTGTCTCCTCCTTCATGCCCATGTTTCTCTTCCTCCATGCCCACACTGTGCGGCATCCCAATTTGGGATGCCCTTAACCCTTTAAGTGCCAGCCTACCTAGAGTTTTTGTCACCCTTTTTTGCCAGACCACTTTTTACTATTTTGAGCTACATATGTTCAACTTTGATTTTTGAAGGGATTTTCCAGGAAAATTATATATTGTTTTTTAAGCAGAGTCTGAACTTCAACATGCAATGTCTTGTTTGGCCTTTTTTTATTGTATTCTCAATACTTTTGGGTGAAGTGTGTGCAAAAAAAAAAATGCAATTTGTAGTGTTTTTTTGTAATAAAAAATGTAAGTTTGTCAATAAAATCTTATTGCGCGTGAAACCCCAATTTCTCCTGGTCACAGCAGTACCACATATGTGTAGGTAGACACCCTTTCCTGCCCAGGAGACTCCCCCAAACTGAAACAGAGCTTTAGAAGATTTTCAGATAAAATACAACTGTGATATGTACTAAGCGCACCTTGCAGAGTTTACAGAAAAACAACCCTTAACATTTGAAATACCCCCACAAACTATATATTCTCTGGAAGTACACACCTCAAGCTTTCTAGGCGTACCAGACTTTTTTATGTGGGTGTTGTGGAAGTAATCCCTCAATCAATTTTTTGGTTGCACAGAGTTTCCCTAAAAAAGAATAAAAAAGAAGAATCAAAGCCACATTTTCCTAAAAAAACTATATGCAAACAGAAAAAAACAAGTAAAATCTGAAAAAGCAACATCCCCCGAACAGAACGATACCCAACATGCATAGGTACTGTCAAGGGAAGAGTTGGCAAACACCACAAAGTAAAGCATGTGCGTAACGGTAATTTTACTTGAAAATTTCAGCTCTGCAAAGTGCGCACCTTGCGATTTTTAAACTAAAACAACCCTTTACATTTGGAATATCCCCCATAAACCATATATTGCCTGAAAGTACACATGTTAAGCTTTGTAAGTGTACCCATCTTGTTGTAGTGGGCTCATCTTTCTTGAATTAATCCCTTAAAGAATTCTTAGGTTGCACAGGGTTTTCCTAACAAAATTATAAAAAAGCAGAATAAAAAACATGTTTTCCTAAAATATCAATATGCAAACAAAAAAAAAAAAGCTAAATCTGAAAGCGCAAGGTCCTCCGAGCAGAACAATACCCAACATGCATAGGTACTATTAACCCTTTTATTTGCCAGCCTACTTGAAGTTTTGTCACCCTCTATTGACAGGTCATTTTTCCCCATTTTGCGCCATGTTTAACCGTGATTTTTGCTGGAATTTCCAGAAAAATGATATACATATTTTTTGCAGCAGAGTTTAGGCTTTAACATGAAATGTCTTGTTTGTAATTTTTCTACTGTTTTTTAAATATTTTTGCGTAAAAAAACTAAATAAAAATATAATATAATATAAAACTAAATAAAAAATAAATAAAATAATATTTTTTAGACAATTGTCTCCTTTATTTTAAATAAAACATTTGTCTTATTAAAGAAAACCATATTGCATGTGAAAGCCCCATTTCTCCCGATTACAACGGTACCACATATGGATCGGTAGCCCCCCCATTCTTGCCCAGGAGACCAGCCCAAACTGAAAAGAGCACTTTATAACATTTACAAATAAAATACTACTATCCACACTATAAACATAAGGGGTTCATTTAAAAAAAAATGACATAGGGTCCCCCTTCCTGGGGGGGTGGCATTTTTTTGGGGGGGAATTTTAAGGGTTAAAAACCCTTAAAAATAAAAAATGATGTGGGGTCCCCTTACCCATCATAACCAGCCCGGGACCAGGTATGGGGGCTTGTAGGAACAGGGCGAAGAGGCCAGTTTTGGTCGCACCCCGCCCTGCCAGCTACAAGCTCCGTGGGCCGGGCTCTTCTGCCCCCCCGGGCTTTGGGGAGGCAGGTAATTGGGGTGCCGGGGGTTAATGGCAAGTCACCCGCTAGCCGCAGGTGACTTGCCAGCCCCCAGCCTTGTGAACTGGTATAGGGGTCCCATGAATCCCTTACCAGTTCACAAAGGGTTAAATGTAAAATAAAACACACAGACACATGGAGAACAAAAAAAATATATATTTTTTTTATACTTACCTCCCATCCATCCCTGGGCACTGTGTCCCACGCTGATCAGCCTGGCTTCTGCTCTCCTGCTGCTGCTGCTGCTGGAAGCCTTATATAGCTGCTGGGCGACAGATCATAAGGGGTTAATTTAAAAATAAAAATGACATAGAGTCTCCCCTCCCGGGGGGGGACCCCATTTTTTGGGGGAATTTTAAGGGTTAGGGTTAGGCTAACCCTAACCCTTAAATATCCCAAAAAAGTGATGTAGGGTCCCCCCTACCCATCATAACCAGCCCGGGACCAGCTATGCAGGGCTTGTAGAACAGGGTGCAGGGGCCAGCTTTTGTGGTCCCCCGCCCTGCAGCCTACAAGCCCACATACCCTGTGTGGGCCCGGGCTCTTCTGCCCCCCCCCGGGCTTTGGGGAGGCAGGTAATAGGGGTTAAAGAGTAACTATGGTCAGAATTAAATAGTCCATCTTTAATATGCAGCCACTAAAAGAAAGCATCAGTAAAGACATATAAAGGTCCATTCATGGTTGGTGTGATGGTGAGTTTGCACACACTATTTGGAGCATCAAGTCAAGCCCGGGCCTCCATCTGATTCATAGTCATCAAAATAGGATGCACTTTCATTTTGGGGTCAATTTGTGCACTAGCGTTCCCCATTGCGCCTGAAATTTTCTGCTAGCCTCCTTTATGAGCACCAAGCTGTTTCTGCACCTGATTTATGGTATATTTAGAGGGCAGAAAAGCATGCGCAAATGTGACAACTTGAGAGTGAATTTCCTCCAGCAAATAGGTGGAGAAAAAAGACGATTCCAATGAGTAACAGGCTTATTTCATTCCAAAATCACATGCCGGGGGCATCCTACATGTTTATGAACAATGAAAGTGTCAGCCGCAAGTTCTTAAAAATGAAACTACAAACAAGTGCCCAAGGTTTAGCACAGTTAAGCAAAATCAAAAATGATAAAAAAAATTATAGTTGAATTATTAAGCATTAACATGCAAAACAAACAGGGAAGGGGGGGTTAAAAATGTGGGGTTAAGAAAATGTTAAGGGTTAACTGGAATGAGAATATCCCCCCGAAAAATGGGGGGGGGGGGGGGTTCTCCAGAAAAAAAACTCCAAAATGGTGAATACAGCCTTACAGAAATGGGAGAGTTCAAATCGCTATGGAGAAACAGTAAAGGAAAGGGAAGAACACGAGGGACTATTGGGAGCAGTTAAGTGCTTAGCTGGCCAAATGTGCACGGGTCACGGGTGGCCATTTGTGCTTCAAAACAGAAGATGCTACCTTGCGGAAGATTCCCAGTCGCTTGCCATGTGGTGCACACGCAGCCATGAATCATGCTGACTAGGCACATGCAGAATCCTTTGCGCTCCACTTTTGCGTTTTTGCGCACCGACCATGAATCGACCCTATATAGTCTGGTGCCTCTGGTTACTCCCCTCCATGTGACTGAGCGTAACTATAGAGGGGAGAGGCACAGAGGTATCACAGTGATGCATAGTCACATGGAGTGAAGTCCCCAGAGACCCTGCCAGGGTAGAAGGTCCGTTTGTATATCAGATGCCAACAGGGTGGCTACTAAAGCTCCTGGAAGCAGCAAAAGAGGATGTGCTCATCAGACCTGCTGAGAGAGACAGAATGTAGGAAGGAAGGAAGACGCGGGGGTGAGTAATGTTAATTTAAATTTATTTTTTCGTGTATGTGATCTGTGGGGGGTCCACGTCTGGTTGGTCTGTATGCACTTTTGTTCATTTCTTTCTCCTTCACTTCCATCACCACGGCGTGTTTTCCTGCTCAATGGTATGTTATTCTGCTTTATTTTTGTACACTCATGTGGATCTGAATTGATTAATAGGTGGGTTTAGCACATTTTTTGTCGTATTTTTGCACTTTTGCATCTGAGAGCATACTAGTTATAGTATATAGGATTTTGATACACACTTTTAATGGAGAGTATTTTACTTTTTACATACCTCCAGTGCCCCCTTGTGGTTTTAAATGTTTATGTCATGTAGTTGTTATTGTATAGTCTTAATGTTCATTGTGATTGTAAATATATGTAATTAGTCAATAAATTTGAATATTTTTTAGACCCTTAAAGTGGTGCAACTGTTTCATCCTTGGCACTTTTTAGAGGGTACTGTGGGTGTCCCTCTTTTCTTGCAGTGTATGTGACTGTTTTTACTAATACTTTAAATAACTGTGACCTTGAAAGGGGTCCCATGAAACCCTAAGCCAGTTCAAATGGTAGCAGGACCAGCAAGTCCCCTATTGGCATGCCAGCATTTTATTTTTCTGTGCCGGGGGCTTTGTGTTGCCAATAATTGAAAAATACAATATTTTGACTTGAAATATGATCATTAGATTTTTTTATAAAGTTGCCCAGAGCGTATGTAAAATAAAAAAGCCAGTGAACAACAACTGTTTGCTGTGCAAAATAAAATTGACAAAAAACTTTTATGGGGACTACATTCAGTTTGTGCATGTAGAAACACATTATGTAGATGTAGCAAGTGATTCTTCATCATAACAGACATTAGTCAAAAATAGGAAAGAACAGTCAGGAGAACATCGGCATTCCATCAATTTCAGGGGGAAATGTATTAATCTGACAAGGGACATCAATAATGACTTTTGAAAAACTTTTTAGAACTTTGTCAACTTTTCATCTAAAACAAAATCTTCGCACAAGTTCTTTAAAACAGTAGAATTATAGCGGATTCCTAGACAGGTCTGTGGCCAAACCCAAGATAACATTTCCCCTAATGCAAACGATCATACGCACATTCTTATGTAGCACACCTGTAGGTGGCGCTTAACTCACATATCTAGTACATTGGCAGAAACAGTGTGTTAACTGTCTGCCCCCTGCTAGATACAAAAAGAGGGGGGGGGGGGGGGGCAGAATTCATAGAGGGACTAATGTGGCAGGGGAGTTTGTGGGGGGGCTACTGCCTGCCCCACCCCACCAAGATGGCAGCCCCAATCAAGGCTAGCGAAGATGGAGATGTAGACTGCCTAACCACCAACCCACCAATGGAGATGCGGACCACCTGACCACCCACCCGCCAATGGAGATACGCCTGCCCACCCACCAGCCGATGGAGATGTTGGCCAGATGTCTGTAAGCATCATGGAGCTGCTACCCTGCCTGTCTGATTCCCACCAACCACCAACCCACCCTGCCCACATCTGCATGCCCACCTAGTCAACCACCTTCCTGCCCTCCTACCCGGCAGCCATCATGCCCACCCATCTACCCACCCACCTGCATGTCCATCTACCCCCCCACCCACCTGCATGTCCACCTACCTGCATCCTCACCTACTCACCCGCCTGCCAGCCCACCCACCTACCTGCTTGCTCAACCTCCCACCCACCTACCTGCTTGCTCGCCTACCCACCCACATACATGCCTAACTGCCCTCATGATTGGTTATCCTGCATGCCCACCTACTCACCCCAACCCACCTGCCTGCCATCATGCCCACCCATCCACCTACCTACTTGCCAGCATGCCCACCTACCCACCCACCTGCATGTCCACCTACCTGCATTTTTACCTACTTACCCACCTGTCTGCAAGCCCACCCACCTACCTGCTTGGTCACCCACCTACCTACCTACCTGCTTGCTCGCCTACCCACCCACCCGCATACATGCCCACCTGCCATCATGATTGGTTATCCTGCATGCCCACCTACTCACCCGCCAACTTGTCTGCCATCATGCCCGCCCATCCACCCACCCACCTGCCGGCATGTCCACCTAGCCACCTTCATACCCACCTACCCAGTTGGTTTCCAACTTGCACCAAGTGCATCAAGGCATCTGAGTCCTGCCGCCCCCGAGCACTTGGGCCACTTGGCCCTGCACCCCCATTCTCCTCTTTTTGTTTCAAGGATACCCTTTTTTTCTATGTAACATTTTACTCTGTACGTAAACCATCTGGTTGTAAATCACTTGGGAATATATTGGTGCTAATTAATAAATAAATATTATTATTCTCATAAGACTGTTTGAAATGTAGTCTATATGTATGTCTGGGGCCACTGCAAGCATTTTTTCTTCTGAGCACTGGTTAGGGGTGGTGAGATAGTATATATAGTATATACAACTGCAAGCCTCTGGATGATCCTTCAGCAGCTTCAAACGTCTGTTTGCTGCTTTCTAATAGCATTTTACCAGCTGCTCTTTGAACCCGATGAATTTGTCTGCCTATATCTGCACAACCCTATCAGTGCTCTGAATCATCCACAAATCTCTACATAATACGAGGATCAAACTTATGTTTTTGTGAAATATCTAATGTTTTCATCCCATTTCTAAGGCATTATCTGATGCTTTTTGGCAGCAGGGAGATCCTTTTTCTTTAAAAGTTGTATATATATGTTGGAAGCAGAATTGGAGCATTGGAGCAGTTTCAATTATCCTACTGTATCTTGGGAGAGCACATTTGATAAAGATGGTGGTTTTCCCCAAATTATTATTTATTATTTAATAGGGATTGAACATTTGGCACGATCGAAATGGGCAAGAGGTTTGCAGGTTCAGCCTATGACACTGTCTTTTACATCCTGTCCCCCTATCAGCTCAGCAAAGCGGGACAGGATTGCTTCTCCATTCCTCTTATGTTTATCCTATCACATGCGCAGACAGTACATTTGGGAGTGCGCCCATGCATTTTGGGACTGCGCATATGCACTTTGGGTGGGAGGGCATTTGCTTTGGGAGTGTGGGCATGTGCTTTGGGAGGTGTGTTTTCTGAGGAATGTTATCCTGAGTATCTCAGTGAAAATTACCTAGACTGGATCAGGGGGAGTCCTTGGATATCATATATCTTGACTTTTCTAAATTATTTGATACTTTGCCACAAGGCTTGAACTTAGGAAACAGATCACCATTACCAGCAGAGTACCTCAAGGGACAGTTCTGAGCCCAATTCTTTTCAGTATATATATATATATATATATATATATATATATATATATATATATATATATATATATTAATGACATAGGGAATGGATTTACCATTGCAAATGATACGGGCAGGCTGATTCATTACTAACGCCAGATAGCGACAGATGAGCATCTGTAGCGCGGATTTCAGAGGGACCGCTAGTAGTCGCTGTGCTCGGCCATGGTTCTTTGCCTCAGTCGCAGGCCGGCATTGATGAATATGATGTGTGAGTCGCAGTACTACCCTGTATGGGAGAGAACGGTAGCGCCAGCTCAGTGCGACCGACTCACACCACATTCATCAAAAAAACAGCCTTAAACAGCGTCGGCGCTCAAAATCATGTAGTTGTAGCCCATAGCACCAGAGGCTGTGTAATTAAAGTCTGTTTTTGAACATATATCCACTAGTAACAAAGCGAAAACATATGGAATTACATTGTTATTACATTGTAACATGAACACTTTAATACCAGACAAGTAAGGGCAATTCTGCATACAAATATTATTAATCCAAAAAGTTTGCAAAAATGTCATTTTCTTGCCCAGGATACATGTCAGAAAGTTTTTACATTTTATTTAAAAAAAATGTAAAAAATTGGGATCAGGAAAGGAATTTAAGGATCGTCCATAGAAATGTATGGGAGATCGCCAGGTAGCGAGAGGTAAGACGTGGTGCTCTGCAAGGCAGAACACCGGCGCTGTACGCTGAGCCTGGGATAATGATGAATTGGACGCTACATGGTGTTGTTTCACGCTCACCAGATTCGGCTTCATAAATATGGAATTGCGTGCCTTGTCCAGTGTTCACCTGCCGCTACCTGCCGCTACCTGCCGCTACCTGCCACTTAATAGGCACTACCTGTCGCTATCCCTTCATGAAAAAGGCCCTTTGATAAATTGGAAGTATGGGCAGTGAAATGGCAAATAAAGTTTAACACAGATAAATGTAAGGTTATGCTCATGGGAAGGAGAAATTTGTGCCATGCTTACACACTAAATAAGGAAATGCTTGGTAAAACTACAACAGAAAAAGACCTAGGGGTTTTAATTGACAATAAACCAGGCAGCAGCTTCCAGGATCATGGGATGTATCAAAAGGGGCATAGGTGCCCATAATCAGAGCATTATTTTATCACTCTGTCATTGGTCAGACCCCACACAGAATACTGTGTACAGTTCTGGGCAACTGTGCTTAGGAAGGACATATCAGAAGTGGAGCGTGTTCAAAGGAGAGCACCTAAGTTAATAAAAGGAGTGCGGGGACTAGAGTACCCTGAAAGATTGTCAAAATTAGGTTTATTTAGGCCCTTATTTATCACGGGCTAGCGCCAGGTAGTGTCTGACGAGCGCCAGGTAGCGGCAGCTAACGGCGACTACCGACTCAAGTACGCCCGGCGGCGCTCACAATGACGCATTTATCAAGCAAAATGAGGCTAGCGCCGGAGAGAGCGACGGCTAGCGCGGCATTCATCATGAAGCCGCCTGGACCGAACAGCGCCACTGCAAATTCCCTCACAGCGCCAGGTATGAGCTGTCGCTCCCTGGTGATGTCCAATGCATTTCAATGGAGCAATCTATAATTAATCATAATTAATTGGTATTAATTTTTTTTTTTTTTTTTTTTTAATGTCAAAAATTCGGAGACCACTTCTGCAATGTTAGGATTTATTTTTAAGTAAAAAAAAAATTAAAAAAAAATTTGTGCAGAATTGATCTAACAGGTCTGAGATTAATGTATTCATATTACAAAATGATTCTAAAAACATGTATAATGTTACATTCAAAAAATATGGTTGTTTAGGGGTTAAAAACTAGTTAATACACATCGCCGCCAGCGCTCTGGGGTTTAAACAAGGAATGGACAGCGACAGCACATTCGGAGCGTGATTTGTTAATGAATATGAAGCTAGCCGTTCGCTCTGGCCATTCGTTGTCAGGCGCTCACATACAACGCTGAACCTGTGAAACAGCGACCCCCCAGCCCGTATTCAACATTACCGCACACCGACTGAGTCGCTGTCATCAAGCTAACGCCGGCCAAGCACAGCGAATACTGGCTGGCGCTGTGAAAATAACGCTACAGTCGCTTATCTGGCGCTACCTGGCGCTATTAATGAATCGGCCTCATAGTTTAGAAAAGTGACGCCTGAGGGGTGATCTAATAATTATGTATAAATATATTTGGGGTCAATATGTTGTTTTGTGTGTTTTGTTTGTGTTTTTGCTAAACTTTGGGGCACAAAATCCACATTTTATTGTTTTGACTTTAATTTTTGCGATTTTGACAACTTTTTATCAAAAACAAAAAAAAAAGTGTTCAATCCTTAAAGAGTACTTGCGGCAGAATTTGCCATTGTTCAAAAACATGCAGGATACTGCCGGCATGTGTTTTCGGAATGAAATAAGTTACTGATTGGAATCAGCAGTTTCCTTTAATATTTTGGAAAATGTTTTTATTACCAATGTAAATGTAATGTAAACAATGTATCATTGATTATTTTACAACTCCATCATGCAGAAAGTTTTGCACTTGTACATTAGGCAATAAATATCTTTTGAACTAAAAATAGTATATATAGCCCACATACCAACAAACTGCTTTTAAACATAAAAAAATAATTTATTAGAAAATTGCATAGTACACAGTTGATTCATAAAACAAAAACAGTAGATCAAGATTGATGGATCAGTATCGGGACTGTACAAAATGATATACTTCAATCAATTATAATTACCAATAGTGTGGTATACCAAGAATGTCCACTAGCTGTCACTCAGCCCTATCAGATTCACAGCATAATCAAATACAATTCAATGCCTAATGCCCCAAGGTAAAGAGTCACACAAAAAAACAGGGAAATATGCCAATTTGTTCCCCCTATAAAATGTAGGAAGTCACAGGAAATCACAAATTACTTATTCACTGTTAGACATAATAATCTTGTCACGCTCGGGGTAACTCCAGCCCTCTTGGTAAGCTCACAACCCCCAATCTCCTCAGCCAGCTTCACCTGTAGGAGCCCCCGCTTGCCGGGACGCAGAATACGCCTACCCGGGATCGGTTGCCCCCAGGACTTAATGGCTCATGTGAGCTTATATGTAGGAGGTCTGGAGAACCAATAGCTAGAGCGTTGGCAGAGGAAGTCCAGAGACAGGCCAGAGGTCGACAGCGGGAAGACAGAGATTGTAGCGGCACCAGGGATAAGGCAATTCGAAGTCAGGATACAGGCAGGGGTCGGCAACAGGGTTTCAGATCGAGAGTGGTCGGTACAATCAAGGTCGGCAACAGGAGTTCAGATCGAGAGTGGTCGGTACAATCAAGGTCGGCAACAGGAGTTCAGATCAAGAGTGGTCGGTACAATCAAGGTCGGCAACAGGAGTTCAGATCGGCAATATTCACAAGACAAGCTAGGTACTAGGCGCTATCACAGGCGCCGAGCAACTGACCGACAGAAACCTTTATAGGGACAGACAGATGGAGCATAGGAGTGTGATTGGTGCACATGGGATGCAGCATGTGATTGGGTCAGGGCGTATAGCCTAATATTCCCTAACTTAGGGCTCATTGGCCCAGCCCTGAACTCTGGGCTCATTGGCCCATAACTGTGAGGGGGAACTTCCCCCCTGGCTGAGCCCGTCTACAGTTTCTTCCTCCGGTGGGCACGCAGACAGCAGCGAGCACGATGCAGGGAGGCAGGAGGAAGGACGGCCGTGCGCGCGCCCGCAGCAGGCCGCCGAGCGGGAGCTGCTGCTGCGGCCGGCTGCCCGGAGACGGCGCTGGAACGGGGCCCAGGTAAGCGCCGATTCCTGACAAATCTCTTATTAACAGCTATTATTAGAGGATCAGGGATCATTATGGCTGACACTTATTGAGTGATCATTAATAACTATTAATAACAATCACTTAGTAACTGTCAGACATAATGACTCCATATTACCTGTTCATTGGACAAGGTCAAACTGCATCAGTGAAAGGCATTTTATAAGGTAGTGTGTAGTATGTTTGTCTTACATGGACTTAGGGGCCCGAGTTTAGCAAATATGTGTTAATAGCTGTCCAGCTTGGTGTGGGGCAACCTGTTAATACATACACTGCCACTAGCTGGAGGGATTTTGTCTGCTCCTTGTTGCACTGCAAAAATCGGCCCTGTGATTGGCCATCGTCGGTCATCTGGTCTGTACTCCATAACCAGTGCAAACCAAGTGACCGCCAGGGCCCAGTTACTGGGCCACATTTTCACCAGTGGATTGAGAAGCAGGTAATAATTTCTCCTTCTGGTGATGGTGTAAGCATGGGGGGGCATCACTAATCGAGATGCCCCTACGCAGGGACCTAAATTGGCTCCTTCCTGGCTCCCCGCTTCTCATCACTGCATAGTATAACAAAATTCCCATTAATGTAAAGCAAGAATCAATGCAGTTAAAGCGGAACAAAACCCTGGACACCCAGTCATGAAATCTAAAAGACTCCAGGGCCAGTCACTGCTCTTCCTCCAGGGGATGCCCCACTGTGTGAAACCCCCCAGATTGCCAGTATTTACTCACCTCTCCACCGTCCAATGGAGAATGTGTGGCCTCTCCTCCAATCAGAGCCATTTGCCTTTCCTATGTCATTCGGAAAACAGATCTGATTGTTTCCAATGGGGAGCTAGAGTGGCCACATCCCCAGCATCTTTGGGCTGTGCTCATGCTACTGCCCCAGCCATTCAGGTAGGCAGGGGCAGGAGCACACTTGCTGCCAACGATGTGGCAGTTTGCATTCCCCATTGAAGTCAATCAAGCAATTTGCCAAATGACATAGGCACAGCAAATGACTCTGATTGGACTAGAGCACACGCATACACCATTGTACTGGCAGAGGTGAGTTTTACAGAGAATTCTGTGGGTTTCATACAGTGGGGGTACGCAATTCCGGATGCCTCGGGGCCACGGAACAAAGCCCGGGATAGTCAAAATCTGCTTTAAGATGAATTGCCTAAATTACTATTTTTCAATCTCTTTTTTGGTGGATTTAATAGATCTTCATCAAGTTTAAGTCTCATCACTAATATGGCGTTGTCATTGTCACAAGGTTTATGTAGGGGTCTAGATGTAAACAGGAACATGTCAGTTAGTTAATAGGAAACCCTTGTACATACAGTTAATAGATTAAACCTTTTTATAGTTTATAGCCATAACAGTGTATAGTGGTTGTAGTACCTTTATTCCGACTCAAGATGACAGCAGGAAAACCAGGCCATAGAGAATCATTGGGCCATAGACTGGAATGGAGACGGTTCTGAAAGGTAAGGTAGATGCTTGGTAGAGACAGAGTAACAACCAGGAGGATAGTGATTGGTTGGAAGGTCTGTGAGGGAACAGCCTATCACATGCATGATGATAAACATGTGATGGAAGGTTCTAGAAGGAAGCTATAGGTTATATAAGAGAGACCCTGTAACTAGTGTTCTATACTACTTGAATTGCAGAGGAGCAGACATGAGACCAGTCCCTGTCAGAGTGTGTAAGGTAGAGCTCCAGCCCAATGGCAGTGGCCACCGTTAGGCACTCAGTGAAGGAAGTCTTGGGAATCCTTATCTGGAAGCAAGACCTTCTGGCTGATCTTCGACTGTGGATATGACAGGATAGAATATAACTGGAAGGATGTATGAACCTGTGCCATGTCTTGATGTCAACTGTTGGAGTCAATAAAGAGGAACTCTGCTTTCATCTATCAGCTTGTGTATCATCTTTGTGAGTTGCACAGTGAGTACCAACATCCCCTGCGGTAGGGCCCCAGCACAGACACACTTGGAGCACCCTGGGCGATATAGTCCCACTGGTAAACCTGGCCTAATAACACCCAATCTCCACCAGTGAACACAATGGTTTAGCTGTATTTGTGATTTGGGGTCTGAGAATCTGTTTAAGTTTGGAAAATTGCCAACTACTGTAAGAATTAATCATTCCCCTGGGGCGACTCGATCGGGGGAGCCCCAATGTGTGAAACCCCCCAGATCGCCAAGGACAACTCACCTCTTCCCGGTCCTATGGCGCATGCGTGGCCACTCGTCCTATCAGCATGCTCAGTGCCGCTGCCGTCACGTCGTCTAAGCCTTCGTCTAAGACCAGCGGCTCCCAGCACGCTGGCGGGCACATCCCACCGCTTCCCTCTGACAGGGAGCGTGCCCAAACCGGCCATTCACAAATGCCTGGCTTGGGCACGCGCACTGCTAGAGAAATAGCGGGGATGCGGCAGCGGCTCACTATTGCGCCATTGGACTGGTAAACAAGGTAAGTGTATGGGGTGACCTAGTGGGTTTCACACAGTGGGGCATCCCGATTTTGGATGCCCCGGGGAGGGAATTGATCGCCCCGGGAATCTATAAGATCAACAATCAACGTGGGTTCTAGTCCACTTTAACTATGGTAGATGGGTTCTGCAAATTTCCAGATCTGTAAAATCCCCAGTAAAGAGAAAAGTATTTTCAAAATTGTCTTTTTATACCTTATCTAAAAGCGTGTCTCCTCTGACCCATTTGTTAGAGTTTGAGAGGAGGTTTGTGATCAGGGGTAAGGACCAAAACCCAGGATAGTCAAAATCCTGGGTTTTGGTCCACTTTAAGGAAGAGCCCTATTCATTGGAACTGATATCTGCCTTGCAGGTCACGAGATTCTAAGTTTTCTTATGCAGCCCTTTGGTAGTTGGACTGTGAAGAGTGTGTGTGTGTGTGTGTGTGTGTGTGTGTGTGTGTGTGTGTATGGGGGGGGGGTATTTGGTTGGCTATTTAACAGTCCTTGAATATGTATATAAAGTGTTATATAGATGGTACATGATTCCTATGAAAATTGCCATGTCCTCTGGTATTTCCTTTGGGTGTTTTAAAGGCTGTTATCCAGAAGCCAATTGATGCACTGAATTGTGGACTAAGACATATGAGTTGATAAATGAGGTCACACTAGATAATTGGATGAGGAATCAATAGGGAGCTCTAGCACATAAGGAAATAAAATCCTTACCTAGAGATGAACGGGGGCTGATTACATTCATATTCAGTGTCATTAAACAAACAATTGTTCAAGACTGGAAATGCCAACAGTGAGCTTTGCTGCAGTGAATACCATATTTTTTGCACTATAAGACACATATTTTTCCCAGAAGTGGAGGGAAAATGTTGGGGCATCTTATCGGGCAAATGTGAAAAAAAGGAGAAACGGAAACTCACTTTTCCATTATTCCTGTGCTGCTGGCCAAGCTGCCACAGTCAAGGGAGGCCAGAGGATGCAGGAGTGGCAGGCGGGCAGGAGATGCTCGAGCATCGCCCATACCCACCCCGCTGCACGGAGCCGGGTTTTCGATCTGTGTGTGCAGGTGCCATGGAGAACAAGCAGAGGTGGCAAATACAGCGAGGACAGAGGGGATAGCATGAGTGGTGGAGGCAGCGGGCAGGGATCGGTTGCCCTGCCCACCTGCCTGCCACTCCTCCATCTTCTGGCCTCCCATGGCTGTGGCGGCCTGGCCAGCAGCGTGGATACAGTGGAAAGGTGAGTATACTTTTTTTTCTGTTGCCTATGGAGAATGGGAGGGGGAAATGCCACATTGCCTATGGAAATGGAATTGGGGAAATGCCACACTGCCTGTGGGGATAGGATGTGGTGAAATGCCACACTGCTTATGGTAATTGGAAGGGGAAATGCCACACTGCCTATGGAAATGGGAGGAGGGATGTCACACTACCTATGGGAAGAGGAGGGGGGAATACCACACTGACCATGAGAATGGGAAGGGGGAATGCCACATTGCCTATGGAAATGGGAGGAGGGATGTCACACTGCCTATGGGAAGAGGAGAGGGGAATACCACACTGACCATGAGAATGGGAAGGGGGAATGCCACATTGCCTATGGAAATGGGAGGAGGGATGTCACACTACCTATGGGAAGAGGAGAGGGGAATACCACACTGACCATGAGAATGGGAAGGGGGAATGTCACATTGCCTATGGCAATAGGAGGGGAGATTTCACACTGCCGCACCCAAGCAAGAAGCGGTTTCCAGACCGCGAAGCGCAGGTGGAGCGGCCTCCTGCCCTGACTGTCCTCCCTGGAAATTGATCTTCATATTGCCATATAGCTGAGTATCCCCCCCCCCCCTTTTTTTTTTTTTTTTTTTTTTTTTTTATTATTATTGTCACTTGCTGCATTTTGTATCCTTATATAGTTACCACTGCACAGCCATGAGGGCCAATGTATTTTGATTTGTCTTGATTCTTTGATGCATATTATTGTTTGTAATTTAGTAAATAGAGTGTGGGGTATTTTGCACAATGCACATGTCACTTTGGGATTTAGAATTTATTAGGTAGGGGTTTGTTTATACACCATATATGGTCTATATTATTTATGCAAATTATTTTTGTGCCGGCACAAATATACCTTTTTATAATATATTTTTTTCTAATGCTAGGGGGGTTTAGATGATATAGGTAAGAGGCTCAGGTCTATACGTCTTTTATATTTTGTTGCACATATGGGCATTGTTAGGACAGGCGCTCATGCACTTTTTCAGGGCAGGCAGAGGCGGTTTTAATCTTTGTGTATTGTAGTTGTGGTTTTTAAATGTATGTCTTTTTGCATTAATTGAATGAATTTAGCATGAATTCATATTGGTGGTGCTCCTTTATGTGACCCTCTGGCCTTGACCATTGGGGTAAATCCTGTCTAACATTATTGATTCAGTGAGCACGCCTATACGTACCAATTATTAGTGGTGCACCATATTAGCTTATGCCTATGGGAATAGGGGTGGGAAATTCTACTGTAATGGGGGTATTCTGCACCTTTCCTATTATTTGGTTCTTGGGGGGATGGTGTTTTAGCACAACATTTGGTTCAGAATATTTCTTTACTTATTCAGCTCCTCCAAATCTTAGGTGTGTCTTATGGGCTGGTGCGTCTTATAGGGCGAAAAATCCGGTACATAAAACACGTAAAATGACAAATTAGAAAATAGCAGCTATTCTTTTGGATTTTCATGACAAATTCTTGCATATTTGGTTCACCCAGGTGAGCTACCTCGGGGCATCAGAGGCAAGATATGCCACTGTTATAAGGGTATGGTAGCCATGAGGGGTGGACTCACTGGCTTTTTCTTAATATCTTTCCTTCATCCTGTTTTTCTTTTGGAACTCTTCTCTCTTGTGCTTGCTTGGTGAGGGGCATGGAAGAAGAAAAAATAGGCACATGGTCTGCCTTAAAGTGATCTTATACCCAGAAAGGAAGTTCATGCCTTCACCTTCTATCCCCCAATATTGATAACAACACGAACAGGATACAGTTGGACATATTGCTCCCTGGCGCCGCCCCCTGATGCTTTCCAGTGATAATACATTCAATTACACTGCTCAACATTTGGGAGCACGTCATCCTATTTGCAATTATGTGACAGTTTAGTTGTAACTGAATGAATTAACATATGGTTGCAATTCACCTTAATACTACTTCCTGTTAGTGTTTTTATAAATAGTGGGAAAAGGCTTTAGTAAAAAAGAAACACAGGCCAGTGCCAGCTATGGGAGACTCACGTAGCTGCCCCTCCAGTTAAGTGCTAACTACATGAAACTCATGTAACCCTTATATAAAAAAAAGGAAAGGACCCAAGGAGAGGGCTTCAGGGAAGGGCCCAAAATAGTCCCCCTCCTGAGGCCGCTGACACTGTCGGTGAAAACGACATTCCCTAACCTCCGCCTAGGCATGGAAAAAGACAAGACATTGCAGTTAAACATAGCGCAAAATGTTGAAAATGGTAACAGAGGGTGACAAAATCTCAAGTAGACTGGCAGTTAAAGAGGACTAAAACCTACCCTGGAGTCTATGTGACTGCAGAACAGGCTTACTTGCTCCCCCCGGGGCACCCCGCTGTGTGAAACCCCCCAGGTCGCCCGAAAACTCATCTTTGTTCGCGGTGCAACGGTGCATGCCCGAACAGTGAGCGCATCCCCGCTATCCCTTTAGCAGGATGCGTGCCTACGCCAGGAATTTGTGAATGTCCCATGCAGGCACGCTCCCTGTTAGAGGGTAGTGGGGGATGCACCCACCAACGCGCTCAGATCCGCTCGCATTACAAGAGCTTTAAGAAGAAGGGGTTTGGGCGTATCTGAGTGCTGACTGGATGAGAGGTGAGTTTGATCAGGGGGGTTTCACACAGTAAGGACCAAAACTCAGGACTTTGACTATCCTGGGTTTTGGTCCTTACTGTGTGAAACCCCCCAGATCAAACTCACCTCTCATCCAGTCAGCACTCAGATACGCCCGAACCAATGTTAAAAGTAAAGAGTAAAAGAGTTAAAAGTACCAATGCATCTTGGGCATCGTTCTGTTCAGAGGACTTATCTTGTTTTTTTCTGTTTGCATAGTGATATTTTAGGAAAATGTGTTTTTATTCTGCTTCTTCATACATTTTCAAGGGAAACCCTGTGCAACCAAAGAGTCCTTACTTCCAGAAAGATGCGCCCACTACAACAAGTTGTGTACAACCAAAGCTTAACTGGTGTACTTTCAGGGAATATATGGTTTGTGGGAAGTATATCAAATGTAAAAGGGTGGGTTGTTTTGGTTGAAAAAGCACAAGTTGCGCACTTTGCAGAGCTGAAATGTTTAAGTTAAACTATCCTTACATGCACGCTTTACTTTGGGGCAACTCTTCCCTTGACAGTACCTATGCATGTTCGGTATTGTTCTGTTCGGGGGACCTTGCTTTTTCAGATTTAACTTTCTTTCTTTTTTTTTTTCTTGTTTGCATATTGTTTTTTTGTTTAGGAAATGTGGCTTTGATTCTGATTTGCTTCAAAAGGGAGCGCAAGAGGCATC
The DNA here is from genome assembly GCA_027917425.1 of Gastrophryne carolinensis. Classification (NCBI taxonomy): domain Eukaryota; kingdom Metazoa; phylum Chordata; class Amphibia; order Anura; family Microhylidae; genus Gastrophryne; species Gastrophryne carolinensis. The sequence goes on from CM051244.1 coordinate 54,400,721, forward strand.
ATTCCCAAGGTGCATGCGCTCCTGCCCCAGCCTATTTGAATGGCTGGGGATGGGAGAGTGTGCACAGCCCGAAGATGCAGGGGATGTGGCTGCTCTCGCTTTCCGTTGTAAACAATGAGATATATTTGTTGAATTACTGTACATATGCACAAAAAACTCCTCTGATTGGACGAGAGCCCGCACATGTACTGTTGGACCATGGAAAGGTAAGTGAATACCAGTGACCTTGCGGGTTTCAAATTGGGATGCCCCAGGGGAATTCCAGCATTTCCTGGGTTTTGTTTCACTCCAAGTGTGGATCGCCAGCGAGGTGAGTATATTAGCGATCCCAGGGGGTTTCACGGTGTGGCAATGGGGAGGGTGGATAGGGGTGTATAGTATTGCTGCTGGGGAGTAGTGGGAATTTAAGTTTGGTTGCTGAGGGATTCGGGCGTTTCTGTGTGACAACACAGGTTTGGGGAGTCTATGGCCCTTTTCCCACCAGGCCATTAGCGTCATATTAGAGCATTTAGGATTTGTGCTGCCCTAAGCACTGTTTGGTCATTTGCCCCCCCCCCCCAAGGTACACATACAATGATGAATTGCCACCCCCCACCATACATACACAAACACACCCGATTTATGCACTCATCCAGCTTGCACACACACATCCGATTCATGAACACACACCCCATCCATGCACACTCACCTGATTTATACGCACACACCCGATTTATACACACACACCCTATTCATACACACACACCCCATTCATGCGCACACACACACACCATTCATGCACACACACACACCATCCATGCACACACATACCCCATCCATACACACACACACACCATTCATACACACACACCATCCAGGCACACACATCCTATCTATGCACACACACACCTCATTTACGCACACACACACACCCCATCTATGCACACACATATCCCATCCATGCACACACACACCCCATCCATGCACACACACCCCATCCATGCACACACATACCCCATCCATGCACACACACACCATTCATGCACACACACCATCCATGCACACACATACCCCATCCATGCACACACACACCATTCATGCACACACACACCATCCATGCACACACATACCCCTTCCTTACACACACACACCATTCATACACACACACACACACACACACACACACCATCCAGGCACACACATCCTATCTATGCACACACACACCTCATTTACGCACACACACCCCCCATCCATGCACATACATATCCCATCCATGCACACACACACCCCATCCATGCACACACACCCCATCCATGCACACACATACCCCATCCATGCACACACACACCATTCATGCACACAAACACACCATCCATGCACACACATACCCCATCCTTACACACACACACACCATCCAGGCACACACATCCTATCTATGCACACACACACCTTATTTACGCACACACACACACACACACACACACACACACACCTCATCCATGCACACACACACCATTCATAAACACACATACCCCATCCATGCGCACACACAACATCCATGCACACAAACACACCATCCATGCACACACATACCCCATCCATGCACACTCACACACCATCCAGGCACACACATCCTATCTATGCACACACACACCTTATTTACGCACACACACACACACACACCTCATCCATGCACACACACCATTCATAAACACACATACCCCATCCATGCGCACACACAACATCCATGCACACAAACACACCATCCATGCACACACATACCCCATCCATGCACACTCACACCATTCATGCACACACACACACACACCATCCAGGCACAAACATCCTATCTATGCACACACACACACACCTCATTTACGCACACACACACACACACACCCCATCCATACACACACACACACACACACCATTCATGCACACACACATACCCCATCCATGCACACATACCCCATCCATGCACACACACACCATTCATGCACACACCCCATCCATACACACACACACACCATCCATGCACACACATACCCCATCCATGCACATACACACACACACACACACACACACACACACACACACACACACACACACCATCCAGGCACACACATCCTATCTATGCACACACACACCATTCATACACACACACACACACACACACACACACACACACACCATCCAGGCACACACATCCTATTTATGCACACACACCATTCATACACACACACACACACACACACACACACCATCCATGCACACACATACCCCATCCATGCACACACATACCCCATCCATGCACACACACGCATCCTATTTATGCACACACACACCTCATTTACGCACACACACCCCATCCATACACACACACCCTATTCATATACACACACCCTATTCATACAAACACACCCCATCCATGCACACACACCCTATTCACACACACCCACACACCCTCTCTCCACAATACAGTCCCTTCCCTGACTCCCCGCCCGCTACTCCATTACCTTTTTACATGGCTGGAGCAAGCGAGAGAGCAAGTAGCCCCACATGACAGTCACATGTCTCCTGTACTGGGAGTATCATGTGACATCAGGTGGCTGGAGCCAGCAGAACAGACAGGTGGGCGGAGGAGGGGGTACAGCATGTGCGCGCATGGACAGGAAGGAGACAGGCGGCAGTGGCTGACAGCGGGGCCAAGGCAGTGTGGGGTGGGTAGGTCTTCCTCGCACACTTGTGCGGTTGCACCCAACTCCTGCTCCTGTCATAGGAGGGAGACAGGAGTCAGCGGCTGACAGCAGGGAGGAGACAGGGCAGGGTGAGGTAGTGTGGGGTGGCTGGGTATTCCCACACAATTACACCTGCTGACAGAAAAACACAGGCCAGTGTACATCGCCTGCTTCATTGATCCACCTAAGAAGACAATTGCCCACAGTGATTTCCACCCTCCCTGCATTTTCGGTCAAGGCTGCAGCTTCACTGCTGGCAAATAAAAATATATATTTTTTTAATTACATTAAACTGTAATCCCTCCTAGGCATGTGCCTATGTTTGCCAAATGGCAAATACGTGCCTGGCTTTTTTCCCCGCTGGAGCAGGCCTTGCCTGGCAGTGCCACTGCTGATGACTTGCCGGGGTGTAGCCACTGCTGATGCCTCGCTGGAGCGTAGCCACTGCTGATGCCTTGCCGGGGCAGAGCCACTGATGATGCCTTGCCGGGGAGGAGCCACTGCAATTGCCTAGCTGGAGCGTAGCCACTGCTGATGCCTAGCTGGAGCGTAGCCACTGCTGATGCCTTGCCGGGGAGGAGCCACTGCTGATGCCTAGCTGGTGCGTAGCCACTGCTGATGCCTTGCTGGAGCGTAGCCACTGCTGATGCCTTGCTGGAGCGTAGCCACTGCTGATGTCTTGCAGGGGCAGAGCCACTGATGATGCCTAGCCGGAGCGTAGCCACTGCTGATGCCTTGCCGGGGAGGAGCCACTGCTGATGCCTTGCCGGGGAGGAGCCACTGCTGATGCCTTGCCGGGGAGGAGCCACTGCTGATGCCTAGCTGGAGCGTAGCCACTGCTGATGCCTTGCCGGGGAGGAGCCACTGCTGATGCCTAGCTGGTGCGTAGCCAATGCTGATGCCTTGCCGGGGAGGAGCCACTGCAATTGCCTAGCTGGAGCGTAGCCACTGCTGATGCCTAGCTGGAGCGTAGCCACTGCTGATGCCTTGCCGGGGAGGAGCCACTGCTGATGCCTTGCCGGGGAGGAGCCACTGCTGATGCCTAGCTGGAGCGTAGCCACTGCTGATGCCTTGCCGGGGAGGAGCCACTGCTGATGCCTAGCTGGTGTGTAGCCACTGCTGATGCCTTGCCGGGGAGGAGCCACTGCTGATGCCTCGCTGGAGCATAGCCACTGCTGATGCCTTGCCGGGGCAGAGCCACTGATGATGCCTTGCCGGGGAGGAGCCACTGCTGATGCCTTGCCGGGGCAGAGCCACTGATGATGCCTTGCCGGGGAGGAGCCACTGCTGATGCCTTGCCGGGGAGGAGCCACTGCTGATGCCTAGCTGGAGCGTAGCCACTGCTGATGCCTTGCCGGGGAGGAGCCACTACTGATGCCTAGCTGGTGCGTAGCCACTGCTGATGCCTTGCCGGAGAGGAGCCACTGCTGATGCCTAGCTGGAGCGTAGCCACTGCTGATGCCTTGCCGGGGCAGAGCCACTGATGATGCATCACCGGAGCGTAGCCACTGCTGATGCCTTGCCAGGGAGCAGCCACTGCTGATGCCTCGCCGGAGCGTAGCCACTGCTGATGCCTTGCCGGTGAGGAGCCACTGATGATGCCTTGCCGGGGAGGAGCCACTGCTGATGCCTTGCCGGGGCAGAGCCACTGATGATGCCTTGCCGGGGAGGAGCCACTGCTGATGCCTTGCCGGGGAGGAGCCACTGCTGATGCCTAGCTGGAGCGTAGCCACTGCTGATGCCTTGCCGGGGAGGAGCCACTGCTGATGCCTAGCTGGTGCGTAGCCACTGCTGATGCCTTGCCGGAGAGGAGCCACTGCTGATGCCTAGCTGGAGCGTAGCCACTGCTGATGCCTTGCCGGGGCAGAGCCACTGATGATGCATCACCGGAGCGTAGCCACTGCTGATGCCTTGCCAGGGAGCAGCCACTGCTGATGCCTCGCCGGAGCGTAGCCACTGCTGATGCCTCGCCGGTGAGGAGCCACTGCTGATGCCTTGCCGGGGAGGAGCCACTGCTGATGCCTCGCAGGAGCGTAGCCACTGCTGATGCCTTGCCGGGGCAGAGCCTCTGATGATGCCTTGCCGGGGAGGAGCCACTGCTGATGCCTTGCCGGGGAAGAGCCACTGCTGATGCCTAGCTGGAGCGTAGCCACTGCTGATGCCTTGCCGGGGAGGAGCCACTGCTGATGCCTAGCTGGTGCGTAGCCGCTGCTGATGCCTAGCTGGAGCGTAGCCACTGCTGATGCCTAGCTGGAGCGTAGCCACTGCTGATGCCTTGCCGGGGCAGAGCCACTGATGATGCATCACCGGAGCGTAGCCACTGCTAATGCCTTGCCGGGGCAGAGCCACTGATGATGCATCACCGGAGCGTAGCCACTGCTGATGCCTTGCCAGGGAGCAGCCACAGATGATGCCTCGCCGGAGCGTAGCCACTGCTGATGCCTTGCCGGTGAGGAGCCACTGCTGATGCCTTGCCGGGGAAGAGCCACTGCTGATGCCTAGCTGGAGCGTAGCCACTGCTGATGCCTTGCCGGGGAAGAGCCACTGCTGATGCCTAGCTGGAGCATAGCCACTGCTGATGCCTTGCCGGGGAGGAGCGACTGCTGATGCCTCGCCGGAGCTTAGCCACTGCTGATGCCTTGCCAGGGAGGAGACACTGCTGATGCCTAGCTGGAGCGTAGCCACTGCTGATGCCTTGCCGGGGAAGAGCCACTGCTGATGCCTAGCTGGAGCGTAGCCACTGCTGATGCCTTGCCGGGGAGGAGCCACTGCTGATGCCTAGCTGGAGCATAGCCACTGGTGATGCCTTGCCAGGGGGGAGCGACTGCTGATGCCTCGCCGGAGCTTAGCCACTGCTGATGCCTTGCCGGGGAGGAGCGACTGCTGATGCCTCGCCGGAGCTTAGCCACTGCTGATGCCTTGCCGGGGAGGAGCCACTGATGATGCATCACCGGAGCGTAGCCACTGCTGATGCCTTGCCAGGGAGCAGCCACAGATGATGCCTCGCCGGAGCGTAGCCACTGCTGCCTTGCCGGGGAGGAGCCACTGCTGATGCCTAGCTGGTGCGTAGCCGCTGCTGATGCCTTGCCGGAGAGGAGCCACTGCTGATGCCTTGCCGGGGCAGAGCCACTGATGATGCATCACCGGAGCGTAGCCACTGCTGATGCCTTGCCAGGGAGCAGCCACAGATGATGCCTCGCCGGAGCGTAGCCACTGCTGATGCCTTGCCGGTGAGGAGCCACTGCTGATGCCTTGCCGGTGAGGAGCCACTGCTGATGCCTTGCCGGGGAAGAGCCACTGCTGATGCCTAGCTGGAGCGTAGCCACTGCTGATGCCTTGCCGGGGAAGAGCCACTGCTGATGCCTAGCTAGAGCGTAGCCACTGCTGATGCCTTGCCGGGGAGGAGCGACTGCTGATGCCTCGCCGGAGCTTAGCCACTGCTGATGCCTTGCCAGGGAGGAGACACTGCTGATGCCTAGCTGGAGCATAGCCACTGCTGATGCCTTGCCGGGGAAGAGCCACTGCTGATGCCTAGCTGGAGCGTAGCCACTGTTGATGCCTTGCCGGGGAGGAGCCACTGCTGATGCCTAGCTGGAGCATAGCCACTGGTGATGCCTTGCCAGGGGGGAGCGACTGCTGATGCCTCGCCGGAGCTTAGCCACTGCTGATGCCTTGCCAGGGAGGAGCGACTGCTGATGCCTCACTGGAGCTTAGCCACTGCTGATGCCTTGCCGGGGAGGAGCCACTGATGATGCCTAGCTGGAGCGTAGCCACTGCTGATGCCTTGCCAGGGAGGAGCGACTGCTGATGCCTCGCCGGAGCTTAGCCACTGCTGATGCCTTGCCAGGGAGGAGCCACTGCTGATGCCTAGCTGGAGCATAGCCACTGCTGATGCCTTGCCGGGGAAGAGCCACTGCTGATGGGTGTAGTAAACAAAGTATGTTTTTCAATCAAATCAAATAGTGTGTAAAAGCCACATTTCTCTTGGTTACAGCGGTACCACATATGTATTGGTAGACACTTTTTCATGCCCAGGAGACTCCCCCAAACTGAAAGATTTGGGGAGATTTTCAGATAAGATGCATCAATGGTGTGTGTGTGTCCATGGATGGGATGTGTGTGAAACCCGCAAGGTCACCGGTATTCACTTACCTTTCCATGGTCCAACAGTACATGTGCGGGCTCTCGTCCAATCAGAGGAGTTTTTTGTGCATATGTAGAGTAATTCAACAAATAGCTCTCATTGTTTACAACGGAAAGCGAGAGCAGCCACATCCCCTGCATCTTCGGGCTGTGCACACTCTCCCATCCCCAGCCATAGGTCAAATAGGCTGGAGCAGGAGCGCATGCACCTTGGGAATGATGCCTCTTGCGCTCCCTTTTGAAGCAAATCAGATCTTCTTGCCGAATGACATAATTACAACAAACAGCTCTTACTGGCTCCCCCGGGGGAGCAAGTATGCCTCCAGGTGTTTTGGTCCACTTTAATGGACTGATAGAAAAAAGAAAGAAGGAATGAAAGAAAAAATAAAATGTATTACAGAAAAAAGGATAAGGACTGGCATAAACAAAAAGGGAAGAATAAAGAAAGAAAGGGAATGGCAGCAAGAACAGATGAAAGAAAGAAAGACAGAAAATAAAGAAGGAATAGAAGGACTGACAGAAAGAAAGGCTCTCTCAATGGCCTATCTGCTGCTGGCTAATAGTCATTAGTCCTGGGATCTCATAGACTTCAGAGTGGTTTTTGGGCCACTTTAAAGTACCGATAGAAAAAAAAAGAAGGAATTACAGAAAAAATAGAAGGTATTACAGAAAAAAATAGAAGAATAAAAGTAAAATGAATGTCAGAAGGAAGAGATGAAAGGAAGAAACAATGATTAGATGGAAAGATAAAAAGACAGATAAGAACAGAAGGACTGACAGAAATAATAAACAGGAAATATAAAGAAAGAAAAGGAATGGCAGAAAGAACAGATGAAAGGAAAAAAAGAATAGACGGAAAGAAAAAAAAAGAAAGATAAAGAACAGAAGGGCTGACAGAAATAATAAACAGGAAATAGAAAGAAAAGGAATGGCAGCAAGAACAGATGCAAGGATGAAACAAAGAATTGATGGAAAGAAAAAAAGAAAGATAAAGAATAGAAGGACTGACAGAAATAATAAAAAGGAAGAATAACGAAAGAAAGGGAATGGCAGCAAGAACAGATGAAAGAAAGAAAGACAGAAAATAAAGAACGAATAGAAGGACTGACAGAAAGCAAGAAAGAAAGAAAGAAAGAAAGAAAGAAAGAAAAGAAAGTCCTTCTATTCCCCGTTTCTTTCCTTCTATTCTTTATCTTTCTTTTTATCTTTTCATCTATTCTTTGTTTCTTCCTTTTATCTGTTCCTTCTGACATTCATTATACTTCTTCTTTTCTTCTATTTTTTTTCTGTAATACCTTCTATTTTTTCTGTCATTCCTACTTTCTTTTTTTCTATCAGTACTTTAAAGTGGACTGAAACCCACCCTGAAGAAAGAAAGAAAGAAAGAAAGAAAGAAAGTCTCTCTCAGAGGGCAATCTCCCCCTTGATAATAGTGCTTAGTAAAGGCCCCTTACTACACGACCCTGCTCTGGTTAGGAGGAATGAAATGGGCCTCTGGCAATTGCCCGGGTACTGCCCTGTTGGGGGCACAGGGGGGCTGTTGGGGGCACACAGGTGTCTGTTGGGGACACAGAGGGGGCACAGGGGCCTGTTGGGGGATATTGGGGGCACAGGGAGCTGTTGGGGGCAATGGGGGGGGCACAGGGGGCTGTTGGGGGCACAGGGGGCTATTGGAGGCACACAGGGGTCTGTTGGGGACACAGAGTGCTGTTAGGGACACAGAGGGGGCACAGGGGGCTGTTGGGGACACAGAGGGAGCACAGGGGGCTTTTAGGGACACAGAGGGGGCACAGGGGGCTGTTAGGGGCACAGAGGGGGCACAGGGGGCTGTTGGGGACACAAGGGGCTGTTGAGGACACAGAGGGGGCACAGGGGGCTGTTGGGGGCACAGGAGGCTGCTGGGGGCACAGAGTGCTAGTGGGGGCACAGGGTGCTGTTGAGGGTACAGAGGGGGCACAGGGTGCTGTTGGGGGCACAGAGGGTGCACAGGGGGGCTGTTGGGGGCACAGGGGGGCTGTTGGGGGCACAGGGTGCTGTTGGGGGCACAGAGGGGGCACAGGGAGCTGTTGGGGCACAGGGGGCTGTTGGGGGCACAGAGGGGGCACAGGGTGCTGTTGGGGGCACATGGGGCTGTTGGGGGCACAGAGGGGGTACAGGGGGCTGTTGGGGACACAGGGGGCTGTTGGGGGCACAGGGGGCTGTTGGGGGCACATGGGGCTGTTGGGGGCACAGAGGGGGTACAGGGGGCTGTTGGGGGCACATGGGGCTGTTGGGGGCACAGATGGGGTAAAGGGGGCTGTTGGGGACACAGGGGGCTGTTGGGGGCACAGGGGTCTGTTGGGGGCACATGGGGCACAGAGGGGGCACAGGGTGCTGTTGGGGGCACATGGGGCACAGGGGGCTGTTGAGGGCACAGAGGGGGTACAGGGAGCTGTTGGGGGCACAGGGGGCTGTTGGGGGCACAGGGTGCTGTTGGGGACACATAGGGGGCAGTTGGGGGTACAGGGGGCAGTTGGGGGCACAGGGGTCTGTTGGGGGCGTCCCTAGGTGGGGCAGGGAGGTGACTGGCACACATGGCTGCTGCTGCTGCTGCTGGTAAGCGGAGGCGCAGGCTGGCTGAGCTGCAGTGCGCGGTGTTGGCCGCTAGGGGCGCTGCGCTCCCTCCTTCTCGCAGTCGCTGTATACTTCTCATAGAGCAGCGGGCGGGCAGGTCAGAGCTCCGGATCGCTCGGGTGTCCGGTCAGCCTGTGAGTCACAGGAGAGGACGGCAGCGCCCTGTGAGTCCAGCACCGGTCCCGGGAGGGGTGAGGAGAACTTTCCCGCTGTGCCCTGCATGTGGCTGAGCAACTCCGGAGCTGCTGGCGGGCGGCAGGTGCAGCAGGGCAGCGGCGGGTGGAAGGGGCACCTGAGGGCAGGTAGATGGCGGGCACCATGAGATTCAATGGCAGCCTGAGGCTGAAGATCGGGGAGGCTGTGGGTCTGCAGCCCACCCGCTGGTCCCTCAGACACTCAGTGTTCAAGAAGGGCTCCCAGCTGCTGGACCCCTACATCACTATCAATGTGGACGAGTGCACCATTGGCCGGACCACCACCAAGCACCGCACCAACAAGCCCACCTACAACGAGGAGTTCACCGTCACCATCACCGAGGGTGGCAAGATGGAGCTCGCCGTCTTCCACGACACCCCCATCGGCTACGACGACTTTGTGGCCAACTGCAGCCTCAGCTTCCAGGAGCTCCTCCGCAGCTGTGGACCCTCCGACTCCTTCGAAGGATGGGTAAGTCACCATTGGTGGTCTGGCCAGTTTGTGGATTTGGGGTTACCGAGAAGACCGATAGCCCACAGCTAGCCCCGCACTGCCAAAACCTGCTTGTTTGGGGGTTCTTTTTCCCAGGTGACCCCATTTGTTACATAGGTCACCCCAATTGAATGCACAACCCAAGACCCTACCAACAACCTGCTTGGTTGGAGAGCTTTTCACCATGTCACCCCATTTACACTCACAAGCTGAGACACTTGTAGAGCTTATTTAGGTTACACTACCGATATGTACTAACCAAGACCCTACCAACAACCTGCTTGCTTTGAGAGCTTTTCACTATGTCACCCCATTTACACCCACAAGCTGAGACACTTGTAGAGCTTATTTAGGTTATACTACCGGTATGTACTAACCAAGACCCTACCAACAACCCGCTTGCTTGGAGAGCTTTCCACCATGTCACCCCATTTACACTCACAAGCTGAGACACTTGTAGAGCTTATTTAGGTTACTCTACCGATATGTACTAACCAAGACCCTACCAACAACCTGCTTGCTTGGAGAGCTTTTCAACCATGTCACCCCATCTACACCCACAAGCTGAGACACTTGGAGAGCTTATTTAGGTTAAACTATTGGTATGTACTAACCAAGATCCTACCAACAACCCGCTAGCTTGGAGAGCTTTTCACCATGTCACCCCATTAACACCCACAAGTTGATACACTTGGAGAGCTTTTGTTACCCTAGCTGTATGTACTACCCAGGACCTTAGCCACAAACTGCTCTCTTGGAGGTTTGTCCCCCGCACCCCATCAGTACCCACAAGTCGAGACATTTCAAGGGCTTCGCTAGATCACCCCATCTGTATACACAGCATAAGATCCTACCCACAGTTAGAGAGTTGTTTACCATGTCAGACTTTTGACCCGAGACACCTGTAAGGCTTATGTAGGTCCCATCTGTATGCAAAACCCAATACCTTACCCACAACCTGCTTTCTTGGGGAGCTTTTCCGTATGTCATTCCATCTGTATCCACAACCCAAGACACTTGGAGAATTTCTCTAGGTCACCCCATATGTACTTCCTAAGACCCGATTCTCAACTTGCTTTTCATCATGTCACAGTATCTGTACCCACAAAGATACTCAGAGAGCTTCTCTAGGTCACCCAATCTCTATGTACTTCCTAAGACCCTAGCCACAACCTTCTCATTAGGATAGTTTTTACTTTGTCACCCCCAACTGTTCATACCACAAGCCAAAACACTTGAAGGGCTTTGTTAGGTGCTTGCTTACTTGGGGAAATTTTCAGCATGTCACCTCTTCCATCCAAGATACATAGAGACCTTCTCTAGGTCACCCAACCTGTGTCAACAACCCAAGACCCTAAACACAACTCCTACATGTCATCCCATCCGTACCCAAGACAAGATGCTTCACAAATTATTCCACTTTTATTTGCTACCCTAAACACTGCTTCCTTCAGAGCTTGTCCACTTTACCCATCAGGTACGCACAAAACAAAAGAAAAAGGTAGCCCATCATTACCTATCTGCGTGAATTAGAAAACCCTCCCCACCCCTAACCCACCTGTATGTATGACCAATAGAGCCTGCTCACAAACCACTCCCTGGCAGAGCATGTCACGTTTTCTGTACCAACAAAGATACTCAGAGAGCTTTTCTAGGTCGTCCCACCTCTATGTACTTCCTAAGACCCTAGCCACAACCTTCTCACTAGGAGAGCTTGTTACTTTGTCACCCCCAACTGTTCATACAACAAGCCAACTTAACTTCACCGCACCTTCCTGCAAAATCCAGGACTCTACACATAACCTGAATGTCTCAGCTACCCCCCACCTGTATACACGACCCTAAACACTACTCACTAATCACTCCTTTTGAGGACTTCTTCACCCCACACGTATGCACAAAGTGAAGGAAAACAGTAGCCCACTTATATCCCATTGTGTGTCTTAGAGACTCACTCAGAGCCCAACCCACTCGCAGGATTTCTCCACTTCATCCCTGTATACCTGTACGCACAAACTTTAAACAGTCGTAGCTGGCTTGCCTAGAGAACTTCTCAGATTTTGTCAGCTTCTGCCTATAACCCAACACCTACTTCAACGCCTATTTCATAGAAGACTGCTGCAATGCTACAGGAGACTGTTGCATAGTTTCAATCTTGAGCTCTAGAACTGTGCTTCCCAAAAGGGGCCCTTAAAACGGACCTCCAGCCTATTAAAAGAGACCGCCAGTCAGAAATGATTGAAAGCCCGCTCACAGACAATGGCCCTGATTCAATAAGAAAAATTTTCATGGTAGTAAAAAATTAAATTCATAAGAAAAAAAAAAGCCTGAGCTTGTCACTGTTGCTGAATCACCAGCTAGGAAGACAATAAAAGTCAATGGCACTTTTTACAGTTTTTCTCATAAATTGATATTTTTTTTCAACTCTTATTGAATCGAGGCCATTGTTTGTAGAATGAAAAGTAAAAATAAAAAGCAAGGCAGAAATCATGAACCTATAATTGGGTAAAACTTCTCTACCACTTCACTACCATTTCACATTGGAGTCACACCAGTGGAGTATGCTGGCCAAGTGTGCGCGGAGCCATTCAAGGCGTGTGCTGCTTGCCTGGTCAACTCTGGGAATAGGTAGTTTGAACGAATTTGGGTTTGCTTTTGTACTTTTAACTGGTGGGATATCCCAAATTGGGATGCACCAGTGCTGGATTTAGACCCACAGCTACCCTCCTGTGCCAATATCCGTATAGTACAAAGAAATGTACCTATTCTGCACATAGTTACATCCATCCGGGGGTATAAAACAGCTGTGCTGCATGTTTTCCAATTGTATAGCATCTACCTGTGTGTGTGTTGGATAGAGATCTGCATGAAATAGGTCTGTTTCGGTGTATTGCGGTCTGCCAGAGTATTTGGAAGGTGGGCCTCTCAAGTGACAATGGATGACTAAGCTGGCCTATAGTCTGGTTTGACTTTTGCGGGATTTCCCCCACTTTAAAGTAAAACAATAGGATCCAGGAATGTGGAGTTATCTTTCTGAGGGATATAGTGGACGGGCATCGCTGTTAGCATTTTTGGCTTTAGGTTTGCTTTAATTGACAAGTTCTAGCATCATTCTTGCTTGGTCACCAGAAATAAGTGGGGATTTACATGACTTATCAGGAGTTTTAGACAACCTTCCTTTACCATCTGCATCCTAACACCAAATCCCAAAGCTGTTCTAGAGCTACAGTGACCTGTTCTAGAGCAAACCTGACCTAAAATTCATCAATACGCTACCTGACCTAACTTTAAAAATAGTGACAATGATTTATCTGGGCTATAGTCTGTTCCCGGCATGCTCTGCAGTACATCTGTCCAGAGCTGGAACTAAACTACAACCTAATTCATCAGGGCAACGAACTATCTAGCCCTCTACTCACAACCCGCTCTAGTCCCTGCAATACAACCCAACCTTCCGTTGCTTCCTATTTATACCTAAAGTTTGACTTTATGCCCCTGACCCTATCCCAGATCTGTGCCCCCGACACACCAATATTGTCTCCTGTGTTAGAGGAATCTGCTATTAATCACATTCTATAGGCTAAAGGCAGAGTTTGGCCTTTAAAACTTGACCTGACTCTAAAACCTGACCCACATCCATCCAAACTGCTACTAAATCCACAACCCCGTCTTCAATATTCAATTTACTGCTCAATTTACTACAATCAAACCCACAGACTGTTCTATAGATACTGCTGCTGGCATAAGACCAATCCAAAATCGGAATGCCTAGGGGAACCCCCCAGCCCGAAGTCCTGCATCAGCCCCTGGGGCCACTGCATCCTCCACCCCCAGGGTATTATGATTTGGGACTGACACCTGAAAATGCACAAAATCAGGTCATTACCACTCACTGAAGTATGAACCATGTTACCTGTCTCAGATACAGGAATGTGGACTAGTCAGTACATTGTTTGCATTTCCAGGGGATATCCCTAAATTGCAATGCCAAGAAGTGGATCACACAATGGCCCTAAATGGCTTTTAGTCTGCATTAACTAAACACATTGGCGGTCATGCTATTTATTTAGTGAAGCAAGTTTGCCTTTGGCAGTGTCTTTACGGGGTGAGCAAATGCACCTTGCTTCACCAAATAATTATCACGACCCTCACTGTTGTTGATTTAAAGCCAGGTGAGAACTCACTCCTTTTTTAGGAGAGAAAACTGACATTCACTTTCATGGTCTATCAGCCCCAAATGAGACGGGGAGGCTGATTTATTAATAGCGACATGTAGCGACAGTTGAGCGACTGTAGCGGTATTTTCACAGCGCCCGCTAGTAGTCGCTTTGCTTGGCCGTTGTTCGGTTGTTGACAGCGACTCAGTCGCTGTGGTGTAATGTTGAATACAAGGTTACGAGTCGCTATTTGACAGGTTCCGCGATGTATGGGTGCGCATGATAGCGACTGGTCAGAGCGACCGGCTTCCACCATATTCATCAAAAAATCACGCTCAAAAAATTCAAGCGCTGTGAAGCGCTGTGAAATGCATGTTTAAACCCCAGAGCGCTGGAGGCGATGTGTTAAAAGTAGTTTTTTAACCCCCAAACCACCATATTTTTGGAAACCAAAAAAAAAAAGTATTTTAAATAATTTAGTAATATGAATACATTAATATCAGATTTTTTCCCTTAAAAAAATTATCTAAAATGGCAGAAGTGGTCACAGAATTTTTCACATTTAAAAAAAAAAAAAAAAAAAAAACATTAATAACAATTAATTATTAATATTTAAAGATTGTTCCATTGAAATGCATTGGAGAGCGCCAGGTAGCGAGAGGTCATACCTGTCGCTGTTCAAGGTCGCTCGCTGGCGCTGTGGGGTGAGGCTGGAATAATGATGAATGAGTCGCTATATGGCGCTATCTCAGTCGCTAAGCAGGATCGGCTTGATAAATGTGTGATTGTGGTGGGGAGCCGGCGTTCTCGTGGCGGGGCCCGTCATTACCGGCCGCTCACCAGTCGCTACCTGTCGCTATTCCTTCATAAATAAGGGCCTATGAAAGTGAAATGGAGTGAATTCTCACCTGGCTCTGAATCAACCCCATTGTGACCACTACGTAGGGCCTTGATGATTGGCGCCATTTAGCATCTTTCTGGTGGCTATAGCGGCAGATTTGGAGCGCTGGAATTTTTGTCTTTTCTGGCGCTGTGCTGTGGAGTATAATGACACTAAAAGTCGCTGTTAACTAATTAGCTTTGATTGTTACTTTAGGTATCGTTCCGCCTGTGTCAGTGGCTGTTGTATTCGACAGCTGATTATCCCAGCGCTAGTGAACGCCACTTTTACCGCCGTCTTTTCGGCGCTGAACAGCGTATTTATGAATTCTTTCCTCCTTGTTAAAATTAGCGCTGTATTTTTCTGACGCTGGTCAGCGTTTCATCATTACAGTTACAAGAAATCACTGCTGGGGACAAACTTTACAGTGCATTGTTTTAGTTGTTGTCCAAATTACACATAGCTAAGCAAAAGAAGCCACAAAAAAAATGACGTTTGGCGACATCTAGGTCCCATGTTTCTGTTATTGACAAGTCGCAATTAAAGTTTGGTACAAATAAATGTGTGTAATATTACTTATAAGTATTAAACACTTCAATTCAGTTCTGCCCATTGTGATCTATGGGATTTTGACCTACAGCGCCAACTGCTCAACTAGAGTGACCAGCGCTGGAACCTTTTGGGCGCTAGTGTTAAATAAGACGCTAACAGGAGGCCGCGTCATTTCTTGTTTCTTAAATTGCACGCTGAGTGCTGCTGAGGCCAAAAAGGTGGCGCTGCATAGCAGGACTGGCTAGAGGTTTGTGGGGGCCCTTGGGCAATAGTCTTAGTGGGCCCCAAAGTAGTACATGATGTCCCCTTACAGCTCTGCTGCCACAAATGGATCATCTTCTGCTGCTGAACTTCCTCCCATCCTTTTTGCCTTCTCTTTAGCCACCAATCACCCTCCCAACCTTATTGCCTTCTCTTTAGCCACCAATCACCCTCCCAACCTTATTGCCTTCCCTATAGCCACCAATCACCCTCCCATCCTTTTTGCCTTCCCTATAGCCACCAATCAGCCTCCCATCCTTATTGCCTTCCCTATAGCCACCAATCACCCTCCCATCCTTTTTGCCTTCTCTTTAGCCACCAATCTCCCTCCCATCCTTATTGCCTTCCCTATAGCCACCAATCACCCTCCCATCCTTTTTGCCTTCTCTTTAGCCACCAATCTCCCTCCCATCCTTATTGCCTTCTCTTTAGCCACCAATCACCCTCCCAACCTTATTGCCTTCTCTTTAGCCACCAATCACCCTCCCAACCTTATTGCCTTCTCTTTAGCCACCAATCACCCTCCCAACCTTATTGCCTTCTCTTTAGCCACCAATCACCCTCCCAACCTTATTGCCTTCCCTATAGCCACCAATCACCCTCCCATCCTTTTTGCCTTCCCTATAGCCACCAATCAGCCTCCCATCCTTATTGCCTTCCCTATAGCCACCAATCACCCTCCCATCCTTTTTGCCTTCTCTTTAGCCACCAATCTCCCTCCCATCCTTATTGCCTTCCCTATAGCCACCAATCACCCTCCCATCCTTTTTGCCTTCTCTTTAGCCACCAATCTCCCTCCCATCCTTATTGCCTTCCCTATAGCCACCAATCACCCTCCCATCCTTTTTGCCTTCCCTATAGCCACCAATCAGCCTCCCATCCTTTTTGCCTTCCCTATAGCCACCAATCTCCCTCCCATCCTTTTTGCCTTCTCTTTAGCCACCAATCTCCCTCCCATCCTTATTGCCTTCCCTATAGCCACCAATCACCCTCCCATCCTTTTTGCCTTCTCTTTAGCCACCAATCTCCCTCCCATCCTTATTGCCTTCCCTATAGCCACCAATCAGCCTCCCATCCTTATTGCCTTCCCTATAGCCACCAATCACCCTCCCATCCTTTTTGCCTTCCCTATAGCCACCAATCAGCCTCCCATCCTTTTTGCCTTCTCTTTAGCCACCAATCTCCCTCCCATCCTTATTGCCTTCCCTATAGCCACCAATCACCCTCCCATCCTTTTTGCCTTCTCTTTAGCCACCAATCTCCCTCCCATCCTTATTGCCTTCCCTATAGCCACCAATCACCCTCCCATCCTTTTTGCCTTCCCTATAGCCACCAATCAGCCTCCCATCCTTTTTGCCTTCCCTATAGCCACCAATCAGCCTCCCATCCTTATTGCCTTCCCTATAGCCACCAATCACCCTCCCATCCTTTTTGCCTTCTCTTTAGCCACCAATCTCCCTCCCATCCTTATTGCCTTCCCTATAGCCACCAATCTCCCTCCCAACCTTATTGCCTTCCCTATAGCCACCAATCGCCCTCCAGTCCTTATTGCCTTCCCTATAGTCACCAATCACCCTCCCAACCTTATTGCCTTCCCTATAGCCACCAATCACCCTCCCAACCTTATTGCCTTCCCTTTAGCCACCAATCGCCCTCCCATCCTTATTGCCTTCCCTATAGCCACCAATCTCCCTCCCAACCTTATTGCCTTCCCTTTAGCCACCAATCGCCCTCCAGTCCTTATTGCCTTCCCTATAGTCACCAATCACCCTCCCAACCTTATTGCCTTCCCTATAGCCACCAATCTCCCTCCCATCCTTATTGCCTTCCCTATAGTCACCAATCACCCTCCAGTCCTTATTGCCTTCCCTATAGTCACCAATCGCCCTCCAGTCCTTATTGCCTTCCCTATAGCCACCAATCAGCCTCCCATCCGTATTGCCTTCCCTATAGTCACCAATCACCCTCCAGTCCTTATTGCCTTCCCTATAGCCACCAATCAGCCTCCCATCCGTATTGCCTTCCCTATAGTCACCAATCACCCTCCAGTCCTTATTGCCTTCCCTATAGCCACCAATCGCCCTCCAGTCCTTATTGCCTTCCCTATAGCCACCAATCAGCCTCCCATCCTTATTGCCTTCCCTATAGTCACCAATCACCCTCCAGTCCTTATTGCCTTCCCTATAGCCACCAATCGCCCTCCAGTCCTTATTGCCTTCCCTATAGCCACCAATCACCCTCCAGTCCTTATTGCCTTCCCTATAGTCACCAATCAGCCTCCAGTCCTTATTGCCTTCCCTATAGCCACCAATCAGCCTCCCATCCTTATTGCCTTCCCTATAGCCACCAATCACCCTCCAGTCCTTATTACCTTCCATAAAGCCACCAATCGCCCTCCAGTCCTTATTGCCTTCCCTATAGCCACCAATCAGCCTCCCATCCTTATTGCCTTACCTTTAGCCACCAATCACCCTCCCATCCTTATTGCCTTACCTATAGCCACCAATCACCCTCCCATCCTTATTGCCTTACCTATAGCCACCAATCGCCCCCCATCCTTATTGCCTTACCTTTAGCCACCAATCACCCTCCCAACCTTATTGCCTTCCCTTTAGCCACCAATCGCCCTCCAGTCCTTATTGCCTTTTTTATAGCCACCAATCGCCCTCCAGTCCTTATTGCCTTCCCTTTAGCCACCAGTCGCCCTCCAGTCCTTATTGCCTTTTTTATAGCCACCAATCGCCCTCCAGTCCTTATTGTCTTCCCTGTAGCCACCAATCAGCCTCCCATCCTTATTGCCTTCCCTATAGTCACCAATCACCCTCCAGTCCTTATTGCCTTCCCTATAGCCACCAATCGCCCTCCAGTCCTTATTGCCTTCCCTATAGCCACCAATCACCCTCCAGTCCTTATTGCCTTCCCTATAGTCACCAATCAGCCTCCAGTCCTTATTGCCTTCCCTATAGCCACCAATCAGCCTCCCATCCTTATTGCCTTCCCTATAGCCACCAATCACCCTCCAGTCCTTATTACCTTCCATAAAGCCACCAATCGCCCTCCAGTCCTTATTGCCTTCCCTATAGCCACCAATCAGCCTCCCATCCTTATTGCCTTACCTTTAGCCACCAATCACCCTCCCATCCTTATTGCCTTACCTATAGCCACCAATCGCCCCCCATCCTTATTGCCTTACCTTTAGCCACCAATCACCCTCCCAACCTTATTGCCTTCCCTTTAGCCACCAATCGCCCTCCAGTCCTTATTGCCTTTTTTATAGCCACCAATCGCCCTCCAGTCCTTATTGCCTTCCCTTTAGCCACCAGTCGCCCTCCAGTCCTTATTGCCTTTTTTATAGCCACCAATCGCCCTCCAGTCCTTATTGTCTTCCCTGTAGCCACCAATCACCCTATTGTCACCAATCACCCTCTAGTCCTTATTGTCTTCCCATAGCCACTAATCGCCATCTCGTCCTTATTGCCTTGAGCATGCACACAATTCCCTGCATTCGATAGTAAAATAATAACATGGACAAGTATGAGCCTGAATGGGCCCCTGAAGATGACAGGGGCCCTGGCAATTGCCCAGGTTTGCCCCGTGCTGGCGCCGGCCCTGCTGTGTATAGCGGACGCTTTATAAGTAAGCCTCCCCACCTAAAAGTGTAAAACCTTTTCATGGCAAATAAAATAATCATAAAATAATCAGCCAGAATGTGTTTCAGTGAATTTTCAGAGGTTTCTATTTTACTGACTAATTTTAAGATTTAAAAAAAAAATGTAATTTTATCACTTTTATAAAATTTCACCTAAAAATCAAAAATCTAAATATTTTACAAATCTTAAAAAATCGGAGACTTTTATTTCTGATTAGATTGTGTCGTTGGATTATTTATTTGGAGTGTAGCTCGGACCCATTCCTTTGGGCTTGCTGCAAGTCCAGTTGCTTTGATTTATTAGTGCAAATACTGTATGACCTGAATGAATAAGACACTTTGCAGACACTGTAAATAGAGGCTCATAGAAGCTCCAATTTAAAAAGGGACTTTTTATTTTAAAAGACTCCAGGGCCTCCCGAGTTACAGTCTTTGGGGCATCCCGAATCGGGATGCTGTGTGAAACCCCCACGAACCCCCCAGAACACTCACCCTCTCCTGGAGCCCTTGGCGAGCCTGTGCGCTTAGGCCGCATCCGCTCATCTCTAGCCATGCGTGCACCCGCACCCCGCCTTCCTGAATGGGGCCATGGCTGCAAGATGGGCGGGGGACGCGGCTGGCGGCACCGCTCGGCTCCATTTGGCGTCGCTTGGCTACTTAGGTGTCCAGATGGCTTAGCCGAAAAGGAACCGAGTGACAGCGTGTGCACTGATTGACTGCATGCGCCACTCAGCCAATCAGCGCACTTGCTCTCGGCACGTAAGTGAGTGAAAGCTCACAGTCCAGATGTTTTGTTTTAATTTTGGATATTCTGGTGAAGCGTTTAAATGGATTGACCAGGCAAACTTTAAACCAGTTGACTGGCAGCTTACCTGATGCAGTGTCAGTCCCAGCCCTTCTCTTTCTCTGGTCACAGAAAGGAAGAAGATTCTCTTCTTCTTATGCCCGCGTCACAAGAGGACATGAGGTGAAACTTTGGCCCTTATTTAAGAAGGGATAGCGCCAGGTAGCGCCTTGTTAATGAGAGGTAGCGACAGGTAGCGACAGGTGAACGCCGGACACGGCATGCAATTACACATTTATCAAGCAGAATCTGTTTAGCGAATGAGATAGCGCCATGTTGCGTCTGATTCATCATTTTCACAGCCAGTGTTCAGCCTTGCACAGCGCCAGGTATGACCTCTCGCTACCTGGCGCTCTCCCATACATTTCAATGGACGATCCTTTTCTTCTCTTTAAACGGGTTTTTTTTTTTTTTTTCCAAAAAAAAACACAAATAATTCTGTGACCTCTCCTGGCATTGAAATAGCAGTTTTTTCATATTTTTTTCATTTTTAATATATTTCCTCAGAAATGACATTACAGGTCTGGCATTAAAGTGTTCATGTTACAATGTTGTTACAATGTAATTCCATATGTTTTCGCTTTGTTACTAGTTGATAGATGCTTGAAAACAGACTTTAAACACACCGCCTCCTGCGCTCTGGGCTTCAAACAACTATTTTTCAGCGCCTGAGTTGTGTGAGGCTGTTTTTTTGCTGAATATGGTGTGAGTCAGTCGCTATGAGCAGTCGCTAACATGCGCTCCCATACAGCGCTATACTGGTCAAATAGTGACTCCTCACAATGTATTCACCATTACTGAACAGCGACTGAGTCGCTATAAAGTAGCGACCCACGGCTGAGCACTGCGACTACTAGCGGGCGCTCTGAAAATGCTGTTACAGACGCTCATCTGTCGCTACCTGCCGCTAATGATGAATCAGCCTCCCCATTTCATAATTGCTCTGTCTAAATTGCTTTGTATTTAAATATATATGAATAAAGGGGGGTATTTAAATACCTTCTGAATTTGCAATTTGTGACCAAGAATTCTCCCGTCTTCCTGTTTTAAACTGTAACAAGTCTATTTTTATGGAGACAAAAAGAGAAACCCATGACCCATGACGACTTGCAGGTTTCTGTTCAGTACCCATCCACCAATCAAATGAGAGCTGAAATGCGCTTCTCTTTATTTTTATTTTTTCTCATCATAAGGTGAGCTATATGGTCAGAAAATAAAACGTGGTTTCACTCTCTATATTACACGAAGAAGAAGACTCTTCCTTCCCACTTTGCAGTACTGTGTTGTGTCATTAAAGCAGGCCTGCATTCAGTAAAACGAAAGCCTGTGTCTGGCATCTCAGAGGCTACGTGTAGTAATATGCTAATGTAGACCAAAACCCAGGTTTTTAAAGCGGACCTTCACCTTGAATAAGAGCCTATTTTGTATGTTTCTGCCACCCTGTACATACAGATTGCTCACATTAAAATTCACCCTATCTGCACCTAGTGCGTATTCTGAGCCTTTAAACATCCGAGATGGCAACATCAGGCAGCCTGAAGACAGGAAGTGTCTTCTGACTATGCCGCTGTGCATTCTGGGATTGCTGTCCTTTTCCGGACCCCAGCTCTGCTCCGCCTGTGCAAAGCACAGCTATAACCCACCCCCCTGTACTTTTCCTGCTCTCCTCTTCTCAGTGTGTGTTATGCTTCTGAGGCAAGATGGCGGCGCCCATATCCTAGAGTCCTGAACAGTGTTGCAGCTCAGCAGAGGAAAGAATAATAAGTAAGTGATTGAAAATGTTAAATATATTAATTTTAGATGCTGGGGAATAGTTTTTTAAGGGTTTGGGTTTTTCATTAAATGATGCTGAAGGTCCGGTTTAACTCACCTGGGGTTTTGGTGCACTTCACAGTTTGGTATGCCCCACTCTTTACTGCCCCGGCTCCTATCGTCGATAAAACGTACCAATCCAGTGGCACATGTGCGGGTGTTTAGATAATCGATGCGCCTGGCTCTATGCGGCTTCGCTTTACCGGTGTCACGTCATGTCGGGTTGGCTAAGGATTAAATGGAGAATCGGCCACATCCCCGCTAGCTGCTACAAATATTCGCCACGAGCATGCGCTTAGCTAAAGGTACAGCGGAGCCCGGCCATATTCCATGCAGGCGCTACTGGATTAGCAGATAGATTTTATATGCTGATCCAGGGGGCTCACACAGGGGGCATTCCAACTCACTCAGGGGGCATTCCAAATCACACAGGGGGCATTCCAAATCACACAGGGGGCATTCCAAATCACTCAGGGGGCATTCCAAATCACACAGAGGGCATTCCAAATCACACAGGGGGCATTCCAAATCACACTGGGGGCATTCCAAATCACACTGGGGGCATTCCAAATCACACAGGGGGCATTCCAAATCACTCAGGGGGCATTCCAAATCACACAGAGGGCATTCCAAATCACACTGGGGGCATTCCAAATCACACTGGGGGCATTCCAAATCACACAGGTGGCATTCCAAATCACACAGGGGGCATTCCAAATCACACAGAGGGCATTCCAAATCACACTGGGGGCATTCCAAATCACACAGGTGGCATTCCAAATCACACAGGGGGCATTCCAAATCACACAGAGGGCATTCCAAATCACACAGGGGGCATTCCAAATCACACAGAGGGCATTCCAAATCACACAGAGGGCATTCCAAATCACACAGAGGGCATTCCAAATCACACAGAGGGCATTCCAAATCACACAGGGGGCATTCCAAATCACACAGAGGGCATTCCAAATCACACAGGGGGCATTCCAAATCACACAGAGGGCATTCCAAATCACACAGAGGGCATTCCAAATCACACAGAGGGCATTCCAAATCACACAGAGGGCATTCCAAATCACACAGGGGGCATTCCAAATCACACAGGGGGCATTCCATTCCAAATCACACATGGGGCATTCCAAATCACACAGAGGGCATTCCAAATCACACATGGGGCATTCCAAATCACACAGAGGGCATTCCAAATCACACAGAGGGCATTCCAAATCACACAGGGGGCATTCCAAATCACACAGGGGGCATTCCAAATCACACAGGGGGCATTCCAAATCACACAGGGGGCATTCCAAATCACACAGGGGGCATTCCATTCCAAATCACACAGGGGGCATTCCAAATCACACAGGGGACATTCCAAATCACACAGGGGGCATTCCAAATCACACAGGGGGCATTCCAAATCACACAGGGGGCATTCCAAATCACACAGAGGGCATTCCAAATCACACAGAGGACATTCCATTCCAAATCACACAGGGGGCATTCCATTCCAAATCACACAGGGGGCATTCCATTCCAAATCACACAGGGGGCATTCCATTCCAAATCACACAGGGGGCATTCCATTCCAAATCACACAGGGGGCATTCCATTCCAAATCACACTGGGGGCATTCCAAATCACACAGGGGACATTCCAAATCACACAGGGGGCATTCCAAATCACACAGGGGGCATTCCAAATCACACAGGGGGCATTCCAAATCACACAGAGGGCATTCCAAATCACACAGAGGACATTCCAAATCACACAGGGGGCATTCCAAATCACACAGAGGGCATTCCAAATCACACAGAGGGCATTCCAAATCACACAGGGGGCATTCCAAATCACACAGAGGGCATTCCAAATCACACAGAGGGCATTCCAAATCACACAGGGGGCATTCCAAATCACACAGAGGGCATTCCAAATCACACAGGGGGCATTCCAAATCACACAGGGGGCATTCCAAATCACACAGGGGGCATTCCAAATCACACAGAGGGCATTCCAAATCACACAGAGGGCATTCCAAATCACACAGAGGGCATTCCAAATCACACAGGGGGCATTCCAAATCACACAGGGGGCATTCCAAATCACACAGGGGGCATTCCATTCCAAATCACACATGGGGCATTCCATTCCAAATCACACAGGGGGCATTCCATTCCAAATCACACAGGGGGCATTCCATTCCAAATCACACAGGGGGCATTCCAAATCACACAGGGGGCATTCCAAATCACACATGGGGCATTCCATTCCAAATCACACAGGGGGCATTCCAAATCACACAGGGGGCATTCCAAATCACACAGGGGGCATTCCAAATCACACAGGAGGCATTCCAAATCACACAGGGGGCATTCCATTCCAAATCACACATGGGGCATTCCATTCCAAATCACACAGGGGGCATTCCAAATCACACAGGGGGCATTCCAAATCACACAGGGGGCATTCCAAATCACACAGGGGGCATTCCAAATCACACAGAGGGCATTCCAAATCACACTGGGGGCATTCCAAATCAGACAGAGGGCATTCCAAATCACACAGGGGGCATTCCAAATCACACAGGGGGCATTCCAAATCACACAGGGGGCATTCCAAATCACACATGGGACATTCCAAATCACACAGGGGGCATTCCAAATCACACAGGGGGCATTCCAAATCACACAGGGGGCATTCCATTCCAAATCACACATGGGGCATTCCATTCCAAATCACACAGGGGGCATTCCAAATCACACAGAGGGCATTCCAAATCACACAGAGGGCATTCCAAATCACACAGGGGGCATTCCAAATCACACAGAGGGCATTCCAAATCACACAGGGGGCATTCCAAATCACACAGGGGGCATTCCAAATCACACAGGGGGCATTCCAAATCACACAGGGGGCATTCCAAATCACACAGAGGGCATTCCAAATCACACAGAGGGCATTCCAAATCACACAGGGGGCATTCCAAATCACACAGGGGGCATTCCAAATCACACAGGGGGCATTCCATTCCAAATCACACATGGGGCATTCCATTCCAAATCACACAGGGGGCATTCCAAATCACACAGGGGGCATTCCATTCCAAATCACACAGGGGGCATTCCAAATCACACAGGGGGCATTCCAAATCACACATGGGGCATTCCATTCCAAATCACACAGGGGGCATTCCAAATCACACAGGGGGCATTCCAAATCACACAGGGGGCATTCCAAATCACACAGGAGGCATTCCAAATCACACAGGGGGCATTCCATTCCAAATCACACATGGGGCATTCCATTCCAAATCACACAGGGGGCATTCCAAATCACACAGGGGGCATTCCAAATCACACAGGGGGCATTCCAAATCACACATGGGACATTCCAAATCACACAGGGGGCATTCCAAATCACACAGGGGGCATTCCAAATCACACAGGGGGCATTCCATTCCAAATCACACATGGGGCATTCCATTCCAAATCACACATGGGGCATTCCATTCCAAATCACACAGGAGGCATTCCAAATCACACAGGGGGCATTCCATTCCAAATCACACATGGGGCATTCCATTCCAAATCACACATGGGGCATTCCATTCCAAATCACACAGGGGGCATTCCAAATCACACAGGGGGCATTCCATTCCAAATCACACATGGGGCATTCCAAATCACACAGGGGGCATTCCAAATCACACAGGGGGCATTCCAAATCACACAGGGGGCATTCCAAATCACACATGGGGCATTCCAAATCACACAGGGGGCATTCCAAATCACACAGGGGGCATTCCAAATCACACAGGGGGCATTCCAAATCACACAGGGGGCATTCCAAATTACACATGGGGCATTCCAAATCACACATGGGACATTCCAAATCACACAGGGGGCATTCCATTCCAAATCACACATGGGGCATTCCATTCCAAATCACACAGGGGGCATTCCAAATCACACAGGGGGCATTCCATTCCAAATCACACATGGGACATTCCAAATCACACAGGGGGCATTCCAAATCACACATGGGGCATTCCATTCCAAATCACACAGGGGGCATTCCATTCCAAATCACACAGGGGGCATTCCAAATCACACAGGGGGCATTCCAAATCACACAGGGGGCATTCCAAATCACACATGGGGCATTCCAAATCACACATGGGGCATTCCATTCCAAATCACACAGGGGGCATTCCAAATCACACTGGGGGCATTCCAAATCACACAGGGGGCATTCCAAATCACACAGGGGGCATTCCATTCCAAATCACACATGGGGCATTCCATTCCAAATCACACAGGGGGCATTCCAAATCACACAGGGAACATTCCAAATCACACAGGGGGCATTCCAAATCACACAGGGGGCATTCCAAATCACACAGGGGGCATTCCAAATCACGCAGGGGGCATTCCAAATCACACAGGGGGCATTCCATTCCAAATCACACATGGGGCATTCCATTCCAAATCACGCATGGGGCATTCCATTCCAAATCACACAGGGGGCATTCCAAATCACACAGGGGGCATTCCAAATCACACAGGGGGCATTCCATTCCAAATCACACAGGGGGCATTCCAAATCACACAGGGGGCATTCCATTCCAAATCACACAGGGGGCATTCCAAATCACGCAGGGGGCATTCCAAATCACACATGGGGCATTCCATTCCAAATCACACAGGGGGCATTCCAAATCACACAGGCGGCATTCCAAATCACGCAGGGGGCATTCCAAATCACACAAGGGGCATTCCAAATCACACAGGGGGCATTCCAAATCACACAGGGGGCATTCCAAATCGCACAGAGGGCATTCCAAATCGCACAGAGGGCATTCCAAATCGCACAGAGGGCATTCCAAATCACACAGGGGGCATTCCAAATCACACAGGGGGCATTCCAAATCACTCAGGGGGCATTCCAAATCACACAGGGGGCATTCCAAATCACTCAGGGGGCATTCCAAATCACTCAGGGGGCATTCCAAATCACACAGAGGGCATTCCAAATCACACGGGGCATTCCAAATCACACAGGGGGCATTCCATTCCAAATCACACAGGGGGCATTCCAAATCACACAGGGGGCATTCCATTCCAAATCACACAGGGGGCATTCCAAATCACGCAGGGGGCATTCCAAATCACACAGGGGGCATTCCAAATCACACAGGGGGCATTCCATTCCAAATCACACAGGGGGCATTCCAAATCACACAGGGGGCATTCCATTCCAAATCACACAGGGGGCATTCCAAATCACGCAGGGGGCATTCCAAATCACACAGGGGGCATTCCAAATCACACAGGGGGCATTCCATTCCAAATCACACAGGGGGCATTCCAAATCACACAGGGGGCATTCCATTCCAAATCACACAGGGGGCATTCCATTCCAAATCACACAGGGGGCATTCCAAATCACACAGGGGGCATTCCATTCCAAATCACACAGGGGGCATTCCATTCCAAATCACACAGGGGGCATTCCAAATTCCAGGAAGATGGAATCAGCTGTCTCATGACGCAGGTGCGGCTCTCCTTCAAAAAGCTTCCCCAGCTGTACATATTAATGTGCGACTGGAATAGCTGAAATGAACCCCAGCCGCACTTGCGATTGGCGCGCGGCATACCTTGCAGCCATTCAGTTACGGAGGGTGTGGCCCGCACTTTGTATGCGCCGTGGGCTCGTTAGTAAGGTAAGAAAAGCGAGCCACTGACGGGGTTTGACACAGCGAGGCATCCCAAGTCTGGATGCCGCAGGGGTGGTTGTCTTGTAGACACTAGGGCCCTTATTTATGAAGGAATAGCGACAGGTAGCGACTGGTGAGCGACCGGTAATGACGCTCACCGCCACGAGAACGCCGGCTCCCCACCACAATCACACATTTATCAAGCCGATCCTGCTTAGCGACTGAGATAGCGCCAGATAGCGAGTCATTCATCATTATTCCAGCCTCAGCCCACAGCGCCAGCGTCCGACCTTGAACAGCGTCAGGTATGACCTCTCGCTACCTGGCGCTCGCCAATGCATTTCAATGGAACAATCTTTAAATATTCATAATTAATTGTTATTAATGTTTTTTTTTTTTTTTCAATGTAAATAATTCTGTGACCACTTCTGCCATGTTAGATAATTTTTTTAAGGTAAAAAAAAAAAAAAATTGTACAGAATTGATATTACAGGTCTGATATTAATGTATTCATATTACTAAATTCTTTAAAATTTTTTTTTTTTTTATTTCCAAAAATATGGTTGTTTGGAGGTTAAAAAACTACTTTTAACACATCGCCGCCAGCGCTCTGGGGTTTAAACATGCATTCTACAGCGCGAGAATTTTTGGAGCGTGATTTTTTGATGAATATGGTGGTCGCTAGGGCCAGTCGCTATCATGCGCACCCATACAGCGCGGAACCTGTCAAATAGCGACTCGTCACCCCGTATTCGACATTACGGCAAACCGACTGAGTCGCTGTCAACTACCGAACAATGGCCAAGCACAGCGACTACTAGCGGGCGCTCTGAAAATACTGCTCAACTGTCGCTACCTGCCGCTATTAATGAATCGGCCTCTTAGTCCGGTTTTGGTCCACTTTAAGTTGTATTCATCAGAAATCTCAATAATGATAATAATTATCATGAAATTATTTGCTTATTGTTTCTAAACAAGTTTTTATTTTAAAGGCTAGAATATAATTATCATTAGTCTTTAGGAGGCATGCTGATATGGGGTGGCGCACACTGCTAAAAAGCAGACCATCAGGTTCACTGGTAGCGCAATTGTACGTCTGTACAGCCAATTGTAATAAGGACTAGATAAAAAAAAGATTTTTTTTCTACCTGATACCAAAACATTGGGGTCGATTCAGAGTCACTTCTTTTTTTAGGAGAGAAAATTGCCATTGACTTTTGGGATTGTCTATCGGGTGTAAATTTTCACCTGGCTCTGAATCAGCCCCACGGTAACGGACAATGGGCTGGATTCACTAAAGGTCAAATTTGAATTTTCATGTGTTTTTTTGATTAAAAAAAGTGCAATTTCTGTGCAAAAATTCTATGTGCGACTCAGCAACCTTGAAAGCTGTATTTTTCATTTTTGCTCATTTAATTCGAGAGTGAGAAGAAGCACTTGAAAATAATTCGATTTTTGAATATCATTTGTGTGGGCAAGTAAAGCATTTTTCATTGTGTGTGTGCGAGCAAGTTAAGTTATTGCAATGTCTTTAGACAGGCTGATTCATGTATCGCATTGCTTGTGCCCACACAAGTAAAGAGGCTGATTCATCATTAGCGGCAGGTAGCGACAGATGAGCGTCTGTAGCAGGCATTTTCAGAGCGCCCGCTAGTAGTCGCAGTGCTCGGCCGTGGGTCGCTACTTTATAGCGACTCAGTCGCTGTTCAGTTATGTTGAATACATTGTGAGGAGTCGCTATTTGACCAGTACAGCGCTGTATGGGAGCGCATGTTAGCGACTGCTCATAGCGACCGACTCACACCATATTCAGCAAAAAAACAGCCTCACAAATCCCTGGCGCTGAAAAATAGTTGTTTGAAGCCCAGAGCGCAGGAGGCGGTGTGTTTAAAGTGTGTTTTCAAGCATTTATCAACTAGTAACAAAGCGAAAACATATCGAATTACATTGTAACAACGTTGTAACATGAACACTTTAATGCCAGACCTGTAATGTCATTTTTGAGGAAATATTTAAAAAATGAAAAAATTATGATAAAAACTGCTATTTCAATGCCAGAAGAGGTCACAGAATTATTTGTGATTTTTTTGAAAAACAAAACCCAAAAAAAAAAGTTTAAAGAGAAGAAAAGGATCGTCCATTGAAATGTATGGGAGAGCGACAGGTAGCGAGAGGTCATACCTGGCGCTGTGCAAGGCTGAACGCTGGCGCTGTTCGCTGAGGCTGGGAAAATGATGAATCAGACGCTACATGGCGCTATCCCAGTCGCTAAACAGATTCTGCTTGATAAATGTGTAATTGCGTGCCATGTCCGGCGTTCACCAGTCGCTACCTGTCGCTACCTGTCATTAACCAGGCGCTACCTGACGCTATCCCTTCTTAAATAAGGGCCTAAGTAATGTTAGGGACGGGGTACTAATTGGACGGCCTTGACGTGGCTACCTCGCTTCTACATTCATTGCAATCTATGTTAACTAACAGCCCATGTTCTTAACAAGTGTTAGCGGGGAGGCCGATTCATTAATAGCGCCAGGTAGCGACAGTTGAGCGACTGTAGCGGTATTTTCAGAGCGCCCGCTAGTAGTCGCTGTGCTTGGCCATTGTTCGGTAGTTGATAGCGACTCAGTCGGTTTGCCGTAATGTTGAATATTGGGTGAGGAGTCGCTATTTGACAGGTTCCGCGCTGTATGGGAGCGCATGATAGCGACTGGTCAGAGCGACCGGCTTCCACCATATTCATTAACAAATCACGCTCAAAAAATTCTCGCGCTGTGAAATGCTTGTTTAAACCCCAGAGAGCTGGCGGTGATGGGTTAAAAGTAGTTTTTTAACCCCCAAACAACCATATTTTTAGAAACAAAAAAAAAACAAGTTTTTAAAATAAATTTGTAATATGAATACATTAATATCAGTTCTGTAATATCAATTCTGTACTTTTTTTTTTTAATTTTTTTTACCTTAAAAAAATTATTAAAAATGGCAGAAGTGGTCACAGAATTTTTCACATTTAAAAAAAAAAATTAATACCAATTAATTATGAATATTGAATATGCATTGGAGAGCGCCAGGTTGCGAGAGGTCATACCTGTCGCTGTTCAAGGTCGGACGCTGGCGCTGTGGGCTGAGGTTGGAATAATGATGAATGAGTCGCTATATGGCGCCATCTCAGTCGCTAAGCAGGATCGGCTTGATAAATGTGTGATTGTGGTGGGGAGCCGGCGTTCTCGTGGCAGGGCCCGTCATTACCGGCCGCTCACCAGTCGCTACCTGTCGCTATTCCTTCATAAATAAGGGCCTAAGTTTTTCAATAGTATGAGTGTGCAGAGGGTTACCTTTCTTTGTTAAATTCATACCTACCAAATTTTCAGGGTGGGAAAGAGGGATATTTGGTAAATTAGGCCACACCCCCTCATTGAGGGATAGATAGGAGATAAGATGTAACAATTAAAACATAAAATCTTATAGATTCCCGGGCCGATCGCGCTGGGTTTTGCTGCACTTTAAAGAGCCAGGGGCTAAAATCCTGAAGTCTATATATAGACAGTCTTCTATTCGGGGCAGGAGAGCAGAACAACCTTGGGTGCCAAGTCAATTTTGTATGTGGGGGGGGGGGCTTTTATTCCAGCCGACCTGTTTTCCCAGACGGGGCAGGACCACTGCGGTGTCGGACATACACCAGTCCCCTCATCCCTCCAGCAGGTAAAGCATGGCACATAATGGGACAGCAGCAGCACTATAGGATGGGTGAGGAGGGGCAGAGAGCTATTTTGCCTAGATTAAGCCCCCCAGCTTGCTAACACGAGGGAGGAAATGGAGAAATGGCAGCTGACAACGTAAACAGACCTGCTGGTTCTTCTAATGTTGCTGATAAGGAATTAATTTTTTTCTTTGTTATCAGCCTCAGTGATCTGCTTACTAATTCAACAAAAGTGCTTGTCATGCGGAAGGAGGTGGATCACCTGACCCTTGCTGCGCATACAAACAGCGGTGAACCCTGTGTGCATGTTGTGGCGGCTCTCTGTTTGCCAAGGCAGGTTTTGAAGCATTGAATGAGGACTGGGATTACCTTATGTATGTCTCATGATTTCCACGGGAATGATTTTCAAACGAGTAATCATCTGTTATCAACTGAACACAATCAAATGATAACTGTCCGCTGTGATTCAGAGGCCGATTTATTAATAGCGCCAGGTAGCGACAGATGAGCGACTGTAGCGTTATTTTCACAGCACCCGCTAGTAGTCGCTGTGCTTGGCCATTGTTCGGTTGTTGATAGCGACTCAGTCGGTGTGCGGTAATGTTGAATACGGGGTTAGGAGTCGCTGTTTGACAGGTTCCGCGCTGTATGGGAGCGCATGACAGCGAATGGCCATAGCGAACGGCTCCCAGCATATTCATTAACAAATCACGCTCAAAAAATTCTCGCGCTGTGAAATGCTTGTTTAAACCCCAGAGCGCTGGCGGCGATGGGTTAAAAGTAGTTTTTTAACCCCCAAACAACCATATTTTTGGTAAAAAAAAATAAACAAGTTTTTATAAACAGTTTGTAATATGAATACATTAATATCAGACCTGTAATATCAATTCTGCACAATTTGTTTTTTTTTCTTTTTTTAACTTAAAAAAAATATCTAACATTGCAGAAGTGGTCACAGAATTTTTGACATTAAAAAAAAAATAAATAAAATAATAATTAATTATGAATATTTAAAGATTGCTCCATTGAAATGCATTGGAGAGCGGCAGGTAGCGAGAGGTCATACCTGTCGCTGTTCAAGGTCGCTCGCTGGCGCTGTGGGCTGAGGCTGGAATAATGATGAATGCTTCGCTATCTGGCGCTATCTCAGTCGCTAAGCAGGATCGGCTTGATAAATGTGTGATTGCGGAGGGGAGCCGGCGTTCTCGTGGCGGTTTACCGTTCGCTCACCATTCGCTACCTGGCGCTATCCCTTGTTAAATAAGGCCCCAAGTGTCGATTGAGCAGCATATCTTTTTGGTTGGCATAAAATTTCATCAAATTCCGTCAGTATGTGGAAACAGAAATCAACCGCAAATAGGACTATACAAATACCTTGTTATTCGTAGAGCACAAATTATTTTAATTACGATGGCTCTAACGAACTATCCAACCAATCGTTCATGTCCGAATACTCGCTCAGCCAGCGGTTGATTTATCTGTTCATGGAAAAGGACCAAAATATGGACCCAACACTGCAAGGCAAAAGTGCTAACCCGCTAAACATTCTGCCACTCTATAGTGTTTCTTGTTTAACTACTTTTTGGGTAGGGATGTCAAATAAGAGGCCGATTCATTAATAGCGGCAGGTAGCGACAGTTGAGCGACAGTAGCGGCATTTTCAGAGCGCCCGCTAGTAGTCGCTGTGCTTGGCCGTTGTTCGGTTGTTGACAGCGACTCAGTCGGTGTGCGATAATGTTGAATATTGGGTGAGGAGTCGCTATTTGACAGGTTCCGCGCTGTATGGGAGCGCATGATAGTGACCGGCTCCCACCATATTCATTAAAAAATCACGCTCAAAAAATTCTCGCGCTGTGAAATGCATGTTTAAACCCCAGAGCGCTGGCGGCGATGGGTTAAAAGTAGTTTTTTAACCCCCAAACAACCATATTTTTGGAAACCAAAAAAAACAAGTTTTTTAAATTATTTTGTAATATGAATACATTAATATCAGACCTGTAATATCAATTCTGGACAATTTTTATTTTATTTTTTTGGCAAAAAATGGCAGAAGTGGTTACAGAATTTTTCACATTTAAAAAAACAAAAAAAACAATTAATAACAATTAATTATGAATATTTAAAGATTGTTCCATTGAAATACATTGGAGAGCGCCAGGTAGCGAGAGGTCATACCTGTCGCTGTTCAAGGTCGGACGCTGGCGCTGTGGGCTGAGGCTGGAATAATGATGAATGAGTGGCTATCTGGCGCTATCTCAGTCGCTAAGCAGGATTGGCTTGATAAATGTGTGATTGTGGTGGGGAGCCGGCGTTCTCGTGGCGGAACCCGTCATTACCGGCCGATCACCAGTCGCTACCTGTCGCTATTCCTTCATAAATAAGGGCCTCAATTCCTGATGATGTTTCTCGGTATAGAGGTCACACAGCTAGGATCAGATTATTTGTTACTGATAACGATGGTCACGATACACTTTTCTGAAGTCCGGTCCCGCGGCGTCTCCGGGCGGCGTGGGCTCAGGCAGCTGGCCAGGTTCCCCTCCGCTGATAAAAATAATGCATGTATTGGAAAGATGACAAGTGCCCATAGAGCCACCTCTGGAACGGGCGCCATAGGATTGCCACCACTGATCTATCCTGTGATGATTTTCATGCATCAGCATACAGGATTGTGCATTGCCTGGAGTTCAGCTTTAATCACTATGCTTATGGTTTCCATGTGTACTTTTGTGTTTTACCTGTTTGGTCTCATCCCGGGTGATGAGTATGAGTAATGTGAATTCCATGGTGGAGATGCGGCTTACTCGATCCCCAGTAACTAATGTCTGTGCTGGAGAGAGCTGTGGAATCAGAAGCAGACATTTCCCAGATCGCGGATGACACCAACCTAGAAGGGAAGATGGAAACCTGGCAGATATCTCACCAATGCCCTACACAGCCCCTATCATGACTTTACATGGATAACAGTATGTGTGATGCTCCTGAGTCAAGATGGCGGCGCCCATATCCTACAGTGCTGAACAGAGTTGCAGCCCAGTGGGGGAAAGAATAATAAGTAAGTGGCTAAATAACTTAAAATATATTAATTTTAGATGCTGGTGAATAGTTTTGTAAGGGTTTGGACTTTTCATTAAATCATGCTGAAGGTCCTGTTTAATAATCAAAAACATATAAAAGTCTCACACAAAAATATGATCAGTAACAAAATCACTGGACAATAATCCTAACAGTCAAGTCTCCCCGCCGCCTACCACCATCCAGAGCCACGTGTTCCAAGGGCAAAATTCCCACTTCCTCAGGCTGAATCTATCCCTGCAGCTCACATACATCCACATACATGCTGATGGTGTTCCCTGGGGGGGATGGGATCTTCCAGCAGGACAATGTGGCATGTCACATGACTAGAAATGTTCTACACTAGTTGGAAGAGCATGACCAAGAGGCCGATTCATTAACAGTGGCAGGTAGCGACAGTTGAGCGACTGTAGCAGCATTTTCAGAGCGCCCGCTAGTAGTCGCTGTGCTTGGCCGTTGTTCGGTTGTTGACAGCGACTCAGTCGGTGTGCGGTAATGTTGAATATTGGGTGAGGAGTCGCTATTTGACAGGTTCCACGCTGTATGGGAGCGCATGATAGCGACTGGCCCTAGCGACCGGCTCCCACCATATTCATTAACAAATCACGCTCAAAAAATTCTCGCGCTGTAAAATGCATGTTTAAACCCCAGAGCGCTGGCGGCGATGGGTTAAAAGTAGTTTTTTAACCCCCAAACCACCATATTTTTGGAAACCAAAAAAAACATGTTTTTTAAATAGTTTTGTAATATGAATACATTAATATCAGACCTGTAATATCAATTCTGCACAATTTTTTTTTTTTTTACCTTAAAATAATTATCTAACATGGCAGAAGTGGTCACAGAATTTTTCACATTTAAAAAAAAAAAAAATTAATTATGAATATTTAAAGATTGTTCCATTGAAATGCATTGGAGAGCGCCAGGTAGCGAGAGGTCATACCTGTCGCTGTTCAAGGTCGGATGCTGGCGCTGTGGGCTGAGGCTGGAATAATGATGAATGAGTGGCTATCTGGCGCTATCTCAGTCGCTAAGCAGGATCGGCTTGATAAATGTGTGATTGTGGTGGGGAGCCGGCGTTCTCGTGGCGGAGCCCGTCATTACCGGCCGCTCACCAGTCACTACCTGTCGCTATTCCTTCATAAATAAGGGCCTAAGACTTCCAAGCGCTATCCTGGCCCCCTAATCCCCCAGCTGATCCTCTTTGGGACCACCTTGATCATCATGCTTCCTCCATGGATTATCAACAGTCAACATGGCTTCTGATACCTGTGAGACCTAACAAGACCTTATTGAGTCGCTCCCAGTCCGCCTAGCTGCTGCCCAGAGGCAGTTTCTCTGGATGTTAGCTGGTGCTCATTATAATGTGACTAGTCTACATACCGATATGTACAGAGCTAGATTGATAGAATTCGTTTTTTCCGGTATCTATAACAATTTCCCATTAGTATGAGAAATGTCTCACCTTGTGTAATCGCTCTGAATATTTTCCTTATTGCATGTTGTTGAGTTACACTGTAACTAATGTAACAAATCTATTGACGTAGGCAAACCTGAAGCTATTCCTTCAGTAAAGGTAAAGGTGCTACATGCTGTGGGTATATAAACCTAGGGACTGTGACCTTTCTAAATCATATATAATATATTCATTTTATATTCACTGAACCAATAGGAGGCATTTTGGAGGGATAATGG
Organism: Gastrophryne carolinensis; assembly: GCA_027917425.1. Lineage (NCBI taxonomy): Eukaryota > Metazoa > Chordata > Amphibia > Anura > Microhylidae > Gastrophryne > Gastrophryne carolinensis. Next base: position 54,437,216 of record CM051244.1, read on the forward strand.
AGAATTCTAAACGGTCACATACAGTATAATAATGCATAATGTATTTACTGTATAAAGGTGGTCATTCTAGAAATGTGACTTGAAATGTCTTCATTAATCCCTGAAGTGATGTGCCCCTAGTTTTAGCTTATTAGTCTGTAAAACGGACCTTCCGCGTCATTTTATGCAAAGCCCAAACCCTTAAAAAACTATTCGCCAGCATATTAAATTAATATATTTTATGTTTTTGGTGGTTACTTATTACCCTTTTCCCCGCTGGGCTGCAACTTTGTTCAGGACTTCAGGGTAGGGATGCCGCCATCTTGCCTCAAAAGCATGGGGGGGGGGGGGAGTGCAGGAGGCGGAGTTATTGCTGTGCTTTGCAAAGACAGAGCAGAGCTGGGGTCAGGAAAAGGACAGCAATCCCAGAATGTAGAGCGCATAGTCCGAAGATCCTTCTTTTCTGCAGGCTGCCTAATCCTCCATGGATCGCCATCTTGGATGTTTAAAGGCTCAGAAAATGTACTAGGTACAGGTAGGATTATTTTTATCCTGTGGGCAATCTGTATGTAGGTGGGGGAAACATACAAGATAAAGGCCGATTCATTAATAGCGCCAGGTAGCGACAGATGAGCGACAGTAGCGTTATTTTCACAGCGCCCGCTAGTAGTCGCTGTGCTTGGCCGTTGTTCGGTTGTTGACAGCGACTCAGTCGGTGTGCGGTAATGTTGAATATTGGGTTAGGAGTCGCTATTTGACAGGTTCCGTGCTGTATGGGATCGCATGATAGCGAATGGTCATAGCGAACGGCTCCCACCATATTCATTAACAAATCACGCTCAAAAAATTCTCGCGCTGTGAAATGCATGTTTAAACCCCAGAGCGCTGGCGGCGATGGGTTAAAAGTAGTTTTTTAACCCCCAAACAACCATATTTTTGGAAACAAAAAAAAAAACAAGTTTATAAAAACATTTTGTAATATGAATACATTAATATCAGACCTGTAATATCAATTCTGCACAATTTTTTTTTTTTTACCTTAAAAAAATTATCTAACATTGCTGAAGTGGTAACAGAAATGTTCACATTAAAAAAAAAAAAAAAAAAGAATATTAACAATTAATTATGAATATTTAAAGATTGTTCCATTGAAATGCATTGGAGAGCGCCAGGTAGCGAGAGGTCATACCTGACGCTGTTCAAGGTCGCTCGCTGGCGCTGTGGGCTGAGGCTGGAATAATGATGAATGAGTCGCTATCTGGCGCTCTGTCAGTCGCTAAGCAGGATCGGCTTGATAAATGTGTGATTGTGGTGGGGAGCCGGCGTTCTCGTGGCGGTGACCATCATTACCGTTCGCTCACCAGTCGCTACCTGGCGCTATCCCTTGTTAAATAAGGGCCATAGACTCTTTTTCAGGGTAAAGGTCCGATTAGAGGCAGACATGTGAATTGAGCTTTGTTACCAGAAGGTTGCAGGTTCAGTTCCTAGTGATGGGACATGACTGAAGTGCCCTTGAGCAAGGCACCTAACCCCCAGTTGCTCCCTGGACGGATTTTACAAGTAAATACATAATATAACCAGCGGGTATCTTGATTTACATATGGACATCAGATACAGAAAGTGGTTTCTAAAATGAACCAACAACCTTTGGGTTGTAGTACCTTGGAACAACTTTAAAGTGGACCAAAACCCAGGATTTTGACTATCCTGGGTTTTGGTGCTTTGGTTAACTCACCTCTTCCTGTTCCTGCGGCGCATGCCCGGCCGCTTGTCCAATCAGTGAGCTGCTGACGTCACAACGTCTAAGGCTTCGTCTAAGGCCAGCGGCTCCGAGCGCTCCAGCGGACACATCCCCCGCTTCTCTCTAACAGGGAGCTTGCCTGCTCCAGCCATTCACAAATGCCAGGCGCGTGCATGCTCCTTGCTACAGGGATAGCGGGGATGCGGCTGCGGCTCGGGCATGCGCCGCTGGACCGGGAAGCGAGGTAAGTGTATGGACGACCTGGAGGGTTTCACACAGCGGGGCCTCAATCTGAATCTTATAGATTCCCAGGCCAATCGCAGTGGGTTTTGGTCCACTTTAAGAAAACAAGTAGAAATAAGCTCTAAGGCTAAATGTAATGACAACTAGTAAATACGGGCTAGGTATAATAGATGCCTGGTCTCTAGGACCCACTATTCCAGGTTTCTGGGGCAGTCCAAATGGTTGAGGTACAGCCCACTGATATAAACAGGATTGGTTAAGGTTAGTGGCAGATGTAGATGCTAAAATATTTTGCCCAAGATAATTAGCCACATAATTACTTTGGCCAGGACAGGTGCAGACACAGAATCATTTTGCCCAGGACAGATGCAGACACAGAATCATTTTGCCCAGGACAGATGCAGATGCTGAATTATTTTGCCCAGGGCCTACCCCACGTAGCAATAGTTAGCAATAACCCCTCTGTTGTGGGTTAGGGAGACCCCCTTGTGTGGTAAGATCTGGTTGCACAGAACGGTTACAGACACTACTCTATTCTCCCCCAGAATGTTAAAAAGGCCTGCCAGCAGCTTTTATAGGCACCATGCCTGGGGGCAGGATTAGAGGTGGTGCATCAACACGACAAACTGCCAATTCCAGGAGCCTTGGAGTGACCAGACCAGCTAGAAGGAGCAACCAGCCATCTGCCACCTGTTAGAGGGCCACATAAAAATCTCGGAGGGTCGCATCTGGCCCCTGGGCCTTCAGTTTTATATATGTGCTTTAGAGCGGACCAACACCCACACGGCATGGGTGTTGGTCTCTGCAGCAATATGACAGATGGGGGGGGGGCATCCAGAACGCTAGAGCCCCCTACACATAACCTCCCCAACATCTGTAAATCTTACCATTCCCTCGGTCACCCACCGGGAATACAGAGCAGCGATTTGGCAGCACATTCTGGAGACCGGAACAATGCTGCTCGGTACCCACGTGGGTGGTCAGCCAGATGGGGGGACTGACGGAAAGGTAAGATTTAAGGGCATAGACAACCATAAATAAAAAGGCACAGAGCTAATACATTAAATTAAAGTCCTCTTTAAAGTCCTTCCAAGTGCTTTCATAAATCCACCATGTGCATAAGAAATCCAATAGTGCACTACCACCACCGATTTGGTACCCTTACCAGATGTGGTTGGATCAACCAGCAATTTCAACAATCAAGCAGACAAATCCTCCAATCAATTCCACCACCTGGGGTCCGTTTTCTCAGATATATGGTGGCCAGCAGAAATTTCTACAGCATATTCATGCAAGAAGGAATAAAAGAACCATAGCGCAATATTGCAAACTACAATATCTTTTTATTCAAGCCAATAAAATACTCACAATATAAAAGATTAAAACTCGCATATCAAAGCAAGGCCATAAGCCAACTCACGCTGCTGAATTCCAAAGTAAGGACGCCGGCTCCCAACGCGCTTCGTCGCTCAGCGCGACTTTCACTAGGTGAGCCGGCGCGGCGGTGAACAGCAGTTAAATATACCAAAGGCGGGACAGGGGGAGCGCATCATCCTCCCTCTCCTCCAATCACTGGCCAGACATAGCTTCCTACATCCGGCTTCGGCACGGAGATGGCGTGACTAACACCAAACAACCAATCAGTGGAGCAGGGGGTGAATATCATTACCCCTCTCCACCTATCACAGACCAGAAATGCCCCATAGCGCTTAGTCTATCAGAATGTTTCTCACAATCCTCAACCAATCAAGGGACGGGCGCATCACGAAGCGTCCCGTTACTATGGCAACCCGGCCGTAACTTACTACAGCCTATGCCAACCCCGCACACCCTCCAATACTGGAAAGAGTGTACTAACAAGTGGCCTACCTGTGCGCCCTAGTCATTAAACTCGGGTATACAATTACAAAGCAGCGCTGCATCTAGCCTAATAAGCGCGCTAATAAACGGGACAAAACCCAAATCTTAATAGGGGACAGACAACCATGTGCAGCGTTACATATATCTTACAACCATTAAAACTGCATATAGGCGCCCTCCAACCGTTTTTAAAAATCTACTATACTAAAAATTAAAAATTGGGATAGAGCAATTCAGCAGGGTAAGTTGGCTACATAACATGCCATTAATTTATACAGTCAAAATATTAAAAACAAAAGAACAGCAATATGTCCCATATTTTGAGCAGGCCTCCCCACTCATGAACACATTATCGCAATTTCTACTACATACAAACTAGAATATAAAATATTTTAAAAAGGAGAAGGATTAAACAACATAAAAATGCAATGCTGGATCGACCCATACTACTAATCCAAGAGCACTGTCAAAAAGTTCCACCAACCACTAAGAGGAGTCAATGAAGCAGTTAAGGTCAAACTCTATATTTAACCCTTTAGGACTGAGAGTGTCCAATTTATAAATCCATGCACTCTCTTTCCTGGACACTTCCCTAGTCATATTGGAGATTTAAGGGCGCTTAGGGGTGTTATGTGCAGAGGGGCCCCAACTTGGGTGTTCGCTTTAAGGAGTTAACGAAGATTCAAAAATGTTTCTGTTATGGGTGTATGTATGTAAAAGTAAGCTCAGCTGATAAAACATTTCATGACAGTGAATGTGTAAATGAAATAATGTCGCTTTTCTCCTGATGACATCAGAGCTCAATATCGGTGAGAAGTCTGGCCGGTGTTCTGACCAGCTCAGCGCTTTCCCAGCTGAAGCTCAAACATGGAATCTAAATAATGCATAGTATATATATTGTCCATTATTGCATTATGGGGCAGCAATAAATCTTGCCTCTATCGGCTTCCTGTCCTTTCTGGGTAATATATTGTTTTACCATCAAAAGTCCTAAAGGCAACCTGTCATGGGAGAAATACAATGGCTGCCATTGCTGATTGCTTTCTTATACTGTATGCTTGTTGCCTGGCTGTCATGATGCTTCTCCCAGCAGCTGCAATACAAAGAGGCTGATTTATTAATAGCGCCAGGTAGCGACAGTTGAGCGACTGTAGCGGTATTTTCACAGCGCCCGCTAGTAGTCGCTGTGCTTGGCCGTTGTTCGGTTGTTGACAGCGACTCAGTCGGTATGCAGTAATGTTGAATACAAGGTGATGAGTCGCTATTTGACAGGTTCCGCGCTGTATGGGAGCACATGATAGCGACTGGCCATAGCGACCGGCTCCCACCATATTCATTAACAAATCACGCTCCAAAAATTCTCGCGCTGTGAAATGCTTGTTTAAACCCCAGAGCACTGGTGGCGATGGGTTAAAAGTAGTTTTTTAACCCCCAAACAACCATATTTTGGGAAACCAAAAAAAACAAGTTTATAAAAACATTTTGGAATATGAATACATTAATATCAGACCTGTAATATCAATTCTGCACAAATTTTTTTTTTTTTTTTCTTACCTTAAAAAAAATATCTAACATGGCAGAAGTGGTAACAGAAATTTTCACATTAAAAAAAAATTTAAAAAAATTATTAACAATTAATTATTAATATTTAAAGATTGTTCCATTGAAATGCATTGGAGAGCGCCAGGTAGCGAGAGGTCATACCTGGCGCTGTTCAAGGTCGCTCGCTGGCGCTGTGGGGTGAGGCTGGAATAATGATGAATGAGTCGCTATCTGGCGCTATCTCAGTCGCTAAGCAGGATCGGCTTGATAAATGTGTGATTGTGGTGGGGAGCCGGCGTTCTCGTGGCGGTGACCGTCATTACCGTTCGCTCACCAGTCGCTACCTGGCGCTATCCCTTGTTAAATAAGGGCCAAAAAGTAGTTACCTGCACCTCGATCCTGGGGCAAAACACATCCCTTCAGTTGGTCGGCAACAGTCAAACAGCGGGCCGCATTTCACTGGGGGATCACGGTTCAGGTAAGGATTGCAGGGGTTGGGGAGGTCTATGCATGGTGGGGCTCCAGCAAAGTAAATGCCCCCCAAGAATGTCAAAATGCAGTCTCTCAACCATTATGTAGAAAATGGGGGTGATACCGCTTTGAGCTGTGATGAAAAATCTTCCAACAACGCAGCGACCCGTGCATGCACTGTGGGATCCCCTGATCAGTACACCCGGAGAAACACAGCATTTCACAAACCGGGGCATCGTAGAGACATAAAACCTGGCATTCCTCTTTAAATACATTTTAAGTTTTACAGCTGCTGGATCCTTAAAGTGTACCTCCCCATAGTGAACGGTTAAGGTGTTAAAGTGGACCCCTGTGGCATCCAGATTCAGGATGTCCTGCTGTGTGAAACCCTCCGAATCCCCTGTAAAACCTTCTTCCCCCAGATCCAACAGAGCAGGTGGCGTGAGCATGCGCCTGCGTGAGGCATTTGTGATTGGCCGGCGTGGGCACATACGCTGTTAGAAACTAGTGGGGATGCGGGCACTGGCTGCTCAGCTGCTTTAGGCTAATTTCGGCCCTTAGCTGAGTCTTTGCCGAAATGCTGATTGAAACCGAGCCCGCACATGCACTGATGATTGCTGCTAGGGAAATCAAGGACAGTGCCACAAGCCAGTGCCAAGTTTTTGCTTCTAGGTGTTGCTGTAAGGTTACAGGAATAGAGAGGGCAGATATGATGATATCATGTTTTTTTACATTTTGCCTGGACAGTCACATTATACTCATGAATGGTATTGTGTCTCAAGGCTGTTTGGATTACCGAAATCTATCTCAAACACCTGTGATAACTAGTTTGCCGGGTAAGCTCAATTTAAGGAGCTCAGTTTAGGAAAGCGACTACTAAACTACTAAAAATCACATTAAAACAGGTGAATGCTGAAGCCCTACCCCCACACATCGCCCCCAGAACACCTAATATTCTTACCTGCCCCTATACACCGCCAGGACATACATGAAGAAGACTCAGAGGCCGATTCATTAATAGCGCCAGGTAGCGACAGATGAGCGCCAGTAGCGTGATTTTCACAGCGCCAGCTAGTATTCGCTGTGCTTGGCCGGGGTTTGCTTGTTGACAGCGACTCAGTCGGTGTGCGGTAATGTTGAATACGGGGTTAGGGGTCGCTGTTTCACAGGTTCCGCGTTGTATGGGAGTGCCTGACAGCGAATGGCCAGAGCGAACGGCTTGCTGCAGATTCATTAACAAATCATGCTCAAAAATTTCTCGCGCTGTGAATTCCTTGTTTAAACCCCAGAGCGCTGGCGGCGATGTGTGTAAAGTAGTTTTTAACCCCCAAACAACCATTTTTTTTTAATGTAAAAATTATACAAGTTTTTCTAAACATTTTGTAATATGAATACATGAATATCAGACCTGTAATCATTGTCGTAGTGGTCACAGAATTTTTGACAGTTAAAAAACAAAACAAAAAACAAACTCAATTAATTATGAATATTTAAAGATTGCTCCATTGAAATGCATTGGAGAGCGCAAGGGAGCGACAGGTCATACCTGGCGCTGTGATGGGATTAGTAGCGTCGCTGTTCGTTGCAGTCGGCTACATGATGAATCCCGCGCTAGCTGACGCTCTCACCGGCGCTAGCCTCATTTAGCGTGATAAATGCGTCATTGTGACCGCCGCCAGGCGTACTTGATTCGGTAGCCGCCGTTAGCTAGCGGTACCTGGCGCTCGTCAGACACTACCTGGCGCTAGCCCTTGATAAATAAGGCCGTCATTTTCAAATGGTCTTGTTTATTGATGAGTGCCGTGGAACCCTGGATGGTCCACATGGCTGCAGCTTCAGCAAAGAGGTGGTGGTGTCATGTTTTGTGCCAGAATCATGGGAAGGGAGCTAGTAGGGCCCTTTAGGCTCCCTAATGGTATGAAAATGGCCTCAGCAAAGTTTATAGAGTTTCTGACCCTGACCTCAACCCTATTCAGAACCTTTGGAGTATCCTCAAGCAAAAGATATATGAGGGTGGGAGGCTGTTCACGTCAAAACAGTAGTGCTAGGAGGCTATTCTGACATTCTGCAAAGAAATGCAAGCAGAAACTCTCCAAAATGGGGGGGAGGGTGGAGGCTGGACCTCCGGTTTAAGTAGCTACTTTACCATGTCTCTTAACGGTTTTGTACTGTCCAGGGGCCGTCATGGGTCTGTTTTCATTATGAGCAGTAAAGCAGGCCTAAACCTGTCCTTGCAACTCTGTGCAGGCAGATTTCTGCTCCACAGGGGCATGAAACTAACCTACTTTTCACACCATCGGCGAGCCTTGCATTAGAGCCTTTTTCCAAAAATAACTCCATACGACATGGGGTCGGGAAACAGCTGAACCTCCTGCAAGAGAATAGAGGGGAATCTAAGGAGCCAGTTAGTTGGGGTGGGTGGGTGGGGAACCTGCAAATAGCTTCCAAGGAGGGTTTAGGTCTGTTTTATTATTAGCCTAGCATTTACTATACTATGCCAAAAGCAGTCTTTTATACATCCTGCATAAAAAAAGTTTTTTTTTCTTTTACTGGAAGGCAGACGAATCAGGTTTTAAATGTACCATTCTGCTTTAACAGGGGAGAACTGCTTGGCTGTACTATTACAATGTCTGATGTGTATCAATGCTTTTACCCATCATGCACAGCTTTGGGCAGATGTTAAACTGGATCTTCAGAATCATTTAAAGAAAAGGCCAAACCCTTAAAAAACAATTCCCCAGCATCTAAAAATTAATATATATTAAGTTTTTAGTCACTCATTATTCTCTCCCCTGCTGGGCTGCAACTCTGTTCAGGACTCTAGAATACAGGCGCCGCCATCTTGAATCAGAAGCATCACATACTGAGTAGAGGGGGGGGGGTTACAGCTGTGCTTTGCACGGACAGAGCATAGCTGGGGTCAGGAAAAGGACAACACAATTCTTAAAGGAGCTACAGCACTCCACCCTGTTAGCTTGCAAACCAACCTAAAATCTGTCTCGAAATCTGGTTAAAAACAGAGGACTCAGTCCACAGTGATCTGCAGAAGTCTGCTTAAGCTGCACCGCCAAGCGCCAAGAACTAGTCTAGGCTGTACTGCGAGGTCTTCGACCCTTCCACCCCATGGACTGCACTTGAGGTTATAGGGCAACCTCAGGAAAGCCTGCTCCCAAGAGATAAGAGTTAGGACAGCACCTCACAGAGGCACCTTGGCGTTTGGTGGTGCAGCTCCAGCATTCTTCTGCAGATGTGTGGGGACCGAGTCCTCTGTTTTTAACCAGATTTAGAGACAGATTTTAGGTTGGTTTGCAAGCTAACAAGGAAAAGGACAACAACCCCTGAATACAGAGCGTCAGAAGATACTTCCCATTTGCAAGCAGCCTGAGACTCCATGTGCGCCATCTTGGATCTTTATAGGCTCAGAAATTTCAGTAGATGCAAGTAGGATGGTTTTTAACATGGGCAATCTGTATGTACAGGGTGGGGAAAATATATAAGATAGACTCTTATTCAGGGTGAAGGTCCGGGTTAAAGTGGCGCAGTTAGTGGAATGGTACACTCAGAAAACCACAGGCTCTGCCTTTTCTTTCAGTTGGGGTGTAAAAGTGACCCCTCCTCTTGCTATCCAGCATGTTTCTATGGAGTTACCGTATATACTCGAGTATAGGTCGACCCGAATATAAGCCGAGGCACCTAATTTTACCACAAAAAACTGGAAAAGTTATTGACTCGAGTATAAGCCTAGGGTGGGAAATGCAGCAGCTACCGGTAAATTTCAAAAATAAAAATAGATACCAATAATGTTTTTGAATACCGTATTTATTTCAAAGAAAAGACTTTTACGGGTACCGTACGGTATCTTTTGAGGCCTAATGCAGGCTGATATTACAGAAAGTGATGACATGACTGTTTGCATAGAGCAGCCTGTGTTAGGGCTCATAATATACATTCTACCAGTGCCCTGCCTGTGCCCATTAAATATACAGCCTGCCTGTGTCCATGAAATATACCGTACAGCCTGCCTGTGTCCATGAAATATACCGTACAGCCTGCCTGTGTCCATTAAATATACCGTACAGCCTGCCTGTGTCCATTAAATATAATGCCTGTCTGTGTCCATTAAAGGAAAACTGTCACATACGGTAAGCATAACCGCACTAACCAGTGGCCCAGGCTGGTAGTGCGGTTTATGCTGAGTAAATACCTGGCTCCTGCCGTTTGATTGCCCGATCCGTTCTGCCGTTATACCGGTAGTTGATTGCCGCCTTCCTCTTCAGCGCGCCGGCTCCCTCTATACACCCGGAAGCGGCCGCTCGCCAGGCTGGATTGAAGCTGGGTGTACGCAGGAAGCGGCCGCGCACGCGCAGTCTGGAGCCAGCGCGCTGAAGAGGAAGGGGAGGACGGCGGATCACTGTACCAGAGGAGGCGGGACATCGCTCCCGCGGCTGCATGGGACATCAGCATCATGAGGCCATTCATGAGCGTCACCCAGCGGTATGGCCCTGCCCCTTTTTCTCCTCCATTTCAGCCAAAAGTTTCACTGACTCGAGTATAAGCCGAGGCGGCTTTTTTCAGCCCAAAAAGTGGGCTGAAAAACTCGGCTTATACTTGAGTATATACGGTAGATTTTGTGATAGAGCTGAAGTTCTTTTCCCTGTTCTCCTTGTTGTATGCACTAGTTTATTTTCTTCTATCCTCTTTCTAACGTTATGATTCCCTATAGTTAGCTTATTCTCATGTCAGGTCTCAGCCACTGGCTGAGCGCAGTTGTCCGCCGGCAGCTCATGTGCTCTTCGGTGACTCGAGTAATATTGGCCTCAGTGAGATGAAACAGGCTTTCCTAAGAGCCAACTGGTTTATCCAGACTTTCACTTACTGCACGCCGCTCTCCTGTGTCCCTGGAACGTGAACTTATAGTCAGGATACTTCCAGAACACCTACTGAGCGCCTCTGTGTTTATCTTTTATTAATCCTGCTTGCCAACATTCTTTTTATGATCTGCGGCTACAAGTCTGTTTAGTATAGTGAGCTTTTCTAATTTATTATGGCCTTTATTATGTGTTTGTATGCCTATTGATAGAGCTTTTTTTAACCCCCCCACACGCCCTCCATTTCGATGATGTGGCTTTTATTACACAGCGATCGCCTCTCCTAACATTCGCATGCCGGCTCTCATGGCTAGGGGTGACAGGCTGTTTCGGAAGCCCTCCAGCCAGATAGTCCCAGGTATCAGGCATGAGTTACTCCTGAATTCTGGAGAACATAGCTCCGGCCACAATAACGTGTGGACTGGTATATGGGTTCCTTGGACACCTTACCAGTTGAAAAAATCTCACCATTACTTCTCCTTCTTTTATCTGTTCCTCTGCTGGACGGCATCTTCCTTGCACTTCTGCGGGGTCAGGGGCTCTCTCCTGGTCTGGGGCGGCTGTTAAACCGGACCTTCAGCATCATTTAATCAAAAGCCCAAACCCTTAAAAAAGTTCACCTGCATTTAAAATGAATATATTTTAAGTTGCTTAATTTTTATTCTTTCCTCCTCTGGGCTACAACTCTGTTCAGGACTTTAGGATATGGGCACCACAATCTTGCCTCAGAAGCATCACACACACTGAAGAGAGGAGGGGGGGTAAGGTGCAGGGGGTGGGTTATATTATGCTTTGCACAGGCGGAGCAGAGCTGGGGTCAGGAAAAGGGACAGCAATCCCAGAATGCAGAGCGGCATAGTCAGAAGACACTTCCTGTCTGCAGGCTGCCTGATGCTCCATGGGCCGCCATCTTGAATGTTTAAAGGCTAAGAATAGTCAAGAAATATATGGATATGCACCGTCTCCCTATCTGCAAAACTATTGTCAAGGTGCTATGGCCCGTATGGTCAAAAAAGAAGAAACAATACATATATATGGTGAGGGGGTTCTGAATCTATCCCCTCAAATGACCACCACATAACAGGCCGCACTCAAAGAAGTAAAAGAATACATTTCTATTTTATTTGTAAATACATCTACAATAAAAATTATTGGTATCAACACCTACAACAACAAATGACACAATTAAAAAACATATACACAAACATGGGGGATCCTATATATGGAGACTCTAATAATAATAATAGTGCGGGATAGCATATAATACACTAGATGAATAAATAAATGAATCTGGTTGGAAGCCACGTGTGGCCCACAGTATGTGAAGAGAAGGGGTGCTATACCCCCTTAAAATACATGACAAAGTGCATAATGCAATATGTGCAAATCTATGTGTAAACAATGTAACAAATACTAACAAATGTGCATCCTCATATAATACATACAAAATTCAAAAGTGAAACAAAAATAGGACAAAGCAAAAAACATATTGTGAAAAGACAATGAAACCCCAAATGAATGAGCGATTAAAGTGCTAATTGCGGTGTAGCACACACGTGGTGCTAAGACCAGCCAGAGGAATTATACGTGATGGTAAATAACGCTACCCGGCTGAAGTAATATACAATAATGGTAAGCAATCAAAAGATTCACATAACCTGATCTCCAAGGGGTCCCCCGCAGCAGCCGCCACCGACGCGTTGCGTGTCAGATAGACACTTCGCCAGGGTGTACCGGCAGCTAGGGAATCCCCCTCCCTAAATACCCCGGGTGAGTAACACGCTAGCCAATGGGAGGAGGCCGCGTCACCATCCGTGCGTGCGCCCCGCCCGGCCAATGAATGAGGCCGTAAGGGCAGACACGTCAGATGAAACGCAGCCACGTCACCGCTGGACCGCAAACCCAGGATGCGCCTGTGCGAGACGCGCCGCCGGGCGCGCGGCAGGCGGGACGCACTCCCCTGCAGTAGGAGGCGCCCGCCAGCCACCCGCCCGGCCGCGCGCACATCACGCAGGCGCATCCCGTCCACCCAGCAGCTGAAAGAATGACAGGTGCAGGAACGTGGAAGGGTGAGTATTCGGGGAGGGAGGAAGAAACACCTACATGTTGTTTACTATAAAGACAACATAGAAGACCCATGTAAATCAAATTACTGTACAAGTACAACGACGAGATATATACAAATGTATTATGCAGTGCTGAACCAATATACCTATATCATGTTATGTGATATAAATGAATAAACAAATAAGTCAAAACATCTTATTGTTATTGATCAATGAGGCCATATAACACAGTGGGATTGTGTATGAATATCGGCATATATGCCATATATTGCCACTGCTGGATACTTCAATGGATGCATTCCCATATGGCAACAAAATTCCATGCCACAAAGGAACCACCAGTCTATGGGCAATGATGGACCATAAACAACACACAAATAGATGTAGCCATGCATTGTATATGAAGATGGAAAATTATTTATTAATAAGTATTGGCACCAGAAAAGGTGGTGGTCATTTGAGGGGATAGATCCAGAACCCCCTCATCATATATATGTATTAAAGGCTAAGAATACACACTGGGTGCTGGTAGGATGATTTTTAATGTGGGAAATCTGTATGTACAGGCTGGGGGAAACATAGAAGATAGGCTCTGATTCAGGGTGAAGATCCGGTTTAACTTCTTTACGCCCAGGAGCCGCTATTGCAACCACCAGCTGTCATCTGCATACTTTCCAAATGTCCTCTGGTTTAGAGGGACTGTCCCTCTTCTGTCCCCCTATCTCTCTTTGTTCTCCTTTGTCCCTCTTTTAGTTGTAACATGTGGATCTGCATCAATAAATGATTAATTTGCCCGTTTAAAGTGTTTATAGTGTTGTAACTGTTACAATGTATTTTCTATCCATCAATCAATGAGGGGGTGTGGCTTAATTTAACAATTGTCCCTCTTTCACACCCCGAAAAGTTGTGAGATATGCATCTGTAGTGGCGGGAGGGGAAGGGGCAAAGGTTCCTCCACCTTCTTCATTGTGCCATCCCGCCGCGGCAGGGAGGCTTTAATACCACAGAGGAGGAGACTCTGTGGAACCCCCTCATGTGACTACTGACGTTACTTGAGGGAAGGGTTGTTTAGGGGTATTCCTGGAGACCTGCTTTGAGGTTGCCACCCGGTGGGGGACATCATAAATATAGAAGTGGCAATGTTTTTGCTTTCAAATATGTATCTTTTTATTTTTTCTTTTCAAGCTGTTTGTGAACTGGTAAGGGGCCCGGGGGGAGGGGGGGGCTGGCACGAGCTGGCGCAATTCAACAAGATCAGCATTAAATTTAGTTTCGGCCCAGATCCAAAGCATCACTAGTCATGGCAAAGGTTTCTGGGTCAGGTGAGTATATAGAAAGGAGGGTTAAAAAGGAGGCTAAGAGGCCGATTCATTAACAGCGGTAGGTAGCGACAGTTGAGCGACTGTAGCGGCATTTTCAGAGCGCCCGCTAGTAGTCGCTGTGCTTGGCCGTTGTTCGGTAGTTGATAGCGACTCAGTCGGTTTGCCGTAATGTTGAATATTGGGTGAGGAGTCACTATTTGACAGGTTCCACGCTGTATGGGAGCGCATGATAGCGACTGGCCCTAGCGACGGGCTCCCACCATATTCATTAAAAAATCACGCTCAAAAAATTCTTGCGCTGTGAAATGCATGTTTAAACCCCAGAGCGCTGGCGGCGATGGGTTAAAAGTAGTTTTTTAACCCCCAAACCACCAGATTTTTGGAAACCAAAAAAAACTAGTTATTTTAAATAATTTAGTAATATGAATACATTAATATCAGACCTGTAATATCAATTCTGTACATTGTTTTTTTTTTGTTTTTTTTTACCTTAAAAAAATTATTTTAAATGGCAGAAGTGGTCACAGAATTTTTCACATTTAAAAAAAAAAAAAAATTAATAACAATTACCGTATATACTCGAGTATAAGCCGAGTTTTTCAGCCCACTTTTTGGGCTGAAAAAAGCCGCCTCGGCTTATACTCGAGTCCAGGGGCGGACTGCCAGGGAAGGCCGCAACCCTGAACCCAACAGATGCTGGAAGGTGAGGGGCGGCCGCTGCGGGTCCCTGCTGTACCCGCTGCTGCCACCGCCGCCGCTCTCATACACACAAACACGCACACACATTCACACACTGACCGGCACTTCCAGGCTGCTGCGCGCCGGCCATATGGGGCACGCCTACCGACGACCAGCGCACAACAGCCAGGAAGTACTGGTGTGTGTATGAGAACGGCGGTGGCTGGCGGCTGTGGAGGAGGGGAGGAGGGGAGGGGGACCCCGCTGCCCTTCTGCAGGGTAACCTCGGCCAAACCCTGACCCCCGACACCTGCGCGTCTGAAAGCGGCGGCAGCAGCAGCAGGTACCCAGTGTGTGTGTGTGTGTGTGTGTGTGTCTCTCTTTCTGTGTGTCTGTGTCTTTTTCTCTGTGTGTGTGTATGTGTGTGTGTGTCTCTTTCTGTGTGTCAACTCCAATTCCAATTGAAAAAAGCCGCCTCGGCTTATACTCGAGTCAATAACTTGTTCCATTTTTTTGTGGTAAAATTAGGTGCCTCGGCTTATATTCGGGTCGGCCTATACTCGAGTATATACGGTAATTATGAATATTTAAAGATTGCTCCATTGAAATGCATTGGAGAGCGCCAGGTAGCGAGAGGTCATACCTGTCGCTGTTCAAGCTCGCTCGCTGGCGCTGTAGGGTGAGGCTGGAATAATGATGAATGATTCGCTATCTGGCGCTCTGTCAGTCGCTAAGCAGGATCGGCTTGATAAATGTGTGATTGCGGAGGGGAGCCGGCGTTCTCGTGGCGGTGAGCGTCATTACCGTTCGCTCACCATTCGCTACCTGGCGCTATCCCTTGTTAAATAAGGGCCATAGTTACATAGTTACATAGTCCAGACTTTCAGCTTTTATTTGACGGTATCCACATTAAAATTAGATGAAGGGTTTAGGAGTTTCAGCTCCTTAATATGTGCCTCCCTGTTTTTAAAGAGACCAAAAGAAATTGAACAGTTGACTCTAAGGCTGTTAAATAAGGGCCTATATCTCTTAAAGTCGACCCACCTGAGTATTGAGGCTATATGACAAAGCTGATAGGACAGGGAAGGTAAGAATAGGAATTTTTATCTTTATTTTTATTTCCTAGAAAGTTCCTGCAAAATACATTGGTGCTTGAAGCTTTATGAGTCTTAAAGTGGACCATCACCCTGGGGTGATCGGCCCGGGAATCTATAAGATTCCCGGGCCGATCACCTCCCTCCCCGCGGGACATCCGAGATCGGGATGTCCCGCGGGGTGAAACCCCCCCAAAACCCCCAAACCCCCTCACCCCCAAACCCCCTAAGCCTCCCTCGCGCCCCTCTAGGCGTGCGCGCGCCCGCGCCGGCCGTCTGTGAATTTTTACAAATGAACCATTGCTGCAGATCTGCATGTTACACTTCAAAGACAGACAAATGAGAACAATGAGGGACAGGGGGACACGGCCTGCAAATAGGGACACTTGGGACACTCAGCCTCTCCAGCAAGCACTCACCTACGGTATTGTTGAAGCAGCAGGCGTCCAGTGAGCGATCAGACAGTGGGGTGGGTGATCAGAAGGCCCTCAGCCTGTGCCGCCTGATCCATTGGTGGATCAGCTGCTGGGACCACACCCCCCCCCAACTCCCGCAGCTAGCCGGCTCCGCTCTGTCAGGCGAAAGAG
Organism: Gastrophryne carolinensis; assembly: GCA_027917425.1. NCBI lineage: Eukaryota > Metazoa > Chordata > Amphibia > Anura > Microhylidae > Gastrophryne > Gastrophryne carolinensis. The sequence goes on from CM051244.1 coordinate 54,453,667, forward strand.
ACAGGCGCCGCCGCTGCGGCCTCACATGGCCTTATGCCTCCTGCGGCCCTGCACTCTGCTCCAATGGCATTCCGGGACATTTCCTGAGGGGGCGGGGCGGCGGGACATAACCAGTCCGTGATTGTCCTGCCCAGTTGCGAGGTACCGTATGCAAACGTCAGAACGTTGATTGGCGTCACCACCCGCCCTCCTGCACATCGGATGCTCATTCGCCGCCCTCCCGCATGACGGCAGCTACAACCCTGCGGCACTCACATCGGCCTCCCTCCTCGCTCCCGCCTTTCAGCTTGCCGGCCACTAACTCCGCTTCCCTCACCCACGCATGTTGGCTGCTACCGGTACCTCTACCGCCCTCCTGCACATCGCCACTCACCCGCAACCAGCCTGTTTCAGCTGCTCACCGACCTGAGCTTCTCCTGGTGCGCCCGATGGCCAGTCCGCCCCTGTCTGCAGGTATGTCACCCGAACGCCGGCAAATACGGTATTTTGGGGGGAGGTCTTATTTTGGGGGGGGGGGGGGGGGTGTCTTATTTTCGGGGAAGGCCTTATATTTAGCCTTCATGCTAAAAGCACAGTAGGCCTTATTTTCGGGGTAGGTCTTATTTTCGGGGAAACACGGTAGCAGCATCTAAAGGTTTTCAGGTAATTGTTGAATAATCTTGCACATTAGCGTGGAGGCGTTTTAGCTCATTAACCTGTACTAAACAGCTATATATTATGTTGGTGCGTTTCTTCCCATGATCTGCTTGCTTCAGGTTCTTGCACAACTTTTCTATTGGATTAAGGTCATTCCAAAAATGTACCTGTGTTCTACAGTATAATTCTATTCCTTGTCTAAATCTAATGTAGTTTTAGGTCAAATGTTTGTAGAAAAAAAACATACATTTGCTGCTTTTTCGCAGTTTTTTTATGCTGCCTGGAGTCGGGATGGATAGGGAAAAAATGTAATTCCCCCATCCGCCCATACCTTTCCCTTCACAGGCGTCGAGCAATAGCATCTCCAAATTGCTTGACGCGTAGACTCCCACCAATGGCTATGCCCTAGCGCCACCTCCCCGTGTGTAGCCTGCCCCCTCCCCGTGTGTAGCCTGCCCCTCTCTCTCCTCGGCTCCTTTCATTCTCCTGAATGGCCGGGTGCGAGTTGCAGTGCCCCCGTACAGGGGTATAGCATGGGGAGGGCACGTTCCCCTGGCACTGCATCAAACACCAAAAAAATAAAAGACATTTTTTATTTGCCATAAAACAGGTTAAAAAGCAACCATAAAGCACAACAAGACATCATTAAAAACACCACCTATGATGGACCATGCTGATACATCCAATACTTAATAATCATACACAGGCAGGTATCAAAAGATATGGAGATACTAAACTTGCACAATAAATGTACCTGTGCAATAGTAGTAGTGCCAATAAATAATTAAAATAGTACAGGTCAATATCATAACAATAAATTCAATAAAGTGCCAACATGTGCCAATTTCCCAAAGAAACAACCATAATATATGTCAGACTTCACCACAATAAACAATGCATATGACTTATGCGCGCAAATGAAAAAAAAAAAAAAACACTACAAAGCTTGCAAATAACAAGCTGTAAATCAATGGAAGTAAAGAGGATACCGTCAAATAAAAAGTGTCTAGGTCCAGGTAGGTGGGCCCGCAGCCCCACGCGTTCCACTGTGCAGCCACAGCTTCTCCAGGGGGTAAATATTACTCACCTCATCCTCCCTTTTTGTAGGTCACGCTGTGCGCCGACGCACGCTTCCTCCCACCGGAAGTGCCCAGTCGCCGGAGAACGGCGAGCCCTGCTGTCATAGCAGATACGCCCCCCATGATGACACGTCCACTGTCATCAGCCAATGGGGGGAGCGTACTGCTTGACAAGCATGGTCCAGCATAGGTGGTGTTTTTAATGATGTCTTGATGTACGTTATGGTCGTTTTTTAACCTGTTTTGTGGCAAATAAAATGTGTATTTTATTTTTGCAGTGTTAGTGCCCCATTTCTAGGCGCTATTTTTTTTTTTTTCCTAATTATTCTCCGCAGCGCATGACCCGGATTCCATTTACAATGGAAGCTCAAGCTCAGCTTCAGTGCTGCTGCTTGAGAGGATTCTGTTACAGATCTTAGTTGTTTCTGACTGCATTGCCATCTGACCTTTTTAATATCACAAGCTTTCTGACCTTATACCTTCAAACTCAAGCTTTCATTAAGATTACTCCCTCAGTTGTGACACTTGAAGGACTGATCATGTATTTTCCAGCTACCTTAGACCCATTCCATGGTACCTCAGATCCTGCTTTGCCCTGGATGTCTTCAGCTTTTGCTGCCTCAGAAGTCATGCCTTGTGTCCATATGTCTTTAGGGTAACTCTGTTCTGGGCCATTACTCACAGCAAGCAAGGGTTTGTCTATAGGTGAACAAGTAGTGTTAAATTGGGGGCTGACACCCGGTGATTAGCTAGGGCATTACATTAAGTCTGTGTTAAAGTCAGGAGGAAAGATAAAAAAAGCTATACTCACCTTTTGTCTACTGCGGATGATTGCTCCTAGTCTGGCACACTGACTGTTACTGGATCACTGGATCCAATCCCGTGCCGCTGGCCTGATCATCCGTCACTTTTGTATTCCTAACAGGGTGCCACTCCCCTCCATTAGTCTGCACGGCACACCCATTCCATTCATTGCAATAAAAGGGGTGGGCCAGGTCTTGCCAAGTCCCTTGCATTGCAGTGAATGAACAGTAGAAGCGAGAATGTGGAAGGGATGGCCAATTGGGCCAGTATCAGATAAGAACTGAGCACCTACGGGGGACAAGTAGAGTGTTTTCTATTTTTTCACCTGAAAAATGACTTTAAAATGAACCAAAACCCACCCTGTAGTCTAAGCCAGGGCAGACATACTTCCTCCCACAGGGGCATCCAGATTCGAGAGGCCCTGCTGTGTAAAACCCAGTTAATTCACCTTCTCTGGGGCCGAGTGTTTAGACAAGCCTAGACTAGTTTCTGTCAGCTTTGTCGAGCACCCTGTTTGGATAGTAGGTCACGCATGCGTCATAGAACAGGGAAAGGTGAGTGGAGTGGGCAACCAGCTGGCATATCGCGTTGTAGCGTCCAGCAGGCAAGGAGCAAAACCTGGGATAGTCGAAATCCTGGGTTTTGGTCTACTTTAAGACCTACTTTCATGAAGCCATTTACACAATAGTGATAGGACTTGTTTCTGTAATTCTTTTGAATTATGTTTGTCCCTATGTCATCTTAGTGCTGCTCGTTTCCTTGTTTTGCCCCGTGTATTTTTGGCACTGGCCTTTCTTTCCTAACATGGATCAGCAATTTCGAAGTTGTCTGTATAGCTTTCTCTCCCCATAGCTGGCATGGCTGGCATCCCAGTGATCCATGCAATGAATTAAGGGATGGAATTTGGTTTTGCGTTAGCCAAAAGCATTCTAATGTGACACTCATATTAACAATATAACACAGGCAAACAACATGGTAGGCCGTTATGGTTATATTGTCTTGTGACTTAATGTTATGGAAAGAGACCCTCCTCCCTACTGAGTGTTTAGTGTCAGGGTATTAAGGACTATAGAGAACTCAAGCAGATCCCTAAAAAATGTGGATGGCAGCCAGCTTCCTGCAAGGCTGGGGAATTTGTTAGCTGGATGTTAGCTGGATTTTCCTCAATCATAACTCTTTTAGGATGTCATATCGGAGTGTTTTAAGTACTTAACCCCTAAGGCTGACACATACCAGAAGTTACATAGGCAGCGGTATAGGTAGCATGCATTAGAGAAACATTGGCATACCTCTCAAGAGTCCCTGATTTGGAGGGAGGCATAACAATGACATCAGATGGAGAATAAAACCACAATTAGAAGCAGACATTCACTTGCATAGTACACAAATATAGAGAGCTAGGAGGTAGGAAGTCTTATGCCCTTATTCATCAAGCGATAGCGCCAGGTAGTGTCTGACGAGCGCCAGGTCCCGCCAGCTAACGGCGGCTACCGACTCAAGTACGCCCGGCGTCGGCCACAATGACGCATTTATCAAGCTAAATGAGGCTAGCGCCGGCGAGAGCGACAGCTACCGCGGGATTCATCATGTAGCCGACTGCAACGAACAGCGCCGCTGCTAATCCCATCACAGCGCCAGGTATGACCTGTCGCTTCCTGGCGATGTCCAATGCATTTCAATGGAGCAATCTTTAAATAATCATAATTAATTGCTATTAATGTTTTTTTTTTTTTTTTTTTTTATGTCAAAAATTCTGTGACCACTTCTGCAATGTTAGGATTTTTTTTAAGGTAAAAACAAAAAAAAATGATTTTGTGCAGAATTGATATTACAGGTCTGATATTAATGTATTCATATTACAAAATGTTTATAAAAACTTGTATAATTTTACAATCAAAAAATATGGTTGTTTGGGGGTTAAAAACTATTTTAAATCCATCGCCGCCAGCGGTCTGGGGTTTAAACAAGGAATTCACAGCGCTAAAAAATTCGTAGCGTGATTTGTTAATGAATCTGCAGCAAGCCGTTCGCTCTGGCCATTCGCTGTCAGGCGCACCCATACAACGCTGAACCTGTGAAACAGCGACCCCTAAGCCCGTATTCAACATTACCGCACACCGACTGAGTCGCTGTCAACAAGCTAACGCCGGCCAAGCACAGCGAATACTAGCTGGCGCTGTGAAAATCACGCTACTGGCGCTCATCTGTCGCTACCTGGCGCTATTAATGAATCGGCCTCCCAGACTCATGCCAGTCCCTTTAACGGGACTCTTGAGTATGTATAGACCATCTGCATGCAGATTATGGCTTCCAATAAAAGGGGAGTCCTCGAGCAGTTTCAGGGGTGCGAGAGGCAAAGGGGTGCATGCCGAGGTATGAATCCGGGACCATGTTTGTTAGATGTAGGTTAAGGCTCTTGTCAGGGGGCAGGGTATAGAGAGAGGGTGGGAAGAGAAAGGGGAAGGAAGAAAAAGGGTGGGTGCAGTGGGAGCTTAGGGGAGTCTAATTCCTTAGAGTTAGACCTTGTCCGAGGGACAAGAAGCGTGCCAAAGCAGGGCCAAGGTTATTGAGCATAGTTCATACCTTTACCCTTGAAGAAGTAGGGCTGGAAGTCTCGAGTCTCGATAAATAATTCTGAATGACCAGGTCGACAAGAATAATTAGGTGCCTTTCATATCTGAGGACAGCTCCTCCATGCGGCGGATCGATTCTGGTTCCTGCACCCACTCCATCAGTGTGGGCGCATCCCGTGTCTTCCAGTGTCTGAGGATGATTACTCTCATGGCCGATATAAAATGTCGGAAAACTCCTTTCTTCATTTGCCTATTTAAAGTGTTTCTATTGTTTTAACTATTATTACGTAACTATTATTACCTAGCTCCTATCAATTCCTCAATGAGGGGGTGTGGCCTAATTTGGCAAATGTCCCTTTTTCTCATCCTGAAAGGTTGGTAGGTATGCATTGGTGTGTTTGGCCAGTGATCCAACGGTGCGTGCACAAGCTGTGGCCGCATCCCCTTCGAATATTGTGTACCCACCCCAGGCATTTGTGGTCTGCCCCACAGCTAGAATTGAGTGTGCTCGGCTCCATTCAGCTTGCTCGCTGCTCTGACGCCAAAGCTGCTAGCAAAACTGAGTAGGGCCGAGTGCACTGATTGGCTGCCCTGGGATTACCAGAAAAGTGAGATTCTCAGCAATCCATGGGAATAACCACAACGTTCCCACCTAAATTGGGATACCCTGCCAGAGAGGAACAAAACTCAGGAGAGCGAAAATCCTCGGTGTTCTTTCGTTTTAACATTCAAGAATACATCTGTGAATGGCCAGCACCGGCACGCTCCCTGTTAGGGGGAAGCGGGGGATGTGGCCGCCAGCGCACTCAGAGCCGCTGGACTTAGACGCCGTCTTAGATGGTGTGACGGCAGCAACTCTGAGCACGCTGATTGAACAAGCAGCTGCGCATGTGCCGTAGGACCAGGAAGAGGTGAGTTTCTTTGGGCGGTCTGGGGGGTTTCACACAGCGGAGCACCCCCGATCGGGAATAGTCAAAATCCTGGGTTTTGGTCCACTTTAACCTGTCAAGCTTCCAGTAATCCTGTAATCAAGAGCTCCTCTTGCTGACTAAATCTGTCCAAGGGCCACAAGTCTAACTAAGGGCCTCTATAGTATCCTTTTAACCTCTGAGCTAAAAGGTTCCTATGCCATTATGTGGCTCAGCAATAACGTTTTTCAGCCCCCTTTTCAATCCTGGCTATGTGATGAAGCAATCATGGAACACAGTGGACTAAAACCCAGGATTTTGACTATCCTGGGTTGTGGTCCTTTCCCCTGGGGTGCCCTGCTGTGTGAAACTCCCCATTTCGCCTGAAGAAACTCACCTCTTCCCAGTCCTATGGCGCATAGCGGCCGCTCGTCCAGTCAGCGCGCTTGGAGCCGCTGACGTCACGCCATCTAAGCCCGGGTCTAAGGTCAGCGGCTTCAAGCGCGCTGGCGGCCGCTTCCCCTGATTTCCTGTAACAGGCCAAGCACAAATGCCTGACGTGAGCATGCTCCCTGCTAGAGGGATAGTGGAGAATCGGCTGTGTCTCGTGCATGCACCGTTGGATTGGGAAACAAGGTAAGTGTACAGGGCAACCGGGGGGGTTTCACACAGCGGGGCATCCTGATTTTGGATGCCCTGGGGGGAGAGGATCGATCAGGCCAGGAATCTTATAGATTCCCAGGCTGATCACGCTGGGTTTTGGTCCACTTTAAGACAGACTATTTTGTGATCTGGTTTTGGTTGTATGTGGCCAGGTCATCCTTATGATTTATATACAGCTGGTGGTGGGGGAAAGAAAAAGTAAAGTAACTGTTTAGGGTTGTGGCACTGGGCAGACTGAATGAGAAAATTTCTCACTACTTAGCAGATGACTTAACACATTCCCCTGCATCTTTTTTTCTTTAGTGCTTAGATTCTTGTAGAGCAGTTCAGCCATCTTGAAATGCCTGTTCTGCAGTGTAGTGGGTGTACACAGAAGTTAGTTCTACCCAGAATCCATATGCTCAAGCATCAGGGCCGGCGTCAGCACCCAGCAAGGCGGGGCAGCTGCCAGGGGCCCATTGACAGGGACAGCCTTTGGGATGTGCGACAACGCTTGACCGGCTGGGTCCTCGAATGGTGGGGTTCCACACAACGGGGCATCTCGATTTATATTCCAGGGAAGGAAGTGCTGGCTTTTGTTCTGCTTAAGTTGCCCACCCCAGCTGATTTCCTATCCTTGGAGCATCCCAATGTGTGATACCCTACTGTGTGATACCCTCTGGGATTGCTGGCATACCCACTATCCAAGCATTTCCACCCCTGAGTTTTGGTCCACTTTACAGGGGCATCTCAATTTGGGATGCCCCTGTTTGTGAAAGAACCCGCCTGGTTTGGCCGTTAACTCAAACTGGCGATCCCACAGTGCATTCACCAGTTCCAGGAAAGTAATGAACAAAGGGGGGGGGGGGGTCACACACAGGGGCATCCAAAATTAGGAGAATCTAGATTCGTTTAGACTCTAAGGTCAGGTTTAAAGGGGTTTGGTGCGCTTCAAAGTAGACCAGAACTAGAATTTTGGTCCAAATAGCATGATCCTTAGGGGGCATCCAGATTTGGGACATCCCTCCTGATGTGAAGCGACTCTTCACCACAAAGGGGCCCGCTGAGACCATGCCGCCCAAGGGCCCATATAAACCTGGAGCCGGCTCTGTCAAGCATGATTAGGATTGGTTTTCAATGAGGATGATAAATGGGGCATTGAGTTAAGTAGTGGCGTTTAGCACCGTTGCAGTTATTCATGATACAGTAACATTTGTTGGTTTGCAATGCTCTGTGCATACTCCCCCATGTTACTGAAAGCCACAGCAGGCAGGACATACAGGAAGTGCTGACGCAGCTATTCTCACCTGGCCCCGAGACAGCAATTGTAATCAGCTCTGCAAATCGCTCATCACTGGCAAAAGCTCAGCACAGAGGATGTGAAATATTCCACTTTACAGTGGCTGGTTACGTATCAAAACCAAGAAAACCTTGGCAGAGGAGGAGGCTGTAATTAGAGAAATAAGGGTGGCTTATTTATACTTGCACCATGCTGAATTTTTCCGTTATCGCTTCCTTTCAGAATACATTGGCTCTTTTAAAAAGGGCCAAAACCCAGGATTTTGACTTTCCTGGGTTTTGGTCCTTTCCCCCGAGGCACGCCGACAGGGGGTGCCCCGCTATGTCAAACCCCCCAGATCACCAATGCCGACTCACCTCTTCCTGGTCCTACGGCGCATGTGCGGAGCCGCTGACGTCACGCCCTCTAAGCCTTCGTCTATCAGGCCGCCGGTGCTTTCCTGCCACCTAATAAACAGCTTATAAACAAGGAGCCTGACTTGGAACTTGTTACAAAGTATATTGACACCTGTGATCTGGTGAGCATATTCGGAGATGCTAGCAGAACCTTCATTTTAACAGTATCCCGCTATGTTGCTATTTTTTGTCTGTTTGTTTTTATGGGCTGCAAATCGAAGCAATTAAATAAGTTATTTGTTGAAGAGTGTAATGAAGGAACACATTTAAAAAGAGTGGAGGGAGTTTATATATATGATATATATATATATATATATAATATATATATATATTATATATAGATTGGATCTTATCTGATATTGACAATCGGTTGATATCAAGGAGGGATTAAAGGCGTATTTCATTTAATGATTCTGGTACGTACAATTGTTGGTGGCTGGGAATCACGGATGAAGAATTTTGAAAATTAAGGTCCAAGTGGTGGTTTAATAACTGTTAATAATTCCTTTATGGACTCTATTTAAAGCGGACTTTCACTCTGAATAAGAGTCTATCTTATATGTTTCCCACACCCTGTACATACAGATTGCTCACATTAAAAATCATCCTACCTGCATCTACTGCATGTTATGAGCCTTTAAACATCCAAGATCATGGAACGTAAGGCCGCCTGCAAACAGGAAGTGCCTTCTGACTGTGCTGCTCTGCATTCTGGGACTGCTGACCTTTTCCTGACCCCAGTTCTGCTCTGTCTGAGCAAAGCACAGCTATAACCCGCCCCCTGTACTTCATCCCCCTCTCCTCTCCTCAGTAAGTGTGATGAGTCAAGATGGCGGCGCCCGTATCCCAAAGTCCTGAACAGAGTTGCAGCCCAGTGGGGAAAAAAAATAATAAGTAAGTGACTAAAAACTTAAAATATATTCACTTTAGATGCTGGGGAATTGTTTTTTAAGGGTTTGGGCTTTTCAATAAATCATGGTGAAGGTCCGGTTTAAATTCATGACATTTTTGGGGATGAAATATAATGCACGGGATAGAATCATAGATCAATTAAGATCTAAAGTGCAAGATTATAGAATGATATTGCCACAATATGTATAGGTAAACCCCTGCGTCGCGTTTCTCCAGCACAACAACTGTACAGGTACCATGGTCTAGACTTGGAGGCTGATTCACTACTAACGCCAGGTATTGGCAGATGAGCGTCTGTATAGCAGCGCTTAGAGCGACCGCTAGTAGACACTGTAGGCAGGTAACAGGCGCTGTAACAGAGCATCTCAGTCGATGTAGTAACCTGGCCGGCATTGATGAATGTCATGTATGTTAGGTGCTCTAACACCAGTACAGCGCTGCAAGGAGCGAGAGATAACGCCAGCTCAGTGCGACCGACTCAGCGTCGGTGCTCTAGCATAGAGCACCAGATGCTGTGTGATTAAAGTCTGCTTTTGAACACATATCCACCAGTAACAAAGTGAAAACACATTGAACGACATTGTTTTAACACTGTGACATTAACACTTTAGTGCCAGACCTGTAATGACAAATCTGCATAAAAATATAAAAAGAAAATATAGAAAGAAGTTTCTAAAAGTGTTTGTTTGTAGCCAGGAGAGGTCACACAATGATTTGAGCAAAAAAAGCAAAAAAGTCAAACGCGCTGTTTAAACACAAGCAAATGAACAGCCATTGAAATGTATGGGAGAGCGACACTGAGCGACAGGTAATACCTGGCGCTCTGGAGGCTAGAACGCTGGCGCTATACGCTGAGCCGCCTGTAATAATACATCGGATGCTACATGGCGCTGTTAGAGTCGCTCACCAGAATCGCTTTCATGAATGTGGTTTTGCGTACAGCGCCTGCCGCTACAAGGCGCTACCTGGCGCTATCCCTTCTTAAATAACCCCCCTAGACTGCTTTATACAAAATACCCCTTGTGTACTGCTGATTTCTGTGAAGGTCCTGGGTCTGTTCTAGAATATCATAGTAACCTTATTAAAATAATCAGCCAGATCTGTGATGGACAATTAGATTATATGAGCATTAGATCTTCAACACCAGATGTAAGATGAAAGTCAACACATATAATTAGGTCCCTAATTTGTAGATCTAAGGACAGTGTTGTCAGTAGTCAGTGACATTAATGGATAAAGGAGGGGGCACATAAGCAGTCCTGCTTGTGATTGAATTATATTAAAATAATTGTTGAACAGATAGTTACCTGCTTTACATACCCTGGTGACCTCTATGCCTCAGACTCATATTGACTGACTGCTAGTATAAGCTCTATACAAAGACTTACATCGAACACTACTGTACAAGGTATCTCAGTCCCTCACAAGGACTACTGTAGTTACTACAGTGTGCCCAGGATCCACATCCACTATTGGCTATAGTAACGTTTGCCCATAGGAGACCAAACATTGCCTATTATGATGACATCTGCTTATTACCCACATTTTTTGTTATAGTAGACTTAGGCCCTTATTTATGAAGGAATAGTGACAGGTAGCGACCGAGAACGCCGGCTCCCCACCACAATCACACATTTATCAAGCCGATCCTGCTTAGCGACTGAGATAGCGCCATATAGCCACTCATTTATCATTATTCCAGCCTCAGCCCACAGCACCAGCGTCCGACCTTGAACAGCGACAGGTATGACCTCTCGCTACCTGGCGCTCTCCAATGCATTTCAATGGAACAATCTTTAAATATTAATAATTAATTGTTATTAATGTTTTTTTTTTTTTTAAATGTGAAAAATTCTGTGACCACTTCTGCCATGTTAGATATTTTTTTTAAGGTAAAAAAAAAATTGTGCAGAATTGATATTACAGGTCTGATATTATTGTATTCATATTACAAAATTATTAAAAAACTTGTTTTTTTTTGGTTTCCAAAAATATGGTTGTTAAAAAACTACTTTTAACACATCGCCGCCAGCGCTCTGGGGTCTAAGCATGCATTTTACAGCGCGAGAATTTTTTGAGCGTGATTTGTTAATGAATATGCTGGGAGCCGGTCGCTATGGCCGTTCGCTATCATGCGCTCCCATACAGCGCGGAACCTGTCAAATAGCGACTCCTCACCCAATATTCAACATAACTGCAAACCGACTGAGTCGCTATCAACAACCGAACAGCGGCCAAGCACAGCGACTACTAGCGGGCGCTGTGAAAATACTGCTACAGTCGCTCAACTGTCGCTACCTGCCGCTATTAATGAATCGGCCTCCCCGTATTAGATAGTATACATATTAAACCGGAACTTCACCCTGAATAAGAGTCTATCTTATATGTTTCCCACACCCTGTACATACAGATTGCCCACATTAAAAATCATCCTACCTGCACCTACTACATGTTATGAGCCTTTAAACATCCAAGATGAGAGCCCATATAGTGTTAGGCTGCCTGCAAACAGGAAGTGTCTTCTGACTATGCCGCTCAGCATTCTGGGATTGCTGTCCTTTTCCTGACCCCAGCTTTGCTCTGCCCATGCACAGCTATAACCCGTCCCTCTGCACTTTACCCCACTCTCCTCTCCTCCGTGTGTGTGATGCTTCTGTGGCAAGATGGCGGCGCCCATATCCAAGAGTCCTGAACAGAGTTTCAGCCCAGTGGAGGAAAGAATAAAAGGTACGCGACTAAAAACCTAAAATATATTAATTTTAGATGTAGGGGAATCATTTTTTTAAGGGTTTGGGCTTTTCATTAAATGATGCTGAAGGTCCGGTTTAACTGTGTTTCGAAAGTCCTGTACCTTAGAACCTCTCATTGTCTATTATTAATATTATTATTATGACCTTTGCTCCCTAAAACCTTGTTCTGACTGAAGACCTTTGCCCCTGAGTCCTTAGTCCTAAGTCCTTATTGACAATTATGGTGACCTCTGCACCTTCAAAACCTTCCATTGATTTTTGTACAGTGTTGTCAATAGTAGTGAAGGACCTGCTGACCTCTGTGTCTACAATGACCACACACAAGTTGAACAATATAATCAATGACCCATACAATAGAAATGTAAAAGTCATCTAGGTATATGCTACATATAATTGGCTAGTGTATAAAAATTAGACTAAAAGGAAAACTAACTATAGGGTGGAATTGAGTCATGCTCTTGGTGTAGAACAGCTGCAAGTTGACCTGTACCCCAACCTGATCTGCTGACATCTATACATCACTCCACTTGGCTCTATAATAAAACGACTCCAAAAGGCGATGAGAGCTATTTATGTGCATTTTTGGGGTTTTGTTTCAATTACTTTAAAGCAAAACAAATCCCAGGATTTTAACAAGACTGAAGTGGACGTGTCCAATTACACACCTTTCTTCAAAAAGGAGCACCAATATCAATATGGATACAAAATTCTTTATTATGAAAAAGGAGATACTATTAAAATACACAAAAACACACTGGACAGTTAAAATCACATGGATGACCCCATGGTCACAATAATATTAATGAAAAAACCCCCTAAGGGGAACAATGCATCAAAAGACCCTATGTGCGCTTATTAGATCCTATTATAACAGTTATTTTATGCCGGCATAAAAATTATATGTGTAAACCCTCAAAGTGTACAACCTCTAATAAATATCAACTCTTAACAACAATACCTCATATGTGAAAATGAATAAAAAACTAAATTCCACAGAAAATATATTGGCAGACTCGCCCAGTTCAAATAGTTATAAGTGAATGGAAACAATAAAGATATACTCAAAGTGCACGTGTGCGTGCTAAATGACACCAGCAAACCTGAATATTCAAGAATAAAGAATGGCACATAGAGTCAGCATCACAGGGTCATCAAATATAAATCACCGCGCCCGAAACTCCCATGTTGCTTCAAGGTGAGGGTCCCAGGATTTTCACGATCCCAGGTTTCAATCCCAAATTGGAATTCCCACTATGGGAAACCCCCTGAATCGCCCATAAAAACATACCTTCCCCTGATCCCACAGCGCATGCCCAGACTCTTGTCCAATCACCACCATATGCCGTGCATATTAATGCCTGGCATACAGCTCTATTTAGACACAGTGTTTGGCAATAGGGAGTGACCCCACATCCCCAGTTTACCCTTAGAGGAGGGCACGGCTCTGAATGGCTGGGTGTGGGAACGTGCCTCATTACCAGATGCTGGGGATGCATCCGCCATTATTTACATTGCCGTGGAAGCCAGGGCAAAGGTGAGTTTTGTGGTGACCTGGGCTCACACAGTGGGGCATCACAATTTGCGACCTCCTACAAATTGTTATAAAATGTTTTTACGATAATTTTAGTTTAATCTGTTTTTATTGCAGAAGATTGGGTAAAAGAAGGAACATAGACACACGCAGGTGTCGTACAACAATAGCATAACAAGCATAACAAAAAGAAGGGACAAGGGAAAACAACATTGAATCTTCCAAATAAATATGACATCATCTCCAATTCTTGTCACAGCGTTTCATTTATGTCTGTATAGATGGTCAATGCCAGTGCGCTGTATCTGTTTGTCAAAGGGGATGTAACTAAAGAGAGCGGAAATCAGAACGCAGACAGAATAGAGAGAGACTACCCATAAAGATGGGAGAGAGAAGGTGATGAAGAGGGGATAAGTGAAGTTAGAGGAGAAGTGGGGGAGGTAAATGGGAGGGAGGGAAGAAGGGGAAGGGGAAAGGAAGAAAGGGAGTGTCCTCTGCTGGACCAAAGCAAAATTTTTATTTTTATTTTGCCTCCACGATCCAACCTTGTAATGCCTAAATTTGGTCGAGTGGTTGCCTCTACTGCCGGGGTCACTGGATTATTGACTGAAAACGGTCTGAGTCTCGAAGATCAATCCAGCAAGCCCAGGTCGTGGCATACTTCTCTGACAGGCCCTTATCGCTAAGGATGAGCTCTTCCATACGTCTAATACGTTCTAGCTCCACGACCCATTCTGCTAGGGGGGGGGCTTCACGGGTCTTCCAATGTCTGGGTATTACGGCCCGCGCCGCCGTTAGGAAGTGCCTGAGCAATCCTTTTTTGTATTGCGATATGGAGTCCTCCACTAAGGAGAGGAGGGTTAATTGGGGTGAGTTGTTCACCATGATGCCTGTCGCCTCTGCGTATATGCTAAGGACCCCGTCCCAGAAGGAGGTGATGGCTGAGCACCCCCACCAGATATGGGTCATGGTCCCCTCTTCTGTCAAGCACCGCCAGCAACTGCTTGAGGCCTGAGGCGCATACTTATTGATATCAGATGGGATATGATCTTGAAGCCTCTCTCCTGTGCCGCCCCCTCCAGTGCTGATTTATGCGTCAGGCTAAATATTTTGGCAAGGTCCTCCTCGGAGAAGGATCTATCTAGCTCTTTTTCCCATCTGGCCACGTACCCCGGAGGATCCGGATGCGTGCCATTCAATAGGGCATGGTACAGAGCAGAGAGGGCATGGGGTATGGGCGACACAGAGGAGAGAAGCCGTTCCAACTCGGATAATGGGCAGTCCCTCATGCCACTCAGATGGTGGGAGGATACATAATGCGCTAGTTGACTGTAGAGGAACCATGACACGCGCACCCCGGGGTGTAGCGCCCTAATCTCTTCCAGTGTTGGAAGGCCCGTCCCCCCCATGATGTGACGTAGCCTCGGGTCTGACGCCGCCTGCCAGCCTAAGAAGGACGAAACCCCCATCCCGGGCGTGAAGTCCGGGTTCCCGATAATCGGGGTCAGAGGACCCGGGCGTTGGACTAGCTGAGATTTGGAAGTCAATTTGTCCCATACTATAAAGTAGTGCTGTGCTAAAAAGGGTAATTTTCTAAGAGTGCGTTTAGGCTGAGGGCCTACCCAAGGGAGAGAGACCAGTGGGAAGGGCGACAACTTTTTCTCAATTGTGACCCACGTCTTACTTGAGGTATGATGAGCCCAATCTAGGGTCCTTAAAAGGACCGCTGCTGCATGGTATAGCTTCAAGTCAGGTAGTCCCACCCCACCTTTTGCTTTGCTGCGGGACAAAGTGTCGTGACGCATGCGAGGCTTAGAGACCCCCCAAACAAATTTGAGGAACGCAGACTTCAGGATTTTAAAAAAGCTGTTGGGGGGCGCTATGGGGGCTGTTTGGAACACGTATAGGAAGCGGGGCAGGCGGGGCAGGACGTCCATCTTAAGCACGCCCATTCGTCCGAACCAGGATAGGGACTTTCTGTCATATTTCTTAAGGTCGTTCAGTCTCTTATTCATCAACGGGGCATAATTCAGATCGTATATCTTAGTTAGGTCATTAGGGATCTGAATCCCAAGATATTTGATGGCGGCCGCCTGCCATTTAAAAGAGAAATTAGCTTTTAGTCTATCTACCTCTCCGGGCGGTAGGGTTAGGTTAAGGGCTTCCGATTTCGTATAATACTTTAAAATTGCTCACCAACCCAAATTGTTCAAATTCTTTTAGTACTGACGGGAAAGAGATAGTAGGGGAAGTTAGGTGGAGCAAAAGGTCATCGGCATACAAAGACAGTTTGTATTGCTTATTATCTATCTCAATCCCCTTTATGTCCGGATTGTCTCGTATGGCAACAGCCAGATGCTCCATGCATATGATATATAGAAGGGGAGACAGTGGGCATCCCTGACGTGTCCCATTGCTTATGGGGAAAGAGGATGACAGCACACCGTTGGTTCTAACTGAGGCTGAGGGATCTCCGTAAAGGGCCAGTATTTTGCCAAGGAGGGACGGTCCCAGGCCAATTTGTTGTAGAGAAGCATGCATAAAGTCCCAGCTCACCCTATCGAACGCTTTCTCAGCGTCACAAGAGAGAAGGCAAGCTGGGATCCCTTGAGATTGCACGTAAGATATCAGTGTGAACAATTTGTTCGTGTTGTCCCGTGCCTCTCTACCCGGGACGAATCCCACCTGGTCCAGGTGAACAAGATCAGGGACAATTGGCCCGAGGCGCGAGGCTATTATTTTTGCAAATATTTTTATGTCCACGTTGATGAGGGAGATCGGGCGATAACTGCTACATATGAGAGGGTCCTTACCAGGCTTGGGGATAACCGCAATCGTGGCTGCCAATGACTGTTTCGCAAAGGGGGAGTCCTGTCCTACCGCGTTGAAAACTCTGGTCAAGAAGGGGACCAGCAGGGGTCCCAGCACCCTATAGAACCTAGGGGTGTAACCGTCGGGTCCTGGGCTCTTGCCCACCGGGGAGCGTTGTATAGCCTCCTCCACCTCCTGTGTTCCAAAAGGAGCCTCAAGGGACTGCACGATCTCCTGTGAGATTTTGGGGAGGGGTGTTCTGTCTACATAGGCCCGAACCGACTCTGAGGGGGACAGGTGAGCTGCGGTTGGCGTGGGCCTCGGCAGGTTATAGAGGGTGCTGTAGTAGTCCCTAAAGGACTTCGCTATATCGATTGGATTAGAGGTCTCATTGTCCCCTCGAGTTTTTATACAGGGGATATACGTAGTAGGGTTCCTAGGGTGTAGTGATCTCGCCAACATCTTGCCCGGTTTGTTGGCGTGCTCATAAAATGACCCCCTAAGCCGATCCCTGTGCCGCAGGAATATTTGGTTGTACAGGCTCCTAAGGTCGTCCCTAGCTTTTTCTAGCTTGATCAGAGTCTCGTTGGTGGGCCGTTGTTTGTGTTCGAGCTCCAGGATTCTAATTTGATGAATTGTGTTTTCTATTAGGGTGGATCTTTCTCGTTTGAGTCTCGCACCGTGTTGGATAAAGATCCCCCGCAACACGCATTTAAGCGCTTCCCACTGTACAGGGAGGGGTGTGTCATCGCTACGGTGGTCTGTTAAGAAGTGGGCTATACTCTCTCTTATTGCTGCCAAACAGGTCTCATCTTTGAGCAAGTTATCGTTTAGGCGCCAATCCCATCTGCTCGGGTACAACCCAGGTATATCCACCGATAGAAAAATTGGGGCGTGGTCTGACCATAGAATACTCCCTATGCTCGCCTCTGGGTTCCAGGCCATAGCGTGATGGCTCAATAAGATATAGTCAATGCGGCTATAGGAGTTGTTGGCGTTAGAGTAAAAGGCGAAATCCCTGTCTCTCTTATGTAGTGCCCGCCAGGTGTCCACTAGTTGCAAATCTTGCAATAGTTTCTTCAATTTTTTAAGCCCCGCGGCTGGAACCCCAGACCTGCCGGAGGAGGTGTCAATCAGCGGGTTGAGAGGCAGGTTGAAGTCACCCCCACACACCAAGATACCCTCCGCAAAGTGAATTAGCTGTTTAAGCAGTGCGCAGCAATAAGAGGCTGGGTCCTGGTTGGGACTGTAGACATTCACAACCGTATAGATCTTCGTAAACAAAGTTAGTTTTAGGAATATAAACCGGCCTTTGGGGTCAATTCTTGAGTCTAGAATATGGGGTAGGGACTTATGTATCGCTATGGACACCCCTTTCGATTTTGCTTCTGGGTTTGGCGCATGGAACCAGGAGGAGAAGTGATGGTCCCTAATTGTTGGTATGTGACCTTCTTTAAAGTGGGTTTCTTGTAGCAAGGCTATTTTGACCCTGTGTTTGTGGAGTTCGGAGAGGATTTTAGATCGTTTTTCCGGGACATTTAGGCCCTTTGTGTTATAGGAGCAAATGGTGATGCTTGACATGTTCAGTTCAGCAGAGTCAGGTAGGGGTAAGAGTAGGGAAGGTAATGAGGGGGAGGAGGGAAGAGTAGGAGGGAGGGGTGAAGAAGCGGAGAGAACTAGGGGCTAAGGAGAAAGAAAGAGAAACAAACTAAGAGTAAAGGCGCTCCGCGCGCTTCCTCCAAGTGAGCTTATCCCAAACGCCTATTGGGAGGGCTCAGGAGGCTATGGAGTGGGGGAAGTGGAAAGAGCGACCGCCAATGCAAGGCGCTCCATCCAGATACTGAGAGGTTATCCTGAGGCCTTGGCCCAATCTGAACCCAGGCCTTGAGGTAAGCCCATTGCAATCAGAACATTACACATATAATTTCTAAGCTTTAACAGTTAAGTGCCAGGGTGGCTGAAATGTTGAATATCCAAAACATATAAAACAACTTAATCCTTGGTATACTTTTAGGATAAGACGAGCCCAATGTGGACGCCGCCCCCCAGCCGCCGGTGCGGGGTCGCCCCAAGGGCCACACCCGTAGGTCCAGCCCGGGGGGAGAGCCCGCCGCGGGCAGGGCACCGCACCCATTCCTATTCACTGTCAACAAGGCGACCAGGCAGTAAACTTAAAGCGTTGAAAAATGAATTAACCATATGAACCGTGGGAAACATTGAGAGTACCATGGTGCATGGAAACATAAGATACTGTGTTTGAAGAGGCCGTTAGGCCATCGCCTGCGTGGGGTCCCAGCTCCCGACCGAGTCAGACGAGGCGGGCCCAGGGACCCGACCCGGAGACCCAGGCAGGGGGAGGGAGCCCACCGCGGGACAAGCCATAGTTCCGCCACCTCCCCGTTTCGTCAGTCGGTCAACCAAACCCTGTCGGACCGGGTCCGGTTCATTGCCAGTCATTGGCGCCGTTGCGCGCTCTGGGCCTGCCCCCCCTGTTTCTTCGCGGTAGTGGGTCGTGTCCCCCAATCCCCTGTGCTCTGGTGGGGCCCAGTGAGGGGGAGAGCCAGTCCTCCAGGTCAACGCTGGGGGAACCCAGAAACTCAAACGCCTTTGATAGTTGAGAATGATAACGCAGTGTGAAGCTCCGGCCCCGCATCTGGATGATGAGGTGGAAGGGATGACCCCACCTGTAAGTGGCGCCAGCTTGCTTTGCACATTCCAGGAGCGGTTTCAAGATCCGTCTCATTTGTAGCGTACGGCGTGCCAGATCCGGCAACAGGATGACCTGTGATCCCCCGTACGATACGCCTTTCTTGATCCAGGCGAGTCTCATTATTTCTTCCTTGACTTTGTAAAAGTGCACGCGGCAAATTATGTCTCGGGGTCTCCGCTGGTCTGGATCCCTGGGGCCAGGAGCCCTGTGCACTCTGTCTAACTCGATGGCCTCTCCCAGTGGGCGGTCCAAGACCATGTTGAAGATGCGAGTTACTGTCTCGGAGAGATTGGCGTTTTCCGGAGATTCGGGGAGTCCCCTTATGCGGATATTGTTGCGTCTCCCTCTGTTCTCCATGTCGTCTTGGTGGAGAAGTATATTGGCGATGTGGTGCGCTGATTCTTCCTGTGCTCTTTCTAAGGCGGTGTGCGCTCTTTCTATGGAGAACAGACGCTGCTGGACCGAGTCCTGCACTTGTTCTACGGCCGTAACCCTGGTCCCCACTTCTAGCACTTGCTTCGATACCTCATCCACCTCCCTGCGAAGGGTGGACTCCATTCTGTTGATGAAGGTTTCAAAGTCTTTTCGAGTGGGTAATGACGAAATGAGGGCTCTAATACTGTGTTGGTCGAAATCTGGCGCCCCCGAATTACATTGGTCGTATAGGTCGGGGCTGCGTGGGGGGGACTCTTGTGGCCAGTGCGGGGAGGTCGACAGGGCCATCGGAGAGCTGGGACCGCTGTTCAATTCGTCTCGGGTCGGCTCCCTATCACCGGCAGCTCGAGGGACAGGTGCGCCGCGCAGCTCAGAGTGGTTTTGGTCGCCGCGGAGATCGCTCTGGATCGGCTTCCTGCTGTCCCCGCCGGTGTCTCGCAGCTCCATGGTGGCAGTACAGGGCTGTGCCCGGGACCCAGAGATGTTGTGC
Source organism: Gastrophryne carolinensis (assembly GCA_027917425.1). NCBI lineage: Eukaryota > Metazoa > Chordata > Amphibia > Anura > Microhylidae > Gastrophryne > Gastrophryne carolinensis. The sequence continues at coordinate 54,473,643 of CM051244.1, forward strand.
TGGTCATGGGGGCCAACACCCCCTAATTTCATGGGATTGTCCCCACCGGGTAGTCCGCTGGTACTCCTGTTGCCCAGTCCGCCTCCCTGCTGCTGCTCAGTCCCGCATGGCCTCTGTGAAGCTGACCTATGCAGAGGGCCAGCCTGTTTCTCCGGGCTGTTCACTACCCCCTCCAGTGCCACATCTGCAGCCTGTCTTCTGAGGGGACCCAGGGCTCCATATGCGGGTCTCCCCTCCTCCCCTTGATGAGAGTGTTCCTGCAGGGGTAGTGGTGGCTCCGCACTGCCACCTTGTCTGAGGCTCCCGACCCCCCCCCATCACCTCAGCCGCCCGCCGGCCTTCTCCCATGTCAGCGGGGACGGGGGAACGCTGGGACCGCGGCTCACCTGCTCTGCCGCCGCTGGGCTGATCACACGTCGGAGAGGAAGCCCGCCTCTCTGCCTCTCCATCGCCGGCGTCCTCGTCTCTCCGGGCCCCGGCTCCTGCTGCCGAGCCTGCGCCGCCTCCCACCTGTGTCTGGCGGGGCGTCATCGAGGGCTCCCCCCGCAGGTCTCCAGTCTGTGTCCCGCACGTCGGGTGAGGCGGGGGCTGCTCGGTCTGCTGCTCTCCCGCCACCGGACCTCCTTGTGTGCGGACGGCCGCCATCTTGCCGTCCCCTCCACCTCCGGCCTCGCTGGTTCCGGGCTGGAAAAAGGCCTCGATGCGGCCCGTCCTGGACCCGCCGGTCGTCGCCCTGGATCTTCTCCTTTTGGACATGAGGTCAGTGGGGTGATCTGGGCACTTGGGGTGTTCCGAAGGGCTATTTCTATAGAGAACTGGACGGAGCTAGGGGAAAAGCGTCCTTACACGGCCATCGCCAAGCCACGCCCCCGTTTTTACGATAATTTTAGGTGGCTGGCAAAACACACCACCCAGGTGGTACTTGATAAAATGGAAAATGGCACTTAAAGGAGATGTATTACGAAATTGCGTAATATTAAAAATACATATAAACATGTCAGCTAATGAGAGGACGGGTCACTTATTATTATTATTGTTTATTTATATAGCGCCATCATCTTCCGTAGCGCTTTACAAAGTAGTAATTACAGACAGGGTAGAAACATACGGCACATATACTATTTCAAATGCAGTTTTACAGATTTGACAATGGATATTCTGAGTACAAGATACAATAGGGGAGAGAGCCCTGCCCTTGCGAGCTTACAGTCTAAAGGATGAGGGGTGAAGACGAGGGGAAAGGATCACAAACAGTCCGTATTGAGCTTTGTGGCGTATAGAAGATTTAGAAGATTGGTTAGGCCTTTGAAGGTTTTGAGGGTTGTGGAGTGGCGGATTGGGTGCGGTAGGGCATTCCAGAAGATTGAAGTTGCACGTGAGAAGTCCTGGAGGCGGGCGTGAGAAGAGGTGACCAGGGTGGAGGACAGGAGACGGTCGGCAGCAGAGCGGAGGCTGCGTCTAGGTTGATATTGTTGGATTAGAGATGAGATGTAGGGAGGGGCCTGGTTGGAGAGAGCTTTGTATGCGAGAGAGTTTTGAACAGGATTCGCTGTGGGACTGGCAGCCAGTGTAGGGATTGGCAGAGAGGCGCAGAACTGGAGGAGCGAGAGGAGAGATGGATGAGGCGAGCAGCAGAGTTCAGGATAGATTGGAGTGATTCCAGTCTGTTAGTTGGTAAGCCACAAAGAAGGATGTTGCAGTAATCCGGGATATGACCAGGGCGTGCACTAGCATTTTAGTAGTGTCAGGTGAGAGGAAAGGACGGACGCAGGGGATGTTTTTAAAGTGGACCAACACCCAGGATTTTGACTATCCTGGGTTTTGGTCCACTTCGGTGGGGCACACCGCTGTGTGAAACCCCTCAGAAAGCCCCAAAAACTCACCTCTCCTCGCTCCCACGAGACCGCTGCAGCCAATCCCCGCCGGCGGAAAAGCAGGAGGCAGCGACGGACAAGAGAGCGTGCCTGCCGCCGCCTCCCGCGCGTCACTCTTACAGGGCGCGCGCCTGCGCCGGCCATTCACAAACGGCCGGCGCGGGTGCGCGTCCTGCTAGAGGGACGCGTGAGAGGCGGCGGCGGGCGCCGCTGGATCAAGGAGCAGGTAGGGGTTTAGGGGTTTCTGGGGGGTTTCACACAGCGGGGCACCCCCGATCGGGGTGTCCCGCAGTCAGGGAGCTGATCGGTCCGGGAATCTTATAGATTCCCGGGCCGATCATGGGAGGGTGTTGGTCCACTTTAAGTTGGAGGCGACAAGAGGTGGCCAGGGAATGAATATGTGGTTTAAAAGAGAGGGCAGAGTCCAGAGTGACTCCCAGGCACCGAGCGTGGGGAGATGCTGTTGTGTAATTGTTGACAGAAATAGACGTGTTAGAGAGGGGAGGGGAGTTAGATGGTGGGAAAATGACACTTATACACCTGAACTGAATAAAACACCCACCACCAAGCTTGTGGTTTATTCTCTCATGGTGGGAATAAAATCAAGGGGTGACAGGTTTAGTGTATCAGGGGTGACAGAGCCTGTCACCCCTGATTTTCTCTTCCTTCCATTAAAATTAAAGATACAAGCATGGCTGGATATTTCTGGATGCAGGGTGTATAAGTGACCTCTCCTCCCGCCATCCAGCATATTTATTTGGATTTTTATCATCAGGCCATTTTTTCGTGATAGTCCTCCTTTAATGATAAATAGTTGGGAAACCCTGGTCTAGAAATCTGTGTCCTTTTCCTGACTCCAGCTCTGCGCTGTCTGGGCAGAGCACAGCTTTAACCCCGCCCCCTGCACTTGCCCTGCCCCTTCCTCTCCTCAATATGTGAAGCTTCTGAGGCAAGATGGCGGTGCCTGTATCCTAGTGTCCTGAACAGAGTTTCAGTCCAGCAGGGGAAAGAATAATAAGTTAGAGACTAAAAACTTAAAATATATTAATTTTAGATACTGGGAAATAGTTTTTAAGGGTTTGGGCTGTTCATTAAATAATACTGAAGGTCCAGTTTAAACCGGACCTTCAGCGTGATTTAATGAAAAGCCCAAACTCTTAAAAAACGGTTCCCCAGCATCTAAAATTAATATATTTTACGTTTTTGTCACTAACTTATTATTCTTTCCCCCACTGGGCTGCAACTCTGTTCAGGAATTTAGGATACGGGCACCGCCATCTTGACTCAGAAGCATTACACTTACTGAGGAGAGTGGGATAAGGTACAGGGGGGCGGGTTATAGCTGTGCTTTGCTCAGACAGAGCAGAGCTGGGGTCAGGTAAAGGTCAGCAGTCCCAGAATGCAGAGCAGCATAGTCAGGAGGCTGCCTGATAAGATGGCGGCTTCCATAAGCCGCCATCTTGGATGTTTAAAGGCTCATAACATGCAGTAGATGCAGGTAGGATGATTTTTAATGTGAACAATCTGTATGTACATGGTGTGGGAAACATATAAGGTAGACTCTTATTCAGAGTGAAGGTCCGCTTTAAGCCTTATGGTGTCTAGCAGAGGCAGGCACTAGGTCAGCCTCATCCAGAGCATGTCAGGTCATGTTTTGCTCTGAATAAACTGGTCACCTGCTTAGTTAGGTGTAATTGTTCAGCTTGTGACACAGAAAGCATCCAGGAGGCTGATCCACAGGGACAGCACCACCCCAGTCACAGCAAACTCAGCTCCACAATGAAAAGCGAACACACCTGGGGCTGTGGCCTTGTGAAAAGCTGGTTTCATTACTGACAGCAGAGCCTCCCTTTTATAATGAACTACTTACCAGCCAGACACTCATGTTTATGACAGTAAGTAAATGACTCTGCAATAGGTTATCTCCAACCTTCCTTGGATGTCTGCGGCAAGCTTATAGCAGTCTGTGGAAATGTGTAGGTGCGGTATATATGACAGGAATTGACGTGTGGAATGAACACACTAATAAGATGATATACTCTCTAACATGTCTATTTCTGTCAACAATTATACAATAACCGCAATTCCCCAAGCTCGGTGCCTGGGAGTCATTCTGGACTCTGCCCTCTCATTCAAACCATATTCACTCCCTGGCCACATCATGTCGCCTTCAACTTAAAAACATCTCCCGCATCGTCCCTTCCTCACCTGACACCACTAAAATGCTAGTGCATGCCCTGGTCATATCCCGACTGGACTACTGCAACATCCTTCTTTGTGGCTTACCAACTAACAGACTGGCAACCCTCCAATCTATCCTGAACTCTGCTGCTCGCCTCATCCATCTCTCCTCTCGCTCTTCCAGTTCTGCGCCTCTCTGCCAATCCCTGCACTGGCTGCCAATCCTGTTCAAAACTCTAACTTCTGCCTACAAAGCTCTCTCCAGCCAGGCCCCTCCCTACATCTCACATCTCTAATACAACAATATCAACCTAGACGCAGTCTTCGCTCTGCTGCCGACCTTCTACTGTCCTCCACCCTGGTCACCTCTTCTCACGCCCGCCTCCAGGACTTCTCACCTGCTACTCCAATCTTCTGGAATGCCCTCCCACACCCAATCCGCCACTCCACAACTCTCAAAACCTTCAAAGGCGCCCTTAAAACTCAGCTATTCAGACAAGCATACAATCTTGCTTAAGCAATTCTCTAAAGGGCACATGCCACAAAGCTCAATACTGACTGTTTGTGATCCTTCCCCCTCGTCTCCACCCCTCATCCTTTAGACTGTAAGCTTGTAAGGGCCGGGCTCTCTTTCCTATTGTATCTTGTATTCAGAATATTCATTGTAAACTCTGTAACACTGCATTAGTAATAGTCTATGTAGTGTATGTTTCTACCCTGTCTGTAATTACTACTTTGTACAGCGCTACGGAAGATGATAGCGCTATATAAATAAACAATAATAATACACTGGCGTCATCTGCTCTACATACTTTTACTTTCTATCAGTTTGCAGTAGTATGCAATACGGAAGCAATACCTTGTGGGGGAATTTTTCATTGCCAGCAGGTAAACACAGTACAGTATGTCAATGTGATTATATCATTCTGAGGACACCGCATATTTCACAATCCTATTTTATGCTTTCCTCTCATCCAAGTGATCACACGCTTGGGCAATTGATTTTTTGCCCTCACAGCTGCTTTTGACTTTTTGAAAGTTTACTTACTATTACTGCCCAGGAGGTGGTAAGAGGAATCAATGCTGTACTGAAACCGGGCCTTCGGCATCATTTAATGAAAAGTCCAAACCCTTAAAAAACTATTGCCCAACATATAAAATTAATACATTTTACCTTTTTAGTCACTTACTTTTTATTGTTTCCCCCACTGGGCTGCAACTCTGCTCAGCACTCTAGGATACGGGTGCCGCCATCTTGCCTCAGAAGCATCACATACTGAGGAGAGGGGTGAAAAGTATAGGGGGGGTTTGCACAGACAGAGCGGGGCGGGGTCAGGAAAAGGACAGCAATCCCAGAATGCAGAGTGGCATAGACACTTCCTGTCTGCAGGCAGTCTGAGACTCCATGCCACTGGATGCCATTTTGGATGTTTAAAGGCTCATAACATGCAGTAGATGCAGGTAGGATGATTTTCAATGTGAGCAATCTGTATGTACAGGGTGTGGGAAACATATAAGATAGACTCTCATGCAAGGTGAAGTTCCGGCACCAATTCTGTCATGGTGCAATTACCTTCTGCCTGGTCCCGCTGCGTCCTTGGGAGGCGTGGCCTCGGGTGGCTGGCCGGGACTCCTTCTGCCTGGTCCCGCTGCGTCCTTGGGAGGCGTGGCCTCGGGTGGCTGGCCGGGACTCCTTCTGCCTGGCGGCCGCATCAGCAGGCCACATTATTTCTTTCCCCTGGGGAATCTTGATTTGGGATGCACTGCTGTGTGAAACACTGCTGGTGATCCGATATTATTATCTTGGCAACATGTGTGGGCCACCAGCAGCATCACTTTAACAGCTGCTCTGTGTGCGCACATCTGAAGTGAACCTGCCGGTGTCTAGACTACCATGCTGGTTTTCTAGCTTCTCATTCATATGATTGACTGGTGGCCAGTGAGGTAAGAATACTGGTAGAGTTTCACACAAGGGGGCATCCCAAATCAGGATATGTATTTTGCCCGGGATGGACACTGATTTATTTTGCCCAGGAAAGATGCAGAATTATTTTGCCCTTGACAGGGACAGAATTATTTTGCTCATGACAGCCAGGTAATTATTTTACACAGGACAGATGCAGACATTTTCTGCCCTGGACAGGTGCAGATGCTGCATTATTTTGCCTAGGACAGCTGAAGAAGTATTTAACACAGGACAGCCACACAATCTTTTTTTCCACCCCACCTGCCGATAGCTAGCAACAACCCTTGCAGAAGCTGCAGCACCCTTGTGTAGTCGTAGATGGTTGAGGCGTATAAGCATTTCAAACACAATTATCTGACCTTAAAGGAGCAGTATCGCAAATTTTTCTTGGTGACTTATATTTAAATGGTACTTTGAATGTAGGTAAGTGTTGGAGTAAGAATTACAAATTTAGAAAAAAATTATGTGTGTGTTGTGCAGCTGGAGACTAATAGCTCATGTTTATGTTTTCTGAGCGACACTCTGGCCGGTTCCATGCTGAGGAGAGGGGGAAACAATGTATCAAAGTCTCAGCTGTTCAGTGCTGGCAGCCGTCCAGCATAAGATAACAGCATTGCAACATTGCCTGGCCAGAACATATATATCTAAAACAGAGAGAAAAGCTCTAGAAGTCATTTAGCTGATTTTGACAGTTTTCCCTTCATGTTGGCTCTGCTGCAGAATCTTTCAGTTTACCATTTTCTTTTTCATATTCTTATTTTTCATTTTTCCATATGATCTTTCTTTCAGCTTTGTGTGTTTTGAGCAAAGCCCAACCCAGGATTTTCACTATCTGGAGTTTTGTTTTGTGCCCCTAGGGGCATCCCGACTTGGGATGCCCTGATATGTGAAATCCCCAAGTTCCCCTGTGAAAACGTACCTTTCCCTGTCCCACAGCGCATGCGCGGGCTCTCATCCAATCAGCTCTGTTTGCACGCAGATGGGGAGCCTGAGCAGTAACCTTCCTGGCCGCCCGGCCTGTCTAAATGACTATCTGCGTGAGCGCGCCAGAAAAATGGGGGGATCTGTAGTTATCCAGGGGTCGTTTCACACAGTGGGGCATCCCGATTTAGGATGCCCAAGGGGGAAGGTCAATGGCCGGGTCTTATAGACTTCAGGGTCGGCCACTCCGTGTTTTGTTCCACTTTAATACCTTTAGATTTTCCTGCACGGTTACTCAAAGAAGAATTTCAGTTATTTTCAGTCAGTTTAGTTTATTTTGTATAGATTTTGCACATTTGAGTCACCTGGTCTCATAACAAAAGCAGCACCTCACACACACGCAGCCGTTACCACTGATTACAGTGTCAGCCTCTGAGGTAAAGTGTTGCTAGGAGACCAGTGGGCTAAATGAAGCAGCTCACTAAATACAACCCAGCAGATCCCCCTATTCAGCAAATGGACTGAGCCATTGTCATTATACAATTTAAAAGAAAGGCAGATATTTTTTCCTTTTTCTATCGCCAGATTATTTATACACATGTTAGAAGCTATTGTGTGGCTATTTAATTATTTATCTTTTTTAATGCAAATTACTGCTCCTTTAACTAGCAAGCCAACCTATCATAATACCAGTTGTTAGGAATTATTCATTGGTCATTGCCAAAGAGCATGACATGACAGATATGAGTCCAAAAGCCAGGCCCAGCTGCTCCAGCCAGAGGCATACATATGTTTCATAGGGTCCCTTAGTAGTCATGGATGCCCAGCCCTCAGCATCAATAAAATAAACCTCTCCCAAACTTACATGATAAAGTAACTACCCCCCCCCCCCCCCCACTACACTCATAGCCGTGTCTGGAGTATTTTGTAATTTATCCCCCTAGCGTATTACCGGCTTTGCAGGTAGCCAGGAAATGAGACAGACTTCAGTCTTCAACCACAGACATTGGGCCCCCAATGTACTGTTTGTCGAACATAAAAGAAAATCAAGCCCTGTAGAACATACAGCCCAGGACCCCACCACTTCCTATTGAAAGCCTTTATAGGCACTGCATACACAGCGCATGGCACCTTAAACCGGACCTTCAGCATGATTTAATGAAAAGCCCAAACCCTTAAAAAAATAAAAAAATCTAAAATTAATATATTTTAAGTTTTTAGTCACTAGCTTATTATTCTTTCCCCCACCGGGCTGCAATTCTGTTCAGGACTCTAGGATATGGGTACCGCCATCTTGACTCAGAAGCATCACACACACTGAGGAGAGGAGAGCGGGATAAAGTACAGGGGGCGGGGTTATAGCTGTGCTTTGCACAGACAGAGCAGAGCTGGGGTCAGGGAGAGGACAGCAATCACTTCCTGTTTGCTATGCTCTTATTCAGGGTGAAAGTCCACCTTTAATAGTACCTGCCTGGACCTGCTGTGCGGCTGTCAGATACCTGCCCCTGCTGCATGGGTGGAATCCTTCTCCAATCCTTTGTTGGGCCAGTCCAAGCGTAGCCACAGTTGCTGCAAGGTGGGGAAAAGCAGCTTTCTGGGGCCCAGTAGCCACTGCTTTTCCTACCTTTATGGTATGCACTTCCTTGGTTACAGCCCTTTTTGCATAGATGCACAGTTGTAAAAGCTGGGAAATGTTTACTGCTCCCTACGTTCTCCTATTCCTTATGCCGTGTTAGATGTTCTGAGTACAATATCTGCAGATATTAAAAATCAGAATGACAGTTCAGTTGCCCCAGCATGTCCAGTGAGTTTCAGCTATCAGTCAGTGCTTTAAAGTGGACCAGTCCCCAGGATTTTTACCATCTTGCCGATTTTACCTCTTACCTGGGACATCCTGATTTGGGATGCCCAGCTGTTTGATCGCCGTAAAAATAACCTTTCACTTGTATTGGCTCTCGTTTGATAAGCTCTGTATGGAATGCATATTATGGCATACAGCACTTTTTGCAAACAGAACTCTGGACTAGGGGAACAGGCACATTCCCCGCATCTGCTATGGGATCACCAAAAAGCTGACTTTTATAAACTCTAGGGCCAGTGATTGGTCTACTTTTTCTGTACATGTGTTTTTTTGCACACATTTACATTACATGTTGTGTTAATAGTCAGCCTGGTTCACGTGCTGGGATTTGTCTGATTCCATAAAAAGAAAATGAACCAGTGAATACATTAGACAGAACTGTGTTCTTTTTTTCTTTCCTTGTGCCAAACCTGGACATGCCCAAACCTGGAGGTTTAACTATGTCTTGTTGCAGCAGAATAAACCCTGGGAAAGAGGAGTTCCTCCAACACTGCATCTGTTTGCCTTGACAGAAACCGGCCCTGGTATGATTCATGCTCGCTCGGCAAGAGGGTGTATCTGTTCAGTCGCCTGACGCCCAGGGGAAGGTTGGGCTTGATTGGCAGGTATAACATTTACTATGTTCAATTAAAGGAAACCAGTTATGAGGGAAATACAGGGGCTGTCACTGCTGATCTCCTTGTTAAAATTTTTGGCTGACTGGTGGCCATGCTACGCTGTTTGCATGAATTATAGGTGAATCACTGCCCTGGATGAAGTGTGTAAATAAGCAGCTTAAACATCTCAAAGTGTAGGTCTGTTTCATGTCCAGAGACTGAAGCAGGAATATAAGTATGACAGCCAGGCGGATAGAATGTTGCAATGGCAGGTTGATTTCATGACCGGTAACCTTTACAGATGGCTGCCCCCTGCAAACTAAAAGCTGGGCTTCACTTAAAGTGGGCCAACACCCTCCCAAGATCGGCCCGGGAATCTAAAAAATTCCCGGACCGATCAGACCCCTGACTGCGATTGGGGTGCCCCGCTGTGTGAAACCCCCCCAGATCCCCGAAATCCCTACCTTATCCTCGATCCAGCGGCGCCCGCCGCTGCCTCCCGCGCGTCCCTCTAGCAGTACGCGCACCTGCGCCGGCCGTTTGTGAATGGCCGGCACAGGCACACTTCCTGTAAGAATGGCGCAGGAGGCGGCGACGGGCGCGCTCTCTTGTCCGCCGCTGCCTCCCGCTTGTCCGTCGGCGGGGATTGGCAGCGGCGGTCACGTGGGAGCGAGGAAAGGTACGTTTTTCGGGGTTTCTGGGGGGTTTCACACAGCGGGGCGCCCCCGATCGGGGTGCCCCGCCGAAGTGGACCAAAACCCAGGATAGTCAAAATCCTGGGTGTTGGTCCACTTTAAACCGGACCTTCACCATGATTTATTGAAAAGCCCAAACCCTTAAAAAACAATTCCCCAGTATCTAAAATTAATATATTTTAAGTTTTTAGTCACTTATTATTATTCTTTCCCCCACTGGGCTGCAACTTTGTTCAAGACTTTAGGATACGGGCTCCGCCATCTTGACTCAGAAGCATCACACTTACTGAGGAGAGGAGAGTGAAATAAAGTACAAGGGGGTGGGGTTATAGCTGTGCTTTGCTCAGACAGAGCAGAGCTGGGGTCAGGAAAAGGTCAGCAATCCCAGAATGCAGAGCAGCACAGTCAGAAGGCACTTCCTGTTTGCAGGCTGCCTGACGTTCCATGAGCCGCCATCTTGGATGTTTGAAGGCTCATAACATGCAGTAGATGCAGGTAGGATGATTTTTAATGTGCGCAATCTGTATGTACAGGGTGTGGGAAACATATAAGATAGACTCTTATTCAGAGTGAAGGAACGCTTTAACTATGAATAAAAAAAACATAAATTTATCGGGTTGTAGTGCCCATTTGTTGGCTCTAACTAGTGTTTTGGTTTATTACTTGTGGTGTTTTGGAGCCGTGGGAGCACCCCCCGATATTCATCTATTCTGGTTGGTGGAGCCCACTCTGTTGTATTAGGACTCTAGAATAACAAGGCAAAGGGGGTGGGAGTAGCTTAATCACTATTATTTATACAAAATTATCATCATTATTATTCAGGGCCTGGGAACCAATTTACCGCCCAGTTTAACCCTCTCATCATCTAAGTATTAAGCACCAAACATGTCTAGCTGTGTGGAAAGACAGAGATTTGGTTGCATATATCTACAGATACATGTGGAAGCCACACTGCCCCGGCAAGGCACTCTGTGTTTAGTGTGGTCCCTACTCTTATTTTTGAGTCCCCAAAGTTGGGACATGCAAGGGAGGCTGGCAGCTTTCCAGGTGAGTAGCTCTGGCTGCATTGCATGTCCCAACTTTGGGGACTCAATAATAAGAGTAGGGACCACACTAAACACAGAGTGCCTTGTCGGGGCAGTGTGGCTTCCACATGTATCTGCAGATATATGCAACCAAATCTCTATCTTTTCACATAGCTAGACATGTTTGGTGCTTAATACTTAGATGATGAGAGGGTTTAAACTGGGCGGTAAATTGGATCCCAGGCCCTGAATAATAATGATGATAATTTTGTATAAATAATGGTGATGGAGCTACTCCCACCCCCTTTGCTCTAGAATAACAACTTTGTTCCAAGAGCAAGGGAAAACCAGCACTCTGAATAGATTCATATGATCCAGCTTATATTCATACAAAACAATACATTGGTCGACGTTTCGGGGGTGCATGCGCCCCCTCATCAGGTCAATATCAAACAGCAAAAAGAACAGAGTAGCCCCGAAACATCGACCAATGTATTGTTTAATCAAGCAGTGCGCTGAGACACAGCAAGGGCTCCAGCAACAGGTGAGTTGAATGGGCGACCCGGGGGGGTTTCACACAGTGGGGCATCTCAAATAGATTCCAGGAACTCTGATGTTCCTTTTTCTTTCATTGGCTTAAAAAGTCCAGCCGTCACAATAACTGCCAATAAGCTCTCAATAAATGAGCTAGTGCAGGCAGGTGGAGAATCATATACAAATAAAAACAAAAATGGGACCCCCAGATTGGGCCCCAAATTCTTCACTTAATGAAAAACTGTATAACCATATACATTTATATGGATAAAATAACATATATACATTTGAGAAAAAACATCACAAACTACTAAAAACATGTCTAGAAGGACCCTCCCTTGCTTAAATAGATATATGTATTAGAGCAAGGGAGGTCCCTCCAGCATGTTTTTTTTAACTAGTGCAACATTTAATTAAGTGGAGAATGTGGGGCCCAATCTGTGGGTCCCTTTTTTAACTTAATCTTAATCATTAATGCTGTACTGAGTGTGTCAGAAATAGCCTGAATATCAGCCATGTCTGTAAATGTGTAACCTCTAATAAAAATATTTGAAAATATAGTGCTCAGGATGCACAGTAAAGCAAGTAGATACACTGCCTGGCCAAAAATGGTCACCACCTGGATTTACCAAAATAAATGGTAACAACTTATTCAACCCTAACGGTTGCATTACGTAGCTTCTTATTTGTCAAATTTTTGGCATTCATCAAGCAAAGAAAACATGCAAGGAGAGTGCAGAAAGGACTAAAATCGTAGTAAGAACTGTTACCGTATTATTAAAAGTGGAAGCACAGTTGGAAAACATCATTTTTGAGGAAGGAATATAGTCGGAAATAAATATTGAATGATCGCAATTGACAATCAATTAAATGTTTGGGAAATCAGATTGTAGAAAAACAACAGTAGAAATCAGGGATATATTTTGTAGTGAAAGTAAAAGCATTTCCCAATGCGAAGGGAACTCAAGGGAATGGGATTAAACTAGGTAGCCTTAAGAAAACCACTTTTCAGTGAGGCCCATCAGCAAAAACAGCTTCATTTTGCTAGGGAGCATAAAGATTGGACACTGGAGCAATGGAAGAGGGTCATGTGGTCTGATGAGTCCAGATTTATCCTGTATCGTGTGATGGGCACATCAAGGTAAGGAGAGACACAGCTGAAGTGATGCTCCAATCATGCCTAGCGCCTATTTTGCAAGGCTGTGTGGGCAGTGCTATGATTTGGGTTTGCTGCAGTTGGTCAGGACTACTAGGTCATGTGCCCAAAAATGAAGTCAGCTGAATACTTGAATATTGTGAATGACCAGGTTATTCCATCAATGGATTGTTTCTTCTCTACATTGGCATATTTCCAAGGTGACAATGCCAGGATTCATCAAATTGTGAAGGAGTGGTTCTAGGAGACATATTTTCACACATTACATGGTCACCTGTGCCAAATCTCCGACCATCAATGCAAGATCTTTAGGAAAGATTGATGCAACTCTGGACAGAAATAAATTGTGTGAAGCAGAAGCTTGGGAAACAATGCCACAGTTTGCCGTAAGCAAATCTAAAGGCTCTCCAAACATTTTTTAGAATGTGTGACCTTTTATTTGGTCATGCAGTGTCGTTTGCTTCACCTTTTTGAGCAGTGTTTTCTTATTTATGAATCCATTCAGGCTTAGGTAAAGTATAGAGGGTAGCAGTTCAAGTTGAGATACAGAGCAGTCTGCAACCTCACAAGTACACCTGCTAGGCTCTCATGAACCATCAGTGGTACACGTACATCTGGTTGAGAACCTCTACTTGTTTCAGGAATCTATCCGGAAATGTGAACTGTGTGCCCCAGGACTTACTGCACATATGTGTGCTCGTTTGCATGTCCGTTTCAGTACATAATTACCCCCGAACCAGAAGTGACCTCATCTGAACCGGAAGTGGCTTCACTAGAAGTGATGTTAGGCTTGTGTCAACCTCCTTAAAAAGTGGGACCTGACCTGCAATCTTTGCTGTCTTGTCAGCAATCCCTGGATCTGGATCTTGTTATCAGTGTTCTTGTTATCTCCCGGAATGATCTCTGTTTCGACTCTGGCTTAATTGTTTTCCACTGAACCTCTGCTGTCTGCCCCGATCCTCTGGCTTGTCTGCCCGCGCCTTCGCCTCATTCCCTGTACCACACCTCTTCACCTCCGGTAAGTATCTGACTTCCTGGGCATGATCCTGGTTGCGCCTGTAGCCCAATCTGTTGCCCCTTGCAGGGGGCTCCAGTGAACACCAGGCCTATCAGTAGACTTTGGGCCTTGGGGGTTAGGCTCTTTCCCTGGCCAGGAGTTTCCCTGCACCTGGAGCTCCACCTGAACTTTTTTGTACAAGGAGCATTGCCACACCAACCTTCCATCACCTTGCTCCTTCAGGACTGATCGTGACAACTTGAAATGATCATTAAGTTCTTTGTTGTCCCCTTCCACTCATTAGGCTCGATTCAGAGACACATTCGTCTGGACTTTCGTAGCTGTCTGTGTATGTTTTTGTGTGTGTTTGTAATTTTTTTGGGTTTTTACGTTCGTTCGTTTTTCCATTCGTATGTTCGTTCCCACTTATGCGTATATGCGCTTTCGATGGACATTTGCGTTACTTCAGATCATTTTCCCCTCAAAATCTGATATTTTGCGTTCGTTCAGATAACTTACGTTATTGGGATGGGCTTACGTCTGATTCAGAGAGCTGATTGCCGAGGGGCCACCGCCCTATAAAACCGTTTCATTTTCGATACACTTACGGGACCATTTTGCACTCAGCTTGCTTGCTTTTGACCATGTTTTGCGGCTTTGTGGAGAAATATGAGCGCCTCTTCCTTTTATTAATTCCTTAGCATAATGACATATACGGCCTCATGATAAACATAAACATTCCATCCACAGCTGTTAAACATGTATTTGCCGACAAATAATTAAAAAAAAAAATTATACAGGGACCACACGTGCCAGAGTGGCACAACTGAGTGCCAGGGTCCTTCAGTTGGTGGGCGAGATGCAGGAGCTGCGTGACTGGTTGGGGACCAGAGATAAAGAATAATCTTCTGGGGCCTGCCATTGCTGTGTATATAGTTTAAAATATATAGATATTTATATATAGATATTTAGCGGGCCTCATAATTAGATATTTATATATAGATATTTAGCGGGCCTACTTACAATTCTCCCACATTAATCAGCGGGTCTTTGGGGCATCCAGGGTTGCCTATTGCGTAAATCCCTACGGGCATACTGTGCCTAGATAATCACCATATGGAGGCATCTCAGGATTATGTGACTGGGGTCCCTCAGGGACAAGACCGGCTGTGTGTAGCTTGTGGACTCCCCCATGCCGTTGCTGGCAGAGCATGGGTCTGCGCACCATGTGCCGAGCAAGCACTGGCCCTGCAAGTGGCGCCTGTGGCTGCACCTCGCTCCGATGCTCCCCTTTCCCCTTGCCTAGATCTCACTCCTGCTGAGTCGCGTACAAGTGGGGAGTTACAGCCTGATGTGTCTTCTAGACGGCCTACGGCTGACCAGATTGTTGCGGGGTGGTCCGAACGCTTGGGCCCTGGCAGGAAGCGGCCCTTGATGCCCCTGGCTTCTGCCTTTGCTATTGGATCGGAGGCGTTCACTTCTCCGCGTGATGGTACTCCGTCTGACGATGGAGAACTGTTCTCTGACCCAGGTTCCTCTGATGAGAGGCCGAGGAGTCATGACGATTCGAGCCAGGATGACTGGGGCCAGTTTGACATCGATGGTCTGTTGCTTAAGATTTTTAAGGCCCTGTCTATCTCGCTCCCTGGTGCGGTTCCCAAGCCGAGAGGGGAGCGTTTCCAAACAGCGACTGCGCGCTTGGAATTTCTCGAGCAGGCTCACTTACATGCTCTTGTACTCAAGGAATGGGAATGCCCCACTAAGCTTCCAGGGATCCCATGGGACTGGGATTGGAAATACTCTTTTCCCCCTGAGGTGGTTAATTGTTGGTCATCGCCCCCCGTGGTGGACGCACCGATCATTGGGGTTCCTAACCCCCCTTCATTACTGGGATGTCGGGATGTCGAGGACCGGCGCATCGATAGGCTGGCTTCACACGCCTTTGCTTGTGCAGGAGCGGCGCTGCGCCCGGTCTGTGCCGCGGCCATCACTGCAGTGGTCGCTAGAACCCTCATAAGAAAGATGCTTGAGCATTAACCTGAGGATCTACCCTGGGAGGTGTTTAATGCACTCTCCAGTTGTGATATTTTTGTTAAATTTATCCTTTTAGCTCTGATTGACACCATCAGAATGTGTGCGAGGACTTCTGCCCTAGTGGTGGCTATACGTCGCTTGCTCTGGCTGCGACAGTGGGGTGCTGACGATGCTGCTAAAAGAACTCTGACTGGGCTTCCCTTTAGAGGGCAACGCCTGTTTGGGGCCCGTCTGGACCTATTTGGAAAAGAGGGCAATTCACCCCATCGCAGGCGGCCGCCTCGGCCCCCTCGGGGCAGGGATACCCCTCCCCCTCCATACCATAGTGTTAAACAAGAACCTGGGGTGCCCTTTCTGGGGGCTTGTGCAGACTCCTGCCCCAGGAGCGGCAGACAACGTCCTGGACCCTACCGGCCGGGCTAAGTCAAAATCCTTCACCAAAACCCCCCAAGCATAATGGGGCGCCCTTGCCCGCCTGGGTGACGGGATGGCCGCAGCACCTTGCTCCTATCAGGAGGCATCATGCCTCGTTCTGTTGGTTTCAGGAGGTAGTTTCCTCCGGATGCAGGATAGAGTTTGCTGGGCGGTCCCTTCCCGAGATTGTCAGGGTGCTTCTGGTCCCTGTCTTTCTTCAGGTGTTGGTGCAGGCCTTGCTTGGCTTGCTAGGTCTGGGGACATTTGCAGGATGCCCTTAACAGACAGAGGCTGGGGCCTCTACACCAGTTTTTTTCCACATTCCCCTTAAGGATGAGGCAGTCTGGCCCATTCTGACCTCCCATGGGTTCGGCAATTGATATTCACAGGCAGTTCTGCATGGTATCTCTGAGTTGGGCTGCCAGCGCCCTGCACCCAGTGGGCCTCTTGCCGTCTGTGGAATTCTAAGATGCTTATTTTAGCACCCCTGTGTCTTCGGGACACCGAGGCTCTTACAGGTTAGTGTTGGAGGGCTAACACTGCTGATTGTGGCTTTGTTATTGGGCCCCTCTTCTGCTCCCTGTGCTCGCTAAGGCACTGATGGGGGTGATGTCTCTGATGAGACCAAGGGGCGTCCGCACAAGGACCTATCTGGTCGTCCTTCTTACTTACAATCCCTACGTCAGGCCGCGCTAATTACTCGGCTAGTGGTGTTCTTTGGGAGTCATTTGGATGGGTGCTCAGTCACCTCTATTCCTCATTGTCCCCTTATTTGGTATATCCATTCCTAGGGTTGCATTTGGATTCGGATCAGGCGAGAACCGTCCTTCTTGGCAATAAGTGGACATTCTGGTTACATGGGCTCTGTCCCTCATTGCTGCCCCGTACCTTCACCAGGCAGGATTGCAGCTGGTGGGCCGTTGGTGGCTGCTCAGAGGATGTCCCTTATACTGGGTGCCCTTGGGCTCTTCTGCAGCTTATATTGTTAATACTGGACCAGCACCCCTGGAGCTGGGTCTGTGTACCTTCCCCCTTGGTACGGTGGTTCCTCTTGAGACGGTTGAACTCAAGGAACCAGTCAGGGGGCACCCCCTTTCTTGCATCTTCCTGTAGATGGATACCAAATCTATCAGGTTGACGGGGGGGGGGGGGGGGGTTCTTTTAAAATCCCCTGTGGTTCCGGGGAGGTGGGGCCTTTAGGGGTCCATACACCTTTCTATTTTCTGAAGCGGTGAGCCTTCAGTTTGGCTCTATCTCGCTGGACTACTCCTTTTCAGGACTGGTCTATTTAGGAGCTCTTGGTCTGTCTGACGACAGTGGCCTGTATTATTTGTCCATGTGGGACTCGGAGCAGGATGATCCTCCAGAAAAGTATCTGATCCTGATCTGGGTGGAGGACAGCGTTCCACGCATATCAGTGGTATTCGCTCTGGTGGATGTCCTTCTGCGTCAGGATGTGTTGATCCTTGTGTCACTATGGGATCCATCTAGTGTGGATCTGGTGGGGCCCCGTCACTTTCATAGGTTCTCGGCCCTTGTTCCCTGTCCCAGATTATTCTGACTGTGGTCAGGAGGCTTAGTAACGTTATGGCTGGACATTATGTTCTGTATGTCTTATCTTCATTCACCCTGCTAGGCGGGGTTCTGAGCTAAGTTTGCTCTGGAAGGGGGGACCAGTGATACTGGTGGCCCCTGGGTGGCCCAGTGGAGTGTGGTGTGCAGACGTGGTACTGTGGACAGCGGACCTGTACGTTCTGTCAGGAGTGCTGATCTGCTCACACAGGCCCCCTTTTTTTTTTTATTTCACCCCAATCTACAGACTCTGGTCTAGATGGCCTGATGGCTGATTCATCCACCTTGATGGAGTCGGGCATTTTTTCTGGGTGACTGTGACTATTGGAAGTCTAGGAGCTAGCTTCTTCTTTTTCTTCCATCTATTTCAGGGTATGGCGTGCCCATATTGATTGGTGTGAGTCTAGGTCTCTCCCCTGTCGGGCGTTCTCTGTTCCCAGGGTTCTAGAGTTATTACAGCATGGGTCGGAGTGGGTTCTCCAACTCGGTACTCTGAAGGTTCAGGTTCTGCCCTGTCCGCCTTCCTGTAGAAGTATTTTGCTCTCTTTTTCCTTGGTTAAGCATTCTTCGGGGATTGCTCATGTGCATCCCCCACGTAATTCTATGGTCCCTGTTGGGATTGAATTTTATTCTGTTTGCCTTGCGGGGTGTTCCCTTTGGGCCTATTCTGGATACTGTCTGATTGTCCTTACTCTCAAGTTGTCCTTCTGGGGGCTGTTGCTTCAGTCAGACGTGTGCCTGAGCGGGCGGCTCTGTTTAGCTAGCCCTCGTTCATTGATATATACACCATGATGTGGTGGTGTTCCGCTTTACGCCGGACCTTATGCCTGAGGTGGTGTCTTATGCTCATTTATTCAAGTAATTTGTCTTTCTTCTGGGCCTTATTCCTAGTAACGCTGAGGAAAGGGGGTCTACATTCCCTCAACAGGTGTTTTCCTGGATTGTCTCTTGTCCCTTAGGGGGACTGTTGCCCCTTAGGGTTTTCGGGCGTCTCCATCTGTATGTGCCTGATCTCGTCTGCTTCCAGGGGTTATGCGCCCTTTGGCCTGGTCTTTCCTTGAATGGATTGTCCCTTCTGGTCCTAGGAAAGGTTTCGGCTTCTAGCTGATCCTTGTTAGTATACTGGTCCGCATCCCCGCCTGTCACGCGGGAGACCAGGGTTCAATTCCCCGACGGGGAGAGCTCTAAGTTTTGCCAAGGCCGTTACTCAGGCCTATTCTTTTAAGGGGAAGAATCTTCTTCTCACTTTATTTCTGATTCTACTTGTGCTTTGGTATCTTTGGGCCTTTCAGCACCAGGTTTCTGTTGAACAAGTTTGCTAGACCGCTACTTGTTTTCTGTTCATACCTTTTCGAAGGTTTTTATGAGATTGACGTTAGAGCTCTTGCTCATGTCCCTCTTGGTAACAAGGTTGCAGGTGACAGTGCTTTTACTGTCTGCTGTGCCTTTTTTGTTGGGGATCCCACCAAACTTTATGGACACTGCTATTGGATGTCCCACGTGTAATTATTATTTATGGAGCAGGACGTACTGTATGCTTAGAATAATACAATTCTGTGAAATACTCACCTGTAGAATTGGTATTATACGCATACAGTACGTCCTGCTCCACCCCACCCTGGTTTTACATTATTCTGGATCTCCTGTATGGTGATTGTTATCATTGTTATTATTACCAGTTTTTGGTGGTTGGTTTCTCCCGGCTTCTTTTTCTCACTGCTTTTCAATGCTGGGGATTTGTGGGAGGTCCCTCGGTATATGAAGGGCCGGGAGGAGCCTGTTTTTGCATGTCTGCAGTGCACAGCGCCATCTGGCGGAGGTTTACCCACGTGTAATTATTATTTATGGAGCAGGACGTACTGTATGCATATAATACCAATTCTACAGGTGAGTATTTCACAGAATTGTTTTTTTACAAAAAAAAATAATTTTAATATGGACATTAAAAAAATAAATAAAAAAAAAGTTGTTCAATTTTTAGAAAAAAACTAATTTTAAAAAATAAGGCAAACGAAAAGTGTCATTTTATATTAAAAAAACAAAACCAAAAACTTGTTTCTGTGTCATTTCCTTTTCTAAATACATTCATTAAGGGTTGGTTACCACAAAACGAATGCCCAAAAAAAAAAATTATATGAAGATTCGCCTGACCGCGAAGTGATTTAGGTAAGTTTTAGGGGTGGGAAATGCAAGAATATACTGAGCCCGAAGTGATTTAGCTAAGCATTGTAGCAAAATTTAGTGAACCAAATATGTAGGCGAGCACATTAATGAGTTAAGTTTGTAGTGCGCAGGATTTTCGTCTGGACGATTATTTATTGTAAAAGGAAATCAGAATCTAACGGAAAACTTAAATGATTTGTGGGAGGAGATGATGGAAAAAGGGCGAAAACGAAAGCCTACGTTGTAACATGAGTAACATAAACGGAAATTCGAAAGCTGGAAAATGACATTCTCGTTGGCATACGAACGGACGAAGACTTTACAGTAGGCTTGCGATGCATGCTTAGTATGACTCGTACACTCATACGAGAGTGGGAACATTTAAAAAACAAAGTGTTTTTTTGTCTCTCTGAATCAACCCTATTGTTATGATCTAACCTTACTCTCTGGTTGGTCACTACAGACCATAGAGATCAAAGGGAAAGACAATGGGCATATACTTGAGCCCCTGGTCTACCTCCTCATTGGGTATTGCACTGATACTTTGCTGCATTGTGCTCTTTGTACACACATACAAATCACAAGATTAGGAATGTTTAGCAGCTTCCTACAATCCTCTTCCGCGTGAATCATTTCTCCACAGACTTCTATTCCTAGAGTGTCTGTCACACGCTGATGAATACACCGAGCCTGGGCGCTATTTTAGCAGCACTTTTCACATCTCGCGCTGGAGTAGCTTTATATATAGGCACCAAAGTGACAAAATTTCACTTCCTTTAGCACTGTGTTGGAAGCGAGTAACTTTTTTAACAGTTTTTTTGTTTATCTTGGAACATTCTCAGCAAGGAAGTTGGAGCTGTTTCGTTGTCACAATTTCTAACTCAACATTTGTGAAATAAAGCTTAACTCCAAACGTATTTTTGTCTTTCTTTAAAGTACAACTCCAGTAGATGACACAGCCAACTAATTCAGGTGAATGCACTCTACAGCATTCCTGCATGTCATATAGTTCTTATTTCTCAAGTTCTTGGTTAGTAACTGCACACTGGGGTTTTATATGATTGTTTGAGTCATCAAGCTGATGACCTGTCCCCGATTGCTGACATATGTATGTTCCCAGTCTCTCTCTCCCTCTGTCTGTTGGCAGTGTGATTTTTCCTTTTGTAATGTAGGTGTGTGTGCTGTCGATTTAGTGTTGATTATGTCTGTCCATATGGCTGCACTGGCTAAGATGTGGCTGATCAGAAAACTGATACAGGGTCAGGAATGTCTGTGTTTCCTCCAGAAGATCCCTTTATATACATTATGTGGGACCTGAGCTGCAGATAGTGTTACTGAAGCGAGCCCTTTCTGCTTTGCGCTAATGGGAACATCCTTGCAGTTGCTCTATTCCTTTTCTGTTCTATAGGGACCCCTAGTTACATGATTGGTGATGTATTGACCCCTTGAGTAAGGCTGCCTTTTGTTTTTTCATTGCTTCGGCCATCACCTATCCACTGGCTGTAATGCAGTGGCAAAATTCAAGAGGGAACCGCAGGCCTATAGCTAGCCTTAGACAGCTGTTGGCCATGCCACCTCCCTGTTGCAGGGGGTGAACACACCAGCAACTACTGTGGGGCAACTTGGATCCTAGAAAGGTTACTGACAGGAGTTCTGTCTCTTGCCGTTCATTTTACTTCCAATTTTCTTTGTAGTACAGGTCAGCTCTCCGGGGAAAGGGTAACTCTTAAACCAGACACAGCACTCAAATCCTGTTAGCTAGCCTGCCCTTAGGGGTGCCCCAATTCCTAGCATGAAACCCCTTCCCGACTGGCTGTATTCTCACCTCATTCCAGATGCTCATGGCAGCAAAAAGCATTCAGGGATGAGGGGTGTGGGGGTGCTGCAGTTTGTCCCATCACCATGGGAACACAAAACAAGTTGCGTAATCGGTGACATCATGCAGGGCATCATGATTTTGGATGCTCCCTAGGAAAGGATTTAACCTGTACTAGAAGCTTTAACTTGTCTATTTTTAAGGATCTTTGTCATGCTTAGAGTGATTGCTTGAACAGTCCCTGTTCAAGTGCTATTAGTAATGCGTTAGGTCACAGGTAGGAGAAGGGTCTGCAGAGCCATGGGTTTATTTTAAAAAGTTACTTATGCCTTATTACTTTGTTACTTGTTTGGGCAGTCTGGCCTTTTCTGCCAAGGCTGTGTTCATAGCTATGTGAAATTGTATTCCTAGGGTTACTACTGAAAATTCATTGTTCTTGTTGAGGAATAATAAGTTACTAATAGTGATGTTATAGATGCCCTATGAGCTCTAATCCCTGTAACTTTGGCAAGACTGGGGTTCTGTCTACTTGGACTTCAGTGCTAGATCTTAAGAACAGGGCAATATAGAAGACTTGGACCTGGCTCTTTCTGTTGTGGGAGATCAAAACTGAGTATACTGTAGTTAATTTGTGTGTATGTTTGTCCAGGTAGGGCCTTTAATTTCAGAACAAGGTATAATGTTTAAAATTGACCTCAAAATGCCCCCAAGAATCACTCTTTGGCCAGATTATGGGACAATGTGGTGTACTTCTTAGATGTTTAGGGGCAAGATCTAAACTCAGCCTACTCTGACATGGATGTTACAATTGGCAAGACAAGGACAGAAGGTGGTCCTACTTAATTGACTGGTGAAAGCGTCAATAAGTATGTGGCCTTGAATATTTTTCAAGACATATATTTTCATACATTTCTTCATGAGTTCCAGAAACTGGCTTTTGGAAAAAAAAGTTGGCAAATTTACCATGCCCCAAGTTTTTCTAAAAAGAGTCAAAACAACCTATTATTTCCAATAGGGGCCTAGCCTATGGTGGATGCACAAAAACCCATAGCTGTCATGCTAAGATTTTTTGAAGACAGGTTTTACTTCAAATGGATATTATGTTTTATTATGTCCATATTATGTGGCTTTCTCTCCATCTTACATCACCCTCACGACTCCTCTTCTGGACAGAGTCCTGCATGCCCAACATTTGCACCATGGATATGCGGCTATTCTGTATCTTATCATTACCCACAAGCCATATTTGCCTAACTTGTAAGTATATTTAATTAAAAAAACACCCTACACCACTGATTCCTCAACCCAGTACATATTTTTCACATCTAAAAGGATAACCCACAAGCCCTGATCTGAAACCCTGGCCTGAAACTAACTTTACAGAGATCCTGTAACTTACCCTGACCCCCAGTCCACCTGGACCTGCTACATACCCCTAGTGCACATTAACCTCAGTGCATTAATACTGCACTTCACCCCAACTCACAGCCCCTGCTCTACACCTGGACTGCAAGCCACCTCTACTGCTTCTACAGCCAATCTGGATTGCAACTTGACCTGGATTATTCCATGGTCCAATGGGCATAAGATCCATAAACACTGTAAGCGGATGCAGGGGTGATTAGATCTCCTTCCCAGGTACACAGATTTGGCCTGATCCATTTTTTAGGTCCCCTAATAAATGGTGGGTTTTCAGGGCTAAGTCTTTCATTTGTCTACCATTTGTCCGAGGCAGCATAAAAGCTGCAATGACTTCTGGGTAAGACTGATCACTCATGTTGTGTGTACTGCATGTTTCTGTAGCAACAGCAAGGGAGCATTGTGTTTTATTTGGCCGTAGCTTTAGAGTTCTTTGTTTTTGTGGTGTATAACATGTTGTGTGAAGAAATCTTAGGGTTTTACTGTATCTTGTGCAAGAGCAGTATATGCTGCCTGTGGTCAGTTTTATACTCAATTGGCGGCAGGGGCATTTCCTGAATTGTGTTTGCTTTGTCGTTGTACCTTTGTGGACCCCAAAGTGATGTCTTTTTCTCCAAGACATACAGTATAAATTGTTGCTCTGTTCCAAGATTCATTATTGAGTTGTGCCTGACCAGTCCCCCCTTGACGTCTCCAGTTCATGTGGAATTCTATACAATGTCAGAATTTGTAGCATATGATTAGCACAAGATAGCTCATCAATAGAACGGTTGTTTTAAACAATGTTTAGTGTACTGTAAAATTATATAATGCTATTGCTACAACCCTTTTATAATCTTCATTTCTGACTTTGAATGTAGTATGTTCATATGTTGTGTGTCATTAATATACTGGATGTAATAGTTTGTAAGTTTGGCCACCCTAACTTTTTGTTTGATCTGTTTTGATGACACTATCATTTAATCAAAGTGTGCCCAACGTTTGGCCCTCGTGGGGTTGCACCATTTACCAACTATTGTATGTGATAACAGATGTTCATTTGTATCATCCACACTTCAAGCTGAAGTCTGTATGAAAGTACTTTGTGGCTATCCTTTGCCCTAAAAGGCAACTGCAGCCAGTTCACTATAACCCCAGTGGTACCACAAGAGGGGAATGGCACTTCAGGTGACATTTCAAGCAAGCTTCTATGGCACTGTCCTAAACTGTTTTCCATTTTCAAATTAAAGAAGAAATGGCAGATATATCAAGGTTTACAGTTTTGCCTTACAATTTCCTATCTGAAGCATGTGGGCGTGGCCCTTTGAGCTCTGATGATGCATAATAATGAGTGTAATGTCGCCACTGGGAGCAAAAGTTGCTAGGAGGAGGCTGTGTGGAGAGGAGGTTGGGAGGGATACTTGAACGGCAGCTCTTATAATGCTAGCATTACAAAGGGGGGTGTCGTCTGGACCAGCTCCTCAAGCTAGTATTGGTGGTCCACATCAGCAGGATGGTGATAGAGGGCCAGATAAGAACGTGTATTTTATCATTCATGGTGGCAAGCTGAGAAGCAGCACAGTGCTGGAGGAACACTTGGCAAGATAAGCTGCTGATTATTTTAACCATATTAACCATTTGCATGAAAAATCCTATTAACCATTAAAAAATGGTGAATAGGCATGGACATTCCTTAGTTTTCATTAAAGCAGCCCCACAGCCATTTACCTTTTTAAAACTATAATTATCATGCCCACAGCATTCACAGAAAGTTTGATAATCAGTACCTGTGTTCCAGTTCTTTGGAAAGCAGAATAACAGCATCAACATGTACATAGCTAGATATTATAATGCCCAGTATGCAGGGCAGCTTCTAGGTGAAAAAGTTCTCATTGTGGGAAGGAAAAATATTCTGTCCCCTCCTCTCCTATCCTAAGGTGCTGCTGTTTTCTCTTACAGGTATGTGCCATGCTGTGCCAATTCCTTAGCATCAGGCAGCGAGCCCTACCCATGCCTAATCGCAATATGGGGGCCCTGGCATATGGTCAGCACAACGAACAGTGAACCCGACACATTTGCGGAAAACGGGATGGCTGGGATAAATGCGCCTGTGGGCATACACAATTGTGGCCATGCCACACTTCCTCCTCACTGCTGCGGTGTTCCAGGTCGTCGTTCCGAGCCAACTGTCGCTCACTTGGCACGTCTTTGGGCACCTGCCCAAACACTGTCGGGAGTTTCCAGCCGCACTCGTTCCCCTCCGCAGGCACCCATCCGAGCATGAGCCACTGCTACTGATGGTGTCAGGGTCCATCCAGTGTCCATCCAGTGTGTGCTGCTAATGATAGGCAATTCTTCTCCCGGAGGATAATTTAAATGGGCCAATGAGCCCATCAGTATATTGTAGCTCTTATTAGATTTATGGGCGAATGAGCCCCTAGTTTATTTTGGGCCTGTGATCCCAGGTTAATGCTGGCCTATCACATCCTGACGCTTTCAACCCATTATACAGTAGCTGTTAGCTTGGATGTGCTCTTGTGTATTTTAGATATCAGCCAAAAGAGGATGCTGCCGCCATCCACTCATGCACCAAGGGCTTGTCAGACAGGTAAAAATTCTGGGCGAAAGGCAGGGTTTCACACATCAGGGAGATGGAACCAGCTGGCCATGTCTTCTCATAGGGTTCAGGACCTGTTTTGATCTGGGGGGGGGGCAACTGCACCCCAGGCACTTGTGTCCAGCATCCTGCAAAATGGGGGATTGTCCACTTAAAGTGGACCTCCTGTCAAAAATCAAAGCTTAGTAAATTGCTCCCCTAAAGCCCCTTTGTATCAGTCAGTTGCATACGGTTATCTAACGGGTTTAACGCCATGCAGATATTTGGAATAGCCGGCAGATTCTGCACTTGCATGGTAGTGGCCATCTTGCCACACATGAAGAAGCTGATTCTGAAAAACTTGAGTCTTAGGGTGTTTTGAATCATCCTGGAACACTTTTCTTGCTGTCCCTCTGTGTAAGATGGCAGACAATCAGGCATTACATTGGTGTGGCAATGACACACAGCAGTGGCAATGAATGGAGGAGGCGGAGCTTTACAGATAAAACAGGCACCATTATCTGGCATTAGAGTGAAGTAGGGGCAGTGAAAATTGGTCAAAGGTGCTCTTCATGGGGGGAGCAATTCAGGGGATGCTAGTTAAAATTTTACGTTTTGGTCCACTTTAAATGACATAAAAAATGAAGAAGCAGTCCCGAAAATGTCTAGTTTTTTATTGCAGATCTGGAATCTGTGTCTTAGGTGAATAAAGGTGGCTCATATTCTGGTTTCTGAAAAGTTTTTCAACCCCTTAATGACCCACCTAATTTTGGCCTTGAGGATCTGTACATTTTTGTTCTAGTGGTCAGGCAGACACATTGTTGGGTGGGAAGGTGAATGGGCAGACGAGTGGATGAACGGTCAGGGAGGTAGGAAGGTGGGTGGGCAGCAGGTAGGTAGATGGGTGGACAGACGGGTAGGTGGGTGGGTGGTCAGGTAGGTAGGTGGGTGGGTGGATAGATAGCTGGGCGGCAGGCATGTAGGTGGGTGGACAAAAGAGTAGGTGGCAGGGCGGTCAGGCAGGTAGGTGGGCAGGTGAGTGGGTAGGTGGACGGGACAGTGAAGCAGGTAGGTGGGTGGGCAGGAAGATAGGTGGGTGGCTGGCCAGAAGACAGGTAGGTGGCATGCAGGCGGATGGGTGGGTAAGTGGGCATGTAGACGGGTGGGTGGATGGACAGACATGATGGTAGGTGGGTAGGCAGGTGGGCATGCAGGCAAGCGGATGAGTAGGTGAGCATGCAGGTAGATGGGTGGGTAGGTGGACAGGTTGCCACACTGCCTATATGTGGAATGGGATGTGGGGAAATGCCACACTGAATAAGGGGATGGGGGTATTGCCACACTGCCTATATGGGGAATGGGATGGAGGGATGCCACACTGAATAAGGGGATGGGGGTATTGCCACACTGCCTATATGGGGAATGGGATGGAGGGATGCCACACTGAATAAGGGGATGGGGGTATTGCCACACTGCCTATATGGGGAATGGGATGGAGGGATGCCACACTGAATAAGGGGATGGGGGTATTGCCACATTGCCTATATGTGGAATGGGATGTGGGTAAATGCTACACTGAATAAGGGGATGGGAGGAATGCCTATATGTGGAATGGGATGGGGGAAATGCCACACTGAATAAGGGGATGGGGGTATTGCCACACTGCCTATATGGGGAATGGGATGGAGGGATGCCACACTGCTTATGGGAATGAGATGAGGGGATGCCACACTGCTTATGGGAATGAAATGAGGGGATGCCACACTGCTTATATGGGGAATGGGATGGAGGGATGCCACACTGCTTATGGGAATGAGATGAGGGGATGCCACACTGCTTATGGGAATGAAATGAGGGGATGCCACACTGCTTATAGGAATGGGAGGGGCGGATGCCACACTTCTTATGGGAATGGGAGGGGGATGCCACACAGCTTAAGGGAATGGGAGGGGGATGCCACACTGCTTATAGGAATGGGAGGGGCGGATGCCACACTTCTTATGGGAATGGGATGGGGGAAAGCCACACTGCCTATGGTAAGAGGAGGGGGAATGCCACACTGCTTATAGGAATGGAAGGGGGGAATGCCACACTTCTTATGGGAATGGGAGGGGGATGCCACACTGCCTATGGTAAGAGGAGGAGGGAATGCCATTCTGCCTATGGGAATGGGAGGGGGATGCCACACTGCTTATAGGAATGGGAGGGGGGAATGCCACACTTCTTATGGGAATGGAAGGGGGATGACACACTGCCTATGGTAAGAGGAGGAGGGAATGCCATTCTGCCTATGGGAATGGGAGGGGGATGCCACACTGCTTAAGGGATTGGGAGGGGGGATGCCACACTGCCTATGGGAATGGGGGGATGCCACACTGCCTATGGAAATGGGGGGGGTGCCACACTGCCTAAGGGAATGGGAGGGGGGAATGCCACACTGCCTATGGGAATGGGAGGGGGGAATGCCACGCTGCCTATGGGAATGGAAGGAGGGAATGCCACGCTGCCTATGGGAATGGGATGGGGGAATGCCACAATGCCTATGGGAATGGGAGGGGGGAATTCCACACTGCCTATGGGAATGGGGGGAGAATGCCACACTGCCTATGAGAATGGGGTGGAGGAAATGCCACACTGCCTGTAATGGGATGTTTTGTAATGGGATGTTTAACATTTGGTTTAGAACATTTTTTTCCTTATTTCCCTCTTCCGTCTTATAGGGTGAAAAATATGGTAAATGTATAAAAAGTAAAAAAAAAAAAAAAAACAGAATACATAGCATTTATTATTATAAAATAATAATAATAATAAATTATTATTATTATTATTATTATTATTATTATTAATAATAATAATAATTATCAACCTCTACAGAGCACTTGGCAAAAAACTGTTATATGCAGTTGAAACATACTATAAAGAAAACTTTAAGATTCTCCTAAATCTTGTGTTTTCCGCATTGTGTTATGTAAGTGTTGCGCAGTGTAGCTGTTGGATCGTCAGGAATGAAGTCTGTTAAGTCACCCAGCCGGTTCTTGGACATTTTTTTTGTAACAAAGGCAGGGCTGTCCACCTGAATAACCCGTGACTGGACGTACCTAGTTCACGTTCAGCCATAAGGATTGTTGTTCAACCATCTGCCCTTATTGTGACAACCATTCGGTATACAGTTCACTTTCAGTTCAGGCGCAACAAAGGGGGGAATTCATCAACGGACATTATTTAGAATAAACAATATATATATACAGCCCTAAAACTTTAGGGCTGTATATATATATTGTTTATACTGAATATCGGGACTGAGGTGACAACAGTCTGGAGGCTTGGAGCGAGATGATATAAAAATATATATGTCTAGTGTATATATACAAGCGCGTTTTTTTAGAACTTTTAAGTTCCATTTGCTATTATTTAGAATAAACCTTTTTTTTTACTTTTTTGTCAGGCTCATGTGATTGAAGTACAAAAAAACTGAGATAACTGTATAAAGTGCCCGCGATTTAACAGGAGTAAAATCGCACTGTTCGGACATTTTTTATTGATTCAGCACTGTGCGAGAATGCATTCTCGCACAGTTTTAGGGGAGAAAAACTTGTTTTTGACACCTTTTTTTAAACAAGGTTTTTGTTTTGCCAGAATCTGCGCACAAGCTAGTGCCCAAGAAAGTATTCTCATTTTAAGTGTTCCTGCGTGTGAAAATTCTCGCAAAGGCGGTCGCGCTCGCATGATTCAGGGACCACAATTAACCTGAGAGACAGGCTATTAAACAGGACCTTTAGCATTAACACTATTCCCCAGCATCTAAAATGAATATATTTTAAGTTTTTAGAGGCTAACGTATTATTCTTTCCCCCGCTGGGCTGCAACTCTGTTCAGGACTCTAGGAGGCCGATTCATTAATAGCGGCAGGTAGCGACAGTTGAGCGACTGTAGCGGTATTTTCACAGCGCCCGCTAGTAGTCGCTGTGCTTGGCCGTTGTTCAGTTGTTGATAGCGACTCAGTCGGTTTGCCGTAATGTTGAATACAAGGTTACGAGTCGCTATTTGAGGCGATATGTGAGGGGAATGACCATGTGGAGTCGGTATGGGTAGAAATACATGGAGGGAGAAACAAAAATAAAATACTGATGGGGGTTTGCTATAAACCTCCAGATATATCCGAATCCATAGAAAATATGATGCTAAGGCAAATAGATATAGCCGCTAAAATAAATGAGGTAGTGATTATGGGGGACTTTAACTACCCAGATATAGACTGGGACGCTGAAACATGTGTTTCGCAGAAAAGTAATAGTTTTTTATCTAAAACAAAAGATGGCTACCTTTCCCAACAAGTACAAGCTCCAACAAGGGGGAAAGCCATATTGGACCTAATACTAACCAATGTACCAGACAAAGTAATAAAGGTACAGGTTGGGGGACACCTTGGAAGCAGTGATCATAATATCATTAATTTCCACTTAGCAGTCACTAGGGTGCCTTATCAAGGAGTCACAAAAACGCGGGACTTCAAAAAGGCAAAGTTTGACCAACTTAGAGATGCCCTACACTGCATTGACTGGGAAAATGTCCTTAAGAACAAAAGCATGGACGCTAAATGGGATACTTTCAAAGAAATACTTAATTTTCAGTGTGACAGATATATACCTTACAGGAATAAAACTATTAGACACACATGTAAACCGATGTGGCTAAATAAAAAGGTTAAGAGGGCAATAAACAACAAAAAAAAGGCATTTAAACGCTTAAAGCAGGAAGGGACAGCGGAAGCGTTAAAAAACTATAAAGAAGAAAATAAACAATGTAAACAACAGATAAGGGCAGCTAAGCTGGAGACAGAAAGACTGGTCGCGAAAGAGAGTAAAACTAACCCCAAATTATTCTTTAGCTACATAAACCGTAAAAGGTACAAACCTGAGGGTGTGGGCCCCCTGAAAAGCAAGGATGGGACCACTATAGAGGGAAATGAGGAGAAAGCAAATTTGCTTAACTTCTTTGCTTCTATATTCACAAAAGAATTTGACATGCCGAGTGAAATGCAGGGGAATAACCGAAACCCTCCATTAAATGTCACTGGTCTAACCAAGGAAGAAGTCCGGCACCGTCTCAAGCAGATGAAAATCGATAAATCACCGGGACCAGATGACATACATCCTCGTGTTTTAAGGGAGTTATGTACAGTAATAGACAAGCCGTTATTTCTAATATTTGTGGATTCCATAACTACAGGGTTTGTTCCGATGGATTGGCGCTTGGCAAATGTGGTGCCAATATTCAAAAAGGGATCTAGGGGGGAACCTGGGAACTACAGACCGGTAAGCTTAACATCTGGTGGGCAAGCTGTTTGAAGGTTTCTTACGGGATACTATCCTGGAGCACCTTGGGGAAAATGACCTTATTACGCCATATCAGCATGGATTTATGAGGAATCGCTCCTGCCAGACAAACCTGATCAGCTTTTATGAGGAGGTAAGTTCAAGATTGGATCAGGGGGAGTCATTGGATATCATATATCTTGACTTTTCTAAAGCATTTGATACTGTGCCACATAAAAGGCTGGTACAAAAGATGAGAATGCTTGGACTGGGGTAAAACGTGTGCAGATGGGTGGGAAATTGGCTTAATGATCGGAAGCAGAGGGTGGTTATAAATGGTACACACTCAGATTGGGTCACTGTTACCAGGGGAGTACCACAAGGGTCAGTTCTGGGACCAATTCTCTTCAATATATATATAAATGACAATCTTTGCAGATGATACTAAGCTGAGTAAAGTAATTAAAACAAAGGAGGACAACAGGCAACTACAAACAGATTTAGATAAATTGGAAGCATGGGCAGTTAAATGGCAAATGAAGTTTAACACAGATAAATGTAAGGTTATGCACATGGGAAGGAGAAATCTGTGTCATGATTACACACTAAATAAAGAAACACTTGGTAAAACAACAATGGAAAAGGACCTAGGGGTTTTAGATGACAATAAGCTCAACTGTAGTAATCAATGCCAGGCAGCTGCTGCCAAGGCAAACAGGATCATGGGGTGCATCAGGAGGGGCATAGGTGCTCATGACCAGAGCATCATTTTACCCCTGTACAAGTCACTGGTCAGACCCCATATGGAATACTGTGTACAGTTCTGGGCACCTGTGCTTAAGAAGGACATATCAGAACTGGAGCGCGTTCAAAGAAGGGCAACAAAGTTAATAAAAGGAGTGCGGGGGCTAGAGTACCCGGAAAGATTGTCCAAGTTAGGCTTATTTAGTCTAGAAAAAAGACGATTGAGGGGTGATCTAATAACTATGTATAAATATATTCGGGGTCAATACAAGGATCTGTCCCACAATCTATTTATACCCCGGAGTGTAACCATAACCCGGGGGCATCCACTAAGGTTAGAGGAAAGGTGCTTTCTCCACCGACATAGGAGGGGATTCTTCTCTGTAAGAGCAGTGAGACTATGGAACTCGCTGCCAGAGGAGGTAGTAATGATGGATACATTAAAAATGTTCAAAAGTGGCCTTGATGCCTTCCTGGCATGTAATAACATTTCCAGCTATGGCTACTAGACCACTGGAAGGAGTTAAACAGGCTGAACTGGATGGACTAAAGTCTTTATTCAGCCTTACATACTATGTTACTATGTTACTATGTTACTATTTGACAGGTTCCACGATGTATGGGTGCGCATGATAGCGACTGGTCAGAGCGACCGGCTCCCACCATATTCATCAAAAAATCACGCTCCAAAAATTCAAGCGCTGTGAAATGCATGTTTAAACCCCAGAGCGCTGGCGGCGATGTGTTAAAAGTAGTTTTTTAACCCCCAAACCACCATATTTTTGGGAACCAAAAAAAAAAATTATTTTTAAATAATTTAGTAATATGAATACATTAATATCAGACCTGTAATATCAATTCTGCACAATTTTTTTTCCCTTAAAAAAATTATCTACAATGGCAGAAGTGGTCACAGAATTTTTCACATTTAAAAAAAGAATTAAAAAAAATTAATAACAATTAATTATGAATATTTAAAGATTGTTCCATTGAAATGCATTGGAGAGCGCCAGGTAGCGAGAGGTCATACCTGTCGCTGTTCAAGGTCGGACGCTGGCGCTGTGGGGTGAGGCTGGAATAATGATGAATGAGTGGCTATATGGCGCTATCTCAGTCGCTAAGCAGGATTGGCTTGATAAATGTGTGATTGTGGTGGGGAGCCGGCGTTCTCGTGGCGGGGCCCGTCATTACCGGTTGCTCACCAGTCGCTACCTGTCGCTATTCCTTCATAAATAAGGGCCTAGGAAACGGGCGCCGCCACAAAAATGAAAATCACGATAACAGGAATACCAAGAAGCATTGAGGGGAGAAAACATCCAAACAGTAATGTACCTGGGGTGGGGGAACAACATAGATTGAGTTGGTTAGTAAATTAATACATTTTAAGTTTTTAGTCGCTTACTTATTATTCTCCCCCCCACCGGGCTGCAACTCCGTTCAGGACTCTAGGATAAGGACGCCGCAATCTTGCCTTAGAAGCATCCCCTGTTGAGGAGAGGAAGTGGGGTGGGCAAGTACAGGGGGACGGGGTTATAGCTGTGTTTCACACAGACAGAGCAGAGCTGATGTCAGCAAAAGGTCAGCAATCCCAGAATGCAGAGCGGCATATCCAGAAGACACTTCCTGTCTGAAATTTTATGGGCTGCCATCTTGGATGTTAAAAGGTTAAAAAATGCAGGTAGGATGATTTTTAATGGGGACAATCTGTATGTAGGGTGTGGGAGAAACCCTTTTCAGGGTGATATTTTAGGAGAAGAGTGGGAAAATGTACAGAGGGCGGGGTTATAGCTGTGCTTTGCACAGACAGAGCAGGACTGGGGTCAGGGAAAGGACAGCAATCCCAGAATGCAGAGCGACACAGTCAGAAGACACTTCCTGTATGCAGAATGCCTGATGTTACATGAGCCGCCATCTTGGATGTTTAAAAGCTCATAACATGCAGTAGATGCAGGTAGGATGATTTTTAATGTGAGCAATCTATATGTACAGGGTGTGGGAAACATATACTCTTATTCAGGGTGAAGGTCCGCTTTAAGATGAGAAATTGGGGTGAGAATGGCCACCCTAGTTTTGCTGCTGAAAATGGTGCGTTTGGTGTGTTTCAGTCTTTGCCGACAGATTCATGAAGCTTGACTGTCCTGAATCTCTAATGATTCTAGTGGGAGTTTTTCATGATTTAAAGTCCCTGTCCAGGCCCACATTAACTTCCTTCCACCTTACCCCCTTGGGAACAGTCTAAAATGAGCCATTTTAAAGACTCACATTTTAGATTGTATGTAAATACCTTTATTAAACGCGGGCCAACCACTTCCTATGGAAGGTTAAATAAAAAATTCCCATGTATTAAACTGGACCTTCAGCGTGATTTAATAAAAAAGACCAAAGCCTTAAAAAAACTATTCCCCAGCATCTAAAATGAATATATTTTACATTTTTTGTCACTTATTATTCTTTCCCCCACTGGTCTGCAACTCTGTTCAGGACTTTAGGAAACGGGTGCCGCCATCTTGACTCAAGAGTATCACATACTGAGGAGAGGAGAGGGGTGAAAAGTATAATGGGTGCTTGCACAGACAGAGCAGAGCTGAGGTCAGGAAAAGGTCAGCAATCCCAGAATGCAGAGCGGCATAGTTAGAAGACACTTCCTGTCTGCAGGCAGCCTGAGACTCCACGGGCGACCATCTTGGATGTTAAAAGGTAAAAAAAAAATGCAATAGGTGAAGGTAGAATGATTTTTAAGGTGGGCAACCTGTATGGAGGGGGTGAGGGGAACATACAAAATAGACTCTTATTCAGGGTGGAGGTCCGCTTTAAGGGCAGAAAGCATCCAGACAATAATGTACCTGGGGTGAGAGAGCAAAATCGATTGCGTTTTTTTTGCAGGGTTTGGTCCACTTTAATCTGAGTGAAGCTGTTTTCTTCGCTCTAATGAGTGCTGGCTGAGCTTGGAAGGACTTGTCATGGAGCATGCTCTGCTGTGGTCAGAGACAGCTTCATCACCACTGTGGCTTGCAGGGCTCGCTCACACTGAGAACACCAAGGGGCAGAGTGGCTTTTTTTTGCGTGTGTCCTGGATGAAAGATGAAAGGAGGGCTAAATGTGGAGCCATGCTTTGACTTCTACTCGGTGCTGCAGGAAATGGAGGAGAGGCACATGGGACAGGCATCAGATGAGTTGCTTGCTGCCCTAATTGTCATTGGGTTTATAGTTCTTTTAACAATGTTAATCTGTTCTCATCCTCTTATATCCCCCACCCTAGCTTGGTATGAATGGTGTTTGTGTTTCTTATCCTTCTTGATTTTCTTTTTGAGCAAAGCAAAGTCCAGATATAAGCACTTTCTGCCAGTTTTATTTACTGTAGTTGTTTTTTTAGTAATGAATGCCCATACGCAGTTTAGTTTGGCGGGATTATATAACTTAACTTTTACTAAGGTGGGAGGTTGGATCATTATTGATTAACCTTTGGCCTTGGTTGCCTTTACACCCATATGTAACCACAAGGCGGATGACGTCACCCCCACGGGCGTCATCCTGGCGGCTCAGCTGATCGCTGGGCAGAGGAGGAGGTGGCAGGAGATCCTCTGATCCCCTGCCTCTCCCTCATCTGGCCGGCGATCACCGCATCTGTCATGGGAACGTGAGGGACACAGGAGCTAACAATCGGGGGTAAGTAAGGATTTTTTTTTCTCTTTTTTACTGTCAACCCTTTGAGACCTGGTAAGGGATCTATGTGACCCCTATACCAGTTCACAAGGCTCTGGGTCGGGCAAGTCACCTGCGGCTAGCGGGTGACTTGCCATTAACCCCGAGACCCCTCATTACCTGCTTCCCCAAAGGCCGGGGGGAGGGGGCAGAAGAGCCGGGGGGCATTAGGCTGTGCGTCCTTGTAGCCTGCACCCTGCGCCCTGTTCTGCAAGCCCCCATAGCTGGTCCCGGGCTGGTTATGCTGGATAAGGGGGACCTCTCGCCTTTTTGGGGGGATTTTTAAGAGCTTTTATGGGCTATGTCATCTTTTTAAAATTAAAAATAAAATGTAATTGAAATTGCAATATATCGTCTTTGAGACAGAATCAGGATATATCGGGATATATTGTATCGTCATACGTGTATCGCAATATATCGTATCGCCAGATTCTTGCCAATTCACACCCCTGATAGACAGTCCCTTTAATTGGAGGATGTTACAGAAAAAAACAAGATAAGTGATTAGGTGGCTGCTGCTTGTGTGAATTGGGAGATTGGAGCATAATTCACATGTCATGGCCTCGATTCAATAAAGGTAGAAAAAAATTCTCATGGTAGTAAAAGATTCAATTCATGAGAAAAAAGCCTGAGAATGTCACTGTTGTTGAATCACCAGATAAGAAAACAATGAAAGTCACTTTTTTACTACCAAGAAAAGTAGAGAACAGTTTACTCCTTTCTACACTGTAGTAAAAGCTGCCATTGACTTTCATTGTCTTTTTATCTAGTGATTCAGTAACAGTGACATTCTCAGGCTTTTTTCTCATGAATTGAATTTTTTATTACCATGCGAATTTTTTTCTACCTTTATTGAATCGAGGCCCATATCTCCACCTCATCTTCCAGATTCTATACAGTGTCCCTATCAGGGATAAACCTAGAGGCCGATTCATTAATAGCGGCAGGTAGCGACAGTTGAGCGACTGTAGCAGTATTTTCACAGCGCCCGCTGGTAGTCGCTGTGCTTGGCCGTTGTTCGGTTGTTGATAGCGACTGAGTCGGTGTGCAGTAATGTTGAATACGGGGTGACGAGTCGCTATTTGACAGGTTCCGCGCTGTATGGGTGCGCATGATAGCAACTGGTCAGAGCGACCGGCTCCCACCACATTCATCAAAAAATCACGCTCAAAAAATTCTTACGCTGTGAAATGCATGTTTAAACCCCAGAGCGCTGGATGCGATGTGTTAAAAGTAGTTTTTTAACCCCCAAACAACCATATTTTTGGAAACCAAAAAAAAAAAAATATCAGACCTGTAATATCAATTCTGCACAAATTATTATTTTTTTTTTTACCTTAAAAAGATTAACACAGAATTTTTCACATTTAAAAAAAAAACATTAATAACAATTAATTATGAATATTTAAAGATTGTTCCATTGAAATGCATTGGAGAGCGCCAGGTAGCGAGAGGTCATACCTGTCGCTGTTCAAGGTCGGACGTTGCAGCTGTGGGGGCTGAGGCTGGAATAATGATGAATGAGTCGCTATATGGCGCTATCTCAGTCGCTAAGCAGGATTGGCTTGATAAATGTGTGATTGTGGTGGGGAGCCGGCGTTCGCGTGGCGGTGCCCGTCATTACTGGCCGCTCACCAGTCGCTACCTGTCGCTATTCCTTCATAAATAAGGGCCCTAGCTTTTCTACTCCTCAACAAAGCAATGCGGGGGTAGGGAATGGAGGTGGGGCCGTGGCTGCTGAGCTACTAATTTTAGAGTTAAAACATTGCAGTGAACTTTAAATGAAAGAAAACGGGGAGGCTGATTTATTAATAGCGCCAGGTAGCGACAGTTGAGCGACTGTAGCAGTATTTTCACAGCGCCCGCTGGTAGTCGCTGTGCTTGGCCGTTGTTCGGTTGTTGATAGCGACTCAGTCGGTGTGCAGTAATGTTGAATAGAAGGTGATGAGTCGCTATTTGACAGGTTCCGCACTGTATGGGAGCGCATGATAGCGAATGGCCATAGCGACCGGCTCCCAGCATATTCATTAACAAATCACGCTCAAAAAATTCTCGCGCTGTGAAATGCATGTTTAAACCTCAGAGCGCTGGCGGCGATGAGTTAAAAGTAGTTTTTTAACCCCCACCATACTTTGGGAAACCAAAAAAAACAAGTTTATAAAAACATTTTGGAATATGAATACATCAATATCAGACCTGTAATATCAATTCTGCACAAATTTTTTTTTTTTTTCTTACTTTAAAAAAAAATATCTAACATGGCAGAAGTGGTCACAGAAATTTTCACATTAAAAAAAAAAAAGAAAATATGAAACAATTAATTATTAATATTTAAAGATTGCTCCATTGAAATGCATTGGAGAGCGCCAGGTAGCGAGAGGTCATACCTGTTGCTGTTCAAGGTCGCTCGCTGGCGCTGTGAGGTAAGGCTGGAATAATGATGAATGAGTGGCTATCTGGCGCTCTGTCAGTCGCTAAGCAGGATCGGCTTGATAAATGTGTGATTGTGGTGGGGAGCCGGCATTCTCGTGGCGGTGACCGTCATTACCGTTCGCTCACCAGTCGCTACCTGGCGCTATCCCTTGTTAAATAAGGGCCAAAGAAATAAAATATGCTTTAAATAAAAAAGCAGGTTGATTGCGGACCCATCTGCAATGCTGGCTTTAGCAGTCGCCTCTATTGAGTTCATTACAGGTGCCCCCCTGGTTCTTATCTCCAAGTATCCCCAAGAGCGCTTCATCCAGGATCACATGACCATTAGCCCAACTAGAAGAATGATCGTTAGAAAGTAGCACTAATTACTAATTAGCATTACCTACATGATATGCTCTTTGAAAGACAAGGGGCAGGGAAGAGTGGAGGAAGTTTGAAGTTGGTATCCTAAACAACTGATTGGCTGGTTTTGGTGACTGCTCCAGCTTGATTTTTTTTGCATATGTCCTGGCTAATCTAAGGTATTTCCAATAAAAGCATTTCTTACATTTAAAGCAATATGCAAACAATTGTGCATATGCACTTCAAACCGGTGGTTTGCTCAGCTTGAGTGTGTGTTTTACAAATGGCATTCCACAGAGGCCAATAATAATGGCTTTTCATGTTCAACAAAGGAAGAGAGATGTATCTATTGACTACAAACAAGTGATTAGCAAAAGACGTAAACGGTGTTTTTTTTTTTTCAGATTGATTTGGAACCAGAAGGCAAAGTGTTTGTTGCCATCACACTCATTGGCAGCTTTACTGAAGGTAAGTGAATTCTAAATCTTGCTCCCGAAACCATAGAGGCTGATTCATCATTAGCGGCAGGTAGCGACAGATGAGCGTCTGTAGCAGGCATTTTCAGAGCGCCCACTAGTAGTCGCAGTGCTCGGCCGTGGGTCGCTACATTATAGCGACTCAGTCGCTGTTCAGTAATGTTGAATACATTGTGAGGAGTCGCTATTTGACCAGTACAGCGCTGTATGGGAGCGCATGTTAGCGACTGCTCATAGCGACCGACTCACACCATATTCAGCAAAAAAACAGCCTCACAAATCCCTGGCGCTGAAAAATAGTTGTTTGAAGCCCAGAGCGCAGGATGCGGTGTGTTTAAAGTGGCTTGAAACCCAGGGGGGATCGGCCCGGGAATCTATAAGATCGGGATGTCCCACGGGGAGGAACCCCCCCAGGAGGCCCACAAACCTTACCTCAGCCCTGTTCCATCGGCGCATGCGCAAGCCGCGGCCGCGTCTCGCACTTCCCTCTAGCAGGGCGCGCACCCTCGCCGGCCGTTTGTGAATGGCCGGCGCAGGCACGCGCCTTGTTACAGGGAAGCGCGAGACGCGGCCTCCAGCGCTCAGAGCCGCTGTGGTTGGACGCCACTTGTACGTGCATACCAAAGCGGCTCTGAGCGCTGTGATTGGCTGGAGCGGTCACATGGGAGCGTGGTGAGGTGAGTGTTTCTGGGCTTTCGGGGGGGGTTTCAGACAGCGGGGCACCTCCGATCGGGGTGCCCCACCGAAGTGGACCAAAACCCAGGATAGTCAAAATCCTGGGTTTCGGTCCACTTTAAAGTGTGTTTTCAAGCATCTATCAACTAGTAACAAAGCGAAAACATATGGAATTACATTGTAACAACATTGTAACATGAACACTTTAATGCCAGACCTGTAATGTCATTTCTTAGGAAATATATAAAACATGAAAAAATTATGAAAAAACTGCTATTTCAATGCCAGAAGAGGTCAAATAATTATTTGTGATTTTTTTGAAAAACCAAAAAAAAAAAAAACTGTTTAAACAGAAGAAAAGGATCATCCATTGAAATGTATGGGAGAGCGACAGGTAGCGAGAGGTCATACCTGGCGTTGTGCCAGGCTGAACGCCGGCGCTGTTCGCTGAGGCTGTGAAAATGATGAATCAGACGCTACATGGCGCTATCCCAGTCGCTAAACAGATTCTGCTTGATAAATGTGTAATTGCGTGCCGTGTCCGGCGTTCACCAGTCGCTACCTGTCGCTACCTGTCATTAACCAGCCACTACCTGACGCTATCCCTTCTTAAATAAGGGCCATAGTTGCCTGATTTGTTGTGTGTTTTGAAGATTTATTCTAGTTAGGGCGTGGCAACAGTTTATAGGGAAAAAGCTGTAAGCCAGCCACAGGTAATTGGTAGAATAAAGCATCCAGTTTATTAAATGCTCCTTAAAATTCCAATCTAAACATGACTTGTTGAATAAGAGAAGAAATCACCCAAAAGACATCTTGCAAGAATGGGTAGGTAGGTTTTTTAGATTTTACAAACCTACAAATTCTTGCAAGTTTTCTTGCTTTTATTTAACAGGTCAATAAAGATTTACTGCATTTTTCCATTTTATTTTACC
Source organism: Gastrophryne carolinensis (assembly GCA_027917425.1). Classification (NCBI taxonomy): domain Eukaryota; kingdom Metazoa; phylum Chordata; class Amphibia; order Anura; family Microhylidae; genus Gastrophryne; species Gastrophryne carolinensis. The sequence continues at coordinate 54,514,061 of CM051244.1, forward strand.
ACTTTTTTATTAATAGCAGTAGTCCCTCCCATGTTTTTTTTCCCTGTCTTGACTGTTGATCATCAAAATGTGCTTCACAGCAGCACATGGTCATATAAAGTGGGTGTGTCATCGCTGTCGTCAAGCCAACATAATACAGGTTAATCCAATTTATATACTAAAACACAATAGGCTAATGTTTCAGGACCATGCAGGCCCCTTTCTCAAGGCCCAGCCTGCCAAATAAAAAGTTGGGCTTTTTTTGCACCTGTTGCTAAAATTAAAGATCAATTCAGTGCCACAATCCAAAAGAGGTTTTTTTCCCAATGCACCACTTAACTAAATTTTGTTTATTTACAATATATATGTGTAGGTGTGCCTTAAAGGAATCCCCAAAAAGAGTATATCCAAATACAAGTACACAATATGTGTGGCCCCAGCTACCACCAGGGGCGTCCCCAGGCACCACCAAATCAAATAACTTGAATCAAAAATATATCATAAATAATCAATATTTATTAATGTTTATATATATACCATCACAAATATATTTTTAAAAACAAAAATCCAATAGCAGGGACACAGACAATCATCCCTCTTCCCCCTTATGAAAAATAGATCCCTATCACACAATATAAAATACAACAAGTGAATAAAGTGACTGGTGCAATATTAAAGTGCTGAATGCTGATTTATAAAAGTGCTACAGTGCTACAATATGACATTCAAAAAATATAAGTTTATCCCATATAGAAAGAGAGAACAAATAACCAATCAGCTTGCCCCAAAAAAGATTAATTTGTAAATGATTAAAGTGCATGAGATATCACCAGATCGGAGGCTGAGAGGGGTCCCTGCTAAAGACTGGCATCCTGATCCCCGATCAATTCAGTGCCAGGTGCAAAAAACCCACTATTCTGTTTTTGGAGTAAAAGGACTTTCCCTTTCATTGGGCAGTCATTCTAAATATTTGGTAAAGTATGATGTACTTTGGGTGTGCCTTGAGGTATGAATTGCAACCTGCAGCTCAGTGAGATCTTCAATTTTATCACGCAAGAAGGTGAAACAAAAAATGTTTGTCTTATCTTTTTCCCCCAAAAACCACTTGTACCTGCTATGGAGCATTTATACAGGTGAGGCGCATAGTTTTTCCATTTGTTTGGAATTAATAGCACCTTATGGGCAATAAAGAAATATATTCTGCATACCGCATAGGCCACTGTTACTTCTCTTTTCTTTATTATTCTGAAATAAACAACTTTGTTGGGAACAGCACCACATTTTCCGCTCTATAAGACGCACATGCCAATAAGATGCACCTAGAGTTTAGAGGAGCAAAGTAAAAAAAATATATATATATATTTTGAGCCAAATAGTGTGCTAAAATACCCCTCCCAATCACCCCATAACAGACAGTTGCAGAATCCCCTTCCTAATCACCCCATTACAAACAGTGTGCAGAATCCCCCACGATCACCCCATAACAGGCAGCATGCGGAATGCTCTACCTCCCCAGTCACTCCATTACAGACAATCATCCCATTACAGGGAAGCATTTTCCAGGGTTCTTCATTTGTCCATTCAGGCTTCATAATGGGAAACTAATTAAGTGGAAATATAGCCCCTAAGTGTAGACAAAAACAGACTGCTCCCAATTAATGCAAAAAATGTATTTTAATAATGAATACACTATCGTCATTATTAGTAGTAGCACTGATCGGTTACACTGTGTTCACACTTACAATGGATACATGCTGCAACATTGATACATTTTGAAGGCGATAAATGTGCTTAAGTACAATTTTAACCGTGTATTTTATATATGTACAAACTGATAGTGTATTCATTATTTATTTATATATATATATATATATATATATATACACACACACACACACACACACACACACACACACACATTATTTTTCGGAAACAATCTGTTTTTGGCTAAACTAAAAGTGCACCTTATAAAGCGAAAAAGTGTGGTATGTATCTGATTTGTAAAAATGCCCTATTCACCAAAATTCATCTATACCAGAATAGAATAAAATGACTTTTTATTCACCAAGTACACCATAAACATACAAAGAATTCAATTTGGCATGCTACATTACACAGAACAATAGGGATAATATAGGCATTAAACGAAAAGTGCATAGAGGTATTAGGAACAATGTATCTAGAAACTAGGAATAGTGGACTCAGTATCCGGTGTGCCCTCTAGGACACTTGTTCTCAACCTGCTGTACACGTACCCCAAGGGGGTATGTGGCAGTGTTCTGAGGCAAACCTTCAGGGAGTGTCTGACTCCCCAAAGGTTTGCCCCAGAACACTGGATATAAGTGAAACCTTATCCCATCCTGCTTTAAAAGTACCACAAAGCCTATGGCCTAATTATTTCGGCACTATTTATAAGTAATCACTGTATTTAGGGTACGTGTTTGGAACTTCTTGTCACTAGGGGGTACTTGGCATAAAAAAAGGTTGAGAACCATTGCTCTAGGGTGCTATTCCACCAAGACACAATAGTTCAAGGGAAAGGGATCTTAGTGTTCAGAGATGCAATGGCTTTGACAATGTCTTTTTTAATATAAAGGGCACCAAAGCCTACTGGACTTAAAAAAAATAATAATAATTTGTCCAAAGCCGATGCTCAGGAAACCACGTTTGAGTGAGACACACTAAATGTGCAATTGGAAAGGTAGAAGGAAATCCATGAAAGTGCACAGTCTTGAATGTCAGATTTGGAGTAAAATGAGTTAGTGGATGTGGTCAGAGAGTGGCAGAGGGGATGAAAGGAAGTTTGATACTGAGCAGAGGTTAGTAAAAAGGAGGTCTAAGATATGGCCATCTTTGTCGGTGGGAGACGAGCATCACTGTGTTAGGCCAAAGAAAGAAGTTAGTGAGAATACTCTGGTAGCAGCAGGACTGGCAGTGTCAATAGGTATGTTGAAATCTCCCATGGTTATTGCAGGTATGTCAGTGGAGAGAAAGTGAAGGAGCCAGGTTGAGAAATGGTCACAAAATAGTGTGGCCAGGGGGGCGGTAGATGACTGCTATTTAAAGCGCCAATTATCTTCTCTGCCATTCTGATTGTTCTCTGCAAACGGTTCTTGTCCTTTATGGATGCACCCATAACCCAGCACGAGAAGGAGGAACATAAAAGTAATACAGACCTGATGACAGCATTGATTACGAAAACCAGTAGCAGGCCCGCTTTTTTTCGGCATCGTGATGTTTTTGTACCTCACTGTAAAAATTTTAAAAATACTCCATTGGAAAAATAAGTTTGGAGCTCTAGTGCAGCTGAGGTTGTGCAGGAACTTTGTCAGAGACTGGAACTGGATCTGTCAAATGCAGACGGGTCCTTCTATGATAGTTATTACTGCTGCCAGGGAAGATGCTGAAGACAATGGGACCTGGCAAGGGTTGTCTGGAGGTATGTGGAAGCCAGCAACCCAAAACAGTAACTTTGGTTAGTCGGGTGTATGTGATGTGGCACTGGTAGACAACAGAGCAGCATACAGAAGTGAGTAGAATACAGGGTTGAGCTGGAAGAGCATGGCACACTGAAAATGCTGTCTCCGCCATGCTTTTATTTGGAGACTTTTATGTGTATATATGGTCATTGTATGCCTCCACACATAGCCTGAGCGAGGCTGCCCAAACCACGATGCGAGGGACAGATGGGGGTTAGGTTCCTCAAGAGTAATCATGTAAATAAGCCACCTTTAATCAACTGTGATGCTGAGCACCTGCGCCTCTGTTGGTGATGCAGTGAGTTGCCATACAGGATAAAGTCCTTCCTGTGACTGTCATTACTTATTGGCTGCCAAGCCATGATGCCACCCCCAGCTGTATTAAAAGAGGATCAATGAGGGAGAGGCTAGGCAAGTACAGCACCTTAACAGGATGTTATAGCACGGTTCTTGATCTATGAAACTCACAAAGAATTGTTCACTAATAAAAGTAGGGTGAGCTGACAGTAGGTGACCCACTATTTCATCTGAACAGCGGCCAGATGGCCAGACAGCACCTTTAAACTCACCTCTCCTTGGTCCTACAGCACATGCGTGGGTTGAAGAATTTATACTCAAGTCCCTATATCCTGTGATACATTATTATGCCCATTCATTGCAAAAAATGTGTTTCAAGCAAACCTACCTGCATCTTTTTAGGCTGTGAATGTGAGTTTTGCATCAAGTTCTGATGATTCTATTATATGTTCATAGTTTCTGATTTTATTTGCAATACATATAGATTCATTGGAATCAGTAAATGTTCCTTAAAATATCACAATTGGCCAAAAATTTGAATAAATTACAAACAAGACATTTCATGGTAAAGCCCAAACTATGCTGAAAAAAAATAATTTTTATAAAATTTATAATTTTCCTGGAAATCTCTGGAAATTCCTGCAAAAATCACAGTTAAACATTAATAGTGCAAAATAGTGAAAAGTAGCCTGGCAGCAGAGGGTGACAACATCTCTAGGCAGGTTGACAGTTAAAGGCTTACCATAATATTGCAGATTCCTTAGGTAACAACTACAAGCGGCTAAAATTAAATCCCTCCTGACTTACATCTGCGGTTATACAGGCAATAGAAGACAAGAAAAGAGCATTTAAAAATACAAAGCTGAGCTCTCAAAAGTTAACCTTTGAAAATTATAAAGCAGTTAATAAAGCGTGTAAAAAAAGAAATACAGCTGGCAAAAGCACAAAATGAAAAAAAAAACGTGGCCAAAGACAACAACACCAACTCTAAACAAATGTATAAATTCAAAGAATTTAGCTCTGTGTACACCAAAAACGAGCAAAGAACAGCTTTGGTGATGCCACTGCTGGCAATATTTCTAGTAAAATACTTAGAAAAAAATGGCTAAATGTAGATATCATCCAAGAAAGGCTAATTCGTTTTAATGTGAACAAGTCTCCAGGACCTGATGGACTCAAAAACTTCTTCACTCCTGTAATTGATTTTTAAAGACTCACTGACTCAAAAATGTGGTGCCCATTTTTTAAAGGGACTCTAGGTATTTTCTGCGTAATTATAGACCTGTGAGCTTTACATCACTATCACAATCAGTTTTATTTTTATAAATACATAATACAACAAGGAATTTATCATGGCAGAGCTTGGGGTAGGTAACACACAGTAAACTATACTATATTGTATACAGTAAACCATAATTATATATATTTTGAACAACAGAACACATCTAGATCAATTTTAACCCTGTGAGATTCATAATTCAATTTACATTAATTGTTCTTGTAAGAGCCGAAGTGCCTAATGACGAGCTGATAGGATAATCCACTCAGTGATTCAGCAGCTGGCTAGCCATGTTGTTATACCTGGATGTTCTTACTGCCAGGGCAATGAAACAACGGCTTTATGGGAGTCCTTTGAAGACAGAGTGACTAGGATAGGTGCTATCCCCAATGATCTTGACAGCCCTGGTTTTCAGTCTCTTCTCAAATAGTTGGTTTAACCGAGTAAGTAGAGGTGCAATTATTTTCTCTACATTTCTTTTTATTCGAAGCAGACATAGTTTTTCCTTCCCGGTGGCGCTGCCTCTATGATGAGCTGTAGAACATGGAACAGGTTCCTAGAAGGCCCATATTCCTTCTTTGCTGGGCCTCAAGTCAATATACTGTATGCATTCCACTGGTAATAATAGTCTCCAGGAATTCAATGCTTTTTACTCTCTCCACAACCACTCCTCCAATGCATAATGGATAATGGACCACTGGAACCTTCCTGAAGTCGATTATTATCTCCACCGTCTTTGTGTTATTAAGGACTAGATTGTTTTCCGCACACCATTTGTCCAACTTACTGACTTCCATACAATAGACTTGGGAGTCACTGTTACTGATCAGCCCTATAATTGTGTCATCTACAAATGTATGTTCTCCAGTGGAGACATAAACTTTTAGTATAAAGGGTGAATAATAGTGGTGACAGGACATAGCCTTGAGGCACGCCTGTATTGATCATTTTTGGACTGCATATGAAAGATCCTGTTTTCACACATTGGGATCTACCAACCAGGACATTTTTAATCCAGTCGCACAAGTTGGTGGAATTAAGGAGTTTGGTTTGTCCAAGTGCTCAGGAGTGTGCTTCAGTGCTAGGTTCACAGCATCCTCTGACAAGCAATTTGCCCTGCAAGCAAACTGATGAGGGCCCCAGTAACCCCTAGTTGCCTGTTTCAGATAGTCTAGTGTAAGTCCTGCTTAGCTTCCTCAGTCCATCTTTTAACAGTTTTTAAAGTTGGTTTAGTTGTTTTTAAACACTGTTTGTAGGCCAGAACTAGATGTACTACACAGTGATCTGATAGACCAAAAGATGCTTTGGATACAGATTTGTAGGCATACCGGATCGTTGTATAGAAGTGGTTGAGGATGTTCTCCTCTTTGGTTGCACAGGTGACGTGCTGTCTAAATTTTGAAAGTTCTTGACTCAGGTTTGCTCTTTCCACATGACTACTACCAGGGCCTCTGGAAACTTCCTCTCCGAATTTGAGATCCTGTCCACCAAGGTATCAAGAGCTTCCTTAACATTTGATTGTGGTGGAATGTATACTGCCACTAAGATAGCAGCACAAAATTCCCTTGAGATATAGAAGGGTCTGCAGATAACATAATCGATATGTTGGAGGAAGGTTAAGTGTGTCCTGGCAAGGGACACCACCTCCCCCCCCCCCCCCCATTCTAGTGACCCACCTCTCAAATAAACTGGGGCTGGTACAAACGCCTGGTCTGTACCAGGATAAGTACAGACCCCAACGTTTTGAGTTTCTGCAGATAACAGCAAGGTATTCCACATGCATAGAGCAATCATTGATCAACACCCTGGCGTTTAAGCACCAGCACCTATTGATGTACAGACAGACTCCTCCGCCTTTGATCTTGCTAGTGACATCCAGGTCTCTTTCCACATGGAAAAAGCTGAAACCTGAAGCTCCTGCACACTGTCAGGGATGGAGTCCTTAAAGTGGACCAACACCCAGGATTTTGACTATCCTGGGTCTTGGTCCACTTCGGTGGGGCACCCCCGATCGGGTTGCCCCGCTGTGTGAAACCCCCCGAAAAACTCACCTCTCCCCGCTCCCAGCGCCGACGGACAAGCCGCGGACAAGCGGCTCCTCCGCTGCCGCCTCCCGCGCGTCACTCTTATAGATTCCCGGGCCGATCACCCCTGGGTGACGGTCCACTTTAAGCCATGTTTTGGTGAAACAGAGCACAGCAGATCTTGAAATGTCCGAATGCTTGCTACACACCAGCTGCAGCTCATTTAAACTATTAGGCAAGGAGCTAAGGTTAGCCAGATGAATAGAAGGAAGTGCTGATTGAAAGCAAAAGCCTCACTTCCCTGCTCTCTTACCTCTCATATTCTTAGACCTGAACTCCTTTGCAGGCAGTAACTCAATATGATTCACGACTAGACCCCACAGGTCTAGTCGTGAATCATATGTGAATGGCTTGATAGGACTACGTGGATAGCTTCCAATTTCAATAGATCTTCTCTCGATCAGAAGTGTCATCCATTTTATCATTCAATGTATATTACTTCAGATAAGTAGTTACACTTAAGTGACCTCAGGTAGGAAGGAGGAGCAACCAAAAATAATCAGACCTGTTCAGACCCTGGGTTGCTAAGAGGGGCAATTTTATGTGTCCTTGTTGAGTTCAAGAGAGGACTTATCACTAGTCATCAATCAGAGCAGTATAACAGCAGCATCAATATCTGGACATGGAGTTCGAGTGAGTCCAGCAGGCTGTCTGGTCAGTTAGACCAGCGATTTATGATACCCTGAGCCTCCCTTCTATTACAGCCAGACGGGATCCAACCATTAGAGGACGGTCAATAGGCTGGATATATATCAAACAGCTGGCATTTATTTACTTGACCTCACGGCAGCTGCAGCAGCAGCAGCATAGTGTGAAGCCAGGTAAGCTGGCCTTCTCAGTGGCCTGCTCTGCCCCGAGCCTGATCTTCTATCCCCCAGCGTGGCTAGCTTGGAGCAGTGAGCCAGTCAACTGATCTCTCAGTGTAGATTTTTCCTGGCATGACGGGAGCCCAGAGCGGCTGGAACTTCTCAGCATGGAACGTCGCAGAACACTGGCCTATAAGCCTGCCTCCTACAGTTCATCTTAGGCATGGAGCCAGGCAGCAGTGGGCCCTGGATCAACGGGTCTCTGGTGTGGAGCCAGCTGACGGTGAGCCCGATCAGATGGGCCACCTTCAGTGCAGATGTATTGGAGTTGAGTTGGCCGGATCAGTGATGTTAATCCAGCCGGCAGTGGGCTCTGATCAGTTGTTCCTTCTCAGCAGCAGATCTTTGTCATGCAGCCATCCGTCAGGTGCTAGCATCAAAAATACAAAACCTCCAGAAAAAAACTTAAAAAAACTACGAAAAACAATTAAAGGAGGGAAGCTTTTGCTGAGGCTGCCTTGTGCTGCCATCTTGTGTTATCCTTTGCAGGAACATTTTTTGAAGGGCTCTTAAAAAGGAAAAAATCCCCCTCAAGTCTGTAAGACTCCGGAGTGACCTCTTTATGGGTAATAGCTGAATTGGGATGCTCCGCTATGTGAAGCCCCGGACAACCTGATTTATTTGCAACTTCTACAGGCCCTCGCCGCATCTCCGTGCTGCCCGCCATATCCTTAGCATACCTCTAGCTGTGGGCACATGCACAGCTAAAGTCTGGGGCAGAAATGTGGCTGGCTGCACTTACTCCATTCAGTTTCACTTTGCTACACTGATTGGCTGAGCGACCTACGTGGGGACCAGGAAGAAGTAATTTTTCGGGAGATCGGGGGAAAACCAAATCACGGTGCCCTGCCAGGGAGGAACAAGTCTCAGCAAGGAGTAGGATTTAGTTTGTCAGTTTGCCTTAGTTCTACTGAGAGGTTGGTGGTGCTTCCATTCTCCTGCATCTGCCAGTGAGCAAGCTTCTCCCCGGCTTCCATGACCCTGAAGCTGCTTGGCTGGCATCCGCTCCTGTTTCCAAGATTCAGCGGATCAGCTTCTGGAGCCGCTGGTTCCCTGTTCATTGTCTGGGGATTAATGGTTGCACCAGCACCTCGGGGTCCCTCTATGCTTTTTTATTTATGTGCTATCTCTGTAGTTCATGTTTGAGTTGAAACAGAACAAAACCCAGCAGCGACATGGCTTGCACCCGGATCATCCCGAATTGGGTGGCCCTGCCTTGGGAAACCCCCTAGGGCTCCAACAACAACTCAGCTTTCCCCGGTTTAGCTGTGCATGCACAGGCTCTCGTCCAATCAGAGCTGATTGCCTTGTTTGTTTACAATGTTTGTTTGCTTTGATTGTTTACATTGGAGAGCACTCCCCCTCCTGCCCCAGCCATTCATGCCATTGGAGATGTGGGAGTGCGCACTCCCCATTGATGGTAATCAGAGCCCTTTGCGAAATAGAAACATGGCAAAGGGCTCTGATTGGACAAGAGACCACACATGTGCCATTGGACCACGGAGAGGTGAGTTTTACTGGGCGAACTGGGGGGGTTTCATCTAGTGGGGCAACTAAACCAGAGAATTCAAATTCCCAGGTTTAGTTCTGCTTCAAGGCTAGTTTTTGTTGTTTATGCTTGAAGCTGTATATGGTTCACTTGTTAAAAGCTTCTTAATGCATGTTGCCTCTTTCTTTGCTTCCTGTGTTTAACACTGACCACATGCACACACTTCACTGCGCTGAAATTCTAATTTAGACTATTTTCCGATGAGACTTCACCACTGATACATAAAGCCGCATGCAGGCTATATATATATACATAAACCAACCACAACAAAACTCACACAAGGGGCTTTGCTAATTATTTGATGTGAATTCGGATGTGAAGTGAAACTTACATCTCGTAATTCTTTTTACTTTAACACACACAAATGTGCAGTAAAAAATGTTTGTTCTATTTCTTCCCAAAAAGTCACCTGTACCTGCAGTAGGGCATTTTTACGGGTGATATAATTTTTCTTTAAATGCAATAAGGATACTTTTTGGAAAGTTAGAAAATAATAAAACCCCATAGGCTATGCAGAAAAACCCATAGGCTTATGTTGGTGGTCATGCTAATCATTAGATGAAGTAAGTTTAACTCTGGGTGTGAATGGCAGAGTTTGTTAAATTTGTTTTTGATCTAAGTTCACCCCCAAAAAATCACCTGTAGCTGCAATGGAGCATGGTGAGGAACATGATTTTTCCAATGATTTTAGGATATTTTTTTTTAGGTTTGGAAACAAAAGTACCTTATAACCTGCATAGTCCCTATGGTGCTGTGGTTTCATAACTTTCAAACATTGATCCTTATCTCTTTGGAACATTGATGCACCTCACCTGTATATAGCCTGTATATAGCCCTATCGTAAGTGTTTTTTGACAAAAATGAGAACAGATATTGCACTTTTATAGCAAAAAAAGCTCTTGTGTAAGTTTCAGCTCACACCCAAAAGAGCACTCAAAGTTAAACTTGCTTTGCATGACCCTCGTTGTGTCCAAACTTTCAAAAAACGATTCTAACCTTTTTGGAAAATGATTTACCTCGCCTGTTACAATGGCCTATTGCAGGTACGACTGATTTTGTTGGGAACAATTAATGAATTAGTGAGGCCTGTATAGCAGCACCCGGGAGGTTTGTGGGATTCATACATTTCCCGGGAGCAGCAAGATAGCAGTGCAGGAGCACGAATTTCGGGAGTCAGCAGTCAGGTAAGGTGAGTAGGTCATAAGCGGTTTGCATGCTTTTATAAATGTTTTAGGAACTTAAAAAAACACAAAAAACAGACTTTCAGGTCCACTTGAAATACAGGCCCTTTTAGGGTCTGATGGGAGTGTGCTCCATAAGGTCCTGGAGCCAATTATCCCACCAATTATCTTACAGTATGTATATAAACTCAGCAACACAAGACACTTGAGTTTATTATTATTTTATAGATTATTATATTATGTATAATATATTACATTTTGACAACTGACTTTGTTCTCCAATTGTAGGAACAATGCGGGATGGGCGGCTACTTAGGCACTTTACAAGAAAGCGGCAAAGAGCCATGAGGCGGAGGGTACACCAGGTGAATGGGCACAAGTTTATGGCAACTTACCTTCGACAGCCAACCTACTGTTCCCACTGCAAGGATTTTATCTGGTAAGGCTGCGATACAAGGCTGCAGCTATGACACAGGCAAACTTGTAGGGGTGGTTCTATATGAACATAAAAGAAACAGCAAATCACTTATTGTACAGTGGCAATTTTTGCTAACTTCTGACCCAATTAAATTATAAAGATTTTCTTATCTCCAGTCGGTATGACACAGGAAAAAAAACACCCAAAAATGTTGGGAGACACTCAAGTTGAAAGTAATAAATGTGGGCAATTTTCTTCACACTCACCCCTTCCTCATTAGTTTTCTTATTTAAATTAGGCAAAAATCTGCTCAACGCGGCCCTGGAATCTAAAACCCTTCCCCCGATGCATTCTATACCGCTGTGTGTCACCCCCCGGGTCGCGGGTAAACTCACCTTCAGGTTCCGCGATGCTGTGATCGCTGGCTGCCACATCTCTGGCTTTCCCGCTGCCGTGCACACTCCCATGCACAGCCTTTCCAAATAGCTTTGAGCGAGATTGTGCCTGCGCAGAGAGCCGGGTATGCGGCCAGTCAGCTGGCGCGCGTCACTGCTGCACCTTTGAGATCAGCTAATATCTGGCTTAGGCAGTTGAAAAATCCAGTTTTCTTTGAAAAACATGCCACTACTGAGCCAACAGCAGTGTTCGGCTGTTTGGGGGGGGGGGGGGGGGATGAGCGGAGGAAGCCCAAATGGGTTTCCACCTGCTGTAAGTCCACTTCCCCAGGGCATCCTGATATGGGATGGCCCTTTTAGGCAATTCCCTTGTGCAGTGTGCTGACCTGGGATGATGATATATGCTGTGGGATTGGCGATTAGAACCCAAATAACTTACATTTTGGTCTTCAAAGCTGGAGGCTTACTCTTTCTGCACGGGGGCATCCTAGATGCTCAGTTGTCTATGTCCCGCTCTAGGCCAACCTTTTTATGAAGCAGCTGGCCTGGCAGAACCGACTGGCTGCCAGCTGTCATGTGAATACCAACCAATGCAAGAAAGGCAAAAGTGCTAAACATAGACTGCCAGGGGGGTACTGCAGGGGTTAGGGGGCATTTGGATATTTTGACTAGACATCCTCTTAAAGAGGGACAGCACCCAAGAAATTGACTTTCTTGGGTGTTGCTGCTGTCTGGTGGGAGATCCCAATGGTGAGATGCTCCCCTGAGATTGCCTATAAACTCAAGGCGCAAGCACGGGCAATTTAGCGGGCATTTAGATTTCCTTTTCTTAAGCCAAGGAAACTTGAATGGGACGAGCACCGCCGACTGCACCCCTACCTAGCTAGAGGTATGCTGGACATGCGGCTGTAGCACAGGCTCGTGGAAGAGATGAGTGGTTTGGCCTGTCCGGATATTTCGCACGGCGGAGCATCCCTATTCTGGATGCCCCATGAGGAGGTAGACCAACACCCCCAGGAGACTTATGAAATAAAGGGGATGTTGCTCCTCTTTAAATGTTCCTAAACTGGGCTTTGCTGATGTGCATGCAGTCACATCGTATTAGGGTGGAGGTCGTAAAATATTTTTACTTTACTTCCTTTTTAATACTATGTAGTAGAATTTTATCTTATCTACTTGTTTCCTTTTTTTGTCTCACAACAGGGGAGTGTTTGGCAAGCAGGGATACCAATGCCAAGGTAACGTAACCTTATTAATTGCTCAATTACCGTCCTAATAAACTAAAGGGGAGAATACACAAGACATTTTTTTCCTTTGGCCAAAGAAAAAAGATTACTAAGTCACCCCTATACTTTCTTTTAGTGGTGAAGTGAATCTGTCATCAAGTAGGCTCAGGATGACAGTTGGAGTTTCATGTGTAAAAGTTGAAAGTATAAATACTTTTATGATTGAGAAAAGCCAGTATTCATTTTTAGCATCTTTATAAAGTTGAATAGAATAGGGTAAGAGGCAGCTGTAGTGGTAGATGGGGCACAGTGCTTCGAAAGGACAACGTACTTATCTGCAGAAAGGTGTTTTTCATAGAGGGCTATGGATTAAGTTGCCACAACCCCCGGTTTGGTGCCCTGACCATTTTAGTCCTGGGTCCAACGGCATTGGGTATGATGTAAACACCTCTTATTCCTCTGATGAGTGGCTACTGGCCATAGGGGGAGCTGGGAGAATTCTTTGTGGGCGGCACTGCATAGGATTGGCTGGGAGTGGGTGCTAGAATCTACTCTCCCCTGCCAGTGATCTACGGCTCATATCACTTCCACCGTTCCCTGCCTCCCACGTCTCGATATCTATTCCAGTACCCAGCACCACTGTAGCTCCCAGCCAAGAAACCCCAGCTGATGTTCTGCCCCTGCATTGCTAAAGCTTAAAGTGGACCAACACCCAGGATTTTCACTATCCTGGGTGTTGGTCCACTTCCGCAGGGCACCTCGATCGGGGGTGCCCCGCTGTGTGAAACCCCCCAGAAAGCCCCAAAAACTCACCTGACCCCGCTCCCACTTGACTCGCTCCACCGATCACCGCCGACGGACAAGCGAGGTCCATCGACGGACAGGGTGAGAGCGCCCGCCGCCGCCTCTCGCGCGTCCCTCTTACAGGGTGTGAATGGCCGGCGCGGGTGCGCGCCCTGCTAGAGGGATGCGTGAGAGGCGGCTGCGGCCCGCGCATGCACCGTTGGAACAAGGAACAGGTAGGATTTGTGGGCGTCCTGGGGGTTTCACACAGCGGGGCACCCCCGATCGGGGTGCCCCGCGGGCAGGGAGCTGATCGGCCCGGGAATCTTATAGATTCCTGGGCCGATCAGCGGTGGGTGTTGGTCCACTTTAAGTACCAGGGTTTTAAGCGAAGCCATATCTACCCCTACCCAGGTCTGCAGCTGCTATACTCTCCGCTATGGAACAAACGTCATAGCCAAGAATCACATTGTGGGCGGAGCTGGGATGCTATTGACTGGCCAAGGTTCAGTAAAACCCTGGACGGATTCTTTGCCCTGGTCTTCCGATGGCTTTCATCCAACTTGTTTCCACGGGAAAAAAACGTAGACTGCACTGATCGAAGGTGATAGGCTTCTACTTCTGTGGATGAATATCATTTGAAAGTTTTTTTCTTTGATACCCTGCCTCTACTATTTCCGCTGTCTCTCACGAGCCCACGGCATCCCTGTGTTGTCTGCTGTTACATTGACAGCTTTAAGGACTGGGGTGTCCTTGCCAAAACTGTGTTTTGTGTCCTCACCAAAACTGTTTATCTAAGGTTAGTAATGAATTAGCTATTGTGAAATAATTGTGTTTATTACCTAATCTTCCCTTTAGATGTGTTTTTGCAGGCCTGCCAGCATTCATTTATTTGCCTCTGTTGACGGTGATGTTTTAGTTAGTAGTTATTGCAAGACTGACAATATTTACCTCTTGCCAAGAAACTGACAATATCATTGATGCTTTTTTGGCGGCATTACATGCACGTTCCACTCCGGCAGTATAATTGTATACATGGCTGTCCCACGTTCACCGCTGCCTCTCCTTCACACACAGTGAATAGTCACACCCGTTCAAGGCAATGGAGGGGGCATGAAAGGCTTTACACCCCTCCCCCGATTTCATTAATGGAGTGGGTATGTTTCAGACACTATGACTGAAGCTGGGGGTGGCTGTTGGTCTTAGGTGGCCTCTGGTGTATGGAGGATGGCAGGAAAGGCTGTCGCTGTGGCTGCCACGGGATATGACCTCAGGAACTGGTAAGAGTTATACTGCCTAAGTAGGGACTAAGTATACCAGGACAAACAAAGAATATACAAGTTTTAGGAAAACCAATCATATAAGAACAGCAGTTAGAATCAATCACAACCCCCAATAAGGAGCCACACTCTTCACAGGGATGTCAACCTGACTGTCATGATAAACTTACCTACTGTCGGCGCAGACATAGGCGGCCAATGGAGGCTCCTTCCGCCTGGCAGCTGGTTCGAGGTTGCCTACCTGCTCTTCTCTTCGCTTCTGTGTGCACAAGCATGGCTTTCTTATGGGGATTAGTTAAAGGGCTAATCAGCCCTAATTTTACTGGTGGGCGTTGTCCCACTGAGCAATCAGCCCACATGTTGTTAGTTGGGCCAATGAGCCCGAATGTTCTCCCGGCCAGTCCTGTTACTTCCAGTCCATTAAAGGTTTGCCCTCCACACTGTCTCATTGCTCGTGATAGTGTGCTGCTGGGTGTGATACTATCTGAGATCCTTGTCTGTTTCTGTTGCCTACCTCGTCTTGCTTGACCATCCCGTGATTGCCGCCTTGACCGACACCTGATTGTACCCTGACCCCGAATCTGTCTAATGCCTTGTGCTGCGTACCCATGACCTCCCGGCTTGACCTCGACTTTTTTCTTGTCTCTCCCTTTGGTGTTGCGCTAGTAAGGACTGACTACCCGTGTATGACCCCGGCTTACCCGACGTTGCCCAGTCTTGCCTCTGGTTCACTTGCCTTTACCCCTGTAACTTCACATCCTTTGTGCTAAGTCCTGGGGGCCTGGGGGCTGGCGAGGCATTTCCCTGGCAAACAGGGACTTGGCTTTAGGTGAAGCTAGCAGCGGAGATTGGAGGTTGTGGACTTACCTATAAGGCGGGTGTCCCATGGGGCTTGACACTGACCCATTCCTGCAGGGTGACTTTTCTTCAGTGTTGCACTTCACAATGACCATTTACCTCAACAGAACTGTACTTAGATAATTAGAACTCATATTCAACCCAGTTAATTGGCTGGGCTCAGGTGTGTTCAGGAACATGGTCAGTTCCAAGTGCAGGGCTGGAGAAAAATCACCGTGCAGGAATGGGTCAGGTTGGCGTTTCTGTATCCACTGTAAGTAAAACAAATAGGTAAGATGTGTCCAAAGACACAAGTATTGTAAAAAAAACGACATTAGACCCACACTAGACAAGAACAATAGAAAGTCTGTGGACGTACTAACTTAAAGAACCGCTTTCTAATTGGATCAGTATGTATTATTGAGTTACAGTACAAAAAGCAGCTAATTAAACTACTCCCACTCCTCAACAACAAATAAATATGTGGGAGTAGGAAAATGTGACCAATAAAAATAATTACAACTTCAATTAGTTGAAATATTCAAAGCAGTACATTAAAATGTAACAATGTGTTCAAGCAACACAGCTCTCCTCCAATTAGCTTCTTTGGCCGTGCATATTAATGTGTGTCTAAAAATGTTTCCTTCCATGAGTTAAGAATAGTGTATCCTGTATTCCCAAGTACACAGGAAAACAATGTTTTTTTTTTGCGTACTTAAAAATCCTTTTCCTATATTATTACCTATTTTGGCTTGAATATGTTTCTCTGATTCTCTTATGTTGTCACTCTGGGTACACTTTTTTTTACTCATTGCTAAGCCAAGGTCCTATATTTTTGCATTATACAACATACCTGACCAAAAGACGCACCTAGACTTTAGAGGATGAAAATAAGAAAAAAATATTCTGAACCGAATAGTGTGCTAAAATACCCCCCTCCTAATCCCCCTATTACAGGGAGTGTGCAGAATCCCTCCTAATCACGCCACTAAAGGCAGTGTGTGGAATGTCCCCCCAATACAGACAGTTTGTAGAATCCCCCCATTACAAACAGTTTGCGGAATCCCCCAATTACAGGCAATGTGTCCCCCCCCAATTTCAGACAGTGTGCAGACCCCCCCCATTACAGGCAGGGTGCAGAATTCCCTCCCATTACAGGCAGTGTGCAGAATTCCCCCACTACAGGCAGTGTGAAGATCCCCCCATTACTGGCAGTGTGTGACATCCCCCTATTTCAGGCAGTGTGTGACGTCCCCCTATTACAGGCAGTGTGTGGTATCCCTCCCATTGTAGGCAGAAGGTGTGCAGAAGCCCCCCAAAAAACCCCATTACAGGCAGCCTCCCATTACAGATTGTGTGGCAGAATCCCCCTCCCTCCCTGCTTTTGGGGGCTTGTGTTGTGGCTACCTTCAGCTTATTTGTCTTGTCACTGTGGACTGAGTTCACAAGCAGAACAAAACCCAGCAGCGGCCAGCCTGGAATTTTAAAGGATTCCAGAGCCGGCCTCTGGCTTTACCCCCGGGCATCCGGTATCAGCATGCCCCGCTGTGTAAAACCCCCCAGTTTGCCCATAAATACTCACCTTTCCCCGTTTCAACTATGTATGCGCTGGCTCTCGTCCAATGAAAGCCACCCGCTATGGCTACATCATTTGGCAGGTGGGTGTCATTGTTTACATAGAATCATACAAACATAGGCAGAAGGAGACCATACGGTCCATCTAGTCTGCCCTTATGTGTATACTGTATGTACTCTTTATCTTAGGATAGATGTGTGCTTATCCCAGGCATGTTTAAATTCACTTACTGTCGATTTTTCAACTACCTCTGCTGGAAGTTTGTTCCAAGCATCTACTACTCTTTCTGTAAAATAATATTTTCTAACATTGCTCCTGACTAGCTTCAGGTTTCTTCTTAAAAACACTTCCCTTCTGAACTTTATTCAATCCCTTCACATATTTAAAGGTCTCAGTCATGTCCCCTCTCTCCCATCTTTGCTCTAGATTGTGCAATGGAGAGCACATGTTGCCACATCCCCCTGCATCTCCGGCATCATGTGCACGCTCCAGCCATTCAGATAGGCTGTGCCAGGGAAGCGGGGGATGCTGCAGTATGCGCTTCCCATTCAACTCAATGAAAGTCACCTGCCGAGTGATGTAGTCACAGCGAGAGCCTGTGCATGCGCCATTGGAGCTAGAGAGGTGAGTTTCCCTGGGCGAATAGGGGTGTTTCACACAGCGGGGAACAGAACAAAACTCAGGAAACTCAAATTCCCGGGTTTTGTTCCACGTTAATGCTAGCATAACTACATAAGAGAAAAGACGGGGAGGCTGATTTATTAATAGCGACATGTAGCGACAGTTGAGCGACTGTAGCGGTATTTTCACAACGCCCGCTAGTAGCCGCTGTGCTTGGCCGTTGTTCGGTTGTTGACAGCGACTCAGTCGGTGTGGCGTAATGTTGAATATTGGGTGAGGAGTCGCTATTTGACAGGTTCCGCGCTGTATGGGAGCGCTGTATTATTATTAATATTTAAAGATTGTTCCATTGAAATGCATTGGAGAGCGCCAGGTAGCGAGAGGTCATACCTGTCGCTGTTTAAGGTCGGATGCTGGCGCTGTGGGCTGAGGCTGGAATAATGATGAATGAGTGGCTATATGGCGCTATCTCAGTCGCTAAGCAGGATTGGCTTGATAAATGTGTGATTGTGGTGGGGAGCCGGCGTTCTTGTGGCGGGGCCCGTCATTACCGGCCGCTCACCAGTCGCTACCTGTCGCTATTCCTTCATAAATAAGGGCCTAAGTGTTTGTTGTAGCAGCGTAAGTGCTGAGCTTTTGAAAGTCAGTTATTGCTTTGAAAATGCAAAGGTCATAAACTCTGGATATGTACATTATGTTTATTGTACTTCACAATTCTGTACTAAAGAGAAAGTACAAGTGTGTTTGTCAGATCTTTGTAAGGAGTGTTACTGTGAAAATAGGGACCAATAATAAAAAGCCACAGCAATGTGCTAGATGGCAAGAGGCGGGGCTAATTATCCACTTGGCATAAAATCCAGTCAAGCTTTTACAAATATATATATATATAATTTTTTAAGAAAGTGGTGTACAATACAGGACATCATACTGACACAATAGGGTAGATTCATGGTCGGTGCGCACCCAGGCAGAGCACAAACGTTTTTGCATGCGCCTAGGCGCATGATTTATGGCTGCATGTGTAGCCTGGGCACACGTGCAAAGCGCACCAAATGGCAAGCGCATGGGAGAAGCGCCTTCCGCAAGGTAAATCTGCTGTTTTGAAGTGCAAATGGCTCTGCCCCATGCAAATTTGGCTGGCTAAGTTCTTAAAGCGGTCCCTCACTCTGAATAAGAGTCTATCTTATATGTTTCCCACACCCTGTACATACAGATTGCTCACATTAAATATCATCCTACCTGCATCTACTGCATGTTATGAGCCTTTAAACATGCAAGATGGCGGCTCATGGAACATCAGGCAGCCTGCAAACAGAAAGTGCTTTCTGACTGTGCTGCTCTGCATTCTGGGATTGCTGACCTTTTCCTGACCCCAGCTCTGCTCTGTCTGAGCAAAGCACAGCTATAACCCCGCCCCCTGTACTTTATCCCACTGTCCTATCCTCAGTAAGTGTGATGCTTCTGAGGCAAGATGGGTGCGCCCGTATACTAAAGTCCTGAACAGAGTTGCAGCCCAGTGGGGAAGAGAATAATAAGTGACTAAAAACTTAAAATATATTAACTTGAGATGCTGGGGAATCGTCTTTTAAGGGTTTGGGCTTTTCAATAAATCATGGTGAAGGTCTGGTTTAACTGCTCCCGATGGTCCCCCATATTTCTCCCCTTTCCTTTACTGTTTCTCCATAGCAGTTTGATCTCTCCAGCTCCTGTGTTTTCTTCAAAACTCTATTCGCCATTTTGAAGTGTATTCTCTGGAGAACCTGTGTTCTCCATTTTTTTTTGGGGGGGGGGGGTTGGAGGAATATTCTGATTCCAGTTAACCCTTAATGTTTTTCGCCCAATGTTTTGTCCCAGATGTTCCCTTTAACCCCCTCTCCCCTGCTAGTTTTGCATATTAATGCTTAATAATTTATTATATATTTTTTGTTTTTGCTCACTTTACTCACTGATCTGCTCCTCCCCCTCCGGTTTCACCTTTGGGAATTATTTACTCACCTCGCCAAGGGATCCATCTTTTAGGGGCGAAGTTCCGACAGGCAGCGCCATCTTGCATCACATAAGGAAATCCCACAAGACTTTGCTGATTGGCGTGGGACTTTGAAGGTCACCCCTAAAAAAAATGGGACCCCTTTAGGAGAACAATACATGGCACAAAAGGAGCAGCTGATAAGAAGAGGAGCCTGCCCTAGCTGTGGTTCTAATTTGGGGGTCTGTTGGGAGAGTCCCCCCTTGTTACCTGTAAAGAGGAGCAGCACCCCTAAAGAGGAGATCACAGACTAAATAACAGCATGCAATGCCAAGCAGCTGCTTCCAAGTCCACCAAAATACTATCATGCATTAAAAGAGGCCTGGAATCACGGGATAGAGATGTAATTTTGCCTCTTTACAAGGCACTGGTGCACCCTCACCTGGAATATGCCGTCCAGTTCTGGGCACCCATTCATAGAAAGGACGCTCTAACTCTGGAAAGGGTGCAGAGAAGAGCCACCAAACTAATAAAGGGAATGAAAGATCTTAGTTATGAGGAAAGATTACGAGAATTAAATCTGTTTAGACTTGAGAGGAGGCGATTGAGGGGGGACATGATTAACTTGTATAAATATATAAATGGACCATACAAAAAATATGGGGGAACACTATTTCATGTAAAATCCTCTCTAAGGACAAGGGGGCACTGCCTTCGATTGGAAAAAAAGAAGGCGACAATCGTTTTTACCATGAGAACTATAAATCTATGGAATAGCCTCCCACAGAAGCTTGTTACGGCATCAACCGCTGACAGCTTCAAAAAAGGATTAAATTCTTATTTAGAAGAAAATAACATTAACAGTTACTATTAGCGGTTATCAATTAAAAAAAAAAAAAAAGATAAAAAAATAAAATAAATAGCTTCCCCTATAAAATAAAAAATAACTTCCCCCTACCCCAACACCCTTGGTTGAACTTGATGGACATATGTCTTTTTTCAACCGTATTAACTATGTAACTATGTAACCCCTGTTAAGTCGATAAGACTCTTGCTAGGGTTGGTCTACCTCTTTATGGGGCATCTTGAACGCATGTGAAACCCCCTGGATCGCCTGATCTATTCACCCCTTTTACTGAGCCCACGGTGAAGACACATTCCCAGACACATTCCCTAGCTAGAGTGTAGCTCTAGCTAGGGCCACGCCTAGCTAAATGGGCACGGCCAAATGCTGCAGGTGGGGATGTGGCCACATGCATTTGCTTTATTTACAAGGTGAGTTTATGTACAATCCCACGTGTTTTCAGAATGAAATAAGCCTGTTGCTCATTAGAATCGGCAGTTTCCTCCAACTGTTTGCTGGAGGAAATTCACTCTTCAAATTGCCACATTTGCCCTCTAAACATACCATAAATCAGGCGCGCATACAGCTTGATGCGCAAATAGGACGCTAGCGAAAAATTTCAGGAGCAAATTGGTGCAATGGTGAACGCTAGTGTGCACATTTTTGCTAAGATAAAAAGGCATCCCATTTTAATGACATGAATCAGGTGGAAGCCTGCAATCGAATCCTTATTAATGCTTAAAAATTTAACTACAGCATAATTTTTTTATTGTTTTTGTTTTTGCTAAGCTTTGCGGCTCCATATCCACATTTTTCTTGTTTGGTCCTTAATTTTTGCGTTTTTTGAAAACGTATAATTTTTTTTATAGGAACCCAAACCAAAAAAAAAAGGTTGAATCCCTAAAAAAAAGCTTGCGGCTGACATTTTCATTATTCAAAAACATACAGGACGCTGCCGGCATGTGTTTTCGGAATGAAATAAGGCTGTTACTTATTGGAATCGTCAGTTGCCTCCACCTATTTGCCTCTTCAAATGGCCACATTTGCACACGCGTTTCTGCCCTCTAAACGTACCATAAATCAGGCACTGGAGACAGTGTGGTGCACAAAAAGGACTATAGCTGAGAATTTTAGGTGCAAATTGGTGCAATGGCGAACACTAGTGTGCAAATTTAGGCTAAAATTAAAGCGCATCCCGTTTTGAGGACCATGAAACAGGCGGAAGCCTGAGTGTAACTTGACGCTCCAAATAGTGTGCGCAAGCTCACCAGCGGCCCCATCTAGTGACAAGCTAAGTACAATATTTGGTTTGTTGGAACGGGCATAATGCCTTTGCTTGGCCCATCTAATGTGCTTCTCTGCTTCATTAGCATGTTGCTCTGGGATAGACAAGCCTTCAGCGATTGGCTAAAAATCTTTTTCCAGCTCTTTGTGAGCTCCTAGTCTGTCCCATTACGCGTTATGGCCACCCCTCTAAAATGACCCATAATGCCTGGAAAGATGACAGAGCCCTCATTCTAGGTTAATAATTCTGCTGCTATTTTCTTTAATTTCTCACATTTACAGCTAAAGTCCTTTAGAGACCATGGGGAAAGTCTTGGCTTATAGGACAAAATGAGGGATCGTGTCCTAACCAGGGGACTGCCAGGATGGATAATTTGCATACTGAGATAGGTCCATGATGATAAGAAAGCATAAGGTTAGGCTCCAAATATTTATCCAGACGGGACAGATGAGAATGGAAGATAAGTAATTCAGTAATCTCCAGCCCTTATACAAATATAAAAATGCTGCTAAGTATGCCAAAGGGAACTAACAATTAGCGGGGAGGCCGATTCATTAATAGCGGCAGGTAGCGACAGTTGAGAGACTGTAGCGGCATTTTCAGAGCGCCCGCTAGTAGTCGCTGTGCTTGGCCGCTGTTCGGTAGTTGATAGCGACTCAGTCGGTTTGCCGTAATGTTGAATATTGGGTGAGGAGTCGCTATTTGACAGGTTCCGCGCTGTATGGGTGCGCATGATAGCGACTGGCCCTAGCGACCGGCTCCCACCATATTCATTAAAAAATCACGCAAAAAAATTCTCGCGCTGTGAAATGCATGTTTAAACCCCAGAGCGCTGGCGGCGATGGGTTAAAAGTAGTTTTTTAGCCCCCAAACAACCATATTTTTGGAAACCAAAAAAAACAAGTTTTTTAAATAATTTAGTAATATGAATACATTAATATCAGACCTGTAATATCAATTCTGTACAATTTTTTTTTTATTTTTTTTTCCTTAAAAAAATCTAAAATGGTAGAAGTGGTCAAAAAATTAATAACAATGAATTATTAATATTTAAAGATTGTTCCATTGAAATGCATTGGAGAGCGCCAGGTAGCGAGAGGTCATACCTGTCGCTGTTCAAGGTTGGACGCTGGCGCTGTGGGCTGATGCTGGAATAATGATGAATGAGTCGCTATCTGGCGCTATCTCAGTCGCTAAGCAGGATTGGCTTGATAAATGTGTGATTGTGGTGGGGAGCCGGCGTTCTCGTGGCGGTGCCGGTCATTACCGGCCGCTCACCAGTCGCTACCTGTCGCTATTCCTTCATAAATAAGGGCCTAAGTCAAACACTGTAATGGTGCTAACAAAGCGGTGAATCTAGGTTGTAAAGCAGCATAAAATAAAGTGGGGCAGAACAGCATCTTTAAGTCCCATCATTATCAAGGATATACGAAGATAGAACAAGGTGCCTAAGCTTTATTATATCAGCTATCTCCCCCTTGCTGGAAAGCCTAAGTTTGGAGATTCCTTATCAGTTGAGATTAAGAGGCTGATTCACTACTAGCACCAGGTATTGCCAGATGAGCATCTGTATAGCAGCGCTTAGAGCAGTCCTGGGCATTGTAAGGCCCGGGGGCCGTATACGGCCCTTTGATTGGCTCTGACCGGCCCCGGGCTGAGCTGGCTGGCGACATCTCTCCACTCGTGAGAAAGCGAGAACGCGCCAGACCCTATGAGCTAAGTGGCCGATCGACTGCTGCTTAAGTGATCGCTGTGTACAGTGCGGGAGGCGCCGACCCGCTGTGAAGAGGGACGGGCGGGCGCCCAACGGTGAAGAAAAGCCAAACCAGGGGAGGAGAAGGAGGTAGGCTCTGGCGCCATCTTGCCTGGGTGGAGGGGCGGAACTCATAAGTGCCCTTCCTGGAAGCCACCATCGGGCTGCTGCTAAGCTTAAGGGGAAGGAGAGGTAGGGAAGTGGGGCTGCATTTGCTCTGCCCAGTGTGGTGGAAGAGTGAGCTACTGACATCTGTGGGGTGATATCCCCCCTTTCTGTGGATCCTACCAACCGGTATCACCCTCCCTACCAGTTGTCAGCTAAGTGCACATGACCCTTGTCACAAGAGCCCTCAAAATGTCCGCTAAAAAAAGAAATATTATATAAAATTAATATTGTGCAGAATTGAGTTCAGCCTTTGGGGCCGCCCCTCCACAATATTTTTAGTTTATCATGTGGCCCCATGGAAAAAATAATTGCCCACCCCTGGCTTAGAGCGACCACTAGTAGACGCTGTAGGCGGGTATCGGGCGCTGTAACAGAGAATCTCGGTCGCTGTAGTAACCTGGCTGGCATTGATGAATGTGATGTGTGTTGGGCACTGTAACAACAGTATAACGCTGCAGTGAGCGATAGGTAGTGCCAGCTCAGTGCATCTGGCACTCGGGGCTCCACACCATATTTAACAAAAAACTACACAATTTCACAGTGTTAAAACAATGTCAATCCATGTGTTTTCACTTTGTTACAGGTGTATATGTGTTCAAAAACAGACTTTGATCACACAGCGTCTATGCTACTGCGCCCAGCTTTAGAGCCGACGCTGTGTGATCAAAGTCTGTTTTTGAACACATATACACCTGTAACAAAGCGAAAACACATGGATTGACATTGTTTTAACACTGTGAAATTAACACTTTAGTGCCAGACCTGTAATGACAATCACACAATGATTTAAGCAAAAAAAAAATTGTAAATTGCCAAACACACTATTTATACACAACTATTGAAGCCCCATTGAAATGTATGGGAGAGTGCTACAGAGCGACAGGTACTACATGGCGCTCCTGAGCCTAGCGCGCCCGCACTATACACTGAGCAGTCTGGATTAATACATATGACGCTACGTGGCACTGTTAGAGGCGCTCACCAGATTTGCTTTCTTAAATGTGGTTTTGCGTACAACGCCCGGCGTTCATCAGACACTGCCTGCCGCTACGAAGCACTACCTGGCGCTATCCCTTCTTAAATAACCCCCTAAGTTTTTTCTATACTTCTGGGAATTCTGATTGGCAGCTCTGCTTTTGGTGAATGCTTGTTCTGATGGCTTAGATGGAGATTGTAGATTAGATTAAATTGTAGTTCCATAATCATCGAGGCCTGAATCCAGTTGTTGTTATGAGATATAGCATTGCTTTGTTTAAGTCTGTTGAAGGTCACCAAAATACAGTAATGTGCGTGGCCACCGGTAAGCCTTATAAGGTGCTTGCTGTCATGTGGGACATGGGAGTGGTAAGTATATCTGGCCCTGTTTCCCCGACTTACATCCCTGATGCTGCCTATTCAGAAAGAAAGTCTTGTCATTTTAGTCTGGACTTCCTCTTTAAAGGGTAATTCCAATTTCGATTGAGTTTTGAATTTGATACCTTTATTATTTTTTATATACTAGTACATTCTGTGGGATTAGGCTCCTTTATATCCAACCTCGCAATGTAATGAAAAAAATATAATGAAAATGTGTTGTATTTATTAATGCATACATGAATCATCAGAAAATACATATGTATATACAATTCAATCCGGGGTGTGCATAGATTTCAGAGGGCCCCATAGCAAAATAGTGCCCCCCCCCCAAAAAAAAAATAAAGCAGATATTTTTCTCATGTTCATTGTATATTATTCAATTTCCCTTTTCCTTCTTTTCTTTTCTATTTCCACATTTACTCTTACATCGCTTTTGTCACACCCACTGTTTCTCCTAATTTTTTTTACTCTGCATCTCCAATACTTTTACAAATAACTTATGACCTATAGGGTTTTTTTTAAAAAGGGATTGAAGTTTAGAACAGTGCAATGTGTAGCCTGAGATAATATAACTTTGAAGCCCTCTGTAAATTTATTACATGTATTTCCTCCAAAATAATGGCTATAACTCTGAACAACATCAAAAGGAAACAGTATAATCATCAATGATTCTATCTCAGGTACTTTATTAGACAGACAGTCATTGTTTCTGATATACATTTATGGAAACCATGGATTGCCTTTACAAAAATGACATGTGATCCCGCCTGGTGGGCGCCAACATAGGAGTCTTATAGAGTTTTCTTTCTTTCTCCGCTTTTCTTATTTTTCTTTTATTTCTTTGATGAAACGAGTTGAGATTTACTTTAGGCTCTTTGTTTTTATGATATGTCTTAAGTTGTTATAAAAATCTTTATAACAATAAAAAAATCTAATGAAAGTTAAAAACAAAATAAAGTATGTCCATAGACAGAATACAATGCATTTAAATAGAACTAACACTCCCTTGTTATTCCCAGGATTTATCCATTTTCGTTGCTCTATCATATATCAGTTTCTCTATTTTATAATTTTTATATACTTTCTCCATTTTCCTGTCTTAAACAAACTTGTGAAAGACGTACTTGTAATAGTTTCACTTTTGCTATTATTTCCTAATTTTTACTTAAAAAATGACTCTCATGTCAAACATGAACAACACTATTCCTGAATAGTTTCTGTGTTGTTTATTGGTTACACAAGTGCATCACAAGGAGCACATGTGCTAGATGATGGTGACTACATGAATAGGCAAATAAATAGCGCACACACAATAAAAGTTTTGAAAATGCTAAGTATATATTAAATAGACGGGCACATTTTCAAAAATATTGTAGAAAATTACACGATATTAGCCCACATGGCTAGAAAGCATACATTACAATACAATACACATGACAATACGTAGGAAGGTGCATCGAAGTAAAAAAGCACCAAAACGTAGACCGGGGGGGGGGGAGGCAGGCCGGACAAGTTTGGGGAGTTTTCATTAACCCCCACCATACTATTATGTGCCTCTTTCGGATGGCCCGTTCAGTTTTTGCCTCTATTGGAGTTCAGTTGAATTGGAATGGGACCTTAGTGGGCAAGATCACCAGTGGGATTACCAGGAAAGCCTTTGTGCATTAATAGAGAAAATGCCTAATTTTTATAGATTTTCCATTGAGGTCTCTTTAAATTCAGCCTGTAAAATGGCACTCATGTTATGACTTAACATGTGGAAGAGTAATGGAAATTGTAGAGAAACTGTAGCTTGCCATTCAAGGGATAGACGTGGACTGGCCAACAAATGGAAGGAAGACCTCCTCAAATATGTAATTGAAAGGACAAG
Source organism: Gastrophryne carolinensis (assembly GCA_027917425.1). NCBI lineage: Eukaryota > Metazoa > Chordata > Amphibia > Anura > Microhylidae > Gastrophryne > Gastrophryne carolinensis. The sequence continues at coordinate 54,541,153 of CM051244.1, forward strand.
GTGGGACTGTCTCAAATAAGGGCCATGCTGTAAAAATGGGAGCCAACCTTCTGTACTTCCCATAGATCCATTAGTTCCCCATTTAGAAGACTAAGATGAGGTTTAAACCGGACCAACAGCCTGACACAGTTGGAAAAGAAAGGTAGTGGCCATTTTGGAGCTTCCTCTCCCAACATTTCAGCCATTTCAGCTGCTGCCTGGATTCAACTGACATAACTGACAGGATTTGGAAAAAGGTAAAATATTTTTTATGTGCAGCTGCATTGCCCTGGTTAGGGATGCAAATGAGCACTGTTTGCTATATCGGTCTGGTTTAAGTCATTTATGACTGTTGGCCTGCTTTAGGCCTCCAGTGGGGAAAGGAACAGACCATACACAGCAACCAGTTTTATCAAGGCCAGCCACTAGGCCTTTAAAAGGCAGTCTCAACCATTGTAAATGAAGGAAATCCTTTACAAAGCATCATTGGTGTGGAGTTATTCTGTGCTTGTCTATTCTAAACTGGAGCTGCTTCTGGTCATTTGCCTTGACTTGGGTCTAGACCTTATTTTGATTAAATAAGTTAATACTATTCTATGGAGTTTCTCCAGAATCACTGAGACACTCTGGAGAGCAATAACTGCTATTCCGCAGTGGCTGATAGTAAGCCTAGAAGCAGTTCTTGTCTTTTAAGGTCCATTAGGAACGTCCTCAAAAGTGGATCGAAACTTTCCTGGTAACTCTGCACGAGGGAGGGTTGTTGTATGTAGAAACCCTCCGATAGGATGGGGGGAGGCACTGCAACATTCAGGTGTCTCTTTGGATAGAGTAGCATGAAAATATCTCTGCATTGCAGGGCCCATGAGAGGGGTTGCCTCCCTGGCACAGAGTTGCTTGGGTTTGTCCAGTTTTAGTAATTTAATGCCACTTTTAATGCATGATAATATCTTGGTAGTCTTGGAAGCAGCTGCTTGGCATTGCATACTGTTATTTAGCCTGTGGTCTACCATGACCCCCAGATCCTTCTCAACTAGTGACTCTCCCAGTTTTTCTCTCCCGAGGACATATGTGGCCTACAGGTTATAAGACCCCAAGTGCATCACTTTAAACTTAACCACATTGAAATTCATTTGCCAAGGGGATGCCTAGACACTTAAAGCGTCAAAGTCAGCCGGAAGCTTGTGCACCTCTTCAATAGACTGCACTGTGCTACATATCTTTGTATCATCTGCAAAAATAGAGACAGTGCATTTAATTCCATCTTCTATGTCGTTTATAAACAAATTGAATCCTCACCCAGCAGAAGTGGCACGGGTAGCCGCGTGTGCAGGTGTTCCCTGCTGGTCTCTCCCTCTTTGTACTGGACGGATTGTGCTGGCCATTAGACTGTTTGGTAATTTCTTTGTTTTTGCACTTTGGTCTTTCCTATTCATACTATAGAATATCATTAAACAATTTTTCTTTTTTAACTTTTTGTGCCGGCACAAAAATATTATTTGGGCTGTTCAACTATTATACTCATTATATTGATTATGGATTCAGATTTGTATATTATATTTATAAGGGGAAGGCCCAGCTGTTTTTAATCTGTTTAATATGTCTGATGTGTTGTGTTTAGTGGTTTTGTGTATGTCGTGGTGTTATCTTTTTGAATAAATATTTTGAGTTATTATTACATTGTTGTGGTTCTCCTTGTGTGAGGCAGGTGTGGGTATTGGTCCACACCCCCTTCTTTTGTTGATGCATTTGGATTTATACGTGAGCACACCAGACTTGTAAGCTAGTGCATTGCCCTTTTGTAAGGTTATAAACAAGTTGAATAATAGTGGGCCCAGCACTGAACCCTGGGGTACACCGCTTACAACCGGTAACCATTCAGATTAGGTATCATTAACCACAACTCTCTGCACACGATCCTTCAGCCAGTTTTCAATCCAGTTACAAACTGTATTTTCTGATCCTGAGTATCTCAATTTCCCCAATAAGCGTCAATGGGGGACAGTGTCAAAATCTTTTTCAAAATCCAGAAACACTATATCTGTGGTTTAAAGGTTTTAAGAACTAAGGCGTAATGATATTTCCTCTTTCATGAGCGAAATTGTGTTTTCAATATCATTCTTTTGCTTTCCTATTTAGTCTGCACATGTGTGGTTCACAAGCGCTGCCACCAGCTAATCGTGACCGCCTGCACTTGTACGAACAATACAGCAAAGACGGAAAAAAAGGTGATGTGTAACGGTTTCTTTCCATTCAGACTGCTACAGCCCCCACATCTGTTCCATAACCACATCCTGTCAGTTTTAAAATAATTGTTCTGTGCTCAAAATCCCCCCCAGCACCTACAGGTAAATACTGTCGCCACCATACTGATATTTCAGTAATAGATTTATGTAAAGTGGACCGAAAATCTAAACGACACCCTTCCCTTCAAGGCATCTGTATTTAGGATGCACCACCCCCTAAAGCTGACCAGAACCCACCAGTGATGTAAAACCAAATTAGCCAATATCCCCGGCGACAGTTTTCTCTTTCTTTTTACTTACTGTGACCTATTGTAAACCCCAGCTCTAGTCATCAAAGTGCTGCCCTGCGGGTGGGAATTTCATACATCATGAACAAGGGACTGCTTAGATCCTATGCAGGGTCATGACGCAATCCAGTAATTAATGGTCTTGACAGATTAAATGCTGGGAAATGAGAGAAAACAGGATGGTGAAACCATCCAAAAGGCACTGGAGATATTAATAAATACATGGAGCTTGGTCCCCCATAATAGCTTAAATAAAGTGGACCAAAACCCAGGACCGAACAAGGGTGCTCCTCTGGGTGACACCCCCCAGGAAACAAACTCACCTCTTCCTGGTCTTATGGCGCATGCTCGGCCGCTCGTCCAATCAGCAAGTTCGGATCTGCTGACGTCCCTTCGTCTAAGGAGAGCAGCTCCTTTCACAAATGCCTGGTGCTAGAACGTGCCCTGCTAGAGGACCGGAAAAGAAGGTATGGGCGACCTGGGGGGTTTCACGCAGCTGGGCATTCTGATTTTGGATGGCCGGGAGGGGGGAAATCGATCGGCCCAGGAATCGATCGCCATGGGTTTTGGTCCACTTTAATCACCAGTTTTGCAGTTCTGTTTTGTTCCTACTCGCCATGTGAATGCTGATGTCCAATCAGGTTCATCAAAGCATGCACACCAAGTGAACCGGTGAAAAGCTGCAGTTGCCATTTATTCCTAAATAAAAAAGTATTAATGTGGACTTCCAGTCAAATCAGAGACAGTTAAAACTTCAAAGCAAGCTTAAAATATTCACCCAGACAGCCTGAATACGTCTTCAATCCGGCATCGCTCTCACTTTCCTTAAAGCGGAGCAAAACCTTGTAATCTTGGCCTCAGAGTCTGGGGTTGGGTGAAAAAATGATTTGGGAGGCCCTGCTGTGTGATACCTTCTGGAATCGCCACTTTCTCATCTTACTCCCAAGGTGCATGGCTCAGGCTTCCCTGGAGCCGAAGGGAGAAAACATGCCAGTTGTAGAAGAATGATTTTCTAGCCATTCTGAGGGGTTTTACACAGTGACACATTCCAAAACGCAGTGCTGCTATGAAGCAGGTCAAAGCTCAGCAGCTGAGGGGGTAATCCCAGGTTTTGGTCTGTTTTAAAACCAAATGTTAGGTTTCTTGGTGGTCTTTAAACAGCAGGGCTTCCCAAATTGGGATGACTAGAGGGTAGGGTGTTCAATGTACCTAAGGTTTTTTTTTTATCTACTTCAGTTGTACTTAAAAAAATAGGACAAGTATTTTGTTCATAGACTAAGGGTATCCTCTCTAACTCAAACAGCTGAAAGCCTTGAAATGGTACATGGAAGGCAGGTCACCTACAACTAGCGTGTGACTTGCCATTGATCCCCAGGCCCCCCCCCCCCATTACCTGCCTCCCCAGAGCCAAGGAGGGGGAGGCAGTAGGGCCCAGGGGCCATTCACTTCTTGTAATACAACCCCCCTCCCTCATGCTTGCAGCATCTTAAAGTACAACCCTCCACTCACTGGCATTCACAAGTTCTAGGCTTATGTTGGTGACCAGAAAAGCGAAGAGACTCTGGACCACAGGACCAACAGTGGCCAATCAGGGATTTTGTCTGGGTAATGGGGTGCAGATAAGGCGAGCAGCAGAATTCAGAATAGATTGGAAGTATTCTAGCTGGTAGACTACAGAGGAGACTGTTGCAGATGTATAGTCTGAAAATAATCTAGGCATACTAGTGAGGAAAGGACACAATTCAGGATATGTACTGTATTTGAGTTTGGACATTTGAAAATCTAATGTTTGAAACAGATCCCAAAGTGACCCCCAAGCATGACATATCATACCTACAGTATAAGAAATATAATATTTGGTGGGCAATGACACTGGCTTAAGAAGACAACCTAAGCCCAATGAACGTGTTAGGACTATCAATAGTAACAGCAGTTTCTAGTATAATGCAGGTAATTGGATGTGGTTATCTGATTTGTGCAACTAATAAAGTTCTTTCCTTTAGGTCTTTCAACAGAGATTTGGAATCAACTTACCACACAAGTTTCGTGACCACAATTACAAAGTGCCGACATTTTGTGACCACTGTGGATCTCTGTTATGGGGGCTGATGAAGCAAGGACTGCAATGTAAAAGTAAGACCCGCTCAAGAGTGCTTCTGATACATCATTGTTTTCTAATGATCCTTCCTCTCATCCAGCTCCCATCTTGGGAGCAACGTTGGTTTGTCGATCATCAATAGAGGGATTTGTTATAAATTAAAAGGCTTGGGGGATTTGTAGCCCTTGTGTTGTCCTGTATATCTGTAACCCAGCAGGGTTGATCTGCTACCCCCCTCTCCGGTTTTTCCTTTGGGCACTAAATACTCACGTCGCCGGGGGTTCCATCTTCTAGATCCCTTGGATTCCGGGCGACCTTCCCACGGGCGGCCCCATCTTGCATCCCGTGCTGTCACTTACAGATGGCTAAGTCGGGGCAGGGGCAGAGGATTGGGCCCTGATGTGGCCGGATGTCGCCGCAGCAGGCAGCGGTGACGTCCAAAAGGTAAGTAGGGGGCAATGGGGAGGGGGGAATCGGCTTCTTATAATTTTTGGTCCGATGTTCCTCTTTAAGAGAGGTGGTTCTTTGGGGTATAATTTGGACAAACTTTCCAACAAAAAGGAAGTAAAATTGGACATCTTTGATAAGTATATATTTATATATACTTTGTGTTTGTCTTTTGGGACAGCAAGGAGCTCACCGAAGCCAGTCCCAAGGGCTTCGCCTTCATTTCCTGCATTGCACTGTATATGCTGTAGCAGGTCTGAAAATGTGCCCCTCATTTCCATTCCATTACTCGATTAGCTGCTGTGATCACACAACTGCCCCATGTTCCTTAGTGCTCTCAGTGTGGTCCTAGCTTACTCATGCTGCGTGCAGTAAAAGACAGGGGTTCCATTTGACCACATTTGAAACGTGGTCATGTAGGAACGGAATTGAAAGGAGGGGCAAACATTGTGCTGCAGGAAATGGAAGAGAGGCACATGGGACAGGCTTCAGGTAAGCTCCTTGCTGCCTTATTTTTGCCATTGCCTGGACTGACCCTTTAGAAAGACTGAAGAGTCCCTGAACAGGGTAGCTGGAGGGGGCATCTGATTGAAGACTGTCCCAGGCAGCATAGCAGGACTAAAGTTCTGGTGCACACTTATTTACCTACTTCCGCATTCTACATTGGTCCGTGGCCGCACGTGACTTCCAGCTGATAAAAGGGTCCCTGATGGCTGGCGACCCCCCGGTGCAGTCACATAGGGGCAGCAACTTCAGCAAGCACCGCTTCCAGGATCAAGCTCCCAGAACATCCTCCTATATGACTGGCATATCAATTTGGCTGTCCAGCCAAAGCAAAAAAATCAACACTCCCTGTCTAGCGCCAACGCTAATATGTTCTCAGTTATGGATGCTGATATTTGCAGATAAGACTGCACTCGGAGATTCCCACAGTACTTATAGTTTGAGCATACGAGCAGCCAGGCTATGCTACCAGTTCATCCTACCTGACCCTGTTCAGATCACTGATTGGCTGGACTTACTGAATGCCGTGCCAGGTGATGCATGCCAGCCGGCTGGCCACATCCCCAGCTTAGCTGCTGTTAAAGGTGAGTATACTGGTGTCTCCGGGGGGGGGGGGGGGGGGGTTCACACAGCGGGGCATCCCACTATAGGATGCCCCAGGGGTAGGCTAGCAGACCAAGGCCTAGGTCTAGATTGCAAGGCCGTACCACGTGAATTTTACTCCGCTTTAAAGTGCATACATGCATTTTACTGAATTTTGCACAGGACATACTTTTACAGTACAGTCTATTGCCTGGAAGCAACATCCTTACCCTGTGTCTTACCTTATGCCATCTATTGTAAGATAATTCTTAAATACAATCTAGGGAGACATACTTTGCACAGGCATTTCTGGCCCTCTGGCTACTTCTTCTGCTTCTTTGAGGAAAGAACATAGATAACGATCCCCTGGATCTCTTGTTAAAGGGATAGTCCAGTCTAACTCTTGTTGTTCAGGTCATACTGCCACATTGTCCTATATCGAGTTGTATGAGAACAAGTACTCCCCCCTCCCTTCTACTCAGTTGGGTGGCATGCCAAAGTAACCTCATCATGGCTGCTCCCATGATCCACAAAAGTTATTTAGACTGGACTGTTCCTTTAAATTGAACCAAAACCCAGGACTTTTACTATCCCGGGTTTTGTTCCTTGCCCGCTGGGCGCCCTGATGCAGGAAACCCCCCAGGTAGCCCACTACAACTCACCTTTCCCTGCTCCTATAGCACATATGCGACCTCCCGGCCAATCAGCACTCTAGATGGTGCTGACAGAAACTCATTGAGGCTTGTCTAAGCTCCAGCCGAGTCTAGTCGAGTGCGCCGGTGGCTGCATCTCCACTACCCTCTAACAGGGAGCGTGCCCATGCTGGCCAATCACAAATGCCTGGTATCGGTGTGCGTGCTGCTAAAGGTATACATTGTTGGATCGGGGAGAAGGTGAGTTTACTGGGTGACCTGGGGGTTTTACACAGGAGGGCATCCCGAATCTGGATGCCCCAGGGGAAGGCAGTATGCCTGCCCTGGAGCCTCATAGACTCCAGGGTGGGTTTTTGGAGACAGGCACTCCAACCTTAATCTATCAATAATATCTGCACCCATGCAACAGTTAGTAATGCCAAACCTAGATAATAGAGAAGAGCAAAGTTCCTTTTTGGGTCTCAGGGTAAACGAGAGTTTAGTTAAAACCGAGAGTAGATGAAAGATTCATAGTTCCTTTAAGTAAGTGGGTGGAGCCATCCAAATCATCTCTTAAAGTGATTGCTGAGTGCTTCCCGCTTGCTGCACCTCTCTGCTGTGCACAGGCATCGACAGACGTTTAGGTATGCTAGCGGTGGGTGCGCGCATCAGATAGAGGAGCGTTTAGGGTTCCTGCAGAGGCCTGAACATATGTCGTGGGATAAAAACACGAGAGTATACAGGGACCAGCAAGGTTTCACAAAGCAGGACATCCCAAATCAGGATGTCCTGGGGGTAATCTGTAACCCGGCTATAAAGTCTTTAGGACACTAGAGCATGCATGGAGTCGTGGGATGCCACTTTGCGCGCATGCGGCAGCCACACAGAAAGCGGTAGAGCAGCGCTGGCGCTTGGTGAAGGTAAGGATTTTTTTCTTTGTAACTCCCGTCCTGCACCAGGGAAGGGTAGCAGGTCGGGGGAGGGGATAGTTTTTGGGTGGAATTCCACTTTAAAGAGTAACTCCAGTCAAAGCTGACTGGCACAGGGTGGAATTCCAATTCGGATGCCCCAGTGTGCGTCCTTCTGCCAGGAAGCCTGAGATTGGGCAGTCCATACTCATCTCTCCCATGTTCCTTCTATGGTTGCTCTTCACGTCCCTGCCAGCAGCCAATCAGGTTCTCAGAGCACACAGAACTCTGAACACATTAGGCTACTGGATGGCACAGGGGGCAACCAACCTCTAAAGTAATGTTGAACTAGTGATTATAAGCTGTTCGGGCCTAGAGCATCTAAATCAGGATGCTCTGTAATGCCTGGGAAAGAGGAACTTCAATTAATTTTGACTGTAGATCTTCGAGACCCATGCAACCAAAACTATAAAAAAACAACCTTATCCTTCCCCGCCCCATTCTCTCCCTGTTCCCAGCAGGACACTGATTCCTTCATCATTCACCATCCAATGTCAGTCCAGATACTGCATTGTTTGAGTGTTAAACAAGATCCCCTCTGGCTTTGGAGACCCAGAAGCCAAGCATTCACTGCTATTGGGCAGCAGGCTGCTACCATGGAGGAGGTGATTTCATTTTTGTAGAAATCTAGAATTAACCATCATACTGTAGTTTGTGGATAATGCAATCCTCAGATAAGATTTTTATATTTATATAGCTATATATTTTTATATAGCTTCAGTCATGGTGACGTCTGACAGCAATGTAATTACTGCCTTTACTTCCATAAAGCTGCTTATTTCTTACATTCATCAATTTAATGTACCTTACAGAGAAATGCCAGTGCAAATGCTCTTGACTTTGCTATGAAAACAATTCCTAACAAGATCAGCTGCGGTTCCGAGAAACTGAAATCACTATTTTGAAAAGTGTTTTGATGTCAGTTGTCAAGATTTAATATGTAATCGTTTACACGCCTACTCATTGGACCAAAACATACAATGAGAAATAGTTCCTGCTTAGATGCTGTTTACTTGCTGCACGTGCCATCGATTAAAATAAACCTGTCTCCAAGTCAAACACCTAAATCTTGTAACACCCCTTTGATGACCATTGCAAAAGTGATGGACTGGAAAAGAAACTCTAGTCTCTGTGTAACCGCCGTCCCCTAACTTGCCTCCCACCCCAGAGAGGCCAACCTGGGAACCCAGTTTACAGAATGATGGGCTTGTGGGGGATCGGCTTGTAAGCGCCATCCCCTAACTGGCCTCCCTTCCCAGAGAGGCCAACCTGGGAACCCAGTTTACAGAATGATGGGCTTGTGGGGGATCGGCTTGTAAGCGCCATCCCCTAACTGGCCTCCCTTCCCAGAGAGGCCAACCTGGGAACCCAGTTTACAGGGTGATGGGCTTGTGGGGGATCGGCTTGTAACTGCCATCCCCTAACTTGCCTCCCTCCCCAGAGAGGCCAACCTGGGAACCCAGTTTACAGGGTGATGGGCTTGTGGGGGATCGGCTTGTAACTGCCATCCCCTAACTGGCCTCCCTCCCCAGAGAGGCCAACCTGGGAACCCAGTTTACAGAATGATGGGCTTGTGGGGGATCGGCTTGTAAGCGCCATCCCCTAACTGGCCTCCCTTCCCAGAGAGGCCAACCTGGGAACCCAGTTTACAGAATGATGGGCTTGTGGGGGATCGGCTTGTAAGCGCCATCCCCTAACTGGCCTCCCTTCCCAGAGAGGCCAACCTGGGAACCCAGTTTACAGGGTGATGGGCTTGTGGGGGATCGGCTTGTAAGCGCCATCCCCTAACTGGCCTCCCTTCCCAGAGAGGCCAACCTGGGAACCCAGTTTACAGGGTGATGGGCTTGTGGGGGATCGGCTTGTAAGCCCCATCCCCTAACTTGCCTCCCTTCCCAGAGAGGCCAACCTGGGAACCCAGTTTACAAAATGATGGGCTTGTGGGGGAATCGGCTTGTAAGCGCCATCCCCTAACTTGCCTCCCTTCCCAGAGAGGCCAACCTGGGAACACAGTTTTGTGGGGGATTGGCTTGTAATTGGCTTGTAACCACCGTCCCCTAACTTGCCTCCCTCCCCAGAGAAGCCAAACCCAGACAACACATGAGAGAAAGAACCCAAGGTGATGGGCGTGTAGGGTGTGTGGCTTAGGGGCGTGGCTTTTTTGCAAGCTTTTGAGCTACAAATGGCAATTTGCAGGTATATAAGAATTTAAAATAGATAATGCTTACGTTATAATTGTGCCCATACTCTTCACTATTACAGTAACTGACACAAAAAAAAACAAAAACAAGCAGGAAAGGCCACTTAAGGTTGTGATTTTATTTATTATTAGGATTTATTTTAGCTTTTTATGCCCAGTGAGGCAGTGAGTGGACCTCCAGTCATTTCTGAGTGTAGGGCCACTTTAAAGTAAAAAATGACTGGGGGGTGATTAGCTAGGCAATGGAAAATGCCGCGCCACACTTACTGCAGCTGGAAGCCCAAGTACGAGCAGAGACACTTACCTGCCTCTACTTACAGCCATTGAAGTTTGCAGAGCAGGCTACCACAGTGCTGTACTTCCTTTGGCCTTGCAAAGGGCAAATCTACCCAACCTGACACTTAGAAGTCAGAGGCAGCCAATAGTAATCATTTATTGGTGTCTACTAGCCAATAGCGCATAGGTTGGAGATCTCAGTCAGCCAATCAGTGAGGAGAAAGAAGAAATATATGTTTTGCAGGGTGATTTCGTAGTTTGACAGGGTGACTGGTTGAGGGGGGATCAAATCTGGGTGACTCCCTGATAAACCGGGTGACTTGGCACCTATGCCTCCCCTTGCACTCGGACAGGACGGTTACAAAAAACACCTTACCTTGCCTTGAGTTGTTTTTAATGTCCAAAGTGGATATTGGCAGGGAGTCTATGGGGTTACAAAAAGCTTGGAGTTCCTCTTTAAATTTTTGGAACACCAAGGGGGCAATTCAGGACCAGGAACATTTTATTTTTTACCTAAATTACATTTTACACTTTTTGCATTAAGGCGTGACCTTAAAGAGGAACAACAGCCTTATTGGCTGGCTCTGGAGTCTAAAAGACTTCAGGTCTGGCCTCAATTCTTTATCCCTGGGGCATCCCGATTAGGGATCCACTGTAAAGTCTAGGGCTCAAAGTAAAGGGCTTGCTCCCCGTATTGATCAGAATGACTAGAAGAAGCTGAACAGAAACTCAATAGAGCGGTGATTGGCTACTTGCCCCCACCTGCTCCATAGGATCACCGGAAAGGAACGTAAATGCGGCGATCACCATAGATACTCACAGTGAAGAGAAACAACACATGAGAGAGAAAATCACAGGTGCTCTTCCTCCTTAAAGGGAAGCGTATTTCTCTTTCACAATCACCTCCCCCAATTGCAGAACCATCCACTAATGTGTGCACCTTGTTGCAGGATTCCTGTCCCATAGTTTCCTATGGCTGGTTCCCGGCAAGTGCCCCGCAGTAACCCCACAGTGAACTATGGGGCTTTCACATGTGCTTTTGGGCATTTGCGGAGTGATCACATCGCCAGCATCACTAAAGCCTTGCCAGCAGCGTTTGAAGGGCACAGCACGTGCAAATCCACTCCATGTGAGTGAAGAACGCTAATGCCCTTCATCTGCTGACACTAGCAGTTTCCGGGGGGCTTGCCCAAAAGCATGAGTGCCCCGCAGCCACGCTGCCTATGGGTATTTGTTGCACAAGCTAGAACGCAGAATTGCTATTTCTTCCTATTCAGTTTTTCTGAGGGCATCTTGTTATTGCAGTTCATTCATAAAGTGGACCTACAGTCTCCCACATGCCAGTGTGAGCACTTCTTTTGAGAGATATTGACTTTTAAAGTGGTCCTTCACTCTGATTGTCCTACCTGCATCTACTGCATGTTATGAGCCTTTAAACATCCAAGATGGCGGCTCATGAAACATCAGGCACCCTGCAAACAGGAAGGGCCTTCTGACTGTGCTGCTCTGCATTCTGGGATTGCTGACCTTTTCCTGACCCCAGCTCTGCTCTGTCTGAGCAAAGCACAGCTATAACCCCACCCCTATGCTTTATCCCCCTCTCCTCAGTAAGTGTGATGCTTCTAAGTCAAGATGGTGGCGCCCGTATCCTAAAGTCCTGAACAGAGTTGCAGCCTAGTGGGGGAAAGAAGTGATTAAAATCTTAAAATATATTAATTTTAGATGCTGGGGAATAGTTTTATAAGGGTTTGGGCTTTTCATTAAATCATGGTGAAGGTCCAGTTTAACTAGCAGGGCTGTAGCTGTCATGGGACTGTTATTAGTCCACAGCTCATTTGTGCTTTAGTGAAGTTTGCAGCTATATCCTGCCCTCCATCTGGTTAATGCCCAGTTTTGTCTTTTTAAAGATTTTTAAACTGGACCAACAGCCTGGCACAGTTGGAACAGAAAGGTAGCAGCCATTTAGAGCTTCCTCTCCCAACTGAAGCCCAGCAAGACTTCCTGTATACAGGTGGCCTGTGAGCCCATAAGCGGTCAGCTTGTTTTTAAAATTTACCCCAGCAGACGTTAATTTTTATGTGCCGCAATATAAATTGCCCTGGGGAGGATGCATATGAGCGCTGTTTCTTGTGTTGGTCTAATTTTATTTATTTTTGACTGTTGGTCCACTTAATTTTAATTGTATTTATTTGCATTTTCCCTTCTGTGTTGGAGCATGAAATAATCTCTCTGATTTAGCTGCAATATTTAGTGAATCCTATTATATGTCTACTATATGATCCAGCTATGTGCCAGAATTACTGTTTATTAACGTGAAGATCATTTTATCTACAGTGTGCAAAATGAACATACACAAGCGGTGCGAGGCAAACGTAGCCCATAACTGTGGAGTGAATGCTGTAGAGCTGGCAAACGCCTTGGCAGGGATGGGATTACAGCCTGGAAACATTGCTGTTACACCGGTAAGCAAAAAAATCATCATTTTCTCTGTGCTTTCCAAGAAAACCTTATATACAAAATGTTTAGGATAGTTCAGGATCATAGTTACAGGCTTCTGTGTGTGCCATCAGTTTGGCCTCTAATAGAAAGAATAAGTGTATGGCTCACCAGTTAGCGGGTCCAATCTCCGCCACTATCTTCACATTTAGACAAGCCCCTGTTTGCCATGACACAAGATGGCCTCACCGGACATGGCTGCCCCTAGGTCTTACAAGGCCAAACAGTATCGACTGGTCCTGCAGGTGGGTGAGCATGACTAGGGTTCACAGTAGGCCAGACAAAGCAAGGGTCATACACAGGAAGTCAGAGGAGGTGAGGTCAAGGTCAATCCAGGTCAAACACGAGTAGCATTAAACAGGGCACCTCACAATGCCTAACTATCACAGGCACGAATGACAGGGGCTGGGGTGACTGCGCTGCGCTTGTGCGCACACAAGTCAAGATGTCGGGGTTGCGGGAGGAGGGAGCAGCACACCGTGCCGCTGGAGCCGATGCTGCCCGGCACCCGAGACTAACGTGCCAGTTTGGGCGGAGATGGACGTCTGAAGACACCGCTGTAGCGAGAAGCAGGTGAGTATTATTCTGACAGTGTTTTAATATGGACTAACTGTATTTAGAAATGGCATCTGCAAGCAAATATATAATAAAACTAGGTAACTAACATGTTTAAGCGCATTGCAATCATTTCAATCCAGAAAAGGTTGGGAAATGTGGCCTAGTATCCATTAATGTGATTATTCGTATGTTTAGCATTATTCTGTGTCAACCTAAACCGGCACAACGCCCATTTTTTAAAAATGCCGTAGCACATACTAAAGCACAAAACCTTACCTTTAAAACCACTTCCTGGGCAAATCAAGGTCCGCGAATGGTCTGCAGTGGTCACTAGCGGCCCTAGGAGAGAGCCATGTGAGCAATTGCAGGGATCATTTTCAGCAGGGGAGCCATTTTGTGCTTTACCAAATGTTACCGTTCAGGGTAGTTGGGCCTTGGAAACAGGATGCTCCTTCCCCGTGCAAGGAGCAACACCCATTTTGTTACAAATTGGTGCTGATCCGGTTTAAGTTGATTAGGGTTGATAGTAGTATAGTGTAGAGTGACTATGTATTGGTAGCTTAAGAGTTGGTTATTTAGGTATGTACTGTATAAACTCACCTTCTTTCCCAATGCAGCAGCGCATGTGTGAGCAGCAGCCGCATCCTGCTATCCATTTAGTAGTGCACGTACCCACTGTAATATGTAAAGTCTTATTTATCAGAAAGGTTTAGGTTTAAATTATGGGGGGTAGAGTAATATGGGAGTAACCTAGATCTCTTGTCAGTCTAATTTATATTGGAGTGTCTAGATTTGCTAATTGAGCTGTAGGAATAACTCCCTTGTGTGTTCACTGGCTTAGGTCAGAGACAGACAGCAGGAAGTAAATTATGGAGCCAATCATAAAACCATTTTTTTTACAGTGCTCAGACAATGACCCAATGAAATCAATAAATGGTTCAGAAGAAGACTCGCTTTCCAACACTTCTTCTCAATTCAATTTTGGGATTGAGGACTTCATCTTCATTCGAGTGCTTGGAAAAGGCAGCTTTGGAAAGGTTGGTACCTCACACCAGTAGCTTTGCTTTATAAAGGGCACTCACAGCACAACACTTCCCAATTTATTTTAAACATACGAACAGTTTCCTTAAGCCTTACCTTTAGCTCATATTTCCAGTTCTGAGGTATTCTGAGGTGGGGCAGAAGTCTATGGTATCCTACTATTGGAAAGGTCCCCTCTTGGCATGGCCACTGTCATGGCGGTACAGTCATAAGTTCAGTGTAGGGCCTGCAAAGACCTGGAGCCCAAACTGTGACACTGTTATCCCCAAAGAGACACATAATTTCTTATATATTTTTTTATATTCAACAGTTTTTCAGAGAAACAATGCAATAATAAAGAAATAGAAGGTCAAAAGCACACCTGCAGTTCATGGGTAGAAATAAGGTACATATTACAGGTAACATAGTTAATATGGTTGACGTTCAACCAAGGGACGCAGTTGTGGATTTTTTTTTATTATTATTATGCGGGTTTGCATATTTTTAAGTATATTAAAAGTAAATTTAAATCCTTACCTGAACCCCTATCAACTGGTGAATTATGGCCCCACAATTAACTGCAGGTGGTCATTAGGTCCAGGTTCACTTTCTCTTTGGTCACCGGTCAAGTTCAGAGCATGTGACCACCAGTGGCCAATCGCTGGGCTGCATTTTGCTGGCTGATCAAGGTTCAGGTAGGGATTTCAGATGGCTGCCTGACACAATGCAGCTGCACACCCATTATGTAGCACATAGATGTGGGACCTAATAGGAGGTATGTGGCCAAAAAGTGTCCAGGCAGCAAAAATCTTAAATACTGTACAGCACTGGACACATTTGTGCATAGAAAAGCACATTTTATGTGCTCATAAGATTTAAGATAAACATTGTTTTTATATTTGCATAGTCTTCAGGAATAGCTTTAAAGGACAGAGTGGATATAAGAAGGAAGCCAGTGTAGACTTGGACAAAGCTTACAAACTCTATAACAGTGATGGCAAATCTTTTAGGGACTGAGAGCCCAAACTGCAACCCAAAACTCTGTTTAAATCGAGAAAAATGGCCCAATAACAAAAATGCTGGATTGTGGGAGGAGGGGGTCCCCTCTACACCCGGCATCAAGAAATATCGTGCCAGGCTTGTTTTTTTATTTTATAGGAAGAAAGAGGAAATCGGGTGATAGGTTCTGTCATCTCTGATACACTTAACCTGACATCCCTGGATTTTATTCCTACCAGAAGAAAACCACAAGCTTGGCGGGATTTTTCATTTTTCAGTTTTTATTCAGTTTTATTCAGTTTTGGTGTATAAGTGACCCCTCCTCTCATTAGTCGACATGTTTATATGGATTTCTGATATTACACAATTTCGAGATAGCGTTCCTTTAACTTCCAACAAATAAAGTATTTGGCAAATAAGACGTTAACAAATAAATATCAGTAGCCAGGGCCGACTCCAATTTTGTGGGGGCCCATGGGCAAGAGAGTCTCAGTGGGCCCCAAAGTAGTGTGTCACATAATGTCACCTATCAGCTCCACTGCCGCAAATGGGTCATCTTCTGCTGCTGATCGCCCTCCAGTCTATATTGCCTTTCCTATAGCCACCAATCATCCTCTAGTCCTAGTTGCATTCTCTACTGCCACCAAGCATCCTTCAGTCCTTACTGCTTGCTCCGCTGTCACCAAAGACTCCCTCATAACTGTCAGTTGTCACCTGGTTCTCGCCACCTTCTGAGCTTCCATCAATTGCCCTCCATTCCATGCCACCTTCTCCATTGCTGCTGATCATCCCCTGTTGCTGAGGCCAGCCATGAGCAGGTCTGCACACAACGGCCGGCATTCGGTGGTTCGGGTTCACTGTAACATAATTCCATGGCCAAGTGTGAGCTTGAGTGGGCCCCTGAAGATGCCAGGGGCCCTGGCAATTACCCAGGTTTGCCCTGTGCTGGTGTCAGCCCTGTCAGTAGCTTACCTTTCATTGAGTGGCTGGAGTGCTGTGATTTCTGTCTCCTTACTGAGGAAAATCACTTCCTTATTCAGCTTTCAGTCCCCACCCTGCTGACCTGGTCCATCAATCAACCTTCAATGGACCATGAACGAAAACGCCCCCACTCCCAAATCTCACACTCATCACAGTGTTTTTGCATAATATAGCTGTTGCCGTACCCACTGTTTCTTTTTCATTTTTTCTCTGCATCTCCAGTGCTCTAATACTTTTAAATATAACTTAGGAACTACAGATTGAACAGTGCAACGTGTAGCCCAAGATAATGGGACAACAATCGGGTGCTCGCCTTTAGCATGCCAATTTCAGGAAAATTCCTTCTTTGGGAGTACACAGAAATAACAATCTGCATAGTGAACCCATCTGGCATGTTCCCATCAGACAGTATGCTTTGCTCTTAATTAACGGGTCATATACGTTGTACCATTTCTCCCTTTATCAACATTTGTGTGTAAAAGGCATTTCTTTCTGCTACAGGGACAGTTCTAGTCCTAGGAAAAAGTCCTGGTTGTGATGTATAGAGCATCAACATTTTTATTTTATTTTTTATTAGCAATAAGCTTCTTATTTTCTTTTGGATAAGTCCAAATCTGACATAGTTACCATGGTTAGAACTTATATAATGGTTTATGGACAACCTATGCAAACTACTTGTCCCTGCATGTCCCTTTATTTACTCTTTTATTAAAAAGTCAATGCAACTTTTGGCAAAGGATTCTAGCGTCTTCCTATTGGCAGAGTAAAGAGCTATTTACATCTTAGACCTGAGAGCACACCTGAGAAATTTGGAAATCAGACGAACATACTCCTTGCAACCGATTTTATGTTATATTTGCTAATTGTGTTAGTGGCTAAAGTGAGTGATTTTTCTATCTTTATGCTCATATCTAGGGATGAGCGAATCGAATCTGGCGATTCCGAATTTGTTATGAATTCCAGAAAAAAAATTGTTTTGAAACTAATTTTGCAGTGATTCGATCGTGCAAGTCGCTTCATTAAACCCTATTTAGTGCAGTCCAGGCTCCATCTAAAATAATGGATCCACATGTCAGGACATGGGGCAGGGAATCCTGGGAAGGCAGCAAGGTGGGATGACCCTGAATCACATGCAGCCTATCAGCAGCCAGCCACCCCGGTGATGTCACAGCCCTATATAATCGGCATACATCTTGGAGCCACTCACTTCACTATTCTTCAGCAGAGAGAGAGGGACAGAGATAGGGACAAAGAGAGGGACAGAGAGACACAGAAAAGCATTTTTACAGCAGCGATTCCAGCCTAGAAGCACTAACAGGAAAGGAAGTGAGATTGAGAGAGAAAGTGCAATTTTGTGTGTAGTACACAGTGACTGTGCTGCAGCACTGGTGTGTGCAAAAACTGAAAAGCTAATAGTAGCCAGCCAGTTAGGGTAGAGCACTAAAAGCGTTTTGTCCTCTATTAGCATAACCTCTGCGTACATCTAAGTGTTGTATCATTTTGTTTCTGTTGAAGTCTTCAAGGCCTAGTTAATGTGAAAGGCCAGACAAAAGTACACACCTGCCCAAAAGTACACACCTGCTGCTGTTGTAGACAAATAGTCTTTTAAGCGTACTGGAGCGCATTGAACTCCCCTCATAAGTGCATACCAAATACGACTCCTGATGCTGCTGCTGCCACCTCCAGGCTGTGTCATTCAGGCACTGTAAGCTGCCACCAACTCCAGGCTGAGTCATTAAGCCGCTATATTGTCTCCTCATACTGATGCCACCTCAAGGCTCTGCCATTGTGCTGCTCTGGGCCAGTGATTCTAATAGCGACACCTCTGATCTGTATGTCATACTGAATATCAGTATTATTTCACTAACCCAGCACACACCCTATGCATGTTACAGCAAGGTGTTCTACAACAGGCTCTCTGTAGGCCAGAATTAACAGTTTTTAATAGCGATTCGCCGTAAATAAATAAATAACCGAACCAATTTTTCTTTGAAAATTCGCTGAATTGGTCAAATCGAATTTTTCAAAAATGTGCTCATCTCTACATCATATCCTTACAATAAGTATCCAATGAGTACGCCACCACTGGTAGACCATCAGCTCTGCAGGGTATGGCTGTCACATTTTACATTCACTGCAGAAACCCAGAGGAAGGTGAGTATTTAGCCTGATCTCAAGCTTTTCATTTATTTATACACTTGCTGGGCATTCCAAATTGGGATGCCCCTAGGTACATTAGTCAGTGATCCCAAAATCTTTCCAGGCAGGATGACATTAAAGCAGGCCAAAACCTAGAATTTTAACTAACCTTGGTTTTGGTCCATGCCCCCCAGGCACCCTGATCGGTGGTGCCCTTCTGTGTGAACCCCCCCCCCCCCCCATGTAGCCCAATCTGACTTACCCTTCCCTGGTCCTACGGGGCCATCGCAGCCTCCCGTCCAATCATTGCGCTCGGATCCGCTCCCGCCCCCTTCGTCCAAGCTATTATCTAAGGGAGCAGACCTGAGCATGCCGACAGCCGCATCCCCTGCTTCCCTCTAACAGGGAGCGTGCCTGCGCCGGCCATTGACAAATGCCTGGCAGGGTCACACATCTTGCTAATGGGATAGTGGGGATGCGTCCGCTGCTTGCGCATGCGTTGTTGAACCGGGGAGGAAGGTGAGTTTCTGGGGGCTTTCACATAATGGGGCATCCCGATTCCCAGGGGGGGGGAATCAAGTGGCCCTGGAAGCTTATAGATTTCAGGGCCATCAAACCGTGGGCTTTGGTCCACTTTAAAAAGGTCCTAAAGCCATAATGCCATTGTGGCTTAGAAAATGCTTAAAATCAGGCACAATAGTTATAAAGCAATCTGGAGTTTTCCAAGTTTTTGTGCATTTACATACAGACTTTAATGTTGATCATAACCAGCTAGATACTCCCTTTTTTTTAATACTCCCTTTTTTAAATACAATTTATATCTCAGTTTTATTATTAAGGCTCATTATCAAGACTGGAGCTAAGAGAAGGTGTATTTTTACACAGTTGCTGAACACAGACGCAGATCTACATATAGAACTTAAAGCTGAGCAGAATTTGACTTTCCCGGGTATTGTTCTGTGCTCCCAGACCATGCCGAATTGGGATGCCCAGCTGTGTGAAAAACCCCAGAAAGCCAACTTAAACTCACCTTTCCCCGCTACACCAGTGCATACACAAGCACTTGTCCATTTAAGAGCCCTTTGCGTGTTTACTTCCTTTCGGTAAAGGGCTATAATTGAAATGAATGGGGTACGTGTGCTGCCATCCACTGTATCCCCGGCCTCATGCACACTTCCGTCCCAGCCTATATGGATGGATTTAGATTCCTCTGGTGGGTTTTGCTCTGCTTTAAGATGCCATACATGCATAACCATACCCATTATTGGTAAATGCTTCCTTCTGGAACACAAAGCAGGTTTCTCTTCCCGTCAAACATATTAAACGGTTTCAGTTCCCCCTGTGAAGGATAGAAAACCAGCCATCAAGTCCTTGCACTCTTACTGGGTGATATTTAAGATGTCTCACAGTATAACCACAAGGAAGCAGAAGCAGCAACCAGCATATTTCCCATATTTTAACATCCTATTTGTTACCCTACCCCATAGCCCAGACATACAGCCTCATATGGAAGTTTAACCTAGTTGTTACAGAAGACTATGACTCCCCATCGCTGCAGGCCTTTTATGAAAAATGCACACATCTTCCTGATGACCATCTTCATTGAGTTACATGGTATATCTAATGACTTGAATTTTGTTTGTACACTTCTCCTGATGGATACTATGCCATGTTGTAAACTGTTTACAGCCCGTGTCATTTGCTGTAAACTTCAACTAAGAAAATGTCAGGAAAATCCTGCTAAAACAGCTAAAACTTGATATGGTTAATCAGTGGTTAATCAGTCATGCTAAAGATTTAGTGAAGCTCTAGATGCCCATTTGGGTGTAAAATGCCGTCTTCATCTCAGTGACCTTTTTAACTTTAACCTTTTCAGTGGCAAGCCCGTAGTTTCTACGTGTTTGCTTCCACTCCTTTTAAGTGCCAAGCAAAAAAAAAAAACACTCATCTTACCCCTCGTTCGATCTGCCGGGTCTTCTCCAACCGGGGGGCATCTGATCCCCCCCCCCCCAGGGCTCTTTTGGCTTTAGAAGAGGGCACGGAATATGCCCCCTACACTTCAGCTGCTAACTGTAAAAAAAAAAAAGAAAATGACATTTACTCTACTGTGGCCGCGATCCCTCTTAACGGGTCTTCTCTTCACCTGGGAGGCTTCCGATCACCCCTCCACTTCTGCGGTGAGGAGAGGCCTAAAACGTGCCCCCTCCCCACTTCCGCAGTCACCGCCGGTAGCCCCGGCTTTTATGGGCAGAGGGATGATGTCACCTGTGACGTCATCCCTCTTCCAGCGCTGAGCTGTCAGATGCCGGGGGTGATCGCTGGAGGGAGGTTGGAGGGGTAGGGACCCCCTGCCTCCCCGACACCCTCCAGCGGCAGCTGCCATCGGAGATCCGTGTGGGACAGGATCGCCAAGAAATACAGGATCGGAGGTGAGTGTTGGAAAAAAAAAGTAATAATTTTCCTGGAAATCCCAGCAAAAATAACAGTTAAACATGGCAGTAGGCTGGCAGTTTAAAGGGTTAAAAGTAGCTATGCATGCTGGGTATTGTTCAGTTCAGGGGACCTTGAGCTTTCAGATTTAGCTTGTTTTTTCATGTTTGCATATTGATATTTTAGGAAAATGTGTTTTCTATTCTGCTTTTCTTAGGGAAACCCTGTGCAACTAAATAATCGAGGAATTGCTTCCAGCAAACTGCGCCCACATAAACAAGCCTGGTACTCCCAGAAAGCCTGAGGTGTGTACTTGCAAAGAATTTATAGTTTGTGGGGGGTATTCCAAAGGCTTGTTTTTCTTGAAAAACTGCAAAGTGTGTATAGAAGTTGTATTTTATCTGAAAGTCTTTTAAAGTGCTTTTTCAGTTTGGGAGAGTCTCCTGGGCAGGAAAGGGTGTCTACCAATACATATGCGGTACCGCTGTAACCGGGAGAAATGGGGCTCTTACATGTAATAAGATTTTATTGGAAAACTCACATTTTTTATTACCAAAAACACTACACATTATAATAAATAGATTCTTTGCACTTTTTCCACCCAAACTATTGAGAATACACTAAAAAAAAGGGCAAGCAAGATATTTCATGTTAAAGCCCAGACTTCTGAAAAAAACAATATATATATCTTTTTCCTATAAAATCCCTGGTAATCCCTTCAAGAATTACAGTTGAACATGTAGAGTGCAAAATATTGAAAAATGGTCTAGCAACAGAGGGTGACAAAATATCAAGGTAGGCTGGCACTGAAAGGGATTTTCTTAAAAAATCACTTGCTCGTGTGATGGGGCATTTCTACAGGCCAGGGCCATCATTGTTTCCAATGAGGTAAGAAAGTGTTTCAAAGTTTGTCAACAACAGAGTATGCAGAAAAAAAGTGCTTTAGCATAGCCCATGGGGCCCTGTTGTTTTCAAACTCTCAAAAGTATTCTTACCTCATTGGAAAAATGCTGCACCTCACCTGTAAAAATACACATGCAGGTGAATTTTTTTTATATAAAAATCAGAACAAATATTTTTTATTGAACTTTTTTGTGTGTCAAAGCTGTCCCACCCCTGTTTCCTAGTGAATAGGAGGTAGGTCGTATCATGACAGGCTCAGGGAGGGAGCATCCAGATTGCTGGAGCTCCCCTCAACACCCCAAAATCCTTAACAGAACCTTGATTCTTGACCGAAATGCGGTCCTCTGATTGGCCGCCGGCAGTCACCTGGGCTGGCCTTGACGCAGGAGGACTTTACCAATCTGGATGCCCGCCCCCAAACCTGTCATGATGCGACCCTACACACGTTCTCTAGGAAACGCTTTATAAATAAAAAGCTCACTGAGATGCAGGTAGGAATTTACACCCATATGTTCACCCAGAGTTACTATTTAATTCACTAAATCTTAAATAAAGCATAAACCCCAATGATGACAACTGTACACTGACTACTATTTAACATGCCCTTAAAGGAGCACTATTGTTAAAAATGGCATAATGAAAAAAACAAATAAATAAATAAATTTGTTGAATGGCGGGTAGGAGAGGTCACTTATACACCTAACATCAAGAAATATCCAGCCAGACTTGTTTTTCTTTCTTTTAATGGAGAGAAAAGGACATCTGGGGTGACCGGCTCTGTCACCACTGATGGACTAATAGGCTGGATTTTATTCCTACCATGACAGAAGAAACCACAAGCTTGGTGGGAGTTTTATTCAGCTCGGGTGTATAAGTGACCCCTCCTCTCATTAGCTGAAGTGTTTCAATTCAGTTAAATTTATTGTTCGCCAAGTACATCGTGAGATGAACAAGGAATTCTTTTTGGCATATACACAGTGCAAAACACAGTTAACGGTTAACTACAGTCACAGTAACATAGGAAGGGGAACATAGAAACAGAGATACAGATACTCTTCCAAAGTGCAAATGAGCCTGGGCCTATGATGCTTGGTTATTGTTCAGGATGTGGACAGCCACAGGAAAGAAACCCTTCCTAGACCTAGAAGTCCTGCAGGCTGGTACTGCAAGACGCCGCCCAGATGGAAAGTACTGGAATAGGGCGTGTCCAGGATGGGAGGGGTCCCAAAGTATCCTTTCTGCCCGAGTCTTGATTCTGCGTTTGTGCAGTTATTGCAGGGATGGTAAGGGGGCTCCAATTCTTTCTGCTGTCTTTATTGTTCTTTGGAGTCTGCACTTGTCCCTATTTGTAGATCCCTCGAACCAGACAAAGAATGAAAAACATAGTACAGAACCAATGACAGCATTGAAGAAGAGCACTAGCAACCTTTTCGACAGACCAGCCTTCTTCAGTTGCTTCAGGAAAAATAGTCTCTGGTGTGCTTTCCTCAGTAGAGCCATGGTGTTCCTTTCCCAGCTGTGGTTGTTGGAGATGGTCACACCCAGAAATTTCGTCTCACTTTCTCTTTATATGGATTTTTATTATTACACAATTTTGTGATAGTGCTCCTTTAAATGTGCAAGACTACCCGATAGTGCCCCCGCCAATACACTTCTGCGCTTTCTCATTACCGGCCTGCTGCCCCACGTGGTTGCCAGCAGCTATCGGGGTATATAGAGCATAAAGTGCTGACTGGATGAAAGGCTGCATATGTGCCATGGGATTGCAATCTGGTGATCCCAAGGGGTTTCACACAGTGGGGCAACCCACATTAGGGTGCACTGGGGATAGGGAACAGAGGTGAGCATGGCCCCCTGCCTTCTGACTGAACTAACTATGCACCCTCAGCAGCTCCAGTTGAAATTGAGCGTACAGGCGGGCCGGTTATGGCATCAGGTGGGTGGGTGTAGCTGTGCCTCAATCCCCTGACTATGGCACCCTGTGCGATTGCACACCTCACACACCCCAACGGCCAGTCTGCAACCACGTCACCAATCATGTTCACTCTTATGCAAACACATTTTTTTTAACCATCTAAAAGATTTTGTTTTTCAATGGAAATGTACAGATTATGGGTCACATGGTGGAAAAAGTTCTGATTCTTTTTGGTCGGATTTTGTTTTACATTACATGTTACCGGATGTGTAGACTTTTGATATCCACTGTGATGGCTCTCCTGGCACAAGGAAGGAGGCACTAGTGGCCTAGTGCCTGGAAAATATTTAGTTCTTGTCTCAGCACAGCTTCATATTTTATCATCATGAAACATTTACTTAAAGTGGATTTATTATATTATTGCTCAGAGAAAAGAGAAATTGTTTTTCTTATTTCAAAGTATCAGATCCTTTCAGAACAGTTTAAATTTAGTTATAAAGAGAAAACATGAAATAATTGGCTGTTTAGGTAACCACCACCTTCAAGTCAATTTCCATCTTATTTTGTTTTGCACCTTTTTTCCTTCTTAAGACCCACCAACCAGTCATGTCTCATGGACCTCCGCATTGGTGCCGATCGGGGTGCCCCCGGGGAATGGAACAAAACCCAGGATAGTCAAAACAATTGACTATCCTGGGTTTTGGTTCACTTTAAACTGGACCAACACCTGCTTTTTCTTTAATAGGTTGGTCCCTATATATAAGCCACATGGGCATTCAAGTAAATAGACCACATTACTACTAGTACACGTTAAAAAGTGATTCATCCTATATTTTTCTCCCGTGGCCTTAGATGTGAACCCCTTAAAAGATCTAGGCATGTCTTCCCCAACTTATCTACAGGCCATGCATTTTTTACATCTATAGAACCCCTTCATATTGCTAAGTGTACCCATGTTCCTATTCCTTTTTGGTTCAACAAAGCTTTTAACCAATTTGGGGCTGACTATAGATTATTTTAGGATTATCTGGTAGGTGTGGGCCTAAAATCTCATCGTTTTTTAATATATACCAGTGCTTCTCCAACATTTTTTTCAAATTCCTATGGTCCTTACCATACTGTGTTATTATTGCAAATTCAGCTGGGTTTGTATCCCCCTCCTTTTTTCCCCCACTACCCTTTAACATCAATTTTCTATCCATCTTTCCCACGTTCTTTATCTCTTTCTCTATGTTCTTCTGATACCCTTTCTTAATAAACCTCTATCCCACAATATTAGCCTAGGTCCTATAGTCCTCATCTTCTTTGCAATTTCTCATCAACCGAATCAACTGGCCTTTTGGAATATTATCAAGCCATTTGGAGTGGTGGCAGCTGGAAATAGGCACATACGCATTCCTGTCCGTCTCTAAAAAACTCTGTACCTTTTTTCCTTATTTTTAAATCCCAAAAATGTACCATTTCTGTACTGTTTTCCTCAGTGAAGGAGATCCCCCAGTCATATGTGCAGATCATTTTTTTTTTAATGAAAAATTCAAACAAACATATACTTTTTTGTGTGTTAAAGTTAAAAAGCTCACCAAAATGCAGACGGCAACTCACACTCAAATGTGCACCCAGGGTTACACTAAGGGACTTATTTAAGAAATGCTATTGCCACATTACGGCAGGTCTACTTTTGCTGCAGCCAACGGGATCCGTATTTATGGCAAAATAAAAGCGCCTCTGATAGCGCCATATAGCATCCCATGTATCAACAGAGCCTGGGGCTGTGTTCCCGACAACGCCACATCACATGCGCACACAGGGCGCTCAGTGTCATTCTCCCATAGGCTTCAATTATCCTTTCCAGTTATGTCATCTTGGTCACTTCTCTCCATACTGTATGTACGGAGTAGGGTAAACTTACAAGACAGACTCTTATTCAGGGTGAAGGTCCGCTTTAATAGAGACCACTGGGCACTTGCTTTTACTGCTCTGTTCTAAATGGCATCAGACATCATTGTTACTTTATTTAGCATGTTTGTATTTATTCCATTAACTGTATTTTCAGTTCTAAGCTATAAAGCATGGGTACTACTGTAATCTTTGGGGACATCCCTGAGTAGTGGAACTGAAACCTAATTGTAAAGAACACACTGGGCCTTTTGTATCTGGAAATTCATAATTAAGCAGCTGCCCCACTTTCCTTATTATGGCTTAAACTGTTATTTTTCCACAATAGACATGCATCCTACCTAAACTGACCATTTTCTCTGGGCCTCAAAGTGGGACATTGGGCATGGCAAAGGGTGTGATTTGGACCAGGGCTATTCATGAACCTTTTAAGGAACATACTGAATTTAATCATTCATTTTTTTTAAATGACTGATCAAACTTTAAATGTAACTTTAATTAAAAATAAAACTTTAATGAAAACATTATTAACCTTAAATTTTAATCAATAGTGAAATAGGATGCAGCGCAGTGTGAACCACCCTAGGTTGCCAGTATTCACTCACCCTTCTGAGGCCCAATGGCGCATGCGTGGGCTCACAGAGACTGCGCTGATTGTTTACAGTGGCGAGCATGAGCGACCGCATCCCCAGCATTCTCTGGGCTGTGCTATTCAGATGGGCTGGGGAGGGAGCGTGCGCACCTCTGGAAATGCGGTCGCTCTCACTCCCTATTGAAGCCTATCATAGTCGAAATGCCGAATGACATACTGTATGCATGGCAAACAGCTGTGATTTGACGAGAGACCGCACATGTGCCGTTGGACTGGGAAGAGGTGATTACCTGCAATCTTGGTGGCTTCACACAGTGGGTATCCAAATTTGGCATGCCCGCAGAGCAGGGAACAAAACCCAGGAGAGTCAAAATCACGGGTTTTGTTCTAAGGCTGGGTCAACTGTGCCCAGACATTTTTTTTTGGATTGACTGTGGGAGTGTGTGGCGGTGGGTGATGTGTACAACAGGTATCCCCAGAGGTCGCCGATAGAATGACATCTGGTCAGTTTATTACCTGGTTTAAACATTTCTATTTGTAATAGGCATATTACTATGATTGTCAATTCATACTTTATTATAGCCACTAGGTGGCAGCATATTGCTGATAAGTTAAAAGAAAACTCCTATTTTTGTCTGGTTTTTGGTGTTCTGCCTTATTGTTTTCCTCTTTAGGAATGTAAAATAATCATTTGTGTTAGGATTGTGTCCCCAGACCTGTGATTTACTTATCAGCATACTGTTTCCATAATTCTCATATTCCTGTGGCTTTCTTTTGCCATTGTTTAATGGATTGCGGCATTTTTCATCTTTCTGGTGGCTATAGCGCCAGTTTAGGAGTGGCTGCATCTTTTTTGGCACTGCTATCATATTTACAATGGCCTGTAATGGCCTGTGTCAGCACCTGTTGGACCCAACTGCGATTATCCCGCCTACAGCGACACTATAAACCACAGCACCTAGCACTGCGAACTATACAGCGCTAGTGTTAAATAAGACGCTAGCTGGCGGCCACATCGGCGCTTCCTCCTTTTGGTTTCCTAAATCGCACACCGAGTGCTGCTGAGGCAAACATAGTGGCGTGAAATGTCCCTTGCTTATAAAAACATTTGGGATTTTAATATAGGTGCTCATTAGGGACTTTATGCTCTGCACTGTTTTGGACAGAATCAAGTCAAAAATCCAGAGCGCCGGTGATAGTGCCAAGTAGTGTCCCATCTATCAACAGTTCCGGAAATGGGATGAGTGCCGACACTGAGTTCCCTACAGTGCCAGATAGAACCACGCACTAACCCTGCACTGTGTGGCCTTCTCCCATACATTTCAATAGGCTGGAATGGTTATAATTATTTCAGCATTTTTTTTTTTAGGGTGCTGGTGCATGTGCCACTGGATCTAGAGATGAGCGAACTTTTGAAAAATTCGATTCGGCTGGTTCGCCGAATTTTCCGACAAAATTTGTTTCGGTCCGAATTTTTTCGCGACAAATCGTTATTAAAAACGGCTATTTCTGAGCCTCCTAGAGCCTCAATAGGGTTGTAAACCATTCTGCCTTGCTGTAACACGCATAGGATGCGTGCTGGGTTAGTTAAATAATACTGTAAATAAATATCACATGCAGATCAGAGGCATCGCTAATAGAATCGCAGAGCGGCACAATTGCAGAGAGTTGAAGTGGCATCACTATGAGGGGCAGGAGCCCAAACATTGCTTTAAAGAGACACTGGAGTTGGCTGCAGGAGGCCGAAAATTGGATGAATCACACCCTGGAGTTGCAAGCAGCAGCAGGAGCACAAACATTGCTTTAAAGAGACACTGCAGTTGGCTGCAGGAGCCCAAAAATTGGATGAATCACACCCTGGAGTTGCAAGCAGCAGCAGGAGCACAAACATTGCTTTAAAGAGACACTGGAGTTGGCTGCAGGAGGCCAAAGATTGGATGAATCACACCCTGGAGTTGCAAGCAGCAGCAGCCCAAACATTGGCTGAAAGAGACACTGGAGTTGGCAGCAGGACCCCAAAATTGGATGAATCACACCCTGGAGTTGCAAGCAGCAGCAGGAGCCCAAACATAGCTTGCAAGAGACACTGGAGTTGGCAGCAGGAGCCCAAAAATTGGATGAATCACACCCTGGAGTTGCAAGCAGCAGCAGGAGCCCAAACATTGGCTGAAAGAGACACTGGAGTTGGCAGCAGGAGCCCAAAAATTGGATGAATCACACCCTGGAGTTGCAAGCAGCAGCAGGAGCACAAACATTGCTTTAAAGAGACACTGGAGTTGGCTGCAGGAGGCCAAAGATTGGATGAATCACACCCTGGAGTTGCAAGCAGCAGCAGCCCAAACATTGGCTGAAAGAGACACTGGAGTTGGCAGCAGGACCCCAAAATTGGATGAATCACACCCTGGAGTTGCAAGCAGCAGCAGGAGCCCAAACATAGCTTGCAAGAGACACTGGAGTTGGCAGCAGGAGCCCAAAAATTGGATGAATCACACCCTGGAGTTGCAAGCAGCAGCAGGAGCCCAAACATTGGCTGAAAGAGACACTGGAGTTGGCAGCAGGAGCCCAAAAATTGGTTGAATCACACCCTGGAGTTGCAAGCAGCAGCAAGAGCCCAAACATTACTTTAAAGAGACACTGGAGTTGACAGCAGGAGCCCAAAAATTAACTGACACACCCTGGAGTTGGCAGCAGCAGCAGCAGGAACCTAGAAATTGGCTGGGAGGCACCCTGAAGTTGGCAGCAGCAGGAGCACATACATTAGCTGGAAGGCACACCCTGGAGTTGGCAGCAGCATAAGCAGGAGCCCAAACATTGCTTGAAAGACACCCTGGAGTTGGCAGCAGCAGCAGGAGGCCAAAAATTGGCTGAGAGAGACACTGGAGTTGGCAACAGGGACCCAAAAATTGGATGAATCACACCCTGGAGTTGCAAGCAGCAGCAGGAGCCCGAACATTACTTTAAAGAGACACTGGAGTTGGCAGCAGGAGCCCAAAAATTGGATGAATCACACCCTGGAGTTGCAAGCAGCAGCAGGAGCCCGAACATTACTTTAAAGAGACACTGGAGTTGGCAGCAGGAGCCCAAAAATTGGATGAATCACACCCTGGAGTTGCAAGCAGCAGCAGCAGTAGCCCAAACATTACTTTAAAGAGACACTGGAGTTGGCAACAGGAGCCCAAAATTTGGATGAATCACACCCTGGAGTTGCAAGCAGCAGCAGGAGCCCGAACATTACTTTAAAGAGACACTGGAGTTGGCAGCAGGAGCCCAAAAATTGACTGACACACCCTGGAGTTGGCAGCAGCAGCAGGGACCTAGATATTGGCTGGAAGGCACCCTGAAGTTGGCAGCAGCAGGAGCACATACATTAGCTGGAAGGCACACCCTGGAGTTGGCAGCAGCATAAGCAGGAGCCCAAACATTGCTTGAAAGACACCCTGGAGTTGGCAGCAGCAGCAGCAGGAGGCCAAAAATTGGCTGAGAGAGACACTGGAGTTGGCAGCAGGAGCCCAAAAATTGGATGAATCCCACCCTGGAGTGGCAATCAGCAGCAGGAGCCCGAACATTACTTTAAAGAGACACTGGAGTTGGCAGCAGGAGCCCAAAAATTGGATGAATCACACCCTGGAGTTGCAAGCAGCAGCAGGAGCCCGAACATTACTTTAAAGAGACACTGGGGTTGGCTTCAGGAGCCCAAAAATTGGATGAATCACACCCTGAAGTTGCAAGCAGCAGTAGCCCAAACATTACTTTAAAGAGACACTGGAGTTGGCAGCAGGAGCCCAAAAATTGGATGAATCACACCCTGGAGTTGCAAGCAGCAGCAGCAGGAAACTAGAAATTGGCTGGAAGGCACCCTGAAGTTGGCAGCAGCAGGAGCACATACATTAGCTGGAAGGCACACCCTGGAGTTGGCAGCAGCATAAGCAGGAGCCTAAACATTGCTTGAAAGACACCCTGGAGTTGGCAGCAGCGGGAGGCCAAAAATTGGCTGAGAGAGACACTGGAGTTGGCAGCAGGAGCCCAAAAATTGGATGAATCACACCCTGGAGTTGCAAGCAGCAGCAGCAGGAGCCCGATCATTACTTTAAAGAGACACTGGAGTTGGCTTCAGGAGCCCAAAAATTGGATGAATCACACCCTGGAGTTGCAAGCAGCAGCAGCAGGAGGCCAAACATTGGCTGAAAGGCACACCCTGAAGTTTGCATCAGCAGGAGGCCAAAAATTGGTTGGAAGGCACACCCTGAAGTTGGCATCAGCAGGAGCCCAAAAATTGGCCTAAAGACATAAATATGTTTTGCACCATTTGAAAAGTGTAAAACGTGGCACCATGCTGAATCTAGTCGCATGCATCAGGCATTGGTGGGTGGAAATCCTGGCTGATCCATCCCTGATTCATTTTGACAAAGGTGAGTCTCTCCACATTTTTAGTTGACAGACGAGTTCTCCTCGCCGTAACTATGGCCCCCGCCGCACTAAACGCCCGCTCAGATGGCACGCTACTTGCCGGGCAGGACAGCTTTTTCAGGGCAAACTCTGTTAGTTGCGGCCACAAATCAAGTTTGGCTGCCCAGAAGTCCAGCGGATCCTCAAGGTGGGTTGGCATGGTCATGTCAAAGTATGACATGACCTGCTGGTTCAGGTCCTGCTCCAGGTCTTCCTGCTGCTCATGAGTAGCCTCACAATGCGGGTGTAGAAAGCTACTCATTAGCGTCTGAAGACTGAGGCTGCTGCTGATGGAGCTGCTGCTGCTGCTCCTGCCAACCCCCCCAGCAGCCATTGCAGTGGAAGGTGAGCGCAGAGGTCCCCTCGAGTCAGACCTGCGAGAGTATGGGCCATGGCGCAGATAGGCATCGGCCAACTGCCTACGTAGAATGTCTTTGTAGTAGTTCAGTTTGTCCTCCCTCTCGGTGGGTTTAAAAAATGCCCCCATTTTGTGCCGGAAGCGAGGCTCAAGGACAGGCTCAAGGACTGGCCCACCTTCTGTTCAACAAAAGTGTCCAGCGCTGGTACTGCCTTCTTGGCAAAGAAATGACGGCTTGGGACTCTCCACCTCGGCTCGGCACAAGCCATCAGTTCTCTGAAAGGTGCAGAGTCCACCACCTGAAAAGGGAGCGACTGCAGCACCAGCAACTTGGACAGGAGCACATTCAGCTTCTGTGCCATAGGATGAGTGGGCGCATACTGCTGTCTCTTGGACATGGCTTCGCTGATCGATTGCTGGCGGGATGCATGACTTGGAAGAGGAGAAGCAGGAGCGACAGAGGATGGGTATGACGCACAGCTGCCTTCGGCTGAGGTGCTGGAGCCGTGGCTGGCAGAAATTGGGAGCGGCGTGCCACTTGGTGAGGAAGCAGACTGGACCACCCCTTGGGAGCCTCGGTTATCCCAGGTCGCTTTATGGTGACGCAGGGCTGTGGTGCCAACATTTGGGCCCTGGCCACGCTTCACCTTTTGCCTACATATCTTGCATGTGGCCATGTTACCCTCCTGCGGATGCTTCAGGAAAAACTGCCACACTGCCGAGTAGCTACTTTTCCCACCAACAGGCCTCACTGATTTGCTGCTATTGTCGCCAACTCCGGGAACCACTGCCCCACTACCTCCCGATAAGGTAGCCTGCCGCGCAGCAGGTGCTCTACCCCGGCCCGGCCCCGTTTGGCTCCAGGCTTTACAATTGTGCCCCCATGCTGCCTGCCAACCATGCTGCTAACACCTTGCTGCCTGAGCTGCTAACTCCGGGGCAACCTGCGCCCCTCTTCTCCTGATGATAACGATGAAGCCCCTTCATCACCCGGCTCCCAAGTGCGATCGGCTTCATCATCATCATCACCGAGTTGTGGCTGTACGTCACTGATGTTCGTGGATTCGTCAACAGTGTCTGGCGCAGGAGCTGGAACGCTCGCAACACCCACGACACTGTCCACATCACTATTTGTCTGCCTAGCTAAAGAAGCCACCTCCATTTCTTGGCTGGGCAGTAGCTGCTGACTGTCCTCTATCTGATCGTCCTCCTCACTAAAAAGTGGAGCTGAACCCAAAGCATAGGATACGTCGCTGGGGGAGGGAACGGCGTAGGACAGAGGCAATGGGAGGACAGGGACTGCTCTCGGGGCATGCCAACTCAGGGTTGTGTCAGAGGAACCTACCGACCCTAGACTGGGGGTCTCAGACGTAACTTGTGATGATGTTGATGAGCGCGTTAACCAATCTACCACGGCAGATGCGTTACTGGTGGAGACACGACCGCTAGCAGATGCTGGCAGATCAGGTCTCTCACCGTGACTCCTGCTGCCACTCGCCCCTAGTCTGCTGCGACCTCTGCCTGCTGAATCTTGGCCTCTGCCACTCCTCTTTGAACATCCTGGCACTTGTCTGCCTGACATTTTTATGTATTTGCTTATTTTGTATAAACAGATAGGGTTCAAGGTGCAGCTTTGGGTTGCCCTGTGGCCTGGTTTATTAAAAGCAGTCAAAAACAAGTGCAAACTGAAGTAGCTTAATAAAGCAGCTGATGCTGATCAACGCTTATGTTGTATAACAGATAGGGTGCAAGGTGCAGCTTTGGGGTGCCCTGCGGCCTGATTTATTAAAAGCAGTCAAAAACAAGTGCAAACTGAAGTAGCTTAATAAAGCAGCTGATGCTGATCAACGCTTATGTTGTATAACAGATAGGGTGCAAGGTGCAGCTTTGGGGTGCCCTGCGGCCTGGTTTATTAAAAGCAGTCAAAAACAAGTGCAAACTGAAGTAGCTTAATAAAGCAGCTGATGCTGATCAACGCTTATGTTGTATAACAGATAGGGTTAAAATAGCATGTGCCTTGGGAAAAAATCCTTAATTTCATTCCGATCAATCCAAAGGTCAATGCCCCCAACAAAAATAGTGTTCGGCAAAAGTTTTCCTTCTGGAAGGACGTAACCTTTAGTTTAAATGGTTGTGGTAGGTTATATTACAAATCGGGATACCCCAGGCAGCAGTGTCATTGAAAGAGACAGATTGTAATGCAGACCATACGCAAGCATAGAAACTCAGGCTGCAACAGGCCTCTTTAGTTTACATGGTTGGGGTAGGTTATCTTACAAATTGGGATACCCCACTGTATATGAAACCGAATATAATGCACACCCAAAAGTGGACAATCAGCCTCCAAGAGGCCTGCTTAGTTTAAATAAGAGAGCTGCTTAGCTTAAATAAGAGAGCTGCTTAGTGTAAATAAGAGGCCTGCTTAGTTTAAATAAGAGAGCTGCTTAGTGTAAATAAGAGAGGTAGGTTATGTTATGTTACAGAATGGGATACCCCCAAGCAGGCTTTAGAACAGTATATATGCACAGCAACAGTGGATAAGCAGGCTCCAACAGGCCAATTTACTTTAAATAAGTGTGTAGCTTAGTGAAGATCAAGAGGGGTATGGTATGTTACAGAATGGGATGCCCCCACAGCAGACCTGAGATCAGTATATATGCACAGTAAAAGTGTCTAAGCAGGCTGCAACAGGCCACATTACTTTAAATAAGTGTGCAGCTTAGTGAAGATCAAGAGGGGTATGGTATGTTACAGAATGGGAAGCCCCCACAGCAGACCTGAGATCAGTATATATGCACAGCAACAGTGGATAAGCAGGCTCCAACAGGCCAAATTACTTTAAATAAGTGTGCAGCTTAGTGAAGATCAAGAGGGGTATGGTATGTTACAGAATGGGATGCCCCCACAGCAGACCTGAGATCAGTATATATGCACAGTAAAAGTGTCTAAGCAGGCTCCAACAGGCCAAATTACTTTAAATAAGTGTGCAGCTTAGTGAAGATCAAGAGGGGCATGGTATGTTACAGAATGGGATACCCCCAAGCAGGCTTTAGAACAGTATATATG
The DNA here is from genome assembly GCA_027917425.1 of Gastrophryne carolinensis. Taxonomy (NCBI): domain Eukaryota; kingdom Metazoa; phylum Chordata; class Amphibia; order Anura; family Microhylidae; genus Gastrophryne; species Gastrophryne carolinensis. The sequence continues at coordinate 54,575,165 of CM051244.1, forward strand.
CACAGCAACAGTGGATAAACAGGCTCCAACAGGCCAAATTACTTTAAATAAGTGTGCAGCTTAGTGAAGATCAAGAGGGGTATGGTATGTTACAGAATGGGATGCCCCCACAGCAGACCTGAGATCAGTATATATGCACAGTAAAAGTGTCTAAGCAGGCTGCAACAGGCCAAATTACTTTAAATAAGTGTGCAGCTTAGTGAAGATCAAGAGGGGTATGGTATGTTACAGAATGGGATGCCCCCACAGCAGACCTGAGATCAGTATATATGCACAGTAAAAGTGTCTAAGCAGGCTCCAACAGGCCAAATTACTTTAAATAAGTATGCAGCTTAGTGAAGATCAAGAGGGCTATGGTATGTTACAGAATGGGATGCCCCCACAGCAGACCTGAGATCAGTATATATGTACAGTAAAAGTGTCTAAGCAGGCTGCAACAGGCCAAATTACTTTAAATAAGTGTGCAGCTTAGTGAAGATCAAGAGGGGTATGGTATGTTACAGAATGGGATGCCCCCACAGCAGACCTGAGATCAGTATATATGCACATTAAAAGTGTCTAAGCAGGCTCCAACAGGCCAAATTACTTTAAATAAGTGTGCAGCTTAGTGAAGATCAAGAGGGGTATGGTATGTTACAGAATGGGATGCCCCCACAGCAGACCTGAGATCAGTATATATGCACAGTAAAAGTGTCTAAGCAGGCTCCAACAGGCCAAATTACGTTAAATAAGTGTGCAGCTTAGTGAAGATCAAGAGGGGTATGGTATGTTACAGAATGGGATGCCCCCACAGCAGACCTGAGATCAGTATATATGCACAGTAAAAGTGTCTAAGCAGGCTCCAACAGGCCAAATTACTTTAAATAAGTGTGCAGCTTAGTGAAGATCAAGAGGGGTATGGTATGTTACAGAATGGGATGCCCCCACAGCAGACCTGAGATCAGTATATATGCACATTAAAAGTGTCTAAGCAGGCTCCAACAGGCCAAATTACTTTAAATAAGTGTGCAGCTTAGTGAAGATCAAGAGGGGTATGGTATGTTACAGAATGGGATGCCCCCACAGCAGACCTGAGATCAGTATATATGCACAGGCCAAATTACTTTAAATAAGTGTGCAGCTTAGAGGAAATACAGAGGCTAATGAGATCTTACAAAATGGTAATGTTCCCACAGCAGACTTGAGATCAGTTCAGTATATATGCACATCAAAAGTGTATAAGCAGCCTGAAACAGCTAACAAAGCCAGTCAGCCAGCCAGTAACACTCAGGCTGGATGAAAAAAAAAAAAATCTCCCTGTCACTGCCTCCGATTTTTCCTAACTTTCCCTGCTTCTCGCTGACTTCCTGCCTGTCTCCTGCCTGTCCCTGGCTGTCCCTGGCTCTCTAACTGTCTCTCCCTGAATACAGCAGTGTCCTGTCTCTCACGAATGCAATAGAGAAATGAACAAAAGCAAGATGTCCGCCGCCTTATATAGCGCTGTGACGTCACCGGGCTTGCTGGCTGCTGATAGGCTGCATGTGACTGCCCCAGCATGCACTGCATGCATGTTCGTCCGGATCGATTCGCTCATCCCTAACTGGATCCCTGGACTGTTTGAGAATATATTCCTAAAAAATAAAAAATGGGGATTACAACAGGGGGGCTGTGTGCCTAGAATCCTGTTTTTTAGCACCCCAGCGAGCGCTATGTATTTTTTTCATAAATTGGTACAACTTGAGGTGCTCCCGCTAGGTGTCGCCGGTGCATAGGCATATACTGTATTGGGCATTATGTAGGCCTTTTTAAAGCAGCCCAAAACCACTTGCCCCCAAGGCACCCCAATTTTGGATGCCCCCCTTGTGTGATCCCCCAGGTTGCCCACTAATATCCACTCAACCATTCACAAATGCCCAACGTGGATGCAAGCCCAGGTATTTCAATGGAGCTGGAATGGATATAATTAATTTGGCATTTATATTTTTTTCATTTTCTTTTAGGGCTGGTGCATGTGCCATGGGATCTCTGGGCTATTGGGGTTTATATTTGGATTTTTTGCACTTTTGTGTTGTGCTGCAAACTTGTGATTTGGGCAGTGAGAGATCTGTGCTGTGTCTTTCAAGTTTCCCCAATGCAATTCACATTTTTTTTTTAAAAAAGCTACCCTGATCCTATAATTAAAAAAATGGGGATTATAACAGGCACTATGTGCTTGGAATCACGTTTTTTAGCATCCCTGTGAGCGCTATGTATCTTTTTCTTAAATTTGTACAGCTTCCCGCCTTCACCTTTTTTAATAAATTACCCTCCATGCATCTATTATAGATAGTATACATTGTTTTGGGCATTATCTAGGCCTTTTTGAAGCAGCCCAAAACCACTTGCCCCTGGGGCACAGCAATTTTAGATGCCCTGCTGTGTGTTCATCCAGGTCGCCCACTAATACCCACTTGTCATTCGGCTCCACTCGTCGGTTTCAGCTAAGAAACAGCTCAGGGGCAAATGTAGGCAAAGCAGCTAAGAGGTGCCAAGCATGCCAGTGGCCACATTTCCACTAGCTTCTAACAGGGTGCGTGCCCACGTCGACCACTCACAAATGCCTGACGCGGGCGCAAGCCCAGGTATTGTGCGCCACATGCAGGTAGGTTTTACAGGGGACTCTAAGAGGGGGGTCTCAAAGAGACGGAACAACCCAAATCTGGATACCCCGGGAAGAGGGAATCAGGCTATAGTCTATAAGACTCCATGGCGACCTGTTGATGGGTTTTGATCCACTTTAAGTCCCTATGTTAATACTTACTATTTCTTTAATGCAGTATAATTTCTAAGCACTCATTGAAAATGATTATGTAGATTAAAATTTCACATGAATGAAAAGCACACTCCTCCAGCATGTTGGAATAATTAAAAAAAATAATAAGGAGGTCATATTTACACAGTAGCGCACACAGGATTTTGCCCTGGGGGGATCCAGTTTGGTCAGGGGGTCATGGTCCTGAAAAAGCTGAGTCCTGGAAAAGGTGTGGCGCCTCACGAGAAGCTTTTTTTAAATGGGAAAGAGGAGGTAGAGGATAGATGTGCAATGCAGAAATTATTTTGTGATTTAGCCATGCCCATGCCACACCCCTAATTCTAAGGTGATCTGCAAATGGCTGCACACTATGCCATTTGATAGTCCCTTTGTAGACAGAGCATCAGAAATGGCAGGATCACAAATAGCAGTAGGGGGGCAAATTTGGTGCATTTACGGTTTCTACGGGCCAAGACCTCTGGGTGAGGGAGGGGTCCTGGTCTGCAGTGAGCTTAAAGACTCAAAATTGCCTAGTTTCAGGGCTGGATTAAGTGTAGTGGAGGCCACTGGGCAGAAAATCTGATGGAGGCCCTTGATGCAGTATTTTTGTTTTTCTGAAGTCTAGTGTCTTCAGTACCCCATCCTTACATGGGCAGGCAGTTGCGTGCGCAAAGGGGGGAAGCCACTCTGTGCACTTTGTGCGGCGCTGCCCATGCCTGGGTGACGGTTATGAATTATGTAAGAGGTAATGCTTTTTTTTGTCCTGCGGTCCTGCAAAATCCTGGTACTGTTGCTCACAAGTACCGCAGTGGTACACTTCCAAGTAACGGATCTCCGGGGCTTACAATCCACTGGAGGTTTAGTTGAATAGGGGAGAACCTCAGACATACATCCCTTCAAGGGCATGGGGGTTGGGGCCAACCCGACCAAGCGGTGGCACCGCAAATTCCCAGTATCATTGCTTGTGGGTGCCAAGGTGGTACACCTCTGTGTGTCAGACCTTTGGACCTGGGGGGCTAACAACCTACTGGAGGTGTTGTTGGAAAGGGGAGAACCTCAGGTATATATTCCTGCAAGGGCATGTGGATTAGGGCTGACAGAACCAAGTGGCAGTACCGCAAAATCCTGGTACTGTTGCTTGCGGGCACCATGCTACACTTCTGAGTGCCAGATTTCCGGACCTAGGGGTGTTAACAACCCAATGGAGTGGTCATTGGAAAGGGGAGAACCTCTGGTATACACGCACAAAAGAACATGTGGATCGGGACAGCCAGACCAAGCGGCAGCACCGCAAAAGTCCCAGTACTGTTGCTCACGGGTGCTGGGGTTGTACACTTCTGAGTGTCGGATCTCCAGATCTAGGTCGTTTTACAACCCATTGGAGAGGGGAGAACCTCCGACATAAACTCCTACAAGGGCATGGGAATTGGGGCCAACCGGACCAATCAGTGGCATCGCAAAATCCTGGTACCATTTCTCGTGGGTGCCAAGATGGTACATTTCCATGTGTCTGATCTCTAGACCTAGGTGGGCTAACGACCCACTGGATGTATCCTTGGAAAAGACAGGACTGCTGATTGTATAAGATACGTTGGAAAGTGTTACAATTTTTCATAGTGATAACCTTTGTATCACATCTCAAACCTTTATCCTTGATTTAAAGCTTAAATACAATTCACGTTTTTCAGATTTTCATGTATATGATGTGCATCTGTGATCCCCCTTTTGTTGTATATATATGTACTGATGGTTTCCTTTATGCAGAAAGTTTATTAAAACTTTATCATGGCACCAGTTATATTTAACTTTTTTTCTTTTTATAAAAAAAGTCACACATCACTGTCCTTCTGGGGATGAGGGGTTGTCCATATGAGCGTGTAGACACTTTGATAATTGATATATTCTAATTATAAATGTGTTTTGTGATTTCTTTTTGATCAGGTCATGCTTGCAAAGTCAAGAGAAGGGAATAACCTGTATGCAGTGAAGGTATTGAAGAAGGACGTTATTCTTCAGGATGATGATGTGGAGTGCACAATGACAGAAAAGCGCATCCTGTCTCTGGCGTGTAGCCACCCTTTCCTGACACAGCTCTTCTGCTGCTTCCAGACTCCGGTGAGAACCCCTAACTACTACCACCACCATCTCATACAGTTAATAACTGATCGCCATTAGTGTTGGGCGAACCCGAACTGCAAAGTTCAAGTTCGTATCGAACTTTTGCAAGTTTGGGTTCCTAAACCTGAACACGGACTTCAGCTGAGCAGCCCATCAACCAGCCTTGCCTAAAGTGTGTAGAAGCAGGAAGCTGCTGTGCAACTTACCTGAGCCCCTTGATCCCTTAGGCGGTCGCGGGTTCAAGTTCGGGTCAAGTTCAGTCCCCGAACCAAATTTTTTCCCAAATTTCGTCCGAACCTGTACCAGTTTGCCCAACATAAATCACTATACATTGAAGAGAAGTTTTTACTTAACAGGAAGTGGCCATCTTGTCTCTCTAGTTTAAATTATACACCATAGAAACATTACAATATGACTGACTGCATAGGTACCCACCTGCTTATTATGGCAAACCAAAATCAATCACAAATGGGGGGTGGGGGTTACAAAAGAGATTAGACTTCCAATTTAAGTATTGTATTCACCCACAATAATGTGTCTATTTCAACAGATATATATATATAAAGCAAGGCAGCATTCCCCAATAAATAAATGTGTCGATTCAGCACGAGGTGCAAAAGTGCACTTTGGAGTAGAAAGTGTCCTTTAGGTCAAAATATTAAACATATATGTGCTTTTCAGAGCTTCTTTTGAATTGGACCCCATGATAGAGGGGCCATTGCTAATTATTTGGTGAAACAAGTTTAACTTTGGTGTGATTATGGGTGTGAATTGAGCTTTTTTACTAAAGTGGAACAAAACTGGACCTAGCGTCTCTCATGCTCTTACTTCTTTTGAAAAATTTGAAAAAAGACCTGGGATTCAGCACAGCCACAGTTAAGAAAAAGTGTGCTGGTCTTAGAGGGACCTATAGACACAGTAGTGTCAAAACCAACAACCAAGATTCAGAGGGCCACCAGACTGGCCCATAGGTCCCAAGAAGCAGACCGCACAACCACCAATGTAAAATGTATATTAGCCTTTAATTAATACATGACCAGATATTAATTACACATAACATAACCACATACAGTACAAATAATTTAAAAACATGTAAGATAACTGTCGAGATCAGGGTAAATCAGACTAATTCATAAGCATATATATTGCACAATGCCCTACCTCCTAACTAGAAATAGATGGTGGGTACTAATAGACCCAAATAACCATATAATATCTTAATACCTTATAATGTAAATATAAAGTGCATACGTGACAAATATACAAACTGCAAAAATTAATATAGAAATTAATAAGGCTTCAATAGCCAAACACACGTGATACTATTTAAAAACAAGAAAAATACTGACAGTACTGAATACATAAGCCATAAAGTGCAAACAGTGCTAGAATTATAGTGCAAAGCTATATGATAACTGGAGCGATAGTAGGAGCATGGGCAATAATTTAAAGTAATATCACCGTATCATCTCAAGTCCCACCCAGCCTCCTCCTAGCAAGCACTTTCGCTCCCGGTGCCACCCTACCCATTATGCTGATTAATATGACGCATCACAGCTCCAAGGGCTAAACTGTAATCCTTAAAGTGGACCAACAACCAGGATTTTGACTATCCTGGGTATTGGTCCACTTCCGCGGGGCACCCGGAATGCTACACAGCCTATGGGGGGGCGCCCGATCATGGGTGCCCCGCTGTGTGAAACCCCCCAGAAAGCCCCGAAAACTCACCTGACCCCGCTCCCACGTGACTCGCTCGTCCAATCGCCGCCGACGGACAAGGAGAGGCAGCGCCGGACAAGCTGTGCGCAGGCCGCCGCCACCTCCCGCGCGTCCCTCTTACAGGGAGCGCGCCCGCACCGGCCATTCACAAAACGGCCGGCGTGGGAGCGCGCCCTGCTAGAGGGACGCGCGGGAGGCGGAGGCGGCCTGCGTATGCGCCGCTGGACCGAGGATCAGGTAGGATTTTCGGGGATCTGGGGGGTTTCACACAGCGGGGGTGCCCCGCAGTCAGGGAGCTTATCGGTCCGGGAATCTTATAGATTCCCGGGCCGATCAGGGGAGGGTGTTGGTCCACTTTAATATCTCGGCCATTTCTTCTTCAACTTAAAAATGGAAAACGGTTCAGGACAGTGCCAAATGTAGCTCGACACAATGGGCTAACAATTGCCTTTGCCTGAAATATCACTTTAATTTCTTCCCCAAAGCATGACCCTCAGTAAAAGTAAATAGTACTTTTGTCTCCAAAACAATTCAGCCGCAGGTATAAAAATAGCACTTTTTACTCTGCACATTTTGCACTTAGTTCCAAATCCAACCCCATAAAATCTTGTTTTTTCTTATCCATAATGGTCAGCAGGGGGTGCTGTTGTATTGCAATCTATCTGTTTATAGAATCCTATGTTTAAACCTGCAAAAACAAACTTACATGGACTTTCTATAAGTATACAGTATTTGTTTCTAACTTAAAGTGGACCTTCACCCTGAATAAGAGTCTATCTTATATGTTTCCCACACCCTGTACACACAGATTGCTCACATTAAAAATCATCCTACCTGCATCTACTGCATGTTATGAGCACATTAAAAATCATCCTACCTGCATCTATTGCATTTTATGAGCCTTTAAACATCCAAGATGGTGGCTCATGGGGCATCGGGCAGCCTGCAAACAGGAAGTGGCCTCTCACTCTGCATTCTGGGATTGCTGTTCTTTTTCCTGACCCCAGCTCTGCTCTGTCTTGGTAAAGCACAGCAAGAACCCACCCCCTGTACTTTATCCTACTCTCCTCTCCTGAGTCCTGAACAGAGTTGCAGCTCGGTGGAGGAAAGAATAATAAATGACTAAAAACTTAAAATATATTAATTTTAGATGCTGGGGATTAGTTTTATTAAGGGTTAGGGCTTTTCATTAAATCATGCTGAAGGTCCGGTTTAAAGAAGAACAACGCACATGAATTTCATGGCTAGAGGTGAACAGGGATGTGGAAGGAGCGAAGGGGGGTTGTGGGGGTTTCACACAGCGGGGCATCCCAATTCGGAGTGCCCCAAGGACTGGAACTTGAGAGGCCCTGGAGTCTTTTAGACTGTTGGACCTCCAATGTTCCTTTTTAAATTTGACCGAAACCCAGGATTTTTACTATCCTGGGTTTTGGTCCTTCCCCCTGTGTGGAACCCCCCAGATCGCCGATGCCAACTCACCTCTTCCCGGTCCTACGGCATATGTGCAGCCACTCATCCAATGAGTACTCTCTGAGCCGCTGACGTCACATTGTCTAAGCCTTCGTCTAAGACCAGTGGCTCCGAGTGCGCTGGTGGGGCATGCCCCACTTCCCACTAACAGGGAGCGTGCCCGTGCCAGCCGTTCACAAATTCCTGGAGCGGGCACGCACCCTAGAGGGACAGTGGGGATGCGGCTGCCGCATGTGCCATTGGACCAGGAAACAAGGTAATTGTATGGGGCGACCTGGGGTGTTTCACACAGCGGGGCATCCCAGTTTTGGATGCCCGGGGGGGTTATAAATCGCCCCAGTCATCTTATAGATCCCAGGGCTGATCGGCGTGGGTTTTGGGTCCCACAGCAGTAGAATACTGTAACCCTCCTAGGAATCCCTCGGTGTGATGACCTTCTCTGCTAGGAATATTATATTATTGTAGGGACAAATGGCGAAAATGCACAGGAATTTTAGGGATTTTAAAGACCCAGCCAGGAGAGGGTCACTCACTTTGGGAAAAGTGTTTCTTTGGGAACAGCAGAGGTCTGCACCCTCCTTGGAAGTGTCGGTATAGAGGGTGTAGGTCCTCTGTAAAGTGTATTGGGTTTTTTAGTGTATACAACACAGATCCATCTGCAAGCAAGGCTCACATTAAAGGTTTAGTGCAGCTTCTGCTCCAGCCATGCTTTTCTATAGGGGAAGATATTTGGGGTTGGAGTCAGTTTCCTTGGTAAACAGCAAGCTCCGCGGCCACTTCATAATGAGGAGGGTCGGGTTGCTGTAGATTAGTTGTGTGCAGCAAAGATCAAGTGTGTTTCCAGCACGTTGCTGACAGCTATGAGCATGTGACGTTATTCTAATCTAAAGAAACCCAAGGACATGTTTGAAGGGATCACATCGGTCATTGGCTAGGAATGCCAAAATAGCCAACCTTGCCCCCGCTTGGTGCTGAATTAGTTTTAGCATGTGAGCCATTAGTGTATGTACTCCTCATCTCAGTAGGTGGTTTAAGGACTCGACACACGAGTATTACACACGAGGATTGTATTTATATTCTAGTGACACCGATGTAGCTCTTGCCAAAGGAAACTGAGCATGCTTTCTAGAGCATAGGGAATATATACATCTAAACTCAACTGATGGTGGTCAGTACTCAGCCCTCTACTATATGTGGCCTTTCTGGTTCTTTTCAAAACTTGAGCTTCTCTGAGAAGGTTTAGCATTACATTTCGAAGCATCTCTGTGGGTATTTCTTTCTTTTTATATAGAACCCCACCGTTCCTCTTTAAGTTAAACTATAATGATGAATGTTGAGAGGACCCCAATGCCCACTGACCTCACTGGTGCTCTTCTATATAAAAAGAAATACCCACAGAGATGCTTCATTGTCCAAGCAGGGGTTACATCTTACCATGCAGGTCCAATGTCTGTAGCTATGCCAACATCAATGTTTGTGCTCACTTTAAGCCTGCTTTCCAGGCTCTGTTTGGGAAGTAGAAGCTAATTTTCCTTGTCCTCACTAATATCTACATCTATGCTGGATGGACATCTGGCTGGCAAGTTAATTGAGCTGTGGTAAGGCCCTACATTTTCCCACTTCAGATGTCCAAGTGGAGCTGCAATATACTCATCTCAGGCCTTGATCTCACAGCACATGCACGGATCTGGCTCTGGCTGTGCACGCTTTGTGTGCATGGCAGACTTGTATGTCCTAATCAATGTGCATGTATTTTGAGGGTATCAGGGGTAAGGTACTGTGGCATGGAGCAGTAACCGTGGAGCTGTACGGCAGCACCTTGCGGAGGGGGCATACAAAAGCATTGGGTCTCCTTTAAGGTGGGTACAGACATTAACATTTTTTGGCCACCTCCAAGATGGCTGTTACCCTTTCCAGGCCACTGTAGTGTACAGTAATTGTCCAGCCTCAACTGTATTTCATATTATGCACAGACAGATGAATGGTTACTAACAGTCCAGCGTTTACTACCTTTTCTAAGCAGTAATTGAAATCCTCACTAGCAATCAAGCAACTGAATGTCTGTACCTACAATACAGCTACTGAATTTGCAGCAATTGGAGTGTCTGAGGCCGTCGGCTGCTTTAGGAACATGCAGACACCTCCGCGTTGGGGAGTTTCCTCTGTGGGGCAGAGTCTAAGGTTTCCTGTTGATTCATCTGTTTGCAGGCTCCATGTGTCGTATAACTGACACACACTTCCACACTGCCAGAGTACAGGATAAACACTTGATAATAGAATGTCCACGTGGCCAGAGCGGGATCTATACAGGAAACGTTATTTACACCTATATTATGTCACAGGCAAATAATACACAATAACCTTGATTCAGAGCCCCTTTTCACCCGTTCTCCAGTGAGAATTCCCATTCTCATCCATTTTTTCCCCCTTGTCTGATTCAGCAGAAAATTTTTGGGAGCGAGGATTTTTGGGTGAAATATTTTCCTTTTGTGTGATTTTTCTTTTGGTTGCAAGACCTAAAAAAAAATCACCCGAGTTTATGAGAATTTACACTGGCGAGTTTACTTTCTTACAAACGCGGGAGTTTCCACGGAGGCTCTGAATCAACCCCAATATGCTTCACTTCTAATGGTTGTGTACATCAGTGGCGTAATGAAATGTGAGCAGGCCGTCACGCTATGCTACTAACCCTTGATATTCGTAAAGCATTTGATACGGTAGCCTGGGACTACCTCCAATTCATATTGAAAAAATGGGGGCTTGGTCCCTCCTTCATCACATGGATTTCCTCGCTATACTCTAAGCCTGGTGCATTCGTTAGGTATTCAGGCTACTCCTCCAAGCAGTTCATTTTGGGCAGAGGCACTAGGCAAGGTTGTCCTCTCTCCCCCCACCTTTTTGTTCTCGTCATTGAGCCACTTTCTAAGTTAATTCAGGCTAACATTAATTTAGCGGGCATCTCTATTGGGGGATATGATCACAAGATTTCTTTATTTGCCGATGACATCTTGATGCTAGTATCTAACCCGGTCACATTCCTCCCAAATCTCTTTCAAACTCTGAATGACTTCTCCAAGATCTCTGGCCTCCAGATTAACACCTCAAAATCCCAAGCCCTCAATGTCTCCCTTCCTGACAGTACGCTGTCTGCACTAAAGGCCTCTTTTAACTTCTCATGGCAAGAGCGACACATCAAATATCTAGGCATCCACCTGACTGCAAATTATGATTCCCTCTATGCCGCTAACTATCCCGTTACACTTAGGGACCTCTGCGCCCTATTGTCTTCATGGGCCAAGCTGCATCTTTCATGGCTTGGCAGGATAGCTGCCGTAAATATGACATGGCTTCCCAAAATCCTCTATGCATTTCGGGTCTTGAAAGGTTCCGATTCCGACCGCTTGCCTAAAAGGTCTCCAATCCACTTTAAACTCCTTCATCTGGGGTCAGCAAAACCCTAGAGTTAACCGTATGACAATGTACAGAGCTAAACAACAGGGAGGACTTGGAGTCCCTAATATAGCACGTTATTATTCTGCATGTCAGATTGCGTAATTGGCTGCTATTCATGCTGGAGATGATAGACCATTATGGGTAGATATCGAGCAGGCCAGTTGTACCCCGACAGCCATTTCCAATGTCTTGTGGCTGCCCTCATCAGCTTACAAGGGCATTGACAACCCGGTTCTGAAGCACTCTCTCAGAGTCTGGAAAATTAACAGATCCAAAAGCCACCTCTCTTCCCCCCTGCCTCCCCTGCTATCGGTCTTGGGTAATCCTGAATTTCTCCCGGCCTTGCAGGAACCTGCCGCGTTTAGTTGGGGGAAATCACAAAACTTAACAAGGATTAAGGATCTCGTCTCTCATAGGGGAATTTTAACATTCCCCGAGCTTCAGTCCCTTAAAGACATCCCGACCAGGGAATACTTACGCTACCTACAAATATCCCACTATATTGCTACTAAGTCTAGAGCGGGGGCTACCCCAAGATCATCTTCACCATTTGAGTTTGCTTGTGGATCACAACCTCTAGGGAAGGGGATGATCGCCATGGTGTATAGGAAGCTGAACGATTTCGAGGAGACGCCCCTCCCAGCCTACACGAACAGGTGGGAAGCTGATCTTGTTGTAAGCATATTGCCTAGGGAATGGAAAATAGCCTGGCGGAACTCATTCTCATGGTTTTTGAACACGGGCGCCCAGGAGGTCAATACTAAAGTCTTACTCCGATGGTACTTAGTACCGGATAAGATCCACAGATTTTGCCCCTCCTATCCACCGGAGTGTTTTAGAGGTTGCCGCCTACAGGGATTATATATTCATATGTGGTGGGAGTGTAGGGTGGTCCGCCATTTCTGGGCTAAGGTTTATTATCTTATAAGGAAAGCTACAGGATTACACTTGTCCCCCTCACCTCAACTTGCCCTACTTAATTTGAAACCCTCCGGATGTACAAGGTCTCAATTTGAGCTAATTAGACACCTTCTTACAGCCGCTAAACTTATCATAGCACACTCTTGGAAGAAGAAGACGATCCCTAAGGGTAGCCTGGTACCTCGCATCAATGAAATTATGTTCTTTGAGAAGATGGCAGCCTCGATGCAAGGCGATCTTGCCCCCTTCCTGACCACATGGGAGGGTTGGATCACACACTTCCAACCTAAAAGCTTCGACCGCTCCCTCCTCACAACTATGTGATGTGTTGTACACATCTCGCGTCAGACGGTTGCTGGACACCCACCCCCAAACCTTTCCCTTTCCCTCGCTTTGTCACTCTATCTTCCTCACTCTAGACCCCCGCTCCTAACCTTCCGCTCTCCTTTCTTAGGTACGTGGTAGTTTGCCACACGCATCTCATACCTTGCTTTTGGAGATATTGTTTCCAGTTCGTGTATGTGTCGATACCCCTTTGGATGTAATTACTTGTCCCACAAAATGCACAAAATGTAAAGTGTCAATAAAAATATTGATGAAAAAAAAGAAATGTGAGCAGGCCCCAGTGCGAGCATTGAGGGGCCCCATCATGGCTCATACAGTAATGTTTTTTCTGTCATTTTAAATTGGATACAACTAGACATCTAAAGACTAAACAGCAGTGACAAACAATGGTTATTTTTTCTGTACATGATGCAATGAGAGCACAAATATAAGAAATCAGGTGGAGAAACAACAATGATGGGGCCCCCTGACCTTATGAGCCTTGGTGCAGTCGCAACCTATGCACCCCCTACAGTTACACCCCTGGTGATGTTCCCCCCCTTAGGGACCTATATCGTGTAGCCAGGGGCGGACAGGCCATAGGAAGACCCCGGCATATGCTCGGTGGGCCCGCACTTCTCTGGGGCCATTTGAGCTGCTGGTTATTACACCCTCAATGAATTCCTATATCCCTAGTTGACTTCCAGCACATGGCCCAACTCTGTCTTCTGAGCCAAGAAACTCTAGCCCATGTTCTGACCCTCCCTGTCCACCCCTGTTACATTATCTACCCCTGCACTACAAAAGCTTGAGTACGTTCAAGTTGGCCATATCTACTCCTGCACCCTGCAATGCCATTGCTTCAGCCTTAGAGGACACTAACATACTACAAAAGCTTGAGTACCTTCAGGTTGGCCATATCTACCCCTGCACCCTGCAATGCTATAGCCTCAGCCTTGGAGGACACTAACAAACTACAAAAGATTGAGTACCTTCAGGTTGGCCATATCTACCCCTGCACCCTGCAATGCTATTGTTTCAGCCTTGGAGGCCACTAACACACTACAAAAGATTGAGTACCTTCAGGTTGGCCATATCTACCCCTACACCCTGCAATGCCATTGCTTCAGCCTTGGAGGCCACTAACACACTACAAAAGATTGAGTACCTTCAGGTTGGCCATATCTACCCCTGCACCCTGCAATGCTATTGCTTTAGCCTTGGAGGACACTAACACACTACAAAAGATTGAGTACCTTCAGGTTGGCCATATCTACAGCATAAACACAAAAAGGACCTGTGGTTAGTATAGGGCTGGCACTTACAAATAAAACTACACACTCAGGCTGCTTCCCGCAACACAAAAATACATTTATTGGAAAAAGCACATAAACATCTCAAAACACCCATCCCTCAATTTAAAAAGCTAGCATAGCTCGATAATAGATACGGGGGCCCCCCACACACCACTGCCACACCTCCTCATATTCACACACACCACCACACATCCCTAAGGTATTTGGGCTGGCCAGCCTCTGTGGAGCACTCTAATAGGTGGCTGCAACAACGGAGGGTGTAATCCTAAAGCGGACCTAAATCACAAATGCTGATCAACGTGCTGGGAAGGGCAAGAATACTGGGCATGAGGTAGCTTGTTAGCAGCAAAGTCCAGCTATATAATCGTAAAGTGCTTGGTGCTAATATATATCCAGTTCCTTATAGGATCCAAGAAAATTGCGTATGCACATGAAATATAGCAGTTCATCTAAACACACATTTGTTGAAGTTATACTGTGCCTTCATATTGCGCCTTCTCACGTCCTAGACACTCTGCACTGTAGGCTTAGGTTTGTGAAGTGACACTGGCCACATACATAAAACAAGTGAAATCCACGGGAGCCGCGCTGGGTCCGGCCGCGCCGATGCGTCAGGCCTCCGACCCCATCTCCCGCAGCTCTACCGTGTTACCTCTCCTGGGCAGCAGCCTCTTATGTAGCTTCACGCTTTACCGCGCTTTCCACCGTTCGGCATATAGTTTTAGCTGGCCAGCATGTGCGGTATGGAGGAAAGAGGAGGGGGCGTGGCCGGGCCTTCCGTCCACCAACGGCGTTTCGCCCCGCCCACCGGGGCTTCGTCAGGGTGGCTGCGGCCAATCACTGCCTGGCTTTTATCTTCAAGGACTTCCTGTGGCGTGGTTAACTCCCGCCTTCAATCTTAACCCTATAGGCTCAGACTCCTCTGATATTCCCCTGGGTAGATTGTCATTTTACATATCAGGATAGCCTTTCAAGCAGCGCTGGACGCCAACAATATATAGTAATCCACGTTCTATTAAAGATGTGTTTTTCGGTTCCTTATGGCAGATATTACTATATGTTACACAAGCACATTTAATGTCAAGTTGCAGCCGCAGCACTCTTCTTATCACTGTTACGCCTTATACATGTAGGGACAAAACACACATCCAGAGGCATCCACCACCAAGCGAGTCCACTTCACCCACACCCCCATATCCAGAGAGCACAAAGTAAGTATATATATATATATATATATATATATATCTCTATCCGAGGAAGGGACAAAGTGCGCCCTTGTAATAAATGTTGACCACTTCCTCATGTGGGTCATGCGCACACCATAAAGAGACTCATGAGGGAGGAAGAGTAGGGGGGAACTGGGGGGAAAAGGAAGAAAAAGAACAACAAGCAACATGGGGAGCTACGGAGCGGGCAGGGTAAAGGGCCAGAAGAATGCAAGACATATGGGAGAGAGGCCGTATAACACGAGATTCCAATCGTTATATATGGGGCATCCCACCTCATGGCTTCATTCCCCACCACATTTTCCTACTTACATCCCCATGGGTCATAGAAAGGCCCCGAGGCCCGTCTCAGTATTGAGGCCCCTGGGTGACATAGTCCCCAATTCAAAGATCAACCGTGCTTCTTCTTGCCTCAATCTTATGTCCCAAAAGCCCCGCCTCCCCTCCGTGCGTAGCTTAAAAATACCACACACCTTCATACCCATGGGATTACTATTTTGACACCCCAAAAAATGCTCCGCCACAGGGCTCTTCATATTAGCTTTTTTAATATCCCTGATATGCTCACCTATTCTTACCTTTAATTCACGCTTCGTTTTACCGACATATTTAGTTCCACACGGGCATGTCAGCAAATACACCACTAGGGTGGATGCACAATTGATGAATTCTTTTATCTTTCTTGGCTCATTATTTCTCAAGCCACAATACGTTTGGGTAGTTTCTACATACTTGCATATCTGGCAACGCCCACATTTAAAGCACCCCTGGAGTTTTCTTCCTAACCCACTTCCCACTCCAGTTGTTTTTGAGCTGAAATCACTATGGACCAACTGGTCCCGTAGATTACTCGCCCGTCTGGCCGTGAGGAGTGGCCTGGGTCCTACACATCGAGCTATAGAAGGGTCTAGTTGTAGGACATGCCAGTGGGATTCCAATATGTTTCTAAAATTATCCCAATGGGCCCCAAACTGGGTAATAAGTCGCACCGGCTGCCTATCCATGTCCTTCCCCAGGTGCCTTCTCCTACTCCTATCACTGTGCTTATATCTTCCATCGAGTAGGGCATCCCGTTCTATTTCCAGAGCTTTTCTACTCCATGTCCTTAGCAGCCTATGTGGGTACCCCCTTTCCCTAAACCGCTTCTTGAGATCTCGTGCCTCACGTAGATAATCAGAGACAGAGGAACAATTTCTACGGATTCTTAAGAATTGTCCAAAGGGTATCCCCCGTTTCAGGGGGCCTGGATGATGACTGGTAAAGTGTAACAAAGTATTCCCTGCAGTAGGTTTGCGATATGTGGTGGTAGTTAATCTCCCTGCTTCTTTGCTTATTAGGAGATCTAGGAATTCCACTTTCTCAGGGTCCCATTTGTATGTAAGCCGAATATTACGATCATTGTGGTTGAGACTGTCTACAAATCTCTCAAACTCCTTCGCGGTCCCTTTCCAGATCACCAAAATATCATCTATGTATCGCAGCCAGAGAGCGACCCCCGCCCCAAAGTCCGCCCGCCCATACACCTCGAGGCTCTCCCACCGCCCCAGGTGAAGGCAGGCGTACGATGGGGCGCAGGCCGCTCCCATGGCCGTCCCACGGATCTGGTGAAAAAACCTCTGGTTGAACCGGAAATAATTGTTAGTTAGAACAAATTCTAGCAGCTCAACCACAAATTCATTGTAATGAGCATCACAAGGTCCCACTTCCTCAAGTGTCTGTCTGACCGCCTCGAGGCCCACTGCATGGGGAATAGATGTATATAAGCTTTCCACATCTATACTGGCAAGTAGCCAGTCATCATTCATGTGGACCTGCCTTAATTTCCGCAGTAAATCGTTACTGTCTAACACAAAAGACGGCAGGATCTTTACTAGAAGTCCTTGAAGATAAAAGCCAGGCAGTGATTGGCCGCAGCCACCCTGACGAAGCCCCGGTGGGCGGGGCGAAACGCCGTTGGTGGACGGAAGGCCCGGCCACGCCCCCTCCTCTTTCCTCCATACCGCACATGCTGGCCAGCTAAAACTATATGCCGAACGGTGGAAAGCGCGGTAAAGCGTGAAGCTACATAAGAGGCTGCTGCCCAGGAGAGGTAACACGGTAGAGCTGCGGGAGATGGGGTCGGAGGCCTGACGCATCGGCGCGGCCGGACCCAGCGCGCCTCCCGTGGATTTCACTTGTTTTATGTATGTGGCCAGTGTCACTTCACAAACCTAAGCCTACAGTGCAGAGTGTCTAGGACGTGAGAAGGCGCAATATGAAGGCACAGTATAACTTCAACAAATGTGTGTTTAGATGAACTGCTATATTTCATGTGCATACGCAATTTTCTTGGATCCTATAAGGAACTGGATATATATTAGCACCAAGCACTTTACGATTATATAGCTGGACTTTGCTGCTAACAAGCTACCTCATGCCCAGTATTCTTGCCCTTCCCAGCACGTTGATCAGCATTTGCGGTTCAACCAGAGGTTTTTTCACCAGATCCGTGGGACGGCCATGGGAGCGGCCTGCGCCCCATCGTACGCCTGCCTTCACCTGGGGCGGTGGGAGAGCCTCGAGGTGTATGGGCGGGCGGACTTTGGGGCGGGGGTCGCTCTCTGGCTGCGATACATAGATGATATTTTGGTGATCTGGAAAGGGACCGCGAAGGAGTTTGAGAGATTTGTAGACAGTCTCAACCACAATGATCGTAATATTCGGCTTACATACAAATGGGACCCTGAGAAAGTGGAATTCCTAGATCTCCTAATAAGCAAAGAAGCAGGGAGATTAACTACCACCACATATCGCAAACCTACTGCAGGGAATACTTTGTTACACTTTACCAGTCATCATCCCGGCCCCCTGAAACGGGGGATACCCTTTGGACAATTCTTAAGAATCCGTAGAAATTGTTCCTCTGTCTCTGATTATCTACGTGAGGCACGAGATCTCAAGAAGCGGTTTAGGGAAAGGGGGTACCCACATAGGCTGCTAAGGACATGTAGTAGAAAAGCTCTGGAAATAGAACGGGATGCCCTACTCGATGGAAGATATAAGCACAGTGATAGGAGTAGGAGAAGGCACCTGGGGAAGGACATGGATAGGCAGCCGGTGCGACTTATTACCCAGTTTGGGGCCCATTGGGATAATTTTAGAAACATATTGGAATCCCACTGGCATGTCCTACAACTAGACCCTTCTATAGCTCGATGTGTAGGACCCAGGCCACTCCTCACGGCCAGACGGGCGAGTAATCTACGGGACCAGTTGGTCCATAGTGATTTCAGCTCAAAAACAACTGGAGTGGGAAGTGGGTTAGGAAGAAAACTCCAGGGGTGCTTTAAATGTGGGCGTTGCCAGATATGCAAGTATGTAGAAACTACCCAAACGTATTGTGGCTTGAGAAATAATGAGCCAAGAAAGATAAAAGAATTCATCAATTGTGCATCCACCCTAGTGGTGTATTTGCTGACATGCCCGTGTGGAACTAAATATGTCGGTAAAACGAAGCGTGAATTAAAGGTAAGAATAGGTGAGCATATCAGGGATATTAAAAAAGCTAATATGAAGAGCCCTGTGGCGGAGCATTTTTTGGGGTGTCAAAATAGTAATCCCATGGGTATGAAGGTGTGTGGTATTTTTAAGCTACGCACGGAGGGGAGGCGGGGCTTTTGGGACATAAGATTGAGGCAAGAAGAAGCACGGTTGATCTTTGAATTGGGGACTATGTCACCCAGGGGCCTCAATACTGAGACGGGCCTCGGGGCCTTTCTATGACCCATGGGGATGTAAGTAGGAAAATGTGGTGGGGAATGAAGCCATGAGGTGGGATGCCCCATATATAACGATTGGAATCTCGTGTTATACGGCCTCTCTCCCATATGTCTTGCATTCTTCTGGCCCTTTACCCTGCCCGCTCCGTAGCTCCCCATGTTGCTTGTTGTTCTTTTTCTTCCTTTTCCCCCCAGTTCCCCCCTACTCTTCCTCCCTCATGAGTCTCTTTATGGTGTGCGCATGACCCACATGAGGAAGTGGTCAACATTTATTACAAGGGCGCACTTTGTCCCTTCCTCGGATAGAGATATATATATATATATATATATACTTACTTTGTGCTCTCTGGATATGGGGGTGTGGGTGAAGTGGACTCGCTTGGTGGTGGATGCCTCTGGATGTGTGTTTTGTCCCTACATGTATAAGGCGTAACAGTGATAAGAAGAGTGCTGCGGCTGCAACTTGACATTAAATGTGCTTGTGTAACATATAGTAATATCTGCCATAAGGAACCGAAAAACACATCTTTAATAGAACGTGGATTACTATATATTGTTGGCGTCCAGCGCTGCTTGAAAGGCTATCCTGATATGTAAAATGACAATCTACCCAGGGGAATATCAGAGGAGTCTGAGCCTATAGGGTTAAGATTGAAGGCGGGAGTTAACCACGCCACAGGAAGTCCTTGAAGATAAAAGCCAGGCAGTGATTGGCCGCAGCCACCCTGACGAAGCCCCGGTGGGCGGGGCGAAACGCCGTTGGTGGACGGAAGGCCCGGCCACGCCCCCTCCTCTTTCCTCCATACCGCACATGCTGGCCAGCTAAAACTATATGCCGAACGGTGGAAAGCGCGGTAAAGCGTGAAGCTACATAAGAGGCTGCTGCCCAGGAGAGGTAACACGGTAGAGCTGCGGGAGATGGGGTCGGAGGCCTGACGCATCGGCGCGGCCGGACCCAGCGCGGCTCCCGTGGATTTCACTTGTTTTATGTATGTGGCCAGTGTCACTTCACAAACCTAAGCCTACAGTGCAGAGTGTCTAGGACGTGAGAAGGCGCAATATGAAGGCACAGTATAACTTCAACAAATGTGTGTTTAGATGAACTGCTATATTTCATGTGCATACGCAATTTTCTTGGATCCTATAAGGAACTGGATATATATTAGCACCAAGCACTTTACGATTATATAGCTGGACTTTGCTGCTAACAAGCTACCTCATGCCCAGTATTCTTGCCCTTCCCAGCACGTTGATCAGCATTTGTGATTTAGGTCCGCTTTAGGATTACACCCTCCGTTGTTGCAGCCACCTATTAGAGTGCTCCACAGAGGCTGGCCAGCCCAAATACCTTAGGGATGTGTGGTGGTGTGTGTGAATATGAGGAGGTGTGGCAGTGGTGTGTGGGGGGCCCCCGTATCTATTATCGAGCTATGCTAGCTTTTTAAATTGAGGGATGGGTGTTTTGAGATGTTTATGTGCTTTTTCCAATAAATGTATTTTTGTGTTGCGGGAAGCAGCCTGAGTGTGTAGTTTTATTTGTAAGTGCCAGCCCTATACTAACCACAGGTCCTTTTTGTGTTTATGCTATAGTATCTCAGGTTTTAGGGCGCCCTGAACATTGCAGGGCAGTGCACTACATATATGCACATGGTCTCCCTGTGATTTTAAAATAATTGGCCATATCTACCCCTACACCCTGCAATGCCATTGCTTCAGCCTTGGAGGACACTAACAAACTACAAAAGATTGAGTACCTTCCGGTTGGCCATATCTACCCCTGCACCCTGCAATGCTATAGCCTCAGCCTTGGAGGACACTAACACACTACAAAAGATTGAGTACCTTCAGGTTGGCCATATCTACTCCTGCACCCTGCAATGCTATAGCCTCAGCCTTGGAGGACACTAACAAACTACAAAAGCTTGAGTACCTTCAGGTTGGCCATATCTACTCCTGCACCCTGCAATGCTATTGCTTCAGCCTTGGAGGACACTAACATACTACAAAAGCTTGAGTACCTTCCGGCTGGCCATATCTACTCCTGCACCCTGCAATGCTATGGTCTCAGCTTTGGAGGACACTAACGCACTACAAAAGCTTGAGTACCTTCAGGTTGGCCATATCTACCCCTGCACCCTGCAATACTAAAGCCTCAGTCTTTGAGAACACTAACACACTACAAAAGCTTGGGTATCTCCAGGCTGGCCATATCTACCCCTGCACTCTGCAATGCTATAACCTCAGCCTTGGAGGACACTAAGGCTCAGTGGGGATGCCATGGGCTGGTCATGGGCTGCCCGGGCTGGTAAAGTCCCAAACTGTTTTTTGGCCCTAGTCCACAAACTTTGAAGGGAGAGACCTCTACTACTGCTGGAGCCAGGGGCATAACTTGATGGGGTGCAGGAGGTTTGAATGCACTGGGGCCCAGAAAGGGGGGGCGTCATTGCTGCTTCTCCACCTTATCATATTTGGGCTCACTTGGCATCACCCTCCTGGATGTTCCCCTCTCCTGTCCCGCCTTATTTCCCCTCAATGCCTGCCCCTTACTTCCTGACAGTCCCAGCCCACTATTCTTTCCCACTCACCTGCTGGGTGCCCCTGCAGCACGCACTACATGCCAGCAGTATCCATTCAATGTCATTGTCTAGGCAAAAAAAAAAAACTAGATTCAACATTTGCCCTGCGAACACCCCATCATCTAGTACCAGTCAGGCATAGTGGCCTCCATCAAGATAGAATCATGACACTCTCCAGCTTCAGCATGCCTCCTCTATTGCCCAAAACCCTGGTAACTTGGCTCTAAAGGTTTCCAGTTCTGGATTACAGTTTGCCACCATTTTGGGATGCCCCACAGTGTGAAACCCTCTGGAGGCCTGTATACTTGGGATTTAATTTCATGGGGTATGTGCGGGTCTCCAACAGCATCTCCAGCACTCGTCTTGGTGATGCGTGCACTTGCCGCCAGCATATCTGAATGGCTAGCGGCAGCTGCAGTAGCAGGGGCACTGGGCAGTCTGTTCCAACTCAGGACTATTTATGGCAGTGAGTTCTGATTAAACAAAACCACCCCCCCTCACGCACCA
The DNA here is from genome assembly GCA_027917425.1 of Gastrophryne carolinensis. Lineage (NCBI taxonomy): Eukaryota > Metazoa > Chordata > Amphibia > Anura > Microhylidae > Gastrophryne > Gastrophryne carolinensis. The sequence continues at coordinate 54,597,323 of CM051244.1, forward strand.
TGGGAGGTCATGGGACAGAATGTAAGATGCTTCTACAAGAGATTGTGCTGGTGCAAAATGGTGTTTTATTTAAACAGTGGTATCTTGGTTGGGGGATGGTTTAGAGAATGGGGCAACATTGAATCTTGTTAGACCACCAGTTCTTTGCTGCTACTAAAAACAATAGAGTGCAGGTTCTCAGCCATCATAAATAGATGTTCTGGGCTTCCGAGCAATCAACTGGAATGTAAAACCGAGTATTTTTACCCCTGTCCCTTGTGATAAATTCAGCTCTCTCCCACTGTGCTCCAAATAAAAGGCCACAATGGTTTGAACTTGTGTGTCAGGTCAGGTGGCATTTAGCGCATGAATTTCATACTGCACATTGTTAACATTATTTACAGCAAGTGCGGCAGTCATCACAGTGCACTCCCAACTTTGTGTTAGACATTTAGGACTGTTGCTTTAAAGGGGAGATGACAGGGGTGGAAGAAAGACCATTCACCAGCTTATACTTCAGCCATCATATGTATATGAGTACTAAATAAATCATTTGACATCATATTAACCCCCAAAATATTTTAAGAAGGGAAATTCATCTGCAAGTTACACCAACATTAAAGTGGACCTTCATCCTGAATATGAATATGTTTCTCCCACCCTCGACATACAGATTGCCTGCATTAAATATCATCCTACCTGTACCTAGTGCTTTTTCTGAGCCTTTAAACATCCAAGATGGCTTCTCATTGAGTGTTAGGCTGCCTGCTGACTATGCCACTCTGCATTGTGGGATTGCTGACCTTTTCCTCAACCTAGCTCTGCTCTGTCTGGGCAGAGCACAGCTATAACCTGCCCCCCCCTGCTCTACCCTCCCCCTCCTCTCCTCAGTATGTGTGATGCTTCTAATGGTGTCACCTGTATCCTAGAGTCTTGAACAGAGTTGCAGCCCAGCAGCTGAAAGAATATCAAGTGACTACAAACTTTAAATATATTAAATTTAGATGCTGGGCAATATTTGGGTTTGGGCTTTTTATTAAATGATGCTGACAGTCCGGTTTAATAAAAAGAATAAAGGGGGGTGGGAGCAGCTCAATCACTTATTTATACAAAATTATTATTATTATTATTCAGGGCCTGGGAACTAATTTACCGCCCAGTTTAACCCTCTCATCATCTAAATATCAAGCAACAAACATGTCTAGCTATGTGGAAAGACAGAGATTTGGTTGCATATATCCGCAGATACATGTGGAAGCCACACTGCCCCGACAAGGCACTCTGTGTTTAGTGTGGTCCCTACTCTTAATTTTGAGTCCCCAAAGTTGGGACATGCAATGCAGACAAATATTTGAGAGCTACTCACCTGGGAAGCTGCCAGCCTCCCTTTAGAACACTTCACAGGGAGAAATCCATATTGACTGAATTCCTCCCTGCTTGTGCTCATGGCCAGTAGCTCTGGCTGCATTGCATGTCCCAACTTTGGGGACTCAAAAAATAAGAGTAGGGACCACACTAAACACAGAGTGCCTTGTCGGGGCAGTGTGGCTTCCACATGTATCTGCAGATATGTGCAACCAAATCTCTGTCTTTCCACATAGCTGACATGTTTGGTGCTTAATACTTAGATGATGAGAGGGTTAAACTGGGCGGTAAATTGGTTCCCAGGCCCTGAATAATAATGATGATGATTTTGTATAAATAATAGTGATGGAGCTACTCCCACCCCCTTTGCTCGGTTTAATAAAAACTTTGGGTTAAATGATTTTACATTTCTGAACATAATTACTCTTTAATATAAACTACCAACCAAGGGGTGGGGGCACTACGCCCCCAAATACTCGAGATAAAAGTTGCACCACTATTGTGTAAGACTATAAATAAATCTTTATTGATTGATACACAAAAGACTATTTAAAAAACTTTTAAAATACATACAATGGACAAAGACATAACAGTAACACTAGAGGGTGCTGCTGGCTCCTAATAATCCATAATAACACTCATTATCAAACTATCAATACAATCCCATATATTACACCCCCTCGAGTCCCCCTATCCCAAAGTGCATGTGTGCAAATTAATTAAATAATATAAATAGCGTGAATCAATTACTAAAATATTAACATATAATAATCAAGCATAACAAAATATCACAACAGTGAATAAAGTGCCAATCTATAGTGATCAAACTGACATAATTTAGGCCCCAGTGGAGTGGCAAAAGGGACAAATATCACAAAGCCTATAAGATCTTACATTCCATGGTAAAAGCAAGCAGCACCCTCCCCAGTTGGTAGTATATGTTGTTATACTCAAGGGTCGCACACTTAAATTGTAATTGGTTGGTGCGGCCATTATTCTGATTTTACCTCTTTAATAGAAAGTTAGGGACCTTCTTAGAAAAGGGAGATTCAGTTTTAGTTGGTAGTGTGGAGCATCTACAGGAAGAAGCAAGAGCAGGAGGAGGCTTAGCAGGCCTGAGCCAACACCCCTGAATGTAAGGCCTCTGCCAGTCAGTTGCCCTGGGAGGAAGCCAAGGGCTAGGTGCTCACATAGGGAAGATCAGTCAGTCCTCCTGCATTAGGGACTGGCCCAAAGAGTACATGTTACCTACTGCACCCCCACATTTACATACACAAGACTTCTGGGTTATGAAAGAACCTGCGCCCTCCCACCAGCCAGGCGTGCTTGGGCTACACTCATACTGTGAACAGATAACTCTATATTATTATAATCTTGACACAGGAAAGTATGTTTCTATACCTCTATCCATACATGAGCATGTGGCTATAGAGCAGTAAATCTGTGGCCTTATGCCTTGCTTTGCCACCTGTAAGCCTAATCTAGTGTCCATACCTTCCAACTTTTCAGGGTGGGAAATAGGGACAATTGTTAAATTAGGCCACACCCCCTCATTGATTGATGGATAAGGAGATAGGATGCAACAGTTACAACAATATAAACACTTTGAATAGGCAAATGAATCATTTATTGATGCAGATCTGCATATTAAACCTCAAAGAAGGACATAGAAGAACAAAGAGGGACACAGGCACATGGACTCAAAAGGGGGACCACCCCCCAAATCAGGGACAGTTGGGGGGGTATGAGTGCCTGTAAAATGAATTACCCCTTTTGAATGTTTATGCTTAATTTTCCTAGAACAATGGGTCTTACAAATACTGTGGGCCCTAAAACTGTCTGTCTGGGTGGGTGCGCTCTAGTACAGGGAAAATCTGTACCTACCTCTTCTCTCCTAATTCATCCTCTTATATTCCCACCAGCCACTCATCTCATTTACTGTGGTTAGGCACCTTGGAATAGCTGCTTCAAAACAAAGAGAGGCCTGCACTCCCACTAAAAAGTAACTACCATAATTCCTCCTTATAAGACGCACTTATTTTTTCCCAAAAGTGGGCGCAAAATGTTGAATGTAAAAAAATAACAACAACAAAAAAAAGTACATTTCCAGCTCCCGTCGACATAAAACCACTCACATACACACACACACACACACACACACACACACACACACACACACACACACCATACCGGCTTCTGCTGCCTCCGCTTGTTGATGCCGCCTCCCCAGTTGTCCCCGTAGTCACCACTGCCTGCTATACCCAGCCGATTCAGGCAATCGGAGGGGGGGGGGGGGGGCATGTCTGTGACTCCTGCCAGCATCATTGAATGCCCGCACGCTGCCTGTATTTTGGGACGCCCCCACACTGCCTGTATTTGGGACGCCCGCATACTGCCTGTATTTGGGACATCCGCACACTGCCTGTAATATAGGATGTCCCTCACTGCCCTTAAAGTGGGATGCCCCTCACTGCCTTTAATGTGGGATACTGCTCAGTGCCTGTAATGTGATGCCTGCACACTGCCTGTATTCCGGACGCCCACACACTGCCTGCAATTGGGACGTCCGCACACTGCCTGCAATTGGGACGCCCCCACACTGCCTGTATTTGGGACGCCCCCACACTGCCTGTATTTGGGACATCCGCACACTGTCTGTATTTGGGACATCCGCACACTGCCTGTAATATAGGATGTCCCTCACTGCCCTTAAAGTGGGATGCCCCTCACTGCCTTTAATGTGGCATACTGCTCAGTGCCTGTAATGTGATGCCTGCACACTGCCTGTATTCAGGACGCCCACACACTGCCTGCAATTGGGACGTCCGCACACTGCCTGCAATTGGGACGTCCCCACACTGCCTGCAATTGGGATGTCCGCACACTGCCTGTAATTGGGATGCCCTTCACTGTCTGTAATGTGGCAGACCGATCTATACCTAAAGTGTATAACATAAACCAAAAATAAGGATCTCAAGGGAGACACTGTAATTCATTAAAATAGTCCATAGCTTTAGTAATATACATATCACAAAAAAATCACAGCCCTGTGAAATGGGAGCGCGTCGCTCGCTAAGCTAAAGATTCAGGAGGACGCAACGCTCGGCATATAATCAGTGGATTTGGATAACTGATGAAACCTTTTTCTGCCTTTGGTCTGTCTTAGTGGCATTTATTGTATCTCATTTTGGATTTGCACTGTGCACTTTGTTTATTATGGCGAACAGAGAGTCTGTGCTCCCTGTTGTTTGTTTAGCAATCTTATATTTTGCACAATACCTTGGATGATATATAGCACTCTATGCAAGCTTATCACTTATGATGAGTAGTAGTTCAGCATTTATAGCACTTTTGTGATCTGGATAGATAGGAGATATTTTGATTAATTGTTTATGTGATATGATATTATATTGCCTCCCCCGTATTTACCTCTCATTGAGTTGGTGTACTAGTTGTGTTAGTTGTATGTTTTAGGTGGTTGTATCTTTGTGATTTTTTTTGTGATATGTGTATTAATAAAGCAGTTTAATGAATTGGCACGCCTCCCTTGAGGTCCTTATTTTTGGTTTATGCTCTACACTTGGAATAGCTGCTCTTCTCTTTCTTTTCCTGGAACTAGGGCATGTGGTATCTTGAAATGAGTCGCTAATTGTTAACCATTTATTCCCATACCAATTGTAATAGCCTCTCTGCAACAAAAAAACCTCTAGTATGTATGTAATGTAAAATGTACAACCTGTCAAATAAAATCTGATTCATGTTCACAAGAACTGTATCACATGTCTGCTATAAAAAAGTTGGCCTTGGAGAAAGGTAAAAATGGGTAAAATGGTCTTGACTGAAAACTGGGATATAAAATAGGCCATGCAAGGCCCCGCCATGAATTTGTCCATTAGGCCTTTCCGGCTGCCTAAAGCTGGTGTTTAGTTGCCACCACCTTCTTTAATATAGGTCTCTTGGCTAAGGAGGCCCATGTAACTAAGAGGGTGATTCATTAATAGCGGCAGGTAGCGACAGTTGAGCGACTGTAGCGGCATTTTCAGAGCGCCTGCTAGTAGTCGCTGTGCTTGGCCGTTGTTCGGTAGTTGATAGCGACTCAGTCGGTTTGCCGTAATGTTGAATATTGGGTGAGGAGTCGCTATTTGACAGGTTCCGCGCTGTATGGGAGTGCATGATAGCGACTGGCCCTAGCGACCGGCTCCCACCATATTCATTAACAAATCACGCTCAAAAATTCTCGCGCTGTGAAATGCATGTTTAAACCCCAGAGCGCTGGCGGCGATGGGTTAAAAGTAGTTTTTTAACCCCCAAAAAAACATATTTTTGGAAACCAAAAAAAAACAAGTTTTTTAAATAATTTAGTAATATGAATACATTAATATCAGACCTGTAATATGAATTCTGTACAATTTTTTTTTTTTATTTTTTTTCCCTTAAAAAAATTATCTAAAATGGCAGAAGTGGTCACAGAATTTTTCACATTAAAAAAAAAAATGAATAACACTTAATTATTAATATTTAAAGATTGTTCCATTGAAATGCATTGGAGAGCGCCAGGTAGCGAGAGGTCATACCTGTCGCTGTTCAAAGTCGGACGCTGGCGCTGTGGGCTGAGGCTGGAATAATGATGAATGAGTGGCTATATGGCGCTATCTCAGTCGCTAAGCAGGATTGGCTTGATAAATGTGTGATTGTGGTGGGGAGCCGGCGTTCTCGTGGCGGGGCCCGTCATTACCGGACGCTCACTAGTCGCTACCTGACGCTATTCCTTTATAAATAAGGGCCTAAGAGACATCTTAGGTTTCTGGGTGTGTCTGCAGGTAATTTCAGCATAGCTGGAGGGATGTGAGTATTTCTATACATCTGGTGTGGTCTGACAACAATGTTTACTACAGCCTTGCTTTAATTTTCAAAATAACACCATAGGGTATAAAAGCTTAGTGATCTTAGAGATCTTTAGGATTTCAGACATTCTAGACCACTTGTAATATGGACGAGTGGCTCAGGTTTTTGTGTTTTTACAGTGATCACTGCAGTTAGTTGTATGTGGAAATATCATAAGGTTAATTTTCCTGTTCTCTCCCAACAGGAGCGGTTATTTTTTGTCATGGAGTTTGTGAATGGTGGTGACTTGATGTTTCATATTCAGAAGTCTCGAAGGTTTGAGGAAGCTCGGGCCTGTTTCTACAGTGCAGAAATTACCTCTGCCCTCATGTTTCTGCATGAGAAAGGAGTTATTTACAGGTAAGTCATCATACTGTTTCCTAGTTGATGTGGCCATTTCCAGACCCATCTGCTCAATAGGGTTTGAGCTGCAACTCATAGATGTGTGAAGGCTAATTTTTTTTTTTACAATTTTACCGGCCTTATCATTGAAACTTATGCATATTGCCAAGGTCAGTCAGCCTACCTAGATTTTTTGTCACACTCTGTTGCCAGACTACTTTTCATGTTTTTGCGCTACACGTGTTCAACCTTGATTTATGAAGGGATTTCCATGGATTTTCCAGGAAAATTATATATTGTTTTTTTCAGTCTGGGCTTCAACATGAAATGTCTTATTTGCCCTTTTTTAGTGTATTCTCAATACTTTTGGGTGAAATATGTGCAAAAAAATAAAAAAAAATCTATTTTTTACAATTTGTAGTATTTTTTTGTAATAAAAAATGTAAGTTTGTTAATAAAATATTATTGCGTGTGAAAGCCCTATTTCTCCCGGTTACAATGGTACCACATATGTATTGGTATACACCCTTTCCTGCCCAGGAGACTCCCCCAAACTGAAACAGCAGTTTAGGAGATTTCAGATAGGATACAACTTTGCAATATGATTGCATAGTTGTAAGGGGTTACAAACCCTTAAAATTCCCCCCCAAAATTGACATAGGGTCCCCCTTACCCAGCAGGACCAGCTATGGGGGCTTGTAGAACAGCGGGATGACGTCGGCGCCGGCCGAAGAGGATGGCGAGGGCCCGTTGCTGGGTCCTCACCCGAAGATCAGAGGTGATACTTGAAGAGAATCGCTGGCACTTTCAAATGAGGGGTAAGGTCTGTATCTTTGTTACTTTTTTTTTATGGAGCTCTAAAGTCAGCTACATGAGACTCACGTAGCTGGCACTAGAAGGGTTAAACTGGACCTTCTCCATGATTTATCGAAAAGCCCAAACCCTTAAAAAACGATTCCCCAGCATCTAAAATTAATATATTTTAAGTTTTTAGTCACTTACTTATTATTCTTTCCCCCACTGGGCTGCAACTATTAAGAACTTTAGGATACGGGCACCGCCGTCTGGACTAAGAAGCATCACACTTACTGATGAGAGGAGAGTGGGATAAGGTACAGGGGGTGGGTTATAGCTGTGCTTTGCTCAGACAGAGCAGAGCTGGGGTCAGGAAAAGGTCAGCAATCCCAGAATGCAGAGCAGCACAGTCAGAAGGCACTTCCTGTTTGCAGTCTGCCTGATGATCCATAAGCCGCCATCTTGGATGTTTAAAGGCTCATAACATGCAGTAGATGCAGGTAGGATGATTTTTAATGTGAGCAATCTGTATGTACAGGGTGTGGGAAACATATAAGATAGGCTCTTATTCAGAGTGAAGGACCGCTTTAAAGGAGCACTATTGCGGAATTGTGTAGTATTAAAAATCCATATAAACGCTTTGGCTAATGAGAGGAGGGGTCACTTTTACACTGGAACTGAATAAAACTCTCACCAAGCTTGTGTTTTTTTTCTCCTGGTAGGAATAAAATCCAGGGGGTGATAGGTTTAGTCTGCGGGGGTGACAGAGCCTGTCACCCCTCACTTCCTTTTTCTTCCATTAAAATAAAAAAATTTAAGCCTGGCTGGATATTTATTGATGCCAGGTGTATAAGTCACCTCTCCACTCGCCATCCAGCATATTTATATGTATTTCTATTAATGGGCCATTTTTACACGATAGTGCTTCTCATGACCATCCTCCTCCAGAAGCAGGTTCTGTAAGAACGCTGCTCTTCAACTCTCACGGCTCTTTCACCAGCGACCATAGCAGCACATTATATCAGCATTAGCATGCGCGAGATCGGGAGTTGCAGGCAGTGGCTGATGGGAGAAATATTGAGCTGCCCAACATAAGATGAGAATGCTTGGACTGGGGGAAAACGTGTGCAGATGGGTGGGAAATTGGCTTAATGATCGGAAGCAGAGGGTGGTTATCAATGGTACACACTCAGATTGGGTCACTGTTACTAGTGGAGTACCACAAGGGTCAGTTCTGGGACCAATTCTCTTCAATATATATATATATATATATATATATATAAATGACATTGGGTATGGATTAAACAGTAAAGTCTCAATCTTTGCAGATGATACTAAGCTGAGTAAAGTAATTAAAACAAAAGAGGACAGCGGGCAGCTACAAACAGATTTAGATACATTGGAAGCATGGGCATTTAAATGGCAAATGAAGTTTAACACAGATAAATGTAAGGTTATGCACATGGGAAGGAGACATCTGTGTCATGATTACACACTAAATAAAGAAACACTTGGTGAAACAACAATGGAAAAGGACCTAGGGGTTTTAGTTGACAATAAGCTCAACTGTAGTAATCAATGCCAGGCAGCTGCTGACAAAGCAAATAGGATCATGGGGTGCATCAGGAGGGGCATAGGTGCTCATGACCAGAGCATCATTTTACCCCTGTACAAGTCACTGGTCAGACCCCATATGGAATACTGTGTACAGTTCTGGGCACCTGTGCTTACGAAGGACATATCAGAACTGGAGCACGTTCAAAGAAGGGCAACAAAGTTAATAAAAGGAGTGCGGGGGCTAGAGTACCCGGAAAGATTGTCCAAGTTAGGCTTATTTAGTCTAGAAAAAAGATGATTGAGGGGTGATCTAATAACTATGTATAAATATATTCAGGGTCAATACAAAGATCTGTCCCATAATCTATTTATACCCAGGAGTGTAACCATAACCCGAGGGCATCCACTAAGGTTAGAGAAAAGGTGCTTTCTCCACCGACATAGGAGGGGATTCTTCTCTGTAAGAGCAGTGAGACTATGGAACTCGCTGCCAGAGGAGGTAGTAATGATGGATACAGTAAAAACTTTCAAAAGTGGCCTTGATGCCTTCCTGGCATGTAATAACATTTCCAGCTATGTCTACTATACCACTGGAAGGAGTTAAACAGGCTGAACTGGATGGACTAAATTCTTTATTCAGCCTTACATACTATGTTACTATGTAGGACACCCAGAATCCGAGGGACAGGGAATACAGATTCCCCAATACGATAAGTAAAGAATTCCCAAAATGCAAACCGGAGCGGGGGGGGGGCAACAGGCTGATGAGGGTTTAGGGGCTTTGAATGTGCCTCTGATGTTCCTCTTTAAGTAGTATTGTGTTGTACCATGTTAGCCATTAAGGATAGTAAAAAAGTTAAGAAATAAGGAGTTAGTATTAGCTTTCGAGAATACCAGACATGATGTAAAGCTCACCTTAAAGGAATTTTTCAGGCAACAGGTTTAAAAAATAAACAGCATCTCACCTTGCCAAGCGTTCCTCCAGAGCTGTTCCTCCTCTCATCTCGGTGCAGTGAATGAGGATATACACTTCTTTATCTGCCCCTTCAGCTCCACCCTGCTGATGTGGGCCACCAATACTAGCTTGAGGAGCTAGTCCAGACCACGCCCCCTTCAGAGCAGGTGTTCAAGCCAAGCTAATCTCTTGCTGCGTCCTCCCCACCCAGCCTCCTCATAGCAAGGGCTCTCAGCTCCTAGCACTGCCCAATGAGTTATGCTGATTATTATGCAGAATCACAGCTCCAAGGGCCACTCCCACTTGCTTCAGATGAGAAATCATGGGGTAAAACTGTAAACCTTGATATCTCAGCCATTTCTTCTTCAATGAAAAAACAGAAAGGACATTGCCAAAAATAGCCCGACACAATGGTCTATCAATTGGCTATGCCTAAAATATCACTTTAAAATAGCCTACATAAAGTATCCAGCAGGCAGCGGCGACATCCAAAAGGTGATGGAGGGAGGAATCGGACCCTTTTTATTTTCGGTCCGATGTTCCTCTTTAAGTCTCTAACATTTACTTTCAGAATAATAAACTGACTATAAACAACATATAATTAATGATGATGTAATATTTGTTAATGATTAACATGTGATAAAACTGAAACCGGACCTTCAGCATTATGTATTGAAAAGTCCACACTCTTTAAAAACTATTCCCTAGCATCTAAATTTAATATATTTTAAGTTTTAAGTCACTTACTTATTATTTTTTCCCCCGGCGGGCCTTAACTCTGTTCAGGACTCTAGGATACGGGCGCCACCATCTTACCTCAGAAGCATTACATATTGAGGAGAGGAGAGGGGGGCAAAAGCACAGGGGTGGGGTTATAGCTGTGCTTTGCACAGACAGAGCAGAGCTGGGGTCAGGAAAAGGACAGCAATCCCAGAATGCAGAGCAGCACAGGTCTGCAGGCAGCCTGATCCTTCATGGGCCGCATTCTTGTATGTTAAAAGGTAAAAAAAAAATGCAATAAATGCAGGTAGGATGATTTTTAATGTGGGCAATCTGTATGTACAGCGTGGGGGAAACATATAAGATAGGCTCTTATTCACGGTGAAGGTCTGCTTTAAGTTCTTTGACTCACATGACAAGGTGGACTAATCTGAAGAAGACAGCCTGTTGTGTCCTTTATCATGAGATCCAGGGTAGACGTGAGCAGGCTTGGTTTACACTTTTATTGCTGTGTTAGAGCAAACAAGTTAAACATCAAGATTTTATTACATTTTATTTGTGAAAATATCACCCTCGCTTTTTATTAAAGGTAGTTTTATACAGTCGGAGCTGTACTTTCAATTCGGCAAACCTAGGCCTTTCTATAGGGTGACCATCCGCAGGGGGCGCTGGCATTACTGCTATAGTAAAAAAAAAAGGTCCTATTGCCAGTGCTTCAGTGCCCCCGTCCACTGCTGTGACCATGTGATTCCTGGGTTTCCAGAGCTGGGAAGATGTAATTTGCTCATCTGCTTTTCTGCATTTAACCCCTTGCACCTTCTCCCCCGCCACACCCACAGACAGCAAACTAACTTGACAAAAGCAGCAACACCAATTATGCACGTTTAGAAAACTTATATATATATTGTGATTGATTTGGGCAGACGGCAGTGACACAGACGACAGTTCCTCAACAGCAAAGGCAGTTTTATTGAGAAAATAAGGTGTTCATCAGCAAAACAAAACTTATCTCTTACGTCAGAGAACGTTGCAGCACAAATGCAATACATCAAGCGGTTACTTCACCATCTCTGTGCAAGTCCTTGGTTTGTTAGTCCAGTAAACTATAAGTCCAAGTTACAAGGGCATACCAGCCCACACTGCTCATCCAGAAGTCCAAGTACAAAGTCACAAGCAAAGTCCTTCCGCTGCATACAGTTCTGTCGTTCACTTTGAGCAGGTACAGCCTGGGCTCCTTCCTCCAGGCTATTCAACAACACACTGACATGCTCAGTGGCACCTTTTATTTGGGCTTCCCCTGCAATCAGCCTCATCACCTGTGCTAGGCCTGGGATCAGGGAATAAACCTGTAGAGGACTGGGGAATGTGAACTGGGTCCTGAAAACCCGGCATGGATCGTGCCTGATACAGCATAGCAGGGGAAAAATAAACACCATTAAGGACTTTTGTATACACTTTACCACAATATATATATATATATATATATATATATTCCATTTAAATATCCCCCCAGACAGTGGCGTAACTAAATGTGATGGGGCCCTGGTGTTTAAATTAAAGTAGACCAAAACCCACAGAACTTGTGAAATAAATTTGTCCAAAGCCCCTGCAGATACTCTCTTCCTAGAGTGTAGAACTAGAAATTTATATTTTTGTGTTTAGAATCACCATGGAACACTTTTCATTTTTGCTGTCCCCCTTTGTAATATTGCATGGGATCAGTGATTGCAATGACATCATTGCCACACACAACAGTGGCAATGAATGGAGAAGGCTGAGCGTTACAGCTAAAACAGGCAGGATTAGAATGGCACAATAGCAGTAAAAAAAGGCAAAAGTTACTATTCATGGATTGAGCAATTCAGGGGATGCTAGTTAAAAATGTGGGGTTTGGTCCGCTTTAAATGGGGCCCTTTCAAGAATCTTTTAGTTAGATGCAAATAGACAACCAAAGACAGAAAAGCTGTTTCCTTTCTCCAAATGATGGCAAGTGAGCCCAAATATAATAAATAAAGTGGAGGAGCAACAGTGATGGGGGCCCTCCTGACATCCTGGGCTGCAGTGTGGTCGCACTCTCTCAAGTTACACCCCTGCCCCCAGACTTTCCAACAATCCTTTTTGCCCCTTTCCACCAAGGTCCTCCATCTCTAGTTTCTGGTGGTAGGTAGTCACAATGGGCGGCTATGTCACATTTGCCCCTTTCCACCAAGGTCCTCCATCTCTAGTTTCTGGTGGTAGGTAGTCACAATGGCCGGCTATGTCACATGTGTCCCTTTCCACCAAGGTCCTCCATCTCTAGTTTCTGGTGGTAGGTAGTCACAATGGGCGGCTATGTCACATTTGTCCCTTTCCTCCAAGGTCCTCCATCTCTAGTTTCTGGTGGTAGGTAGTCACAATGGGCGGCTATGTCACATTTGCCCCTTTCCACCAAGGTCCTCCATCTCTAGTTTCTGGTGGTAGGTAGTCACAATGGGCGGCTATGTCACATTTGCCCCTTTCCACCAAGGTCCTCCATCTCTAGTTTCTGGTGGTAGGTAGTCACAATGGGCGGCTATGTCACATTTGTCCCTTTCCTCCAAGGTCCTCCATCTCTAGTTTCTGGTGGTAGGTAGTCACAATGGGCGGCTATGTCACATTTGCCCCTTTCCACCAAGGTCCTCCATCTCTAGTTTCTGGTGGTAGGTAGTCACAATGGGCGGCTATGTCACATTTGTCCCTTTCCTCCAAGGTCCTCCATCTCTAGTTTCTGGTGGTAGGTAGTCACAATGGGCAGCTATGTCACATTTGTCCCTTTCCTCCAAGGTCCTCCATCTCTAGTTTCTGGTGGTAGGTAGTCACAATGGGCGGCTATGTCACATTTGTCCCTTTCCTCCAAGGTCCTCCATTTCTAGTTTCTGGTGGTAGGTAGTCACAATGGGCGGCTATGTCACATTTGCGCCTTTCCACCAAGGTCCTCCATCTCTAGTTTCTGGTGGTAGGTAGTCACAATGGGCGGCTATGTCACATTTGTCCCTTTCCTCCAAGGTCCTCCATCTCTAGTTTCTGGTGGTAGGTAGTCACAATGGGCAGCTATGTCACATTTGTCCCTTTCCTCCAAGGTCCTCCATCTCTAGTTTCTGGTGGTAGGTAGTCACAATGGGCGGCTATGTCACATTTGTCCCTTTCCTCCAAGGTCCTCCATTTCTAGTTTCTGGTGGTAGGTAGTCACAATGGGCGGCTATGTCACATTTGCGCCTTTCCACCAAGGTCCTCCATCTCTAGTTTCTGGTGGTAGATAGTCACAATGGGCGGCTATGTCACATTTGTCCCTTTCCACCAAGGTCCTCCATCTCTAGTTTCTGGTGGTAGGTAGTCACAATGGGCGGCTATGTCACATTTGTCCCTTTCCAACAAGGTCCTCCATCTCTAGTTTCTGGTGGTAGATAGTCACAATGGGTGGCTATGTCACATTTGCTCCTTTCCACCAAGGTCCTCCATCTCTAGTTTCTGGTGGTAGGTAGTCACAATGGGCGGCTATGTCACATTTGTCCCTTTCCTCCAAGGTCCTCCATTTCTAGTTTCTGGTGGTAGGTAGTCACAATGGGCGGCTATGTCACATTTGCGCCTTTCCACCAAGGTCCTCCATCTCTAGTTTCTGGTGGTAGATAGTCACAATGGGCGGCTATGTCACATTTGTCCCTTTCCAACAAGGTTCTCCATCTCTAGTTTCTGGTGGTAGATAGTCACAATGGGCGGCTATGTCACATTTGCCCCTTTCCACCAAGGTCCTCCATCTCTAGTTTCTGGTGGTAGGTAGTCACAATGGGCGGCTATGTCACATTTGTCCCTTTCCTCCAAGGTCCTCCATCTCTAGTTTCTGGTGGTAGGTAGTCACAATGGGCGGCTATGTCACATTTGCGCCTTTCCACCAAGGTCCTCCATCTCTAGTTTCTGGTGGTAGATAGTCACAATGGGCGGCTATGTCACATTTGCCCCTTTCCACAAAGGTTCTCCATCTCTAGTTTCTGGTGGTAGGTAGTCACAATGGGCGGCTATGTCACATTTGCCCCTTTCCACCAAGGTTCTCCATCTCTAGCCTCTGGTGGTAGGTAGTCACAATGGGCGGCTATGTCACATTTGCCCCTTTCCACCAAGGTTCTCCATCTCTAGTTTCTGGTGGTAGGTAGTCACAATGGGCGGCTATGTCACATTTGCCCCTTTCCACCAAGGTTCTCCATCTCTAGTTTCTGGTGGTAGGTAGTCACAATGGGCGGCTATGTCACATTTGTCCCTTTCCACCAAGGTCCTCCATCTCTAGTTTCTGGTGGTAGGTAGTCACAATGGGCGGCTATGTCACATTAGGCGACATTAGGTAACAAGGGGCTTGTTCATTCCTTATGTATCTAAGACAAATTGAAGAATCAGTTCTCTAAATGGCCAAGTCCCAGTTCAGCTAGAGCCACCTGGCCAAGCCACCTAGCCAAGCCACTATTTTCCATGGCAGGGTAGATGGGAAGATTTCTGAAACTCAAATGAGCTGCCTGGGACAGATAGTCCTCCATTCAGTAAGGTAGAGTATAACTGTTACTGAATCGCCAGCTAGGAAGACAATGAAAGGCAATGACAGTTTTTTACTCCTGAGAAAAGTATTGAACATCGTACTCCTTTTTACTCAAAATCATTGACTTCCTATCTGGTGATTCAGCAACAGTGACATTCTTCAACTCTTACTGAATCAAGGCCATAAAGTAAAAAAAAACTGTCTGTGGGTGTACTTTAAATAAAATCATTATCAATAGTGGATGGACTGTACACCCTGCCACCAAACAATTGTCCTCTATGTCTGTGACCTTATTTCACTTGTTTTCCCAAAATAGATTCTGCTGATAGAAAAGTACATACACAGTAAAGAAAGATATCATTGTGGCGACATTTGCACAGCTGATTTTCATAGATATCATGGTGGCATATTTCTTTGTATTGTCAAACACTATTTGGCTTTGAAAAAAAAACAGATGAATTCGAGAAGTAGCTAAAAGTAAAGGGAAGGGAACATAAAGAGGCTTATTCACTATTATTGGTGCGGGCACCACTTAAAGCAGTCCTTCACTCTGAATAAGAGCCTATCTTATATGGTTCCCACACCCTGTACATACATATTGCCCACATTAAAAATCATCCTACCTGCATCTACTACATGTTACGAGCTTTTAAACATCCAAGATGGCGGTTTATGGAACATCAGGCAGCCTGCAAACAGGAAGTGCCTTCTGACTGTGCTGCTCTGCATTCTGGGATTGCTGACCTTTTCCTGACCCCAGCTCTGCTCTGTCTGAGCAAAGCACAGCTATAACCCGCCCCCCTGTACTTTATCCCCCTCTCCTCAGTAAGTGTGATGCTTCTGAGTCAAGATGGCAGTGCCCGTATCCTAAAGTCCTGAACAGAGTTGCAGCCCAGTGGGGGAAAGAATAATAAGTAAGTGACTAAAAACTTAAAATATATTAACTTTAGATGCTGGGGAATCGTTTTTTAAGGGTTTGGGCTTTTCAATAAATCATGGTGAAGGTCCGGTTTAAGCGCCTCGTCGGAGAAGCTCAGCAGCACCCGCACCATAGAGTCGGCCAATGGCGGTGTCAGCTGTAGCGTTCCCGGCCAGGCAGCGTTCACAGCGTACGGTATATATATATATATATATATATATATATATATATATATACGCTAGCGACACCTGTTGTATCCCTTCCTACATGAAGTGGCTCAGACAGGAAAAATAACTTCATATTTTTTTTCAGTTGGTTTTTCAACATTTAAATATGTGCTGTGTAAGTGTGGCAAGCTTGACTCCTCATGTGGGAAAGCTCTCCTCACTTTAACCGGAATAACACCCCCAAACAATTTTGCTGCATCTAGACTGCGTACCTGTGCTATCGAGATTGCAGCTAAAATAAAAGTGCTTTTAAAATAATAAATAAAATAAAAGCTTTTTTTTGTAAATCCACGTTTTTGGTCCAATAATGGAGCATGGGGGCTCTGTGGCCGGAAAACCGGAAGCTCACGCTGTCAGTAAAAGCGTTCCTTGCGAATGCCCAGTTAGAAGGGAGCGGGCCTGGAGCATGTGTCCTCCTCAGTGCGCTATCACCAGGCCTGCCCTCCTTTTAACTGGGCTTACGCAGGAAGCACTTTTACAAACAGCAAGAGTACACAACGGGATGCATGGGAGCCCCCATGTGTCACCATTATTGGACTAAAAATGTGGATTTACAAAAAAAAAAAAAAAGGGGAGCACTTTTATTTTAGCTGCAATCTGGATAGTACTGTGCGCAATTCAGATGCAGCAAAATTGTTTGGGGGGTGTTATTCCAGTTTAAAGAGACTGAAAGGCCACTCGCCCTCTAAGCACATGACCATCCCGGTTTGGAATGCTGTGCTGCAGAACCCCCTGGCAGCCCAAGACCTTGTAGCCCTGTACTTACCACTTTCATGTACACTACCGCCTGTCACTGTTCACTTGACTGCCAGCAGCCTATGGAGTTCGCAAAGGGGTCGGCACATCATTGTGAGCCCACCAGCCCCACTTTGACTGTCGGTGTCAAAGCAGGCCAGTATGTATCAAAACTAGAGGGCCTCTGACTCTCACAGCACATGGCATCCCTCCCGCCAAGAAGCCCTAGACCAGGATTTCCTATTCTGTGTTCACTTGACTGCTGGAAACCAATCAGGTACTCAAGGCTGGCGGGCGCACAGTAAAGTGGTTGCTGGCAGGCATATGGGGCAGTGAACCAGGCCGGAACAACAAGGAGGTGAGAATAGGCTACCAAGTGTCAGGTTCAGGGTCAGATCAAGTAGGGTGGAGGCCCCTGGGCACAAAATCTGGTGGAGACCCCAGATACAGTATTTTTTACTTTACGACAATAGTCCAGCCAAGTAACTGACTGGTGGTTGTCCAGCACCAGCCTACTTACTGGAACATCAGATCGAGTCCCTTGTGCCACCCTTGTGTGGGTGCATGCTGCTCGGGAACTCCTGCTTTGCCATTCTGGATGGGGGAGGGGTGTAATCACCCAGCTTTTCCAGCAGAAAACAATTCCCTGCATTGAGCTGCCGATTGACAGCTCTGCACGCACCCATCATTATAGCGTTGCTGATGGTGGTTTTGCTGCTCTAGACTCTCCATCCTGCCCTGTGGTGGCTTTGCGAAAACAAAAGACTTGCCCAGCCGCTGCCGATAACTGTATTGCTGGCCCCTCAGCTTGTCAGACCAAAGACTGAAAAGCCTTCTGGACCAGACCATAACCAAAAGGTTGGTGGAGGCCCCTTTGCAGGGCAAGCGTCACACGCCCCTTGCGTCCTCCTTATAATCTGACTTTGGTCAGGCTGTTTATGCGTTTGCCTCTCCATATATAATATTTGCTGTCACCACAGGTGGATTCCCAAGTCCTGAACACTGGTTCGCTCCTGAGCTATAGTTTAGGGACCCAAAAACACCAAAAATAAGGATAAAATACGAATTGTTTATTAAAATACTATGCGGCTATCTCCTGAGCCCCATGCATTGAACCTTGGGTGTGCATGTGGCCTTGGGTGTACACGTGTCCCACTCATGGTAGTAGGGGATTCCTAAGACCACCAATGAACTCCACTTTCACGTGTCAGGGGGAGCTTTTGGTCTTCCACGCTTTTCTTGCTTGATGTTGCTCTTAGATTTGGATAAACAGAAAAAACAAGGCGATCTGTGAAACACAGCCAGACAGAAATGTTTTCCAAAAGTACGTACATGACCTACAGAGCAGGGAGGGGGTGTTTGTGACCGACGTGTGCGTAAATGCCAGCAGCTGTTGTGTTTGGGATATCAGTGCTTGTGTGTGCTCTGTATATCAACTGGAGAGCACTTCAAAAAGCTCAAAGCTCTGGGGTCAGCTCCAATAACAGTATAACACTGCTCTGGCCCACATATACAAAGCATCAGAGTCATGCTCTGTCTGCCCCGGGCTCTACATTTACACAGTGTACCTCCAGATATTTGTGGAATGTTGTAACAGATATGGAGAAATCCAAAGCACAAATGAAACTTTGCAGCTAAAACACAACTTCTCTTGCTACAGATAGAATTCACTTGAAGCAGAACAAAACTCTGGTTGGCCAGCCCTGGATTTAACCCGCTGTGTGAAAGATCCCTGGTTCAATAGTGCATGCGCAGGATCTCAGAGCCATTTGGCGTGCCTATGTAACTTAGAAAATGGCTCTGATTCTTTACAATAATAAGGAACAAGCACCGGTGCATCCCCTGCAAGTTCGGGCTTTGCACGCGCTGCCGCCCCCCCCCCCCCCAGTGTAACGAATAGGGCAAATATTATATTTCATTTTATTGCTAATGCCCGGCTTCCCCCTTTAAAATTCTCTGTTCTTAGCAAATGTCATCCTTAAAAGGCTAGCAGGAATAAGAAGTCTATATATGGGCATTCTGACACTCAGAAAAGGCAGTTCCAGGATGAAAGCCCCCCTGCGGCTCCCCTAACACCTTGGTCAGACAGCCAGGGGCCTGCATCCTTCTTCGCTGGGGAGGTGTGATAGCATATGGGGCTTCAAAAGAATTCCACAAGACCTGTGTCTGGGAGGAGGGAGGGTGAAGGGGCAGAGATCGGGGGGATGAGGTGGCACTGCATGTGTGCTGGAGGGGCCCGAACCATCTAAAAAGCTCTTGACATTCCCCCTTGTGGGAGCTCAGCATCACTACTCTACATCTGCATTTTAAGGTAACTCTGACTGTTGTATCTCTGTGTGTACCTCACTGTAACCTGTAACCCACTTCTCAGAACGGCATTTGTATTCATTCCACCATAGTCCAATGTTTGTTATCACTGCCTAGTGTTGCATTAAAACCTTTAACTTGAGGCATCTTTTTGCCTTATCCAAGAATCTGTGTGTCTGTGTCCTTGCTGGGCCATTAGTCCCGCTAGGCAGGTGAACAGACGGTGTTTTGGGAAAGCGGGCTGCGTGATCGGAGGTCCCAGCCATTCGGATAGGACTGTGCGCACTGCTACGGATGTGGCCTCTTGCGCTTCCCATTGAAGTCTATCAGAGCCGTTTGCCAAATGATATAGTCAGAGAAAAAGGCTCTGATTGAATGAGAGCCACACATGTGCCATTGGATCAGGAAGAGGTGAATTCTACTGTATGTTCTGGGGAGTGTCACACAGCATGGCATCCCAATTCAGGATACCCCTGGAATGGTAAAAATACTGTGTTTTGTTCTGTTTTAAAGGTCCACTCTGGGCAATAAAAAAGAGAGAGATACTAACCTTTGATACTTACCTGTTAAAGTGATCCAGCACCCATTTTTTAGAAAATATATCTTATATAATCATCATTTGGGATGCTTCTTTCCCCTGAGCATTCTCTCCATCCAGGCTGGGTTTTGCACAGCCATTTCATCCAGCTGCCAAAAACCCTGCAGAAGACCCAGAGCACATGACAACCAGCATCAATCATAATCACCAGATGGACAGCTGCAGTGTTGCAATTGGTCGCCAGTGGCCACATGGGGTCCAGTCTCATTATAGGTGAGAGGAAGAAGTAAGTGTGTGGACCACTTTAAAGTGTACCAAAACCCTGTGAAGCATGAGCTTCCAGGATCCTGCAGTTTCCTTACCACTGATTCAGGATGCCCAGCTGTGTGAAGCACCCTGGAATCTACTGATAAACTCACATCGCCAGTGATCCAGTGGCACATGTGCTGGGCTCTTTGTGTGTGCACACCATGCATCGCTGATTGGACGAGAGCCCACACTCCACTGGAAAGATAAGATGGATATCTGGGGTTTTACAAAGTGGGGCACCCCAAACCAGGATGCCCCAGGGACCAACACCTGCATTGTCAATAGCTTGGGGTTTGGTCCACTTTAAGAGATCTGTCTCTCTCTCGCTCGCCCTCTCTCTCTCTATATATATATAGCCTGGGAATTGTACTTTAGGTAAGCAGTATTGAAGATCTGGACCAAGGGGGGTGAGCTGAGGTGGATCAAATATAAGTTTGCATATCCCTTTTTGCCTACAGTATGACATTTACTTAGGTAAGCCTTTAAATCATTGTAGGGGCTAAATTTGCTTGTAATTAAATTATACTAAATCCTGGGGGGCATCCAGTTTGCTGGACCCCTCGTTCATAACCCCTCAATCCAGGATTTCACTTCCCTGAACCACATTCCCCTGGCAGAATGTGGCCCTGTGATTGGTCACCAGCTGATACACAGACCACGCGACCAACAGCAGCCAATGGCAGAGCGGATCATGATTAAAGTTAGTGAAACTCGCAGGTTGCGGATGTTTTGTGTGGAGGGGGGGCTCAAACAATCTGGATGTCCCCTGTCCCAGTGAATTTTTTTTTGACCACTTTAATAATAGTGACTGGCTAACCAGAAATAGGTTTGCAAACCAAAATGCTACAGGCAGCAGCACTGACAGTAATAAAACTCACTGTATTACATTGTAAAAAGCCAACTGGCTCCCTGCTGTGTTACATTGTAAACATCAAGCTGCATCACTCCTGTTACAATGTAACAGCCTCACAGCTGACTGCAATGTTTGAGTGATCTATCCTGTGATCACAGCTAAAAATGCTGCCCCCTGTACAACCGTTTAAGCTGCAGATTGATGCATGGGATGAAATAGGTCAAACTAGATTTCAAATCAATATTACATTCAAAGTTTCAGGCAATTTCAAACACGTTTGACTTTTTTGAAACATCTTTCACAATTCTGACTGAAAATGCAATTTCAAGAAGCAAGTACAAAACATGTACACTTATAATGTGAGAGTTAGGAAGTATGTAATGCTTTTCTTTTAGATTTATTTTTAGACATGAAACTCTAGTTAAATTAGTTTTGCAAGTTGCAATACTGCAAAATGGCAAGAATTGAAAGAAATTTAATACTTTAAGTGCCAGCCTACCTAGAGATTTTGTCACCCTCTGTTGCCAGACCATTTTCACTTACTATATATATATATATATATATATATATATATATATATATTAAATATTGCATTTTTACTTTTTAAAGAAAGCCATATTGCATGTAAAAGCCCCATTCCTCACGTTTACAATGGTGTGGGTTAAAACCCTTAAAGATAAAAAAAATGGCATGCCCCCCCCCCCCTTCCCAGTAAAACCAACCCAGACACCAGCTATGTGGAGCTTGTAGACCAGGATGCAGAGGCCAGCCTTGGTGGCCCCGGCCCTGAAGGCTACAAGCCCATATGGCTTGTGGGCTCTTCTGCCCCCTCACCCCCCAGGCTTTGAGAAGGCTGATAATGGGGACCAGGGATTAATGGCAAGTCACCCACTTGCCGCAGGTGACTTGCCAGCCCCCAGCCTTGTGAACTGGTATTAGGGTCTCATTGATCCTTTACCAGTTCACATAGGGTTAAATGTAAAAAATGACATTTGATAATTATAAATTCTTTTTTTTCTGACCTCCTTTACTTACCTCCTATGTCTCACGGCGCTCTGTGTCCTGCGCTGATCACCAATGACAGATGCTGGTAGTATCTGGTGCAGGGTGGATGGGGATGCAGGGGATTGGAGTGCCCTGTCCTCCCGCTCACTCTGCACCAATACTATCGGCATCTGTTCGAGCTGGAAACAAAAAGGAACGGGATGACGTCATCCCACTCCTTCCATTAAAGGCGGGGCTAAGTGGCAGACAGCGCCTGCGGGCCCTCTCTTGAAGCCGGAAGAGCTTGGGGGGATCAGAGGCCCCCCACGTAAACAGAAGCCCCGCCCGGATCAATCACAGGCTCAGGTGAGTTTTTAACTGGGGCTATTAAGAGCTGTGGCTAGCAGCATGCAAACCTGGGCAACCCTCCCACAGCATAACCTAATGGGCCCAAACTTGTAGTGATGACGTAAAGTGTTATTACTAGAATTCAGAGCTAAGCAGACTGGGTTGGGAGGGGGGATATAAAATGCTGGGAAATAAGTCAGCAAGATTATTACATGAGAGGTGTGAGCACAGCAGGCCCTGCAGAGTGTGCTCGGTACACATTGCACCATCTGCTTTAGGATGATGATACACACAGAAGAATTAATCAGGATTTTCGAGTCTTTGCCAAGGTGACCTGCACAACAGGACTTGGTGATTTAACCAGTGCATGCAATAATAAAAGTTTACCAGTTCGCAGCATGCAATTGTTCACAAATCCATAAACATGGTTTAGTTGATTTCTTTCATTTGACAATAATTGTATTTTAATTTAACTTTGGCTATTCCGTGACAGCATTGTTGCTTTACAGCTTGTTCCGTCTGATCTCCAATCAACTCATTGGGAGGCCAGGCTTGATAAAACGTCTCAACTGTCTGTTGGAGTTCCATGGGAGATGCAGCTGACCAATCAGATTGCACGGGGCTATGGTGCTGCTGGAGGGCGGGACATGTGGTCAGCTGTATTTGCCATGGAAGGTGAAGGAAATAAACTTCCTTGTCTCCAAGGCAAGTTCTAACCCCTGCCAGTAACATACAAAAACAAGCCAGTACTTCCCAAATAATGTAAAATGCATGCGTACCCAACGGCTTCAACGTTTAACTAATAGAAACCCAAGCCTTCATTCTAGCAGACCAAAAACTTACCATACATCTACGAAAAAACAAACATGTCACCCAGACAGATCCATAAGTGAACAGGAAAGTACAGTTGATAATAAATATATAAATATATCAATACAAATATGTGCATATATATATCAAAAGATATATGCATGTGCACAATGTAAACCCGACCAGGAAGAAGTGGTTAGGGGACCACGAAATGCGTAGGAGCCACCCCTTGAATCCTGATGCCCATAAGACCACATACACGGTAATATCAATTTTGATTGTTTTGTTGCTCTCTCTCTCTTTCAACCATTTAGGAGGGTCATACTTTGTGATGTGCTGGAGTGGGGACTATCTGGTTCAGAAGTCCTCCAGATAGATAGTCCCCAGTATCCAGCATTTGGTACCACCAAGTGTGAACTGGTATAGATTACATGTCCCTGCTAATGTGATGTCACATGAGGGAATTCCATAGAGGCTCCTCCTCTGTTGTATAAAATCCTTCCAGACCAGGGTTAGCTTGACTGGACGCCAAGGAAGGAGGAGGAGGGGACCTGTGGCTGCCCAGCATCAAGCAGATCTCTGCCTGCCGGGCTGCGGAGAGGACGCTGCTGGCAGGGGTCAAATGAAGGAAGAAGCTGCAATGGTCAGTTCTTTTTCTATTGTAAAAATCTATGATTTTTTTTTTTACCTGTTTGTGAACTGTTAAAGGGTCAGTTCACAGATTAGTGATGACCAGCATCCTACCTGCCAGCATCGGTGGATGGCATGCCAGATAATTTGACCCCGATCTTGCCAATATACAGGATGGGGCAAATCGGAGCTAATCGTCAAGATCCTTGTAGCCCATCACTAGTCATATTGTAGCCACATTAGTTTAGAATCTATCCATTGTGGGATATCCAGGGATTACCTTGGTCGGATGTTGATCAGCAATTGCAGCCTCCGTGTTTCTAATCACAAGTCCTTTAAATAAATGTGGCTCTTATAAATCCTCTGACCTTAATCTGGTGGGCTCAGTTCCTAGAAAGCAGAGTATGTATTATTTAGATACTGGATGTTGCAGATGGATGTATAATAGTCATCAGGTTCAGTAAAAGAGCAGCAAGAACTTGTGCATCAAGCACAAAGAAAGCAGCAAGAATCGCAACTCCCAACTCCATCAGCTATGAACCAGCACACATCAGAAATATTAAAGCCCAGCTGTAGGCATTAGACATTGGTTTTAGCATTGGATTGGATAGGTAAAAGTTAGAACCTACTTATTGATCATTATGCTCTCCATGATCCCAATATGAAGATTCCTCCTTGTGTTCTATGTGCCTTGGGTGTCACATAGACAATAGAGGTGTCACAGCTTTGTGCTGATCTTTATGTTTTAAACCCAATGGCAGACAACTATTTATATCAGTACATCTGAAAAACTGTACTGTCCATAATGGAGGTGGTGATCAGTAATCAGTGATAATAACTATAATAAATCAGTATTAGTAGTATTAGCAGTATCAGTAATAAATCAGTATGCAAAAAGAAGAAAGAGACCGCACCAACAAATATATAATGGTGTGCTACTCAGTGCAGGGTGAACAGGACAACTGTTACTACATATACCCTATATAATTAGCATACGCTGCCTTTCAACATAATGCTGCTTCCTGTTAGTGTTTTTATAAATATATGGGACAAAGGCTTTAGTAAAAAAAACACAGGCTGTTTTGGGGTACTGGGCTGGGGATAGACGGTGACGACATAAACTTCCTTTCTGGCTATAGGAGCACTTTAATAATCTGTGTAGCATATTTGCGCTTGGCTTTACCATAAAGCCTAACCTTGTTTGACTTTTCTTCTGATGGCACTATCAGCCAACATAGTCCTAGAGCAGTATAGTAGGTCATTATAAGTTAATGGTAATGTTGTTCCACTGGATCTTGGTGGCAACACCAGGCCTGGCCCTGGTAGGGTTTTGGGAACATAATGTATCACTGGTTAGAATCCACACTCCTCTGACTTTTTATTGTCTATGCCACCTACCCTATGTACTGGTTTTGAGATAAGCTTAAAGTGGACCAACACCCTGAGGTGATCGGCCCGGGAATCTATAAGATTCCTGGGCCGATCACCTCCCTCCCCGCGGGACATCCGAGATCGGGATGTCCCGCGGGGTGAAACCCCCCCAAACACCCCAAATCATCTTACCTTGCCTCCCTCGCGCCCCTCTAGCCGTGCGCGCGCCCGCGCCGGCCGTCTCTGAATGGCCGGCACGGGCGCGCACACGTCAAGAGTGACGCGCGGGAGGCGCCGACGGGCAAGCTGCTTGTACGTTGCTGTCAATCAGCTTGTACGTCGGCGCCGATTGGACGGCGCGGCCACCTGGGAGCGGGGAGAGGTGAGTTTTGGGGGCTTTCTGGGGGGTTTCACACAGCGAGGCACCCCCGATCGGGGTGCCCCGGGGAAGCGGACCAATACCCAGGATAGTCAAAATCCTGGGTGTTGGTCCACTTTAACAATACAAGGATTTAAGACATCATGAGTTAAACCCAAGACTTTCCCCGGAAGGTCTAGGCTCTCTTCACACCTGAACGCTTGGCTGCGATAGGATCACCCTGCAATCACCATCAGAGCTCTGCACGTAGTTACCTATGGGCCTGTTCAAACCCGCATTTAGTGATTGCGAGGCCATTGGGATCGCCCCGCAAAAGTCCTTCATACAGCGTTTTTGCCTCAATTGCGCTTGTAATTGCTCAATATGAAATAGTGATTGCAAGCGTGACCACGGCAAAAATGACTGCAAACTGCGGGTGCACAGACGATGCGATAACGATAGTCGATATCACTGCGAGTCACCAAGGTGTAAAGCTGGCCTTAGCGAAACAAAACTCACTTCATAGAATAATCAGAATAAGATACGACTAAGGCAATGCAATCAATATACAGTGATCATGTGATAAGTATGGTAAAATATCAAGAAATCATCTCAACTCTATTCCAGCAATATCAACCTAGACACAGCCTCCGCTCTGCTGCCGACCCTCTCCTGTCCTCCACCCTGGTCACCTTCTCTAATGCCCGCCTCCAGGACTTCTCACGTGCAACTTCAATCTTCTGGAATGCCCCAACCAATACGCCACACCCCAACCCTCAAAGCTTTTAAAGGTGCCCTTAAAACCCACCTATTCAGACAAGCGTACAATCTGGCTTAAAGTGGACCAACACCCAGGATTTTCACTATCCTGGGTGTTGGTCCACTTCAGCGGGGCATCCGTGATCAGGATGCCCCGCTGTGTGAAACCCCCCCAAAAGCCCCAAAAAACGTACCTTTTCGGCGACGGACAAGCGGCGGATAAGCCGCCGCCGCCGCCTCCCGCGCGTCCCTCTTACAGGGCGCCGGCCATTCACAAACGGCTGGCGCGGGCGATAAGGTAAGGTTTTTTGGGGCTTTTGGGGGGGGGGGTTTCACCCCGTGGGACATCTCGATCTCGGATGCCCCGTGGTGAGGGAGGTGATCGGCCCGGGAATCTTATAGATTCCTTGGCCGATCACCCCTGGGTGTTGGTCCACTTTAAGCATTTCTCTAAAGGGCACAGGCCACAAAGCTCAATGACTGTTTGTGATCCTTCCCCCTCGTCTCCACCCCTCATCCTTTAGACTGTAAGCTTGCAAGGGCCGGGCTCTCTCTCCTATTGTATCTTGTATTCAGAATATTCACTGTAAACTCTGTAACACTGCATTAGTAATAGTCTATGTACTGTATGTTTCTACCCTGTCTGTAATTACTACTTTGCACTGTGCTACAGAAGATGATGGCGCTATATAAAAAAACAATAATAATAATAATAGAGAACATACAGGAAAAAAAATGGCAACTTATCCTGAGTTATTTCAATGTAGTATGCATCCCATCCCAGAACAAGGGGCAAACAATCATAGGCTGTAAGTGTCCCACAGACATCTGAATGAGAGCTCTGCATCATAACATATTTAGTTATATTTTGACTATCCTGGGTTTTGGTCCCGTTGGGGGATGCCCCGCTGTGTGAAACCCCCCAGGTCGCCGAAACAAACTCACCTCATCCCCGTCCGACAGCGCATATGCGGCCGCTTGTCCAATCAGCGCACTGGGATCTGCTCACATCAGCACGTCTAAGCCTTCGTCTAAGGCGAGCAGCTCCGAGCACACTGAGGACTGCACCCCCCCACTACCCTCTAACAGGGAGCGTGCCCACACCAGCCATTCACAAATGCTTGGCGCAGGCACGTGCCCTGCTCGAAGGATGCGGCCGCAGCTCGTGCATGCACTGCTGGACCAGAAAAGAAGTGTACGGGCGACGTGGGGGGTTTCACACTGCGGGGCATCTCGATTTTGGATGCCCTGGAGGAGGGAATCGATCGGCCCGGGAATCTATAAGCCATGGGTTTTGGTCCACTTTAAACATTACAGTGTAGTTCTTTAAGAAAGTATGACCAAATGGCTGTAAATAAGCACAGATGGTAGGCCAGAAACTCATGCAATCTTATCTACAGTGTAAGCCTGTACTTTGTACTGAGATGCAAAATTACTGCAAACTATTTTAACTCTGAATTTAGTTTGCTGAATGTGATATACAAACCAAAACCTCCATTCTCTGTATTAAGCATGCTGTATTCCCCTTCCCCAATGTACTCAACTTAAACAAGACCTTCGGCATCATTTAATGAAAAGCCCAAACCTTTAAAAAACAATTCCCCAGCATAAAATTATTATACTTTAAGTTTTAAGTCGCTTACTTCTTCTTTCCCCCACTGGGCTGCAACTCTGGAGTCCAGGATATAGGAGACATATTCAGGAGACGAGAGGGGGTCGGGGGACCATTTTGAATATGTAAAGGCTCAGAAAATGTACTAGGTGCAGGTAGGATGTTTTTTAATGTGAGCAATCTGTATGTACAGGGTGGGGGAAACAAACAAGATAGACTCTTATTCAGGGTGACTGTTGGGTTTAAAAAGGAGCAATCATTGAGAGTACATGGAGAATTCCCTGCTGTAATGTTCTGGGTGAGAAGATTGTCTGGGTGGGTCCCCAGCTAGCATTTCACCTCACCTCAAGCCTGTGTCAGAATTCACTTATTCCTTGTCTAGTACTTATCCCCTCATCTGCCCTATCCACCCCAACCTAGACAACACAGCTTAGACACCCCAGCTCATGTTCTGCTCCTGCAGTAATGCTATAACCTCAGAGATATGGCTGGGGGGGGGGGGGTATACCCATCCTTACCACAGTATCTGCCCCTACAATAGAAAATGTAATAGCCTCACCTGAGGCCTGGCCGGACAGCACATTGAGGGCTGGGCTAATTGGCTCATGAGCTGGTCAGGGGTTGGCCAGGACTAGTAGGAGCACAGTCAGATTGTTGGGTCCAGCCCACCACTGACTGTGTACGGTCCATAAGCCTAATGCCCAGAGACAGGCAAAGCACCACCACCATGCATGCATGCTTCCCTTCTGCTGCTTAAAGTGGACCAACACCCTCCCATGATCGGCCCGGGAATCTATAAGATTCCCGGACTGATCAGACCCCTGACTACGGGGCACCCCGATCGTGTGTGAAAACCCCCAGAAACCCCTAAATCCCTACCTGCTCCTCGATCCAGCGGAGCCCGCCGCCGCCTCCCGCGCGTCCCTCTAGCAGGACGCGCACCCGCGCCGGCCGTTTGTTAATGGCCGGCGCGGGCACGCGCCCTGTAAGAGTGACGCGCGGGAGGTGGCGGCGGGCGCGCTCTCTTGTCTGTCGCTGCCTCCCGCTTTTCCGCCGGCGGGGATTGGCTGCAGCGGTCACGTGGGAGTGAGGAGAGGTGAGTTTTTGGTGCTTTCTGGGGGGTTTCACAAAGCGGGGCACCCCCCGATCGGGGTGCCCCACCGAAGTGGACCAAAACCCAGGATAGTCAAAATCCTGGGTGTTGGTCCAATTTAAGCCTTTATTCTTAGTATTTGTCCCCTTAAACCTAATGGAAATCTGGAATCTTGCTTAGATCTTATGGAGTTTTATGCAGCTCTTGCACTTTGAAAAAAAAAACATTATAAAAAATTCTTCTCTAGGAAGTCACTTTGTAGCTTAACGTAGTGGATTGGCCCCTATTTGCACTTGTCTGTATTTGGCAATCTGTATGGCAACACATATTGCTACTTGATGCTGCAACATGTTTGTCTAAGCTTTGCTGTGTTGTCAGAGCTGGTCTGGCAGCCGGTACGGTTGCGTCAGTACCGAGAAGTTTAAATCCCATTTGTTTGATGGAGGACAGGCTTGGCTGTGGTTTATTATACTGCAAAAAAATAACCTGGCTGCAGCTCTGACATGACATGAGAAACGTGTTGCCAGGAACAAGCTCCTCGCCAGTATACAATATGCACAGCCTGTGATCAGAATAGTCTTCCAGACTTTTTCATCTATAGAAATAGTTCTAGCGGACGTCATGCTTCATCTACCAACTTGTTTACTTGGAGAGTTTTTGGCTACAGGTCCTCACCCAAGACATATTCTGCATGCTTTGCCGGCTAGAACTGTGCAATAGTTCACCTGTTTCTCCCCCCACACATCAGCCTCATTCTTTAGTAGCGCCAAAAACATTTGTAGCAGAGGGAGAAACACTTTTCTCCAGCTTGGGTTTATAGAATGAAAAGAAAACAAGAATTACTTTAGATCCTAATGTGTTGGTTTCTATAGTTTTATAACTCACAACTGGAAATAGTATATATAGACGCAGACTACTATTTTGGGCGCTTACCAGTTGTAGATAAGAGGGGCTCTGCCAGTACTTTAGCCTATATCACACATGTCCTTAAAAGGTGCCAGATAGTGGCTTCAGGGTGGCACCACCTCTAGCAGGCCTCGTCAATCCAAGGCTTCTGACAGTGACAGCACATCATAGTGCAGAGTGATGTAGTACCTATAAAGGTGGCTGGTGCATGTCTTTGTAAAGAGAAGTTAGTAGTGTTTGCAAATGTTCTGCGTTTCTGTGCAGCCATCTCCCACCTAACCCACCCGAATTTGCCAAATTGCTGGCTATTTGTTTTATATTGTCCTTATCAGGGGCGGACTGGCCGTAGGGCATACCGGGACAAATCCCGGTAGGCCGCTGCTTCCTATCTGGCCACCGCTTCCTATCTGGCCGCCTCACTGTGTCACTGCGGCTTGCCGGCCACTGCTGCAAAGTCCTGCGGCCCCTTGCCCATCTCCTTGTCCTTGCGGCCCCTCGCCTGCCTCCTTCCCCCCTGGCCGACCGCTTCATATGCCTGTCACAGCCAGCGAGGTGCGTGTGTCTGTGTGCAACTTCTTTTCCCCGCCGGGCGGGGACAGAGCAGCACCATCTAGGTTCCCACACACGCTGTCCCCAACCAGGCGGGGAGAGAAGAAGCTGCTGCTGCTCTGCGCATGTGCATAGCAGCGTGTCCAGCCCGGCGGGGCTCGTGGGACACAGTAGAGGTGAGGAGAAGGCAAGAGGCGACTGGAAGACTGGT
Source organism: Gastrophryne carolinensis (assembly GCA_027917425.1). Classification (NCBI taxonomy): domain Eukaryota; kingdom Metazoa; phylum Chordata; class Amphibia; order Anura; family Microhylidae; genus Gastrophryne; species Gastrophryne carolinensis. The sequence continues at coordinate 54,627,979 of CM051244.1, forward strand.
AAGTACCATATTCTTTTGTTTTAGCTGTGGCATCTCTGGGCTCTGGCTTGCTGGGGGATATGTGCTCTCCTTAAAGTGGACCAACACCCTGCTGGATCGGCCTGGGAATCTATAAGTATTCCTCCCTGCAGGGCATCCAAAATCGGGATGCCCTGCTGTGAAACCCCCAGGACGCCCCCTAACCTTACCTTACTCCTGGTCCAACAGCGCATGCGCAGGCCGCGGTCGGGGTGCCCCGGGGAAGTGGACAAAAACCCAGGATAGTCAAAATCCTGGGTGTTGGTCCTCTTTAAAATGCACCACTCAGCCCCACGGCTGGCCAAATAGGTGATTTGGGGTGCCCTACTGTGCGAACCCCCTTATTTCCATATATCCCTTGCTTTAATCCCTGCAGCTGTGCGCGCTCCTGCTCCTAGCCATTTAGATTGGCCTGGTGCGCAGGAGCACTCCACAAGGAAATCGGGGATGCAGCTGCTACCGCTTCCTATACCAACACACAAGCCTAAAGCTCTGACTGGACAAACACCATGAGCACGGGAATGGCTGAAAGGTGAGTAGAGTAGGAGATCTGGGGGGTTTCACACATCTGTGCTTCCTTAATTGGGATACCCCTGGGGCATAAATTAATCCCCGGTCAGGGGTGTCCCACTGTGTGAAACTCTCCAGGTCGCTGAAACCAACTCAACTCTTCCCAGCCTCAAAGTTGCCCCGGCTAGTACCAACCCTTGTCAGCAGCGTAACGCCACATCACTCGGTAGTGATAGAAACATTGCGGTGACGGGGCCGGCTAGAAGTGGCGCTGCCTGCATGTAATGTAACATACTTTATGGGGCCGTTTTTAAATCCGAGTTCGCCCCTGGTCCTTATGTTATATGATTAAGAGCATGAGCGGCTCGAAACGCGTTATGGGACTTTGACAGGTTCAGTGGCGTCTGGATCGCTATATTGCTTAACTTAAGTTTATCTTTTTTTCTACATTTTGGCTTTTAAACGTGGATATTAAAAGTTATATTTTAACAAGAGGCTGGATAAGACACTGACTTAAATAACTACATGGCTTTACTGGGCAAAATCATTCAGAGTCTGCATCTGTAATGGGTAAAAAAAAAACATTTTGTGGCTGTCCTGGGCAAAAAAAAACATTGTGAGTTACATTGTGACTATTTGCATAGTTGGGTTTGCATTTCATTTCTAATTGGTAAACTAAGGCCCTTATTTAACAAGGGATAGCGCCAGGTAGCGAATGGTGAGCGAACGGTAATGACGGTCACCGCCACGAGAACGCCGGCTCCCCTCCGCAATCACACATTTATCAAGCCGATCCTGCTTAGTGACTGACAGAGCGCCAGATAGCGAATCATTCATCATTATTCCAGCCTCACCCCACAGCGCCAGCGAGCGACCTTGAACAGCGACAGGTATGACCTCTCGCTACCTGGCGCTCTCCAATCCATTTCAATGGAGCAATCTTTAAATATTCTTAATGAATTGCTATTATTTTATTTTTTTTTTTTTTTTAAATGTCAAAAATTCTGTGACCACTTCTGCAATGTTAGAAATGTTTTTAAGGTAAAAAAAAAAAATAAAAATGTGTGCAGAATTGATATTACAGGTCTGATATTAATGTATTCATATTACAAAATGTTTTGAAAAACTTGTTTTTTTTTTTTTCAAAAAATATGGTTGTTTGGGGGTTAAAAAAATACTTTTAACCCATCGCCGCCAGCGCTCTGGGGTTTAAACAAGCATTTCACAGCGCGAGATTTTTTTGAGCGTGATTTGTTTGTTAATGAATATGCTGGGAGCCGGTCGCTATGGCCATTCGCTGTCATGCGCTCCCATACAGCGCGGAACCTGTCAAACAGCGACTCCTAACCCCGTATTCAACATTACCGCACACCGACTGAGTCGCTGTCAACAACCGAACAACGGCCAAGCACAGCGAATACTAGCGTGCGCTGTGAAAATACCGCTACTGTTGCTCATCTGTCGCTACCTGGCGCTATTAATGAATCGGCCTCCCCATGTGTTATAAACTGATTGCAATAGGGTAATCTCCGTCTATTTTGGGCTCAATTCAACAAAGTTTGTAAAAAGAAATTATGCCCTTATTCATCAAGCGATAGCGCCAGGTAGTGTCTGACGAGCGCCAGGTAGCGGCAGCTAACAGCGACTACCGACTCAAGTACGCCCGGCGGCGGTCACAATGACGCATTTATCAAGCAAAATGAGGCTAGCGCCGGCGAGAGCGACGGCTAGCGCGGCATTCATCATGAAGCCGCCTGGACCGAACAGCGCCGCTGCAAATTCCCTCACAGCGCCAGGTATGAGCTGTCGCTCCCTGGCGATGTCCAATGCATTTCAATGGAGCAATCTATAATTAATCATAATTAATTGGTATTAATGTTTTTTTTTTTTTTTTTTAATGTCAAAAAATCGGACAACACTTCTGCAATGTTAGGATTTATTTTTAAGTAAAAAAAAAAATTAAAAAAAATATGTGCAGAATTGATCTAACAGGTCTGAGATTAATGTATTCATATTACAAAATGATTCTAAAAACATGTATAATGTTACATTCAAAAAATATGGTTGTTTAGGGGTTAAAAACTAGTTAATACACATCGCCGCCAGCGCTCTGGGGTTTAAACAAGGAATGGACAGCGACAGCACATTCGGAGCGTGATTTGTTGATGAATATGAAGCTAGCCATTCGCTCTGGCCATTCGTTGTCAGGCGCTCACATACAACGCTGGACCTGTGAAACAGCGACCCCCCAGCCCGTATTCAACATTACCGCACACCGACTGAGTCGCTGTCATCAAGCTAATGCCCGCCAAGCACAGCGAATACTGGCTGGCGCTGGAAAAATCACGCTACAGTCGCTCATCTTTCGCTACCTGGCGCTATTGATGAATCGGCCTCTTAGTCTTTTTTTGAGAAAAAAATACTATAGTTTTAGTTTTTTTCAAATTCTTGTGATTCAACAAAGAAAAAACCTTGCTTCATTTTCTGCACTAATTTTTTTTCCTCTTGACTCTCATAAAGTGAAAAAAATCGTCTAGAGTGAAAAGGATGCAACAACGAATTAGTGTGATTCAGCAATGCTTTAACTCTAGTTTTTGCTTCTCTTTTGAATAAATTATTTACAGCTATTGCAATTGCGCAGATTGATCCCTGCAGACCTACTGGAGATAACTTTTTATTTATATATTTGTATTGTTTATATTAAAATGAGAACAAATCATGGTCCCTCCCTCCGAATTACCGGGCTAGTGCACCAGTCTGGCCCTGGCAACTCATTAGCTCCTTGAGCCTTTGGCCCAGGTCTGGGGCTCTGCCTGGGGTGTTGGCAGTTTTAAATTAAAACAGTCATAAAAAAATATAACGTTAATTCTTTCTGTCTTTTAAACTGTTAAAAAAAACACGCTGGCAGTTGCTAACCTGGCTTTTTCATTGCCACACCCAATAATGGCAGTGAATGAAGGAGGTGGGGCTTTACAGCTAAAACAAGGGCCATTATTTGGGATTAGAATGAAGCAAGAGCACTAGGTGCTCTTCATGGGGGAAGCAATTAAGGGGATGCTAGTTAAAAATTTGAGTTTTGGTCTACTTTCTCCAGCAAGACCTTTTCCAGCATCCCATACAGTACATAACCTCCTAGACCACTGTTTCTCAACCTACGATACACGTACCCCAGGGGGAACTCAGTAGTGTTCTAGGGTGCAGCAACAGGGGGGGTTATTTTGCATAAAACATTCTTTCTTGCTTAAAATAAAATCCATAAGGCCCATGACTTTCTTATTTATAGTAATTAATTAACTTCTTCCTTGGGGGTACTTGCTCTTAAATTCTTGTTGCTAGTGGGGTAAAAAGGTTTTAGAACCACTGTCCAAGACTTCTATAGAGGTGAAAAATGATGTCATCGCATGAACCAGCAATTTCACAACCATTCTGAAGAAAAATATCCACATTTCTATGGAAATATGACTGATGAAAAAATGGTGAGGTGCGAAGGAGATTTTCCTGGAATACTGGTACCAAGCTGAAAGAGCAGCCTTTGTGCTGCTTTAGAGTGTGCGCCAGGGCCAGAGCTCTTACCCAATCCCTGTCATAGGTCTCAAGCTATGGGCTTAAGTCTGGGAAATATGCCCAGTAAACTGGTGACCACGCAGGATGCCACAGGCTGACTAGGAGCTATAATGCAATGCATAAAATATTCCACATAGCTCCCTAGAGAAGACAGTTCTGCTCAAAAACTAATGCGGAGATACTGTTTTATCCAACTTGTTTGGTTTCTTTGACATGCGGTAACTTTGTACATTTGCAAATAGGTAAAAAAATATTGTACTTGGACACACATCTTATTGATTCCAGAATCCAGGCATCCACATCAGTCCATATGGTTTCTAAAGAGATCAGAAGATGATATGATAAAACACTGTTCTGTAATAATGTTCCTGAATTTGATGTGTAAAGCTGAGGGTATGAAAAGGCATTAAACCGGACCTTCACTCTAAATAAGAGTCTTGTTTGCCCCACCCTGTACATACAGATTGCTCACATTAAAATCATCCTTGTATCTACTGCCTTTTCCAAGAGGGTGGCCCATTGAGTCTCAGGCTGCCTGCAGACAGGAAGTGTCTTCTGACTGTGTCGCTCTGCATTCTGGGATTGCTGTCCTTTCTCCTGACCCCAGACCTGCTCTGTCTGAGCACAGCTATAACTCACCCCCTGCACTTTTGCCCCCTCTCCTATCCTCAGTATGTGATGCTTCTGGGGCAAGATGGAGGTGCCCGTATCCTAGAGTCCTGAACAGAGTTGCAGCCCAGTGGGGGAAAGAATAATAAGAAGCAACATAAAATAAATTAATTTGAAATGCTGAGGAATAGTTTTTTGGGGGCTTTCATTAAATGATACTGAAGGTCCGGTTTAAGGGTTGGAAATATTATAAGTCTGACTATTATTGCTATTCCTCTTGCACTATTTAAAATGGTTAGGGGGGGCATGAAATATAAGATAGATCAGCTCTACTGATCACATACTGGTGACACATTTGTCCTGAAGCACCCATTGGATTATTTTGGTAAGTGAAGTTCCCTGCAGGTAGACCAAAGCTCCCAGGCAAATGATAGCTAAGTGGTTATCAGATGGTTTTCCACTCTTGCTTCTCGATTGGCTCTACCGTATGGAACCAACAGTTTCTTCTTTATGTCTAATTTTTTTACATCGTACAACCAACTTTTACAATGGTGTTAATGTCATTGCAGGGATCTGAAACTGGACAATGTATTGCTTGATTATGAAGGACACTGCAAGCTGGCTGACTTTGGAATGTGTAAAGAAGGTATACGTGAAGGGTGTACAACATCAACGTTTTGTGGGACTCCAGATTATATCGCACCAGAGGTATTGCAGCATGAACCACTGTCTAATTAAAATGGTTGTCAACCAGGATTACCCTAAACATGCTTCAAAACTCAACCATTGCAAGACTTAAATTGAATGTCCAACCTAAAAAAAAACTGCTCACCTTTTGTCTCCTATCAGATGATCACTCTTGTATCTTCCCTGATCATCAGAGCCCTACGTTGCCCGGGCCTAGTCGCCAGTCACTGACACCTCCACGGCGGCAGGCCGTCACTCACTTTCCGTCACAGTGCTGCTGGCACGCCCCCTCTAATAAGGGGGGCCAGATTTAGTATACTACTGGAGGTTCCTCAAATGTTTCCCTCCGGGGAAGTGACCCTTTAACCCACCAAAATCACCAAATAGGTGTAAAATTGTTAGTAATAATTTTATGGTTGGTCCATATGTCAGCCCTTTAAATTCTACTGAATTTCCTATAGCATGTACATATGACCACACCTATTTGTGTGATAAAATATACATTTATTTTATTATACTCATTCTTTTTAAATTATTTCACTGACAATTGTCAATATTCAAATACTCCATATGATATATTTACAATATGGTAATTTTTTCACCATTTCATTTCAATGCATCTCTGTCCTCCTGTTGAAGATTTAGGGCAGACATGTTTCGCCCATTGCTGGGCTTTTTCAATTTTTTTACAAATAAACACTACACATAATAAACTGTTTCAGCGTGTCTTTAAAACACAATAAACTGTGCCAAATTACCTCAATTTCATTTCAGAACCATGTATTGACACTTTATATGATCATCTGGGAGGAAAAGTGGTTTCTCCCTATTTTTATGTGACGGTTGACCGGCCCTATAAGATGTGTTACTTAGCCTTTAAGGGTCCTACAAACTAAATTATAAAATGCTTTTAGATATATTAATAGATTGGTATATTGTCATAATTTACATATTGCTGGCACTTTGAAAATGAAAAAAATTGAAAGAAATTTGATTACTTCTATATGTACTTTGAAAGAATGCAGATGCAGCTCCGGATCTGGCTATTACTGACAGTCGATTGCATATGCACACTCCAAAAAACAAGGATGCGTGACCAAGGCGGTTTTCACATTTTGGATGCCCCCGGGGGGAGAATCGATTGGCCCCGGGAATCTTATAGATTCCCGGACCGATCGCGCTGGATTTTGGTCCACTTTAATAGGACCGTCCAGGAAAACAAAAAAACACCACTGACCTGCCCTACCACATGCTCGCTTCTTTGTAGTCTTGTGGGGTGAGTGTGGTTGCACTGCCCTTAGCTCCAAAGCTGTACCCAGGTGTACTTATGTACTGATGTACAGTCACATGTCCTGGCCTGCTAATAAAACTATTTTCCTATTAAAGTATACCTACGTTTCAAATTCAGTTTGGCTCATTAATGTGTAACAGTATATATCATTATATATATATATATCCTCATCTGAATCATACCAATCTTTTTCTGTGTGGTACCATTTAGAGCTATGTATCTGAATGTAGATTATGAGCAGTTTTCTTTCTTGATTGAAGATTCTACAGGAGATGCAGTATGGGGCGCTGGTGGACTGGTGGGCGATGGGTGTTCTCCTCTATGAGATGCTATGTGGACATGCCCCGTTTGAAGCAGAGAATGAAGATGACCTCTTTGAAGCCATCCTAAACGATGAAATCATCTATCCAACGTGGCTTTCCCAAGATGCTGTGGCTATCCTGCAAGCTGTAAGTTTCTGACTAATGTGTCTTCCATTGCTCACTTGCTCATGAGACCTTGGCATTACTGGAATGTTTTATTCCCATAGACCATACACAGTGCAGAGTTTCCATATACTCAGCAGAATAATATTACTGTACTCCATCATTATACCAGAGCATATACATCAAAGCTTACCCAAGGCCTTATGTCTTATTGCAGCTAGATCATTGGACACATACAGCGAATGGTAGGGGTAGTGGCATAACTGAATCTGACGGGCCCCTGGTGTGAACATTAAATGGGACCCTTTCAAGGCTCATAAAGTAAACTTTTTCTGTTTTTTAACTAAGAGGCCGATTCATTAATAGCGACAGATGAGCGACTGTAGCGTGATTTTTTCAGCGCCAGCCAGTATTCGCTGTGCTTGGCCGGCATTAGCTTGATGACAGCGACTCAGTCGGTGTGCGGTAATGTTGAATACGGGCTGGGGGGTCGCTGTTTCACAGGTCCAGCGTTGTATGTGAGCGCCTGACAACGAATGGCCAGAGCGAACGGCTAGCTTCATATTCATCAACAAATGACGCTCCGAATGTGCTGTCGCTGTCCATTCCTTGTTTAAACCCCAGAGCGCTGGCGGCGATGTTTATTAACTAGTTTTTAACCCCTAAACAACCATATTTTTTGAATGTAACATTATACATGTTTTTAGAATCATTTTGTTATATGAATACATTAATCTCAGACCTGTTTGATCAGTTCTGCACATATTTTTTTTTTTTTTTTTTTTTTACTTAAAAATAAATCCTAACATTGCAGAAGTGTTCTCCGATTTTTTGACATAAAAAAAAAAAAAAAATTAATACCAATTAATTATGAATAATTATAGATTGCTCCATTGAAATGCATTGGACATCGCCAGGGAGCGATACTCATACCTGGCGCTGTGAGTGAATTTGCAGCGGCGTTGTTCGGTCCAGGCGGCTTCATGATGAATGCCGCGCTAGCCGTCGCTCTCGCCGGCGCTAGCCTCATTTTGCTTGATAAATGCGTCATTGTGACCGCCGCCGGGCGTACTTGAGTCGGTAGTCGCCGTTAGCTGCCACTACCTGGCGCTCGTCAGACACTACCTGGCGCTATCGCTTGATGAATAAGGGCCTAAGTGGGATGCAGCTAGACAACTAAAGGCTGAAACAAATGCTACTTCATTTCTTTACATGATGCCAAGTGAGCACAATTGTGATAGATAAAGTGGAGAAGCAACAATGATGAGCGCCTCTGACCTGTCGCACCCCCTCAAATGACACCCCTGGCAGGGGGAAATATGGTCTTCTCTTATGTGTCCCAAAATATACAAAATAACAAATAAAAAAAAAGATATAAATGCAGGAAAGTGAGCACTTTACTAACTAGGCATGCAAAGAAAAATCTTCGCAACACTTCTGCTTGGTTCTCTCAAGGCTCCGGCATAAATAGCATTTAAATGTAACACATACAAGAAATAAGCAGCTACAGAGAAGTAACTAGGCTTTCCGGGACTCAGGGAAAAGATTAGAAATGGTGCCCCCCCCCCACCTGTGCTCATGCCCCCGATTGGTGCCCCCCTGACCTGCTGCACCCAGGGCATGTGCCCCCCTGCCCCTCTAGCTACGCCCCTGAGCGGCTAAATCATACCTACATCCTAAACGGGTTTTCCTTCATCCCTATTATATTTTGGAATATTTCCACAATCCACTGCAGGGTCTTGTTTTTCTGCACCTGTCAGACCCTTTTAGCACTTCCCTAATAGGAGGCATCAGCAGTGTGTGCTATTTCACTTTGACACTGCATTGCTGGTGGGTCAGCAATAGAGGAGTGTGTTTAGAGGCTTCATTTTAGCTATAATAAGGGTATGGGTCTGCTTTAAAGAAAAATAAAAGCCTTGGTTAAAGTGGACCAAAACCCAGGATTTTGACTATGCTGGGTTATGGTCCTTTCCCCCCAGGGCACCCTAGTCGGGGGTGCCCCAATGCGTGAAACCCCCCAGATCACCGAGCCCAACTCACCTCTTCCCGATCCTACAGTGCATGTGCGTCTTCTCGTCTAATCAGCATGCTCTGAGCCGCTGAGGTCAAGTCGTCTAAGAGCAGCAGCTCCGAGTGCGCTGACAGCCGCATCCCCCGCTACCCTCTAACAGGGAGCGTGCCTGCACCGGCCATCCACAAATGCCTGGCGTGGGCACGCATCCTGCTAGAGGGATAGCGGGGATGCGGCTTGCGCATGCGCCGTTGAACCGGGAAACAAGGTAAGTGTATGGGCACCCTGGGGGGTTTCACACAGTGGGGCATCCCGATTTTAGATACCCGGGGGGGAAGGAATAGATCAGCCCTGGAGTCTTATAGATTCCTGGGCCAATCGGCATGGGTTTTGATCCACTATAACTGCCAGCTTTGTAGATTTTACATACCTGATGTTTCCCTGGGTTTACCGCCTGACAAAAAAGACTCACCTCCCTCCCAGATCCAGCCGGGATCATTAAAAAAAAATGCTAAAGGTTTTAACCCTTGACAGTGAGCATAGTAGTTATACTTCATTTGTAAATGTCTTAAAACACTCTTTTCAGTTTGAATACATATGTATGGTATTGTTGTAATCCGGAGGAATGGGGCTTTTACACGCAATATGGTTTTTTTGAAAAAAACATTTATTTAAAAAAAAACCTGATATTTTTTAAGAAAACACTGAAAAAATGACAAAGAAAAAATGTCATGTTAAAAGCCTGGACCTGAAAAAAAAACATATATAATTTTACTGGAAAATCCCTGGCAAGTGTGTAAACATCACAGTTAAACATATATATAGCACAAAAATGGTAAAAATGGTCTGGAACTGGCTGGCACTGAAAGGGTTAATGGATGGTTTCTACAAAGTAGGGCTGTAGGGGGTCCTGTTTCTGCACTGTCAGCTCTGGTGCCAAAAGCACCTTCCTTGTCTTGGTGTGCGCACCCTACTTCCAGACATGATGAAACAGGCTTCCTGATTCATTAATATGCTGTAATTTCCCCTGTGGGAGGTAAGTGTAGGTTTTTTCACATAAAGGAAATATAACTCTTCTTTGCTCTGTCCAAAACCCCCCAAAAATGTGTTTATTCCTTTTATTATTATTAGTTCTGAATCACTAATAACTGTTCTATATCTAAAGCATGATCATTATTGGCATTGGCCATGTGCCAGGACCAGACTGGTTTATCAACTTCTCTGAACAAAAAGGGAAATCTAGAAAGACACACCAATGCCAGAACGTAATTTAATAAGAGTGAAATTAATACCCACTCCTTACTGACTAATTCCTTGTAGAGTCTGCCAGCGATCCAAACAATTATACATGATATAGTGTAGGTTCACTGCACGTATTATGATCTATGAGCTGCTTGATTTTTTCCACTGCACGTCTCCTACCACTGTACGTGCAGTACCTGCCTGCTAAAGTAAGTGCGATTGTCCTGAGGGGAGCTCGGTGTCAGGTATATTGGGGGGGGGGGTAAATTTCGCATCATGCCAGGCCAGCCAACTCTGTCTATGGCATAGAGCTCAGCTAATTACCGCTCTGTAAATGATGTCCTGACTTCACAGCAGTCATCAGCATATTATAGGTGGCCCTACTACCTACTTTTCTTCAGTAGACCTTTATTATCTTTTTTTTATGGATCCAAGGTTCATATAAACGATAAAGCCTAGGCAGATGGCCCCGGAAGCATCCCATATTGCGTTGCCCAACCCCCCTCACTGGATTGCCTTTGCCCTAGTTCTAACTGTGCTGTAAACAATGCCGGCCGCAACTCCAGCACCTTCAGATTCAGACTGTATGGCTGGATGTGGGAGTGCTTCCCAGTCTAAAGGGAAACTGGGTATATGGCCAGGCTGGCATGAGCTATCTCACAGCTTTGAGATCAGCCAATGATCAATCTCAAATTTGCTGGGAGTCATGGGCAATAGGTACTCGGGGGGGGGGGGGTGCATTTGGAGAGACAAAGGTGGTATCAGAGGAGTACTTAATGATTCAAATAGGTCAAGGTAGTAGGCACATCAGAGATTTGGGGATTATCTTTGATCCTTAATCCTATCCTTGATATGGGCGTCCTTTTTGTGGTATAAGGGGGCCTAGTGTCCTAAGAGATTGACTTAGGGTGTCATTGAATAATATAAGTTGTTCCCAGGGGAGTTAGAGCCATTAGTTGCTATGGGTGGGTCCCAAGGTGGTAGAATTGAGTAATTGGATCCATAGGTGTTCCTTAGTGTTGTAGAACCTTAGACACCATTGGTGGCATGGAAGCCCCAGCATTGCATGGATGGGACATATGTTGTTGTAGAAGGGCTTGAAGATTTGCACAGTGGGCCCTTGGATAATGAGGAAGAACTTCTATCATAAGGGGCCCATAAATTCATCATGGTAACCCTGTAGAAGGCTTATCGTTAAAGGACAGTTCTCCTACTTCTAACTCATCTAGACAGTCAGACACTTTGATCGAAAGGAGTCCAGCCATACTAGATTCTTTGAGATCACAGTGGATGATTGCCTCAGGCACACTGCCAGAGATTTAGAAGACTTACAAGAGAAGAAGGTAGTTGGAGAGGTAACAAGACTACTAGAAGAATACGTCCTGGGGGGGGTGCGGATGTTCTTTGAAGTGTGTTATTCAAGACTGATCCACCTATTAACCACTTGATGAAACCTCATAGAAATCTGTCTGTCATGCTGACACTTCAGATCTGTTACAATTAATTGGGGTTGTTGTCCTAAGTCCATTTAAAGACGAACTTAAACTTGCCCGATTATTCTACAATCCGGTCACATCTTTGGCATGGAAACAAGATTCTGCCATGTCATGCTGACAGCAGACGCATCTGCGCTGTACAATGGAATAAGTGTTGGACAACACACAGTATTGGGGATCAGCACAAGCTGTGTTTACAAGGTTTAACATCTGCGTTAAAAGGAAACTCAGGTTAAGTCAAATGTGACCAGATATTTATTTTTTAAATTGCTGCCTCTAAATAAATGGCATTCAGTCCTAATGGTTAACCCAAGCTAGGCATCTGCTGCTCATGTGTTAAGGGAATAAATATCATGAATGTCCTAAACACATCCATTAAACCACAAAAATAACACCACCCATTCCTCATTACTTCCCTAGACCCAAGAGGAGCCAGCCATTTCTGAGCTTGGGACAGGTCATAGGATCGGCAAGTCAACCATATGACCCACCTAAGGGAAAGTCAGCATTAATAGGGATTAATCCTCCAGTCTCCCTTGATCATGTAGCTGTAACAGCTTGAAAAGGAACCTAAGGTTGAGTCAACTGTGGCCATATATTTTTGAGGCTATGATTGAAATTGCTGAAGTTGTTCCTAATTATTAACCCTAATATACGCATCTGCTGTTCATGTGCTAATGTCTTCAAGAAGTACAACTATCAGACTACAAATATGGCTCTACCCTTTCCCCATTATTTTCTTTGGACCCTAGAGTAGCTAGCCACTCCTGAGCACGGGACCTGGGTGTCAGCCATATGACCCATCTACTCAATCATATGATCACTCAGCTCTGGAGCTCTAGCGTGGCATTTATTTCTGCCATGCTTTACAAACTACATTGCAGGCTTCTTGTAGTATACAAACACAACCAATGTGCTGTTTATGTCTCCTATATTTTAGAGAAAGGCCACCCTTTCGTCAATATTTCCTTGGACCCAAGAGTAGCCAGCCACTCCAGAGCTTGGGACAAGTCATAGGGCCTGGGAGTCAACCATAAGACCCAGCTAGAAGGGAAACTCAGCACAATCAGGGTTTAATCCTCTAGTAGTTTACTTAGGTCACATAGCTGAATGCTCGCTTGGCAGGTCATGTGACCACCCAGCTCTGGAGCTCTAGTGTTGTGTTTGTTTATACCATGCATTACTAATCACTGTATTTTTCGACTCATAAGACTCTTATTCCCCAAAAAGTGTGCGTGTGTGTGTGTGTGTGTGGGGGGTTATGTGAGCGCATCTTATGGGACTAATGTAACAAGTACTGGTGATTCGTGCAGGAGGCCAGAAGATCGAGGAGTGGAGGGCGGGCAGGGTAACTGAACTTTTCCCCCCACCTCCCTGCAGCTGCTGCTTCTTCCGGGAACACCCGGCTTGTGTTAACTGTGTAAAGTGTAGGATGTGAAAGAAAGGAGATCAAATGATTCCTTCCTTGTTCTGTACATGTGGCATTTTATGGCAGCCTACTGTACACTAATGCTGGACATGCAGAGATGGAACACAGTCATATTCCCTCCGCTTCTCCTGGCTATCAAGACACAATCCAATATTTGATGTTCTGCCAGTTCAATAAAAAATGATTGTAGAAGTGGCATTTAAAATAGATTTTTTAGTTATGGTAAGAGTATATATAGTAGAATAAATAGATAAACATTGGTACATTTTATTGTATTAACAGGGGGTTTTAGGGCCGAAACAAATTCTCATGGTCGTAACAATTCAATTTAGGAGAAAAAAGCCTGAGAATTTCACTGTTACTGAATCATTAGCTAGGAAGACAATAACAGCCAATGGCACTTTTTACTACAGTGCTATTGACTCATTCGTTTCCTAGCTGATGATTCAGTAACAGTGACATGCTCAGGCTTTTTTCTCCTAAAGTTTTTTACTACCCTGAGAATTGTTTTTACTGAACTGAGGCCTTACTGTCAATTAAAGATACCTATTAACATGCCTCTATTTCACCTCCTGGTGGCATGGTGGGCTGATAGAAAATGGGATCTGTGGCCAGCCTTGGGCCTTCGTTTCCTGCATGCCTCTATTAATTCAACTTAAAGAACACTTTATTTTTAAACCTTTTCTTTGTGATAATTTAGAATTCCGGTTTCTGGCACGGCAGCAATATTCTGCCTTGTCATGCTGACAGTAGACGCGACTGCACTATATGATGGAAAGTGAGAGACGCGCACAGCAGTGGGAATCTACACGAGCAGCATTTATAGCTATCATAGCAAACTCAACCACTTGGCCAATATAAACCCTTTCTACAGACTCGTTCCTATATCACCTAGTATAGTACAGCTTGAGACCTGTGTAAATAGTCTTGTTTAAAGTCAGTCTGACTGCAGCACAGGTTCAGATGGGATACATTTAAAATGTCTGCAGTGCCAGATTAGCAGTGAGCCCAGCAGCCCATAGCCTCTGCATTAGGGAGGACATTGGGGGAGGTTAAAACTTCCCCCAAACCTCACCGATCTGCTGCCCCCCCTCCCCTCCAGTTTTACAATTGGACATTATTTACTCATGTCGCCTGGGGATCCATCTCCTGGGTCCCTCGGATTCCAGATGACCTTCCAATGGGCAGCGCCATCAGGCACTGTACGTGGCCCCAGATCTTGCGCCTGCGCAGTGCCCATGAATCGGATGCAATGGAAATCTTCGCTGAGTAGCTAAGGCATATTTATTTGCCTGCTATAGTTCCTTAAACCGGACCGTCACCCTGAATAAGAGTCTATCTTGTATGTTTCTCGCACCCTGTACATACAGATTGCTCACATTAAAAATCATCCTACCTGCACCTAGTGGAGTTTCACATATCCAAGATGGTAGCCCATGGAGTCTCAGGCTGCCTGCAGACAGGAAGTGTCTTATGACTATGCCGCTCTGCATTATGGAATTGCGGTCCTTTTCCTGACCCCAGCTCTGCTCTGTCTGTGCCCCCCCCCCCACCCTCCTCTCTTCAGTATGTGATGCTTCTAAGAAAAGATGGTGGTTGCCCGTATCCTAGAGTCCTGAACAGAGTTGCAGCCCAGTGAGGGAAAGAATAAAAAGTGAGTGACTAAAAACTTAAAAAATATTATTTTAGATGCTTGGAAATAGTTTTTTAAGGGTTTGGGCTTTTCATTAAATGATGCTGAAGGCCCGGTTTAATATTTCATATTTACCTTATTAAAAAAATGCCTTATTGTGTTCAAAACTAAAACAATATAAAAACATAACAAAATCCATACAATGGTTTTATATTAGCAGTATTCTTGGTAACAGTCATTTTGGTCTGGGGGGAGGGTTGGACACCCTTCCCTATGTTAGCAGTAAATGCAGAGCGCTCTGTGTATATTTCCATCTGTTGCTTGGTCTCGCTGGTTTCCTGTGGGAGAAATAAAGGCTAATTTTGGCCTGCAGACGTAATAGAGTAACTTAGTTTGTACGGCTGATAAAATTCTTCAGTCCATTCGGTTCAGTCTGCGAAGAAACAAATCCTTGTATCAATCACCCAGTGGTCTAGTAGCCATAGCTGGTAATGTCATCACATGCCAGGAAGCCATCCAGGCTACATGGGCTCTTTTAGTGTATTCCCTTTCAATACCTCCTCTGGCAGAGTTCCATAGTCTAACTGCTCTTACAGAGAAGAATCCCCTACTATGTCTTTCTTCTAACCCTGAGTGTAGGCATAATCTTCAGTTCTAATAAGCCTCTTCAAACTTTCTCTCCTGCCTTAGTTTCCCCGGTTTTGTTTCGCTTAGTTTTCCTAAAAATTTCTAGTGCTCCCTTAGTGGCCAAAATCAGGTGACATCATATAGCTGTCTCCTACAGCAGTGATTTTCAACCGGTGTGACGCGACACATGGTCAGGTGTGCCGCGGGGAAAGTTCCCCAAACTAAGGTGCCCCCTGTTCCCCGGCAATGCGCAGCGATGCGGCTTCCGCACTAGGAAGTAACGCTCAGGCTAAACAAGTCTCAGTCAATGCCTGGGCGTCTGGCAGAATGGGCGGGACAGTTACTGCCCAGTAAGGAGTGGAGCTGGAGGCGTGGTTAAGTCAGCGAGGCGCAGTGTGCCCCCGGCCCCACAGCCGGATGATACATATGTCTCTGTACGTCCCCCCCATCAGGCTCCGCTTTGAACTGCCGGCTCGCCCGCCCACCCCGTTGGTGAAACTGCCAGCGCGGCCCGATTCACAGCACATGACAGCAGGCCGTCTGGCTCCGCCCACCTGCTGTGTTGTCATAGTCTTCCCTGCGCGGGAGAAGAGACTTGCTCGCTTTCTCTATTCACTCCAGTTCTGCAAGTAAAGGGTTCTGCAAGTAAAGGTAATGGAGGGGTGGGCAGAGATTCAGGGAACCGGGACTGTCACTTGGCATAATGAAGTGGGAAGAGAGTTCCCGGACTTTGCAGCTTTTATAAAAATTAGATGATGATGATGATAACGTTTTGGGGGGAGGGGCATATTGTGTTGTATTTGTGTGCATGAATGTTGATAGGTGGTCGGTACTTGACACTGGAGGAGCAGGGCGGGAGGGAAACACTGATCCAAATGTGACTTATTCTTTAAAGAGGAATGCCTCTCCTTGGGGCATCCTGAATTGGAATTCCCCCGCTGTGTAAACCCCCCCAGAAGCCCTTTTCACTCACCTTGTCCTGGAGCCCTCACCGTGTCTTTGCACTGTGGCTGCATCCCGGCTCACCTTTAGCCGTGTGCATGCCCAGCCTTGTAGGCAGGTAGGCGAGTAAATGTTGCGGGATACACACAGCTGGGCATCCCAATTCTGGATGCCCCCACTGAGAGAAAACACCCTGAGAAGTGAAAATCAGGCGTGCTGTTCTTCTTTAAAGCAGAACAAAACACTGAGAGGCTGGCCCTGAAATCTAAAAGCAAATCGCCCATAACAAAGCTATTTTGATATTGCTGCCATTTTCAACCACATATCTATGTGAGCTGGGCTTCTCAAGCTTGACTGCGATAAAAACTAAAAACAGGGAGAGACTGAGAACTGTTGAGGAAGAGCTTCGTGTGTGTCTTTCCACCATTCCTGCCAGGATATCCCTTTTGTGTTCATCGAAACAGGCCCAGGTTTCACACTGAGTGGTAAGAAATACATTTAGAATCTATATTATTAACTATATGTATAGTATGTACTGTTTTAGTGTCATTTTGTGCCATTTTGGTTGGTGGTGTGCCGCGGGATTTTTTCTAAGTACAAAAAGTGTGCCGCGGCTTAAAAAAGGTTGAAAATCACTGTCCTACAGTGTTGGATATAGTGATTCATTTACTGTATGGCTGATTTAAAGTGGACCAAAACCCAAGGCTTGATTCCCAACCCCTAAGGAATCCAGATTTGGGATGCCCTGCTGTTTAAAACCCCCTAGTTCGCCCAGTAAACTCACCTTCTCCGATCCAACGGTGTGGCACAAGCAGTGACTGCTCCCTGCTATACCCTATCCAGGGCGCGCACCCGGGCCAAGCCTTTGTAAAAGGCCGGTGCAGGCACCCCCCCCCCCTTCCTGTTGGAAGGTAGCAGGGATGTGCCCAAAGGTGCACTCTGGTCCACTCGGCTATATTTGGCTGAAGCTTATCCAAGCTTGCTGATTGGACGAGAGGCAATGCATGCACGGTAGGGCCGAGTAAATGTGAGTTAGATTGGAGATCTAGGGGGTTTCGCATTGTGGGGCATCCCGGGTCGGGGTGCCCAGGATAAAACCCAGGCTAGTCCAGCACCAAACCCAGGATAAAACCCAGGATAGTCCAGCACCAAACCCAGGATAAAACCCAGGATAGTCCAGCACCAAACCCAGGATAAAACCCAGGATAGTCCGCCACCGACAAGTCCGCCTTGTCGGTTGCCATTGATCAGTACCAGAACTATCTTGCATTGACCACTAGAGGGTGGTAAGAGCAACAGATAATATCCATCGCTGGCGATTGCTTTAATTTAAATGGTACATGGTGATTACCATATAATAGTATTTCTATGATCTAAAAGAAATCATTGCCACTGAATACTTCTACTGAATTGTGTCCTAGAATCGTTTCTGGTTAAGATTGGGCATCTACCAACTTATGCTACATTGTGGACATTTTGGTCTCCTTGACCTCAAACTTATTTTTATCTCTTAAAAAATGATTTGGATGCTTCTATGTGGCCGCAACAGCGCACTCAAGGAATCGGTTAGCCGTGATCTGCCTCCCATGGTCCGGTCTCCTAGCAGACCCATAGTGGTGGCCCATAGCACAAGCTTCCCATCACAAATCCCATCATTTTACACCAGGTTTCACAGGATTGCGTGGAGGCCTTCACACTGTGCAAGCCTGGCTGCTGCTGGTCATGGCCCTCCTTTATGAACAGTGAGAACTGGGAAGTAGGTGAGTAACAAGGCTGAAGAATGGGCATCCCATATTGGTATGCAGCGCAGGACACCCATAACTGGGACAGTCCCACTTTGAGGCCCATTGTCCCTCTGAAAACTCTGGAAAGACCAAATGTCCCACTTTGCTGACATGGGGTCTGTCCCCACTAAATGCACAATGCTGGATGTCTGGGTGATTTACAACTGCTCTGACTCTTTGGTTGAATGGTGGTAGT
Source organism: Gastrophryne carolinensis (assembly GCA_027917425.1). NCBI lineage: Eukaryota > Metazoa > Chordata > Amphibia > Anura > Microhylidae > Gastrophryne > Gastrophryne carolinensis. The sequence continues at coordinate 54,646,443 of CM051244.1, forward strand.
GGAATACACGGACTTCTGAGCATTGGCTCCATCACCAACATCTTTTATGGACTAAGAGGCTGATTCATCATTAGCGGCAGGTAGCGACAGATGAGCGTCTGTAGCAGCATTTTCAGAGCGCCCGCTAGTAGTCGCTTTGCTCAGCCGTGGGTCGCTACTTCATAGTGACTCACTGTTCAGTAATGTTGAATACATTGTGAAGAGTCGCTATTTGACCAGTACAGTGCTGTATGGGAGCGCATGTTAGCGACTGCTCATAGCGACCGACTCACACCATATTCAGCAAAAAAACAGCCTCACAAATCTCTGGCGCTGAAAAATGCTTGTTTGAAGCCCAGAGCGCAGGAGGCGGTGTGTTTAACCCTTTCAGTGCCAAGCACGTAGATACTACGTGCTTGCTTCCACTCCACTTAAGTGCCAAGCACGTAGTATCTACGGGCTTGACTTTCCCCCCTGCTAGTAAAAAAAATAAAAGTCAAAAATACTCACCTGACCCCTCGTTGGATCCGGCCGGGTCTCCTCTTTAATTTGGTGCCATCCGATCCCCCGTGGGGGGTCGGATGGCTCCAGGAGAGCCCCCGGAATAGCCCCCCCCCCCGTTTGGCAGCAGCAGCTGCTAACTGTAAAAAAATAAAAAAAATAAAAATGACATTCACTTACCTGTGTGTGCGCTGGCTCCCGCTGTCCCTCCTCTTCACCTGGGGGGCCTCCGATCCCCCCCCAGGACTTACCGATCTTCAGGAGAGAGCCCGGAAGGCTCTCTCCTCTCTCCTCTTCGATGGCGGCCGCCATCTTGCCGCTAAGACATCATCCCGGTCCGTCGCAGCGTCCCCTTTTGGGGGCGGGGCTATGACGTCATCCCAGCCCCGATCACCGATCACCGGCTTCAGCGTTCTCAGCTGTCAGATGCCGGTGATCGGCAACGGGGAAGGAGGTGGCAGGAGATCCTCTGATCTCCTGCCTCCCCCTTCTCTGATGCCGATCACCGGCATCTGTCAGCAGAGCGGCGCGGGACAAAGGAGCTTACAATCGGAGGTTTTTTTAATAAAATACTTTTGTGTGGCGTTTTTTTTCATTTAACCCTTTGTGAACTGGTAAGGGGTCCATGAGACCCCTTATACCAGTTCACAAGGCTCTGGGTATGGCAAGTCACCTGCAGCTAGTGGGTGGCTTGCCATTAACCCCCAGCCCCCCATTACCTGCCTCCCCAACGGCCAGGGGGGGGCAGAAGGGCCCGGGCCACTTAGTGGCTATGTGGGCTAGTAGCCTGCAGGGCCAGGGGCCACCAACGCTGGCCCCTGCGCCCTGTTCTACAAGCCCCCATAGCTGGCCCGGGTCGGTAATGCTGGGTAGGGGGGACCCTACGTAATTTTTTTTTGGGATTTTTAAGGGTTTTTAACCCTTAAAATTCCAAAAAAAAATGGGGTCTCCCCCCCTAGGAGGGGGAACCCTATGTAATTTTTTTTTTTTTAATTAACCCTTTTGTTTTCTGTCATCCAGCAGCTATAAAAGGCTGAAAGAGTGCTCCACTATGGATGGGAGGTAAGTATTAAAAAAAAAAAATAATAAAATATTTTTTCTCTTTGTGTGTCTGTGTTTTATTTTTACATTTAACCCCTTGTGAACTGGTAAGGGGTCCATGACCCCTATACCAGTTCACAAGGCTGGGGGAGGTGGCAAGTCACCTGCGTTAGCCGGTGACTTGCCATTAACCCCCGGCACCCCCATTACCTGCCTCCCCAAAGCCCAGGGGGGGGGCAGAAGAGCCCGGGCCCACGGGCTATGCGGGCTTGTAGCCTGCAGGGCCAGGGGCCACAAAAGCTGGCCCCTGCGCCCCGTTCCTACAAGCCCTGCATAGCTGGTCCCGGGCTGGTTACTTTGGGTAAGGGGGGGCCCATGTCATTTTTTTTTATTTTTAAGGATTTTTAACCCTTAAAAATCCCCCCAAAAAATGGGCCCCCCCTCCCGGGAGGGGGGACCCTATGTAATTTTTTTTTCTCGATTTAACCCTTTGTAGTGTGGATGGTAGTTGTATTTTATTTGTAAATGTTAAAAATTACTTGTTTCAGTTAGGGGGGTCTCCTGGGCAGGAACAGGGGGATACCGATAAATATGTGGTACCGTTCTAATCGGTAGAAATGGGGCTTTCACATGCAATATGATTTTCTTTAATAAAATAAATTTTTTATGTAAAATAAAGGAGTCAATTTTCTAAAAAAAAAATTTATTTATTTATTTTTTTTACTTAATAATAAATAAAATTAATAATAAATAAAATTTACAAACAAGACATTTCATGTTAAAGCCTAAACTCTGCTGCAAAAAATATATATATAATTTTCCTGAAAATTCCAGCAAAAATGACACAAAACATGGCGCAAAACATGGCGCAAAATGGGGAAAAATGACCTGTCAACAGAGGGTGACAAAATCTCAAGTAGGCTGGCAATTAAAAGGGTTAATAGTACCTCTGCATGTTGGGTATTGTTCTGTTCGGGGGACCTTGCGCTTTCAGACTTAGCTTGTTTTTTCTGGTTTGCATATTTATATTTTAGTAAAAGGTGTTTTTTATTCAGCTTTTTTATACATTTTTTAGGGAAACTCTGCGCAACCAAAGAGTTCTTTGAGGGATTAATTCCAGAAAGATGAGCCCACTACAACAAGCTGGGTACGCTTAGAAAGCTTAACATGTGTACTTTCAGGGAATATATGGTTTATGGGGGATATTCTAAATGTAAAGGGTTGTTTTGGTTGAAAAATCGCAAGGTGCGCACTTTGTCTGCAGAGCTGAAATTTTCAAGTAAAATTACCGTTACGCACATGCTTTACTTTGGGGTGTTTGGCAACTCTTTCCTTGACAGAATCCATGCATGTTGGGTATCGTTCTGTTCGGAGGATGTTGCTTTTTCAGATCATACTTGTTTTTTCTTGTTTGTATATAGTTTTTTTAGGAAAATGTGGCTTTGATTCTGCTTTTTTATCCTTTTTTTAGGGAAACTCTTTGCAACCAAAGAATACATTGAGGGATTACTTCCAGAAAACTGTGGCCACATCAACAAGCCTGGTACACCTAGAAAGCTTGAGGCGTGTACTTCCAGAGAATATATAGTTTGTTGGGGGTATTTCAAATGTAAAGGGTTGTTTTTCTGGAAAAACTGCAAGGTGCGCATAGCGCATATCACAGTTGTATTTTTTCAGAAAATCCCCTAAAGCGCTGTTTCAGTTTGGGGGAGTCTCCTGGGCAGGAAAGGGTGTCTACCTATACATATGTGGTACTGCTGTAACCGGGAGAAATTGGGGTTTCACACGCAATAAGATTTTATTGACAAACTTACATTTTTAATTACAAAAAAACACTACAAATTGTAAAAAATTTATTTTTTTAAATTTTTTTGCACATATTTTGCCAAAAAATATTGAGAATACACCTAAAAAATGACAAACAAGACATTTCATGTTAAAGCTCAGACTCTGCTGAAAAAAACAATATATCATTTTCCTGGGAAATCCCTTAAAAAATCACATTTGAACATGGGGAGTGCAAAATAGTGCAAAATGGTCTGGCAACAGAGTGTGACAAAAACTCCAGGTAGGCTGGCAGCGAAAGGGTTAAAGTCAGTTTTTCAGCATCTTTCCACTAGTAACAAAGCGAAAACATGTGGAATTACATTGTAACAACATTGTAACATGAACACTTTAATGCCAGACCTGTAATGTCATTTCTGAAGAAATATTTTAAAAATGAAAAAATTATGAAAAAACTGCTTTTTCAATGCCAGAAGAGGTCACAGAATTATTTGTGATTTTTTGGGGAAAAAAAAAAAAAAAAACCCCGTTTAAAGAGAAGAAAAGGATTGTCCATTGAAATGTATGGGAGAGCGACAGGTAGCGAGAGGTCATACCTGGCGCTGTGCAAGGCTGAACGCTGACGCTGTTCGCTGAGGCTGTGAAAATGATGAATCAGACGCTACATGGCGCTATCCCAGTCGCTAAACAGATTCTGCTTGATAAATGTGTAATTGCGTGGCCGTGTCCGGCGTTGATCAGTCGCTATCTGTCGCTACCTCTCATTAACCAGGCGCTACCTGACGTTATCCTTTCTTAAATAAGGGCCTAAATATTCCTTGAGCATGTGACCGTTAATTAAGCCACACGCTAAACCATGCGTCGGCCCCTCACCCACAAACTGGTTTAAACTGACCATAAAAAATGGTCAGTTTAGGCACCCTGAAATTGGAAGCCCCCCACTGCTTAGTTAAAAGGAACAACACATCTGTTTGTATGTTGCTGCCATCACACGTGTGCACCTGCCATTCAGTAAAGGGTTTCGGGTCTTCCTGAACCAGAAGCTGGAGGATGGTTTCTGCTGCTCTGGTCATGGCTAAGTGGAAACAACCAAAAGATAAACTAGATGAACTCCCAGCATCAATGAATCAAAGTGAATTTATGTGTGAAATTTAAACATGACACAGTTGTATGTTCATTGTGTAAATATTTCTTCCTAGATAAACTTGTCTGAATAAACAATAGAAAATCAAGATAAACCGAATGTTAAATATTGCACAAGAAACTTATGGCTTGTGTGTAACAGAGGCAGGATGTGTTTTCATTGGCTGCAATCATTGTAATCGAGACTTACCTGCAGTACTGCTGAAAATCACACAGGGGGATTGCCTTTAAAGTGGACCAACACCCGATCTATAAGATTCCCGGGCCGATCAGCATCGGGCCTGCGGGGGAACCCAGATCGGGGGTGCCCCGCTGTGTGAAACCCCCCAGAAAGCCCCGAAATCCCTACCTGCTCCTCGATCCAGCGGCGCATGCGCGAGCCGCCGCCGCTCGCGCGTCCCTCTAGCAGGGCGTGCACCCGCACCGGCCGTTTGTGAATGTGCTCCCTGTAAGAGTGACGCGCGGGAGGCGGTGGCGGCGGCCACGCTCTTCTTGTCCGTTCCATATTCCAGCTTGTCCGTCCGCTCTGATTGGCTGCAGTGGTCACGTGGGAGCGGGACCACTGTCAAAATCCTGGGTGTTGGTCCACTTTAAAGTGAATTAAAACCCAGCTCGATCGGCCCGGGAATCTATAAGATTCCCCTCCCCGGGTCATCCAAAATTGGGATGCCCTGCAGTGTGAAACCCCCCAGGCTGCCTCATTCACTTACCTCATTTCCCGGTCCCATGGCGTGTCTAAGAGCCATGACCGCATCCCGCTATACCTCTAGGCGATCGGGGGAAAGGACTATCCTGGGTTTTGGTCCCCTTTAGGGAAATGGTGATTGTGCTGCTGCCCGGGATACATTGGGGTTTGCCTTTATGTCAGCCCTGCCACAAGGGTTGATTCATAGTCAAATACAGCTCAGGACAGTGCTCCACTGAAGGCTCTCGCCACAGCAGACTCTTTAAAGTCAACCCAAACTCAAATAAAGTCAGTCCTCTTTAAGAGATTTCCTTAGGGGCATCCTAGTTGGGATGCCCTGCAGTGTTCCCTGTAAACTCACCTTAAACTGGACCTTCAGCATCATTTAATAAAAAGTCCAAAACCTTAAAAACATATTCCCCAGGATCTAAAATTACTATATTTCAAATTTTAAGTCGCTTACTTAATATTCTTTCCCCCACTGGACTGCAACTCTGTTCAGGACTCTAGGATACAGGCACCACCATCTTGCTTCAGAAGCATCACATACTGAGGAGAGGAGAGGGGTGAAAAGTTCACTGGGCGGGTTATAGCTGTGCTTTGCACAGACAGAGCAGAGCTGGGGTCAGGAAAAGGACAGCAATCCCAGATTGCAGAGCAGCATATCTCGAAGACACTTCCTGTCTGCAAGCAGCCTAAGACTCCATGGCCCACCATATTGGATGTTTAAAGGCTCATAAAATGCACTAGGTAAAGGAAGGATGTTGTGCGATGATGTGGGCAATCTGGATGTACAGGGTGGGGGAAACATGCATACATACTCTTATTCAGGGTGAAGGTCCGGTTTAATCCTGGAACTTTTGGTTTAGCCCTATATTCTAAGTGTGCCATACACTCCACTTCGATCTTCATGACATGTGGGTAATCTCCAGTAGAGGGCGAACTTGTGCAGAGATGAATATGCAAAAAAAGAAAGCCCCTCCCGGTCCATATATACCTGGGACCTCCCACCAATTCCCCAGTTCCTTCTCTGCAGGGAATGCGACAAGACAGAAGATGAAGACTTCTTTACTTACAGGTAAGCCGGGCCCCCGCCCGGCCGTTTGTTGTCCCTATTACTGCCAGGACCCTTTCTAAATTGGACCCTATTGAGCCTCCCAGCTTAGGCTGCGGGTCCTGGTGAAGGTAGGAGCACCCTATGGGTGCGGAAGGAGCACTGCTCCACCGTGAGACCTCACTATGGGGTAGGCGGTTATCCAGGTTTTTTGGTGATCCTGGTGTGGGATGCCCCGTCCCTCTATGCTTACGGCCAGATTCTGGCAGGGTTCCCCCCCTTCTCTTATGTTGCCTGTTTTGTGTGTTACAGATTGCATTGTATATGTGCATATTAAGGGGTTCCTCCTGGTCCTGGGGTCCCCAGTGTAAATTTGTTCACCTCAAATCCTCCCACCGGGACTTTTAAGGGGCATCCCGGGTTGCTTATGCGTAAATTCCCTGCGGTCTTGTGACTGACCACAAAAATTCACCATATGGAGGCTCCGCAGGATACTGGGCTCGGGCTCCCTCTGGGACAATCCGGGCCATGTGTGGGGTGTGGGGTATCCCTTATGGGGGAGAATGTGCTGATCTGTATACCATGCGCACAAAAGGCCATAACGCGGCATTCTGGTACCCAGCCTTCTGGGTCGGTTCCTCCCGCTTCATCGCCTTCCCCTCCTCGCCTTATCCGTACCCCAAGTGACATTGGTGCCAGCGGGCAGTCGCACTCTGATGTTTGTGCTAGGTTGGCCAGCATCGAGAAAATTATTGCTAGCACGGTGGGCAAGAAGGCCCAGGCTAAAAAGAGACATTTGTCGTCGGCCCAGCCCTTGTGGGATGGTGACGATTCTGTTGATTTGTCAGATTATTCCCAGTTAGAGGAGGGGGAATTGTATCAGGAAACAGAGGCTGACTATGTTCAGCCCGGGGATGCCGATGTCGGGCAGGCGCTGGGGGATGCCGTAGATACGGCTACTGTTTTGTCACATTTATTGGAGGTGTTGGATATTGAACCGCCTGAGGCGCCCCCTCTCAAGAAGGGGGAATTTTTGGGGGTCCACAAGCCCCGTCTGGAATTCCCTACCCAGGGTCACTTTGATGCGCTGATCCTTAGAGAATGGGAGAGGCCCAGTCTGCTTCCTGGTGCTCCTCAGGGATGGGATAAGAAGTATCCTTTCCTGGTGGAGGCGGTTAAGCGCTGGTCTTCTCCCCCCGAGGTCGACGCGCCAGTTTTAGGTTTGACCAACTCGTCTGTGCTGAACACCCCTGACGCCACTTCCCTTAAGGATGGCGAGGATAAGCGCCTTGATCAGATGGCGTGCCACGCTTTTGCCAGCGTGGGCTCGGCCCTGCGGCCTGTTTGTGCATCTGCCCTGGTGTCGCTTGCTACCAGGTCTCTTATCAGGGACTGGCTGAATAACGCTCAGTTTGATCCAGCTGGCGCTGAGTTCGCTACCCTTAAGAGATGTGAATTGTTCATGGATTTTGTCATGGCTGCTATGGAAGATTCTATTGTCGTGTGTAGTAGGACTTCAGCCTTACTGGTGGCTATGCGCAGATCGGTCTGGCTCCGCCAGTGGACGGCGGACGTTGGGGCCAAGAAGTCGCTCACAGCTCTTCCCTTCTTGGGTTCGCGGCTGTTTGGAGATAAATTGGATGCTGTTGCTAAAGGAGGTAAGTTACCTCAGTGGAGGAAACAGCGCCGGCCCTTTCGGGGGGCCAGAGCGGCTAGGGGTTTGGCCTTCTCGGGGGTCAGGGGCTCGTCCTGGAACAGGGGCAGAGGTCGGGCACGCCCCGCGGCTGCCTGGGGTTCCAAGCCCAAGCCTGCCATTAAACTGGCTCAGCAGTGAAGGGGCGCCCTCACCCGCAAGGGTGGGGGGGACGGCTGCAGCTCTTCTTCCAGGTCTGGGCCCGGGAGGTCACAGACAATTGGATCTTGGAAGTGGTCTCCTCCGGGTACAAACTGGAGTTCGAGTACTGGCCGCCTCCAAGATTCTTAATGTCTCGGGTGCCCTCGGACCCTCTGGCTGCACAGGGGCTCCTGTTAGCAGTGAAAAACCTTCTGGACTTGGGGGTTATATGCCCGGTGCCTCCGTCGGAGAGCGGCAGGGGTTACTACTCCAACCTTTTCACGGTTCCCAAAAAGGAGGGTTCGGTGAGACCCATTCTAGATCTCAAGGTTCTCAACAGGTTTATCAGAGTCAAAAAGTTCCGCATGGAGACTCTGCGCTCGGCTATCAATTCCCTTCGTCAAGGGGATTTTATGACATCCATAGACATCAAGGATGCGTATCTGCATGTTCCGATTTTTCAAGCACATCAAAGATTCCTCCGCTTTGCGGTGGAGGATCAACATTTTCAGTTTGTAGCTCTTCCCTTCGGACTGACCTTGGCGCCGAGGGTCTTCACCAAGGTCTTGGCGGAAATAATGGCTCTGCTCAGAGCTCAGGGCATTCGCATTGTGCCATATCTGGACGACCTGTTGATCTCAGCTTCTTCCCTCCATCAGGCGGAGCTGGACACCGACCAGGTGGTGTCGACCCTGGAAAGGTTCGGGTGAGTGATCAACCGCCCCAAGTCTTCTCTCTCTCCGTCTCGTGTGATTTCATTTCTGGGCATGAATCTGGATACCGTTCGGGCCAGAGTTTTTCTGCCCCAGACCAAGGTGCAGGGGATTCAGGGTCTGATCCGCCTTCTTCTGGCCAATCCTTGTCCCTCTATCCGACAGGGGATGAAACTGGTGGGCTTGATGGTGTCCTCCTTCGAGGCGGTACCGTTTGCGCAGTTTCACATGAGATCTCTTCAACTTCACCTATTCACGCATTGGGACAAGTGTCCGCAGTCCTTGGAGCAACCTTTCAGGATGTCTCCCAGGGTTCGGCAGTCCCTTCGGTGGTGGCTGGAATCGAGCAACCTGTTGAAGGGCAGATCCTTTCTGGTCCCTTCTTGGGAGATGGTTACCATGGATGCCAGCCTGTCGGGCTGGGGAGGTTATTGGAAAAGTCATGGAAGGGGGGGGGCCCTTCTTTTTCGGTGGGGGTTGTGTCCAACCCTGGTCCACACCTGCCGTCAACGAGTTGCGTCGATCACCCAAATGTGGGCCAAGAGGGACCCCCCCGTCAAAAGAAAGGAGGGGGTGATCCTCTAAGTCACTCACTGGGAATTGTCCTTCTGATATTAGTAATATTAATTACAATTCATATTAGTAATATTAATTACAGTTCATACACCATACATTATTTTAGGTAATAAATCATACAATATTTATTCTACTATACAAAATGTATTTGCAGTCATACAAATTCAGTAAAGGCTTGTTTTGTGTCACCGTTTTTGCGGTTAGATAGTCTTTTTGTACAAAAGTACTTCTCAGTTAATCCACTGTCTTGAGACCCTCTTGTTTGTAGCAAATTGGGTCTTTCATTGCCCACAGTTTGTAGCAAGTTGTGGCTGGTTTAATTTGAGTTGGTACTCCTACACAGACGCGTTTCGCCTTAGCTTCCTCAGTGTGTGGGTCCATACAACCTGGTTGTAATACATTGTTTGGGGGTGAGACCTGTGGTGTGTCACCACAAATGACAGCAAAAATGATAATATAATATGTTGGTACAAAAAATGATTACTTACATAACTTGCATAAGTCAGTGGTCACCCCAGCGTCCAGGCTCAGGCTGCAGCGGCTCCTCCCAGATTTAGTATGGGGATGATTGGTATGTTACCTTTAGGTTGGGTGTCAGAAAAAAGGAATTATGTAGCTAGGTAGGTGGGTGATAGGGCTAGTAAAAAGATGATAGTAAAAAGAAGCACCTTATTCTGGCTGGTTTGTAGTTCCCAGATAATAGTATGTATCCAGCCAGAGGGGTGTATGTGGTAATTGGCCCTGTATATTAATCCCGCTTATGAAAGTATGTTGGTGGTTGCCCAGTACTGGGCTGCTTACCTCAATGTAGGGCTAAACCCTGTGTGGCCAAAAACCGGCACCCTCAGTCAAATTGAGGGTGATTCTGCAGAGCCTTAGGCTTATGATGTCCGTTAGTCGCTCCGTTTGTTTGTTGTATGTGAGTTCCCTGCCCGGGTTAAATGTCCGTGGAGATGGGGGCATGCAGAGTGTGTCAGTTTAAATGGTGCTGCTGCAGGGTGTATGGGACCACCGAGTACAGGGTGGGCGGGACTGCGATTCCCCACAATTCCTGCAGTTCCCTGATAGGTCATGATGTCAGGGACGGATGTGCGTAAGACAGCACTGATCCGGGGCAGCCCCGTTCGGCTATTGGCCAAATTGTGCATCAATCACGGCGCCGTTTATGTTGGAAAAGTCATCAGTTCAGTGGGGTGTGGGGTCCTCAGGAGGCTCACACCCCCATCAATGTCTTGAAGCTCAGAGCCATCCGTCTGGTTCTGGCTCGGCTGACCTCACATTTACAGGGTCTACCGGTTCAGGTTCGTTCAGACAACCGAACGGTGGTAGCTTACATCAATCACCAAGGAGGGACTCGCAGCAGGAGTGCCCTCAGGGAAGTCTCTCTGATCCTGCACTGGGCGGAGAGCAATGTTCCTTGCATTTCGACAGTATACATTCCGGGAGTGGAGAACACGGGGGCGGATTCCCTGAGCAGGGGATCCTCTCGCCAAGGAGAGTGGTCTCTCAACCCCGAGGTTTTTCTGGATCTTTGCCGCAAGTGGGGGGACTCCGGAGGTGGATCTCTTTGCCTCGAGGCACAATCACAAACTTCCGGCCTTTGTGTCTCTTTCTCAGGATCCTCTGTCTCTGGCAGTGGATGCCTTGTCCCTTGCTTGGAAGGATCTGGGGTTTCTGTACCTGTTTCCGCCCGTCTCCATGCTGGGCAAGGTAGTTCACAAACTGGTTCTAGAAGGGGCACCAGCGATTCTGGTGGCTCCAAGGTGGCCAAGAAGGGTTTGGTACGCAGACGTTGTAAGGCTGGCCGTAGATCAGTACCGGCTTCCCTTGTTGCCGGATCTGCTATCTCAGGGTCAACTACTTTACCCCAATTTACCAACGCTGGCTTTGACGGCTTGGCTGCTGAAACCTTCATTTTGAAAGAGGAAGGTTTGTCTGAGGCTGTTGTTCAGACCTTGATTAGGGCTAGGAAGCGGTCCTCTTCTGGCATTTACTATAGGGCTTGGAGGTCCTATATTGATTGGTGTGCGGCTAGGGCCTTGCCTTGCAGGGTGTTTTCGATACCCAGGATTTTGGAGTTTCTTCAGCATAATCTGGATCTTGCGTTCCAGCGTAGTACTTTGAAAGGACAGGTTTCTGCTCTGTCGGTTTTCTTCCAGAGGTCTTTTGCCTTACACCCGCTTGTTAAGACCTTTTTCCAAGGGGTCGCGCATGTGCGGCCCCCTCGGAAGGCTGTAGTTCCTGTTTGGGATTTGAATTTGGTTCTTTCGGCTCTGCAGGGTCCTCCTTTTGAGCCGCTACAGAATATTGCTCTTTCGGTTCTCACTCAGAAGGTTGCTTTCTTGGTGGCTATTACCTCTGTTCGGCGTGTCTCTGAGTTGGCGGCTCTGTCGATTCAGGACCCTTACTTTGAGAGACACCAGGATAAGGTGGTTTTTTGTTTTAAGCCGGATTTTCTTCCTAAGGTGGTGTCTGCTTTTCACCTCAATCAGGATATTGTTCTCCCTTCCTTGTGTCCTAAGCCTAACAATGACAAGGAGAGGGTTCTGCACAATTTGGATGTTGTTCGCTGTGTGAAGTACTATTTGGTGACTACTTCTTCCTTCCGCAAGACGGACGCTTTTTTCGTGGTGCCCTGCGGGCCCAGGAAAGGGTTGGCGCCTGCTAAGTCTACGATTAGCAAATGGATTCGTCAGGCCATTGTTGGGGCCTATTCTGCTAAGGGGAGGACTCCCCCTTTTAGGGTCACTGCGCACTCTACTCGTGCGGTTGGTGCGTCCTGGGCTTTTCAGCACCAGGCTTCTGTCGAACAAGTTTGTGAGGCTGCTACTTGGTCTTCCGTTCATACTTTTTCCAAGTTTTACAAGGTTGATGTGCGGGCTTCAGCAGATGCTGTTTTTGGCCGCAAGGTTCTGCAAGCTGCAGTGGTTTGAGTTGGTACATTCTTTACTGTTTCTGGTTCCCACCCATGACGGACACTGCTATTGGATGTCCCACATGTCATGAAGATCGAAGTGGAGTGTATGGCACGCTTAGAATAATACCGTTTTGTGAGTACTCACCTTTAAAACGGGTATTATGAGTGTGCCATACACTCCACTTCGCCCCACCCCTTTTTTTCAGGTATTCTGGGGCTTTTATATGGTGAACCATTGGTTTTCATTGTTAAGGTTATAATTGGTTCTTCCTGGTCCCCTTACTGCTTTTTTACACTGGGGAATTGGTGGGAGGTCCCAGGTATATATGGACCGGGAGGGGCTTTCTTTTTTTGCATATTCATCTCTGCGCAAGTTTGCCCTCTACTGGAGATTACGCACATGTCATGAAGATGGAAGTGGAGTGTATGGCACACTCATAATACCCGGTTTAAAGGTGAATACTCACAAAACTGTATTTTTGCAGCACCCCACAGCATCACCATTCCCTTTGGCCTTAACTACCCCATCAGTGGCCGGCTAGCTCTGTCGGACACTACGAGCACACAGAGTATGTGCATGCACTGTGGGTGAGTTGGCAACATAAGAATTTCAGACGCATTCTGCTGACTCAAGTGGCCATGTCATTGCTGCAGCACCCAGTGCCCTCCCGGCTCTCTCCACTCGGCACACACATGCCCGAAGCCATTCAGCTCTGCCTGTCATGGCAAGTATGGAGCCTAAAAATGCTGCCAGATGCCCAGAGATATGCTCTATAGCAGGGGTCCCCAACCCTCCTCCTCAAAGCCCACCTACAGGTCAGGTTTTGCAGATCTCCACACAGACACATAGGGGAACGAACTAGTTCAGTAGCAGAGCTATAGCGCCAGCAAGTGGAGAGTCACAAAACATGGTTTGGCCTTAAATCAGACCAAAACCCCCCAAAACAACTCCCCCACCGCAGGTACATTACCATTTGGATGTTTTCTGCCCTTAATGCTGCTCGGTATTCCTGTTATAGTGATTTTATTTTTGTTTTCCCCAGCTATGCCACTGGTTTCTGACAGTATATCATTGTTAAAAACTAGCTGTTTAAGCCCCCCTCTCCTCGTAATCTCATACTGGGAGCAATTAGATCCCATTGATAGTGCTAAAAGGAAGATAAAAGCCAAAAGAAGATTTAATTTCATTTCATTTCTCTCCATTTTCCCCCAATTGTTCCTTTGAAACCAAAATTGTTTTTGTATTTTTATCCAATTCATTACCAGAACTCTAGAGTTGCCATGTGTTTTTTTTTTTTAATGCAACCTTTCATAGGAGGATGGTAATAAGGATCAGTGCACTATAAGATAACATGACCCGAAGCTTGGAACTGGGGCTAAAGCTCAAAAGAAAAGTGGTCCAGGCTTTTATGAGGCTGATTCATCATTAGCGGCAGGTAGCGACAGATGAGCGTCTGTAGCATGCATTTTCAGAGCGCCCGCTAGTAGTCACAGTGCTCGGCCGTGGGTCGCTACTTTATAGCGACTCAGTCGCTGTTCAGTAAGGTTGAATACATTGTGAGGAGTCGCTATTTGACCAGTACAGTGCTGTATGGGATCGCATGTTAGCGACTGCTCATAGCGACGACTCACACCATATTCAGCAAAAAAACAGCCTCACAAATCTCTGGCGCTGAAAAATATTTGTTTGAAGCCCAGAGCGCAGGAGGCGGTGTGTTTAAAGTGGACCAACACCCAGGATTTTGACTATCCTGGGTTTTGGTCCACTTCGGGGGGGCACCCTCGCTGTGTGAAACCCCCCAGAAAGCCCCAAAAACTCACCTCACCACGCTCCCACGTGACCGCTGCAGCCAATCCCCGCCGACGTCCAAGCGGGTGACAGCGACGTCCAAGACAGCGCATCCGCCTCCCGCACGTCACTCTTACAGGGCGCGCGCCCGCGCCGGCCATTCACAAAACGGCCGGCGCGGGAGGCAGCAAGGTAAGGTTTTTGGGGGGGTTTCACCCCGCGGGACATCCTGATCTCGGATGTCCCGCAGTGAGGGAGGTGATCGGCCGATCACCCCTGGGTGTTGGTCCACTTTAAAGTCTGTTTTCAAGCATCTAACAACTAATAACAAAGCGAAAACATATGGAATTACATTGTAACAACATTGTAACATGAACACTTTAATGCCAGACCTGTAATGTCATTTTTGAGAAAATATTTAAAAAATGAAAAAATTATGAAAAAAAAATGCTATTTCAATGCCAAAAAAACCTGTTTAAAGAGAAGAAAAGGATTGTCCATTGAAATGTATGAGACAGGTAGCGAGAGGTCATACCTGGCGCTGTGCAAGGCTGAACTCTGGTGCTGTTCGCTGAGGCTGTGAAAATGATGAATCAGACGCTACATGGCGCTATCCCAGTCGCTAAACAGATTCTGCTTGATAAATGTGTAATTGCGTGCCGTGTCCGGCGTTGACCAGTCGCTATCTGTCGCTACCTCTCATTAACCAGGCGCTACCTGACGCTATCCCTTCTTAAATAAGGACCCATATTTTTATGTTTGAGATTAGGTTTGCAATAAATCAGCTTCCTGACACACACCCTGCCCCCCACATACATTTTACACTGGATTTCTTTGCATTTGTTCAGTAATGTAAGACAAAAGGGATTCCAAAATAAATAAAAAGGATCCATAGTTGAGATTTCACACAGAGGGTTGCTCTTCTTCTACATCACGGCATCCTAAGCACAGGCCCTCAAGTGCCTAATGAGAAATACAGCCCAAGCTCAGCGTAGGGTCTTGGGCTCCTGTAAAAAAATATAATTACACATAGTTAAGACTTTAAAGCTGACCCACTCCTAATGGGTGTGGGTCTGCATTGTGACAGGCTTGGGGGGGGCATTCAGATTTCTGCCCCCCCCCCCCCCCCCCCCCGCACATCAAACTTCGTAACCCCCCGAAAACCTTACCTTCATCTCAATTTGGCTGTCACGTGGGTCAATGTTGCATTCTCTTTCCTGGCCACTTGACCGCCGGCGGCCAATCACATGGCTGCCTTTTGGACGAGGATCAAAGTGAAGGTTAGGATTTGGAGGTCAGGTTAATGGAAAGGCTCGGCGCTAAATGTAGGGTTTAAACCCATATCCTCAGCCCTGCCCTTCTTTGTCACAGGAGACCCCTGGCAGCTTAGAATGGACTGAAACATCTTGTGTGTTTAAGATAAAAATCCCCTTCATTTACTTAAAATACACCTTAATCGGCCTGTGCCATAATTAGCTCTGTAATGGTTTGAGAGAATGGGCTTATGCACTATCGCAAAATTGTGTAATATTAAAAACCCATATTAACACCTTGGCTAATGAGAGAAGGCGTCACTTATACAGCCAAACGGAATAAAACTGCAGCCAAGTTTGTGGTGTATTTTCTCATGGTGGGAATAAAATCCAGGGGTGACAGGTTTACAGGCTGATTCATCACTAACGCCGGGTAGCGACAGATAAGCGTCTGTAGCAGGCATTTTCAGAGCGCCCGCTAGTAGTCACTGTGCTTGGCCCGTGAGTCGCTAGTTAATAGCGACTCAGTCGCTGTTCAGTAATGTTGAATACATTGTGAGGAGTCGCTATTTGACCAGTACAGCGCTCTATGGGAGCGCATGGTAGCGATTGCTCATAGCGACCGACTCACACCATATTCAGCAAAAAAACAGCCTCACACAACTCAGGCGCTGAAAAATGCTTGTTTGAAGCCCAGAGCGCAGGAGGCAGTGGGTAGCTCCAGCAATAGCCTTGGATATGATATTAAATACAATATATGTAACATAAAAACCCTTTGGATCAAACAAGGACAGAGAGCTGCCCTGAGGCTGCAGGTTTCAGTTTAACTAATTATGGCACAGCTGTGGTTAAACAGCACTTAAAAATATTCGAAGGCTGATTTTCAGAACATTGCCGCCCTTTGTGCGCTGGTGCCATAGATATTCACTTTATTTAATTTCGGGAACTACTGGTAAATGTGTCTCTTGCTTCCCCCACCTGCTGAAGCTGCAACAGACTGGCCATTCACTGCGGAGAGCTGGATTTACTGCCAATGGAAGCTCGCCAAAGCAAATACTGCCATCAGACAAACTGAATGGGATGAATGTCGGGCATCCTCCTAGACAGACGACCGATTAAATACTCCGATATAAAAAATGGTTATGCCATACCTCCCAAGTGTCCCTGATTTGGAGGGACTGTCCCTCTTTTTAGTCCATGTCCCCCTGTCCCTCGTTGTTCCCTTTGTCCCTCTTTGAGGTGTAACATGCAGATCTGCAACAATAAATGATTCATTTGCCTGTTCAAAGTGTTTATATTGTTGTAACTGTTACACCCCATCTCCTAGCCTTCAGTCAATGAGGGGGTGTGGTCTAATTTCACAAATGTCCCTCTTCTCCATCCTAAAAATCGGTAGATATGGTTATGTCAGCATAACTGGGGCCATTCTAGAACTCCGATGCCTATAACATAGGGAAAAAGTGCAGAATTAGGATCACCATTGTGAAATTGTATAATATTTATAATCCATATAAACAATTAGGCTAATGAGAGGAGGGGTCACTTATACACCCGAACTGAATAAAACTTCCGCCAAGCTCGTGGTTTTCATCTCCTTGTAGGATATTGGACCATTTTTCACGCTAGTGCTTCTTTTAGGGGCAGTGATATCTAGCATCCCTTTATAAACAGTGGCCCAGACATTGAGATGGTGAACGTGCCCTCTTAGGTTAGGGCTTTATTTGTTATTCAGGCTGCCCTAGACCCTTTTAATTCTTGTGCCCCTCTTGCCAAGGAGGAGGAGAGGCCACAAGGGGTTAAATGCAAACAGTATGTGGGAAGGGGAAATAGGTGCAAAGGGTTAAAAAGGTGATCCAAGCTTTTTGAAATCCCCCAGCCAGCTCTCCCTTGCCCAGTGCTAAGTCCAATTTACCACAACTTACCACATGTATTTTTTTTTTAACAATAAATCTTTATTGAGAAGAGCAGTAGCAAAGAGACAGATCACAATTATCCAATTGAACATGGCAGTAAAATCTCCTGAGTATTACAGACATATTATTTAAAGATTTTACCATGACTGTTAACACATCTATTTTAGCCCATGGCCTATCCACCGTCTGTAGGCAGGCCTAGGATCATGTCCCTCCACTCACCACCCCCAATTTACTATTGTTAGACAGAAGCGAAGGGGAACAGAGAGGCGAGGGGAAAGTAGAACGGGGAGAGGGTAGAAAACAAGGTGAGAGCGGTGGGAAGGTTAAGAGAGGATGGAACGGGGAAAGGAGAGAGAGGGGGAGGAAAAGCGCGCAGCCCCCGGGCCCCGGCCAACCCCCATCCTGCACCCCCCCGCCCCACCCCAGAGGGGGCATCTGCATCCACGTCCTCGGACAGGGTGTAGGCAGGGGGGAAGGCCGGAGGGGGAGGGGACCGGGGATGAGCAGGGGAGGAGGAGAGCAGCAACAACAACACCCCCCCAACCAAGCGGGGAAGGGAGCCCCCGCAGGCCGAGGACAGCGCCACCCGACCCGGACCAGGCATCCCGCACCACCACCGACCCCCGGTCATCTCCCGACCAACTCAGGTCCCATCCCGCAGGGTTTTGCCTTCATCTGATTCTATAAACAAAGACCATTGCATCCAACGGAGTCTTTGTTTTTCCTCTGTATGTTGAAGGAGCGTCGTCAGGTCTTCCATACGTCTGATGTTCTCCACCCTCCGTATCCACAGGCAATGGTAGGGGGAACAGGCGACTTCTATCTGGCGGGCATGCATGCCCTCGCTGCATTTATCAGGTGTATTGTCAAGGATTTCCTGTATTTTCCCATCGAGCTTTTGATGGAGTGCAAAAGCAAGACTTCCGGGGAGAGCTCGATGGGCTCCCCTGTTATCTTAAGGATCCACTTCACCACTTCCTCCCAGAAGCCTCTTATTTTTTCGCATCCCCAGAAGATATGCGTGAGGAAGCCCGGGGCCCTCTCGCATCTCCAGCAAAGGGGAGGTACTGATGGGTAGAAATGATGTAGTACCTGTGGTGACCTATACCATCCACTCAGTATTTTATAACCCGCCTCCTGGTACATGTTGCTTATTGAGGCCTGCTGTGCCAGCTCCAGGATTTTCATTATTTGGGTTGGTGCGAGTGTGACTTTAAGTTCCGTCTCCCATGCCGTTATGAAATTAGGTTCATGATTTTCTCCCAGGTCTACCAACAGTTTGTATGTTGTGGATAGCGCACCCTTGGTTGGTTTCATCCGTCGTACACATGTGCTCGAATGGTGTCAGCTCTCTACCGAATTCTTCGGGTGGGGGTAGGCTTGCCAGGAAGTGCGATACCTGTAATGCCCTCCAGTAAGATAGTTGGGAAGGATCACCCCAGCTTGCAGTTCCCGCAATGACCAGTCCCGCAGTTCCAGTTAGAGCCGCTCAGGAAATCCCGGACAGCTCCTCGTCCAGGCGCCTTCCATCTTGCAAAACCCATATCCAGACGGTTTGGAGTGAAGTCCAGCGCGCCCGTAACAGGCACATGCATTTTTTTTAACCCCCCTCACAGCCTAAGCATCAGGAGAGGACCTCAAAAGACACTATAACGTTTCCTCAAGTCATTCATCCATGGTCAACACTTACAACAATATAAAACCTGAAACTGATGTAAAGGGCATAGAGTTTTGCAGTCACGTTTTAGCAGGGAAATCCTACGATTGCAGCAGTATTACAGCAGCCGTTAGTCATGAGCATCACTGAAAAAGAATTCTAAACCACAAAACACTGAATTAACAATAACTTTCCCTTCCTTTCCTTTTGGTAGACTAACCATGTATCATATCATATATAAACATCCACAAAACCATGACTAAATGACCTAGAAACATTGTGCTGTCAGATTAATTGCTGGTGAGACAAAAGCATCCTGTAACCAGCTGGCCTGGTAAGCCATTATTGATGGAGGCAATCATCTGAGGAGCAATGTCCTTCACAAGGTCTTCAGCAGAAGACCAAGCAGTCACTGAAAATATCTCCCCATCCTCTTGGCACATGCGGCGGGACAGTAGTGCCTTGGATTGGTGCCTGGAAAAAAACACCAAGCGCCGAAAGTGTCACATTAAAAGAGGTGTCACAATGAGAGAAAACATACAGGGATATTAAGGCCCGTCGCTTGGAAAAAAAAAACTTTTAAAAGAGAAAGAGCTAACAATTATTGTAGGAAGCCCCAACCCAGCTAGGAAATCTACACTCACTTGCTCTTAATAATAATAATCAGGGCCGGATTAAGTGTGGTGGAGGCCCCTGGGCACAAAATGTTTCCTGTAAAATAATAGTCCAGCCAAGTAACTGACTGGTGGTTGTCTGGCACCTGCGCACTTACTACGTCAGATCGAGTCCCTTGTGCCACCCTTGTACAAGTGCGTTCTGCTCAGTTACTCTTGCTTTGCCATTATGGGCAGGGGGGTAGTGCAGCCTGGTCCAGCGGAAAACAGTTCCCTGCATTGAGCTGCCAGCAGCTGTGCTTGGTGGCTTATGTGAGTAACCGCTGATTGACAGCTCTGCACACACCAATCCCTGTAGTGTTGCTGATGGCTTCTCTAGACTCTCCATCCTGCCCTGTGGTGGCATTGGCTACAGGTTTTGAAAAACAAAAAAAGGCTTGCCCAGGTGCGTGAGGGTCCCCCACTGCCGCCGATAGCTTTGTTTCCGACCCCGTGGCCCATCAGATCAAAGATTGAAAAGCCTCCTGGACCAGACCATAACCCAGAGAAGCCCCCTTTGCAGCCACCCTTCTCACGATCCAGCATTAAGAAAAGTATTTCTCTCCCAAAATTATTGCAATTACACATTTTGTAACACATATTAATTTCCTTTGTGTGTATTGGGACAGGATAAATTGGCTTGCTTCCTATAACCATCAATAAGCTTGTTACACCTCTCACCTCAAATTCTGGCCCACTTGTCTTTTGCAAACTCTTCTAGGTCTCTCATATTTGAAGGGTGCCTTCTCCCAACGGCAATTTTAAGATCTCTCCACAAGTGAGCATTTGGGTTTATTGCATTGCATTGATTTACACATTGCTGGCCACTCCAGAACTCTCCAGGGCTTTGTTTCCAACCATTACTGCAAACTTCTTGATGTATGTTTGGGGTAATGTTCCTCTTGGAAGACCCAAGACCTAGGACACCAACCCAACTTTCCAACAGTGGGCCCAACATTGTTACCCAAAATCCTTTGGCAATCTTCAGATTTCATGATGCCTTGCACACAGTCAAGACATCCAGTACCAGAGGCAGCAAAACAACCCCCAAATACCTTTGAACCTCTGACATATTTGACTGTAGCCTGTGTGTGTGTGTTAACAAAAAAACAGTCAGCGCCAATGTGTCTGCCATTAGGATTTATCACTGGCACCATACAGTTTGCAGTGACACTTTTCTCAAATTGTGCCTGTTTATAGTGGCACTGTAGGTCAACATCCCATAGACCACAATGGGGAGAACTGTACTGGAGTGTTGTTTACTTTGAAATAATTTTATACACATTTCTTTGCATGGGACTTGCAGATGCAAGATGTTACCAAATGTCATTTTCTTATTGTCTTGTAAGATTGGTTTTCTGAATTCAAAATAGCTGAGAGCCATTCCATATTTTTAAGTTCTGTAGATGTTTGCCACTTCATCAGTACAGGTCCATTGGAAGCATTGATTAGAACATATTTCATACAGTAAATTACTAGGAGCACTAGTCCTTGTAGGTCAAATGATTTGGTTCACAAAAGTGGAT
Organism: Gastrophryne carolinensis; assembly: GCA_027917425.1. Lineage (NCBI taxonomy): Eukaryota > Metazoa > Chordata > Amphibia > Anura > Microhylidae > Gastrophryne > Gastrophryne carolinensis. The sequence goes on from CM051244.1 coordinate 54,667,465, forward strand.
TTTGCCTTTATTGAGATAAAGCCTCTTTCTTTTACACAGTATATTATATCTGTTTAATATCTATTATCAATAGAAAGATTACCAACATATATGCAGAATGGTATTATTTATATCAATTTATAATCGCTATCTGTTTTTCTATACAGTTCATGAAGAAAAAACCCAGTAAGCGTCTCGGATGCCTGGCTTTGGGGGGTGAGAAAGCAATCCTCTGGCATCCATTTTTCAAGGATATCAATTGGGACAAACTCAACAAAAGAGAAATTGAACCCCCATTCAGGCCTCGGATCGTAAGTACAATCATTGCATTTTGTTAAACTCCTGAACCTTCTCAGCTTTCTTCTAGTTGACTTTACTACTTTAGATCAAGATTGTCAATGTGATTTACTCACTAAGTAGAGCAACATAGTAGGAAGAAGAGCTCTGGAGGAAGTTAAAGTGATTGGCAAGTTAAACAACAAATATCAGTAGCTTAAAGAGAATATACACTTCTGTGATTCGTACAAGCAGATCCTATACTAGAACCTTCTCTGAAACACAAGACTATCATTTTCCAGAGGACATGGCGTCTTAGTGATTTCCACACCAGGTCTCTCAGTTTTGGCTCCTGGCATCAGGGAGCATGAGACCAGACCCTGGCACTCTATTTCTATGGGGGCCTAGCATTGCACTCCCCCATACACATCTGTCAAACTTGAAACTGGTGCAGGACCCAGTGTTGGAATCATTAGGACATTGGTCCCTCAAGAGAGTAATAGATGATGCAGAAGAATCAGCCATGGTGCTGATGTTATAGCATTGGAGATATACCCCTCGATTCAAAGAGCAAAAGTTAATTGATTTCGGATCGAGAATCGTAAGTTTGGGTGGGTGTTAGTCATTTTTTCCTGTTTTTTTGGCCATTTACGACTCGCACGAGCCTACGTTCGTATGCGTATATGCTCTTACGATCATCGCAAGTTCGTTCCTAAATTTTAGGATCAAAACGTAAAACTTAGGATCAAATCCTAAAACTTAGGATGAAAACGTAAAACTTAGGATAATTGGATGTGTTTCGGTGTAATTCAGAGAACAGTTTTCAAACCTCTAAATACGTTTTAAAAGAAAGCCACTGCCGACACCTTTTAGCAGTCGGATTGCTGTTCTTGAACAGGTTTTTTGGCTATGTGGAGGAGTCTGCGCGTCTTGAGCTGCAATGAACTGCATGTATCAGCATGGCCGAGGCCATAAATTGTATGGCAATGCATACCTGATTCATGTATGCCTTATAAAAGCATTTTAATGTGGACCTTAATTAGTCCTTTGCATGTAAACCTTTATTTGGCAATATATTTGCGTTAATTAAAGAAACTTATGTCCTTTGTTATTTATTTTTAAATTGATGTACTAGAATAATATTTTTAGATTGCATTTATTGGTGTAGTTGTTTACCTTTGCTTTGTTTAATTATTTAAGCACATCTTTGGTCAGATGCATCACACTTACTGAGGAGAGGAGAGCGGGATAAAGTGCAGGATGTGGGTTACTGCTGTATTTTGCACAGACACAGCAGAGCTGGGGGCACGGAAAGGTCAGAAATCAAAGGCCCTTTCTGTTTGCAGGCTGCCCGATAATACCTGAGCCGCCATCTTGCCTGTTTCTAGGCTCATAACATGCAGAAGTTGCTGGGTGTTTTTTAATATTTGAGAGCAATCTGTATGTAGAGGGTGTGGGTAACCACACCAAAAATTTAAAGTTGTACCATTTGAAGCCAAAATATAAAAATTAAATCCACAAGTAAAAAATGCAAGTTAAGTAAAAATTAAACAAAGTTAGATTTACTTATGCAAATGCATTCATTAATGGTTGGTTACTGCAAAATGAATGAAATAAAGAAAAAAAAAAGACCAAATATTTAGAATGCACTTTAATGAGGTAAGTTTGTAGTGCGGAGCCGCAAGATCAGAAGGATTTACGTCCAGACAAAAAAGGAAAAAGGGCAAAACCAATGTTGCAACCTGAGAAATGAAACGGAAAAATCAGGATGGAAACTGACATAGGTCTGATTCCCGAACTGCCATACGAACGGACGTATATTTTAGGATAGAAACGTATTTGCTTATAGAATCACTCGCAAGTTCATACGAACGCACGAGCGGACGTGAAAAATAGGATGATCGTGACCCAAATCCAAGCTGTTACATGTTTCTTTGAATCAACCCAAATAGCATAGGCTAGGTTTTTTTTGGCTGAGGGGTACAGTGGGGTCAGGTGAAGAGGAACTCAGGGGAGGCTAAGAATGCAGGGATTGGACGTGGGTTTTGGAAGCAGCAATTAGCCAGCCCCAAATTCTCCCAGGTCTACCAATGGCCAGTGCAGCCCTGGAGGAGCCTGATTCTGCAACAGCGATTCTTGGAGGGGTCTGTTTTTAAAGTCCATAAAAGTGGACATTCCCTTTATAGCTTAGATGTAGTTATGGCACTGTCTGACTGTGGCTTCCTTGTTTGCTTCAGTGGCTACTAATCATATCATTAGTGGAATAACATGTGGTGTAACCCCTTCTCCCAATGAAGGGCCTGCCCGTGGGATCACACACTGCAAAAATATAATTAAAGTGGTCCAAACAGCTGCTGTGTAGAACTAGACCATGTTTCAGAAAACTTTGACTATATTCATTGCAATGGAGGGGGTGTGACTGATGGGGGGGTACCGCCATGGCTGACTGACCCAGAATGAGACCGCACAACGAGCGTGATGCACTGGGTCATCGGCTGGGGGGCGCTGGATATGGATCTAACAATGAGGTAAGCCCTGCAGCCCTGGAATAGCAGCTATGGGCCACTCAAGCTACTGGGGTGAGCATAGCATTTTTTTTTTTTATGGCTGAAAAAAGAAGTAGATTATCAACCACTAAACAAGTGAATTCTATAGTGAATTATAGTGAATTCCAATATAATAGTGAATTCTATAGTACCATTATAATGGAAACCCCTTAAAAATCCCATCTCCTAATTACAGTTACCTTTCACCTATCAGGCACAAAATTATTATTGTGAACTGCAATTTCCATTTCCTCCTAAATGCCTGCAAAGTAAATTAGTCACATCCTCTAGCATGCTTATCTTTGTCTTTTCTAGCATTGAGGAATTCACACATTGTACAGAGGTCTCTTTGTGATACTTTGTGTTTCTCCTGTGTCCTCACTTATTGCCAGCTTTTACATCATCCTTCCACTAAACCCCGCGACATGCATGCCCCCCAGACCTATTTATTTTAAGTAGCTTAGACCTTGATAGGAGA